>OX376174.1:2695014-4042522 GCA_947363495.1 Euzophera pinguis | reverse complement strand
ATACATAGATTTACATACAGTATTCATAACTATACATATACATACATAAAAGAAGAGATGAAAACGGAAAAAGATGACGATTTAGGGTGATATTATGCTAGTGAGGTGAATTTTGATTTTTCTTTTGAAAGCGAATTTAGTAATGGTCTCTTTGATGTCATCAGGTAGAGCATTCCAGAGCCGTGTGGCTTGTAAGGTAAATGAATTAGACATAAAACTGGACCGAAATAGGGGAGTAGAAAGGGTAAGTTTTTTGGAAGATCTAAGTTGCCTATCGTGACCGTCAGAATGATACTTGAACTTACACCTTAGATGTATAGTATGTTTTGTCATTTTTATCTGTTTTGATCTCAAGGAACTAATGAATAAATGTAAAAAAAGGAATGTATAAATACAGACTGCATAATAGACAATCAGTTTGTTGAAAAAAGATTTTGCGAAGCACAACGTATCTATGTATACTTAGTATCTAAGATTTGTTTGCGTGTTCGTGTGTTTGTCTTCTGTGCCCATATGTCTATGTCCTATGTTTGTTTGGTTGACTGGAAGAGATCCCTATTTGGGATAAGTCCGCCTTTTGTTGTAACCTGTATTCTGATACTATGTTCTTTGTGTACAATAAAGATTTTTACATCCGTATTTATGAATCTGTCCGAATATTTATTATTTCAGTTAATTAAGAAATAAAAATACAAAGATAAAACAATTTACTTCTATAAGTTATATAAGTTTTATAAAAATTTGCTCCATAATTTTTAAGTACTAATAATATAATGTTCATTGTATTTATTGTAATATGGGCAATAGAGAAATATTGTATTGTATCTACTATTATTCGTAGAATTCATAGCATGAGTAAAGACTCATGGGACATAAAGACGTCCCATAGAAAGGCTTGAAAATGGTAAACCTTCATATTAATCTACAGTAAAATAAACCCGAATTTGAGCAAAACATCTATTGTCTCGTTTTGACGACTATAAAAAACTGGTGTCTCCATGTCAAAATCGCGATCAATCAAACCGGTCGTTATTAAAGCCACTCGTCTGAAGTTGGAAGCTTGTTTAGATATTAAAAACTGTGAAAAATATGGTCGCCATTTTTTGCTAAAATAAGGTCAATAATGGCAACACTAATGATTTTCATGAGGAAAATTGAAATTGCTGGTTATTTTTTTTGCTAAATTGCACCTAAATAATAAAGAAATATATATATATATATAATAGTTTGTTTTTAATAGAAATAGTTATGTAGTTGTTTAGTTATATTGCAATTTATCACAATTGGGTATTAAAATGAATTAAACATTATCAACACTAAATAAAATATGTTTATTAAAAAAAATATTTATACATATAATAAAACTGTAGCCGGGCCGAATTTGTACATTGAATATTTTTTGGAAATTCTTAGTGTACAGGACATAGCTGTGGACATAGTCGTGGAAAAAGTTTCTTCGCATTTTTTAAAAAAATTCATAACTTTTTGTAATGTAGTTTATTTACGTTAAACTAAAGTATGTTAGGTGCCATTTTGTTCGATTACTTTCTCTAAAAACTAAACTCTTAATTTTTTCTGAGTGGCTAAAAATTTCCGAGGTCTAGCGTTATCATGATGAAAAGCAAAACCCTTTCTGTTGATTAATTCCGGCCGCTTTATTTCAACTTCTTGCTTAATCTCATCAGTTGTTCGCAGTAAAGTTCAGAATCGATGGTCTTGTCTGGTGGTAACAGCTCATAATGAATAATGCCCTTCCAATCCCACCACACACACATCATCACCTTGTTGCGAGTTAACCCGGGTTTCGCCACAGTCTGTGAAGCCTGACCGGCCTTTGACCACGACTTTTTTCGCACGTTCGTGTCGTACGTGATCCACTTTTCATCACCAGTTATCAGCTTCTTCAAAAATGGTTAGGTTTCATTACGTCGTAATAAAGAATCACAAATGAATACACGGTTCATTAGGTTTCTTTGAGTGAGCTCGTGAGGTACCCAAATATCGAACTTTTTTGTGTACCCAGTTATTTGTTTATTTTTTGGAAAGAATTTGGAATTATCTTCTTTACAATTTAAAGTTTTATTGATACCAAAACCAGCCAGATACAAATAGTATAGCCAAAGAGATTTTATTACAAGTTCGTACACTATATGCGAAAAGACTACCCGACCTAATTAATACTTAAGGGTATCTAAATAACAGCTATCTTACTGCCAACATTTTGACGAATCATATAAAAGGAACAAAACGACGAATCACTGGACATTACGAAGTTTGTGAGCGAAATTTAAATATGTAAGTTTTTTAATTGACAGTGAGCAGAACTGCATACTTTAGGCATTTTAAAAGGACATTGGGCAGGTATTCAATCAAAGGAAGGTCCATGAAAGCTACTATATCCAGTGCTAGCAACTGGATCCATCTAAACCGACCTTCAAGCATTATTTACATTGCAGGCTCCAATTCAGATATTAATTTCGCATTACGCCCTCAAGGTAGCATTTAAAAGTAACAAATTGTACGGAGGAAATCGTATATCACTGTGATTTATTTACTAAAGGCAAAGTTTACTAAAGAGGTCTCCTTATAAGACGATCGTTGACTGCAGGTATTGTTTCATTAATATAGAGTGAGGTAAAGAAACGCGAAAAATGCTTTAGTTACTATTGAATATTGTAGACTTTTTCACGTGGGATAGTTTGTAATCTTCATCGAAGCCACAAGAAATCCATTGCTGGATTCAGACGTGTATTTACGATCTGACTCTGAGTTTTAACACGTGCCACAGGGACTGTTACATGTAAAAGGATTATTGTTTTTGCGACCCAATACGTAATAGATGAGAATTACAAAAACGCTTGATTATTTTTCTAATGGCCCTACCATTATGTTGCTTATTATCATACAAAATTAGGTCAAAGTCAAAAACAGGGATATTTTGAAACATTCTCTCATTCCACTTAACTTCCTTAGTATCTACTAGTGGATCCCAGGATACTTTTTCTCCTCTTCGATCCACCAGTCTGGAAACTTATTTCCACTTAAATCCACAAATGGACTCATGGACACTCTTATTTCGACGGCTGTATAGGCCTATGCCTCTTGCCACATCGGTAGACACGAAAATAATTAAGCGTTTTTATAATTTTCAACTATTCTATATTTTATGTTACAAAATCTCAAAGAGATGGTTTTTCTTTTACTAACTTCGTGTGCGATAGGCCTTATAGTTTATGCGGTAACGAGATCCGAAGTAAAGATGTCAACGTGACCAGTGACCCACCGCGGGCCTACTGGGCCACCATTGTTTGTATGGATAGGGTGGCCACGTTTAATTCCAAAGTAGGGTTGTTTCCAAGCCCGCCGTAGCAAATGGACAGATTCTCAGGTGGACGGATTAGCAACTGGACAGAGTACAGTCGTGAACAATGAAATATATTTTGTGACGGTACTTGGAGAAATCAAAATATGCGGGTGAAAGACGATTCCGCTGGAAGTTAGCTGTAGAAATGCTGAGCCAGTCGTTCCGTGACCACGGCTGTTGTAACACGGTTGAAACGTCGGAAGTATGCAGCTATTTTACACGCTTATTCCTGTTATTTTATGTTTTAATGAAATATTAGTTGAATTGAAAGTCTTTATTGAAGATTTTTTTTTTTTATTTTGGAAAAATAATGTGATAACATGATAGAATACATATTTTTTAAATACGATGTTCTTTTCACTTTGATATTTTGCACTGGAGATTTCGTATAATATTTTAAAAACCGATAGAAGAGTCAATTTAAAAAAATATAAAATTACTAAAAATTATTTATAATTGACGAATCAATACAAAATAAATAAACTTTCATTTAGGAATAATTTACATAAAAGCAATATTTAAGGTAGCTGTCGAACAAATTGAGTTCCACCATAATATGTCGCGACACGGTGTGGTTCTCTTGACTTCAATTACTTCGTTTATCTCAGTGAGTTTTTAGTTAAAGAAAGTAATTCTTTCATCATTTTGTTTATTCTTGTGAGCCTTACCACCATCGAATAAAGCTAATTTTATTCCAAAATCATGCGATACAATTTGACAGGTAAAAATGCCGTTTAGGATATTAATATGGTCACCCTAGAAAACTCTTTGTATTTCTGGCACAGTGCACTGCATTCTGAAGTTACACAGCATCTAGTTCATACAATCGTGATATTTTTTATTTTTTTTCTTTAAAAAAAATACAGATTGATTTGTTGTTGTCGAGACAATTTATTGCAATATTGTCTGTGGGAAAATAATTGAAAATTGCAGTTTATTCCCACGGATCCTCCTATCATCCAAACCCTAGCGTAGGCAACTGTCTCCAGAAGGGCGTTTTTTTTTATTGACGGACAAAACATAGGAGCCTTATTTTTGAAATGTACGACATAAATATATGTCGAACAAAATCATTCGATATCGAACAAACATTATTCGCCTCACTGATTTTGCGTGAGTGCCACTTTTCAAAAATCCAAGGCTATCAGGCGTACGGCCCACCTGATGGTAAGCGGTCCATAGGCTACGGTAACCACCGGTGTCCGGTGTCGGTGTCGGTGGCGGAGATATCACAAACGTGCGGCCGACCCTGAAGGAATTTTTTCACGCCCATTTTGAAGGCTCCCATGTTATAGTCACTAGGGAAAACTATGGCAGGGAGTTTATTCCATAATCTCAGTGTCCGAAGGAGAAAACTAAATGTTAGCAAAATAGTAAGTATTGATCTAAATTGTAACCCACAAGATGTTTGCCTAACGGCTTCAAAACATTCGGAATCAAACAAAAAACGTGTTTTCCCTATAACCAAAAACAGACTTTCATTAATTATCTGGGGCTAACTTGAAGATATTCTTAACCCGAGATACATACACCAGAGTGGCGGGGTCGATTGACCGTTTAGTATATTGGACAGAAGCAGCGGTATCGCAATTATTCGTAGGTCAATCGATCTTTCACAGCCTTGTTTGAGAGACTGTTGAGACGACCACGCCACAACTTCTTGTCGACTCTTCAGATTCATTTATTGGCTTGATTGTGGTATATTTAGCCATTAACATTCATATAATGGCGGGATGTTCTTTTTATATATTTTACATTTTTTATAAGACTGTCTAATTTTACTTATATGAACTTAGCGGCAAAATTTACAACCTGACAAAAGGGGCTCTATCTTAAAACCTTGAAACACTGACCATAAATAATCTAGAACGTGTTACTAAATGCCATAGACCAAACTTGCCCTTGGCGAAACCAAATCAAAGACTACATTTTTTTCGGCGGGAACGCCTTTGCATGGCAAACCCAGGCATGATTGATAGGTTTATTTCTTTTGTTAAAATTAAACTAATATAAGTAAGACTAACTACTATTATGAAAAATGGTTGGTTTGTGGTCAATGTCTAGCCTACGATTTATTTACGAACAAGGTTAGGTCAATATTTATGAAAGTTTGTCAGAGCCGATTCGCTGAGAGACTGGTTATTACGATGAAGCGACTGCCGTCTTACCTCTCTTTTTACAGGGAAAAGAACATCATCATCATCACTGTGTAGGTTACAATGTCAATCGACCTTGTACACCATGGTGGCAGAGAATAAGGACATAATACGTGTGTGTTAGTGCACTGAAGAGTTTTCAGGCATAATGGCATCTGACACAACCTAGCGGCTGCCATCTTTGTTTCTCTTTTTCATGAATATTTGTTTTGTTCTATTTATATTTTGGTGCAATAAAGAGTATTTATAAAAAAAAGCTACTAGACGCGAACCCCGTCAGCGTCGCTTGACTCCACAGAAATAAGAATAACGTAGAAGTGCCTTATGCAGGCCAGTTAAGCCTCTCGAGTCTTAACTTAGTGTGGCGAGGCTAATTTTGGCACACGTTATGACACTTCTACCTAATCTCTGTGCTTGACATGCACGATCGTTCATATGCACATGCTAACTATTGAGCTCTCTTTTTTTTTACGAAAAAAATTCGATGAAACATTGTGCAGATGTATCTTGACTGGGTTTAGGTGCGGTGATCGCTTCACCAACAAGTAAACAAATAATGGTGACTACAGGAAACAAGGGTGCCAATATCCAGTAAGTCAGATATGAACAACTTTCCTCGATGACCAATGTGAGAATCAAACCGGGGATCGATTTTCATTTTGTCGTTATTTTGCATTTGAAATGCATCGAAAATATTAAAGATTCTACATATTTGTCATACATTTCAAAAAATACTTGGGATTTATTCATGTTTTTTTTTGTTTATGATAGTGATATCGACGATTGTAATTATCATGTTTAAATTCTTCATGGACAAAATACATTTAGTTTTTATCAGACAAATGATGTAACCCATTATTGTAAATCAAGGGTTGTGTGATTCTTACATACATAGCTAATTGTTTGTAAATACTATTCATATTCAATGTGTTATTTAAAAAAATACATTATTGAAGGTGAACGTTTTCAATCCGTCAAACCCATATAATCTCTTCGCTCTCGTATTCGTATTATAGAACTATCACACGAATGAAATACAAAGATCGAGCCCAGATTTGCATTCTTAAATAACTCGAGAGATATCTCCCGCGATTTATGTATGAAGTTACTAATTGGCGTTACCTGATCATAGTTTAATTTATGTGCTTTATAACAAGTTGTATGAGTAGGACTGTGATTTCTTATGATCATATTTGAACTCAATACTGTATGTATAGTAGGGCTACTGCCTCTCTGCAGCGGTATCCGGCATTTGTTAGACTGAATTTATGATTGTTTGTAAAGTTATCAACACTGAAAAAGAATACGACACGGTCCCTTCACAGGCACACATTATGCAATCAAAAATTAAATTTTAAATTAGTCAAGAAAAATGTTCTGGGTATGGCGGTAAGAATTTATAATAAGCTACCAAATGACCTGAAGGATTTAAATACTTATCTGTTTAAGGAGCAACTTCTACAGAAATTAATTGACAAATGTTACTACAGCGTTAATGATTTTTTTAATGACAATTTGTAAGTATTGACATCACTATTGCATAATTAACTATATGACATGTTTATTAATCGCCTATAATCACCTCAATTCTTATATTGTTTGTGCATGAAATTTATATTTTTGACTTTAATTTGGAATTGTTTTGGCTGTGAGCCTGTGACCATATTAGTATTAAATACTTATTTGTATGCTGTGCAAAAAAAGCAAAACATAGTGTGTCTTAATACACTGTAAAACATCTAAATTATGTACCTATGTTTAACAAATAAATAAATGATTGATTGATTGATTAAGAATCTACCAGCTACCTCAGGCAGTCAGCCGAAATTAAATGCAAAATATTAATCGATTTATGTCTGATATGTTTAAATGTCGGAAAACATACTGCGCAACCAAATCGCAGTCATCTTGATAATGAGACACGCGGCTTCTGACAACGCCTTACCAGTGGGAGAGTTTTTTTATACCAATTGTGTAAAGTGGTTACTTTACTATAGCCTATGACCGCCTTTTATAAAGAATTACTTATATAAACTATTATATAATTTCCAAAATCGACTAGCTAAGGTCCTTGTCTACAATAAATGTCTGACAGTCTGCTTGCCAGCAACTTGCAAATGTAAAAGCTAGAGTGCTATTTTAAAAAAGGGTGACTTACGCAAAATCGTCGACTCGATTATTTGTTCGATATCGAATAATTTTCGATCGATATCGAAGGATTTTTACGCAATCGAACGTTTTTAATTCGACATATATGTCGCACATTTCAAAAATAGGGCTTCTGTAGCAGTTCATTGTTTACAATTAGTTGCCGTCGGCTAGATTGATAGACATTGACATTTGATTAAGTGTCCTTGCATTTCTTGCAGATGTAAATGTGACCTAAGAAGAAGAGACAGCATGAAGCCATAAACCATAGAAATGCGAAACAAATCTACTTAGAGTTCACCCAAAAACAATGCACAACTAAATTTCCTCAACTAGTATCAATCCATACTTTCATACTAATAATATTATAAATGTGAAAGTGTGTTTGTTTGTTTGTTCTTCTTTCACGTTAAAACGGAGCAACGGATTGATGTGATTTTTGTGTGGAGATAGTTGGACACCTGGAGAGTGACCACGGGGGCGAAGCCGCGGGCACAGCTAGTATAATGATATACGTATAACGCCTAGTTGACGAAACAAGCACGGAAACAAAAAGGTCTGTTCATTATGACGCAAATCTCTTTATACGCCCATCTTCGGCTGTTTATGTGGACCATAGACCACTGCTGTAAATAGACGAAAACAACTTTTGTTTTATATTTTTCTGTACACAATAAGCAAAATTTATAAAATTTGAAATTTTAACCTAGGACAAAAAATAACAAATTCCCAATAAAATTACCAGGGAGTTATTGTTAACTCGTTGAAACTTTTGAAGCGAGGTATGAAGTGTAAAGTAATGATCTAAAAGCTTAGCTTATTCAAATTTCCAAATCTTTAACATCAGTTCAAGTTTGAACTTTCAAACCTAATTTTAATTTTTGTTGGTGCAGTTCGGCACATGCCTGGCAAATAAAAAAGTTCATTCGGTTAGCCTAGTTCATTCAACAGAAATTTATATGTAAAAAAATCTAAATAAATATCATTAAACAAGAATCTTTTAGAACTATTAGAAGTAAGAGAGGTAGGACATTTTGTAAGGAGTAGTTCGTCTGAGGAAGTCGACAGGTCGGTAATGCGTTCGTGGCATCTCCGGTGTTGCAGGCGTTCATAGGCTACGGTGACCACTTACCATCAGGTGGGCCGTGCGCCTGTTTGCCTACTTAGTTGTATAAAAAAAAAACCAATAATAATACATAGTCTATTTCCACAGATATCAGCGGCGAGGACAGAGCGCCGATCATATCGCATCCACCATCTTGATTGAGATTTATTAGACAAGACCACTGAGTCGGCTAACTCTATATAAATCAGTCTTTTATAATTCGACAACTATTTCTACACTCAAAACTGCATCATCTATCCCTTATATTCCTTATCTTAGATTCTAAATTTCAACATCTTTGAGTTCACCATCAGCAAATAAAGAATTTTCAGTTGGTAAAAGACTGTACCTTTCCGCCTTATGGTCTGATGATTTGTTTTGACCATTCGTTAACGCTTCTTGTCATTGCTCCGTTTCTGTCAGACTCTTTTGGATTCAATTTAATTTTATGAGGTTCAATAAGCGTTAACAACGAGGCGTTTCATTCAATCTTTAATAATCGGCGTCTCGAAAAATCTCACCAATCGATGAGCAATAAAAATTATCTGGAATGTGGAATGTGAAAAGGTAATGATGTGAGAAATTATTTTACAATAAAATGATGGATTTATTGTTTTTTATTTATTCTTTATCACTAGATGGCGGTTTAGAAGTGACATTTGGTACTTAAAACTGGAGAGATGATTGAAAATTTCTTAAATAACAATTACTTACGAACAAATAACGTAAATTAATATTGAAACCAGTCTTGGTAGATTTCTAGAAATTTACGATTTGTGATAAGTAGGTATTTTAGATAATGTAGGCTTAAAGAAGGTTCGTTAGTTTTAAGTAATTATAAAGTACGCACACATGAATACACGGTTTAATCACTGAAACCTACTATAACTACTTGCCGATTGAAATTAAAAGGGTAAGGAATATTTCTCATTATTTCCACAGGACATGCACACATATACAAGCATAAGATACTGTCCAATGTTTGTAAACAATTTGACTTAAACCTGATGATAAAGAATGATGGTTTAGAAGATGAAGCTGAAGCATGCATCAGATTGTCATATTCAAATAAACACAATGAAATAACGCCCTACAATTCAGTCATTACGGACGACATCGAACCCATCGCCACTAAACGTTCCATATTTCCATTATTAGTCATAAACTAATTGCTTAATCCGTTGAACTTTAGACTCAAGAACAAATACATTTAAGATGAAAATACATTGTCAATAGAAAGGTGGTTTATAAGGGTAGATCGGGGAGGTGATCGTCTAACAAGATTCTTATCTAATAACAATGCGTGTGGTTCCCTGGTCAAGTTTGAACTATCGGTGTATGAACTGGCAACAATCGAGGCATGAGAAAGAAAAAAAAATAACCCGACAATAGGTTTGTCGATTTGTTATTGGTACTTTGAAGCTTTGAATAGTAATAGTTACTTAGTAGTTTTGAGTTGATGATATGGTGAGCCGGGAAAAGAATAATAAGAAAGTTACAGACTAGCAGAATTGGAATCACCAAATAAGAGCCAACTAAGAAATTATAAATTTACCTCCTACCAAAATAGGTAATCTCCAGCTTAAGAAGAAAAGGCTGAACGCAAATTCACAAAATGAAGTAAATTTATTACCAAAACAAGGAGAAATACCGTTATCTGATATTAATAACGACGATAATCATCTAAGATTCTCCGTAAATGAAATCTTAACTACAGTTATCGGTATTACTGACATTAAACAGACGCCATTAGCAGTAGATATTTGCAACACCACAGGGGGCAACACGGATCGCCTGTCTACTTTGGAAAAGGATGATGCCTCCTTCTGCGTGAACTTGGGTCATTTCATACGCAATTTCTATTAGGGTGCTTTTTATTTTATTTTGCATTTCTCTAACATTTCGATTCTTGATTATGTCTTTGTGTCACCCAATTTAGTACGATATTTATCGCGGGTATTAAGTACTTATTTATTTCACACGGTTTCAAACACTTCATGGTATTTCGGTTCTTCTTAGCAAAACACTATAAATTTTTACTCTTGATACAATACTTGGGAAAATAAAGTCACTGGTAGTAATAACTACCAGTGACATTATTTTCTTTCAGAAGATAACATACCTAATATTTGCGAACTGGTTTAAATGTAACTACTGCTTTATAAAACAATTATCGGTATTATTGTAATGTTCATAGATTAATTCTCAAAATTGAGCATTTTTCAGTCAATGAAATTAAGACTATTTCAATTTCATTATATTATCCCGAGCTATTTTTAAAAGCTGAATGAATGAACCTTATTTTACCCTTTTGACTTCATATATCCATAACAAATAATTAACATTGTTCTCAAATCTGTTACCGTCTGTCAGTTCAGGATATGTTTACCCTCAACAACGCCCCAAACATATTTGTTTCAATGACCGATGCAAGCTATTGTACGCGCATGTACGCGCCATTTCATCTTTTTTCTACCATTATCTACTCCATCAACCAAAATAGAACCTAAACCACCTAATTCTGGAATCCCTTTTTCATTAACAAGATCTTTATCACCGTGCTCCTCAAACGGTCCAACTGTGAAGGGAATTATTAAGTCACATGTATGTGGTTGATTGAAAAATTCCTTTGAGGGGATTTGGTTTAACTGTTTGTGTGTTTGTGACACCCCGAGGGTTGATACTCGATTCCCTTGCGATTTATTTGAAGGTGGTGCTATTTCCGGCGTCGGGATTATGGAGATTTTTATTTTGGTTTTGTTTTCGGGTATATTAGTTTATTGGGTTGTTTGTTCTATTTTGTTTGTGTGTTTGTTTGATCTTGATTGAAATGTGTTATACCGACTGTGCTGGAGGAAGGGTTTTGTTATTGTTGTAAATTTATATTTTTGGTAGCTCAAGCCTGTGGATTCGAGCCCTTAAGTTGCCTTGCCTATGACCATTTGATGTAATGTATCTTTTAAATGATGAAATATTGGTTATATTAGGCGCAGTATCATGTTCTAGAGTTTATTTTTGTATGTTTTCACGTACACCTTTCCAGTATGTGATGGATAAATCAATAAAGTTTTATTCTATTTTATTCTACACAAATTAGCAATCTGTCTTTTGTTATCGTCATCATTCGAGCGTCTTTCCCGGTTTCTACCCAAGCCGTATTACCTTAATTCCATCAGACACATACACTACATACCAAACTGATCGTAACCTGACAATTAACTGATCTAACCGCCTTTGAAAATGCAGTTTTGTTGGTGGAATGGAATCCACCGCCAATCGGATAGGGTACAAGGAAATCGAGACTTCTATTAGCTGTTTTAATCTTAATCCTCTTAACTAAGTTTTGGACATTTGTTCAATGGGCGTAAATTTGTTCAATGGCGTAAACAGCATTTTAAACGTTTGGATTTTTCGCGTTCGTGAAGAGAGTTGATATTATCTTTAAAGTAAAGACCACACGTATTTAAGTAAACACAGTTAGAAGATAATTAAAATAGCTAAGTTGTTAATAATTAATACAGATGGCGAATGTTAAGTTAAATATGTTAATTACATGCAATTGCAAATCAACAGGTACTGGTAAGATGGTAATATAGCTAATGTATTAGGCAATTCAAAAGGAAATATGAAGTTATCAGTTGTGACCTGAAGCTCAAGGTTTGGAGCTTAAATATTTGTTAGCTAGATCCTAATCCTACTTAATCTACACTAGTGTATGTATGTATGTATGTAGTGTATGTGTGTAATAATATACTGTTTTCCGCCTAATTTATAGGCCCGCAGACCTGATAGCAGACTGAGTTTTAATTATAGATGATTAAGCTATTGAATAAGATTATGTGAAACAATTGTTTTTTTTTATCTTACTCTATAATCCAGTGGTTTACATGGTTAATCGACCCTGTACAACCTCGCGTCGGGAACGTCTTTCGACCCCTGACGTGATTCCTTTAACGGCCACCAGCCGACTCTATTTACTATCCATTTCACTTACTCAACTTTACTCAAACCGTTTCTCACAGAAAAAAATCTCCCAAAATCTTCACAATATTAATTCTCACCACAAACGATTTGTTCAAGATCAAACACGCGAAAGTGGATAGCCCACTTAGAGGCAGACGTCAATCAATTAGTGACGTCGGCGGTAATCTTGTGGAAGTGAATTGGCTCTGGAACGGTCAGGGGAAGCTGTTAGATGGATTGGATTGGTCCGACTTTGGTCGGGAGAAAATGTTTTTCCGACTGCAATTTGTATCATATACGCGAGATGTGGCTGGTTTTTTTTTCTGACAACTGTTTCTTTCTTGTCTAAGCGTGTTTTCTTAGTTGCGTCCACAGCTTACACTTCGGAGCCTCGAGTACGATGTATGTCATGGTCCTAGACTTGGCGGCACTGGTTATTACTTATTACAATAGACCTGCTGCCATCTGACCTCCGTAATCCTTTTTTACAAGGAAACAGGAACATGGACTCACGTTGTTTTAGTGACCACTGTTATAGGCATCTGACACAACCTAACGATTGCCATGTATCGATAACAACCGAGTCCAACGGCTTAACGTGCCTTTAGAAGCACGGAAGAGCTCGCACATTTAACGCGCGCATTTAACTGTATCTCGCTGTATCATTAGTACGGCAGTACTACCAAATCAAGCAATTTGCTCTGTTCTTCTTTTTCAGCAAATTTTTGAGCCCAGTAACAATGCTGCTACTTGGGGCAAAGGACCATGGGCAAAAATGTATGGACTCTGGTCCAAATACCAACTTTGACAACAGTGATAAAAACTATGCCAAATGAAAGCATTTGAAGTATATTCTACTAGCACCAAGCCGAAATCGAGCGCCAACATGGTGTTTTTTTACATACCTTGAGTCATTTATTACTAATAAAAATCTACTTACCTAATGAAAATGGTGAAGTATTTTTGATCGCAGTTCGACCTAGCGATGATATTTTTAAAACTACCTATATAATTACATTATTTTTAAGGTGTAAAGCGAATGGCACGATTCAATAAAAAAAATCGTAATTATATAGTACACATTTATTATTTTCCATATTGCATAGTCCTCAACATAAAGGCTGTCTCTCATAAAACCCATACTTCCATACTAATATTATAAATGCGAAAGTCTGTCTGTCTGTTACGCTTCCACGGCCAAACCGCTAAACGGATTTTGATGAAATTTGGTATAAATATAGTTGAAGACCCGGGATCAAACATAGGCAATAGCCTCAAAAAGAATTTGACGCAGGCAAAGCTGCGGGTAACAGCTAGTATTTCTTACAACAACAAAAATGACATCTAAATGAATTGCCGGTCTATGAAATCCTTCGAGACTAGCTTCATTCAGTCCAGAATGTATGTTTTCTTAGGTTTAAAAATGTTTCAAAACTCAACTTAGCCGTCATAATATAAAATAAAGTATATGCCAAAACCTTTTATCTGATATAACTTCCAACGTTGTTGAGGGGTTGGACCAAAATGTCGCAATGTCCTTTGCAAATTTCTCTGCCTACGGTCGTATCTCCGACTATGAACTTTGGATCAAATCGCTTTAGCAGATATCACGAAAGGTGTATAAAATTGCAGATCAATTCCTATACATATATTAATTTATTATATACTCCGACCGTTGCTAATAAGAAATTAAAACTTAGGTAACTATTATATTTTTTACTCTTTTATTCCCAGACATCACGAACAAAATCCACAAATACAAAATAGTAGGCAATCCAGCAACTTGTCACATGTTCCCTCGTGTAACAGCGAAAGTCTTATATCGGCTTTGTTTTTTACATCGACTTGTCCTACAGTCGTCTGCCCACTACTTTTTTCTTGTAGTAACACAATCCTCTGCGTACGACTTTAGTCCACTTGACAGCTCGCGAGCATTACTAATGGTTTTCGACGAGTTTGAGACGAGAATCAATAGAGTTTCGAAGTTGCGACGTTGAGGTTGAGAGTGAACAAATAGTGCACAAAGAAAAAAATTAATGACATAGAAAATGTTAAAAACAAAACAACATACTTATATTCTTTTGATCTGCAATTTCGATTTTTCATTTAATTCAAGCCATTATTTAGTCTACCTATCTAAATTTGAATTTCTCACACTAACTACGCAATACAAAACATCATTTCCCAAAAAAAAACATTGAAAACATACATCACGTAAGTTGTTCTTAACATGTGTTTTTGCATTCACATATGGTTGTTCATAAACACCGTGCTGCTGTGGGCTTTTACGCTGCAATTTAGTTATTTTGTAACATATTTTAATTCATAAAAATATTTAATATATTTAATCAAACCAAAATAAACTAATTCACAAAGGCCTACCTCATTGCAATATGCAATTTCCTCCATTATCTAAACTTTTTGAATTCAAAATATTGATAAGAAAAAGACACTCCGTTTCTCACGCGCGCTGACCACAAAAACCAATAGTAATGTCCCAGCAGTCTCGTAACAAAACACTCGATAGCTCGCGATAATATCAAAGACACGATTAAAAGTAAATCAGTTGGCCATTCACGATTACCCTAAATCGCCGCAACCCCCTGTATAACTATTGTCCCACATGCCACATTAAGGGTGTTTCTTAGAAGACCACCAACAAAGCCCATTGATCTAGTTATGTTCCAAAAAAGGCCAATTCTAGGTGATATAATGTTATAATTTGTTGTCCCCTTTGTGCGTTTATAAGCTTCGATTTATGGTGACTAGTTTTGTTTTATTTTCTTAAGTATCTTGCCGTTGGATGTATCGTGTAGTAAATTCTTTAATCTTAGTACATATTTACACAGAATAAATTTGATAGATCTTCCAACAAAATAAGAGGGCCAGTGCCAGGACAGAGTATACTGTCGCAATAGTTATAAGGAAGAACGGAGAAACAATACTCCTTGAAGAAATAAACTATACTGTATTTACGGTTTGTACGACCTAGTTACTATTCATATCCAAAAACTTCTGAGGTTCTCTACCCTACGCACAGATTCCGTAGCATTGGTATACCATAAATTAATATATACATAACTAGCTGCACCCCGCGGTGTTACCCGCGATTATGAAATTTTTAGCTGTTTTATGCACCGTAGCGCCACCTACTTTTTATAGCGCCATTGAGTATCAGACTTTTGACCGAATCTTACGGGAATCGTGTACATTTCGGGATGACAACTACATTATGTGTTCTTCCAAGGTTTCAGCTACATTCATATTAAATTTCGTAAAAATTGGCCCAGCCAGTTGAGTTACAAAAAGAAACAAACATATTCATCCTACATTTTGTATCTCAGTATTTAAAGCTTTTCCGATTACGTGGGGCGCACTATAAGTTTCCGGAATGAATATGAAAAAATACTATTAAAGGTACAAAATTAATTTATTGTTTTTCAAAATAATCTCCCTTGGCGTCTATGCACTTTTTCATTCGATGAAACCAGTTTTGAAAACTTTTGTGCCACTCCTCTGTGGTGACCTCTGAAACGTGTTTTTCATACTCCTCGACAGCCTCTTCTGGTGATGAAAATCGTTGACCGCGTAATTGGTTCTTAATTTTTGGGAACAGAAAAAAGTCACAAGGTGCCAGGTCGGGACTGTATGCAGGATGACTCATGAGTTCTACATTTTTCGCCTTCAAAAAGTCGTTTGTCTGTCTGGCCGTGTGAGAACTAGCATTGTCGTGGTGCAGGATGATACGGCGTTTACGGTTATTTTTACGGAGTTCGTCAATAACTTCCGGCAAACAAATGGTCGTGTACCAGTCACTATTCACTGTACGACGATTCTCTAAAGCAACAGTAGCCACGTGTCCAGTTTTATTAAAAAAAGAAGCAATCATCCGCTTAGATGCACTTTTCACGCCCACTTTGGTTGGTTTCGGCTCATCTTGAAAGACCCATACGCTCGATTGCTGCTTTGTTTTGGGATCGTAGCAATAAATCCATGTTTCGTCACCTATTACTATGTCCCACACCAAATTTGACGCACCTTCGTTGAATCTGGTAAGCATGCACCGTTTTTTGAGCCTCGGTCAAGTTGTGTGGAATCCACCGCGAGCACAGGTTTCTCACACCCAAATGTTTATGTAGGATTAATTGTATTTGACTCATGCCTATTTCTAAGGATGCGCGAATTTCATGGTAGGTCACATGCCTGCCTGTTTCAATCATACGGCGCACAGCATTGATGTTTTTGTTGGTCACAGCGGTGGACGGCCGACCATCTCGAGATCTGTCACTGAGACTGATACGACCACGCTTGAATTCTGCAAACCAGCTATAAACAGTTGTCTTGCATGGTGCTTCATTGCCAAAAGCTGTTTCAAGCCGAGCGATGCTCTGTTGAGCTGTCAAATTACACTTAAAATCGTAGAAAATCATACTACGAAAATTTTCCCGAGTTAAATCCATGTTGATGCAGACACACAATTTTTTAAATGGCGCCACAAGGTAAAAACAAAAGACAGTCAGATGAAACAAACTGCATTCTACAGCCAAAGAGTTCTATTTTCAAATGTTGCAATAAATTTTTAAATATTGTTTATGTAAGTGGCCAGTTCCGGAAACTTACAGTGCGCCCTATGTATTACCATAAATCTTGTTAAATTAAATAAAATGTAAAAAACCTAACAAAAGCAACAAGCTGGACAGTGGACACCGTTTATTTTGGCCGGACACGCAACCAAAACTAGTTAGATTTAACTAGATCTACATTTGTAAGATCTACATTAATTGATACAAACGACTAAAATACTTCATTCTGGATAGATTCTAATACATATAGTTATTTAAAATTTTAGAATTATAAGATAATGGAGAAGTTGAAAGTTCTTTCTCTCAACATTCTTAATTAACGATAACAAGTATCTAAATAAATTATACACATTTTCCTCGCAGTTTTACCTCTTATTCTGCTAAACAAAATATTTTGTATGTGTCATACAATAAACATGAAAACCTTAGTCCTTTTATAAATAATTCATTTAAAGTATCTCTGTGGTGGCCTAACCTAGAAATGGGAGTGACATTGCGTACAAAATTGATTTAGATTATGGTCACAGTTGTGTTAGTCATAATAAAAATATTCGTGATACATAGACAATAGAAGCCAAGTCCTTGAAAACTTTGACTTGTCACATTTGTAGGTTCACGATTTCGCATTACGTAAAACAAAATTATATTTATGTCTGCATATAAACGAATTAGCTTTACATGTATCGCTTATATTCTATGGGATTGTTTCCTCTCTCGGAGTAAAATTGTTCGCGATTCATCAAGTATTTTCTATTCTATTTTTACAATATGTAGGTACACTACATATTCTTTTTTTTCAAATAACTGTAAATAATCCACGAGACTAAACAATAATCGATTGGTGGCGCGACCCGCGTATCCGTAGCGAATGCGTGTCGCCATTTTAGTGGCATGTTCTATCTTGAGCTACTCCGTGCTTCGGAAGGCACGTTAAGCCGTTGGTTCTAGTTGTTATCGATAGATAGCACTCGTGAGGCTGTGTCAAATGCCTTAGGGCAGCCTGACACAGCCTCACGACAGTGTTAGCCACTATACACCTCAGGTCATGTTCCTGTTGGTCTGGTTTCCCTGTAAAAAGGGTAACGGAGGTCAGACCGCAGCGCTCCTTTGTAATTACCAGTTCCGCCAAATCTAGGTCCATGACTTAATGCGAATGGCTGAATGAATAGGCTCCGAAGCGTAAGCTGACGACGCAACTAGGAATAAACGTTAGGATGATGAGACACAGGCATGCCTTCAGTTCAGATATCGAATAGCGACGACTTATGTGACGACCGGTGGTGGTCATCATTAACAAAACTTGGTGCTTACACTACCGAGCACACAACCTTCGACATTGTACTGTACAGTCACGAGCATTATTAAATATACTAGTGTATTAAATTTTAAACTTTATTCCATTGAATTACGAATGGATGGTTTAACATACAAGATAATAGTTACGTGCGTGACGCACTTACGTTGCAAATCGTCCATATCATCAATATTGTATTCATTGTCAATCATAGCTTTAAACATCTTTATATGGATGATTTGCTAGTGGGATTAGCCCATATGATCGTGTGTCATCTCTCTATAGTTATTTCGTAGATATATTTTCTTATAATTACGATTATGACGGCTCACTTGATGGAAAGTGGTTACCGTACCCTAGAAAAACCTAAATAAGAGAGACGGGAGTCCCATTCGTAGATAGAATTAATGAAAGACGAATGAAAGGATGCGGCGCAATAGTACGAGCAGTAATAATTCCGAGAAATTGTATGTAAGCAGGCTCCAGTTAGTACAGGGACCAATTATTTGTGGCGGTAGAGTCAGAAAAAAAAGTGGTTACCGTACCGATAGCAGACGTGGTGCGTATACCGCTATCAGGTAATGATTCCGTTGGTCAAGCGACGGCGAAACGCGGCACGTATTAGATTGTTTGCCAAATTTCTGTCTCGAGCTCCTTCGCGCTTCGAAAGCCGTTGGTCCCGGTTGTTATCGAAAGATGGCATTAATGACTGCCTGTGTCAGATGCCTTTACGCTTTTAGAAAAATCTGTAGGTGTTGACCAGTAACACCTAAGGTTATGTTGGTCTGGGTTCCCTGCAAGAATTACACGGACGTACTAGGGTTGCCAAACGTACTATAATATATAGTATTGTACTATATTTCGGGTAGGCGTACTATACATATACTGTTGTAGAAAAATATAGTTGGCAAAAATACTATATTTTCAACAACCGTTATATTACCTATTTTTAAGTGAGACATGTATTCAATTCTGAACTCCGAACGTATAAAATCTTAATCCTTTCTTTGGTTCGGAAATCCGGACTTATCATTATCAAATTCACAACATGACAATAATTAATTTTTGAAAGTTTCATTATTGTTTGGGGATTTTGGTAATTTAACAGCATATACTTTTCATTTCTTTTGAGAATTTGAGGTTCAAAATAAAGAAAAATACCTTTGCAATAAAATCCCCCACAGAAAGTTTTAATCAAAACATTTTATAAAATGCAAGAAGTACAAAACATAAATAAGTTATAAATATTAAATATATCTTTGTTTAGTTGTGAAAAGCATACATTTAGCAAATCTTAGTTAATTCGTTAATATTTTATTAAAATACTATATTTTTTTGGAGTGTACTATATTTTTTACAAGTTAATTTGAGAAATACTATATTTCTCCATAGAACTGTTAGCAACCCTAGGACGTACGGAGGATTGTAATAATCAGTGCCGCAAAATTTAGGATCTTGCATGATTAACAGCGTAAGTTCTTTAGGATCGGAAGCGTTAGCGTTAAAGAAGAATATTATTCTTTAAGGGCATTACAATTTCATGCCTTTGCCACAGATAACTAGTACTTTGCTTTAAAAATAGCGCTGTCATACACCAACCTTTATATAATGTCATTGTCTTGAGTTCCGTCGAGGTGAGATACGATCGAAATATTAAAAGACATCGTTCTTTCAATAAACTAGCTGATACATCATTTTGCGACTCAATCAAGACAAGATAGGCGTTTCAGAAAATAGTTTCCGATTTGTATCAGATAAGAGATTGAAGGGCTTGCAATTAATTATGTGTCATTGCATGTATTGCATTTTTCTTGAGAAACACTTTTTTCGTCGTGTAAACGTGTGGGAATTTTCGGAAATCCCATTTATAGGCAGTAGTGATTAGTTCGATATTAGATAAAAGATGAGTAGGTATTTTGGAAACTGCGAATTTTTAGAATTGGTAATCAGAGGATGTAGGACACATGTACCGAAACGTTCGCTTCTAATCTTCTTCCACATGTGTTTCCTAGTCAGGTTATGCATAAATAATCCTAAAGAAGAATGGGCAAAAATGGATGGGACGCAGGCCTGGGACCAATACAAATATGATTGGTGACATATGTTAGATCGGACGATTCAAAAAGCGCCTATGTCTTCCGTATACTATTATACGGAAGACATAGGCGCTTTTTGAAATTCGACCGGGGTTTTAGTACAGTCTCCATAAGAAGTTTTTGTAATATAAATAAAAATTGTCTCTTTACAAATGATCATACTTGTCCGTATTGGTTTAATTTAGTTCAAGCACTGCTTCCGTGGGCCAATGCCCACAAATGCAATGGTCTTTAGGACCAATTTGTCGCATTCTCTTTTGGCGATAACTACTGGTTTTTACAATGGAACGACTGCAACTGTTTCTGCAGGGAACCCAGGCGTATAGGACAATGACGTATTCATTGTAGGGCGAAGAACCGATGGCCGATGAGATGGACTATTCCCAATTTTCGGTAAATTTTTCAAGTTCCCGGAGAATATTCCCAATGTTTCCGAAAATTTCCGGGAACGGCTTATCACTAGGTCGTAGGCGAGCGCTGGATGTAGGTCGATTCCAACTGGTCACTTTGTGATTTTTTGGGATAGGCTTAAGTCCAGGTCTCTTGTGGTTGTAATCATAATGATCAGGACAATGATACAATGAGTCTTTGGTTGGTGACCACCAAATGACAGTTGAGATAAAAGACTCAACCTGCTTCCCGAAGCGCGGCGCTGGAAATCTCGCTTAGACGAAGAAGCTCTGATTAATTAATCTGTCAACGGCCAGCTCTTTTCACACAATTTAACACCACTACAGCGTGCCGAAAGCAATTTCTCCACTGTCTTATTAACGATCGCCACCCCGGGATATCATTAGAGCGTTTAACACGTGTTTAGAGAAAAAAAAAAACAAAAGAGCCAAGAGAGAGTCGGATGTTGTTCGATGGATGTTAATGTAGCGGTTCCGTGAACTCTTTGGTTCGCGATGACACGGAGCTAGTGAGTTTAATGCCTACGGGAAGCATACTTTGTAAGAGTTGTTTCCAGTTTGGCTAGGCCTTTGTCTTGAATCACCTTCTTTGTCCAAGAATGTTTACCAGTTACGTCAGGAGTCACCTGTCTAATAATAATGATAATTCCGTAGAACTTCATCGATTGGAAACAATAATCCAGGTATGCCATGCATGATGACATGCCGCCTCCGGGACCTAGGGAGACGCAAAAACATTGACTCGATGTCTCAGTCGCAATCAAAGATCCCGAAGAATTACTGGGAGGTGAAGGGGTACAGGGTACAGTTCTTACAGACTAGTCTGATTTGCAACAAACTCCTTTAAAGTCGCAATAGCATCTGACAAACAAACGGATAAACTCACACTCAGAAATAAGATTAGGTAGAAATACTATGTAATGGCCGGAAGCCTCCCGAGTCTTACTTAACTTAATATGGCGAGGCTAAACTGTAGCGTGACTTGTTCATTCTAGCGTTTTCCTAGTTGCAACCTCAGCCCCGAAGCTTCCTTCGAAGCCCCGGGTTCGCCTTTCTACTTTTTGCCTAATCTTATTTCTGGGTCTGAACTTGACTTGATCTTTCGTTTCGTCGTTTCGGCGCCTATAAAGAACCCCAAAAAGATCAAGAAATGGTCCCGATTCTCATACGTTATTGATTGCGATCATTAGTTATCAAGAGTTCCGTGCAAGTGCTCTCGTTCGGAGCGGACTGCGCGTGTGGTTGGTTAGACAAATGGATTCCGTTGCAGTAGGCTCTTTCTTACTCTAATTTTATAGGCCGAATAAAAACGACAACAAATGCTGAATACTGCCATCTACTACTTTACTTACTAGTATTAGGATTTTTCTATAGCCCTATTTTTACACGACTGACCAAAGATTGTTATGTTTTTAGCGTTTATGTATGTTTGTATGAAATATATGTAAGACTAGCGGCCCGGTACGTGCTCTACGTATAAAGTGATAAATGAAGAACTGCTCGACCGATTTTGTGCAAACTTCACATAAACCATCTACTAAATAGTCCGAACAAAGCCTAAACATTTGGTTTGGATAGGTGAGCCCGTTCTTGAGTTATAAAATTATGTATGTATGTAAAAATCTTTATTGTACACAAAGAACATAGTATCTGAATACAGGTCAATCAATTACAACGAAAAGTGGCATTGATTTTTATATGTATATTCATTCTTTATTCCACTCCACCATAAGTCAAGTACGTTTTAACGGATATAGACGTACAAGGTATGAGGTGTGTTTATATTTCTTGCTTTCTTCCGAGTATCATAGAGGATGTGACGTAATCATAAAAAAAATAAAAAAATTGTATAGCAGGCTGTCGTGATTTTTATTTGTATCTAATAATTAGCTTGTTGGAAAATGTGACACACGCAAAATCGGCGAGTCGAATAATTTTTGTTCGATATAGAATTTCAATTCGACATAATATTTCACACGTTTCACGGGTGGGCCAATAAGGTAAAGAAGGTGCATACTTTATACACAAAAGTAAAGACTGGAAATCTGTGTACCCAAACTTGAACGCCTCTTTTATCACGTAGGTTAAACTATTAGCACGTGCGTGTAGCAAGTTTCGAACGTATTTTGTTAGTGCACATGCTCGTTTTTGAACGCACGCACACAGAAATGTCAAAATTGCTATTTATAAACAAGCACTGCGGCTGCGCGAAAATCGTCTAACATGACATAACTACGTCATTAAATATACTTGTTTCCTTGTTTTACGATACTACAATACTATATCTACATATTTCAAGGCTTACTCATCTAAGAAATTAGTCATTTATTAGGAAACAAACAAACATTTACCTTAACTTTGAGCGCGTAGACTGTGTTCGCTTTTCCATAAGTTTTTGCCGCGTAATAAGTTAATGCACCACCAAAAACACATGAACATGTAGCCAATAGATTCTTGTAATTTTTAATCACTTTAGCACTACTTAAATTACGCGTTATAACCGGCGAGAATTGCAATTTTAGCAATTTATTTGAGGAGCGGCTTAGCGTGGCCATGTTGGCAGAACAGCTGATTGACGTGTGCGAAAGAGAAGGCAGGAAATCTCGCTCGTTCGAAAAATATCCGAGTGCGCATGTGCGAAAGTCAGATGTCATTTTAACCAACTTTACAAAAATAGGAGTTATTATTTTATCTCGTAATCGTAACATTTGACTGAATATGGATGGAAACACATCCGAGGAATCCCCTTGAAGAGAATTGGTCGTAGAAAAGAGAATCCTACGAATTATTAAACTCAGTCTTTTTTTTTTGAGGCAAAGGCCCATTGCCCAACTGTTGTAATCTCGAAGGGCATGGGTTTCAAGACACTGATGACTTCTTTTTTTTTAAACCCCATTATATAGACAAATTAAAATTGTCGAGTCCTAGTATGAGGGTGAACTCCCTTCTTCATCCTAGCGCTTTCTCGGTTGCACAAGCCCATTGTCCCTATATTGAATTTGAAATACGTACCTAACAAACCGAACCATTAGTAAAGGTACTAGGTAGTTGTTTAATTCAACCAATTTCGATCTCAAAGTCAAAGTGCTTGTAAGGCAATTCCTTATACTTAGATCTTTACGCAGAGTCAAGTACTGAAGTACTTATTTAGGTCAATTTATTCAGCTCATAACGAACCAGGATGTGACATAATTGTCGTCATGAGGGGCGGGAATAGGACATGTAATTTATAGCCTGTCTATTGACTTAATAAAAGATGTTATGCGACTACCGACATATGAAATCATAGAATAAAAAAGTGTGCGATGCCCTACCCAGAATCTACATGCCAGAGTAATGAGTACAACACTTAATAAGAGCTCTATATGCTGTGTATGTGCCCTAATTAGTGCTTATTATAGTTTTTGAAAATTAGTAGTAGGTACTAACGATATAAGTAAAAACAAACTTGTTATATTATATTATCCATGGAGTAATTACAAAGAGGAGATGCCGTTGGAAATGGCGCAGTGACGTGATCATTGGCGCCTCGTCGACACAAAAGTGGGCGGAGCTTGTCATTGCTCTGCTCCGTGATTGGAGCCACGGCCGAAACCAAGCACCCCACACGTCTGCCTTCCGCCCCGTGTAGCCTCACAAACACTTTCTTACAAAACGCTTATTACGGCATCTCCTCTTTGTAATTACTCCATGATATTATCTATCAGTTTATCCGTGTCGACATAGAAAATCTAAATCATTTATATATACATCTTAAAGTTATAGATTAGATGAAACTAATTTAAAAGACGATTTACAATCGATATAATCGATGAGTCGGACTACTTTCAATCGACTCACCGATTTTGGGTGTCATACTTTTAAAAATAGGGCTCCTAGAGGCCGGTCGCGGTAACTTAGTTACCAAAAGGTCGTTAACGTAGTTACCAAAACAAAACCATGACCGAGAGGGCTATTTTAATTTTTATAATGCAAAAACCTGTGACTCGAATGATTTACGTTCGATTATCATATATCATAATCGAACCCCCGAAGTCCTAAAGATTCTTACACACATTGTGACCAAGAAAGCTATTTTTGAAAAGTATGACTCAGGTTAAACCTGGTCAATTACGTTAAGTTTGTTAAATTGGGCCCTGTGATTTTTTTAAATATTTGAATAATCGTTTTTTCTTAGTAATTGTAAATATTTCCTTTAATATCATTAGACCACAAATGAGCACATATCAAGAACTTCTTGTGTATGATTCTCTTGCAGGCGCACAAGTAATGGTTTTCGAGATATACGATTTTGCAAAACGTTACCCTAGCAGGGAACGTGATATCTTCAAAACCTGAAGACGCACTAAAAATATTTTCGGCGCACATTTTTCCACAAGGACTAGACAAGCTACCTGCTGATGCATAATATTTCTTTCTCCGATAATCGTTCAGAAGTTTCTTACTGGAACAACGTTACCGCAGCAGAAATCGTTTTTTCTATTTTTATCCAAAACTATAATAAGCACAATTTTTTTATTTAGGGCACATACACAGCATTTAGAGCTCTATATGAAAATTCTGGGTAGGGTAAAGCACACAATAAAAAATCGGCGAAGCGTGAAACGGATTCGCACATAAAATCTTTATTATTAGCATGTTTCAATCCACTTTTATAAAATAATGCTAATCTTATTTTATTTGTATCTACCTAATTCTTCAAGACCACGAGGAAACTGAAGATTTAGAAAAAAAATGTCACCAGGATTGATGCTGCACCTCATTGATAGAAGGAAGACCAAAGTAAGGGAATGGAGAAGAGCTAGTTTTTTTTTATTTAACCCTTTGTGTCCCATAGCTAATTAAAAAAAAATAATTGTCAGTTGTGTAATGAAAACATAACCCTCCTTTTTTGGTCAGTTGATTTAGTTGTGTAAAAAGTACTTAGTTATGTCGTGAAAAGGTTAATAGCAGTTCAGTACCACCCTGGATCTCTGCAGAAACTATTTTTAAATAAAAAAACATTAAGTAGCCTTTACCTCAACGTTTTTATTAAAAGAAAGAAATTATTATTAATTCTATTAATTAATTTTTTGGTAAATTATTCATATGAAATACATATTTTTAAAGAAGATTCCCCATTGTTTTTTTAAATAATGTGGAAGGAACTCCACCAATTCTATTATTTCAATTCTTAATTTGTGATGATGACTATTGAGTAAATGATTGAAATAAAATAGATAACATGTTTATTATTTACAAAATTGGTGCAGAAATTATTAAAATTCATCGAGATATATGTATATACGTATATCTCGATGTTAAAATTGGATACAAATACTATGGCTACTCCATAAAAAAAATAATATTGATGTTTTGTCTGTCTATGACATTAAAAAAGTACGATTTGTTTACTAAAGCCAACGCCCGTGTATTATTTCTAATAGAAATAACAGTTATGAAAAACAATAGAAAAATTATAAACGATGGCAATCCGCCATTTCATAAGTAGATTAAAAATATACAACCCATTCGTATTTGTCATATTATATTTAATAAGTACTGGAAGCTAATTTGTAATTTTATATTAGAGATTTTTTTTTTGTATACAATTATGTAGGCAAACAGGCGTAAGGCCCACCTGATAGTAAGTGGTTACCGTAGCCTATGAACGCTTGCAACATCGGACATGTTGCCGGACACGAGCGCGTTGCCGACCCTGAAGGAATTTTATCACGCCCTTTTTGAAGGCTCCCATTAACATGGGAACTATAACTAGTCACTAGGGAAAACCATGGCAGGGAGTTCATTCTTTAATGTAGAATTTTTTCTCTAAATTCTACATTAATATAGAAAGGGATGGATGAAAATGGGCAATCTTCTTTATAATTACTAAAAATGACAACTTAACCCTAAACATAATTAAAATCTATTAATTGATTTGCTCCTCGTGATGTTCAATAATTTCTGCTTGAACCGGAGACTCATACTCCTGTTGGAAGTGTTCCGGTTCTTGTGGCTGAACGGAATACATAAGGATCCGTTTCACAGCTTCAGCATTATCATATGCCCCGTACTCCGCCTGCCACAATATCGTTGTTATCAATTGTTGCAAGTTCCCCTGCGTACGTGGAAGTTTGAATTTCCTTAATTTATTTGCAACATACTCCCCAAAAACGGAATACTCGTCTTTGTTATTATCTATAACTATTGGACTCTGTGGTTTCGTTTCGTTTTTAATGACTCGTATGTACGCAGGTGTTATTGGCGGAGTTACAACTTCCCGTTTAATCTTTCTAAATGCCATTTTCCTGCGTTTAGGTTCATAAGTAGGTGTGTATGTTTCCTCTTCCAACCATTCTTCATCCGAAGCTTGCTCAATCGTACCATCATGTAGTTGTCTCACTAAATGATATGTAGCTTCGCTATCCTCATTGTCACGTTCCACATCTGAAGTTTCAAGGACATCAACCTGTAAAAAATTACAAATAAAAAGGGGCAAACAACCACCCAGAATAGGGAGGAGCGGAGAAGTCTTGTGTTGGAGGCCAAGGTCTGTTTCGGGTCGCTAAGCCAATGCAATAAGTAAATAGGGATATCCATACAATACTAATATATAATAAGTGCAGAAATCTTTGTTACAGTTTCTTGGCCAAACCGCTGAACCGATTTTAATGAAATTTGGTATGTATATAGTTGAAGACCCATGGTCAAACATAGGCTACTTTTTCACGCAACCAGATCTGCAGGAAACGGCTAGTAAATTGTGTGTTTGTAGCAAAAACTATGTATAAGTCTCTCTCATTTATACTTTACACAAAAAATAAGAATAAGCATTACTTTTAAGATGAACAAATTAGTCTATTTGATTCTAACCCTGTAGGCTTTTTTGTTTGTTTGCCTGTACATCATAACTAAATAAGAGATCAAATTTGGAACAGACATAGGATATTTGCCAAGGATATGTGAACTTGATGTCACAAACTTTTACCTAATTTGTCCATGAAGCAAAAGTTGTGGATAAGTTTCTTCATTTACAACAGAAAACTCTTTCCTTGCGGTTTTAGACCATGGTATTAATTATTTATTGGGTAAAGTACTAGTAGTTAACAGCCCAAAAATCCCAAGAATTTTAATCACGAAATAATCGTAAACATTCATTGATCGATTGGAGCGATTTACTTCGATCAACATGATTACATCACCATTGACGTCAAATCGATTGGTAATCGATTCGTTATCACTTATCAATTTCGATAACAAACATTTTTACATAACCTAAACAAAATAATAAATACCCTTTGAATTTCAATTTTTGGAATCTCTTGCCCTCCCGATGAGACCCGTGGATCATCAATTGATACTGAATAACGTACGTTTTTTTTCTTGTTGTAGGGCCTTGAATATTTCCTCCGTTTTGGCGAAGCCGTTGACTGATTCGTCTCCTCGTCTTCGGTCTTTAAATTCGAGTCGTCCAAAGTACCATTCAGTGCCAATTCCCATTGCAGTGGATGCTTAGTTAGCAAATGCGATCTCAAGTTTGTTGTATTGCCGAAAAATTTGTACTGCGTTTCACATAATTTACACAACACTGCAATACATCTATTGGTTTCATTTTCAATGCGATCAAAAAACCGCCACACGAGCGATGAACATTTCTTCATGGTGATACAATATGAACCGATACTCTACACTCAATTTCCCGCCGAGATTGAGATGGCAAAACGATTATTGAACACGTATTGAATCGAAAGATCACGAGATTCACGAGTTGAAAATAGTTCAAACAAAATGGCGATCGAATAGCTTTGGTTTGGTATCGAGCGCTCGTTTTGTCTTGGAGTCTCGGCTAGCGAGCTGAGCGACTATTCGTTGGGCCGGTGACGTTGACAGTGACAGTGATAGACCATACGATCAATATATTTGAAAAAGCGACCGTATTCCTTAGATAAAGGAGTCGAAACTAGTAATCTTGTTATTTGTACGGATAAGAATCTTTCTCGCTTGCTCTCACACATCACTTAAACATAAATATTTTTGTCCTTGTCGCTGAGAGTGCAGTGTTGCCAACATAACCAATGACAATTTATTTTTATTTATTATAACAAAAGTTTAGTGAAGTGTTTTTTGGTTTTTATGAGATTATAATTTAAAAGGAGTAGGAAATTTTTGTAGACTTGTGAGTAAATTATCTTAGTAATTAAGATAGGTACACCGTACACCTACCGGTAGATAAAAATAAATCCAGGCTGCCTTTAATCATGACTATTTTGACAAAATGACTCATATGTCGAATAAAAATCGCCGTTTAGGAGCCCTATTTTTGAAAAGTGTGATTCACGCAAAATCAGCGAGTCCACTAATTTTTGCTTTCCCTGTAAAAAGGGCTACAGAGGACAGACGGCAGTCGCTCTATTGTAATAACCAGTGCCGCTAAATGGTCCTAGGACCATGACTGGCTTAAAGCGAACTTTAGACTCCGAAGCGTAAGCTGACGACGCAACTAGGAATACACACTAGGATTAAGAAGAATAGGAGACCTATTATCATCCATCACAATTTCCACTACCACTGCTGGATTGGGCTATGGCCTCCCCAGGAGCCCAATTTTTAAAAAGCGTGACATATGAGGCGCCTTCTATCTCACCGATTGAAAGCAGTCCGCTTCTAGCAGTCCAGCATAGCTTCCTAATATAAGGCCTGGATAAGGTCGACGAAATGGAATGCTATTTTTGAAGTATGATGTGACTCATGAAAAATCGGCAAAACGAAAATTTTTTGTTCGATATCGAATGATTTGCGTTCGTTACCGAAGGATTTTTGTTCGACATAAATGTCACACTTTTTAAAAATAGGCCCCCTGATAAGTTTCATGGAATTGAGGGAAAGTGACCATAAGCATGAGCTCTAGTATAAGTCTAAGGTTAATTAATTTGTTCTATCAAGATACTAATCATTTCAAGGACGCCTCAAGGTACCTCTCGACCAACCTTATATTTGACAGTTCGATACTCACCTCCAATGAGAAATCATCTCAAGTCAAGGAAGCTTGTGACAACTAATCATACCAATGTGTGGAGTAAGGTTGAGTCGAGTTTTAGTGAAGGTTTAAGAATACGGGTGTAAGTTCCTAAAAAAATATAATTAGGCCGTCAGTTAGATAATCAAAAAATATTGGAGACGTATTTTTTCTTTTGAAAATTTAAAAAAGAATGTAAAGATATGGCGCGTTAAAGTTCTGTGTGACGTCACAGTGTGCTACACTTTTTCGCAATATGTGACGTCACGAGCCCCCACTACCTACCTAAGCTTTGATGCGTTATATCTTTATAATTTACTAGCTGTTTCCCGCAACTCCGCCTGCGGTATATAGCTTATGTTAATCAGGGTGAATGTAGCTTTCCTATGGTGAAAGAATTTTTGAAATTGGCACAGTAGTTTTTGAGTTTATTCATTACAAACATACACACAAAAATACAAATCTTTCCTCTTTATAATATTAAGTGTAGATCACTCAATTGACAAAAGAAAAAATACGTCACTAATACATTTTGATTCCCTAAAAGACGGACTAATTTTAATGATAGTCTTTTGACCCTGAAACTAGCCTATTCCCTCATTCCCGTCATCATATTTCCGTCATCATCTTACCGAACCTTACTACAAGAAAGGATTGTAGCGAATGATTTCGGGCGAAGTTATAGAGTCGGGGGGTTGCAACTGGAAATATACACCGTGAAATTTTAGTCGTTTTGGACCCATCGTCCAGTGACTCCATTCATGCAACCGAACAAATTTCCCCAAGGAACATAGCATGAAACATGAAAAACAAATTTGGACTTCCCATAGCAAGTTAGATTACGTGATGAGACATTTTGTATGGGAGATCCAAAAATTTACTCCATATTTCGACCGTATCTTCGGTGGGGAAAGTTGTTCAGTTGCATGAATGAAGTCACTGGACGATGGGTCCAAAACGGCTAAAATTTCACGGTGTATATCAGGAATGCTAGTTTTGAAAAAAAAATCCTTCGTTAACGAACAAATATTATTCGCCTTACCGATTTAGCGTGAGTCACGCTTTTCAAAAATACCATTCCAGGAGCCTTTTTTTTATATGTATGACTCATAATCCGTCGAAAGATTTTCATTCGATATTAATATGATTAGTAATAAATATAAAAAAAGCGATGGAGGGGCCGATTCTGTCTCGCCTGTAGAGGTAAGTCGAATTCGATTTTTTTCCAAAAAACATGGCAACTCAATTACCTATAGAAAATCCTTTACGTCCGCCATTTTTTTTTGGACAATTATCGCATTCTACTTTTCTCTAAAGGCGTGAGAATCGGCGTTCAATGCCTTTATCATAATACTAGCTGTTTCCCGCAGCTCCACCTGCGGTATATAGCCTCAGGATGAATGTTGCTTTCCAATAGTGAAAGAATTTTTGAAATTGGCACAGTAGTTTTTGAGTTTATTCATTACAAACATACACACAAAAATACAAATCTTTCCTCTTTATAATATGTGTGTAGATTGAGATTTTTTCGAAATTTCTTAGTTACCTTACTATTTATTTTCCCATAGGCTTTGCCATACAAAATTGATAACGGAGTCGCCACTTCGCCAGCGGCTTATGGTTGTGGGCACAGAATAGGTTCAAATTGAAGAATAAATATATAGAAGTGTCATTAGCAGGCCAGTTAAATTTGGCATAGGCTACGGCACTTCTACCGATTCTTAATTCTGTGGGCGTCCCAGTAGCGCGGGATTCGCGTCAGTTTGAATAGAATTTAAAAAAAGAAGATGAATGAAACAACGTGGTATTCATAGAATCATTTTATTTATTTATTTGTCGGTATAAGAGGCTGTAAAAAGTTTATTGTCTAAATGTTTCCATCAATATTTTGGTAGAACTACGTAGTACGTAAAAATGTCTCTACTTTAGAAATAACAAAATTTACAAAAATTTGAATCGAAATTTTTTTTTTTTGTACATTGTAAATGCACTGTACGTAAACATGATTGAAAACGTATTCGAAGTTAATTTATTAATACTGTTTGACTCTTCTTGTCCATCTTATTTCATCATAAGATAAATATTGCAGGATTTTTCGAAAACAAAAATTACTGTTTCAAAATTACTAAAAATGGTTTTAGTAATCCGAGTCCATTGTCTGGGAAGTTATTATCTTTTTCTTTTTAAATTGAGATGAGACCACTACAAGATACTATTTCTAGTAGGTAATACAGGGCAATGTAATCAATATTTTATTGAGATAGTAACCCCATATTTTTTTGTAAATACAAAACATTTGAGCACTAGAAAAAATATCCTACAGTATCTATTTTACAGCATTTGTTTTGATTGAGAATGATCTTATCTCATCAGGTGTAGTGGCGTATTAAAATCATTTTTAAAGTCTTTGAAGACCGGGGTCTGAATTTTAAATACGCCACTGTTGAATCATAGGTTTCAGAAAATATTGCGCGTTTTATAGAATTTAGACGTTAAACTGTACATAAAGTGAAAAATCTATTGTATCGGTAGGTACAGCCGGGCGGGCTAGGTATGGCACATGCGTATATTTTAAACTTACGACTCATTTTTACATCATTTCGTAGGGGCCATTGCAAAATCACATTATTCTTTAAAACAAGTCTTTCGTAAGTATTTACTTGTTGTTAGTGTTACCATACTTTAAAAATAGTTACCATATTCTGTTCAGAAACATTCGCAAAATTAGATTATTTTTAAAGCAATTATTATTTATTCTGTTACGTAGGCATACGAACCTAGTTTACATAGTTTTGTACGTAAGATATTCAAATACCAACTTGTTTCGGAAAAACATCATCACTGAAATTTCGTGTGAAAGAGTGAATGACCTTTTTCATTAAAAAAACAATTTTTTAGCCATTTTCGTTGAACGTTCGTGGAAAATTTGAAATTAAAATGAAAATGGAGTAATAAGTACCTACAAAATATGCGACTAATAGGACACACAATATATTTTTTTTGAGAAAATGTGATTTCGCTATTCATTTCATCAAGGCATGTCTGTACAACCGGCATTCTGCGTCGGAACAATCAGCGACCAACGATTTCTCTTACAACTTCTATTCAATATAAAAACTACAAAACTAGATACTGTTATTCGGAGAAACATTTACAATACCGAAATACTGCTTTAAACTAACATAAATATCGATTTGTATTAATTTAGTATACAATAATGAGTCAAGTATTAAATATTTCTGTTTTTTTTTTTTCAATAATAAATTTTACGAAAGAGACGAAAAATCTGCGCTCGACGCGACTCTGGCGGTGCAAACGCCAATTACGGACAATTTTCGATATTGATTTAAAAAAATATGCATAAATGCTGTGACGAGTCGCGATTTTGGGTCGCTTTCGTGGCGACTATTTTTATTTAAACATACATACACAAATTCAGAATTCATTCATCTATCATACGTAGGTACATCCATAAAGCTTGCTGATTATAAACACTCTTGAGTTCGTATCATCAGCGAATTGTTAAAAATAGTACGAGTAACATAATTTTAATATTTTCTCCTCCAAACTCAATGGTTGAATAATAGTCAATGCTTTTACTTTTAATCATTACGTTCATCTAATATATAAATATTTTTTAATTGAGACTCAACTGCGCATTGATTTGGCATGTGAAATTCGATTATGACATTAATTATGAGACAGTAATATAATTGGAATTATTGATTCATATTCGCTTCTGCCAAATTTTAAACATCGTTGCTGAATGTAATGTGGTTTCTGTGAACGAAACCAAATGTCATTGGTTAGAAATTGATTGTATAGTTATAAATTAATTATACTTACGCCAGAATATAATATAATTATAAAAAAGTAAAAGAAATATAATAATATGTGATTTGCTCTTAAACTAATAATTTTTTTCCCCCTTAACTTTTTTTTGCCAAACTATCTGACTTTTTGACTGGTAGAGAATGCTCTTAGCATTAAGACCGCCAATTGTTATAAGTATATGTGTACTTTGTGGAACAATAAAGTTTTAATAAATAAATCAGATATTATCAAAAGACAGGGTTGATGTTATACGTAGTAAATTGAGGATATCCTATTTTAGTATTTTGGAAAGCTATATTTATTTTATAGGGATGAGGTTCTTTATATAAATATACAAATTCGCTGATGATACCTTAAGATGTAACAGCTACATATCTTTGCGAGGGACATCGAAATGAGAATGTAATCAAAAATTCATCCAATCACAATATTTGATACTATACACATATCATACGCACAAAATTGTTACAGAACGGACTAAAATATAATACAAATTAATTGGCTCACTAAACGTAACAAGCGTATGAAATCCTACATATCTACAATCAGTTGGAACTACAGGGGGAAGAGAATAAAAAACATCAACTAAAACGTTAACAAAATACACTTTCTCTATGGAAAATAAATAAATTTACAAATTAGATACACGTTTTAGACCTACAAACTAGTAGTCACATCTCCGCTGTTAAATTTTTATCACTACATCCATTGGTAGATGTCGGAGCAAGCGGCCAAGTCTTGCGCAATTATTAGTGTAATTTGTTTAATTTTTTTTTGGAAAATCCAGTTTGAACTGGTTTAGACTCAGCTGGATGCCTCGTAATTTTAGTGTGAGTTATTGCTTCCAGAAAAGACAAGACTTGGCGCTCAACACCGTTATCTTATATCTTACAGATTACAGAAGCAAGCCGTTACGCCGCGCTAGTCTTTATCCTATCATAGCCTAGACCGAAACCAACATTAACTACATTACTCAGTCCAATTTTCAGTCATTTCTTACGAAATTACACCTCGACACATCCAATCTAAGTACAAAAGCATCTCTGAATCCTGATTGTGACAATCCACATCCCATTCGTATGTAAATCAGTACGGTAACTATAAAATTAAGTAAACCTAATTTTCGTTTTAATATTCGTGTCCACCACGCGGCTATCAAAGGAATTAAAGTGATAATTTCTTAATTTGAATATGCTTCTTAGAGGGCACTTTGTAAACGTGAAAAATTATGAGTATTTAAGATTTTTTTTGGGTCGATAAATGCTCTCTGTAACGGAACCGAGATGTCTCCTATCAAGTCCATTAACAAATCACTTAAACGTAATTAAATAGAAATCTTTGAAGCCAGCCATCAAATGGATTCGAAAGATATAAAACTTAACAAATATAAAGTTGATCTATATGGCATTCATTGGGCTTAAAATACGGAATTTAGAAGTAAAAAAACAACGGTAGGTGGATTGCACAATCACATAAAGGAGTTAAGCCATCATCTAACACCGTTCCACCTTATCTAACGAAAATCACAAATCTATAACAAAACATCTTGTTATTTATCGATAAAGAGTTATCAACTACATTAATAATTTCTTGATAAGTTACAGTAACTAAGACAATTGGAATCTTGCCGATAACCTAAGTTTTAAAGCGAACTAGGAATATAAATTGAGATAGATAATTTCAGTAACTTTGGTAGAATAATATCATTTCGTATATTATTTAGGGCTGATATGCCGTAGATTTGTTCATTGTTTTGACTCGACGATTGAGTATTTGAGTAATTATGACTACAAGGAGATGCTCGGTTTAAAAACCGAGAAGAAAACTAAATACTATCCGAATTTTCATATGTGGACACTAAGAGAGCAATGCTACAATCGCTGAGAGTATGTGCGGCGCGCACATAGCAGGAATGATAAAGAGATTCTTTACATATGTAAGTGTGGAACCGTGCTAGTGAGCTAGCGCAACGGCTGCCGAAACCGCGAGCAGAGATCCGCTCACGAGGGACCGACCGCCTCCTGCGCGGTCGCCGAACGAAAAAACTCGACGTCCGTCGTCGACATGGTCGACATCGTTGATTCGTCCCAGTACACCTCCGTCGTCGTAGTCGTCCCGTTCTCATGTTTTCTTCTCGCCTTTGGATGCCTCTTCTTTTTAGGATTAGTAGCCTTCTTGTGCTTACGCTTATGCCTCAAATTTTGCTTCTGTATCCTGAACATACAATTTCTGTGTCTTGGTGGAGGTCTCTTGATTTTTCCTCGATGTCGCCTTGGAGGGCATTGTGTTGGCTTGTGTCCGTGGCCCTCCCACCGCTTTGTGAGGGTAAGGGCGTACGTAGATAGGTTGCCCAGTTGTCTGTTGACCGGTATCTGAGTCCGCCTCGTCCGGCCGCGGTTGTCTAACGCTAGAAACGTCTTCTTCCCGTTACGTATCCTCGAATACGTGTTGTAGTTATTTTCTTCTAAATGTTCCTCAAACAGACAGTCGTCCGAGAGATCCTTCTGAAACAACAGAGAATTTATTGATTAGTTACTAATAAAAATTATCATGAACTTAAAGTACAGAAGGTAAACTGAAGACATGTCAGTGGATCCAGATCTTCCCTATGTCTTCATTTTAAATTTTTCGAAGAACTCATTTGATTTTGTCACAAAAATGAGCAATTTTTACTTTATTTAGAAACAGAATTATTATTTGTTAGTCTGATTGTTAGTTTTATCTTAAATTATAATTCTAAATTAATGTTTAATAAGTGTTTGTATGGTTCAATAAAAGATGATTTCTTATGAAACAGAAGAATTATTTTGAAAAAGATACAAAAAAATATTTAAAATCCCTAGTTGCAAAATATGTACCCGCGCATAATAAATACGTGACTAATCGGTACTTACAAATAGAACTTGTAACCAGAATAAAATATACAGACAGAAATCGGATCAACTTCGCTTGAAAGCGGACTCTCGAACTGGTCATTAGATCAAGTCGCATTAAATTATTGACCGTTCAGTTTTATTTACATTACACTTAATTGCTTGCTTCTTGTCAATACATTATCATACATCTTTAGAGGAGAGTCTTAAAGCAGCCATTTCTTGCATTAATTTAAGATGTTGGTAGCTCTGTTTTCGAATTGATTGGAATACTGGGGGCAGAATAACGTCTTCCAGATAAAAGACGTCTGGAGCGTGGATATATATATTTTTGAAATGGATGACTCATGTCGAATGACCTTTGACGTGGTTCCTACAACGATCTCCTATTGGTTGCCAGGACCCACGGTAACAAGCCTTCCGAACCACATAGTCTTCATTATAATCAGACAATATAAAGGTTCACCACCACTAGGAAATGAATGATTGAATGAACACTTTATTGCAACATTTCAATAAAGTATTCATTATCAAAGAAATTAAAGTTGTGATATTTAATCACTGAAAAGCGAAAAGAGGCAGAGGTCGCCCCCGCACAACCTGGCCGTACCCCTGAAATGGTGCATGTTAGGCAAGATTGGCGCAACAAGATATCGAGAGGCGACCCCCAATTGAAATGGGAAAAGGCTAGGATTGATGATGAGAGAAATTAAAATCGTTTCCGTATTTTCGCCGTCGTCATGCTTATTTTACATAGGCCACCTTTTTCAACGACTGATCAATACACCAATACGTGTGTTTACATTACTGATCAAAAAGGAGTGCTATGTTTTTTCTTTAGGAATTTATTGGGTCTAATTTATAATCATTGCATAAAATTATATTCACTGTTACATTAATTTCAATAAGTAACTATTACAGACCTATTGTATTTTCTGATTCTCTTGCTATCAGTACTTTGGAATTTGAGTACCTATTACCTACTTAGTTATCATTTGGAAAACTGTTGGTATCTTATTTGTTATACAATTAGCCGAGTTCAAACTTATTTAGGGCCTTGTCCTCAGACTAATTTGCCCTAGTTCTGTTGGCGTTACAGTCTATTCAAGCTATAAATTCACTTTCGTTTGTGTAGCAAAACCCTTAATAGCCGATGCTAAGGAATAACATCGACAATTTCTATCTAAGAATCTCATATTTAGACCTTACAAGGCGTATCCGTTAAGTCTTTAACCACCGAGTTTGCTTGTTCCAACGAATTGGCTATTTTAATCATTAATATGTATAAGACCGCCTTGAGGTGTACTAATGCATCTTAAATTGTCTCCAGATTGACCATTCGGTATTCGCTGGCATGGATATAAGAAAAAGACGGATGGCGGACGTACTGCAAAGTTGTAAAGTCTTCTTCTTGTTTTAAGATGACGAATTGAATTGATGAATTGATTTTGGTTGTAAGGATACCGATTTTTCTCAACAATGACTGAAGTGAACTGAATTATATTTATTGTCAGGATTCATCATCTCTTTGACTTTATTTGGTCCTGTGCAAAACACGATTGGACAATTTTTGTAACACAATATAATTAATCAAAAAGACCTTTATAAAATTAGAGATTCCAGTTTTACCTACATTGAGGAATGATTTAAGATTCCAAAATTTCTACATATATTCATTGAACCTGACACTTTAATCGGTACTTAGGTTGTATAAAATAACTTTGTAGTTTTTGAATTACACGATTTTATCCATTTTGTGACATACGTCTTTTTCGTTTGTGCGGGTTTTTTATGAGAGATCGGCCCCGCTCTGCCCGCGCAGTCCGCTCAAGACTTGTCAGAGACGGTTCGTGCGGGGTGCAGACTGAGGGGTGTGGAACGCTGGATTCTAGATTTTTAGTTTACCGCGGCGTCGCCTTAAGTCATAACGTTTATAAGTTGGAAAGTTAAATTATAATGTAATGGAATAAATAAAGTGATAGCACATCCCAGACATTCCATAGAACAGCGGCGAACTCGATACTTATTGCGCCTACAACGATTCGGTTGCGAAGGCACACGCGTCAATGTATTATGTTACTTGTTAGGTTGATTATTACCTTTTTTAAGGGTTCCGTAGTAAACACAAGGAACCCTTATAGTTTCGTCATATCTGTCCGTCCGTCTGTCTGGCTGTCTGTCTGTCCGTCTGTTTGTCCTACGTTTTTCTCAGAGCTCATTAGACCTAGTGAGCTAAAATTTGGTATGCCTATGCATGCATAATTACTCACGCTAAGCATACTGTGTAATAAAAATATTTTTCATATTTTATTTTAGGGGAGGTCCTCTACATATTAAGTGGGGGTTGTAATTATTTTTTTCTACTTTCTTTTTGTGTCGGGTACCATTTAATAGGTCTTTAAAACATTATGAGTACTCTCAAAGAGTTTTTCCATTAATGGAATAATCAATTTCTACTTGCTACTAGACTGTGTTCAACTTGGGTTAATATTGTTATACTAAACAAAATATACACTAAAATGTAACCAATTCTGATAATAACAACAAAATTAGTTGTTAATTATAGCAGTAGTAGTTCATTTTTTGTAAAGAAAAGTGGGACCGTGGTGGGGACGTATTGCTATCTCATTTGTACGCACGAAATCAAGTGGCTTCATTGCACACACAGTGCATCCTTTTCTTGTTTTTTGACAATTACTCCTTCCACCGAATTTTAAAAGCTTATATTATACTTATTTATTTTTGAAAGGATTAAAAAAAATCTTTTTGTTTTCGGTTTCTAGTTAGTATTCAAAATGTTGATTTGAAGGAGAAAATAAAAATATTCCTTCGACCATTTGTTAAGTCCATGTGTGTCACAGTCGTCGGCTAAGTGAGCAGCGGTCGAAGCCTTGTCCGTGCATTATTTTGCTCTCGATTTATAAGGGCTTCACTTGGCAATTTTGCAGCCTCTGACCCAGACGACCCCATCACGGTGGCCAACAAACCCTTTGAAAATCTCCAGACTCGCCGGAGTCCGGGATTTTCAATAGGTACATACAACCGTACTCGCCGGCGAGTACGACGTAGTAGGAACAGTAGCTCGTTTTCCAGGTACCAAAATGTACCAGGGCGCTTCACGCCACCGATAGGTTCTTAGTAGGCCCTTCAGGCACAATAGTGTCGGCCCTTATGGCATTGAGCGTTTGCTACCGCTCGCGAGTTTGCATCGCTCGCTTGATAAAGGCAAAACCCATGGCCGAGGTTCGTCCCAACTGGGAGCCCCTTGTGCATTTGCCGAAAAGGCTGAGGGTTAATAGCCCTCGCCTCAAACTGTCCCGCTGTTAATTTTAAAGCTCACAGGAGCTAAAATTGTAGGTCATTAACAAAAAAAAAAAAAAAAACAATTTCGCAGCGCTCCATCCATATATTTCTTACATCCATGTTCGCCGGTATTAAATTTAATCTTCGTGGGTTAGAATTATAGTTCGATTGATTTATAGAGGTGGCAATTTCTATCAGAAGTTCTTTAGGTTATCGCTCTAGATAACAGTCTTTTGAATCACTTAGAGAACTAGTACCATCATTAATGACATCAGATTAATTTTTAGTGATTGGTGTTAGTAATCATTCGTTGTTTGTAATATTAATAGAATAGATACTAACAAAATATTACACAATTGAGATATTCACGTGCTTTTAATATAAATAGCAAGTGCACCAGTCACAAATGTTAATATTAGGCCATACTCATTTACAAAGTTAACAATATTATACAATAGTAATTAGGTTTCCGCGGCTGCGCCTGCGCCACAAAGTAGTAAATGTTTGTGGTTTGATCCCAGGTCTTTAACTATATCCATACCGAATTCATCAAATATTTTGTTTGGCTGTGATAGCGACTTTCCCATTTTTAATATTAGTATGGAAGTATGGATTTCTAAAATTTACAGATTTTATGGAATTCGACCTATTTAGGTTTTAAACGCATCATTTATCAGTCATCATAAATTTAATTAAAAATTAAACCCGTATTTTTGAAATATATGACTTATTATTATGTCGAATGAAAATCAAACGTCTCTCCGATTTTGCGTCACAATTTCAAAAATAGCAATCCTGGTCTCTTCTCGGTGGAGCTTCTCCCATTCCTCTCGATTATCAGCGAGATCTTTTATCAGTAGTTCAATAAATTCAATAACTGTATACTCTGAATAAACGGGCAATTAATTTACAAATACACGTGTAAAGTTATCTTAATTAGTACGAGCACGCGATAGTATATCTTGACGATACGATCATCCTGTCAGTCTTAATTTGGTGGGCATTCTCTGATAGTCTAGAATTCATTCACAGTGAATTATCACATCGAGTGGGTTACATGGTCAATCGACCCTGTATAGCTTGGTGACACAGTTTTTCGAAACAGCCTTTCGGCTAGGGTTCCCAACTTTTTTTACAAGAAATAAAGTATATTTTGTTTTAAATACATATCGAACTTTTGGTACAAGTTAACAATTTATTGTCATTTTTAAAAGCTTCATAAGCTTCACTATTGTGTACAATTGTAAGTAAGATTAAAATATATGAGGACCTCAATTTTGTTAAATTTATGCTTGCTGTGTTTCTGTTGTCCCGCCACTTCGCATTCATTATTGAGAAAATTCTCTCAGTAAATGCTGAGGTGGCGGTCAGTTGACTATTTGACATTGACAGATTCGTTCTGAAACTCCATTATTGTGATTTGTTTGTGGCTGCGCTGCACTGAGCCCTGCCCTCTGACTACATAGAAAAAAATTTTTTTTTCTGAAAACAGTAATTTTATACTTTATTTTTGTTTAACAGTAAAAACTATAATGTAGTGATAAACAGTATAATACTGTTTTTATAAGTACACTTGGCAACCCTACTTTCGGCGTCTGACGTGGTTCTTTTAACGACTACCAAATTGCAGCAACCGAATTTCGGCCACTAATGTGGTTACTTCGTTGGTCGTTACCACCAATGGCCAATGAGCCTTTTGAAGCACGGAATTGTCTTTATTTTCAGACATTCAGGCAATTCAAGCTAACCAAACTAGAAACAACTAAGTGTGCTTCCTGTGGAAATCGAATCGACCCTAAGAATTCCGCGCTAAAGGCAACCGACAACCGGACATTTTGGAAACCGTTAGGAGAGGTCTATTTCCAGCAGTGGCCTGACTGCGGCTGAAATTATGATGATAATATAATAGTATCCCTTATTGCCAATTATTAATTAACATAAAATGAGCATCATGCAGGTAGATATGTATTTATAAGTTACTAGCTGTGCCCGCGGCTTCGCCAGCGTGGAATTCCGTTTGTGTCACGGAAAAAAGTAGCTTATGTCGCTGTCCAGGTCTCCTACCATCTCCACACAAAAAAATCACATCAATCCGTTGCTCCGTTTTAACTTGAAAGAAGGACAAACAAACACACTTTCACATTTATAATATTAGTATGGATGAAGCCTAACCACATGGCATTTTAGACTTAGTAACGATGCCACCCTCGGTGGTGCCTTCCAGGCAAACTTTGGTCACGATATGCGAAGTAGCATTGGAAGCCAATCCATAATACATGTTGAATGGTTAATTATATAGATATTGAAGTATTATATTTTAAAGCAGACGTTTAATTACAAGGATTTGTTATTACGTTTAAGAAAAGCCTATTATGTACAGTCGGAGCTTATGATAATACCTACATAGGTACTAACTAGATTGTACCATATTTTTCTCTTATGTTGGTATCATCCGATTCAAGTTTTTAGTATCTCAAGGCTTTCCAAAGAATGTAAGCGTTGCGAAATAAATCTAAAACTGGAAAGTCCCCGGAGTATCTAAGGTGTAAGTTCAAGTATCTTTCTATCTGTCACGATAGGCAACTTAGATCTTCCAAAAAACTTACCCTTTGTACTCCCCTATTTCGGTCCAGTTTTATGTCTAATTCATTTACCTTACAAGCCACACGGCTCTGGAATGCTCTACCCGATGACATCAAAGAGACCATTACTAAATTCACTTTCAAAAGAAAAGTCAAAATTCACCTCACTAGCATAATATCACCCTAAATCGTCATCTTTTTCCGTTTTCATCTCTTCTTTTATGTATGTTTATGTATAGTTATGAATATTGTATGTAAATCTATGTATGTTTATTTAGCAGTTAAGTGTTTTTTTTTTCTCTCTCTTTGTATTCTAAAATAATTCGCGCCGCACATAACTTTTCTGTTTATCCTAATGGTTGACTGGGAGAGAATGCTTTTAGCATTAAGTCCGCCTTTTTGTGGTACAATAAAGATTTCTAAATAAATAAATAAATAAAATCCGGGCTTCGAAACCACTCGGTTTCGAACTTGGCTTGGAAACTCAGATTACATTTTGAATAATAATTCTAAATAGTAAACTTTTATTTAACGTAAAAATGAATGCAATATGTTTTTATGAATATTTTTATTTACCTTCTAAAGGTTGACTGGAAGATATTACAATAGCGTAAAGTCCGCGTTTGTACACATTGTTTGAATTTATATCCTCATGTATAATTTTTGTGAATAGTATATTAAAGGGTGTACTTATCTATCTACTTACGTACCACAGATAACTGAATAAAAGCTAACTCCCTTATTCATAAAAATAAACAAACGTTAAATAAGACTAAAATAACTAATTTATGTTTCGTCTCGTTCTTTCACGTCAAAAATAGATAAGGCGGAAAGTAAGTATATACAGATATTCAACCGTCATACATTGAAAAGCGCCAATTTCTTTACTCCAGTGCATATTACATTAACTTTTATTTCACTAAGCAACCACTAGATGTCACTAGCTGCACCACACATTAATTCCCCGTAACTGTTCCTATCCTACTGTTAATCTCATGGGACAAGTTGATTACGAACCAAATGGGATGCCAGTATTTAATTGCTTTGTCTAAAATTATTGCCATTAGTGTAGCAGAAATTTGTTACGTTATTAGTTACTAGTGTCCTCTAGTGTTTTCAGTTTGTGTAGATATTCTTGTGCAATTTCGTGCAGAACTTGGCTTGCATCACAACTTGAATAAAAAATGTTACTAGAAAATAAAAATGACATGGGAAGTCACAAATGGTTAAGAGTAAGTTCTATTTTGGAGATTTAAGTCTCATACACAATTGTCGAATCAAAATTGATATTGAATTCTGTGTCTCATTCAAAACCGGTGAGTCGAATGAAAATTATCGAATTTGCAATTTCAATTTTTAAATTAACTGAAAATCATTCAGCTTACTGGTTTTGAATGATCTCAAACATAGCACCGAAGAATGCGCGGAGCACGACTTGTAGAGAATAAATAGGTTAAAAATTAGGCAGGACGTATTTGCGTTTCAAATTCCAGTAAAATAAAAATAGCTAAAAAATATACTTAGCTAGTTTTATAAAATTAATTCTTATAAAGAGAATAAATAGGCTAGTTTCCTAAAAAAATATAATTAGTCCGTCAGTTAGATAATCAAAAAAAAATAATTGCAGACGTATTTTTTCTTTTGAAAATTAGGCAAAGAATGGTAAAGATATGACGCGATAAAGTTCCGTATGACGTCACAGTGTGCTACACTTTTTCGCAATATGTGACGGCACGAGCCCCCACTCCTTAACTTGGATGCGATATGTCTTTATAATTTATCGCTCAATTGACAAAAGAAAAAATACGTCACTAATATATTTTGATTCCCTTATAGACGGACTAATTTTAATGTTAGTCTTTTGACCCTGGAAACTAGCCTATTGAAAATTGAAAGGTACCCAGTCTTGAGCACAGCTTCAAAAAGTCGTTTGATTTTATCAGTGTTAAACGATCAGAGATACTATTTTAACATTTGATTTGTAAAAAGTTTACCGTTAACAGATCAATCGGTCTTCACAATTAAGAAGCAACCAAATGTTGCTATCTTATCATGGAACTATTAGGCCCTACTTCCAATAATAGACAACAGGACCCTGTTTTAGAGAAATTGGTTCATACAGCCAGTGGCGTGAATGAGCCGATAACGTATAGATCGCCCATTTTATCGATAAAAATCTATCGAGTTTATTTTTCAAATTTCGAATGAGTAATATCCTTAAAATTAAATTCGGTGTTCAAATATTTAACTTTTTTAATCAAGGTAAGGTTAATTTTAGGTATATTTTAATAGCAAGAGCATTTGAAATAATTTCGATACGAGATTATATTTGTACGAATATTTACAATCAATATGTACTACTAAAAACTAGGTGTCCACATGATTGACAACGAAAACATATACCCACCAAGGTATCTGAAAATCAGTCACACACAACTCTCCCTTTGAGCGTGATTGCTACGACCTATTTAGCCTTTGCTTCAAAGGATCCGTACTTCTTAGAGATTTCTTTAGGTTGGTGTAATCAAGCAAGGAAAGGCACAGTTTACTTTCGTGTAGAATTTCTTTTAAAAATCTGTTTGTATGATTCCAACTAAATAAATAATAATTCGGATAGAAACAAGGAACTTTTTTTTTAACGATTATTAATAAATAATTTAAATGCACATTTATGTCTTAGTTAAGAAATAAATATTAAATAAATTTTATTGTGCGTAAAGTGGCAACTTATATCAGAATAGTCATTATTATAAATATAATGCAAATTCTATGCATACCGTAATAAAATTATTATAATATCAACTGCTTCTGGCAAATACAGATGCTCTTAGCATTTACATACGTTTGCCTATGAATAAATCGTGCCAACCTTGCGGGTCAAATATTTTGCGATCGCATGTTCATCGATAATTCGATAAGATCGATTAGGTTGCCGCACTAGCAGGGTTATCGATTCCGATCTTTATGGACTAAAAATAAATTGATATAGAAGATCACTAGACGATTCCTGGCTCTTGTAAGGGATTCAATATGATGAAATTAAATTTTAGTATCCTGCCTGTCTGAGGACATGTTCGTCTCGTGTGTCAATAACGTGTTTTTGAAAGGTAAAGTTGTTATGAGTTTCTTTTTTCTTTTTAAAGTTTCACTTTTTTTCATAGAGCCGAATGGCGGTAGTATTTGCTATAAAGGAAGAGGGAACAGGAGATCCCTTATGTCGGAGGCTAAGATCTTCTTTGGGCCGCGGAGCTAGTGAAGAAAAGTTTCGCTTTTTAACCGACTTCAAAAAAAGGAGAAGGATCTACTCGACTCTATATTTTTGTAACAAAGTAGTTATCATGTAAATAATTATTTTTACATGATTAATTTTATCTTCATTTAGTTTTGCTTTTATAGTAAGCATAAGTTACACACATTTTATGTTTGAAAAAGTGTTTTCTATTTAAATTTTTATTCTAATGTTGGAATTGCTTTTAATTTTTTGAATTCTGTAATTTGATATTTGAATAGAAATGTCCGATTTATTTATTTAAATAACATGCCTAGAAGCCACTGTCACTGGCTCATTCAAAAAATCTGATATTTTTCTTGTATTATGTAACATTATTACAAGCACTAGATTCAATTTTGGAATTTTTATCTATTTATTCCCTATTGTTCCTAGTCTTACCAACCTAATCTTGATAAACGTCAGTCAAACAAACAAACATTGACAACTGATATGTCTATAACTATATTTTTCATTTACATCATGGTGGGGCTTAAATAAATCTCCGTGGCTAGACTTCAGTAATTGACATGTTTATTGCTAAATAAATAACACTGGATGCGCGTAAATTAGGTTTCAAAGTGACTTTCTTATTTGCGTTTACATTGATTTGTTAGGACTTAGTTGTTTCCATTTCAGAATCTAATTATGGAGGTTCGATGTAAAAAATGATTCATTTAACTTCAGCTGAATTTTCTGTAATTCAACTTTCCTATCATGGATTCCAATCAAGTCAAAAATGTTCATTGTTGCGAGTTACTATAGGGGATTAAAAAAAATATTCCGCATGCTAATTGTTCAAAGAATTTTGTGAAAACATAATATAAAGATCACACACAACACTAGTTTCAGAACTGGCTGAAAAAAAAAAAAACAAAAAATAATAAGTTCGATTGGTCGGCGCGCTTGATTCATGCATTCACAGGGTTGAATTGATCCGACCATAGACAGTAATTCCGAGAAGCGCCAAGTTAGTAAGATCGATGAGATAGAGATGCGTCAGTTCCAGGTATTTTTATGGGATTCCATCAACCTTCCCGAAATTTGCCGTCGTCTATGAATCTAGTGTTAATTTATTCACATTCTGGGCCTCCTTTTAAGTTATGTGTTTCCGCGCCTAATTTCCCATGTCTTGGGCTTAACATTTTTTTTCACGTTTTACAATTTTTTTTTAATACTTACAAAGGTTAAGTAATTACCAATTTGCAAACTAAAGAAGCTTTATTTTCATGTCTGTGGCTGTAATATAAATATTTATAAAAATAATTACCATATGTGATTTGATATCCCAAATCGAACAATTAATTTACACTTGCACCGTCTTAAACGTTGATTATGGAATTAAAAATGATAAATTGTAAAATAAAGTGTTACTTTTGAAACAATTATTTTGATATACGGAAGTGATCGTTTGGGTAATAATAGCCTACAAATAATTTGTAAATCTAAAGCTATAATAAAGTTGTTAAGTCGAAACCTATCAATTATAATTCGTTTTATATCTTCCTAGCCACAAATCTAAAACTCTAAATCTAAATTACCATTTTAATAATATAGAATCTCCCATTCGTTTAACAATGTTTGCCTGCAAAATTGGACGTAATTTTTTTAAATTAGGTGTGTCTATGCTCTATTATTAGCGATCCTGACACTTGTAACAAAAAATCTTAATGTTGCCAACATAAAATACTGACTAACGGCAAAGAAGTCTTAATAATAGAGTTTCAAATATTGTTTTTGTTATCTGTCTCAGATTTAAAAGTAAATAATTCATGACTACAAGTTAACGTCCCGAATTTTAATTTATAGGCTTAAATGCCCGGAATCTAGGTTCGTTAGATGGCTATCGGTAAACCGAATGTCACGGGAATTTCATGGTCGTGACGTTATAAATTTCGCTCCGCTAATACCTAGATATCCCGGATTCGCTCGGATGTACTTCGGCTAACGCAAATTTATTACTTCAGTGATTTAATTGCGGATTTCTCCTACTGAGGTTTGTCACCATAACTCCGCTGTGATCCTTGTAACTTATTGTCATTGTTTATTATGTATTCTATGTAATAAGTAGCTAAGTAGTAAATACCATACCAAAATTACCTACTTAGTAGTTTTATTTTTAATTAAGTTTATTTATTGAAGTACCACAATAGGCGGACTTAATGCTAAAAGCATTCTCTACCAGTCCAGTATTATTTTTAGGCTATTATTATAGAACGTATATATTTTTATATAGGTATTTATGCCCAAACGATCACTTCCGTTTATGGAGTTGGTTATCAAGTGAAACAAAAAAATTAAAATTTGTAAAAGTTACAAATATTCTTGTGGTTTGATGTATAAAAAATATCCTACATTGTAATCATACCAGTAGATAGAGTCAATTTTACAGATTTTTTACCCATTTTTATTCATGTATTTTGGAACTTATTACTTCCATTATTCAAACCATTCTAACTACCAAAATACATTCGATCCGAAGAATTTAATATTGTCTTTGATATTTCTACTTTGACTATAGAACAAAGGGTGTAAAAATAAAGAAATGAAGCGATAAAAAGTTTACGATCCATAGAGCAAGTGTGACAGTGATCGCCACTAACATTTATGGGAATTTAAGTCTCATATTAAGTTGCTCGGAAGACTGAGAGAAGGGAATTTATTTATATTCAGTTGTTATCCTTACTTAAATTGTAGTTAATATAAATTGCCGATGATAGTGTAAAGAAATTATAGCAATAAATTTTTTTATTTATGAATGCGATTGCTATTAAAGGGCACGAAAACAAGCTTTAAGAAAAAAAATATGTTCAAGTTATATTTCTGGGTTTGTTAAGTGTTGTTACGATCATCGTCATCAGCATTTCATGTAGGTTTCATTGTCAATCAATCGACCATGTAAACCTTGGTGTCAGAGTTGTGCGGAACAGCCTCTCGCCCTATAACATGGTTTCTTTAACGATCACCACCTTATCGATAGCAGCCGGGATTATTACGATCATTTACACTTTTTCAAAACATAAGAGCTGTGCTGTTATTGGTGGAATCTACCAACTCTTCCTTAACCTTTTCTCATCCTGCATGATACACGACTCTCAAAATCGAGCATACCAAAGTTTGTTACACACGCCACATCACTATTCAACGTTATCGAATAACAGTCATCGAATACAGAACTCGATATCATTATTAATCATTAATAAATTTATATCGAGTTCATAATCTGGTAATCTTGGGGCCGCGGCTTCGTCCTTACGTTCTGTCGCCATAAAAATGTAATAAAATATGGCGTGTCGATATTTTTATTCTAACTGTGTCGGCTAATGAGAGAAATGTATTTGATATTGTAAGCGGTGCTTGCATAAGTATTTAAAATGTAATATGGATAAGACGGTGTCCCTTTTTATACGAAGAAAATAAGTGGACATTTCCGTAAAGCCTTTTAAAAATACTTCTTGAAAGAGTAAGTAGCTTTAATCACATTTTTTCTATAGCACTGCAGTGTGTGAATAAATTATAGAAATTGCAAGTTCTAGGTTAAAAAGGGATTTGTGTTTCTTTAACCGTTAAAATACCTATGTCATTCCCTTTTACTAACAAAAAAAAAACTGCAAATTTAAATTAAAACTGCAAATTAAAGACATTAAATATATGTGTCTAGGAAGTAATACCGACTAACAACGGAGATTGTGGTAAAGAAGTTATCTAGAAGTAATCTATATGTTAATTTCATCTATGATTTATTACTGCAAATACAAAATTTATATTATAAACGGAACAAACAACCTTATTCATAATCACTACATTTGAAAAGCCTTTGGTTATTTACAATATAAAATAAAACAATTTTATTCCCATTAGCGTCACAAGCATTAAAAAAAAAACGTCTATAAATTAAAACATTAAAGAAAAAATGAATTCCATACGACTAAAATCGAATCATAAATATGGGATAATATTAAAACATAAAATGGGGGTAAACAATCGTAAATAAACATCAAATCTAAAACACACAATGCGATCGTTAATTCAAATATAAATTATGTCTATTTTGTGGGCCGTTTTACACTTTTTTCTTTGGTTATCGTTAATTTTTTTTCTTTGTGGCAACATTGGCGGCGCCCGTGGCGCGGCAAAACCCTATAGTCTGAATTTAAATTTCGAACTTTTTGTCGATGACCGCCTAGGGTTGACACTGGCTCCTTGAAAAGTTAAGATACTTTCGATTTTAGATTGTATCAAACGTCGAACAATCAATTCTTTTAATATTTTTTTTTTTCCTTTTTCACAGAATTATTAATAGTAAGTACTGCTATAATCTTAGTTATGCAATACTTGCCTAATAACACAAATAAAATAATGTAAGTACTTAAGACTACACATATTATTTGAAGTTTCAACCCCAAACTTGTTTCAATGGAGTTGCTACCTTTGAAAGTAGAGTTATTAATCCTTCTCTTGTATTTATCTAAAAGCGTTTTATTTATCTAAAATCTGACCATTGTCCTTTCTGAATCCATTTCCAATTCTCAATTCCTAAAACCCCGAGTGAGATTATTTTTCGAATAATCTATTTGAATGGATTTAACTGTGTTTCTTTTTTAACTACTAAAAGATAATATCTGTACTCTAACCGTAGATTATCTTTATTTTAGAACAACAAATCAAACAAAATAATAAATATCACAAATAAAAATAGTCATCCAATGCGCCGCAGGGAGAAAACGTGCCTAGGATACTGGCTGCGTCTCCTCTTTGAATCGCTAGGCTTATTCGTTATGTAAAAAAAGTTGCCGGATCTAAAGTCTCCTGTTGCCTCCGTTGCTCAAAAAGTGACAAATTCGTGATTCATGCTCAACGGGGATTTCTAAACATGCTTTTAAGATCACGTTTTTTATTATTCAGTATCTATTAAGCGCAAAACACACCAGAGTTCAAATTGATTTTTTTATGAACCGTAATCCTCAGAACTTCGGCTCACCTAAAATGATGAGTCGAATGAAAATCTATTTATTTATATCGAGCGAAAATCAAAGGACGGTTTTGTGTGAATCATGCTTTTTAAAAATCTGGCTCCAAAATAGATTTGCCTGGAAAAACTAACTGTCAAATTGGATTGTAATGAAAAAAATGATTTTAAAGAAGAGTCAAGGCCATGACTTAAAAAAACAAATTTCTCTTTTGTTTATTTAGTTTGTGTCTAGTTCTCATCGGAGTTTCTGGGTTCTCATGTTTCTTTAAAAACCATATGTTTGAGATGTGATTGAGAAAACGTTACTAATACTAGAAGCTGAGACGGATGATGCTGCGCCGTGTCATCTGTCATCGTTATTTCTCGCGTTTCCCTTCAAAACTAACCATGGAATCTTGTGCTTGAGACACTTCAAGAACAAGTTCGCTTTTTACCCGACTGCGCCAGAAGGAGGATTACGTTTTTCGAAAGTATGTATGTAGGTATGTATGTACGTATAATCTTTTGGCACGCTCTGCAGCCTGAACGGCTCGATGGATTCTAACTTGAGTGGTGTCGTTGTATTCGTATTTCTGTGTGAGTGACACTAGGTTTAACAAAATAAAAAAAAATGGCGGATATTTTTGAGTTATTTCATTTCCAAATTACACGGGAACGCAGTCAGGTTTTTTAGTTACACTCAAAAGAAATCCTTCTCCAAACCAAACGAGCATTTCTCAAAACGTGCACTCTTCAAAAACATTCCATCTGATATTCATTTGTTTCAAAAAGAATACGTTATTCATTCATTCGTTCAGTGATCCCCCATTGTACCCTATTCTTTACGTATCAGACTCTAACGGTGCTCGCCCTATCCCATCATCCGGATTAGCCAGACGACTACTGTTGGCACCCGGCTTCCTTCTTGGTAAGTATATCTGTTACTAGTTTTGCATCCGCTGAGCAGTTATGTATGACTTATGTGATATAGGTTCTATATGTATGGAAACTTTTTTGCGCTGCACTAATTTTCCGTTTCTCCCAATAATTTACTATAATAAATATTGTTAATATGTAGATACTATTATATTAATATGTTAATATGTAAAAAGAACTTTTTAACTGTAGTACAGGTATACTATACTAAAGTTAAAAGGTACTCTTTTAAAAAGTTTAAAAATAGAAATCAGTGCGTCTGTGTTAGAAACATGTACGTGAAATGGTAAAAAAATATGGTATGGCTTGTATCATTTAACTAATAAGGAATTAAATTAATGATACCTGATGTTTTTTTAATTAAACTAAAAAGACAAAGAAATACATGTATTCACTCGAAAAACGTAACATTTTCTACATGATATCGACTAATTTACAAATGAGTAAATCGCTACCGTAGTAAATAAAAATAAAACTGAATCTTAGATTCTTAGGCAAGGAATCTTTGATACCCGAATCCGACTCGCACTTGACCTAAATTATAAAAAAAAACTGCCCACAAGTAAAAGCCCCAATTAAATTTGAGGTCTATCAAAGGGCTTATCGCATCACGTAACTCCCAGATTACGCTTGTAAGCCTTATGTGTAAGCTCTACTTACGCAAGCTCGAGATAACTTGCATGCGAAGCTTATCTGTTAACATATAAAATTTGGCGGGAACGATATTGCGGCATCTTTGAGTTACTAAAAAAAACATAGTAAAACTTGTGTATATAATGGCGTCTGGAAATGGTTGACGTCTCTTATTTTTGGATGCCGATCGTCTTTAGCTAGAGATAAAATTCACGTTTTCTTGAAAAACATGGAAGCTAACTTCAGAAATAACGTCTGCCGTATTTTTTTCGAAAAATTTATATCTCATTCGACTTATTTGCAAAGGCGCGAGAATCTACTGGATTGAGAAAATTTATTGGTGTCATCGTCAATAAAGAAGCTTTTACTCGAATAAATCACACGGGAACGGCATTTTTGCCAGGATCAAAATCACGTGCGCATACATGCAAAAATTTGCTTTAAATATCTCATATTTAGCTACACATTTAACAAGTGTTTTAATAAATCGGTAGATGCAATCATTTTCTATTCAAATTCGTAAGTACCTACATTAAAATGTTCAGAACTCAAAATTAAGTAATCTTTTGTCTTTAACCCTAAAGGGACAATACGATCTGCGAGTCTGACATTCTCAAAATTACTGAAAAAGGGTGCAAAGGGCGAGGACAATGCCTTTTGGGGTTAGAAGTTAAATGCTATTTACGAAATTTCTGATTTCGGAATGTGTGATTTAGAGAGAATTCAGAAAAGATTTGATCATTATTTATTTATTTTTATCCTATTAAGAATTCCAACTGTCTTACAGACCACCTTTGAGCTGCTGCTAACTTTATAGATCTAGGTTTTTGAAGTTTCAAAATGCAATGGGCATCCATCCATATTCGTACTATACTATAATACTTAACCATACTAATATTACAAATGCGAAAGTTTGTTTTGCTTTCACGGCCGAACCGATGAACGGATTTTGATGAAATTTGGTATGAATATAGTTGAAGACCCGAGGTCAAACAAAGGGTACTTTAGGGCAAGGTTATTTTTCTTGTAATTGCTTGTATTTAACAATGTATCCTTGTTGTGCAATAAAGAGTTTTTGTATTGTATTGTATTGTACTTTTTGTCGCAGGCGGAACTGCGGGAAATAGCTAGTATCTATATATTCTAAGAATTTTCATCGTAAAATTTTGCCTGCTAAAACCATTACAATTATATTTAATAAGACAAATGTTTCTTGAGATAGTTCTACTAAGCATTACCGTTACACAATCAATTACAGATAAGTGCACTTAGAATAATAAAATAAAAAACAAATGCATTCAAACAATCCGCCCCTATCTAAGGCCACACATCCACCTATGACAAATCGATTCTACTAGCGAGCGTTAATGAATCGAGAACTCGCTGATTAATGGTGTCACTACATCCTTATCGTCATGTTGTTAGTGTAGCGCCTCCCTAATGGGATCACCCTGGATAGTATTCAGCGACCAAATAGAGACAACACTATTCGATTTGAATTTAGTTTTGGAACGAAGGTCTTTTTGAATTGGTTATTTGTAAGTGTATTCCCGCCTTCGCGATTAGCGGGTGTCGTGCTCGATTTCCGAATTGCGTTCCATTTTTCAAATCGTATTTTGTTTTTAATTGATGTGCCCATTTCAAAGATACTTTTAAGTACCTAGTGAGAAGTTACACACAGAGGGAGAGAAAACCAAGTGAGTAGGTATGCAGGCAGAGGTCATCTATCAAACCGAACTCCACACTGCTACAAAACGGGAATTTATTATTGAATTTGTATGCAGTTAATGCTAAAAAACGTCAATGATATACAATAATGTGTTCACGGTGATCTTGAGATTACCTTACCATAGACTTTATACTTAGTAAAATCTCGAAGTAGGTAAAAAGTTTTACACTTGTTATTGACAATATAATGACACGAAAAACGCAAACTTTTCCCACTTGCCAGGATGTAATCACATTATCACCTTACCATTGATAGAAAGAAAAAAAAACAAAGTCATCAATGTAATTTATAAAGGGGAAGTGCACACAAATGGCTGATACGAAGGGTGCAAATATGAGATAAATGTTTTGCGAAACGATTTCAATCCATTGCTATGTCAAAAGTCGTGTTTATGGCGCCAAAATAGATTCAAGTTACTGTCAAAGTAAAGAGATTTCTAAGACAAAAAAATATTTAAAAATGTGTTGATACTGTTTGGCAAAATATGAAAGAAAAATACCTATGCACAGATATTATTACCTTTCTACTTACGGTAGGCATTACTAAAAATCAAATTTATGCACATCTTTAACAATAATTATTAATTTTACGCAAAACATTATAAATTCATATACTTTCCAATGAACAGCAGCTTATTAACCTGCGTTTAAAATGCACAATGTAACCGTGTTTACAAAATGTTAACCAGTCTATTCATACAAAAGATGTCACAAAGCTACCAGATTGTCACCACATTGTGGTACACTGTTACTTGTCCACCCACGGATCATGTACAGATCTACTATACTTTAACTTAGATCACGCAATAAACACACAATCAAATATGATTTGTTGACAATAGCTTCAAGAGGAAATGGTGAAAGTATTTGATTTGATGATTTAAAATTGTAAAACTAAACCTACTATCTTTCATTATAAGAAATAAGTCAATACCGAAAGTTTGGTTCTCCCACATAAAATCCTGTTAGTTGATCACTTAATTTGTATGGAACATAGAAAAAAAATTAACGTCTCCGACAACAGGGTGTACATGGTCAATTGACAATGTAACCTACACGACATGATGATAGAAAAAACTTTCTCGGTATTTACTTATTTTTTTTTGAAGTAAAGGTGGCTTTTTTCTAAGTGAAATTGGTTTTTGAAACGTTACCTGTTATGTCAAAATATCCTTATACAAGCCTCACTTCAGTAAACGTAACAAAATTGATGGGTCATTGTGTAAAGTCACTATAAATTAATAGATCATTCGGATCTATAAATCTTTGATCGATCGGTACCCTGAGAGAAAGTTGTGGCTCATAATCAGAATCAGAGCATTGTGATTTTGTATGTATGAATGGATGATTGAATGTGTGACATATTAATAGCTTTGTTAATATTGAATGGGAGATGTGTATCTGTTTATTAAGTTACACGAAAGAAATACGCTGGTGAAAGATATACCGTATCAGAGTTTTTCGAAACACGTATAGTTACGGCCTTCCAAAACAGATAATATGATGATATAACAACTATAAACGTAATATTTTATGCTTCTCGTGAGACTTACGGGTCTTTGGGTCTTTATACAATAATAAAATACAATACAAAACTATTTATTGCACAATAAGCACACATTACCATACCAGCAATCACAAGGAAAAAGCTTGTCCAAAAGGCGGCCTTATCAAATCACACACTCATCAGAGCCTGTCCTATGTATTAGGAAGTAAACAACCAGCTGAGGATGCTACCGAGAAAACGTTAGGATGATAAATAAGATGGATGGTTAAATGCAACTAGAAAAACTTTGTAAGAGCTGAAAGATAAACGATGATATGACGTGTGAAGTGTCGCGAAAAGATCGCATACGATATATCCTGAACAATGCGGTAGGAATTTCAGGGGAGCTGGCTACAATGGCGTGTTAGGGAAACCGGCTAATGGTGTAGAGGTAGACCGTGCCATGCTACCCCTGCCAGGGTTAAAACATGGAGCAATCACAAAGAGAAGATGCCGTAATAAGCGTTTTTAAGCAAGTACTTGTGAGGCTACACGGGGCGGAAGGCAGACGTGCGGGGTGCTTGGTTTCGGCCGTGGCTCCAACCATGGAGCACGACCAATGAAAAGCTCCGCCCACTTTGGTGTCGGCGAGGCGCCAATGGTCACATCACTGCGCCATTTCAAACGGCATCTCCTCTTTGTAATTGCTCCATGGGCTAAAAGCAGGGTAAGATATCCAAATGGTCTAACAATCAAGGGTGCCGAAGATCGGGAGAAATAAAAAAGAAAAAGCAGGAACGCTGACCCTGCACTCCCAATCTGAAAACGCGACCGGTAAAGCGCTAGGACGAGAGAGAGCTAAGTATTGAATTAATGAAAATAAAAACAATCAATATCAACGTAAGATAAGCCTCATCACGATTTTATATCTCAAATCTTCAGCCTATAAAGCTTTATTTAAGCATTAAGTTTATAAATAAAGTAATCTTAAAATAGCTTGTTTGTCGGTTACCAATACCGGGTTGCGTCATACTGTGAAGGCTACATTTATATTGGTCGAGTGAACTAGATAAGTAGTTTTTTTCCCCCTTTTTTTTAAATTTAGAATAATTATAGTTTAAAACTAAACGTAAATTATATGTTTGTTATAATTAAAAAATTACTCGATAAGTAAATTAGAAGCACAAAGTAGATACAAGAACTTTATTTGCTTTACTTTTTTCATTTTAGAATTTGTCGATCAATCGATTATTTTGTATGAAATTCATATCTGGCCTGTTTTATTTTAGGTTCTCACTAGGTTTTCCCAAATCGAATTTAACTTATAATTCTTACGATATCTCTATGACCGATATGGAGATAGATATACGAGAGCTTGAAAGATCGGCACTGTTGTCCCCAAAAAGAAAAGGGTATATCTTCCTTTTCTCTCTTTCTCGTCAATCTTTTTTTCGGAACACCATTATCGTTGTAATTCCTGGTGTGTTTTGCCTTCTCATCGTAAAGAAATTATCTAAGTAGCTGCTTTTTAGAAAGTAAACTACTCATAACACTCTATAGTTTTGCAATAAAATATTATGATAATCAGATTTTTGGTATCTGTAAATAATAAAATTTTGCTTTCATATCGAAGCAGCCCCGTGTATCGTGTGTGTATATCGTGGTTTGGCACGGGGCTGCACGCTCAAGGATCTGTGAGAAGCTACTGACAATGCCTTGTCAGTGGCGAATTTTTGATCATCGCAAATATGGTTTTTCCAGAGTCGACTATTCAAGTCATGCGGTAAAAACAAATGAGTTGCGAAGTTTTGACCATCGCAAATATAATATGCCCGAGTAGACTCGCAAAGTAGAAGACAAGTATACTTGCAATTTAACTCGTTCAATTTGAATAAAGTCATGCGGTAAAAGTAAAGCAGATGATGTGTGTTTCAGATCATTCGTCACTTTAATAGCCGTACAGCGTTTATTAACGCCTTTTGTTTTGATTTATTAATTGTGCTACAGTTAAATATTTTGAAGGTATTATTAATTATCTTCTATATCTTGCAATTTTTACATATATTTAGTTTTAAAAGCATCCTGAAAACCGGTCGTAGTTCGATTCCTAGGTGATGAATATTTGTTTCCAGTTTGGTTAGGAGTAGGACATTGGAGGCTTGAATTGCCTGTTTGTCTGAAAATAAAGATGATTTCCAATAAGCACGGATTTTACTAGGCACTGTAGGTAAGTGGCCAAGTATTGTCTTCCTTTTGACCATTAGAAGCAAAAGCGTCAATTCATCATCGTATCTAAGTTTAACTGAAAAGAAAATAAGGAATTTATTTTTATCGCGTTGGTACATAGTCAATCAACCCTGTAAACCCTGGTGTCAGAGTTATTCGGAACCGTCTCTCGTCCTCTGATGTAGTTCCTTTAACGACCACCAAATGTCAGTCGAGACTGACGGCTTAACGTGCCTTCCTAAGCACTGAAATATAAAAACGAGGCACCATAGTTGGATGGGTAAATTCAAAATATTTAATTCTCTTGACAAGAAGATGTTTTTATAAAAAATATCAATAATAAAAATAAGTAAAAAAAAAAGTAAGAAGATACATACATGTGCGTATTGAAACCCGCAAGCATCCATGCAGAGGTAGAGGCAGGTGTACACCCCCTGGATCGTCAGGAGGCCGACCCTGTACGTCGCACGTTGAAGTATCGCTGGAACAAACAGACATACATACTTTATTATTCAGGTTCGACTATAGATATAAATAGGGCAAACTAAACGTACTTTAAAGTTTGTGTATAATAATTAGTGAAATCATTTTAACGTGGTATAAATATTTACATATATGCAGGATGAATGATAACCGAGATAAAGACTTGAAATCTGAATTTAAAAACTCTAAAAGTCAATCAATATTTTTCATACTCGTATTAGAGTTTTTAAACAACTCTACAACCTCTCATAATGTTTAATTTAAGGGAAGAAGTGCAATGCTGTGTTTACGTCGATACAATAGATTTTAAAAAAAAAAAACTGCCAAATACTTATGTGCCGCAAAATGAACACTGGCCACTGACAAAGGAACTAATATTCTAAGACAAAAAAAAAAAAAAAATTCCTTTTACAAAATGGCGATCCGCAGTCAGCCGCGTCCAATGAGAATTTATTAGAACATTCCCTGTTCTTGGACAATCCTGGTCAACAATAGCATCTAATAGTTGCCACAGATTGTACTGTTCTATTTACGATCCCTTAATTTCTAAGGAGCTCTGATTACAAGCAAAGAGGATATGCAAATCGGCGCATCTGTTGCAATAATGTCTAGGGAGGTTTTCTGTGCCTGCACTTTTCCGAAGAATTCCTCATTTAGTTTTATATATTTTGTTTGTATAAGAGATGGGTGTCCTTTAGAATGTTTTAATGATAGTTTATTTCTTAATTTAGAAATACAGTAATATATAACTTTTGGTTTTATATTTAGAGACATGATTCCGATCCTGGAGGCCGTATATCGAAAACGCAGAATTCGAGATTTGTCGGGAAAAAAATTGTTTCTGCACCACTTTTTCGACTTTTTCCGTTTTTCGACAGCAACATTTCATTTTACTTTGTACATACTAAGATGGCGCAGCGACCCAAAGTGAGTTGGCCTTCGATAATAAGGATCTCCACTTCGTTCTGTCCTGCGCCATCTCTTGCCAGTCATCGGCGTGCAGCTCGCGCAGATCCCTCCGCACCTCGTCAATCCAGCGATATCTGGGACGGCCGACTGGACGCCGTCACCTCGGCCCTCCCACATATGCTTTCTTCACCGCTCGATGTTCCTCCATTCTCTCTAAGTGCCCAAGCCAGCGCAGTCTCTGGGCTTCCGTCTCGCCAATTATATTTGGCACTGCCACCAGATCTTCCAGCTCTTTATTTTTTGCTTACTTAGTACATACGTTCCTTAATAGATCGTAGATCAGTTTTCTATTGTTCCTGAATTGTTGGACGGACAGAAGTAACAGGAATTTTGTAGGATGAGACTTATAGGCAAAATAGTTCTTTGTCATAATTAACTAATAATCGGCTATTACCAACTAACGGTTAACAAAACTATAACTTTCTCATAGCCATAATTTCCCGCTAACGGCCTACAGAATTGTATAAATTCGTGCGTATCTGACCATCTGATTGGCAAAACGTGCGATGCTGAGATAGGTATCTTTATAGCTTAATACCTAGTTAATGGTTAAGTCGGATTGGTTCCCGGTTTCTGGCTTAAATTAACTATTGGTTAATTAACTGATGGCCTGCAGGAAGCGAGTACACAAAGGAACCGGTCATTCTGGGAATCCTAAGTGAGGGCCCAGCAGTGGACTGACTGCGGCTAAAATGATGATGATGACATTAAAATAATACCGGTCAAGTGCGAGTCTGACTTGCGCACGATACGTTCCGTATCATATCTTTAAAAACTGCAAATAAATAATGTCCGTTGTATAGTCCCTTAAACATTTATTTTATTAAATTAAACTATTTTAATACGGTTTTTATCGCGTTTATTACTTATTTATTTATTTATGCCTGCGACCATGAACGCTGTAAAGTGTTTGAAACGTCAGGTGTAAATAAATAAGTAATAAACGCGATAAAACCGTATTAAAATAGTTTAATTTAATGAATAACAATCGCGAAAACATAAGAAATCATTTATTTTATTCTGTTTTTAGTATTAATAAATAGCAACAACAGAAATACATCACGTGTTAAAAAGTCTTGCGACAGACGCAAAAAGTGTTTTTTCTTTATTGTAAATTGACGTTTTGAAGAAAATGCTGCAGTGGAGTTTGTGGCGCCGCTTCTTCTCCACTTGCGCTTTAGAAGTGGTGGTAAACTTAATTTTAGTAGATTGACGTCAATAAGTGATATGTATATCCTATATTGAAAATAAACGATTTCATTTCATTTCACGCACGGAAAGCGGAGTCTTGGGCCCGTTTTACCCTTTGGGTACGAAATCCTAAAAAAATAATTATAATTTTAAACATGTGCTAATTTCAATTCAGTTTCATTGGTCAAATCTGTCTAACGAAGAAGAAATAAGCTTGACTTTAGAAGGCGTGTCCTATGCGCATTAGGAGATAAACTGGAAGTGGGTACTCTAGGCTTTGCATTTACATTAACAGCAAATTATTTTCCAAATGATTAGGTAGTTATAGCGAACAAGGCACAAGCTATAATTTTGCCAACTAGATAATAACTCTTCTGCGAATGCTAATCTATGGTAATGTTGGCCCAAATTATAAGCTGTTTGATTTAAGGAAATACATTCAAATCCATACTTCCATACTCCATACGTAGTAATATTAAAAGCGCGAAAGTCTGTCTATCTGTCTGTTACGCTTTCACGGCCAAACTGCTGAACAGATTTTGATGTTTGGTATGAATATCGTTGAAGACTCGGGGTCAAACATAGGCTACTTTTTGACGACTGCGGACAACAGCTTATTTTAGATACTCCTTCATCTTAATGTGTCATTACAGTTACTTTTCTTTGTTATCTTTATTTTCTGTTAAGGAGAAAAAAAAACTTTTACCATCAAAAGATAATTAGTGAATCAATCAACATTTTATTGCCCCATTCACAAATAAATTCATTATCACAATTTTCATGTATGAACACCCGGGCTTCAAAGATGTTTGGAACCGCTTTCTGGTCTTTGATGTGGTTCTAAAGAAAGAAAGAAATAATTTATTTGTTCATTCTTTCTTTCCTATAATTCTTCCGGTTTAACGTGCTTTCCGAAGCACAGTATCATCTTCATAGTCAGACAATCTTCATAAGATTTATAGTTTGTAATAAAGAAAGATGGATTTGCCCGTACTTTGAGACTATGACTACGTACAAGACATTGTCTCAAGTGGCGTATCATAGTTGCCGGCGCCTGCGGCGAGGCAGGCGCCGACTCAAGTTAGGTGACCACACGATTGATATATCTGGAATATCACAGAAACAATTAAAATGGACGTTGATTCAAAAACTCTTCCTGTCGAGTTAAAATGGCTGTTTTATTTTATCAAGTGGTTAATATATTTTATACCCTGATGTCAGAGGTTTTCGGAACTGCTTTTCGGCCTCTTACGTGGTTACTATATCTATACAATTCTTTGGACAATTTGGCATACATGCGAAGTAATGATGAGAAACAATACTTTCCAGTGCTCAAAATGAGGATGGTGATAAAACAACGTGACACTGATAATTGTACAATACAATACAAAACTCTTTACTGCACAATAAAGAAACTATGCGCAAAAGGCAGCCTTACCGCAATAGCAATTTCTTACAGGCAACCTTCCGGAAAATTCTTTAAGTATAATACAGATTAATTGTAGATTTTAGACGTTGATCAATTTAAATTTATTTTATTTGGTACACATACAGATAGTTTGCAAAAACATCTTTAAAGTAATATGTGTCAGTAAATTTATATCCTAACAATTCAGAAAAGTCATGCACCCTAGTCGATAAGTGCAGAGTATCGATATCTAGTGCTAATTCCGTTTAAAGAGCTGTGAATGACGCCGCTTGTGCAATTTGTCGATCTTGTAGTGAACGCTGCCAGCGTAACGACCGGACGATTGATATCTAGTGATGGGTGTACACAGTACATCGATATTTATTCATCCTTATACTATTATAAGAATGTAATGTAACCAATTCAGAAGTTTTTAAAGTGTGTTGCATTCATTTGTTGGCGTAATTACTATTTTTGGGTCACAATCTGTTTCGGAGACGCTGTCCGTCACCTTATTTGTTTTTTATTTATTTGGATTTATCATTATAAATTCAATTTTAATCCAAGCGAAAAGAAAGGGAGTATTTTATCAAATAGGAAATCTCACGGCCTCCAAAAAAATAATATTACTTAGGCTAAATTTTTATGCTTTTATTGGTATTGAAAACTCGACTTTCTACCGTAAAATTTTCTGTTATTACGACCAAAAGAAGCATGAATGTGCGATCAGTCAACCATTACAATACTTACCCTACGGCAAAAATCAGCAAATTGATTCAAAATAACCATTGACCAGAGCTAAGTACGGTGCGAAATAACAGACATCACCAAATGTTAAAAGAAAATAAACGTACGACTAAATGGCATGGATCGTTCCCATCACTATCCTTCTTTTTATTAAATGATAGTGAGTCTTATTTTTTTAATGATTAAAGTGTATTTTCCATTAAATCAATTTAAGGAATTCGATATCCTTGCGATGAATGGACTGCGAGAATAGAGTGCTATTCTGCTATTTGCTTTCGCTAAATCTACCGTTCCTGATTGAATTATTTCGTTAGAACTGACATCTGGCTAATTGCAATGATATACATCTGATTGCTGTTTGTCCGTTCATGTCAGTGTCAGTTCAGTTGCAATATATAATCATGCATATTAGAGCAAAGCCCTTGCGTGAGCTAGCTTTGGTTTTCTAAGCCTATTGCTCAAGTATTCAACATTTTAAGAATACTTATTGGCAGTAATCTTACTTTCAATAGCATCGGAATTAGGACAAGCCGTCAAAACTGCGCTAGGCCAAGCGTGGCGAGTATGGCAAAAACCTCCATGGATCTACTGAGATTCATGAGAGAGGCTTATGTTCAGCAGTGGACGTCTTGTGTCATCTCGTGTAATGACGATGATGATGAACCTCCAATAACAAATTAAATAAAATGTAAAAAGCCTAACAAAAGCCGGACAAGCCGGACACCGTTTATTTTGGCCGGACACGCAATCAAAAAGCCTAACTATGTCTGGCTTTATTTGGACGCCTGGCAACGCTAGACCCGCACATGGCACCTTTACCTAATTTTATTTCTGTAGGAACAGCTGATGCGATCACACAATAATAAGTAACTGCTTTTCTTACAATTAGTAAACAAAAGGTACATAACAATCTCCGATAAACAATTACAATACAATAAGCAATTGGAGTTTAGTTGCATAGGCAATTTTATCTTTTAGATCAAATAAGGGATTCAAGCAAGGTGGACAATTAGGCTTAGTATTGGATATAATCATAGAGCAAAGTAACGTCTTCGGATATAACATTTTATGTATTAGCAAAAAGGGTTCACTTTAATGCCATAGAAGAAACTGGATCTCGATAGGGTTTTAAATATCAGAAAAGAGTTAGATATACATGTGAATGAATGTTTGTATGTTGAATATTTCTTTGCTTTGAAAATAGTGGCGATAGCCGACTACAGAGTCGATGGCTCCTTCCTCGATGGCCTATGATGAGTAACTAAAGAAAACATTTTCTTTCTATTCTATGAATAGGTTTATATTTTTCTTCTATGACGTACTGTGAAATCTTACATTTTAACAATGTAGAAACATCGAGTATATCAGAATGTTGCCTGCTTGTTTTCTAGGTAAAACGGCTCCAGACGACTATTTAGATAATGTCTCAGACATTAGCAATACAATTTTTTACATCATTAAGATAAAAAGTTCAACGACTGATAATATATTCCAAATTAAATGATCATCAAGTGATCAGACAATCAATTTGTCGAAGGCGACGTATGAATAACTTGACCTACCTCAACTTGCTTTCAAGAGAGAGTGTTTTATTTCAAGAAGCACGACCAATTAAATAATCCACTCTGATTTCGGAACTAATGTACTCGTAACTGGTAAAAGTTGAAGAAGAGAAACTATACAGATGTTAGCATAAGAGAGATCTATGTAGACTATTGGTTGTGTATTATCGTTTGACGCGTGGGGTCGTGGGCGTTTGCCTTAGCCATTAATTAGGGATAATGTCCCTCTCGCAGGACAAATATCAAGAGAGAACATATTTTGAGCATATTTTGTGATATTATGTGAAGATACCCTGTTCATAAACTGTCAATATGTTGCTCGGAACCATCCATCCTGACAACTAAATTGTACTGTTCCCCTGTATAACTTACTTGTGTTTTTGGACAATACTTATACATATGAAATCAGAATATTTTTTTTATAAATAAATGTTTTATATTGAGTTATGTAACATGTTATTTGTAGTATATTTAGGGTTAGCTTTTATTTGTATACGATTAGTTTCAGTTTCTTAGTTTTAATTTTGATATTTTTTTTCTGTATATATTATTGTGCAATAACGAGTTTTAAATTTAATCAGGATATTGTTCTGAGTCAATTGGGTAGACAACTAACATTAGTCCGAAGCTGTGTGTGGTCGTCGCGTGACTAGAAATAATTTATTTTACGCAACTAACGCCATCTTGCAACAGTGGTTTATCACTGTTTTTATCTAGGTGTTAAGTGTAGTGTAAGTAGACTTAATTACTTAAATGGGTAATTTTACCAACTCACACTCGCCGCTGAAAGCTGGTTAAAAAGCTATAGATGTTTGATCCATGTAGGATGAATGCTATACGCAATGAAAGGTGGGTAGTTTATTTACACATCATCATCATCATTTTAGCCGCAGTCAGTCCACTACTGGATATAGTAGGGTTGCCATCCCTAAAATTTGGAAAACAGGACAAGATGCGTGAAAACCCCGGATTTTAGAGTCCGAAAGCCGGACATGTCAATAAGATTTTTTAAACATATTCAATGTAATAAAAAACAGTTGAAAATGTCATAAATCACAGACCTTGTTTATTCATTCATTATTTTAACAAAACAGAATCATATTACAATTTGTTACAAATTGTTTATATAAATCAGCTTTTTTAATTCTTGAAATAAGAAAACAAAACCTTATTAAAATATAAAACAAAACATATATTTAATGAATTAAAATCTTAAAAGTACCTACTTACACCATTCTAGTATTCAGTCTTACATTTTTTGAGGTAACTCTTTTAGCTATAGTTCTATAATTATTATCTGCTTTACTTTTTATCAGCAGTCATTTATATAACAAAATATACCTATTTTAGCAGAATATAAACTAAATTCAGTCTTCTTAAATATTAAACAACAAAACAGAACATTTTTAAAGTTTAGACCTACAGCAATGTAAGTTACATTATTAAAATTTTAAAACAAAATAATCAATCCTATAATTATTTTCATCAACTAAAAGTTTTGATCAACAACCATATTTTAAATAGTTTTTACTCAATGAAAACAATCATAACTTTAACTGCAAAAATAAAAAGTAATTATTGCACTCATAATTAGGTACACGATTTGTCTACCTAGCTATTAAAGCGTTTTACTCAGCCTCTTGCCTTTTTACTTCTCAGTTTTTTTGTATTTATCATTTTTTCCGATAGCTTTTAGAATATCTTCCCTTTTTAAAAGTAATTTATAAAAATCAGTGCATCTGTTCATGTAAAAAGGTTACAAAAACAGATACACAGAGCATTCAGAAGAGCAGTGTCACACTACCTGTAAAAATTAAACTACGATATTTAAGAAAAATATTCTTAGCTTACCACATGTACCTACGTAAGTTTACCCGCTTAACTGGAACGACGCAATGTCTACATTCGTCAAACCGTCGCTGCGGAGTGCGGGACGCGGGTCGCGAATTCGAACGAACGGGGTGGGGGAACGGTGAGAATATACTTGGTTCGTCGGTTGATCGTGGTGTGGGAGCATAGTGCGTGTCTCGCGGGCGGCCCAAATTTTTTTTATTTTAATTTTTTTTTAAACCCGGTCTACAAATGAAATCTTCCCCGGACGCTCCCCGGATGCCCTCTAAACTAGGACAAATCCGGGGAAACCCGGACGAATGGCAACCCTAGACATAGGCCTCTCCCGATGATTTCCAAAATGATCGGTTGGCAGCAGTCTGCATCCAGCGTTTGCCTGCGCCCTTTTTCAGGTCATCTGACCATCTGGTCGGTGGATGTCCATCGCTGCGTTTACCGGTACGCGGTCGCCATCCGAGAACCTTCCTGCCCCATCGGCCATCGGTTCGCCCACTGCCACTTCAAAGAACTAATCCGCTGGGCTATGTCGGTAACTTTTGTACGGATCTCTTCATTTCTGATTCGATCTCGTAGGGAAACACCAAGCATCGCCCTCGCCATAGCTCTCTGGGCGACCTTGAGCTTCCTTATGAGGCCCATAGTCAAAGACCACGTTTCGGACCCATATGTCATCACTGGTAACACACACTGGTCAAAGAACTTAGTTTTAAGGGACTGAGGTATTTAGGACGAGGAGACGCTACGTAGCTTCCCGAACGCCGTACAGCCGAGTCGGATTTGACGAAATTACACGCTCGAATTGAATTCCGGAAGATTGAAGACAAAGTAAGGTGACGGAAATTGGAATAAAAAGGTTTATGGTAAAAGGAATTGGAAATCGCCCTAATCATCTCTAGTTGGTCTAATATTTTTGAAACAGCAGAAGGTAGTAGGGAACTAAATAGGTATACCTTTTTATGTAAGTATTCAGGGATATAAACCGGTATTTTAAAACCCAAAAATTGTGGTCTTTAACATGGTCATAATATCGAAGGTCATATCGAAGTCGATTTTAGAATAGAATATGATTTTTCATCAATTACAAAGTGTCTTACAAAATACAGATAATAAGTATATGTAAGAAATGACAGACGTCTCAATAGGTGGCGGCTTAATATTACGCTAGACATGCATTTCTAACACTGATTTTAGGGCTCCAGAGTTTAAAGGTTAGGATATGTTGTAATTGTAAGGTTATAGGATATGTTGTAATTGTAAGGTTATTATTGGGTTAAATACCGGCCGATTGGAACCGAAATCGATGTAAATGTAATATGTAGAAAAATTTGCTAATTACTTATTAATTAATTTAACTTATTTACGATCCCTACATTCACTGGAAATACCTTCCTTCGGTCAATCAAGTTAAAATATCAAAACGGTTTTGATCACTGATACAGATTTTTTGTTTGTCCCAGAAATATTTAGTTAAAACCATAATTTTATTAACACCCATAGAAAAACAATGCTGGATCAGCATGGACGTCAAAACTCATTTCAACTAAGCATTATCACTCCAAAAAATACTTAATCTCAACATCCATAAACGTAATACCAGAGACAAGACATCGAAATTATGAGATAATCTCGGCAGTATAAATAATAATTATGGTGAAAGTGGTGTCAGAATCTCACTCGACCACCGACGATCACACAAAAATATTTGGAAGCTACTTGAAGGTTTTTGGGCTAGATTATTATAATTATTGTAATAAAAAATGTTGATAGATATCTAATGACTTTGTTTAACATATCGTATTTAAAATATGCGTAGTGAAACCAGAAACTTTTCAATTGTTAAGTTTTGGTTTTTTAACCAAAACCATAGGTACGATACAAAACAAAACCATTTTTTGCACAAATTATAATAATTAGGCCTATGTAAATTAAAAAAAAAAAATTGTTGATCCATCAATCATAGATAATTTTTGTTTTTTTTTTTTACAGCAAATTTCTCGAAATCACATTCGTGCCTTAGTTTCATCACATTTGGCAATATTTTCACAAACAACTCATCGTATGAACGACTTTTCCACATGCCTCGCTAATCTGACCCGTTCCAAATTTAAATGAATTATTATGTCAATTTCTCTTTATCCCTCTACAGATTATAAACATGTTGTAGTGGTGCGACATAAAAATATCGACACTTGAAATTGATGTCAATTGTTCATCAAAATGACATATCGACTGCTGAAGTGCTGACGTAAGTGTCGCTATGAATTTATTAATTTAAATATAACAAATGTCGTTCAACTTACGGCATTGTAATATTTCGGCAAATATTCGTATTTTAGTGGAGTAATAGGGGAAATACAAGTTCCAACCCGTATTCTACACACCGTGAAATTTTAGTCGTTTTGGACCCATCGTCCAGTGACTCCTGATTCCTCGTGATTCATGCAACTGAACAACTTTCCCCAAAATACATGGGTCGAAATATGGAGTAAATTTTTGGTCATATCACGTGAACTAACTTACTATGGGAAGTCCAAATTTGGTTTTCATGTTTCGAGCTATGTTCCTTGGGTAAATTTGTTCGGTTGCATGAATAGAGTCACTGGACGATGGGTCCAAAACGACTAAAATTTTACGGTGTATATTTCGTCCTAGTCATCAAATAAACAGTTTCGCTTATATTATTATATAAATGTGTAAAAATTTCGCAAAATCAAGGTCAAATTAGCATTGTTTCATAGATTTTGCTAGAAAGTGTGAAATATGTTAAGAAGGATCTAAATACATGTACAGTTAGATAATGAAATCTAATTGTGTTGAAAGAGCAAAGCTCGATTGAATTTTTTTTTTAATCCATAAAAGAAAAACTAAACTGAAAGAAAACTACATGGATATTTGTTTAAAAGAAATAAAGGACTATAATTAATAGCTCAAAATAAAAACAGGAATCAGGTTTATCAGGGAAATACCACAGTTGAAATATAGTTGGTTGGTTTTATGATGTCACAAGGCGGTTACGTCGAGAATGAGCTCAAGATTTTTACTCATCTCCGCCGTTACAAAATAATCAAATTAACAACTATTTACTTAAGTCAATAATTAAAATTATTACATTAATAATATAAAATGCCTGCCTAGTAATTTATTTATTCATCATATTTTACAATAATGAACATTTATCATAATAAGTTTTGGAAATCTAACATAATGGAGATAAAAAATGTAAACAGTGATATGAATAATTCACGCCGCATTTGAAGAATTATTTGCCTTTTCGTATCGTTTAACGCATTTAAGTATGTTTTTTGTTGACATTGTGTGCAGAATATATTTAAGTAAGTAAAATTTAAAAATGTAAATTCTTGAACACTTTCGTTTAAAATTCTAATTCGACAACGTTAACTAGGTAAAGATGTTGGCATGCAATAAGATGACTGCTAATTTGAATGTTTGAGATATTTTTTTTCACTTAGACTACTTAAAAATGAATGTAGGAAGTGCATATCACATTTAAATTATTCGGGGTGAACAGAGGCTACGATAAAGACTTGCAAAACTAGAAATACACAATTTGTATGAACAAATTTGGACATGAATGTTTAATTTATCTGGAGTCATATTTTTAAGATGTACGGACTCATAAGTCGTATAAAAATCATTCGTCTTAATAAACTCAACTATTTTGAGTGAGTCGTAATCCAAGGACCATAGTCTTGTTGAACATTCAACCTAAGAGTTTGGATTGGGTCAAGTCTAAATATATATGATAGAAATAATACAAATTTTCTTTGCCAGAACTATCTCGTGACTGTCGTAAATATTATCCTCGTTATTCATAAAGACAGTGCTATTTCGCAGAGATTTATATATAACTAAGTTTAAAACAACTCATACATAAGACAAGCTCTGAAGTTTAACACTAATCTAATGTCTTTCATAAATAAAAGATATCCAAATCCAATATTATTCCAATTTATCCTTAAAATAAGCTGTAGAGTTTGTTTTTTTAATGCTTACTAAGTATGCATATGTTGGAAGAAATTTCTTTAGAAATAAGCAGCTCCCTTGTACTGTATTTTCCTCTTATGTATAATCCTTTGCATTTTTATTGTGTACACGAATAAAGTAAATAAATAAATAAAAAGTACGTACGTAACTGGCGCATGTGCAAACTAATTGTGACGGGCATGTTGGGATAGTTAGTCCTGGGGGAAACATGCATATATACAATAATTTGGTAAGTATGTGCTTGTAACTTTAACTTCCGCAAAGTGACGCCTGAATCAATTAAAAATACTAAGTATTTGTAAAATTTGTGCATGTGATACCTTCATTCTTGGAGAATATTATTATGATAGGGTATAATATTGTCATAATAGTAAATACACAACTCGGTCAAGTGAAAACACGGATACAGCTTTAGAAATAGCATGTGTATTAAAGAAACAGTGCCCAGATAGAAACGTACGAAACCTACGCTCGCTGTGTTGTTTCTTATTTAACAAACGACTTTCTAGCATTACATTGACAACCCTTGAATTCGGAACTGTCACTAGATTTAGCACTTCACTAAAGCGATAATATCACGTGAACTGCAGAACATTGACAACACTTTTCGAAAATGAAACAAAAATTTCAATCGCTTATTCAAATAAAGTACAGAATCAAAAATTGAATTCGGAACTGTCACTAGATTTAGCACATCACTAAAGCGATAATATCACGTGAACTGAAAAACATTGACAACACTTTTCGAAAATGAAACAAAAATTTCAATCGCTTATTCAAATAAAGTACAGAATCAAAAATTGAATTCGGAACTGTCACTAGATTTAGCACATCACTAAAGCGATAATATCACGTGAACTGAAAAACATTGACAACACTTTTCGAAAATGAAACAAAAATTTCAATCGCTCATTCAAATAAAGTACAGAATCAAAAATTGAATTCGGAACTGTCGCTAGATTTAGCACATCACTAAAACGATAATATCACGTGAACTGCAGACCGTAGTGACGAGGTCAATGTACGGCCTTGTTCGTCGATTTTTCGCATGACGTGTTGCTACTACGTGCTCTAGCGCACGTATCGAGTCGGCATTTAGTGACGCGCGAATATCGATATTTCTATTAACATGATTCATAGCGTCATTCCCTCATCACAGACAAAGATTAATTTATGGGCGTGTTTTTCGGTCTAATTTGATACGCGGATATTTAGATTAACACGTTGCCATTTGAAAAACTTGATATCTTTATCTTTTCGGTATTTTATTTAAGAAAGTACGGTGAGATATATATGAAAGTAATTAAGAACTGTTTTTATAAACAACTTAAGCTATTATAAATTTTGTCAGTATATAAACATTAAAAAGGTTATTAAAAATTTACGCAAAATAAATTGCAATTACGTACTTTCCGGCCGTTGTTACCACAGAATAGTTAATAGTACTTAATTGATTATGATTCTTTTTTTTGTAAATTATGATTCTTAATTCCACTTGCTTCATAATTATTTAAGTCTCGACAATAATAAAGATTTTCCACATCTATACGTCACGAGATGTGGAATTACTATAACAAGATGTTAATGTTTATTTTTATTGTTATAACACATGTTATAAATTACAATTATGCATATTTTATACAAATTAGGATAATATATATTTTTATTTGTTATTAACATACATTATGGTAAATTATAAATCACTAGCTGTTTCCTGCAGCTTCGCCTGCTTTAAAAGTAGCTTATGTTTGACAAATTTCATCAAAATCCGTTCAGCTGTTTGACCGTGAAAGCGTAACAGACAGACAGACAAAATGATACAGTCTTTCTGTGGCAGACAGACTTTCGCATTTATAATATTAGTATGGATGAATGTATTATATGTATAGATATGTTATCACGAGTCATCATCATTTCGTGTAGTTTAACATTGTCTATCGACCAAGTATACTCTGGTGTCAGAGTTGTTCGGAATCGCCTCTCGGCCTCAGACGTGCTTCCTTTAACGACTACCAAATGGCACCCGGGTCCAACGGCTTAACGTGCCTTCCGAAGCACGGAATCGTCTTTATTATCAGACCACCAGGTGATACAAACCTGCAGCCCAGTATGCTTCCGGTGGGAATCGAACCCACCACCCCAGGGTCGAAGGCAAACGCCTTAACCACTGGACCACGGAAGCTGTTATAGTCCTATCGCTGCGTTTGCAAAAACTCATAGTAGAGTCATAGTAAGAGAGTGGTTGTGAATATGTCATCTATAACCTTGGTATGCTAAAACTGATAACTGACTTAAGGCCCAATCTTTGTGATTTGTCTTTCAAAATTATAAACAAAGTGAACAATTTATGCAATAAACTTAATTGCATCACTTAATTTCCCGCCAACACATACAAAATCGCGTCGTGCCAACCCTAGACACATGGTATTTAGCTCCGATGCTAAAATATCACGACTGAACGTACAGTAAGAATATGCATATAATACAACTATAGAGTGCGAAATAATAACCAGTACCGCGCAAACTAGGACCAATATTAAAAAGCGTACACTGAAATTGAAAATGCTATACACACACACACACGCGCGCGTACGCGACTAAGAATGAGAATCGTAACTAATTTTTAAAAATTCAAATTCAATCAAACCTACAAGTACATAAAATATAAATGATCAATTTGAAAAAATATATTCATTGATATTACATATATTTAGGTGCTACGTTGACCTACCCTGACCTTACAGAAAGTTCCGATATATTGAACACATACATTTATCTAAGTATACATAGACAAAATTCGATGTCGATCGTTCGGTCGATGTCTGTACATTAAAGATTTTTAAGAAAAAACAACATAATGGGTCTTTAATGGACCAACAGAAGCCAAAAGAATTATCAATAAATACTATGAAAAAACATTGTAAGTATGTATGTTTGTATCAAAATTAGGTTTGTTCTGCGATAACTCTCGAGCCGTTAGTCCGTTTTGGATGAAATTTAACAGATGTATAGGAGACATACATAGAATTTTCGAGTTCGTTTTGTATCAAAATCGGTTCAATAGTTTTTGAGATATTTGCATTAAGGTAAAAACAAATATTTCTAAATATTATTTTTTACCAACTTTTAAAAATAGGAGATTTTGATGTTTATTTCAAATATATTATCACCGTAAATAATAACACCGTCGTTTTTAAGCCGATTTTGTTGTTTTAATGTAGTACTGCATGTTAATTTTTTTTACAAACAAAATTTTGCATAAATACATAATTATAATGTCGAAAACAATAAATGTGAATTCAGAAACATGATTTTTCTTCTTTTTTCCGAGTGAAATATACAGCAAGAGTACTTACTTATCTCACATAGCTAGTCTAGTAGAAATAGTCTCATGTACCCGTACAACAATAAAGTGGGATCCCGCATCCAGCGGGATCCAGCATAAATAAGATCCCACTTATTACTAAAATTGTCTTAAGGAAAGAGTTTAAAAAATTTGAGTGCTCAAATTAATACCTACCTGGCCTAGAGTTATAGCTTGTCGACCTAGCTACAAGCTAAAAAGCTCGCTCTACGTAAATCACTAACACTACGCAATTACAAAACAATGGAAATTCACTGTTTGCGTTAACTTTCTCAGATAACGCCTTTTAAAGTGTCGCAAAGACAGACACGAATTAGGTCTAATTATACAATAATGTAACAAGTAAACATTACCTGTTATAAATTATAGCCTTTTTTGGATTTCCTTCTAATAAATTAAATACAGTCCATGGAAATGAAGCCGAGAAGTGGTTTCGAAAAACTGTCACCAAGGTAGAGTCGATTGACCATGTAACCTGTTCATGTTCAATTCTTCGTCCTTCGATCGAGCGTCAATGAATGAATGAATGAACACTTTATTGCACCATTTACATACATTTAAGAAAAAATACAGCATTGAAACCAATTAACATTAAGAGAAATGAGTACAAAGGTAAGCGTCATTTTTAGTTTACGCGTCAGAGTCCAAGGTTAAAAATCATAATCCTAGATTTGGTGGTTTTAGTAATTACAATGGAGCGACTATCACCTGACCTCCGTCTCCATTTACGAGACCCAGCACGATGTGTTTAAGTCTGACTAATGGCAGTCAGTTGGCTTAACGTATCTTCCAAAGCACGGAATCATCTTTATATTCAGACAATCGGGTGATTCAAACCCGCAATTTCCGTATCAAATTTTGAATGTTAATCAACGAATGTGCCGAGTGGCGAATCTTTTCAATTCAGAATCTGCCGTACACCGAATAAAGGGAAACACTAAACAAAGTATATTTCCCGTGGGAATCAAACACTCAAAACTGTTCAGGCAAATTTATTAAGCACTGGATAACTCAGATGTTTTAATCATTCAACTCCCTTAATATCAATGAAATAAACAGGAAATGAATGGCGCCTTTTTACATGTAGGTACATATAAAAAGACGACATAGGTAGATAAATAGTTAAGTTTATTGTGCCATTAACAAAAAATTGTTAGTTATCAACTTGTTCATACAATTTAATTAAGAGCTTCGAAATGTACGGAGAAAGTTACAGTTAGTCAGAACATTAAATGACCTCAAGTAGCCATATAGATAGAGTAAAGTAGGTATATTAAACCAACTTTAGTAATAGAGGTGATGAGAATTTTAAAGATTAACTTATCAATGTGAAGGTTTATGAAGGCTCTTCAATTTAGTAATATCAGGCTTTTTTGAAAGATTTTTTTTTTTTTTTTTATTAATCTTCATTTGCAAAGTTTGTAAATGGCGGATTTAAAGCGTTTTTATACCAGTCAACCATTAGGTGACCTAAATCGTACTAAGAAGTTTAAATTTCATACTATATCTAAGCCTTATTCCGGGCCCACCCCAGGCATCCGGGCTTTGTATGTTGCTTATACACTGTGAAATTTTAGTCGTTTTGGACCCATCGTCCAGTGACTCCATTCATGACTCCAAGGAACATAGCTCGAAACAAAAAACCAAATTTGGACTTCTCATAGTAAGTTAGGTCACGTGATGAGACATTTTGTTTGGGAGGTCCAAAAATTTACTCCATATTTCGACCATGTATCTTGGGGAAAGTTGTTCAGTTGCATGAATGGAGTCATTGGACGATGGGTCCAAAACGACAATAGTTTCACGGTGTAGGTATATATCTTATATTTATGCCATCATCATCATTTCAGCCGCAATCAGTCCACTGTTGGGCATAAGCTTCCTTAATACTTTCAAGAACGAGCGGTTAAAAGCAACCTGCATCCAGTACTTGTCTGGGGCCTTATTCAAGTCATCTGAACTACGATTCCTACGAATGAGTATAGATAAAAAAAAATCCTCTGAAGAATAACCAGGTTTTTTGGGTTCGAAAAATGTTCTTAAGTAGTCGTTAACATGTCTGATTGGGGTCAGACTAATGAAATACTTTAACATAAACTTTACAGACATAATTCGCCCCCTTAACTTTCATATCAATCATACAAATAAAGGGCCTCGCGTAACCAATTACCGCTGCCCTGACAGTTGGCTGACAGCTCTGTCAAAGTAACCGATTAATTTGACAGCCGACCCCACGCGCGCTGACAGCCGCTGTCAAGTTGACATTTCATGCTCGCCCGACTCATAATTGGTCGTTTCCCCGGATTGAGATATTATCTTTGGATCATTGGAAAGTTTTAATTTGATAGATATTATGAAGGTTTTCGTATTTGAAGAAAAGTAGATTTAAAACCATTCGCATATATTGTAAAAAAGTCGATTAAAGAATTGGCGGCTGAAAGGGAAGTTCTTATTTTGATTCATTCTTTGATTCATGATTAATTACCCATCCGATCTGAATGAATGATCATATTGGATTAATCATCATCATTTCGTGTAGGTTACATTGTCCATCGACCATGTTTACCCTGGTGTCAAAGTTGATCAGAACCGTCTTTCGGCCTGTGACGACCACCAGATGGCAGCCGTGGCCGGGACGGGATGAATGAATAATCATGATCAATTGACTAAAGTACATTCTGATATCGAGTTGCTCGGAACCGCCTCTCGGCCTTAACGTGTTTCCTTCAACGACCATCCGATGAAAGACGGAACCAACTTATTTTAATTTCAATTTTTATAAACTGATAATAGTGATGATTATGTGCTTCTGAAGGCACGTTAAGCCGTTCGTCCCTGCTGCCGGGACGTTAAAGGTGGTCGTTAAAGGAACCACATCAGAGGCCGAAAGGCGGTTCCGGAAAAATCTGACAACAGAGGTCACAGGGTCAACTGAGCATCCCACTTGATATGAATGAATGATTAGACTTGTAAGACATAATCCTTCTTTTTGATTTCGCAGTCGGGTAATAGTGACTCAAATCGTTGGTTGCGTGAAAAGTTGCAAGTCCTATAAATACAATATGGACAGTTTAACATTTTTATTAAGTACATTATCATGTTATTGTTAAACTTACTACGATGTTACCTTTCAGAGCGATATCACGAGATCTTAACTTATTTAACTATGAACTTGCTGAATAATAAATTGATATAAGTAATTTTATCAACATCGTAATCCATCGAGGGAACGCACGGTGCTTTGGCGCCATGCCGCGCGTCACTTGCACGCTAATAAAATTAAAAATAACCCCTTTTTTTTAATTTTTTTTAAAATTTATTAGGTTTGTTTTTATGAAATGTGTTATTTTAATCTTTTTAAATGGTACTAAAGTTGTATACAAATAATCGTTTTAATTCCAAAAACCTAGTAATATTGCAAATGTCAAATGTATGGTAAATGTCAATAGCTTTGTATTGATCCTTAAAAATAAAAATAAAGTCATTAAAATAAAACAAGATTTTATAAAAGTAATAAATATAGTAGTTTATGAAACTAATGCATAAGGGTTCTTACAACCACGGAGCAATTACAAAGAGGAGATGCCGTAATAAGCGTTTTGTAAGAAAGTATTTGTGAGACTACACGGGGCGGAAGGCAGACGTGCGGGGTGCTTGGTTTCGGCCGTGGCTCCAACCATGGAGCACGAGCAATGAAAAGCTCCGCCCACTTTTGTGTCGGCGAGGCGCCAATGATTACATCACTGCGCCATTTCAAACGGCATCTCCTCTTTGTAATTGCTACATGCTTACAACACGAGTATGTTAAAAAAACGAGCCGAGTATTGTAAGACCTAATTATTATGTGCAGTTTTATACACAACTTTATCTAATTCCCTAAAATTAGATAAAAAATAAAAAATGGTGTAAAATTTTCTTAAAAAATTATAGATTCGTATTGTCAGAAAGAACTTAGTATGCAACAGTTCCATAAACTACTATTCAAAAACAACTTTTTTTTTTAATAAGTCCTTTATTGACATCTTTAAAAAAAATAACAACGTCCTTAACATTCCCATACTGTCTCTTGACAATTCCCACTTCGTACCATCATTATCCTTTAAAATTACAAATGGTCAGGACTCCCTGGACACGCCTGGCAATAATACGTTTTAATAATGTCATAATCTCCAACACGCTTGTAATAGAGCTGTACACGGAATGATTCAATTGCTGGACAAGCGTGAACGGTTAATAAAGCTAGAGTTCTGTTTAAAAAAATTAGGAACCCATTTAAACTGTTTTTTTCATTCTTCTTCAAATTCAAACTAAAAATGTTTATTGTCTTCCTAGCGAGTCGACTCTGACAAACTATATGTTTTTAATTTTATTCAGAAAAATAACAGCTTAATAAACTGAATTCAGTACTTTTGATAATTCTGTGCTATCATTTAACAATAAGATGATCTTGGTTTGTTGTAGGTAATTAACATATTTTAAGCCGGATTAGGGTTTCTATTTTGCACTTTTTTCAACCGAATAAACAAAAGTCATACCTCTGACTTTTGCCTCCCAAGTAAAAAACAAAGCCGATGACAGATACAAATAACAAAAATTATCTACAAAAAATCCATTATACAATGAGTGTATTAGAATCTTAAAGCTAAATTTTTAAATATACTTGCCTGAAACTTTTTTACCACTAGCTGTTTTCCGCGGCTCCGCCTGAAAAGTAGCCTATGTCTTACCCCGCGTCTTTAACTATATTTATACCAAATTTCATCAAAATCCGTTCTTCGGTTTGGCCGTTAAAGCGTAACAGACGGAAAATAAAAGACAGCCAGACAGACTTTCGCATTTATAATATTAGTATGGAAGTATTGATTTGGATAAATGATTTTCCGCACTGTATTTTTTATTTCAAAATTCCTCAACGGAACCCTAACTGCATTTTATCGTCGCATTATCTATACATATAATAGCTGCCGGTGTGACTTCATAAATTGGTCGTATCATCGAGCTCATCTTAATAAATTTACATTTTTAGATACAAATGATATTTTTTTAGTTATTTATAGAAGCCGCTCCATTTATTCTTATCTGATTGTAAGGATACGTTAGGCAGACGGTCAAGAATAAAAAGTTACCAAATATTTCGAGGTGCATTCGATTGTACTATTACATGAGTGTTGTACACCCTTAAAAGTAGGTACCAACGGCTTAACGTGCCTTCAGAAGCATGGAATCATTTTTATAAACAGACAATCAGGTGATAAAGCCTGCGATGTCCTGACAAAACCGGTAATATACAAATCAAGAATGCTTCCCGTGGGAATCGAATCCACGACCTCCAAGGTCTAAGGCCTAACCTTTACCACAAATGCAAGTTAACAGATTTTGTTTTGTAATTAATTATATCTTATAAAAGAGATTATTTTGTCATTAACCTCTTTATATATGATACAATTTAAATTAATCTATTATTTGGATATTTTCCGAATTTAATTAAAAAATGTTTACAACTTTTAATAGTTTGATAATTAGGCGCCCAACGTTTATTTTGTTTGAGTAATAAACAAGAAACATGATAATAAGCATGATGGAAAGCGGTTACCGCGCCTAACTGTTGACTTCCTATGACCCCTCATATCTTAAGTCAAATTTTCTATATCTTAGTGATTCTCATGGCAGAGAGCTTCGTTCGTCTAATAATCTCCGACTTCGTACGCCGATTTTTCAGAGTGGGTTTTATAAGCATTCTTTTAACGTACAAGCGGTACTCCTTTGGAATGCCCTGCCTGTTGAAATCCGTAAAGCGCAAACCCGGATGGCTTTTAAGAATAAAGTACGTGATCATTTTCTTCACAGTTTGTCAGACAATTAGTAATTGTATATGTAGTTTATGTATTGTTTATATTAGTATACAATGATATTATGTATTATTTGTAAGTAGTTTATGCGTAATATTTCTTATGGATCTCCATTACAGCTTGTTATTTTATATTGTCTTACCGCTTAACTTTCTCAGCATCGCCCATTTGGTTGACTGGTAGATAAAGCCTCAGGCTTTAAGTCCGCCATTTACTATTATGTAATAGAGTTAAATAAATAAATAAATAAATGATTTTAGGAACCCATATCTGTCATTAGGTTAGGTACTGTCAGTCTAGTTTTGATCTTAAATGTTCCAATGTTCCATTCAAACTGACGCGAATTCCGCGCGACTGGTGGAAAGCCCACAGACCTAAGAATTGGTAAAAGTGCCGTTGCGTGTGACATAGTTAACTGCCTGGCCTGCTATTGATACTTCTATGTATTTTTATTTCTGTTTGGATGAGCATTATGGGGGCAACAACAAGGAGCGGACGCATCGTTGCGCTCCAAAGGCATGCCACTTAGCGCTCCTTTTAATGTAGCAGGAGCGCTATATGGCATAATTAAAATGTATTGAGTAAAATGTGAGTTATTTTTTTGTTTTTGATCTGATACAATGACGTATGTGGTGAAATAAATCAAATCACATATTGTTCGTGATTTTATTCTGTGTGTTTCAACAATATTTTAATATATTTATTTGCATAAATGTGTTAAAAATTGTTCACTCACGCAGGATAACATTGATGGAATAGGTTAAAACTGATATCAAATAAACCATGAAATTTTAGTCGTCTGGACCCATCGTCCAATGACTCCATTCATGCAACTGAACAACTTTCCCCAAGATACATCGAAATATGAAGTAAATTTTTGGACCTCCCATACAAAATGTCTCATCACGTGACCTAACTTACTATGGGAAGTCAAAATTTGTTTTTCATGTTTCGAGCTATGTTCCTTGGGGAAATTTGTTCGGTTGCATGAATGGAGTCACTGGACGATGGGTCTAAAACGATAAAAAATTCATGTTGCATAAGCAAAACAGATAGCGGCAACTAGTTAACCATAATAAAGCCATATACTCGATAATAAGGCAATAACAATAAGCCCTTTGAACTCGGTAGCTGCTAAATCATCTACATACAGTTTCGCCCACTCCATTCAAGGAGTATACGCTGACTAAAGGTTTTGATACTGCGTTAAACTCTTTTGTATGTACAGTTATGGGAAATGTTCGTGCCTACTCATGAAAACACATTCTAGTGACTGCACGTGAATTTATATGTGTACTTCTACTTCCATACTTAATAATATTATAAATGCGAAAGTCTGTCTGTCTGTTACGCTTTCACGGCCAAACCGCTGAACGGATTTCGATGAAATTTGGTATGCTACTAACATAGGCTACTTTTTGACGCAGGCGGAGCTGCGGGAAACAGCTAGTACAAATTTAAAATAAATCAGTACGTGGTAGAGCCACATAAAATCTCATGATTGACGCACAGGAGGATCTGATAAATTGTGAAGAGGTAAAAACAAATAGGTAAATATGCAAACTCACTTTCGCATTTATAACACAGGATATTTTTTCCACCTGCAAAAAAAAAAAAAAAACATTTGCAAGAAATAGCTGACTGTCTATTTGAAAGTAAGTAATTAACAAATGAAATTATGTGGTTTTTCCTTTTTCAAGTTTCTGTCGAATTGACTGTTAGATATTTCTTGCAGGTTGAAACTACAGAATACTATTACATAATATTTAGTATTGAGGGCAATCGCGCCGATTACCAAGAACGTTAACGTAATTACCAAAACCAAACCACTACCGTGTGGGCTATGAGGAGCTCGTTAGCCGAGCGCGACCCGCGTAACCGTAGCGAATGCGCGTGTCAAGCGACGACCTTACTCGACCACTATTGGATTGGTCGCCATTTTAATGGCATTTTCTATCTTGAGCTCCTCCGTGCTTCGGAAGGCACGTTAAGCCGTTGGTCCCGGTTGTTATAGATAAATAGCAGTCGTGAGGCTGTGTCTTGAAAAATTCTGACAGTGTTGGCCACTAACACACCTCAGATCATGTTCCTGTTGGTCTGGTTTCCCTGTAAAAAGGGTTACGGAAGTCAGACAGCAGTCGCTCCATTGTAATAACCAGTTTTGCCAAATCAAGGACCATTACTTACAGCATACCCTAGGCTTCGAAGCGTAAGCTGACGAGGTAACTAGGAATACACTCTAGAATGATGCGTGACCGTCTGGGCTATTTTCGAGAATGCAAAACCGATGACTCAAATAATTCTTGTTCGTCTCGATGTATTGAACATTTTCAATCGCTTCACCGGCAAAGAGCCCTCGCGGTCGTGGTTTGGTTTTGGTAATTAGATTTGCAAATAACGTATTAATAACGTAAAAAAGTATTTAAAAATATAGAGTTTTGGCCTCAGTACCAACTACCAAGACATATTGGGCATGTCACACTGGCTGAGTGCCTTTCCGCGCCCCTGCGCGTGCGTCCAATCTAAACGCGCTAAATCAAACGATTCGCAACTTAATACGGATGTCCAGCTTGTTGTTTTTTAATTTATTGCTTTTTATATCGTAGCATTTTCCTGCTCGTGAACCAAATTTTATTAATTTGATTTGAACGGCTTCAGAGTAATCGAGATATTTTTACTTTAATGACGATATCAGTAAAACTCTTAAATCTATTTTGATGTACAATGAACTCAATACAAATTTCCAACACACCTGAATTTCATCAAACTCGGACTTACATACAATGTTTTATCGGCTCGGAACATATATACACATGCTCTTTTTTTATCTTTTTTCTATATACATACCATTTTTTTTGCCCCAACTTCATTAAGTAAACCTTAGAGCGCTCGATAAATCTAGTGATCAGCTGACAGGATTTAATATAGGTGTGTATTTTCTAAATTTCTTTAGGCATTAGCCACGATTCACTTACTTAATATATATCCATACTTCCGTATTTCCATATGCATACTTCCATACTAATATTGTAAATGCGAAAGTCCATCTGTCTGTCTGTTACGTTTTCACGGCCAAACCGCTGAACGGACTTTGCTGAAATTTGGTATGAATATAAATGAAAGCCCGGGCTCAAACATAGGCTACTTTTAGACGCAAGCGGAGCTGCGGGAAAAAGCTAGTATAACATAAACACTATTAAAACACATTTACTGTAAAATATTATCAATTAATCACCTCTCCTCTCACGGGTCTACTATTTTTTAGAAGAGATTTCTTTTGAAACAAATAGCACCTTCGTACTTAATGTGTTCAATACACGTCATACGCCGAAAGGCGGTTCCGAAAAACTCACACCAGGGTTGACACTATATATGAATGAAAGAATACTGTCTATTCTACTTTCATTTAGTGTACATAAATAAATAAATTGTTTATTTATATATTTAAACTTTATTGTACAAATATACAATTGTCACGATAGGCGGACTTAATGCAGATATCTCTAATGTGGGTGTACAATAACAGTTACATACATTTAATACCAAAATTGTTGTAATATCGTTTATTGTTTAAAAAACTCAGGTGTTATCATCTGTTCTATTAAACTTACAAATGGAGCAGGTTGTATAGATTTCCTATGCGACATGCAAATAAATTGCATCTAAATTGTTACTTTGTCGGCAATCTAAGTTATATCGTGAGTTTGTCTCCTTGTTAGCGGCACTAGTTGGGCCATTTAAGTTAATTGTGCTAGAATAATTGTAATGAAAGTGCGCGTACACTTACGAAAGTGCCTAAAAGGCAGACGTATCCAGCCACCCAGCACTCCAAATTGTTGCGCTCCAGTTTGAAGCGCTCTAAAGCCACACTTCGCGCTCTTTTTAATATTTTGCAGGAGCGCTGGGTCTAAGTCAAAGTAATATAATATAAAAATATTTCGGCACTAACTGATGCTAGTCAGCATCGAAATATTCCTCTGCAACGTTGTCCATCGATGGCAAAGTGCCCAGAAGGCTGACACTGTGTTGTGTATTTATCCTATGAATTTGGTACTATGCGATTTGCGTCGCAAGAATGCACGTATTCGTAAAAATCGACAATGTGCGCACCGCTCCTTTTACAAACCTAAAACTGTAGCCGAGCCAGATTTAGTTATCCCGACTAAACGAGCGGCTATTTACAATACGATACAATAACAATCAATTCCCAGTAGCGATTTCTAATCGATAACAAACTCACATGTGGCTAAAACTGGCCAATTATTTAGGTTAAATACTTTCTAAATAATTCACTTGCGTGGGCTGAAAGTGGAAGTTTCCTGGTTAAGAGAAAATTTATTTTAAAACTAAAGTCGACCTTATTAAGGTCGCAGGATGAAGTTGGATGCAGGCCGCTTTAGATAGGTCGGATTGGAAATCTGCGAAGGGATGTATCCAATTGTGAATGTCAATAAATGTCAAAATCTATACTTCTGTTGCATACCTTTAGTATATTTAGTACAAGCAGGACATTTCTGTAAAATCATGGAAATAATATAGAATTTTACAAATCTATTATTTAATAAACTAAACGTAGAAATATATCTTTGTGTAAAATTCTACATCTACGGCGTACAAATTTGTACAATTTTTTTTTTTTGCTTGTATCTTTGATAAAGGAACGTCAGTTTCCATGCTCTTTGGCTTGGGTACATCACTCTCACCTATTTTTGTCGACAAACCTCAGTTTTTAAAGGGCAAAAGAAAATCCTTAGCGATTTTGGCCAATACATTTTCACGATAATTTTGCTTACAAAAATTAAGTACAAAGAATTAGCTAAATAAATGAAAATATGATAATTGTATCACTACAACGACTACTCGCCACCGACACCTTCCCCTATCTATAACAATTAGTAGCCCGTTTCGACTTCGTCTAGGCCTATAGCCTTCCTCGATAAATAGGCTATCCAACACTGAAAGAATTTTTCAAATCGAACCAGTAGTTCCTGAGATTAGCGCGTTCAAACAAACAAACAAACTCTTGATTGAGAAGCTAACGTTCTAATCAATAAAAAATATCGTAAAATTAATGCGTAAAATAGATAAAATGTTTAGGTTTATCGATATAAATAAATAGAGAAATACAGTATTTTTATTGCTCATTCACATTTTACGATAAGAGTTAACTTCTGACGCCTATAAAATGCATATGTATAAATTCTGCATTTAATTTTTAGCCGTGAAAGTGATAATCATAGTAGCAAAGAACAGAGTTTTTAATAAAATGTATTTTTTATGATTTTCGCGGTAGACCTTATTTATTATTTATTTTAGGGAAGATAAATTCTTTATAAAATGGTTCAGTTTAGTCTTCTCTACTTTTTCTCTTTCTGTAGAAGTCTTAAAAGACGACTAACGGATAAATATATATGTTTGTTTATCATTTTTATTAAATTAAAATCCACTCATGAACACTGTTTATGAAAATACTAGCTGTTTCCCGCAGCTCCGCCTGCGTCTAAAAGTAGCCTATGTTTGACCCCGGGTTTTCAACTATATTGAAACCAAATTTCATCAAAATCCGTTCAGCAGTTTGGCCGTGAAAGCGTAACAGACAGACAGACTTTCGCATTTATAATTTTAGTATGGATGTATATATGCTAAAACTAATTAAAATCTAATATTTACAAGTAATGTATTCCTGCAAATCGTTACATCCATCGGGGCAAAGTGCACAAAATAAAACATCCAGCTCTTTATACACGGGATGATGATGATGATGAAGTATCTTGTATTATTTTCTTACTGGTGGTGAATTCAAGAAAAAACTGCGTGTAACCCAGTCTTGTTTTATATGGCAAGAGGTCTGTAAGAAATTAATTTTTTGCTAATAACTGACTCTTTTGTAATGTTTTGTGTTGTAATCATAATCAAAACACCGAAATGTGTAACTTTAATCCGATTATTCCTAACTATCCAACCACCCAGTAGGCTCCCTTAAATAGATGGTTAGTTTTCCGTCGCCTAAGGCCAAGGCGAGCCATGCCGAATGGCCTGTCGAGCCCTTCCGTAAGCCTTGTATGGTTATTCTAATAAAGATGTTACTTGCATGTACAGTCAAGAGCATTAACAAATATACAATTGGGTATTCTACTTATTTTAATTTTTTCTTTCATATCAATATTTTTATTTCCAGAAACAGAATTGTGAAAGAATTTTTGTAATCCGTTCAAAAATAAATAAGTTATAAGACTTTGAAATTCGGTGGAAGGGGAAGCTGCCAAAAAACAAGAAAAGGATACGCTGTGTGAGCTGTGACGTCACTGCCACTCGGTTTCGTGCATACAAAAGGGATAGCAAGACGTCCCCATCACGCTCCCACTTTCCTTCTAGAGAAAACTTTAAAATCGAATTACTGCCTTAATTCATAACCAATTTTGTTGCTTTTTAGTGTATATTTTGTTTAGTATGACAATATTAACCAAGTATGAATACAGTCAAGTGTATACATGTTAATGTACGTGACTGTACTGGTCAGCTTTGTATGATCTATTGAGCTCTGGAGAGATGTATAAAGAATTCGTACGTTAGAAAATGTTTTCAAAGTAAAAATAATAATGTTAGTTAACACTTTCACGGACAGTCAAGAAAATAACAAGGCACTCAATTGTTATCTACGTCGTGAGACGTTACTGTCCGCGAAAGTGTTAAGAAAAGTTATAGTTTAGTAATCACAAACAAAATCGGTTCAGTGTGAAAGCGTAACAGACAGACTTTCGATTTATAATATTAGTATGAAAGTATGGATGGAATTATTCGTCCAAGCGTGTTTCCTAGTTGCGACCTCAGCTTACGCTTCTGAGCCTAGAGCACGCTGTTAATCAAGTCTAAATTTATAACAATGGAGCAACTGCCTTCTTTTTTACCTTAACCCTTTTTTACAGGGAAACCAGACCAATAAGAACATAATTCGAGGTGTGCCTTTCGAATAAATGGCGACAAATCCAATACGGGTTGCGTTTTACCGCCGCTTGACGCACAAAATCGTGACAGATACGCACGCTGCGTTCGGCTATCCAGCTCATCAAGTATGGATGGATAAGAATGCACAAACAAGGATATTTTCTTTTTCTAAATTGTTAGATTCGATGCAATTTTATCTTTCACGAAAGCCTTAGAATCATCAAAACTTCCTACTAAATTCAAATTCAAATCATTTATTGCGTTTCATATATTACATTACCAGTTCTTAACTAGGTACACGCACTGTTTTTATAAAATATGTGCAATATGAACCCTGTCGGGTATTGCAATTTAAGAAATGCAACGGCAAGCGTTTAGTGGATGTTAATAACTTATGTGTAAAGAAAATTAAAATAAACGAAATATTGTTGTTTAATTTTATATCCAGAGGAAAAAAGTTTTATAGTGGAGGTAGGTAACACTACCTAGTTTATTTTTCTTCCTAGTAAGATAGCGCCTCGGAAGGTCGTCCTTTCCACTAAATGACTACTTGACCCGTCTTCCCTTAGGATCCATAAGAAAAATCACCTACGTCTCGCTAAGATTATGTTTCTAAGCGGCTCTTGTTAAGTTATGAGCCAATCAGTTAAGCTGTTAACTGAAGGCTTTATGCGTTAACATATTGTTGTACAAAAGCAGGGGAGGGCAACCTTTTTTCGAAGTATTCTTGAATAGAGCAGAGGGGCGCAGCCCAATCACTACGGTAAAAAGTTTTGCGATTCAATGTCATGTTGGAGTGACGAAAAAAAAAAGAATTGATTATAGGTCTACTGATATAGTGTCAAATTATATTTCGACCAAGTAAAAAAAAAAACGAAACAGGTTGAAACGTTCTTGGTAAAATGAAAATCTAAAAAGAAAAAATTGACTTTATTATAGGTAACCACCTAAAGATCTATTTTAAAAAGATATTTTCAAAAATAAAAGGTTTTATCAAAAAAATCTTTTATGATATTTCATTGATTCAGTCGTTAAAAAGATATTGATTCGACACTTGTACGTCGATCTAACAACTAAGTCGCGTGTTTATGTCGCGAGGATGTCTAAACTAGTGCGGCGGTGCAACGTGTCGCATGGATTGTGTGTACAAACTAATGGCGGCGGGCATGTTGAGACTAACAGTGGTGGGTGGGTGCCGGCCAAAAATAGTTTGCATGAACTAATTGGTGAATTTCAACATTTTAGTTGATTTTATTCTCAAGTAAAAATAATTATTATAATAGTACCAAAATAGTCATAGACACCATGGCCAAAATCGTTCGGAGATCAAGATTACTTATCATATTTTTATTTATCTAACTCAGTTATATCGAGTGAATGTACAAGGTTGATTGACCATGTAGGTCAACTTCCGAACGGAATCGTCATTATTATCAGACAATCAGGGGATTCAAGCCTGCAATGTCCTAACCGAACTGGACACAACGCATGCTTCCCGTGGGAATCGAACCCATGACCTCCGAGATACTCGACCACGGACGCAGTTACTTACTATTTATTTATGTAATATTATGGTATATAAAACTGTTTGCATCACCTGAATAGTCCTCCAGTACAAGTTAATATGTCGGATGCGAGCACTAAGTCTTTAAGGATCGCGGCCCCGACTGAGATCGGAGGCGCCATGTCGTATTTAACCGACTTCTAAAAAAGGAGCTTATTTACACACGTGGTTTTATGCGAATCGGTGTAACTATGTCATATTTCTTGAGATTTTATTATTTTTTGACTTTTGTAAGCTGAGGTAAATGTCGGATTTATATTATTGTGAAATATCGCTCTATTTCCATTTAAGGAAACAGTTCACGCTTTATCATATTGCCTCTGTTTTTTTCTTATAAATTACCTTACCTTGGAAAATGGGACGCCAAAGATCATTACATACTAGATCTTTTTACATCTATATTAATATTATAAATGCGAAAGTCTGTCTGTCTGTCTGTCTGTTTTGATTTCACGGCCAAACCGCTGAACGGATTTTGATGAAATTTGGTATGAATATAGTTAAAGACTTACTACTTTTTGACGCAGGTGAAGCTGCGGGAAACGGCTAGTTATATATAAATAATTATGTCCGAAGCGGACGCTGTAGCTATATATATATAAGTAATGGAGAATTAAATTTTCCGTAAAGTTTTCGTGCCGCACACTTTCCGTATGTTTTAAGTCCGTCAATTGTTCTAACTTTGTTTTACTTGTTTAACAATAATGTTTTTATAAATAAACATACTTACATAAAGAAATGGCGTCAAAAGTTTACATCGTAAAAATAACTAATCAACACGCATTTTAAAGTTACGCTATTCACCTTTAAAAGTCCTCTTACAGCCTGGACACGGGGGAATTGGCCACGGCGAATTTCGCCATGATGCCACCGGCGATTAAAAGAAATACATACAAATGCCAGGCTGTTATACTAGTGAAATTATGTACAGTAGATTGAACAATAAGAGTTATTGAAGAAGCACCAAATACACAGTGAAATTTTTGTCGTTTTGGACCCATCGGCCAGTGACTCCATTCATGCAACTGAACAACTTTCCCCAAGATACATGGGTCGAAATATGGAGTAAATTTTTGGACCTCCCATACAAAATGTCTCATCACGTGACCTAACTTACTATGGGAAGTCCAAATTTGTTTTTCATGTTTCGAGCTATGTTCCTTGGAGAAATTTGTTCGGTTGCATGAATGGAGTCACTGGACGATGGGTCCAAAACGACTAAAATTTCACGGTGTATATTCAGTCAACAATATTCGTAAGACAATTCCTAAGCTTATTTAATTATTGCAATAATAGTTATCACAAAATGCGATCGCCTCTTACAAGAGGTGGACTCACTTCCCACAACATTAGTATAATGACGCGCCTACTATTGTATCTCGAATGAATTTCGAATCGGGCTTACTCGTTGATTCCTGCCAGATGCCAGGGGTGTTATTTCCAAGTATCTGTCCGATGACTTGGATACATATGACATGGACGTAGCCGCACATATATATTTGTTTTGTTATGTTTTAATTTGAATGATTGCATCAACAATGTAAAAAGAGTAATTGTGTTGTAATGTTGAAGAATGACAAATAGGAATTAGTTTTTGTGTTGTAGATCGCATAATTTATAGTTTATTTATTACACGAAGTGATTTATATGACATGTGTGGAGATAAAGTTGGTTTTTAAGGTGAGATCTCCGTATTTCAGTAGGTCCCGGATATTACCAATTGCTGGCAGTGGTTAGGCTGTCATCATCATTATCATTCCAGCCGTAGTCAGTCCATTGCTGGAAACAGACCACCCCCAAATTAAGGGGTTATTGCCATACTCGCCAAGATTGGCCGGCGGGTTGGCAAGCGCAGTTTCAGCGGCTTTTCGACGCTGCTGCCCATCGGAAGTATTCTTAAGCCAAAAAAGGGTAGTGGGATGTGATTGGGTTTGGCGAAAGGATGAGATGTTAGGATGCTACTGACTCGTATGGACATGGGTTGACTCAGTAGCAGCTTGAGTAAGCCGGGTTCGCGTACCCGTGTGCTATGTATCCAAGTCATCGGACAGACACTTGGAAATAACACCCCTGGCAACTGGTTAGGCTGTGTCAGATGCCTTTTAGACAGGAACCAAATTAAGTCTAGCCGAAGATAAGAGGCTACACATTAGCCGTAACATTTATACTTAAAAATGAGGTACAACGGCGGACTTACTGCTAAAGCGATCTCTTATAACAATATTTAAGATAGAATATAGAAGTTAGTTATTAAATTTAATGTTTACCATAATGTAATATGGACAATAAAGATATATTGTATTGTAAGTTAGAACAAGGATTCTGTTGTATCCTCCGAAATTTCGTAGTAGTGACCATGAATGGACTATCGGCTACAAACGCGTGGGAGCGATCATCGAAGCGCGTGCTACGCGAATCCTACCAATTAAACAACTCAATACAGACTGGGATACTAGTACTAGAACACCTAGTATTTAAAGACTGTATATTTAAGCTTATATTTCCTGGTAGTATTGAGACCTGAGATCGCATGTTAGTACCGTAAAAGACTTTACCATAATAAAGGTACTTACGTATCTATGTATATTTGAACGAGTAATGAATGAATAGTCAGAAATTCAGTGAGCATGCGCCGCCTATTAAATTTTCATTCTGTCATTTATTTGCAACTAAAACACTTTAAGATAACTTCGTCCTTTAATACGGGAGGTTCACTTATATGTTAATAAAATAATTATTAAAAATTAAATAATTATTAACATCTAAAGAAACTAAAAATATCTCCTCAATCTACCGACTGTGGTACTTATTGTAATTTGATAATTTTATTGGTGACAATTTTTTTTATAATCTGTTTATAGGGAAATTTTCAGCTGCGATATATTTTTTTTTTTTCCAAGAATGTCCAGTTATTTTTCCACGATTCCACCTGATGTTAAGCGCAGATGTGGTGAAGATGGAGTACGCTGGCTCATTCACTCTAAACTTAAAATGTATCAGGGATACTATTTTTTAAAAGTGTGACTGTTGCAAAATTGACGCATCGAAATATTATTCTTCGATATCTAATGATATTCATACGACATTTTGCTCCAGGTAAGTGTCCGGAAACGTGTTCCAGGAAAGGAGTTCCAGGACTCCTATATCTGAAATGTGTGACTTCTACAAAATTGGTGAGTCGAATGATTTTTCTTCGATATCGAATAATTTTCATTCGTCATAATCGGACAGTCGAACAATTATAATCGAAATTAGATTTATATATAATAAAGTCGATAAGGGCCGGCCTCGGAGAACATACTGCGACCAAATCGCAGACATATTAAAAAAGGGAGATGTCAGGAGTACCCGTAATCGAGAGTGATGAGCGTAGAAGAAGGGAGGGAAGTCTGTAAGGATCGTAGCAAATGGAAATCCGTGGTCTCTGCCTACCCCTACGGGAAAAAGGCGTGATGGTATGTATGTACGTATGTATGTAGATTTATATTCCAAAATAGAACTCCAGTGCTTTGCCATTTTTGATGATTTAATAAAAAGTTAAAACAAAGTTTGTTGGAAGTTGGATTTTCAACTAATGTCTCAAAACATCAAATGACACATTAGTATGTGTGAACGCACCTATAAGAACGTATTACATTCCTTCTCAACGGGGCGTCCACAGAAGCTGGCAGCTTATTAAAAATAATTAATGACTTATAAACAATTACGTGTGTCATAATTTAATTATTACACGTAAGTAAATACCTTTAATTTGCTTCATTGAAAATACGAGATTTATGTTTTAATTACGATAATAAATTATTTATATTTGTATGAAGTTAGTAAATTCATCCATACTAATATTATAAATGCGAAATTCTGTCTGTCTGTTACGCTTTCACGGCCAAAGCCGCCAAACCGCTAACGGATTTTGATGAAATTTGGTATGAATATAGTGGAAGACCCGTGGTCAAACATAGGCTACTTTTTGAAGCTGGCATAGCTGCTGGAACCAACAGCTTAACATTTCTTACAAGCACAGAATAATCTTTATTACCAGACAATCAGGTTATTCAAGCATGGAATGTCATAAACATACTGAAAACAACAAATCAGGTTCCCGCGGGAATCGAACCCGGGTGGCGACACTATCACACAGCAAGTAATTACTACACGACTTAACAGATGGCGCTAAAAGCAAATAATCTCAAGTCGCATACAAGAACCCGAATTACCATGAAAGACTAAATCGCGCTATCGAAGTTTCTATCGATTGAAGCATAAATGCAACCTCCGACAGAACATCGTCGGAGCCGCGGTTCTCCAGGCATGACACCTCGTTTGGCGGAAAGTAATTCCTTATGCGGCGGTCGAGCATAACACCACCGCTCCCGCCGTACTCCATCCATACCCGCAACAAAACGCCTGCAGGCAAACGCCTTAACAACTGAACCACAAAGGCAGTTGGAAGGACTTTAGTACACATCCCTTACAAATAATTACAATAACCTATTGTAAACTTAGGAATAATACGTTCTAGTATATTCTGTACTATTTCCTATTTCGGAATCTGCAGTATACTTTACAAGACAAGACACCAAGGATGAATGATTACACACCAATTTAATAATAACTATTTGTGTGAATATGTGCTAATGCCCGCACTACACCTCGCGAGAATCCTGTCGGGAAGGAGAGGCGAGGCATTTGACGCTCGCATATTTCGCTTCGACTCAGGCAAACACAAACAAATGTCGTACATTTCTCGCCGTGTGGTGTTTATCGCAAGAGAGAAATACGAGAACGCGGGAAGAGCATAGGAAACCTAAAGGTCCTCCTTAAACAATGTCAATTTAATTAAAGATTTACGCGATTACTATGAAAATAGACCATGTGAATTGCGCGGTTTATGTCAATCCCATTTTTTGTTTTCGAATGTTGTCAAACTGTGAGTTTGTCTAAGGGGCGTCATTGTTTTAAATTGTCTTGGCCAGTTTCTACATTCACGTTTGTCTTTCAGTTCTCGCAAGAATGTAAAGCGGGCATAAGACTTATGAACAATCATAAATATCGAATTCAATTCGAGAAAGGACCAATGGCACCATTGAAATTGTTTAATCATGCTTTAGTTATGGGTTTCTGTGTAAATCTGCAGAATGGTCTATTCTTCTTTCAACTAACGGTTTAAAGTCCTAATTTAGTCCTGAGGAAACGGCAAACTAATATTTAAATCAATGTATAGGGTGATGCTAAACTTGTCTAAGAAATAAAAAAAAAATGTGACAAAGACGGAGTTTTTAACTCGGCTGTTAAAAAGCTCTATTTTCGAGAACTTTTTTGTGAACACCTCGTACAAGAAAAGTTTACTTAGGTGGTTATGATTTGTTTGAGTAAAATGAATTTACGCATGCATATTTCAATTATGAATTCATGTTTTTCTGACTTTATTTTTAATGAGAAGGTCACGGAAGAGTAAAAGTCATACCGTATTTGTGAACTAGATGTTTACAGGTAATAGTAAATAAGAAACATTCTGTATAGTCCATTATTATGACTAAACAAACATACATTTCTCAAGATCATTTGTAAAAGACCTTTGATAAAATGATATACATGCAACATTATTTCTATGGTGAGATGTATGGCTAAGCGCGAATCGCATTTAAAATTATATTTAACGGAACCTCTATAATACATATTATAATTTGCATATTATCCTTATAATAAATATTACACAATTATTTATAAATAAATAGTGGTATAATGAGTTGAAAATTACCACTTTAGTTTTATCATACATAATTTGAATACATTTGAGTAGGTATTATTCTTGACATAGTTAAAGATGCACGCGATATATTTGTAAAATATTTGACTCTAGCTTTCGCCCGCGGCTTCGCACGCGCATCGAAATTCCAAGGAAATTCTACTCTTTTCCTAGATGAAAGGTATCATATGTCTATCATTTATTTATTTATTTACTAAATTCATGTACACAGTAAATTAACATACACAGGTTACAACATAGAACAGAAAATTAGTACAAGGTGCTGCTTATTTCTAAAAAAAACTCTTCCAAAATTCTTTCTCTTTGAATAAGTGAAATTTCAGATATATTAATTCAGTAGAATTCAATTGATGAAGCGTGAAGAAGTAATATACAATTATAAAAATTCACTTTCGCTGCTACTTTACGATTTCGACATTTTACGATTTTGACGTAAAATAACGACAAAATTCTAAAGCCCCGATTGGCGTTTATCAGGAATTCCGTTTAATCTAAAAGCTTGTATTAATTGTAAATGAAATTCTGATATTATCTCCGCACATTATAAATTGGTCATTAAGCTGAAATACTGCGTGTTGAATCATTACAATTATACTGAAGATTTACATAATACTTTGCATCGACGATTTGTAATCTTACTGGAAGAGGCGCTCTGTAAGTTAACAACAAAAGACTAAAACTAGATGTAAATATCATAAAAGTCAATAAAATAAACAGAATGAATTCTGAGATCAGAGGCGACGAATGAGTGTAGGAAAAACATGGATGTTTTTCTTGTTTTCCTTTTTTTTTTTGTCGTGGTGGCGGCATTCATTTTTTTAAACCAAAGCATGTTTGAAACAAAAACAACATTGGTATCTCGGTTGAAACGTCAGCAGTATAAAACTTATTAAGTAAATTTATGATTTTATCATTTGTAGATAGAATGACATCGCATTAAAGAATTCGCTCTGTAAGAGATGTTTCTATAAGCCCGAAAATCGATTAAAATAAAACAAAACTGTTTTCATTTTATCGTATTATCTTCTGAAAACTGTACGTTGGAAGTTTTGCTCTCCCTGAAATCTTACACGTCTAGTCTAGCATACATTAAAATAGAGGTCATCTTTAAACACTTCATATCAAAATTGGTGAGTGGCGGTCACTGTTTTAGGAATTTTAATAGGATTATAAACACTTATGGCATTGTGTAGTTTATGGACACAAAATAATTGATGCGCTCAGCGCTCCCATGCGATAAGTTATAGATATTCGTTTATATTGCCACTTGTTTGACATAATTTAAGTGGTTTTATGGTATCAAGCTTCATCAAAATACATTTTTTTCTAACACAGATTGTAGACTGATTTTACACTAATAACAGCATTACTATCGATGATCAGTCAAATCAGATCAGATCAGATAAAGAAAGACATTGTAATTTTATAAATGTCATGAAATATAAGATTTAATTAAATATATCTTACCAAAGTAGGTGCTGAAAAATGTAAGGTAAAATACTTCTTAACTTTTAAAACTAACACATTTGATTCTGAAATACTTTGTTTTAAAATATTTCTTACTTCAAAAAAGTCCAAAATGAATGATTTATGAGTGAAGGGAAGTGAAGGGATTCATGGCTCAATAAGTCGGCTTCTTAATGATGTTATCAAAAAATTAAATAACTGTATTAATCGAAATTTCACCTCTACCGAAAATATTCCGAAAACCAACAACCGTTGCCGAAAATGGCTCAAAAACCAGTCTGATTGATTGTGCCGCTGATTTTGATGTACCAGTCTTCGAAGAGTTCATATTGGTCGAGTGCTGCACAGAAAAGCAGTGTGTAAACTGATTTTTGAAGTTTTATATTAAGAATAAAATACTAGCGAGATTAATTCTTTCTTGTTTTCTTTCAAAACAATGTAGGCTAAATTAATGACAATTCCATCATGCCACCGGGAATACGGTGAAGTGGACATTCGTTTACCCTTAAAAAAAATGGTCTAGGCAAAACTATGCGCTACCTACATAAATATGGATTAAGGGAGTCACCACATTTTGCCGTGGTCCGAACAGAATCTATGCAGTTGTATCCAGATTTTACAGTCTGAGTCTAACAAATTAAGATAATAAAATTATACTCTCAATGCAGTTTTGTATCGATAGATACATTACTGGCCAGTGCTGGCAACTGGAAAAAGAACTTTCTTATCAACTCGCTTTGTGTGAACACATTTGAGAGAGCACTTCACGACACGATAAAGAGCCGTATTAATGTACCATCATGCACCGAATATGAATGGGTTGCGTAAGTTAAGAGGTGTTTTATGCACGTGTTAAATTTAATTGACTTGTTTAATATTTACGAGTAGTATCGATAGAAATTCTCTTAGCCATTTCAAAGTGCTTATAATCTTATGGCTGACGTAAATGAGCGATTCAATTTCTTTGAATATGAAAATTTTATGAAAAATAAGGTATATGGGGATCTTTAGATCGACGATCCAAAGGTTCGAATTACACGGGAAGCAACTTCGTACAGTATATTTTTCCGATTTTTACAAAAAATAATTCCATGTTACAGAATTTTTCACGGGGAAAGTTTTGTTTTCAGTTTGGTTATGACAATGCAGGCTGAAATCACCTGATTGTCCAAAATATTCCGTACTTATGAAGGCACGACTACTAACTGGTGATGGGTGAAGACAAGAAAATACTTCAGAGGTAGAGAGGTTGTTTTAAAAAATTAACACATCTCTCTCTTTTTCTCTCATAAAGGGATTTCTTAATGGGTTAAGTCCGCTGTTGCATTTTCGTTTTTGTTATGTACTTTAATGTATATTAAATTTATACAAAGAAACGTAAAGCAAATTGATCTTGTTACTCATAACGCATACTACATAAATACATGTAGGGCAGCAATAAATGAGAGAAATTGACTTAAAAGTAGCAAAATAAATACGAAATTTATAAACCTGTAATTTCTTCTTTCCACTAATAAATGTTTCATACTTACCTGAAACAAAAGTAAAACAAACATTAACATCATATAAAATGTTTCTAAAATATAAAATCAAATAAAAAAAATATATATATTTCAGATAACAAAATTTCAAAATAAGATAAAATAATAAAATAAAGCCAAATGCAACGATATGCAGACTATTCGTGTAACACCCCTCATTTTCGTCGAAGCAGCACTAGATAGTTAGATGTCGCATTTAGCGACAGTCGTTGAATATAACGAAAGCAGAAAAGCATTCATTATTCATACCCTGTTATCTGCTATCTACTAGACAGACAGACCGGGTTACATTGTTCTACTTGTGGACAGACGATATGTGACAGCCATTAGGCTTGATTGGAGATATCATCGGAGATAGTATTTATTTTATTTGTTACAAACTTATTTTTTTCAAAAAAATAACATAAATCGGATTGTCTTTATCTGTTAAAGCGCGAGAATCGGCTTTCGTCAAAATTCAAAAAAAGATTTCAAACCAAAATTCACAAAAATAACTACAATCTATAAACCAATTTTAAATTAACACAGGATCAAATAAAAATATTAATGTTCATATCTCTTTTCGCGTTCCCCTATCCCCCTTAGATTTACATCCAACGTTTATGTCAGGAGAACGGAAAGCTATAATTTTATAATACGACAGCTTTTTTTTGGAAACACTGTAGGGGCAGATTGGATGCAAAAAGCCCGAAATAGAAGTATTTAGAAAGCTTTGAGGGGCCTAGGGAGAAGGCCTACGCCCAGGAAGAAATGTAAAATGGAAATGTAAAATGTAAGACGGAACTATTTTTTGGGAAAATAATAAAATGAATTTGTGATATATGTAAATTATGATTTTGAAAATTTTATAGGACATGTATTGATATGGTAGTAGAATAAATGGCTTTTTTATTTTTATTTATTTAATTTTTTCATCAAAGCCGTTTAGTCGTCAAACTGATGTTAAAACATCAGTAGCAATATCCACGACAAATACAGATAATCTGAGCTCCGACACGACATCTCAATTTATTCAAACCAGGTAAACTTTAAGCATAATAGAATTATTGATTTATACCCTTAAGGCCTAGATATTTATCAAGTGTGTTCAAATCGGCCCCATAGATTATGTAAGGGGAAGATATGCTTTGTTTTGTATCGCTTACTCACTCTCTCCGCTGACTTAACGACTCGAAGTGGATCTTGCCATCAGCAACAAGAGCTTGCTAGAGTTGTTAAGCGCGCTTATTAGTAAAATCTATATATATAAAAATCAATGCCACTTTTCGTTGTAATTTAATAACTCAAGAATGGGCTCACCTATCCAAACCAAATGTTTAGGCTTTGATCGGACTATTTAGTAGATGGTTTACGTGAAGTTTGCACAAAATCGGTCGAGCGGTTCTTCATTTATCACTTTATATGTAGCGAAGCACGTACCGGGTCGCTAGTTGAATATAAATAAATAGTGCGATAGGACATAACTATGTAAATACTGTTAATGTTTAGTTTTAAAATAAAGTAGATTCCTCTCAACTAATTCAAATATCGCACTTTATGCATTGAATATTCATTGAATTTTCAGCGTCATTTACTTGGAAAATTCTACGTTAGCCCACCAGAAATCCCGAGTCACAGAAAAAAAATCATTAACCACACTGCCATAAAACTGATATAAAAATCACAGAAACAAGGAATTAGCCCTTGGCATGTTTGAATCCTTACAGCTCAGCGCAACACGATTGTTGCTTGTTTAGGGATAATAATAGTACCCATATCTCCTTTCTACATTGATCTCATTGGCGCCAAGAAGCATGGAATTATAACGCCGTAAATTATACCAGTTATTAGTTGTTATGAATTGCAAATATATACAAATATATATGTTTATGTAACATAGTAAATAGTTGAGCCTATAAAGGGCGCTCGTCAGATTTATATTGGTTTGGCATGCGACGATGTTAACTTGATTCATGACGATTTGTAGGGTTGGGGAAATGTAAATATTTACAATAAAATCCGTCAAGAGTAAATCGGACTCGCACACGAAGTGTTCCGTACCATTTACTATAAAAATCGCAAAAAAACATGTCTGTTGTATGGGCCCGTTAAATATTTATTTTATTCTGTTTTTTAGTATTCTTTGTTCCAGCTGCAACGGAAATATATCATTTTAATATCTAATCACGGTTTATGAGAAACAACTTGTTGATAGACAGGCAGCGGAGTCTTAGTAATAGGGACCCCTTCCCTTTGGCTACAATACAATACAAAAGTCTTCATTGCACAACAAGGATACATTGTCAATACAAGCAATTACAAGAATAAAAACCTTGCGCAAAAGGTGGCCTGGCCTTATCGCAATAGTAATTTCTTCCAGGCAACCTTTCGGAAAATTGAATAAGGATAATAAAATATCAAGTCAAATTTATTAAGAAGGAACCCTTATAAATGTGTACTTACAATAAAAAAAATCTACTTCTTTGTGTGATGAAATCTGTTGGAAAGTCGGGAAACCCTACAGCTAATTTAAGAGCAAACTCCTCCAACAAACTCATAAAATTCACACTTTACCTATATTTTACTACCTACAGACCATAGTATTTAACCCAACACATTTCAAGATATAGGTTACAACAATGTTTCCGCTGTGAAATGCTCTTTATAGCAAAAGGTCTAAGATATGGATTAAGGCAAGCGATTTGATGGTATAGGTAAAGACACTGGGAAATGAAGGAAAAAACCAAAGAAAGGCTTGATTCTCTCGTACATACTTCAAAATTAACAAAAAAAAAAAAAACAAAAAAATGGCGGACGTATAAGCACAGATTAGGTAAAGTACTAACGTAGTATAAGGTCTTTAGTAATGGCCGCTATTTTTTGTGACAAATCTTGAATTCAACATTATCCCTGAAGACGTGAGAATCTGCCTCAGCAGAAATGTGACCAAGGAAAGGCCATGAGAAAGATAGAACCTAAATATAAAAAATACCTTTCTCTCTATAATCTAACAACCCTAACAAATTTATCTAAGTGTTTATTAGTACAAGTCCAATTGATACCGTTGCAATGCGAACTTAAGACTGCCAATCAAAATGGACAGCGCTCAGGATCGACATGCTAAGTCATAATAACTGTTAATTTAGCAGCTAAGCAGTTTAGTAAAAGCAGATAAGCATATAAGAACAGCAAAATTGATTCAGTAGATAAAAATGTTAAAAGGCAACAAATATACAGACTTACTTTCGCATTTATATCATTACTTAGAAAGTTAGGATAATCTTACACAACGACTATTTTGTCTAAGAAATATGATGATGTCATTTCGAAATTCATACAAATCCCATAAAGCATATAAGCTTTGACATTTCAAAGAGATATTTGACCAAAAAGCATTTTAAACATCATTAAAATATGATGGTCATAAGTGCTAAATCAATCAAAAATATGACCCTTAGTGTAAATAAACATGAAATTAGATAAATAACATACCTAGTTGTGAATATTTCATAGTTAGATATAGACAGAAACCGGTAGTAAATAGGTTAGAAGCTCTTCGACTATAAATATCTGAACAACTCCTAAATAAAGCAACAGGTGGTTGGGAAAGTCTACAAGCTGTTCTCTTGACATTACATTTTGTGTGTGTTGTAGTTTTCCATTATTTACAAGCGAAAATCATATTTATATTATTCTGAACAACGGTCCGATTGCTTAATCCAGTAGATCGGGCGACTTTACTTATTTTCCATATGACATAGTAGAAGATCAACCGTCCAGGGATACGATTTCACTTTTTCCTGCTTTTTCAGACGCAGAGTTCTCTCGATGAAGTCACAGATAAAAATAAATTTCCAAATAGACATTAGTTTTTTTTAAGACATTCTAACTGCAAAAAGTGGTCTATGATAGAGCTCGCTGGCTCATTAATAGTCTATATTCAGTTTAGCTTTGAAGAGACCCAGGTTGTAAGAGTCCGGAAATACGTCTGCTGGAAGGGAGTTCCAATGATGGACGATGCGAATCGTTTTGTGCGAACTTTTGTTATTTTCACAACATATGGATGCAGTCCTTTACCGTCTCTGATCGTACGGTGACGAAACGGAAATGGTGGAATCAAGTCATGCAGTCTCTGGGCACACTCCCCGAAATGCAATCTATAGAAGATGGATAGGCAAGCCACACGGCGTCGATGTTCAAGGTTTTGGAATCCAGTCTCCTGGTATGTCATTGTCAACGAGTTTTAGAGCGCGGTGCTCTATAGAATCGAGATTTTCTCTTCCTTGTGACTTGTGAGAAAGATCTTGAAATTTTACAACTTAGACATTTTACAACCTCGACAACTCGTCTATAGACGTTTATTTATTTACGTTTTGCGACTTCGACGTTAAACTGTACCTATTATGTCGCCTTAAGAGATTAAGTCGAATGCGAGATTTGTTTTTTCGATTAAAATCTCGAATACGACTTATCTCGAAAGGCACGATTTTCCTTATAACTACAACATGAGGGCTTTTAAATCGGGCGTGAAAAAATATCTTAACGCTGCGGTTACCGATTACCATCAGGTGGGCCTAGCTTATTCACCTACTAAATCATATTATCTTTATAAGCGGAAACATGAATTTTCAGTGATTTTATTTTAACATAAACAAATCTTGTTCCAGGCGACATTGTTGACATTTTCATTGGATATAACCCGACTTAGCGAGAAGTGGTCTTAATGTACCCGAATGTTCAACAAACAAGCCCAGTGTAGGGTTACAATAAGCAATCGACCACCATTGTTGCATTTTTAAAATTACTTTAGTTACTAAATCAACAGGTTACTGTTTTGCTCATTTAATACTTACACATGGTGAAATTTTAGTCCTTTTGGACCCATAGTCCAGTAACTCCATTCATGCAACCGAACTTTCTACAAGGAACATAGCTCGAAACATGAAAAACAAATTTGGACTTCCCATAGTAAGTTATGTCACGTGATGAGACATTTTGTATGGGAGGTCCAAAAATTTACTCCATATTTCGACGCATGTATCTTGGGGAAAGTTGCTTAGTTGCATGAATCACTGGACGATGGGTCCAAAACGACTAAAATTTCACGGTGTGATGACACCATAAAAATAAAAAAAAATATGTTAGTACTTTAAAAGAAAGTGGTAATTGCAGCCTACAGACTAATATGATTGATCTGGGTGCCAAATTCCGCTAATGAACTTTAAAAGACCATGCAACTGATATTCAATTATGGTGGGAGAATTGTATTTCGTTTGTTGTTTATTTAATTGAGATGTGATCTTTCTTTTGTAAGTTTAAATTCTTAGAAAAACATAATAGTACATGTTGAATAAGTAATAGTTACAAACTGTTACACAGTTTGGCAGATTGCTATTGTATATTGAAATAAATAAAAAAAAAATGTATTTTTGATATGCTCAATATTCGTATTCTGCTAACACAATTTTGAATCTCAATTTAATTGCAACTAAAACGTAATTGAATGGTAATAGTGGAAAAAATGTAAATAAATACCGATTATTGATAAAAAATTTGATTTTGACGATTTTTTGATTAACAAAATTTTCCAGTTGCAATTCAATGAATACGATTGGTCTTAAAATGAGTAACAGAAAAGTAACGTCAAAAGTTGTCATTGCGATCCAATTACGATTCAATTTGTGCACTAGGTATGTAAAATAAAAGAATGCACAGACGTCATAAACTGTGCTTTCTTAAAAAAAAAAAATTGTCGTCTATATTTGTGAAAACAGGTAAAATATGTAGAATATATAATTGATAAATATAGTAGTCTGTTTCTGCATGATTGGCGTACAAAACATTTATAAAAAATATACGAAATCCTGATTTTCGATAAAATACGGAGGAAATAAAGAGGAAGGACCAAATTTAATGGCTTATTTAATTCGCACGCAAACAAAAATATTATCAATATTTTTTTAACGCTTGGGTCATCAATTTAATAAAATCTTCAACTCAACTGGAGACTGCAAAACCCCCGAAATAGTTTTCAATAAAATTATAGGCGGCGGAGTTGTAAACTTATCATCACAAAATGATAACTTGTTAAATACCGTATTAAAATAGTATGTGTAACAATCGCGAAAACTTAAAAAATAAAAAATTATATCGTTCTGGAAGGAATAGGCTAGTTTACTAAAAAAATATAATTAGTCTGTCAGTTAGATAATCAAAAATATTGGAGACGTATTTTTTCTTTTGAAAATTAAACAAAGAATGCTAAAGATGGTGCTTTAAAGTTCCGTGTGACGTCACAGTGTGGTACACTTTTTCGCAATATGTGACGTCACGAGCCCCCACTCCTAAACTTTGATGCGTTATATCTTTATAATTTATCGCCCAATTGGCAAAGAAAAAATACGTCACTAATATATTTTTATTCCCTAAATGACGGACTAATTTTAATGTTAGACTTTTGACCCTGGAAACTAGCCTATTATCACCCTTTTCTTGATTATATCATTTTGTTCCTGTTTTTAAATCATCTGTTTTACCCGACTTCGCCAAGAGGGTTATGTTTTTCTAGAGTATGTATGTATAATTGTTTGGCGCGCTCTGCAGCCTGAACGACTCGATGGATTTTAGCTTGCGAGGTGTCGTTAGATTCGTATTTACTGTGTCAGTGACACTGGGTTTTTTTGGTTTTTCATTTCCATATTACACAGAACGGCAGTCAAGTTTTTTAATTTTTGACATCACCGTTATCTTGTTTCACAAATACTTGTAATTACTCCTACAACTCGATTCCTTATCAGTTTCTCTAAAGCTTCCTACAATCTTGCGGCGAGGGGACAACTTTCTTGACGGATGCGGTAAATACATTCATGTAAATAAACTACTTTGCAATCGAAATTAGTTGATGTTTGTAAAAAGAGAGGACACCTTGATTGGTTGTATGGGACGTTGATGAAGATGTATGGAACGGATTGAGTGATTAATATTCTATGCAAACTAAGAATAGAATATAGGTAGAGTAGGCTGAATGTTAAATGAGCCATCTGAGTTGTATATGTAAAAGGTAAGAGAGTTCTGTGAAAAGTAGACCTCGCGCACATCCTCCAAATACAATATAATATCTCACAAAATTAAAATTAGCCAGTTTGATGATTCTGGTCATTAATTAACCAATGGATAAATGTACATGGAGAGATTTATATGATTATCTATTTCACTTTAAAAGTTTCAGAGAAACTAAACAAAATACAACATTACATAAAATGGCTAATCGATTTAAGCACTATTATTATATACTCGTACATCCATATATAACATACATATGAAAAAATACAAAACCAGTTGACGAGATAAATGATATTAAAATTAAAAGTACTGTCCCAGTACCTACCGCCAAATCTAGGATCATGGCTAAAGAGTACCTTAGGCTCTGAAGCGTAAGCTGAAGGCGCAATTGGGTAACACGCTTACACGAAGAAATTGTAGATCGAGAAAACAATTTTCAACCTCCCGTAAAAATCTAGTGATTAGTTGACACCATTTTGTTTGTGAGGTCGAAAAAAAAAATTCATTTGTTTTTTTTTTAAATTGTTCAAATAAAAATAACCATGTTTTTTTATAAATAACGTTAGGTTAGGTAGTAACAAAATTTTACCTTACCAATTACGTGCAGACTAAATAAGTGGACACAAAATATGGTCATGCTGAACTAGATTCCGAGAAACCACAAATTGTTACAAACGAGGACTAAGCCGCAATGTTCAAATTTGTTTAAGTAATTATTAAAGTTGGCCTACAATCCATCGATACTAATATTATAAGTGCAAAAGTCTGTCTGTCAATCTGTTTGTCTGCTATATATTTCACAGCCAAACCAGTAAACGGATTTTGATGTGAAATTTGGTATGAATATAGTTGAAGACCCGGGGTCAAACATAGGTTACTTTTGACGATGGCGGAGCTGCGGGAAACCGCTAGTAATATAATAATCAATAAATATGTTTATTTGAAACTACTAGCTAATTTGTTTTGTGTACTTAACATGAAGCTAATCCAATAAAAAAAATGTGAAATGCTAGAAAATATTTTTGACCTCCGAAACAAAATCCAGTCAGGTGATGGCTAGATTTGTCTTTGTGGTCAATTTTTTTTTTATTTATTTTAAACTTTATTGTACAAATACAATGTTAAAGCACAATAGCTTGACTTAATGCTAAAAGCATTATTTAACAGTCAACCTTTGGGTCAAGCAGAGAGCTTTATGTAAGTGTTAAATAAAGTTATATTTTTATACATAATGGATAATACACATAGCAAATACATACAATATAAACACGTATTTACAACTAGCTGATTCCCGCAGCTCCGCCTGCGTCAAAAAGTAGCCTATGTTTGACCCCGGGTCTTCAACTATATTCATCATCAAAATCCGTTCAGCGGTTTGGCCATGAAAGCGTAACAGACAGACTTTCGCATTTATAATATTACTAGCTATTTCCCGCAGCTCCGCCTGCGTTTAAAAGTAGCCTTTGTTTGACCCCGGGTCTTCAACTATATTCATAACAAATTTCATCAAAATCCGTTCAGCGGTTTGGCCGTTAAAGCGTAACAGACAGACAGACAGAGAGACCGACAGACTTTCGCATTTATAATATTAGTATGAATATTAGTATGGATTACCTACGTAAACAATAAATATATACTTAAATGCAATGCAAAATAAATAAGACATGTGACACAACTAATTTCCCACATCTCAGCTTTGAAACCAGCACGGCTGGAGGGTAGCGTGTTCCAGAGTCTGACCGCCGCGCCGTGACGGCGAAGGAGTTGGAGTGAAACCCAGTATGGTGAGAGGGAGTGGCAAGAGTCAAATTGTTTGAAGAACGCATTTTTGATACTTTTCGCTTATTTTTTATTGAAAATTATTTAGTTTCACTTACAAAAATTTTGCCAATTAATAACTCTGTATGTTATCTTGAAATTCAATAAAGAAATTCGAAAAAAAAAACAACAATTTATTACAGTACAGAACTAAAACCTTGATAGAAGAGAGAGGTAGGACATTATGTAAGGAGTAGTCCGTCTGGGGAAGTACCTCCACTCTACAGAAGACCGCAGCCAAATAACATCATCATCATCCTAGCGTGTTCCCTAGTTGCGTCGTCAGCTTACACTTCGGAGCCTAGGGTACGCTGTAAGTCATGGTTCTAGATTTGGCGGAACTGGTTATTACAATATTAACCCTTTTTACAGGGAAACCAGACCAATAGGAACATGACCCGAAGTGTGTTAGTGGCCAACACTGTCAGAATATTTCAGGCTGCCCCAAGGCATCTGACACAGCCTAACGACTGCTATCTATCGACAACAACCGAAACCAACGGCTTAACGTGCCCTCCGAAGCACGGAGGAGCTCAAGATAGAAAATGCCACTAAATGGCGACCAATCCAATAGTGGTCGCATGACGCCGTCGCTTGACACGCGCATTCGCTACGGATATGCGGGTCGCGCTCGGCTAACGAGCTCCTCAACCGATTGACCGCAGCCAAATAACACTGTGATGCAATGTTGTGTTTCTGTTGGTGAGTAGGGTCGCCAGGCTCCAGAGGGCTCGAACCAAGAAAAAAATTATAGGCTTGTTATCAGCCAGGGGTCCATTACACATGCGACTAGTCAATTAGCCAGTCATTACCGGCTTATTACAAATAGTTTACCATAATTGACGCCTATCGGTATGCTAAAACAGCTCCGTAAATGGTTCGTCGCCTGTGACAAACCGGATTTCTAGTTTAGGTTAATTGTAGTTAAATAAAACAAAAAATAATTAATTTACTAACGGCCTATAAAGATTAAAGTGTTTGCCTGAAGACAAAGAGGTCGTAGGTTCGAAGAATCTTGCTTCATTTTTGATTAGTTTTGTATTTTCTTTGGTACGTGATTGTCTGATAATCCCGAAACCTCTTGACACCTGGGTGTACAGGGTCGACCTCTGACGTGATATTCCTATTTATGACCGATTTCACCAAAGTCGGACAAGTTATATTCCAAGGGTAATGACACAATTTATTCTTGTATAATGAAGTTTACATTTCACCACACAGTTAACCCGAGAATTTACTGTTATACTCATTTAATTCCGGTGTAAGGACTTTGTCAGGAAAATTTCTGCCATCCATTTTTTATGCTTAGATTAGCTACTTTTGGATAGAAACGATGTTGGTGACATCGGCTATCAGTGGTTAGTTTCAGGCAGATCAGGAGTACTATTTTCGAAATGTGTGACTCACGCAAAATTGGTGAGTCGAATGATTTTCGTTCGATAGATATAGAGTGATTTTCATTCGTCATAATCGGTGAGTCAATCGATTTTCATTCGACATAGATTTCAAAAATAGGGTACTTGTATTATTCTGTGGCAGTTCTGTCATACATAAGTCATTATAAACAAAATAACCTCATTTATGTGACCAAATCGACTACAACACAGTTACAAAACCCATCCATCTCGACTAGCGCTTCCAAATTAGATGGTTTGTTTTGCTAGATAGGCACCGTCAACATCGACGGCAAAGACTGTTATTTTATTAATTCACATCGAGTAGACTCTGAAGCATAAGCTGAGAACGCAACTAGGAAAGACAGGCCTCTACTAATGACTTCCAAAGTGACTGGTTGGAAGCCTATATAAACTAGTGTTTTAAAAGTCCACAAATTCTTTAGGTGTCAAATATAAGTATTGTATTTATTTTATTTATCCTGTAGATGAATTAAAAGAATAGATTGTTTAAAGACTTACACCCATATTCTCAAACGTTTGCTCAAACTTCACTCAACCTTACTCCAACTCATTGGTATGATTAGTCGTCACTAGCTTCCTTGACTTAAGGAGATTCCTCATTGGAGGTGAGAGAGGTACCTTGAGGCGGCCTCGAAATTGGTAATAAATCAGTTTTTTGTCACTTTTTGCCTAGTTATCTACTTACTTTTTTTATTTTTTACTCTATTCTTTTGTATTTTTCAGTTTTTGTGCTTTGAAATGTTATTACAACCTGTGTCGTTCCTCATTGGAGTTTGCTCAAGCAACCAACTAAGAATATTGTACACAAGGAAAGTTCAAGGATTGCCTTGAGGCGCCCTCCAATGAGTTTGAATGAAGTACGTCCTTAAGACTATGTTTAAGAATACGGGTATCAGTTTCTGAGTAATTTGTAACCACAATATAAATAAATACCTATAAATATCTTTTTTGTTGACTGTACTTTTAATAATTCCTAAATAAGCTATTCTCTAGAAGATGAATGTAAATCATTTGACTCTAAGTTTTATTTCAATAAATTACGCAAATTGATTTGCTCTACAAACTAATCTAGTTTTTGCCTGCGGCTTCACACCAGCTGCTTAAATCTCTCGGTAACAGTATTTTTTTCGGGATGAAATGTACCCTATGTTCTTATCAACTCCTGTCGATGTGTATGCTAAGTTCAGGGAAAATTGGTGCAGAAGATAAAGTGTGAAAGTGGCACATACCAACAAACGTACAAACACACTTTTCCCTATAATATACCTCCCATCTGCTATATATTATCATAAGATTTTACTGACGCAGACGCTAGGGACAATGTTAGCAATTTTACATATTACTAGCTTTTTCCCGCAGCTCCGCCTGCGTCCCAAAGTAGCCTATGTTTGACCCCGGGTCTTCAACTATATTCACACCAAATTTCATTCAAATTCGTTCAGCGGTTTGGCCGTGAAAGCGTAACAGACAGACAGAAAGACAGACAGACAGACTTTCGCATTTATAATATTAGTATGGATTCCATATTGTTCCTTAACTACAGAATCTTAAAGTTGTCGCTAGCGTTCGCGTCAATGTAATTCAGTAATATTGACGTCAAAGCTTCTGTAAAACCGGGTAACTTGAAAATCAAAAGACATCATTCAATAGTCAGTTATAGCCACTTAACTCTACTTTGGCGATAGACATCGCAAAAAGAGAATAAAGGAGTGCCATTCTCTTTTTGCGTTGTCTACTGTTATTATTAGATAATGCGAGCGACGACAGGCGTCGATGATGTATGTGCTCTGCTAATGATATGCTGGAAAAGGAGAAGGTATGCGTTTTAAGAAATGTATTTGTAGCACTGTAAATTTGCTTTCCTATATAGGGTATAGAATAGAAAAGAATAGAATAGAATAAATCTTTATTGATTAACCCATCACACACTAGAAAGGTCTTACAAGGACAAGATACATCAAATGCGTGACAGACTCAATAGGTGGCGGCTCAGTGTTACGCTAGACATGCAAGCATGACTAGCACTGATTTTCAGCCATCACCTTCTGAGGAGTCACGGTACACATGATGATAATTTTTAAACTATAAGTACAAAATTATTTATCAACCTACAATTTATCGCCCCGCACCGTACCCTTGTCTGCGAAAATGATTCGCGACAATACGAACACCCCTGCCAGGCGCCGCGACAACGCGAACATTCTCATTTACGCAACAGTGTGGCCGGGGCATTACAGGTGGCCCTACTATCATCTCCAATAGCATTATGTAAATGGTATTTAGTCTAAATAGCTCAAATTGCGTTCGTGTGCCATCCGGACGTAAAAAGTTCATTTCGTTTCAAAAGACCAGCTTTTTAAAAATTCTGTAAAATGCTAGTAGATTTGTAGCGACATTACCGAATAGCCATTTTAATCAAAGTGACCCACTTCTACACGTCTACATGAAATTGGTAAAACAATCATATTCAAATGAAAACTTAAAAATTCCATTGTTTTAAATTAATAACATCTACGAATTATTTTTTTCTGATGCATTTTTTTTTAAATAATTGGTTATACGGCCGTGGATACAAGTCCTTTCAAGCCCTTCTTAATTTTTCTATCTTCTGCAGTCTTACAGTGTGGTTTCGTCAAGTCCTAGTCAAGTCTAAAAGTCTAGTCTAGTCTAGAAAAACTGCACTTAGCGATTACTATGAGCTTTTGGCAACAAGCATGAAAATCACATAAATCAAACACTGTATCACTTCCCAACACTCACGCTTATTATCGAACACTTTGCGAATAATAATCTACCATTATTATGCACAAACACACTCACACACACAAATTTTGGAAAATAAAATACTCCGCCGATACTGCTCTTCACAGCTTCCCGCAAAAACTCTTTTCATAAGCATTAAGCACCTAATCTATGTGGCCAGTATAGTTCTTTTATTTTTTTCCCATAATAGATACCCCAATAAAACTGGCCAGTCACCTATTAGATTAGACCTAATCGGTTGGCGCGAAAGCTAATACACGTTTTTTAAAAGTAATAAAAGTCACATGTGTCACACGGTAAAGTTTTTGGGTTTGCCTACTATTTTAAAGGTCAATTCAAGTTTATAAATCCATGCTTGCCAATAAAATAAAAAAACATATCTTTTTTTATTTATTTGCCAAATTATTATTTATTATTTTAGCTTAATAAAATTTAAAACCCTGAGGTTTGTTATGTTATGGATGCGTTTACAACTGTACTAGTTTAAAACTTAAATTATAACACAATATAACTTACTTAAGTAATATTAGTGTTTTAGGAACTAGACAAATGTGGATTATCTAAAAAGAAGTTCTTTTATATGTTTTTCAATATTTTTTTATTGAAATTAGTTCATCTTACAATAGTATTGTTACTGTGCTGTTGTTAAATACTCTTTATCATCTGTTTTTTTTAGTTTAACAAAGAAATCTTTGATTTATTTACTAAAAATATAATTTATCAAAACAATTAATTATCTCTATAATCAATAATTAATTTACAAAACAAAATTAAATTAAAATTAAAAATAAACAATGCCATTAAAATCAAACAAAATCACCCAAACTTATTGCATCTTTCTCTCACAAAAGATGTATTTTCTGAAACCGTCATCAATCAAATCAGAACTAATTTAAACAAACAACACTTTTTCAGTTAGTAATATCATAATCCCAATTCTGACAGCTCGACACAGGGACGGATTTAGGCGGTAAAGACTCACCCCCTAAATATGGCTAAAATATGTTTTTATGTTTATTTTATTTACAATTGACCAGCGATTTACGACGACGCATGTGTTCTCTCGTTCTTACAATTGAAATATATATAAAGCCCGACCAGTAAAATAGCAGGCTTCGCCATATTGCGGAAATATATTAAATTAGAATTAATTTATTTTACTGGCAACACCCGTCATCTCAACGTCATCTGCTAAAAAGAGACAGGAGACGTGTGTGTATTTTTTGATTATTTCCTACGATTTTTTTTATAAAAATGGCAAAAATAATTCATAATAATGAGAAAAAAGTGGTATGATAATATTTTACGCGAATAAAAATAAAGGATTGATTTCGAATTATTTAAATGACATTGTCAATTTTGTTTTTGACATGACACATGCATGACATGACATACAACATGTTGCCACATAAAGGCTATCAATAGCGACTCCAAAGCGGGCCAGGTATTTTCCTGGTCGGGCTATAGTAAAGGAATGGACTGAATACGGCTTTTAAGATTAACAGTATTTTATTAAAAAATAAACATAAACGAGTATATAAAAAAAAAAAAATTCGCTTATGTAGCTAAATAGTATATGTTTTGTATGTATTTTAGACACTAGATCCCTCCCTGCAGAGCAATATATCAACAAAAACCTGCAGATAATCCCCATGAGAGAGACTTTGATGATCGCACTCTCAGACCTAATGAACTGTTTTTGCTTAGCTCGGGTGCGGTTGTTCCAATCAATTACTTTTCACGCTAGCATTTAATTATAAAATCTAGCAATTAACTTTATTAGAGTAGATAAGTGCAGAGATTCATCTTTGAATAATATTTAAAAAAAAAGGAAGGATAGCCACATTTTTTCACAATTTTTTGCTATCCATATCATAAATTGAAGTCGCCACATACTTTGTCTGTATGTCTGTGCGCTATTAACTTAACAACCAGCAACGTTTTTCTTCGTGTTATTACTAATAGATACATGGAGTTTCTAGAACAGCATAATACATTTTTCATGAATTCGATAATTTTAATTGATGAACTCAGAAAAATATTCACAGCGAAACTGTGGCGTCCCGAAAAATCTTCTTATATCTTTTAACCGTACAATTAAGATTTTTTTGTTAAAAACTCACATTTTGATTTGCTTGCAAGGATTTTATGACTAGGATACATTTTGCAAAAAAAAAAAATACATTTTGCGCATGCGCATAGTTCTAACCTCCATTAGTAGTAGTTATTTCAAAAAGGCTTGACATGTCGTCCATAAAATTCCCTTTTAAGACATCAACTATAACAACAATTATAACCACAATATTATACTTTAATCGCATGCGCATACGCATATTTCACGCCGATTAAAACCGAACTAAGCCATAACTGGGTATCGTTATAACACTTATAACATTATTACCCAGTTATCACTGACTGATTACAATTTAATCACTAGTTGTGGGCTATTTGCATGCAAATTCATCGAGATAAGTCGCCAGACGTGACAAAATTATCTAATAAAATAATGATCGTGTATTCGATCGCAAGTGGTTTGCGATTACGCCATAAATATCTACTCTAATTTTTTTGTTTTTTTTTTGTTGCAAAGGATGTTCTAAGGTTTGACAGGCAGATAATGCCTTAAGACATTAAGTTCACATTTCATATTTGTACACAACAAATGAACAGACAGACCCACCAAGTGGTTAAAAAGCAGTTTGGATGTTAACCTAATAGGCTAGTTTCCAGGGTCAAAAGACTAACATTAAAATTAGTCCGACATTTAGGGAATCAAAATATATTAGTGACGTATTTTTTCTTTTGTCAATTGAGTGATAAATTATAAAGATTTATCGCATCAAAGTTTAGGAGTCGGGGCTCGTGACGTCACATATTGCGAAAAATGTAGCACGCTGTGACGTCACACGGAACTTTAACGCGCCATATCTTTACCATTCTTTGTTTAATTTTCAAAAGAAAAAATACGTTATCAATATTTTTTGATTATCTAACTGATGGACTAATTATATTTTTTAGGAAATTAGCCTATTGTCTGACAATAACATTGATTCTGCACGATAAGACCCGTCTACCGTGGTGGCCGTTAAAGAAATGAACATTTAATGAACTTATTCTCTGGTCTGCTTGGAGGTCAGCAGTAATTTTTTTTCTGACATATGGCTCTTCGGGATTTGAGTAACAGATTTCATTACTTTTCCAATCGTTAACATTGACAGAACCATGTCACAAATTAAGTATAGCATAGCAGGCTGCAGACGCGTTAATAATTATAAATCATATCATAAAAAGCGTATCCAGGTGGTGGTTTTTAATCTAGATAGAGAATTTAACGTAATTTGTTAATATATTTATAAAACACTAGCTTTTTCACGCAGCTTCGCCTGCGTTAAAACGTAGCCTATGTTTGACCCCTGGTCTTCAAATTCAAATTCTTTATTTGCAATAGAAGGGTATGATAAACATGTTTAAATTACATAATAACGAACTTGCCTATCTAACCGTTGAAAACAGTATGCAATTTTTTTTATTGAAGATAAAATCTACTTATTACATACATAATTCCAAATTAATACGTTTCTATTTTAATATAATGTCAATGGAAAACAAAACAAACACATATTACAGTCACACAATCGTTTTATACTCCGCTGCCAGGTAGTCATTTATAGAATAAAATAAGTTTTCCAATAACCATTTATTTAAATCCTTTTTAAATTGATTAAAGGGTAGTTCCTTAATATTATCTGGAAGTTTATTATACACATTCCATAACAATTTTCTTTGAACCTCTCTGTTTTTGGAGTGACATCATAAACAAGCCGTTCAGTATTTCTAACACATCTCGGATATATATCGCGCGCCTGTTTGGATATGTGTGGGTTCTGTTTAACAAAAATGCAAATCTCTTGTATATACAGGCATGGTACAGGTAATACCTTTAACTCTTTAAAATAAGGCTTACATGATTGATATGGAGCAATACCACACATGGCGCGAATGCACTTTTTTTGTGCTATGAATACTTTAATTATATTTGTGTCATTTCCCCAAATCAATAAACCATATCTAATAACGGATTCAACGTAGGCAAAATAGGAGATGAGGGCAGTATTTCTATTTGATACCGTCGTCAGTTTATACAAAGTTCAACTATATTCATACCAAATTTTATCAAAATCCGTTTAGCGGTTTGGTCGTGAAAGCGTAACAGATACACATATAGACAGACAGAAAGACAGACTTTCGCATTTATAATATTAGTATGGATTAGCGATATCGTATTTCAGCGCCGTGGCCACATTAGAGACCGCGAACATGCGGTCCAGTCAGAATCGTACACCACACAAATAATAAACGATCGGACAACAAATCCGTGGAGTTACTTTATGAATTAAAGGTCCATTCAAACTGACACGAATCCCGCGCGACTGGCGGGACGCCCACAGAAATAAGAATATAAAGAAGTGCCATTAGCAGGCCAGTTAACTTTGGTACCCGCTACGGCACTTCTACCAAGTCTTGTTTCTGTAGGCGCCCCGGCAGTCGCGCGGGATTCGCGTCGGTTTGAATGGACCTTTATACTTACTACTTTGCTGGCTCAACGACGCGCAGTGAAACTTGACCTCCTCCCTATTCTGCACGATCGCTTGCCAGTCAATAAAAAATTACCCAATAAATCAATAATAATGTTCAATGTTAAAATATATTGAATCAATTGCTAATATCAATTTTTAAATTCCTGGATTACTACGAGTGTTTTTGAAACCTGTTACTCACTTAAATCTGATGAATGAAAAAAAAAAGCTTTCAAATATCTATTACCGGTTATGTATATGGAATGAATATCACCCGATTTCAAAATTTTATATCAAGAAAAAGGAACCATGCAAACAGTACCCGTAACTGCCAATTAATCTGGCCAAGCAACGCGGTAATGTGTGAGCACCATACCATAATTAAATTTGCAATACATATTTTGTTTGACCATATAAATTTTATAATTGTAATTTTAATTTCTTCAAAATTTTTATTTCGCTGTTTAGTCAACCCGATTTCGCCAACATGTAAGGGTAACTATCTAAGGGTAACTAATCTAAGCATAAAAAATTAATGGCCGACATTTTATTCTAGAGGCAGAGACCTTATAAGTACCGGAATAATTCGTGTATTAACAGTATATTCTCGGGTTAACTGTGTGAAGAACTGTAAACTTCATTATACGAGAGTAAATTGCGTCATTATCCTTGGAATAAAACTTATCCGACTTTGGTGAAATCGGCCCTTATAAAAAAAATGAAACGCGAGTCGACTCTACATTTTTCGTGTTCTCGTACAGCAAGTTGGACAATTAGGTGACACAATTGAACGCGGCGAAACCACGCGAATTATCACTTACCGATACTCTACTGTTCGAGTCATAATCCCAATTTATTATATCTAGATGATTTATTGATTTTAGCCACAGATTTCAAGGAATAAATCTTAATGGCTGTCGTCGGGACACTTCCGTATTGGACTGTTTATGTTAATAATAAATATTGTTGTAGATGTAGATAAATAATTGATAATCCTGTTGTATCTAACGCTATCGTAGCTAGTTCAATGATTTAGGGGCCTTTTCAACTTCTTCCTGCCTTCGTGGCCTTCGTGGAAGGATACTTTGTTTAGTTGTATCTTGTTTGGTTAGGACATTGCAGGCTTAAATTATCTGATTGTCTGATTATAATGATGATTCCGTGCTTCGGAAGGTACGTTAAGCCCATGGTCCCGGCTGCTATTTGGTGGTCGTTAAAGGAACTAGGTAGGGGCTGAAAGGTAGTTCCGAAAAACTCTGACACCAGTATGTACAGGGTCCATTGACCATGTAACATGACTGTTAAAGAAAGCTTTTAGCATTAAATCCGCCAATTGTGTAATTATAAACCATGGAGCAATTACAAAGAGGAGATGCCGTTTAAAATGGCGCAGTGATGTGATCATTGGCGCCTCGCCGGCACAAAAGTGGGCGGAGCTTGTCATTGCTCGTGCTCCATGATTGGAGCCACGGCCGAAACCAAGCAACCCGCACGTCTGCCTTCCACCCCGTGTAGCCTCACAGACACTTTCTTACAAAACGCTTATTACGGCATCTCTTCTTTGTAATTACTCCATGTTATAAACATATAAAAAAATAACTATTAGTTAGTATAGAACTCAACATCAGCATATGGTCTATGCAGTCTATGGTGCGCTGCTGGCGGGAAATTCGAAGAGTGACAGATGACAATTGTCAATATAATGGCATGACGATGGGACTTTTCAAATTTTGGCGGGAAGCTGTGAAGAGCAGAATCGGGGCTGTATTTTATTTTCCAAAATTTGTGTTTTTTGAGTGTTTGTGCACAATAATAGTGGATTATTATTCGCAAAGTGTTCGAGAATTAGCGTGAGTGTTGGGAAGTGATACAGTGTTTGATTTATGTGATTTTCATGCTTGTTGCCAAAAGCTCCTGGTAATCGCTAAGTGCAGTTTTTCTACCACTTCACTTGGCTGATTCTTCTGACAAGACTTGACTAGGTACCGACTAGACTTTTAGACTTGACTAGGACTTGACGAAATCACACTGTAGGACTGAAGAAGATAGAAAAATTAAGAAGGTCTATAAAGACTTGTATCCATGGCCGTAAAACCAATAACTAAAATAAAGGCGGGAAACTCGAAGAGTGACAGATGACAGTTGTCAATATGATGGCATAACGATGTTTTAATATATAGGTACTTAAATATTCCTTTTTAAACGCAAACTGCGTAATGTTTGTAGGTATTCTTTAATTTCCTAAAGTATAATTTCACATCGATAACATGGGTATAAAACTAACAATAAAAATTCGTGTAATCTTTAACAAAATGGATGCAACATTTCTAAAGATTAGCCACTGAAGTGCTCACGAGATAATTACATCAGACAGACAGACAGACATATCGGTGTATCAAAGCGGGGAATCGCGTCATTTTTTACAGTTTTTATTGGCAGGCTGGCCCTTCGCCAAGATGAGATTTGGCAGGTCTTGTTAAGGCAAAGTGCATCTATTAACATACAAATGAAAAATTTAAAAATGCCATTTTTACCTCAATTATCATGTTTTTTTTTACTTTTTACATATTTATTAAAAAAAGGTATTCGTTTAAATAATAAAAGAAAAACTTTTTTTAAAACGCATTATTGCAAACTAGCTGTTTCCCACAGCTCCGCCTGCGTCAAAAAGTAGCCTATGTTTGACCCCGGGCCTTCAACTATATTCATACGAAATTTCATAAAAATCCGTTCAGCGATTTGATCGTGAAAGCTTAACAAACAGAAAGATATACAGAAAGACAGACAGACTATTGCATTTGTATAGGTTTTAAACAAACTAGGCATTACCCGCGGTGACCTTTCCAGAAATTAAAATTTATGATGTGACTGTTCACACAAACAAATTTATCATTAGTTAAGATAATTAATCTTATTACTTAAAAATGGGCATTAATTACAAGTTACAGAGTGGCGTACGTACTTTTAACCTGTACAAAGGTTTTGTTTTTGAACAAGTTTCGTCAAGATTAAGGATACCCTTATATCACCACACTTTTATAAATACTGCTTAGAGGAAAAGTACAATTTTTACAAAATTTAATTTTGATTCTGACTCACTAAAGCGAAAATTAAAAACATAACTCAATTGGTTATTAGAGTTAAAATAAAGAAGGAATGCTTTTGGTTTTAAGTTCGCCATTATAATAACAAAAAATAAATATTGCTGTTGTTTTCTGCGATTATCATATTTTAAATTAAACTATTTAAACGATGATAAAAAAAAATAGGCATAAAAAATGACTTGCCCTTAACACCACTCGCAACCAAACGCTGTGTGGTCGTCTTTCCAACCGTATCCAAATTTCCAGCTGATCATGAAGTTTGCAATTTATTTGCTTAATGTTCTGTTAATAATAATTTGAAATACATGGGCAGTAATATCGTGACGTCTGCCTATCAGTCGTAGGATTTTTTAATTCCTACAAAATTATATACAAGAATCTATATTTATTACTTACTTTACACTTAACTTACTTATATTTTATTATATGTGCGAAAGTCTGACTATCTATCTGTGTGTCTCACGGCCAAACCGCTGAACGGATTTTGATGAAATTTGGTACGAATATAGTTGAAGACCCGGTGTTAAACATACTACTTTTTAAATATTATTAATGCGAAAGTCTGTCTTTCTGTCAGTCTGTTACGCTTTCACGGTCAAACCGCTGAACGGATTTTATTGAAATTTGGTCCGAATATAGTTGAAGACCCGGGGTCAAACATAGGCTACTTTTTGACGCATGTTGTGGGAAACAGCTAGTTTACTATATTATTTTGTAAATTAAATTTACGTCATGTTAGCCTGAAAAATCTGACAATGCTTTGTAGACTAAGACGTTTGGTCAATATAGGAAAATCAAGCACGGTTTCCGGCCGAACTAATTATCTTTTTGTTTTCCCCAATGGTTGAGTGGTGCAGAATGGAAAGAAGAAAATTTTGCCTTTGTTGCTCGGAATAAAGTAATAACGAATCGATCGACCGAGCATTATTTAATTTTTCGCCTTTGCACATCATTATGTCTACATGTATGTGTCTCAAAATTGTATTTTCCTGGTGCAATAAAATGTTTATTATTATTATTATTATATGGAAATCGACTATCCTACTAATACCACCTTCTGCTCGCGGTTTTCCATGGTACTTTATTCCGGAATGAAAGATACACTATAACTTTCGTATCGTACTACTGATTGTCTTTTTGTCAAATTCCCGGAAGTTTGAAAGAGAAAAAGGAAATGAATATACAACTCTCTTTTGGTTTTTTTAATGTTAGTAAAAAAATAAGTCACAGAAGGCGAACTTATCCCAGATAGTGATTTTTGAGCTATATTTAAAAAGTCTCCAATCAAATATAACCATAACTCCAGTCTCGCTATCAATTGTTTACAATATCCGCGCTAGAATCTATTTGGCGATTATTTATATACGGAACATTCCGCTCTTAATCCTTGTTTATGTTATCATCTATCTTAAACACGAGATTAAAAATACATAAAACTAATTTTACTTCATCGTTTGAATTGTATTGTTTGTTTATTAAAGTGCAAAAATAGTCTTTATTTAAAAAATGTATTGAAATGTAAAAGTGATGATTAAATATTATTTGTAAGCATAACCAGGTTAAGCGGGATCTATTTTTTTTTCTTTTTAGCGAATTATTTACGGCATCGTACGTTCTACAAATTAAATAAATGTATGGGTGTTATTCTTTCACACAAAACGTACTGAATGGATTTCAATTATATTTTTAAAACAAACAAAATAATATTATGTCACCAAATATATTCATGTTTAAATTAGTCAAAACATATGGAAAGAAAATTAACGAAATAAATAAACATGCACACACTTACAGTTAAACTAAGTTGAATAAACTGCATACGAACTTACCTAAAAAAAAAACAAATTTAAAATTAATACTTATGACACAACGAAAATAAATCGAACACGATTTTTTCATAAGACATAAAACCAATCATGGGAAATATTTACATTTCAGCAATATGGCAATCGGATTTTCGGTCAAATAAAAATATAGAAAATAAAAAAATACGAAACGTTTTCGATATTTTCCGATAGGTAACCTATTAGAAACTTCCTCTTCGCTCCTGACGTTATCTGTGGACATTTTATATCTTTCTATTATAGCATACTTATAATAGACTTCAACTATATTCAAGCCAAATTTCATCAAAATCCGTTAAGCGGTTTTGCCGTGGAAGTGTAACAGACAGACTTTCGCATTTATAATATTAGTATGGATAGCACAGATATTCTGATTATAATTATGCAACCAATAAATAAGCCTGAACTTTAAACGCTAAAATCTACAATTGTATATCTTTTCAGTACACACCTGTTTCATACATACTAATCTAATACCGGTAGTGTCGCTCATCACTTTCTAACCTGCGCATATTTTATCTCTGTCCCTTTCTATCATCTATTTTCGTTTTCAGAAATGGCCTTGCCAAAGGTGAATAGCCGGCGTATGAATTCGAATATCAAAAATATTCGAAACAATAACATTTATTATATTCGCTTACGTAAAAATGGCGGTAAAGATGGCCAGTATATTTTGTGGTGATTTTTCCGCCGATTACCAATAAAAGGTACCTAATAAATTTCAAAGTATTTCTTTTAGTATTTATGAAGCTGCCTACTTTTTTTTCTTTCAATATGGCTCTTACTTTCGTATTTAGCCAGTAACAAGTAAAATTTTTCGAGTCAAGCAAGTCTAAAGTCAGGTCGGTAGTTAAGTCAAGTCGAGCCAGAAGAGTTGTTAAGTGCAGTAAAACTACACTTAGCGATTTCGAGAAGCTTTTGGCAATAAGCAAGAAAATCACATAAATCGAACACTGCATCACTTCCCAACACTCACGCTTATTCTCCTACACTTTGCGAATAATAATCCACCATTATTATGCACAAAAACTCAAAGAAACACAAATTTTGGAAAATAAAATACAGCGCCGATGCTGCTCTTTTCAGCTTCCCCGCCAAAAGTCCAGCTGCCTACTTAATTGAGGGATTTTGACTGCAACACTAGTTGGCATGCCACCAGAATACAGTTTATTATTAAATCTAGACTATAATAATATATTAGCCATTGTTCTATTTTTTACAAGCTGCTCTGACTTTTGATTTTATTAGACTTTTTAAGATCAAATTCGTCAAAATCTTAAATGAACTTAATATTTTCTTATGCTCAAATAATAATTTATTAGCATCTATTGCTTCAAACACTTTAACAGCGTTCATGGTCGCAGGTGGGCTAAGTTAGCATTTGTCTGTGATGTCATAAGAATACAAAGCTACCTATAACTAATTTTATTGAAAACGCAGTATTGGCTCACAGTAAGTAATATACGCGATAAAAACCGTATTCAAATAGTTTAATTTAACGTGTAACAATCGCGAAAACTAAAGATATTATTAGAAATAGGTATAATGACATATTTTGTCACGTTATCTATTATATAATTTTCAAGAACCGATCCTACTCGCACATTTTATCATATCTTTCAAGTAGTAAATATTTCAAGTGTCAAATTCTTTCGAAATTACTAATTGTTTCAAAAATGCATTTTGGCTTACAACACTGCTTCCTGTTTTTAAAATATAAATATGATCATTGCATAACATGTGTTTGCGCGTGCGTCCTTCAAGATTTTTTTATCTGTTTTCAAACAAGTGCAAGATGAGCACTCATTGAGTAGACGAGCGACTTAACGTCGACGACTTTCAGTTTAGTCGCTAGTGAAACCGAAGTGAAGACATTTTTTTGCTTACAATTCACTCATCACTTATTGCGAATCAACCAATGAGAGATTTAGCTCGGAGATAGGTATACGTTTTTAAAATGGCAAAATACTTCAAAAAATTATGACAACATGTTTTTTATATTGTAGACTAGCTGTTCCACAGTTCCAGCAGCCCCGCCTGCGTCAAAAAGTAGCCTATGTTTGACCCCGGGTCTTCAACTATATTCACACCAAATTTCATCAAAATCCGTTCAGCGATTTGGCCGTGACAGCGTGACAGACCGACAGACAGACTTTCGCATTTATAATATTTGTATGGATATAGGTACTTAGTGCGCCCAAAACTAGGGATTGTATTTAAGAAGAGCAAAACGAGAGCGAAGTGACTTTTTTATTGCGTTCATTCAAACTCTTGCCAAAAAACACTATATCGCAGACTGAAAATAAAAACATTGAAGATTTTTTTTTTTGCCATGAAAAGCCACACGTTTGCTCTGACCACAGACAATGACAGTAGTGTTAAAGAAAGTGAAATAAAGAATTTTAATACAACAATAAACACTTGATCACCTCGCCTCATATCCGGTGAGTGAGAGAGTGTTCCTTTGAGATAAAGGTGATGATAACAGGGCAATGACCCTGCGAATCTGGTGATCTTAAAAATTTACATGTAAGAATGAAATGAAATAATTGCATATGTGTAATTTAAAAAAATTACAAATACTGATAAAATTAATGAAATTAATCTACTTGTGAATAGCGATTAGCTCTTCTTTATCTAACCGAGTTTTCCAGTTGCATACTCGGCTTACGCGCCAGCGCCTTAAAGTACTCTTTATTAATGGTCCTAAAAACAAGGATAGGTACTGGCTATTACAGTGGACCCTGTAAGCTTCCACATGGAATGCTATTTTATTAAACTTTGTAACTTTGTGTGTTTTAAGAGAGTAGGACGATTTGTAAGGAGTAGTCCGTCTGGGGAAGTACCTCCACCCTACAGAAGACCGCAACCAAATAACACTGTGATGCAGTGTTGTGTTCCTACTGGTGAGTGGGGTTGCCAGGCTCCAGAGGGGTCGCTGTGCTGACAGCGGACAGGTCGGCAACGCGCTCGTGACATCTCTGATGTTGCAGGCGTTCTTAACTACGGTAACCACTTACCATCAGGTGGGCCGTACGCCTGTTTGCCTACTTAGTTGTATAAAAAAAACGCACTCAAAATGAATGATTTTTTATTTATAACATAGAATGGTAGATCTAAAAAATTAATATTCATGTCAGAAATGTCGATATTCGTAAAGCCCGCACCCGTGCGTCATTTAAACGTTTACTGTGCACACATTATCTTTACACGCTTTCAGAGAATATATAATTATATTTATTTAAGAATATATAATTATATTTATTAAGCAGTTAGTATGTAGGTTTATTTTATACTAGCTGTTTCCCGCAGTTCCGCCTGCGTCAAAAAGTAGCCTATGTTTGACCCCGGGTCTTCAACTATATTCATACCAATTTTCATCAAAATCCATTCAGCGGTTTGGCCGTGAAAGCGTAACAGGCAGACAGAAAGACAGACTTTCGCATTTATAACATTAGTATGGAATAGTATGGATATATGTAGTCTATACACTCGTATTAATATTGGATGTTTTATTTGTTCAAATGTATATATATAATTAGGTAATTATTCTATCTTTGCACTAACTTTAGTCTCTCAACACCACCTGATGGTTGACTGGTAGAAAAAGCCCACGGCTTTAAGTCTGCCATTTACATTCTTTGTAATAAAGTTTAAATAAATAAATAAAAGAAATTACATACAATTACAAACAGGCGTACGGCCCTAACGGTAAGTGGTTACCGAAGCCTATGAACGCCTGCAACACCGGAGATGTCACGAGCGCGTTGCCGACCTGTCCGCAGTCAGCACAGCGACTCCTCAGGAGCCTGGCGACCCTACTCACCAGCAGGAACACAACACTGCAACACATTGTTATTTGGCTGCGGTCTTCTGTAGGGTGGAGGTACTTCCCCAGACTCCTTACAAAATGTCCTACCTCTCTTTAAACCCTTGAAACCCTGCTATTTTTAAATGAGTGACTTAAGTTTGAGTGAGTCAGCTAGTTTTTATTTTAATTTTTGTAACTATATTGTCCTACAGCTGGACAAAAGCCTTCCATCTTTTCTTCCACTCATCCTCATATCCGGCGCTATTTCTCCCCAATTTTTATCGAACGTTCTTAAGTCATTCATTCATTCATTCATTCTCATGTCATCGGATCATCTCGTTTTTGGCCGACCCCTCTTTCTACCCAACTGGAGTGCTATTTCTGAAAAGTTAAGTCACGCGAAATCGAACGATTTTACGATTTTTATTCGATATACGAATCATACATTTACAAATCGGGCTCTTGATCTAGTAAAGCTAGTATAAAAAAAAGTACAGTATCAACCTGTCATATTATCCGGACTTGTCAGATCGCCGTACCCGCCACCTGCAACAGGTTCCAGGGCAAAAACAGGCATCGAAGAAAGTTATCACAAATCGCGTGCCAGCTACGAGGCTTCTTATGTTACCTGGTTGAGGCTTTGTTGACAGGCGGAGCGATTTTAAGCGTAAGAGCCCCCAGGCGCAGAGTATCATATTCTCGAAAGATCTATACTCTTAAATCTTTAAACGACGCTGAGCGACACGATTGCCCCTACATGCGGCAATAATGCGACAGACATGTACCGTGCTCCCGGATGGAGAGGAAATTTGAAAACTGTTGATACCCTTTAATTTGAATTTATTTCGTAAATGTAATTTATTTTTTATATTAATTATTTTTTTAATTTATAATTGTGCTGAATGTATCCATACTGATATAATACTATAAAGCTGAAGAGTTTGGTTGTTTGTTTGACCGCGCTAATCTCAGAAACTGCTGGTCCGATTTGTAAAATTCTTTCAGTATCGGATATCCTATTTATCGAGGAAGGCTATAGGCCTGCGCAAAGTCGGGAGCGGCTGCTAGTTGTTAATATGGGTCATGAAGCCTGAAATAATAAATTTTATTTATTTATTTAAAACACCATATTCGCAAAACATTATACCTTTACCCGTCCCCTTAGTCCAAATAACTTCCCTCGCTTAAAAACTGTTTCGATGGGCAACAGCGTCGAAAACGAAACAAGCCGAACAAACTGCGCTTACCAACATGTATGCCAAGCGTGGTGAGTATGGGAAAACCCCCTAATAAATAAGGTAAATTCTAATAGGGGAGGCCTATGTCCAGCCGTGGACTTTTTACGACTGTGATGGTGATGATCATGAGGAGCTCGTTAGTAGAGCGCGACCCGCGTATCCGTAGCGAATGCGCGTGACGCGACCACTATTGGATTGGTCGCCATTTAGTGGCATTTTCTATCTTGAGCTCGTCCGTCCTTCGGAAGGCACGGCCGTTAGTCCCGGTTGTTATCGATAGATATCAGTCGTGAGGCTGTGTCAGATGCCTTAGGGCAGCCTGAAAAATTCTGACAGTGTTGGCCACTAACACACCTCGAGTAATGCAGGTACGTTCCTGGTTTCCCTATAAAAAATGTTATAGAGGTCAGACGGCAGTCGCTCCATGGTAATAACCAGTTCCGCCAAATCTAGGATCATGACTTACAGCGTACCCTAGGCTTCGAAGCGTAAGCTCACGAAACAATTAGGAAAACACGCTACGATGATGATGGATGATGATGATGATTACTCATATTTATGTCGAATGAATATCATTGGACTCGACTCGGAAAAGAAAGTACTTATACGAAATCATTCACAGTAATAGAGAATTTAACAAAACTCACATTAATCATTTATATTGATACTAGCTGTTTCCCGCAGCTCCGCATGCGTCAAAAAGTACCCTATGTTTGACCCCGGGTCTACAGCTATATTTATAAATTACCAAATTTCATTAAAATCCGTTCAGCGGTTTGGCCGTGACAAACAGACAGACAGACTTTCGCATTTATAATATTAGTATAGTATGGAAGTATGGATAGATGGATATCTATGCGAAAGCGCTATGGCTTTCAATACTAATTTAGGCTTCAAATAGGCAATGCTATGATTTTTGTTTCAGCGCCATCCATCGGCCTTTATAGTAAACAATCTCTGCGCTAGTGTCGCCACAATCTAATCACATCAGCTAACATAAATATTATGTTTTACTAATATGTCATAAATTAAAAAAAAAATGTTATCAAAATCTCGGTCTGCGGTTGTGTTCTTATCGGACATTGACCTTTTTAGCGAGACCTTGAATTTTGTTTCAATTAGTGCCATACTATCTATTATATAAGCAATCATATGTACAACAAAATTGATAAAGTTGACGAAAATTATATTTATAATTTATAAAAATTTTGTAGGTACGCTTTTATCTTAGTAGGTACTAGATATGGCGCATTCTACGATAGTATTTTATATATATGTCAACGAGCACATTGTTTATTCCCCCTCAAGCTGACTTCTTGTTGTCGAGTCGAAATGACAACAAAATCAAAGACATATCTAACTTAGTTTGCAAAACTCATTATTTTATACATAGAATACAGGGTAAAAAAGGCGGACTTATCCCAAATATGCCTCTGTGGTGCAGTAGTTAGGCGTCTGTCTTACACCCGAAAATTGCGGGATCGATTCCCACGGGAAGCACACACATTGCTGACTTGAATCACCTGATTGTACCAAGTACTCCTCTTTTTCGCACCAGTTTTATGGCTAATTCCTTCACTTTAAAATCTACTCGACTTTGGAATGCTTTGCCTGCTGATTAAGGAAAGTCCTAACAAATTTTTATTTAAAATGTGTGGCATGTGTGCACATTTTGGACTCGCTCAGTTAATGAAAACTTCTCAATGTAACTTGACTTCATCATTGATATTTGTGTAGGTATATGTATATATATATATATATATATATATATATATATATACACATATATTATACATATATATTTATATATGTGTATATATATATATATATATACATATACCTACACAAATATCAATAGGTATATATTTAAAATGAAATAGTATTTGTGTATGTTTTATGTATGTTTACGTAGTGTATTAACTTAAGCTTTTGATAAAATTTGCTCTATAAGTAATACATTTTTCCCCCTTAACTTTTTTGCGCCAAACTATCTTCCATTTCTCCCAATGGTTGACTGGTAGAGAATGCTCTTAGCATTAAGTCCGCCAATTGTTATAAGTATATGTGTACTTTGTGGAACAATAAAGTTTTAATAAAAAAATAAAAATAAATTGTCTGAAAAAAGATGATTCCGTGCTTCGGAAGGTACGTAAGCCGTTGATGCCGGCTGCCATCTGGTGGTAGTTAAAGGAACCACGTCAAAGGCCGGGAGGTGTTTCCGCTGACATTAGGGTACAATATACGTGTGGATAAATAATAAATAAATAAATAAATTCATTTATTTCAGACCATAGATCCATATTAGTATTAAGATTTATAGTTATTTAGTTTTTTTATATATATATTTATTATAAATATTATTATAAAGAAGAGTGTACAATACGCAAAGAAATTAGGTACAAGATATACAGAAACTTTACATGTAACATAAAAATCCACATTACACACTAAAAATCGTAAACTCAGCTCAAGTCCGATCGTTGCATGTATTCCCTAACCCCTTTATATTCTTTTCAATTTTCTAAAGAAGTGAGGAGAAAATTTTATTTCTACAGGAAGCTTATTCCAGAGATGTGCAGAAAGTAATATTATAATACAATACAAAACTCTTTATTGCACAACAACGATACATTGTCAAACACAAGCAATAACATTAATGTAAGTTGTAATTAGGAAAATCCGCCTTACGAATACGCATCTCTTTGCTTTAACAGTACATGACCAATCCACTTTCTTACGATGTAACTCATCGATATCCCAGTCTAATTCAGTATGACAAATTCGATTAATGGATACCAGTGAACATTTAGATCGAGGATACGAAGAGAAAGCCATGATCAAGGGTCCAGGAAAACTAAGTTTCTATTTGAATGTAATTGGATTATAAGTTCGATAGTAATTCATGAACGGTTTCCTGTTTAATTGGTGATTAGATCTTCTGAATTGACGATTTATCTTCTTAGGCTTGTTTATCGAAAGGTCATTCGGCAATGTAGGTACATCTAAGGCCGCGTCACAGAATTTTTAATATTACTAACGTACAGAACGGACACTCACACCCTCCCACCCGAAACGAACACCGGACCTCACCACGCAGATTGAGGGTATAAATCGAGAACAAAACAATGCAAGGATGTCGCTTCAGCCGTCCGGCCGCTGCGACGACTATGATGCAGATACGGAACCTATAATAAACAATGATTTCTTATGTTTTCGCGATTGTTATTCATTAAATTAAACTATTTTAATACGGTTTTATCGCGTTTATTACTTATTTATTTACACCTCACGTTTCAAACACTTTACAGCGTTCATGGTCACAGGCAGACTAAGTTAACATTTGTCTTTGATGTCATAAGATTACAAACTACCGCCTGAAATTTTTATTAGGAACTATTCCGATTCACGCAGTATTGGCTCACAGTATCTAAGGGTCTTGCAGTCTGCTTCCGAGTTTGTAATTTTATTAAGTTAATGACTGGGTCCCAAGCTGGCGGTACCTGCCATCCATCCTCTCTTTTAAAATTAGGATGCTTTTTAATTTCAATAGCTTCACGTAACATCCTTGGAATGAATCTGTTTTCCATTGCTTGAGGATTATCAAAACGCATATAGTGGTTGGGTTTGTCTAGAGCATGTTCACAGACTGCAGACTTGGTTGAGTGTCTATTTTTCATGCTTTAAAGTGTTTGAAACGTCAGCTGTAAATAAATAAGTAATAAACGCGATAAAACCGTATTAAAATAGTTTAATCTATAATAAACAACCCTACGAACACACACATTGACGCGCGTGCGTACGCGACCGAATTTTAATAGTAGTAATAGGTATTGGGATCATCGCTGCTATATGGAGAGTCCAGGGTATGGCTGCGTATGCATTGATGCTGGGATCTGGAGCAGCACAAAATGGACTGTGAGCTGGACCAATCACAATTCCGGAAATAAAATTGAAATTGCCGAAGATTCTGTGTAATTTGTCCTGTCCTAACTCACAGCACGCATTGGGAGCGGTATTGAGCCTTTGAGTCTCAGAAGTGACTTCGCTTCCTTATGCGTGTTCTACCGCTTGTATAATGGGCTATGCTCGGAGGAATTGTTTGGCATGATGCCAACAGCCACTTTTTACCATCGCACCTCTCGCCATCGTCAGGGATTTCATCCCCATACCTTGGATCCCATGTTATCCGCGTAAAGTACGCTTCAAACGGAATTTCCTCCCTCGTACACTGCGATTATGGAATGAACTACCTGCCTTGGTTTTCCTTAGTGAATATAACATTGGAGCCTTCAAAAAGGGTGTGAAAAAATTTCTTCAGGGTCGGCAACGCGCTCGTGACATCTCCGGTGTTGCAGGCGTTTATTGGCTACGGTAACCACTTACCACCAGATGGGCCGTACGCCTGTTTGCCTACTTAGTCATATAAAAAAAATTACAAAAAAAAAACTTGAATAGTTTAAGAACTACCGATCAAATAAAAATCCTTTCCGCATTAGATAACCTGGACTTGATTCTTAGAGAAGTTTACTGTCTAGTAGATATCTGCCAGATGCGTGTAAAACCGCGCGATGCAACTAGTTTAAATCCAGACGAAAAAACACCATTCATTGAACTACCTAAAGATCCATTTTGGTATGAGGAAATACCTACGGATTTCTAACATAGACAAAATACTAATCGCTATCGCCCGTTGCATGCCTGTAACGTTATCCTAGGCAGATGGGATGAAATGGCTTCCACGTTGTGCACAATAATAAAGTTATTATAATAGTTATACCTATACTTAACACGTTAGTATAAATAGTGCAAGTCGGACTGGCGTACGAAGGGTTCCGTAGCATTATCTGTAAAAATCGCAAAATTTTTTTTGTTGTATGTGCGCCCCCTTAAATAATGATTTTACTTTGTACTAGCTGCCAAAAAGTAGACTAGGTTTGACGTCGGGTCTTTAACTATGTTCATACCAAATGTCATCAAAATCCGTTCAGCGGTTTGACTGTGAAAGCGTAACAGACAGGCAGAAAGACTTTCGCATTTATAATATTAAGTACGGAAATAGATGATAGTATGGAAAGTATGTATGGATATGGAAGTATGGATTTCAGTATTTTTTGTTATAGCGGTAACAGAAATACATCATCTGTGAAAATTTCAACTGTCAAACTGTCATGGTTCATGAGATACAGCCTGGTCGGACAGCGAAGTCTTAGTAACAAAGCCCCGGTTTACCCTTTGGCCACTGAGCGTACTCTGAGCTCCGATGCAATCAGCTAAAGATGCAACGAGGAAAGCGCTTGGATGAAGAAGATCATCTTAACGTCATAGGTCGCTCAAGCTAGGCACAGGCTCCACATTCGCTGGAGGTTGTCGTAAAAAATATATAGGAAACAAAACACAGACCTATGCTTATTATTGGACCAATTGCCACAAATCATACAACAATAGATTTTGCCATCCTTCACAGACCTCTAATAGCATAATTTTGTTTAAACAATGCTACTACATTGCAATCGTGCCTACAGTTCACTAGTGTTGCTGAATCATCGATAGTTTCACTATAGATATCGCACAGTATTAAGAAAATTGATGACACACCAAGTGCAAATAGTAGTAGTATTGTACGATTACGAACGTCCAAAATGGGACCTTTTTAGACCTGAGAAACCTAGAGCGCGTTGTCAACTCGGGATATTTAGCCAAAATATTTTACAAGCCGTGCCTTGGTATACCTGTTAAACCAAACATAAAGCAAATAAAGGAGAAAGTAAATATCGTGTCGTATCAAACAATTAAAGAACTTTCAAGCGATAGGGCAGAATGGAAAAAGCTCTACCTACAAGAAACCCTCTTAAATTGTTGAAAGAATGATTTTACAAACAATATTAATGATAACGACAATTAAATCGATACTATCGATAGTTATACGTCCAACAATATCGACGTCGTTTTAAAGGCTATAGATACTGCTAAAAGCTATCGACACAAGCATATTTGCTAAAAGCTATCGACACAAGCATATTTGCTAAAAGCTATCGACACAAGCATATTTGCCATAACTATCGATATGCAACACTAAAATACACAAACATGGATGATTTATGCCCATCGTGTGACTCCAATTAACCTATCCCGTTCATTATAATACTTCTTACATCATCGTCAATATTATTTATTTAGAAATTATCAGTACATTGCTGTCTTTATTAGATCGTACACTGTATAATTCATAAAAAGTCAGCATTGGACATCGTGTCTGTCGATATTAAAAATCAATTTGCTCAATAATGACATTGTTTTGAGGTGTTTTGATTTGTATCAAGTAAATAGTGTGAAATATCGTTGTCTAGATCCAGTTTGGAATATTTTGTAATTGTAAGGTAATACCTATATTTACATTTATAATCTAGTTGACAAATGGGCTTACGGCCCATCTTATTAACGCTGCCATAGGCTATCTTGAATAATAAGTCAATGATACTTTGTTAAATTTCGCTAACCACTTAAGTCTAAACATTTTTAATATCATAAAGCTGAGAACGCAACCGGAAAGGTGCTAAGAGAAATAGGGCTGGAAAATTCTTATAAATTTCGAGCACATTTTCATATCGGGAGATATTGTACAAAAAATAGTTAATTAACATAACAATCTAAATATAATATTTTCCCAGTCAAAATACACAAGACTAATAAATAACATCTAATTAAAGCTTACAAGGGTATGAAACAGCCATTAACACGATTTTGAACAAGAGCCGCGAAGACAATATCCCAGTTAAGGGTAATAACAGTTAAACCGTTGAAAGGGAAGGGTTAACAAAACACTTTAGTACCTGTACCCTATTCCTATCTTGTGTCTAAAGGCCTCAGGCTTTGCTTTTATATTCATGAGCCTACCCTCACTTGGAAAGCCATTCCCGCCCTTATAAAATATTCAATTATCCGGTGAAGTACTTTCACCTCAGAGTTCAGCGACATTCGAATTTGAAAATCAGCAAAAAATTCCATTTTTAAAATTCACAACGACGCACGCTCTCATTTTGCAAATTATCAGCAAATTAAATTAAACACGGGTCTGACCATGTCGGCGGTCGGGCGTTATTTGAACAATACGTTCCAAATTCAAACGAATTCTTTTTAAACGCCCGCACATGATTGGCGGTCGTCATTTTCGTATCTACCCTATTATTAACTGAGATGAAGTTATCAAACGAAACAGTAAATTGTTGGTTTTTAAACTTTCGCTTTCTTGTTTACTTTTCGTGTGCTGTATAATTTTATTAGGCACGATTAAGTTATTCCAGAGAATTATGAAGTGGGCAGACGGATCTTTAAAACATGATGAGTCGTAAGCAATAATGAGGTCACCCACTGATTTTATTTAAATATTTGGTTCAATAAGGCTGTTTTATTTAAATATAGTTCAATATCACTGTCCGTTACATATTCATGGTAGTTTCAAACAAAATATTGTCCTATGTAAATTTATTGTATGGAAGTTATATCAAATTGGATTGCGTCTAGACGTGTAATGTATAATAGTAATAACAAGAAAATACTGAATAATATTGTGCGTTTAAAATGCGCGGCGGTTACGTATCTCTGTATAATAATGAACAAGAACAGTAAAGATAACATAAAAAGCAAACAAAATGTTTAACTTAAACAATATAAAAATATAGAGCGTATGGAATTTACACTTGACCTCAGAAATCTTTAGTTGTCTGAAAAAAAAAAAAATTTTTTTTATTAAAAACGCCGTAGAGTTTCCTTTTTAATAGGTATTATCATTATCACCCAAAGATTTCTCAGACCCAGTTATTTTTTTATTTTTTTTTACATTTTCCAAAAGTTGGTCCAAACAAATTACGAGAACATAAGATGCATTATAATTAAAATTCAGAGACCAGAGTGCGCTTATCGTGGTCAAGATTTAGCAATACTGATTAATACAACTTCGTCTCACCCCGTAAATCTTTTATAGTAAAGTCAAACAAGTAAAATAAAAGATGACATGTCCAAGTGTGTTAGTGGCAAATAAAAAAAAAACTAAATTCAATTTTGCACCTGAATATTGTATGACATTGATTTATTATTATTCTGTTGATATATAGACGTGTTTCGTAAAATTATGAAACTTACATTCGCCTATATATAATATCTAATCTTTACGATACACAATCAAATTACACTTCTGTACATTTATTATTTTGTAATAGAGACAGAGAATATTCTTAAACCAGCCCGATTCATTGCGAAGTTCAATTATCGTCTTGGCACTTAGTAATTTCCACTTTCCCACTATGGTAGCTAGTGTGCACTGACCCCTGTGGCGTAGTGATTTCCACGCTTGTATGTCTGGAAGTTCTGCATTCGATTCCGTTGTAGTACCTTTGCAACATATTAATATTGCTTTTCGGATAAATCTATGTGATTTTTGGGCTGTTAAAAATATTTTTTGGGTACCTACTAAATAGTTTTAAAAATGTAGGTATCATCAGATTTAAACAGAGATTCCTAGTATTTATTATTCATATTTCTTCTTCAAAACCATTTCCCTCTTAGCTGGAATTCGTGACGTAACCACCACTATCTTGGTATATCTGTTACGGGCAATTTGAGAAGTCTGGTCCCTATGAATAGTAATCGGCCTTTATACACAATGCCCTTGTCACATGGGCAATTTGATTAAAAATTTCACCTAATCACTTTTACCAATATACTTTAAATAAAACCCTAGCTTAGTTCGGTTAGGTTGGGTTAGGCTTGTGACCACACTTACAGGACGCCGCAACGAGCTGTGTCGGCGAGCCATTGATGAGTGGTCTCGCAGGCTGGAGCAGCCCACTGCTGGACGTAGAACCATCGAGGCGATACGTCCGGTCTTGGATCAATGGTTGGCAAGGCAGCACGGCTTATTGACATTCCGTTTGACGCAGATCCTCTCCGGTCACGGTTGTTTCGGAGGGTATCTGTGCCGCATAGCGGGTCGGGAGCCGTCAGCCGTTTGTCACCATTGCGATGGATGCCAGGACGAGGACGCCCAGCATGCACTAGAGGACTGCCCAGCCTGGGCAGAAGATCGCGCGGAGCTGCGCGTGGTTGTGGGGGACGACCTCTCCCTGTCGACTGTTGTAAAAGCCATGGTCGACAGCGAGATGTCGTGGAATGCGGTACAGGCCTTTGCGGAGAGCGTGATGCTCCGCAAAGAGGCGGCAGAAAGGGAGCGGGAGGCAACTTCCGATCTACCCATCCGTCGCCGGAGAACGGGGCGCAGAAGGCGGGCTTACGGCCTGCACCTGCAGCTCCCACAATAGTGACCGGTCGGGCGACGGAATAAACGGGATTCCGCCGCTCGACAAGAACGGTCCTGGGTTGAAAGGCGCGTTGGTGTCTAGCGCTACCTAATGCGGGTAAATTGAAGACCGGTGGGTCGTCCCGCTGGCCGCTCCCAACGGAGCGAGCCGAGACGAGGCTGCCGAGGTAGCGGCCACCGCGCCGGGGCTGTGGAGCATGAAGAAGCACACGGCCTCGGCAATTAGCGGTTATGATGTAGACACCGTGTGGTTTTTAGTGGGTCCAAGTCCCACATAACCACCCAGCTTCCCCGTTCATTGGCTGGGTGGTAGGCGAAGGCCTTTTCCACACGTTAAAAAAAAAAAAAAAAGGCTTGTGACCACCACACGGGGTGCAGGGCAGGGAACCTCCACGAGTGCCCGGTCCTTTGAAAGCTTTGCATTCTCATTTGATCCCACGGATCCGGTGAGAGGGCGGGCTGACAAGGGATACGGGACGGTGCACCCTGGGTGACAGTTAATAACTCCCTGGTAGTCGGGGTCTTGTTGACTGTCGGCCAATTTCTGCCAACAGACCACTCCACCGCCGTCTATGTCGAGACGACGAATGGATGTGGATCTGGGGGACGGGCGTGGTCCATCTATGGGCCACTGTCTGGTTTGGGGGGGGGGGGGGGCGAAAGGCCAATGGACGGGGCCGAAAGGCCATGGCTGGAGGGCGTCGTGGTAGAATGCTAACGCGACCCCATGGCACCCTCAACAGCCGGTGCGGAAACGCCGGAGGGGTTTTAGTGGGTAGTCCAGGCACTCTGCCTGGGAGTCCCACACTTTGTGCGTAAATGAATTTCCCCTCCGTTAACAAAAAAAAAAAAAAAAGGCTTGTGACCACACGGGGTGCAGGGCAGGGAACCTCCTCGAGTGCCCGGTCCTTTGAAAGCTTTGCATTCTCACTTGATCCCAAGGATCCGGTGAGAGGGCGGGCTGACAAGGGATTTGGGACGGTGCACCCTGGGTGACAGTTAACAACTCCCTGGTAGTCGGGGTCTTGTTGACTGTCGGCCAATTTCTGCCAACAGACCACTCCACCGCCGTCTATAATGAGACGGCGATTGGATGTGCGTCTGGGGTACGGGCGTGCAAACTGCTGCTCTATAAAAAATACTAAAATTTATCAAATAGCCCGATGCTCTTGGGAACTATTTATAATACTCGGCCCTTATTAATACGGCCCTGTTAATCACGTTGCCCGTAACATATATATCCTCTTAGGTCATTGCATGTCATAGATACACGAAATACGACATTAGAGATGGGGTCTTACGGGTTACTTAATACAGGCTGTGTAGAATAGGCGACTTCCTCTCTTTCCGAGCATACAAAAATCGACTAAGAGATAAACAGAAGTTTAAATTTTCATCTTCCACTTCCTATTTCAAGGTCCTATTTCACCAAAGGTCATGAAAATCCATTATTTTAAAGAGAACCCAAATTTCGGTAAATTTACGATTTTAGGGAATATTCCCAATATTGCCATAAAACCAAAGCTAACAGAAATATACCAAAAACTCTTGAGCACGGGATAGTACTAGCAGGAATGCAACGGGGAAAACGCTAAGAGAAATACAGTAAGGAAACTCATATATATTTTGAGTAATTTAAGTAATGCCACTGCGTTTAGTCGAATCTTAGTTTAGTAATTCCGATATATATCAGTAGATCACACACTAAGAGAGTCCAAAATACAGGGTGTTCACAGAAATTGTACATTAAAATATTATTTAATTAATTTGGACTTTTTTTTCTGATTTCCCATCAAACACGTTTGATCATAGTATATGTGCAGACACACGTTATAGCTAGTATAGTTCTTAACGGTCATTTCAGTCATTAGAGACTTAAATCAGTGTGTTAGTTAAAAAGGACGATTTCTTTTGTCCCATCTGTTGTCTGGTCGTTGGTTCAAAAATGCAAAATTCTTGCACCTGCTTTTTGAAAGCCAAAATATATGAGTAAATGAAATAGGTGGAACCACAGGCGACCAATATACGACTTGATGGTATAAATATCGAGCAAAAAAAAAAGAAATGAAAAAAAGGGTTTCGGGTAGACCAAGGCATAAGCAGAAAGTAAGTGTTGAGTCGTATCTAGAAATAAAGAAAGTAGCTACCCAGAACGACAAATATAAGAATGAAATAAAATCCTACTATTTTTGAGATCTGTGAATCATATATCGAATAAGTATCGTTACATTGATCAATTATCTCGAATGAAAATCATTCGAAAACGAACGAAAATTATCCAACTCACCGGATTAGCAAATTTTGTGGCGGTGACACAAAAAAATTAAATATTTTAATTAGAACACCCTTACGATTGATCTAAATATCGATTAGTCGTTATTTGTGTAACGGTTCTCCGAGGAAGCATAAACAAATCTACGGATTTTAATTTCTGATAGGGAGGCGACCGTTAGGAAATCATGGACAAGTCTACCAGTTTAAGGTTAAGTAGTTTTTCTACCAGTCTACTAACTAACAGATATGTTTTTGTAATAATGTCAGATTGTTTTTGACTAATCTTTACTAGAATAATATTTAAATTTTAATGAATTTGAATAATAATTAAATTTTAAATAATCTTTTTAAAATACGTTTCATACATTTTTGTTTAAAAATCCATATCCATACTACTATTATAAATTCGAAAGTCTGTCTGCCTGTCTTTCTGTCTGTCTGTCTGTCTGTTATTATAACATGTGCTAAAATTACGTATATTAATATATTCATTTGTTTATGCTTCTAAACATAATTAAAATTAAGTAGCTGAAATTAAGCATAGAAAAATAGAAAGTAACCCTAAATATTGAACAAATAAAATTATAAAAGAAAACTTAAAGATTTTCGGATAGTATCAGTCCCCAAATGCGTACATTAAAATTATTTATAAAAACAAAAATACTTTAAATACGTATAGTACTACTATAATTATTAGTTAATACTAAAATAAAGCCTGTAGAATTCAAAAACACACTCGGAGCAATTTCTATTGGCATTCGAACTTATAATTTAGCGTAGATGATCAACATCATAATCATATCCTAACGTGTCCATACTAAACCAGCGTTACCCGCACAACCCTATTAAATCACAGTAAATGAAAATATTTATATTTATTAGTACGATGTTACAATATGGAGTGAATTATATAGTTAATGCAGTCATAAAGTCTGCTTACCTGTATTGTATGTTTGTTTAGTGAACTAAACGGCCCACCCGGCACGAATATTAAGAATTTTTTGAAATTTCAAATTGAATTGAATATCCTTTGAAGTTTTTTTAGTTACATTGTATTGTATGGATAAAATGGTTTTTGAATAAATTGATATTTGGTTATTGAACATCTAAATTTAGGTATTTATTTATTACATATTATATGCAATGCTAATCCTCTGTGCGAGGTAATTTCCAGTCTTTCGGTCACGAGATATGTCAATCAGCTTTTTGGACAGATGTCGAAAAAGCTGATAAGCCGATGGACCCCACGGCCCCAGAGTTTCTACCCTAAAAGGCTCAAATATGTAGTTGCTACCTTTTGAGGTTATCTGCTTCGGCTGCAGCGGCACCGGCGTTTGATCTGATAACCTGGAGATGGGACGGAGCAAGCGTGTCGACACAAGTTGCGTCCCACACAAGCGGACGTCGCAATCTCCAAGGTTTTCTCAAGGCATTCCATCCGGTCTCTTGCCATCATCCCGAGCCAGGCCGTTTGGTTCCAGAACAGCGGAAACGTGGTAGCAGGAGTCCGGTGGATTACGTTGTTTATGGTGGCGTGACGTCCCAAACGACCGGCGCTCCTAGAGCAAGAAAGGCCGTGATGTCCAAGGGCGTCGACCATATGTCCACAGGAGCACCGGTGCGGAATTGTACGAGGTACTACCAGGCGCAAAGATGTTGCCAAACGGAAGGCATCATTGTGCATCAGCGTGCTCAAGTTGGTAGATGGTAAAGCCTGCAACCAAAGCCCGGACTTTCATTCCGCCACAGACAATAGGCGTACGCGGTTAGGTTACATGATTATGTTGTGGAAAATCGGTCAATTCTTTTCAAAAAAGGGCTATTTAAATCTTAAAATAGTGAGTATCTTAAAACCGATAATTAAACATTTTATTACCTTAAGCCGTGGACTTTTTCTAATAGTTTACAAGCACTCAGCCAACATTGTATAAATTTATCTACAAACAATAAATATAATTGAATATTAAAATACGAAATATGCAAATATTTATAGTTTCACAGTAGAAATTTAGGTTACTTTTGCATATAAATATGAACGTGACTGTGTTGTAAATAAGATTAAAGTAACTAACCAATAGTTAAATTATTTACCTAAAGGTTCAAACAAACAGTGTTACCAGTCTTCTACCGTTTAGTCTAACTTTCAAGGGTTACAAAAACAAATACTTTGACATATTTACTTTACGCAGGAAAACTACTATCTATACTAATATTATAAATGCGAAAGTCTGTCTGTATTTCTGTCTGTCTGTCTCTCTGTTACGCTTTCACGGCCAAACCGCTGAACGGATTTTAATAAAATTTGGTATGGATATAGTTGAAGACCTGGGGTCAAACATAGGCTACTTTTTGACGCAGGCGGAGCTGCGGGAAACAGCTAGTAAATAATAATTTGTCGTCATGATCATCATTTCAGCAGCGTTCAGTCCACTTCTGGACATAGGTCTCCGACAAGGATTTCCAAAATGACCGGTTAGAAGTGGCCTGCATCTAGCTTTTGCCTAAGGTCATTTTCAGGGTAATCTGACCATCTGTTCTGTCAGTCAATGCTGTATCAAGCTTAATGTAATGAATTTGAATGAGAATTTTTATTTCATAAGATTTTTGTTTTACAGTTGCTTTTTAAAAGTCTGCCCCAGATACCACTGGATCGTTGCGGATGATCTGCGTAAGATGGGAGCTGTCAACTGACGAGCCTTCGCGCAGAATAGAACACTCTGGCGCTCTCTCGTTTCGGAGGCCAAGATCTATTTCGGGTCGCTTAGCTGGTAGAGTCTCAACTGCCAGTGAGGTGACACGAACCTACACACAGGACAAAGATTCTTCAGTAATCTCAATAACGACCGTATAGAAGTTGAAATAAGGACTACTTTCAATTATTCGCAAATTTGGCAACCCTAATCCACCATTTTGTTTTTTTTTTATTCATTGCGTGTTGTTAATGAAATATTTATGTTCTTTAATCTTTTGAGATATATTGACGGAATGTTTTATTCATGAGTGTAAGCTTTTTTTAATTTATTATTTATTTTATTTTCGCTACCTGTCAATTTGGGGTTGCCAAATGATCGGAGAATTTGGGATGGGATCGTAGAGGAATTTTTAATCGGATCTCATAACTAAATAAATTTTAATAAAAATCTCATTTTTAATGTTGTGAAAAATATCAAAGTTTAAATCTTATATCTTTTTTTATATCTTTAATATTAGTAATTACATTTATAATACATATACACCGTGAAATTTTAGTCGTGTTGGACCCATCGTCCAGTGACTCCATTCATGCAACCGAACAAATTTCCCCAAGGAACATAGCTCGAAACATGAAAAACTGGATTTCCCATAGTAAGTTAGATCACGTGATGACACATTTTGTATGGGAGTTCCAAAAATTTACTCCATATTTCGACCCATGTATCTTAGGGAAAGTTGTTCAGTTGCATGAATGGAGTCACTGGACGATGGGTCCAAAACGACACAACACACAACACAACGTGTTTTATGGTGATTGTAAAGAGAAAAAAAAGAATAAAAATTAGATAAATACTTCACCATCCCTTTACCTTTTAAACACCCTTGTTTCAAAATTATGCAATCTGGCTAATACTGAGTTAAAGTTTTATCTATAAATATCAATAAAACCATATACTCCTAAAATAAAGCAGCTGTTTTTAAAAGTGTGTTAATATTAAGTTCCTACACATGTCCGTTGCACACGCAAAAAAAAATACATTAGTCGGCTATAAAATTTTTACGACTATTAAAAATCCATGTTTCTCTAGTGACATAAAAATGCGTTAATTCGCCATTAAATCATTAGGATACGATTTACAAAAACAAACCGACAGATGGGACAACATTTTTATTACTTATTTATCAGTAGAACGGACGAACCGGAGTCGTATATATAAAGTTTTTTATTGGATTTTAATCTGAAATTTCGCTGGGATTCGCCGCGACTGTGGTAGGATTTGTAAAGAGGTGCATTCAAGAATTTACTTACTGATGTTTAATTAAATTATTTGTGACTATTTAGAACTTGATGAAGGGAACCGAAGACTAAAAAGATCCAGGGGACTTGTCAATGTCACAATTTGAAAAACGATAACGAGTTTCGTGTTCGCAATCTGTCGGAATTTGTATGAAAATTAACCACGTGATTAAACGAGGCCTGGGCCCGTATACAATTTGAAAATAAATAACGACATTCGAAAACAAATAAAATGTATGGTATGACATAAGATTTTGTTTCGACACATGAATTATTATGATCTGAAAAATGGCAGTCCTTCGTCGTTTACTCGTTTTGAGTGAGTCGATGATTATAAAAATGACACACCGGCTAATACGTGGGGCGCACTATAAGTTTCCGGAATGAATATGAAAAAATACTATTAAAGGTACAAAATTAATTTATTGTTTTTCAAAATAATCTCCCTTGGCGTCTATGCACTTTTTCATTCGATGAAACCAGTTTTGAAAACTTTTGTGCCACTCCTCTGTGGTGACCTCTGAAACGTGTTTTTCATACTCCTCGACAGCCTCTTCTGGTGATGAAAATCGTTGACCGCGTAATTGGTTCTTAATTTTTGGGAACAGAAAAAAGTCACAAGGTGCCAGGTCGGGACTGTATGCAGGATGACTCATGAGTTCTACATTTTTCGCCTTCAAAAAGTCGTTTGTCTGTCTGGCCGTGTGAGAACTAGCATTGTCGTGGTGCAGGATGATACGGCGTTTACGGTTATTTTTACGGAGTTCGTCAATAACTTCCGGCAAACAAATGGTCGTGTACCAGTCACTATTCACTGTACGACGATTCTCTAAAGCAACAGTAGCCACGTGTCCAGTTTTATTAAAAAAAGAAGCAATCATCCGCTTATGCGCTTTTCACGCGCGCCACTTTGGTTGGTTTCGGCTCATCTTGAAAGACCCATACGCTCGATTGCTGCTTTGTTTTGGGATCGTAGCAATAAATCCATGTTTCGTCACCTGTTACTATGTCCCACACTAAATTTGACGCACCTTCGTTGAATCTGGTAAGCATGGCACTGCACCAAGTGACGCGGTCCGTTTTTTGAGCCTCGGTCAAGTTGTGTGGGATCCACCGCGAGCACAGCTTTCTCACACCCAAATGTTTGTGTAGGATTAATTGTATTTGACTCATGCCTATTTCTAAGGATGCGCGAATTTCATGGTAGGTCAAATGCCTGTCTGTTTCAATCATACGGCGCACAGCATTGATGTTTTTGTTGGTCACAGCGGTGGACGGCCGACCATCGCGAGATTCGTCACTGAGATTGATACGACCACGCTTGAATTCTGCAAACCAGCTATAAACAGTTGTCTTGCATGGTGATTCATTGCCAAAAGCTGTTTCAAGCCGAGCGATGCTCTGTTGAGCTGTCAAATTACACTTAAAATCGTAGAAAATCATACTACGAAAATTTTCCCGAGTTATATCCATGTTGATGCAGACACACAATTTTTTAAATGGCGCCACAAGGTAAAAACAAAAGACAGTCAGATGAAACAAACTGCATTCTACAGCCAAAGAGTTCTATTTTCAAATGTTGCAATAAATTTTTAAATATTGTTTATGTAAGTGGCCAGTTCCGGAAACTTACAGTGCGCTCTATGTATAATTAAGTAGTCACCCTTAGCTATTTCAAAAGAAATCAAGTAGTAAATCAGCTAAAAACTAGCGTATTTATTTATTTTTAAATCTAGTAACAGAATATGTTAACAGTGGACCTAAAGCCATGGGTCACAAACTCACAACAGTCAGCCAACAGGTGGTGTTTAGATATGTGTATCTCATTCACACGAGCAATAATGTTGACTGCCAACCTAACAATACAAAACTCCAAGTCTCAGCACAAAAAAAATGGCAGTAATAAGTTCACGCAAAAACCTTCCACTCGTAAACATACTCTCGCGCCATCCCAAATCCGTACGTCAGTCTGTGGTCAGCTTTATATCTGGCTGGTATAAAACTTTTACGAGTTCCAAAATAAAGGGTGATAATACACTGTTTTAGAGCAGTAGGTTCCCATAGCTATGAAAGTTGAGTGCCTATAAAGGTTTTATTGGTGGAAAATTTATCAAGTGTAAGTTTTGAGGGTGTGTGGGAAATGACAGCTGTCGATAAAGTTATCTTCTGTTTTGACTTGGCGTATCTGTGTGTCGGTGTTTTACTTTTTTATATAGTTTTTTTTTCATTTGATCGCCTTAAGTATTTTGAGGTGTTTGCCGACTCTCAAAAAACTTTTTTTTTTTCAATTTAAATATTCTAATATTCAGATAAAAATCAGATTTCAAATCTGAATTTTTCTGAAAATGATTTGAATAACTTTGTGTTCATTCAGTTCCGAATAAACCTCAATATCATCTTTACTGATATCCCGAATGCGTCCCTAGTCGTATGACTTTTGTCCAGGGGATCAGATCAGGCAGGCTAGATATCTCCCATTATCTCCTATATTTTTACGACTTATTTTTGGAAATACTTTGTTGACGTTAGTGAAATTCAGTAGATACCAATCGGACGAAATACAAATTCAGATCTTTATTAATCCATACAACAGCCACTGAAAGAGTATCGTACCATCCGGCTTCGATATGGTATACCATTTCAAAAATCAATAACTTCGTCAAAAATATCAAATGCATATATTAGAAAATGTTCTAATTACACTAAAAGTTATCAATAAAAGGGCAATAAAAAGTTATAATGTAAGTGATGGTCGCGTGTTCAATTTGTTAACATTAAGTTGAAATATGTTGATAGTAATCACCCAATCAGCGGAGAAAGCGCCCTCCTAGTCATGTTACACATCCTGACATTAAGTTTTTACACAAATAATATTGTAATTATTTCTGGTAAATGTAATTCCAGAAATGAAAGCACGGTTGGCTTTATAATATTTTTTGCTTGACTTGGCGGAAATACTGCCAGATTTTTAAAGTACTTCATGCCAAATGCAAGTTACGCTATCTCTTTCTCTTTTGAGAAAGTAAAAATTTAGAACCTGTCGCTCCATGATTATAATTGTGTGTATATTTTTTTAAATTTATGTATTTATTTCTATATCTGCAATTCATTCATTATTTCAACGCCTAGTGCAACATATGGTTTCTGTTTTTTTCATAAATATTTTATTGTACCAGCTGACAAAGTTTGAAATAAGTTAACAAATATTAAATTCTTAATTCATAATCAACTTAAATTATTTCCAATAATCAAAGGTGGATATTTAAAGCGAGTGCAGCCGCCTTAGAAATAATATTTGCTCGCTAATATAAATAATGAAGCGCCAAAACAAATTTATTATTCTCATATAAATCAATAAAATCTAATAAAGAAGCCGAAGTTTCCGTTTAACTTTAAGATGTTTTCCACAAGTGAGTAGGATATGCTACGCTATAATATTATGTGTATAGCGTAGGTAATATCAATTAGCTACATGGTTTAAAAAAATTGGAATTAGAAACAGACTCATTTTATCAGAAATGTCCCAAATGTCTTTCTAGTTTTTTTTTTGACAATAAACCACATACACATGTTGAAGACAAAATAAATTGAGCAACAAGAGATTTATTGTTACGATAAATAAAGATTAACTTAAAATTTAATAAAATACTTAAGAAAAATAAATACTAAAATCAATTAAAAACCATCTCAAAATTTAAAATGGGGTCCACCAATTTAATAAATGTGATCGTGTAAATTAAGAATCCTAAATAAATTCCACATTTTATGTAAAAAATATAAGAACATTTTAATATTACTTATGTAAGTATGTACAAATTTTCTAGTGTTAGCAATATTTGTCTAGCCTTATATGACATCGTACCCATTTTGACTCGGGAAGAAGAGGTATGCAGAATATAAGAGCAAACTTAGCATATCTTATCATTAGTAGAAAGGTATATGGTACTCTTCACTACCTGCAGCGTCTTAAGAACTTTCTGCCCGTCAAAACCAAAATTATGCTGGCTCAAGCGCTTATTCTACCCCTCATTGATTATGGTGATGTGTGTTATCTGGACTTAACCGAAAAACAGCTGAACAAACTAGAGCGTCTCGTAAATAATTGTATTAGATTTATCTTCTGTCTTCGAAAGTATGACCATATTTCGGAATACCGTTCTGAGCTTAAATGGCTACCTATACGGCAACGCAGGAATTTGCATATATTATGCCAACTTCATAATATTCTTTACAATCCACTGTCCCCTGATTACCTCAAAACTGATTTCAAACTATTGAGTTCCACTCATGAAAGAATCCTGCGTTCCTCCAACAACATGACCCTCGCTACTCCTTCTCACCATACCGGGTTTTTCTCCAATTCCTTCGCTGTGACGGCTGTTAGACTCTGGAATAATCTTCCTGAGTCCATTAGAACAGTCTCCAGCAGTGCCAACTTTAAAAGGCTTGTCTACGATCTCCTACTCTCGCGGTTACGGGAGCAAATTTAGGCAGTTAAACATGAGTAAATTTTGAGTTGCTGCTATTATTTCGTTGATATAACTCTTAAAATTAACTGTATTTTGATTATTATTTCATCGTATATATGTAAGTACCATAAGTAAGTTTATTATCATTCCAACTTTTTGTATTTATAGCTATATATTTTTAATACCCTTATGACGATATCTGTTTAACCCAAAGGTTGACTGTTAGATAATGCTTTTAGCATTAAGTTCGCCTATTGTGCTATACAATTGTATTATGTACAATAAAGTTTAAATAAATAAATAAATAAAATCTTTAAAGCGTATTAGCTCGTGCGTATCGTGGATTGGCGCCTTTTTCGACGAGAGAGCATACAATACGATCCGTTCGCGTGACCAAAAGGAATTACCTACACAAATCAATAAATCAGCGTAATTTTTGATAAATGCCCAAATCCAATGCTTTATCCTAATATATTATTGATTTAATGCTATTGAACGAGGCAGTGATCCAGTTCGAATACGATTTAATAAACGTATCGTTATTTAAGAGCTACCTATCCGATTACAAGAATATCGATTTTAAATATAGATTGATTCAGCATTTTCGAATTTCGTACACTCGAATGTTCGAAATTCAAAAACCATTTAAAAAAGTATCAATCCAATTAATCTAGAGCCATTTTAGGTTTGTTCGAATTTCAACGAGCAAAATTGAAGTTTTCTGAACATGGGCAACACGTAACTCTTGTTCACAAATTAGGCGTTCGGTTACAGATATTTAGCGGCAACGAAAAAATTATTCCGCCTCCGCTTGTTTCAATTTAGTTTGCATTCGAATTGTAAACCAAAAAATCTCAGAACTGAAATGTCTTTTATGGCGAAAACAATTCGAAATTTTAAAAAGTTTAAGAAATATTCAAAAATATTCCAGATTCTTGAATAAATACTTTTACTACTCGCAGAGTGACAAGACATTACTAAAAAAACAATACAAAAAAGAAAAATCTATGGTCGTCGTTAATTAAGAAGAAAAACCAGTCTTTCCAGCCAGTTCGACTCAATACTCCACACATCTGTCAATGCATGCAATTTACGACGAATGACGTATCACTCTGATCGTTTTGACTTGTGACGTTGCTTATGCAATACGTACATCGACCTCAGTAGCTGGCTGAACACAAATATTTACTTTCAAACATACCTGGGTTTCGCGGCGTGATTGTAGCGCTCTATTTTAGTCTATGACTTAAAGGCGGGGTGACCAAACTGTCGGGTGAATTTGGGGAAACGTTTCCTCTCTATACTAATTATCTGAAGAAAGTGGCAACGCTGCCAGGCTTTTGGGCACATTGCCACGATGTATAACGATGTGCAGGGCTACATAATTCACTGAGAATGAAATTAAAAACAAGAAACCTTTTTTGTAAATCTATAACATTTCTGAGTGCCAACGCTCTATCATCACTTTTTCGCGAAAGCAGTCGCTAATTGCCGATAGTTGTAGTATCATGTTGGATGGTGCGGTAACTGAGTTTAATATTAATTCAAGAATTGCGTTTAAATATATGTACGATCGAGACACAGTTGGCGCGAGGTTATGTTATTAGCAGGCCTTAATACCTTCATCAGGCGAACCTAAGTTACTTTTCTACTACCTAGGTAGGTGGTTCCAAAATGGCGCCGGCACCAGCGGTCAAACGTGTACGGAATCATCTATATTATCAGACAATCAGGCGATTCAAGCCTGCCGAGCTGCCAAGCTGACATTCTAGCCAAACCGGGAACAATTAAAGTATACTTCCCATGGGAATCGAACCCACTACCTTCGAGTCTAACCACGGAGTTATGCACAATAAAGAACAACTCATATCGATGAAGCAAAAGCGTATATTTTGCTAAGTATTGTTAATTGAAGAGATGACTCAATTAAGAGACAAGATATAATTTTCGCTCGATTCTCGTTTAATCTAAGAAGAGAGAGAGCGAGAGAGAGAAATTCTTTTTCTCTTATCCCATCACTAATTCGAACACCATTGAAACGCTTCTTCGCGCCGTTTCACCTCTACATCATTCCATATCAAGATGCAATAAATTAAAATTAGTCTGCAATCTCGCCCGACAACACCCGACAATGTCCGATACGGAATAACTTGGCAACAATGTGATTTTATTTTGGCGGCACAAAATATTGAAGTAGCGGAAGAATGCCCCTAATTTCTGGCTCGCTCTCAGATCATTTCCAAAAATTATTTTGCCTTCTTCGTCTAGGAGTGATTTCCTAGTTGCGTCCTCACTTACTCTTAAGAGCCTAGGGTACGCTGTAAGTCACGGTCTTAGATTTGGTGGCACTAGTCATTACAATGGAGCGACTGCTGTCTGAGCTCCGTAACCCTTTTTACGGGGAAACCAGGCCAATAGGAACATGACTCGAGGTGTGTTTTTCCAGGCTGCCTTAAGGTTTCTGACACACCCTAATGACTGCCATCTATCGTAACAACCGAGACCAACAGCATAACGTGCCTTCGATGTGCGAAGCACGGAAGAGCTAGAGATATATAATGAAATGCCCAATTATCAATATTCAAATTAATAACAGGAAAACTGTGCAGAAGTAAACTTTAAGAACAAGCCACTATTATAAACAACAAGGCGAACTGCAATTATTTTAGTATGTTCGAGCAGTCAGACAAGTTAATACTTAAAACTGAAACAAAATAACCAAAAAGTACTTTGTTATTCTACGATTTAAATTTTTGGTAACTAAGTAATTTTACTTGTAGAATAATGAAAATCACGGTTTTCTATCGTGCAATTTGAAAATTGTGTCGAAATATGGAAATACCGTTGAAATTTGAAATCTATGAAAATACCACTCAATAACAACATAAGGAAAATGGCTCTATTTCCTATGAGATATTACGAACTACGGTTATACTATCTCATAGGTACATTGTAGCTTTATCTCTAATTTATATAGCGATGAAAGATATAATGCCTGTTTTACACGAGATTAGAACAAAGCGCTTAGTTGCATTTGCGTAACATAATCTTCAAATGTAAACTAGAGATAATGCTCAGGCGGCTCAGTTTTAATAGTATTGTTACAAGCTGGGGGTTCGCGATTTGGAGAAAAACATCTGGTAAATCGAAAAGACGTTTATTTCTACAAGGATGGTCGCCGACGTCACTTTACTTCACTGATCACTCACAATGTCTGAATCACTTGCTTATCACTGTCCTGACGAATCGATTTTCGTTCGATTTTAGATCATTTTCTTTCGACACAATATGTAAGTCGAACGATTTTCAATCGAATCACCAATTTTACATACTCAAACATAGCCCTTGTAAATACGTTAACGTCACCGTTATTGCCTTCCAGCTTACTTTGAAAGCTTAGTCCCGATTAATCGGACAACGTACTAAACAAGTGTGAGTTAGCCATAAGGAAAGTTAGCCTAATCTACAAAATTATTGTTATTGCAATGAAATTGGGTGTCTGTAAAATAATCGTCCAGCTTATCGACAATGGAATACTTAATGAAACTTGGATGAAAATGCATGAATTCTATTGACCAACTAAAAACGCTTTACATTTGGATTTTAAAACGATTGTATCGTTAATTAGTAGTTAAGCAATCGCAGGAAGCTAATGACAGAGCGGTGAAGATAGCCACATATTGATCCAAACACATTAATAAAAATAGCCATTTCGACTCGCAATGAAGACGAAGAAGTAGGATTGAGTGAAATAAGACGAGATCTACTTTAATAGTACAAAGAAACCGTGCAATTGGCGGCTGTCGTATTACATTAAGATTCTATCGACAATAATTGTACTCATTAAATTGAACTATTTTAATACGGTTTTATCGCGTTTATTACTTATTTATTTACACCTGACGTTTCAAACACTTTACAGCGTTCATGGTCACAGGCAGACTAAGTTAACATTTGTCTTTGATGTCATAAGATTACTAACTAGTGTCTGAAATTTTTATTGGGAACTATTCCGATTCACGCAGTATTGGCTCACAGTATCTAAGGGTCTTGCAGTCTGCTTCCGAGTTTGCGATTTTATTAAGTTAATGACTGGGTCCCAAGCTGGCGGTACCTGCCATCCATCCTCTCTATTGAAATTAGGATGTTTTTTAATTTCAATAGCTTCCCGTAACATCCTTGGAATGAATCTGTTTTCCTTTGCAAGGACTTGAGGATTATCAAAACGCATATAGTGGTTGGGTTTGTCTAGAGCGTGTTCACAGACTTTAATAATTGTACTACTAAATTTTGAAGGTCAAGATTACGATGAGGTTAAGATTGGACTGTCAATTTGTAACAAAAAGAGGAAAAAATTGGGACATGACATCAGAAAAAAAGGAAGTGCTTAAAATCAACTAATTATCGCCAAATTATGTAGCCATCTCCATACGTAAAGCACTCTTTTTAAATAAAATGCCAATAAAGTTAGTTCACTTACATCAGACTTTAAAGAACTACAGATTTACCCCCGTATTCTTAAACATAACCTTAAGGACGTCCTTCACTCAAACTCATTGGGCGCCTTAAGGAAGTCCTCGAACTTTTCTTGAAAATGACATTGTGAATTGGTTGCTTGAGCAAACTCCAATGAGTTAAGACACAGGTTATAATAACAATACGAAGCACAAAAAATTAAAAATACAAAAGAATTGAGTAAAAAATAAACAAATTAAGTAGTGAATAAGGCAAAAAGTGGTAAATAACTGATTTATAACCACTTTCGAGGCTCAAACTATCTCTCGACCAACCTTATATTTGACAGTTCGATACTCACCTCCAATGAGGAATATCCTTAAGTCAAGGAAGCTAGTAAAACTGGTAGAAAAAGCCTACGGCTTTAAGTCCGCCATTTACATGTCATGTAATAAAGTTAAATAAATAAATGAGTTGGAGTAAGGTTAAGTCGATTTTGAGGAAACGTTTGAGAATTTGGGTGTTAGTCTCACATACATCACGAATGAAGCATCCGAACTTTGGACCTATCGATTTTCACCATACGAGTTTCATTCACACAAATATACCGCTTCCGTGACACCGTGACCAATCACCGTTCCGGATTGCGGCTACATATACTCCCCGAATCAGGTGACGAACAGTCAAAGGGTTATGCAGTGATTGGATAATCGGGCGCTAATATACCTAAACTTAATTTTTATTCCCACTTAAGAATAATATTAAGTTACTTAAAATCGTTTTTACAAAATTGTTCAGTCCCGGGAATGCGGATTACTTATTAATTCAGGAAGAAATATCCGTATTATTTAAGAAGGAAAGAAGTTTAGGTATATAAGCGCCCGATTATCCGATCACTACACTTATGCGACTTTTTCCATTGTCGATTCGACGACAATCCGTCTGCGTGTCTTATAAAGTCTGTATTCACATATAAGGAAAACAAACTGCAACATTGTATTGAACTGGTCTTTTGCCAAAAAACATGATAATTAGTCCATTGCTGTATGCCACATCTTTTTGAGAGTTTGGGAGTGATAATAAACAGATTGAGTGAATTTGATTTGCATTTTTATGTGTATTTAACATTTTGTTATGTTAGTCGCCAAGCCAGCTAAGCTTGAGTGGCTCGATAGCTAAGCGACGCGCATCCGTAGCGAATGCGCGTGTCCAGCAACGGCGAGACGCGACCCGTATTGGATTGGTCGCAGCAAAACCTAGGCTGCGAAGCGTAAGCTGAAGACACAACTAGGAAAAACACGTTTAGACGAACGAAGAAATCGATAGTCCTTTAAAGTATCTAGATGTGACTTTTAATGTTAGTTCACAAAATGAAATGGATATCGCATACCTGGATGATTTTAATTTTCGAAACAATCTTTTGGTCTCTGACTATCGCATCTTTAGTTTCGCTCTTAACCGATTTTAAAATCCATACTAATATTATAAATGCGAAAGTCTGTCTGTTACGTTTTCACGGCCAAACCGCTGAACGGATTTGGTATGAATGAATATAGTTGAAGACCCGGGGTCAAACATAGGCTACTTTTTGACGCAGGCGGAGCTGCGGGAAACAGCTAGTGTTAAATATAATATTACAACTAAAATATACTTATTGCAAACACCTTTAAATAGGAACATCTATGAAAAACGCCTCATAGACCCCATAATTAAGTTTCTCGAATTCGGTTCAACATTCGTACTAACTATAATATAAAGATAATTATTTTAACAGTTAACTTATACCCAATTAGTTTAATTAGTAGCCTCATAATTACTAGCGGTTAAGAGATCATTGTTATGAAATTGAACAATCTGTGATGATCTACATAACACCATATGTTTATCGGTTTCTAAAGTATTTGAAGCATTTCAAAAAGTAGGTATTAGTCTTCCTTACGACGTAAACTTTTACACAGCAAAACATATTAAGATCGGTCTTGTGATTTATTAGTAGCCGATAGCCAAGTGCGCCGCGTAGGGTTGCCAGGTCGCCAAACCTAATAGCCGGACAGACCAGCCAGTTTGGCCGGACATTTGGCTAAATCAGCCGGACACCCTACATTATTGAGGATTTTGTGTCTCAGTATTTAAGCTTTTCTGATTATTACCATAAATCTTGTTAAATTAAATTAAATGTAAAAAGCCTAACAAAAGCCGGACAACCTGGACACCGTTTATTTTGGCCGGACACGCAATCAAAAAGCCTAACTATGTCCGGCTTTATCCGGACGCCTGGCAACGGTAGCCGCGCGTATCCGTAGCGAATGCACGTATCGCGACATTCGCGACAGCTAGATGCGACCCGTATTTGATTGGTCGCCATTTAGTAGCGTTTTCTATATAAATCTCGAGATCCTCCGTGCTTCGAAAGGCACGTTAAGCCGTAGGTCCCGGTTTTTATAGATTTTTTTTATATCATTAAGCTAAGTATGCATTTAGGCAGCCTGAAGAAATCTGACAGTGTTGGGCACTAACACACCTCGGGTCATATTCCTGTTGATCTTATATCAAAAGGGTCACGAAGGTCAGACGATAGTCGCTCCATGGTAACAACCAGTGCCACCAAAACAAGGACCATGACTTACAGCGCACCCTAGGCTCTGAAGCGTTAGCCCTGGAGGACGCAGCTAGCAAAGCATGATTGGACGAATAAGGTAAATTTAAAGATTTACATGTACAAGCCATAAAAAAGGAAGAGAATACCGTAACGAGTATTACAGAACCTCAGAATTCAGCGGATTATGCGCTCGCCGATGAAAATATACAACGAAAATCGCATGAATACCTACACCAATTTTTTTTAAATAAATATCTCGCCAATCTGTTAAGTTTAAAAGCGGTGCTAAATAATTCAGATTAGTGTGGGCGGAAACTAATAAAACATGATTAATGATATGTTAAATAAGACATCGTGAATTTATCGCATTCGAGATCGGATAATTATCGCCATGCGGATCTTGTCGGTGTTTTTTGATCCTTATGGATTTAAAAGCAGAAGAAAATTGAGTATATTTCACGAGTTCCGTTCAGCTGGTACGCTGTTACTCATGGTACTAGATTTGGCGGTACTGGTTATTGCAATGGAGCGACTGTCGTCCGATGTCCGTAAGTAACCCTTTATATAGAGAAACGAGACCAACAAACATAGGCTACTTTTTTGACACAGGCGGAAACTGCCTCCGTAGTTCAGTCGTTAAGGCGTTCGCCTTTGACCCAGGGGTGGTGGGTTCGATTCCCAACGGAAAGCATACTTTCAATCAATCAATCAATCATTTATTTATTTGTTTAGTTGTTTCCAGTTTGCTTAGGACTTTGCAGGCTTGAATCACCTGATTGTCGCGGCTTTTATTTGGTAGTCGTAAAGGAACCACGTCAGAGGCCGAGAGGCGGTTCCGAACAACTCTGACACCAAGGTGTACATAGTCGGTGGATAATATAACCTACACGAAATGACGATGACCGTGGTACCCACTCGATATTGAATCAAAATAACGACAAAGCTAACACCTTATTTTGAATATTCACCTTCAATTTCAAAGGTCCATTGACATAGAGGACTTACAACAGACATAACAAAACATAAAAATGCGGCACAAATATATCCCTTAGCATTATTTTGCGAAATACCGTGTGTCAACCGGCAAACAATACTATAAAAAATAGAATACAACTCAAGTGATGACGTCGAACTTAAGTTATAAGAGATCTCCTAAAATCCACATTCTTATAAAGTTGGTTTGTTATCATTATTTCAGCTCCAGTCAGTCCACTGCTAGACGTAGGCCTAATGATTTCCTTGCAACAGGTACATCCAGCGTTTGCATGCTACATTTTCCCATCATCTGACCATCTGATCGGTGGTTGTCCAACGCTGCGCTTGCTGTTTCGTGGTCGCCATTCGAGAACCTTTCCGTCCCATCGGCCATAGGTTCTGCGCGAAGAGTTGGTTAGGTTATAACAAGGTAAATGTTCTTTTCGCTTCTCGGCTTCAAAAGTGCTATTTTTAAAAGTGTGACTCACGCAGCATCGGCGAGTCGAATAATTTATGTTCGATATTTAATTTTTGCTTTCGTTAACGAGGTATTTTTTCATACATTTCAAAAATAGGACTCCATGGTTTCTTTGACGAGTACCATTTGACAACTTGGAAAGAACGCGCTAAAATTCATTATATTCACAAGAGAGAAAATTATATTCTTACCTACATTAGGTTTGATTAACTTTATTTGATGTTGGAATTCAAGTTGAAGTAAAACAACAGCTGAATGTCTCGTACTTACCTGAAACAAAATAAAACTTTGTTAAAACAAATTGTCATATATGTATTATTTTGAAATAACTGGCAACTGAATTTTTCTATCAAAATTAAAATCATACACAGAAACTTAATTATTAGCGGTCTCAGAGTTTCGAAGTGGTCACCACGTCCTCACATGGCGAGCTGAGCAAAAAAGAAAAAAACAACATGAGAGAGACATACTTATAGTAAACAGGAAATATCAAAACACCAGTATTATGTATTTGTGCAATTATTTTTAAGTCCTGAAAGGTCGGTAGAAATGTATTTTCGTAATTTCCAGTGTCTCAGTTATTACAAATATATTACCTAAAACTAAACCTTTTGTTGTTTCCTCTCTAGGGTCCGCTGAATGACATGTCTTTAGAAATAAGCAACCCATGAAAAAATTCTGAAAATAAAATGCAAATAAAACCGAACAAAGCTTGTTACTCGGACCATACTTCAAGCACACTGGTATAGAGCATATATTAAGTAGAAGACTTACTTAAACCAGCAGGAACTGACAACTATTGCAAGGTTTCTGCAACTTGGGTATATATGGTTGTTGACTACTGTATATTTTTTCTTTTATAATTGATACGACGCATTAATATTTTCACTTTGTCTAGTTTTAATACTTCTTAGGAGAAAAAAAGTCACAGACATAGCCCAGCGGATTAGTTCTTTGAAGTGGCAGTGGGCACATAGCGCGCAGAACGGATGGCCGATGGGGCAGTAAGGTTCTCAAATGGCGACCACGAACCGGCAAGCGTTGGACATCCTCCGGCCAGATGGTCAGATGAGCTGTAAAAGGTCGCAAGCAAACGATGGACGCAGAGCTTTAGTAGAAACCTATGTCCAGCAGTGGACTGACTGCGGTTGAAATGATGATGATAATGAAATGTTCTCGGTCGATTGTCGCCGTAAATTTTTGTGTTTACACTATGTTGGTTCGCATAAGACCGGTCATGTTGTATGGATTAGAATGTTGGGCAACGAAAGCGACGGATGAAAGGAGATTGGATGCAACTGAAATGAGAATGTTGAGATGGATATGTGGAGTGACTAGATTAGATAAAATAAGAAATAAGTAAATAATAATAATTACGAACGCTCGGGATGGTACCTGGTCCAAAGGATATCCATTGCTATTCAGAGAGGCAACGCAGCTAGCGTAATGGGTACCTTTGAACCGGGGACAATCTGGGGCGGAATTTTTGATTTGATTTTTGAGTAATAGTAATTTTTCTTTTCTGCTTGTAAATATGTAAAGATAATAAATAATAAATTACTGAGTAAAGTCTAATTAAGTATGAAAAAGAAATAAGTATATAAGAGGAAGCATGAAAGTTGTACAAATGAATGAAAAGTTGGAAAGTTGTAGGTTAAGATGGTACGGTCATGTTGTGAGGAGGGAGAAAAATCATATTACCCAGACAATGCAAAATTTCAAGGTTGCTGGAGGAAGAAATACTTCTAAAGAGGAAGACCAAAAGAGAGAGACTGGATTGTATCAGGTTAGTAGGAAGGGCGTGGAAAAGGAAATGTGTAGAGATCGAGGAAAGTGGAGTGGCCTAACATACATTAGTGGTGATCTGTAATACAGGTTTCTTTGGAAACCTATCTCAGACACCACTCTCTCACAACACTGGTATTATCAGTTGCTTTTCTAATGTACCTACTATTAAGCACTTGCCAATTGTGTTGAGAAAATAAATATTTTTTTTATTTATTTTTTACTATGCAGAGTCCACATAACGAAGTGGGACAAGTTAAAGGAAAAGAAGAGACTTTGTTAGTTCCAAGCACTTATAAAATTAATTTGCTACTAAGTACTAGCTAATTAACTTCCGAAAAGTAATACCAGAATCAATTCAACATCGTATTCATTTTATCCCTAAAATACTTATAAACGTCCGCTTTTTAAAGCTAGTTATCCTTATCTACATTTGCTTAAATAATACAATGGTGTAAGCAACCTGCTTTCTTTACACTAACCTAAAACAGTTGACCGTTTGTCAAGTATTTGTGAAGTGACGTCATTTGTGAACAAACTGTCAAATCCCAAACGTGATAGTGTTGAAGTTCAGTTCATTACTGAGGCAGGTCATGGGTATGGTTTAAAGATTGTATTTTTATTGTATACTAGCTGTTTCCCGCAGCTCCGCCTGCTTCTAAAAGTAGCCTATATTTGACCTCGGGTCTTCAACTATATTCATACCAAATTTCATCAAAATCCGTTCAGCGGTTTGGTCGTGAAAGACAGACGGACAGACAGACTTTCGCATTTATAATATTATAAGTTTGGATGTAAATGGCTTCAAACTATAAAAATTTAGTCAACCATGTTCATATGTGTTACTAGTAGCTCTATCATACGAGTATTTTACTAACGCAGACGCTAATATATAATATGACATTTCTTATTTACCTTACAATCCGTCAGAGACTCTGCACAGGTTTTTCATACAAAATTATTATTGTTAATGCAGTCGACTGCGTCTATAAAATCTAATGGTTGACGTACCTCGATCGGCAGTACTATGGATGGATGGAACTCATGACATACATACATACATACCATCACGCCTTTTTCCCGTAGGGGAGGCAGGGATTTCCATTCGCTACGATCCTCACAGACTTCCCTCGCTTCTTCTACGCTCATCACTCTCGTCATACACGCTCGTCGATTACGGGTACTCCTGACATCTCCTTTTTTTAATATGTCTGCGATTTGGTCGCAGCATGTTCTCCGAGGCCGGCCCTAATTCGACTTCCTAAAATCCTGTCAGCAGATCACAAAATTTTAATGGCAGGTCGATTTTTCTTTTCGTAATACACAAAACTAGCATTTTCCCGCCGCTCCACCTACGTCAAAAAGTAGCCTATGTTGTTGTAGCCTGTAACAGCTGCCTGTCTATAATTAAATAAATAAATGTTTGACCCTGGGTCTTCAACTATATATTCATACCAAATTTCATAAAAATCCGTTCAGCGGTTTGGCCGTGAAAGTGTCACAGACAGACAGACAGACTTTCACATTTATAATATTAGTATGGATATGGATATAGATGGTTGAGTTTCGCGTTCTAAGCAGGCTGTGAAAATTTGGCTGGTCAAAAGTCACCTGCATTTTAAGTCAATAGCTTAAAAATTTACAAATTTAGTCAATCATGTATTTTTAACTCCTTTATGAATTGTACCTAAGAATGACTCTATCACTCGAAATATTTCGATCTGTTCCAGTTCTGTCAAAAGTTCAAGTTCAAAACATCAATCAGTTTAATTTTAACTTTCAACTGTGTAATGAGTCAATTCCACGGTTAGTGTAATTAATACCTTGTTTGATTAACATCTCGAACTAACAGGCGTGATGGCACTTCAAGGAATCCCGTAAATTACTCTTTTAATGCTCAGTGGGGCCATTAAACTAGCGGGGTTTTCAGAAAAACATAGAATACTAACAAACAATAAACTTAAATAACTAGGGATATACACTAAAATAAGGAAAATACTGTACAAAAAAAAACATAATAGGTAATTTAGATGTAGTAGATTATTTCTGCGTTAATTTTCTGTTTTATTGGAAGAGGCGATCTCTTAACAGCATTAAGTCCGCCTAAAAAATTTGGGTATAAATTGTAAGCAAAATACAAATTTTAAAGTACAATAGGCAGATTTTTTTTCTAAAAAGACTAAGTACCAACAGTTTACCTATTGGTAGATCAGAGAGTTATGTGGATGCACGTTAAAAAGGCCGAAAACGAAAATAAAAATGCCCATTTCTTAAAATTATTCTAAGTAATTTTTAAATGAATTTCTTGCTATAAACTACTTAGTCATCGTGAAAAACATATATCCATTTGCAAAATATTGCACGAAATGTACTTTTATTATACAATTTACCTTATAACATTATGTAATACATTATTTAAATATCAAGATAACATCCACGATAAAATTCAAATCGAGATGTTTATCTATACAGCTTCATTACTTAGATAAATTCAGCACATTTACCAGTTGAATTTATCGGACGTTTAAATATTTGTGTCAAGTGAAATTAATATGGGCTTAATTGAAAATCTCTTTTACCGTTACCCCTTTAAATAAGCAGTGAACAGAAGGGACACTTCACTTTTTTTACATTAATGTTTTGAAAGGCAGGTCAAATAATGAAGGTAAGATCCGATAAAATAAGATAAATACATTTATTTATTATTTTGGGAAACAAACAATTTAGAAACACTTAGATACATTAAGTCACAATATAAATGTTGCATAAATCAGTATTCAGTATCAGTATGGTATCAGTATACTTTTTAAATTGAAAGAAAGTATATCTTTTGTTCGAATTCTTTCAAATCCAATGACTACGGTCGAGGCAAAATAAAATATTTTCTATTCTGTTTATTCCGAAGCAACCTTATGTGTCCAAATAAATTACTCAAAGAAAAGGGAATCTAGTTTGCGCAAAAAGATAGACACATACTGTGCAACGGTTTCTTCATCAGCATCAGGAGCCCTATTTTGGAAAAGTATGACTCACACAAAATCGGTGAGGCAAATGGTTTTTCTTGGACATCGGCCGATTTTCATTCGACCCGCTGACCTTGGGCGAATCATACTTTTCAAAAAATAGGGTTCCTGAACGATTTTTCCAGTCATCCTCAGCTTTGATCAAACGGCATCTCCTCTTTGTAATTACTCCATCTCCATATCTCTTACTATTACTAAGTTCGTAGTATCACAGATTATAGAATAAATGCTATGATGAACTAAATAAAGCTAAAAAAATTAAAAAAATGTACGTAGACATGAATTATAACGTAATTTTAGATTAAGAATGCTGGAGTAACCCTTCTATGCAATTAACATTCTGTTGTGAAGCGTTAAGTGAGAGACAAGTATCGTTTTGCATAATTTCCTCGGTGCTAATCAATTTAGTACGTCGAATAGATAATTTTATGGATGAGCTGTTCGACAATCAATATCACTTTCAATGAGACATAAACTAGTTCAAATCTTAATTGTATTCAGATTTCTTGACCCTTTGATACCGTCTATAATTTGTAAGTTCGTAACAATTAATTTGGATTGTTAAGCATCAGGCAAGGCAAATCTAATCGTTCGTGTGTCTCTTTTTTAGATTTTCATATTCCCTGTATCTACATACTTTGTTTATATTTTGAATAATATCATGTAGTACCATGGAGTAATTACAAAGAGGAGATGCCGTTTGAAATGGCGCAGTGATGTGATCATTGGCGCTTCGCCGACACAAAAGTGGGCGGACCTTGTCATTGCTCGTGCTCCATGATTGGAGCGATGGCCGAACCAAGCACCCCGCACGTCTGCCTTCCGCCCCGTGTAGCCTTACAAACACTTTCTTACAAAACGCTTATTACGGCATCTCCTCTTTGTAATTACTCCATGTGTAGTACTTACCAACATAATACTTAAATGAGCTCAAACATTTATTTTATTTATTTAAAAAATTGTATGGAAGAAATTGCAATAACATGAATCAGCCTTGGTATTAAGCGACTTTTTTACCCTATGTCGTTATATTGACAAAGATCTCTCCAAACTAAGGAGTTGGGGGAGATCTTTGTCCAGCAGTGGGATAGAATACAGAGAGTAGTTTGGAAGACGAAACCTCTTTCTGCTCCGACACCTCTACCTAACGACTATTGTACTGTAACTACAATCAAATGAACTAACTGGTGGCGCAATATAATTTGGTAAGTGCTTGTAAAACTTCCGCAAAGTGACGCCTGAATCAATAAAACATAATTAAATGGTTTAGTTTGTAAACTGTACAATAAAAATCATAAATCTAGTCTCATCAAATATCTTCTGTTATTTTTTTATCCTTTTTTCAATTCAGTCATAATCGCCGATTTCGTGGCTCAACTTTATAGGTGCAATATACATTACCTACCACCTTGACATGTATATTTGACATCACCGACAACCTTATAAGGTTGCTTATCAAACTAATTGTTACCACGGAACCCATTACAAGTGAGAAGAGAACCATAAATTATTAAAATTATGGCGACATTTCGTGTGTTTGTTCGTCCTTTAGAAAGTGGACCCCTATGTATTATAATTTTGTGGCTACATTTTTTTTTTATTTATGGACACTTTTTTTTTATACAACTATGTAGGCAAAGGATCTCGTTAGTAGAGCGCGACCCGCGTATCCGTAGCGAATGCGCGTGTCAAGCGACGACGTGACGCGACCACTATTGGATTGGTCGCCATTTAGTGGCGCTTTCTATCTTGAGCTCCTGCGTGCTTTGGAAGGCACGTTTAGTCGTTGGTCCCGGTTGTTGTCGATAGATAGCAGTCGTTAGGCTGTGTCAGATACCTTGGGGCAGCCTGAAAAATTCTGACAGTGTTGGCCACTAACACACCTCGGGTCATGTGTTTCTGTTGGTCTGGTTTCCTTGTAAAATAGGGTTACGGAGGTCAGACGGTACTCGCTCCATTGTAATAAACAATACTGCCAAATCTAGGCGCATGACTTACAGCGTTCCGAAGCGTAAGCTGACAACGCAACTAGGATACACGCTAGGATGATGATGAGGCAAACAGGCGTACGGCCCTAACGGTAAGTGGTTACCGTAGCCTATGAACGCCTGCAACACCGGAGATGTCACGAACGCGTTGCCAACCTGTCCGCTATCAGCACAGCGACCCCTCTGGAGCCTGGCGACCCTACTCACCAGCAGGAACACAACACTGCATCACAGTGTTATTTGGCTGCGGTCTTCTGTAGGGTGGAGGTACTTCCCCAGACGGACATACTTTATTATTATTATTGATACTTTCTTGCATACTACAAAACATGACATTTTAAATTACATAATACAATAATATTTAATTTATTCAGGCGTTACTTTGCGGAAGTTAAAGTTACAAGCTAAGTGCTTATAATACAATAACATAGTGCATAGGGAATAATGATAGATAATGGTGGTCTAGATATTTTACTAATGTCAAAGGATTGAAAATAGCACTGACATAGTACTGTGGTCTCCTGGGGCATAAGTTGGCAACACGCTAGTGACACCCTCAAGGTACCGCGCTAGAAACGCTTCGCGGTCCAATGCTTAGCTTGCAATGTCCAATGTTTCAAAAAATTGTTGATTGATTTTTCAAATTAATTCTCAAAATCTTTATTTTCACATTTTATATCGATACATCACAAGTAAACATATAAAAATAAAACTATCTTATCTAAAAATAATAAATACAAAAAACTAAATATAACCTAAATTAGGTCCCCTGGGCAGAGTTCCCATCACGCAGGCAGCATTCCCGCGTTGAATAGCTATGGCTATTCGCTGAGCGAGAAAGCTGCCCGCGCGAGGGTCACCCGTTGCCTCTTTTAGGCGTCTACTGATCTCCCTGTGAAGACAAGGACTTCAAATTTGTAAAACAACCAATAAAATATAATGGTCACATGCTTCGGAAGGCACGCTACCTAAATCCGAAATACCTACAAATCGCTCGCCACGTCTGTCTGTCCATTCTAACACTTGTTCACACAGAAATGTGTGTTTTAACGAGAATGTGTCTGCAAGGTTGAATTTGTTGACAATTTATTGTAAGGCTAGAAGAGCAAGTTAACTAAGTTATATATATTTTTTTATATAACTAAGTAGGCAAACAGGCGTACGGCCCACCTGATGTTACCGTAGCCTATGAACGCCTGCAACACACGAGCGCGTTGCCGACCTGTCCGCTGTTAGCACAGAGACCCATCTGGAGCTTGGCGGCCCTACTCACCAGCAGGAACACAACACTGCATCACAGTGTTATTTGGCTGCGGTCTTCTGTAGGGTGGAGGTACTTCCCCAGACGGACTACTCCTTACAAAATGTCCTACCTTTCTTTTATGTCCTACCACTCTTAAATCTAATCTATATTGACGACCTCTGTAGCATAAAGGTTAACATGCGTGCTCGCTGCTCAGTAGGTCCCAGGTTCCTGACGCGAACAACTGAGGACGCGACCGGGAAGGCGCTAAAATGAGACAGAGGGAGAAAGTTTATGTGTGGCAGCGGAATACGATCGTTTTGAGTTAGAGGTCGAATAACGAAACTTGGCACACGTGTTAATTTCGAAAAATACATGAAGTGAACCACGCCCAATATCAACAAGAATCATTTCGAGGCATCGAAATTAAACGCTTCTTTTTCAATGTTTCTTCTACATATCGAATACAGGGTTTCCTATGACACATGACAGACAGACGGCAGACGACCATTGTGTCATATTACATAACTGTCTGTGATATGCGAAACTTTTATGTGACAGCCTGGAGTTTATTAGTTCTAACTATATAACCACGAGAAGAATGCCTACTTTGTTAAATTGTATGCGTGATGTTTAAGTATGTAAGTACAGAATATTTTTATGGTGGATTTTTATTAAGTAAAAATATTTTGAGGGGTTTATTAAGGCCAAAGACTAACTAGACTAAGAGCAAAATTTCCTTCCAGCTAAATTCCTTTAATACCTTTTAGTTAGTGAACTCAAAAATATAATCTATAAGGCTGTTATCGATAGATGATAGTTGTTAGGCTGTATCCGATGCCTATAGACAGCCTGAAAAATCTGATACGTTAGTCACTAACACACCTCGGGCCATCTTGTTCTTATTGGGTTTAGTTTTCTTGTAAAAAAAGTTACATTTGGTCAGACGGCAGTCGCTCCATTGTGATAACCAGTACTGCCAAGACCATGATCAAAAAGCTTGGCCTGGTTTCCCGGTAAAATAGTTACAGAGGTCAGACGGCAGTCGCTCCATTGTGATAACCAGTACTGCCAAGACCATGATCAAAAAGCTTGGCCTGGTTTACCGGTAAAATAATTACATTTGGTCAGACGGCAGTCGCTCCATTGTGATAACCAGTACTGCCAAGACCATGATCAAAAAGCTTGGTCTGGTTTCTCGGTAAAAAAGTAACATAGATGAGACGGCAGTCGCTCCAAGCGTCAAGCATAGGCTAACAACTTGTAAACACACTCGAACAAAGAAGAGTTATAAAAAACTTCATTTTCTAAATATTCTTTATTCATAGAATTGGCGTCACATGTCAGTTAGTTGTTATATAGGTATCTGTCGAAATAATATGTCGTGATTTGCTTATGTTAAATATATCTACCGTTACACTAAAAATTGCGTGGGTCAGCCATTATGTTGAAGATTAAATGCGTTATTTTTGTATGATAAAAGAGTTACAGTGTTCTCGCGTATTTCAAATTTTTATTGGATGCGTAACTGTCATTATCTGTAAAGAAAAATTAGGCGGTATTTCATTAATAGTGTCGTATCTATCGATATATCATACCTCTATTGTCGTCATAGAATAAAGGTTTTTATGAAGGTCGGAATCTATAAATACTACTGGAGGTGTGTTAACATCCATAGCCTACGTTTTTTATGTTCTCGTCAAGACAGTCGTTGCAAAAGGTTATCAATAAAATTGTAACATTTTTCATTTTGGAAAATTCGCCAAATCCTTTTAAAAAACACTTAAATACCTATTTAATAATTAATTAATTAGAACACGCACACGTCGCAGGTTCCTACTTAGTACAACTTTGAAATATACTGGCAAAAATCTATATATATGAAAATCAATTGCTGTTCGTTAGTCTCGCTAAAACTCGAGAACGGCTGGAGCGATTTGGCTGTTTTTGGTTTTGAATTATTTGTGGAAGTCCGAATAGGTTTAAAAGGTGAATATATTCGGAGGCGGTACAAAGTTTGCCGGGTCAGCTAGTCTACACTTCTACACTAATCTACACTAATATTATAAAGAGGAAAGATTTGTGTTTTTGTGTGTATGTTTGTAATGAATAAACTCAAAAACTACTCTGCTGATTTCAAAAATTCGTTTACCATTGGAACTCTAACATTCACCCTGAGTAACATAGGCCATTACCGCAGGTGGAGCTGAGGGAAACAGTTAGTATAGTCTAAATTAATGTTAATACTTTTAACAATTCCCTAGTAAAGTTAACACATGCATCTTTTCTAAACATCTTTCAGCGGCGCTTAAAATCGTAAATGACCATTATAGCAATTCTTCCGTTACAGTAAGAATTTTTTTTCATTATTTAGTACAGATTTACATAAGCAACTTCTTAGTATATATATACATAGGGCGCACTGTAAGTTTCCGGAACTGGCCACTTACATAAACAATATTTAAAAATTTATTGCAACATTTGAAAATAGAACTCTTTGGCTGTAGAATGCAGTTTGTTTCATCTGACTGTCTTTTGTTTTTACCTTGTGGCGCCATTTAAAAAATTGTGTGTCTGCATCAACATGGATTTAACTCGGGAAAATTTTCATAGTATGATTTTCTACGATTTTAAGTGTAATTTGACAGCTCAACAGAGCATCGCTCGGCTTGAAACAGCTTTTGGCAATGAAGCACCATGCAAGACAACTGTTTATAGCTGGTTTGCAGAATTCAAGCGTGGTCGTATCAATCTCAGTGACGAATCTCGCGATGGTCGGCCGTCCACCGCTGTGACCAACAAAAACATCAATGCTGTGTGCCGTATGATTGAAACAGACAGGCATGTGACCTACCATGAAATTCGCGCATCCTTAGAAATAGGCATGAGTCAAATACAATTAATCCTACAAAAACATTTGGGTGTGAGAAAGCTGTGCTCGCGGTGGATCCCACACAACTTGACCGAGGCTCAAAAAACGGACCGCGTCACTTGGTGCAGTGCCATGCTTACCAGATTCAACGAAGGTGCGTCAAATTTGGTATGGGACATAGTAACAGGTGACGAAACATGGATTTATTGCTACGATCCCAAAACAAAGCAGCAATCGAGCGTATGGGTCTTTCAAGATGAGCCGAAACAAACCAAAGTGGCGCGCGTGAAAAGTACATCTAAGCGGATGATTGCTTCTTTTTTTAATAAAACTGGACACGTGGCTACTGTTGCTTTAGAGAATCGTCGTACAGTGAATAGTGACTGGTTACACGACCATTTGTTTGCCGGAAGTTATTGACGAACTCCGTAAAAATAACCGTAAACGCCGTATCATCCTGCACCACGACAATGCTAGTTCTCACACGGCCAGACAGACAAACGACTTTTTGAAGGCGAAAAATGTAGAACTCATGAGTCATCCTGCATACCATATATCATCATAATAAAAAGAAAAACTTTAAGGCAAATTTTTTATGTTTAAAGAATTTGCTTAAGTGTTAAGATCCGGAATTTTCAAAACATCTAATTGAATACAGGTAGGTATGTTTGTATGAATGTTCACTTTCCTTCAACCTTAGCGTGATTTTCTGTCATTTGTCACAGGTTATCAGACGGAAACGCTTGGCTTTGAGTCAGTAGCTGGCATTTGAATACCTATTAGCAATTTTATTACGATAAACTTGCTTGCTCATGTGGTTTTGCTTGAACTATCACAATATCTAATTCTACATTTCATTCATTCCCGAATACAGAAGCCCAATTTTTAAAATGTCACTCACGCTAAACCGTTAATTCCAGTTCTGCCTTTGACCCAGAGGTCGCGGGTTCGATTCCCACGGGAAGCATACTTTGTTTAGTTGTTTCCAGTTTGGTTAAGACATTGCAGGCTTGAATCACCTGATTGTCTAAAAATAAAGATGATTCCGTGCTTCGGAAGGCACGTTAAGCCGTTGATCCCAGCTGCCATTTGGTGGTCGTTAAAGAAACCACGCCAGAGGCCGAGAGGCGGTTCCGCACAACTCTGACACCAGGGTGCACATGGTCGATTGACAATGTAACCTACTCTAAATGATGATGATGACGCTAAAGCTAATGATGATTTTGGGTTAAACATTTCAAAAATAGGGCTTCAGCAACTAATACCTAACCAACCAACTCTTGTTAACTCTTATCAGCCGGTTATACAAAAGACTAATCAGTGATTAGTGAATGATAATTAAATAAATATGGACAAAACACACATATTGAGTTAGCCAAAAGTAAGTTTAAGACTTGTGTCATGACATAATATCAATATATTATTATACTGCCATTATTTAAGTACTTATTTAAAATTTAAACTTAGTGAACTTGCAAATCAAATCAAATAGTTTTTTCTGCAAACATAGGTATACATGAACATGCAGTTGTTACAGATAATAGGGAACGCTATGTTTTGCCATTAAAGTATTGCATCTAAAGGGTTTCAAATAATGGAATAACATTCTTCCAATTTGTCTCAAAAGGCGCGCCCTGTCAAAATTCAACTTTATACATACAAACAGACATACAAATTATACAAAGATCTATGTAGTAATAGAAAGTAAACAGAGGTTTAGGTAGTCCATAACAATTTATCACTTAACTATCAGTTATGTCATCAGTATACAACTGTTAAGAACAAGTACTTAAAGTTGACTAAGGGACGAATAGCGGTTTCAATAAATCCTTACCTATTTATTGAAACCACTTACATTAGCAACGATATTTCAGAAATTTAACGTCAGGCTGACCGGCGGACATAAATTTAAGAGAGTCCACTGTAAAACGCTGTCAACGACTGGATCATGAATAAGTCAGCCTTTTGTGGGAATGTGAAAAAAGCTAAATTGTCTACCCTATAATTTGAAAAATTAATAAACCTTTTTGAGCCCATTTTAATAAAAAAAAGAATGTTTCATATTAAAAATCGATAAAAGATAGAAACTACCTAAATATATTTTAGTTAACATAGGCTTAACAAACGTTTGTTATTTTTTTACAGAACGAGGCTGATTTTGTTAAATAAACAATACAGACTTACATCCATACGTAATCTTCATACCGTGTTTAATACTAACTTATTAAACCTTCATTATAAATAACTAGCTGTTTCCCGCAGCTCCACCTGCGGTATATAGCCTATGTTACTCAGGGTGAATGTAGCTTTCTAACGGTGAAATAATTTTTGAAATCGGCACAGTAGTTTTTGAGTTTATTCATTACAAACATACACACACAAATACAAATCTTTCCTCTTTATAATATTAGTGTAGATGTAGATAAGTGTAGAAGTGTAGTTGTAGAAAACAAACAAGTTTTTCACTACGTGTTCAAATTATGTAATTGTAACCTTCTATTCCGTAAATTATTTACTTGAAGTCAAAAGTAAATGCCGTTAAATAGCCATTTACATACAAAACCTATATTATAAGTAGTTTTATTTCAAAATAGCTGAACTGGCCAGTTAACGTCAACTGGATTGGCGTTTACTAAACTGACGTTAATGAGACTGACTACATGCTTTTCTGCTACTCAAAGTCACTCAGTTGCTTGTTATGTTTCCAAATGCTATATGCAAAATAACAGGTGAAATTGACTTATTTCTTCTATTACTTTTACAAGCAGTTCCTCGTGGCTCTGCCCGCGGCATAAAGTATATTTTTCATACAAAATTTGACACTCGTTTGCAAGTCCTCATTGCAGTCTAATGAGTTTATTTTTGAAAGAAAACATAAGCCTAATATCTGGGACTTCAACTAATATATATCCATACCAAATGTCATCACAATTGATCTAATTATTTGTCTTGAAAACAGACAGACAAACTGACAGATATTTATGCTAGTATGAAGTATGACATGAATGATATGATTAGTATCGAAGTATGGATTGGTAAAAATGGAAGTAGGTCTGAATATTTAAATAAATAATTAAATAATGAACACCTATTAATAGTTATTTTTTAATCAAAACGAAACGAATATTCACTTAAAACATTAATTTAATCGACATCCTAATTAGATAACCAGTATCGTTATTTAAAATTAACGTCATAACAACATAGCGTTTTAACAACAGTTATTTGTCGTTGTCAACTAACTGACGGTTATGTTGATGGAGTTTTAATTGGATTTATAGTGCCTCTGACCACCTAGGATTCTTATTAAGAGCTTAATAACCAGGTGGTAGACGTGTTTAAGAATAGACCACGGCCCCATCATGCCTTTAGAGATAAAGTCGAATTCGTAAAATCTCGTAAACCATGGAGGATGTCGGTGTTCGAATTCTCTGTCATCTCTCAACTCTCAAGTGACATTTTTCTACTCCTAACGTTCACCAACTTGACACTTTAGCTGACAGTAACGTCTCTCGACGTAGATAACAATTGAGTGCCATTGTTATTTTCGTATCAGTCTGGGAAAGTGTTAATACGTATAATCAAACACTATAATTCAAAATATATTTATTGCACACATACAGAACAAATAATTCGCTACTTTAAAACAAAAGGGGCCACAAATCAAAATTTTCCAAAATTGCTTTTATTTAAAAAATACGCCTAAAATCATTCATATTTTCATATTTCACAAAGACACCCGTTGAATTCGGCTTTTAAATCACTTATTTACACATACCCCCCTTAAGCATTTTGACACTTTTGCGGGTAATTTCAGATCAAAACGGCCACATTTTTAGTTGTAGTCCATAATTAGAAGCGAACTTATGCTAATGGACCACAATACGAAAACTGGCTGTATCGTGTATAAATTTATTAGCAACAGAATATAATATTCTGTGGTAACAGGGGCACATTTCGGAATGCGTCCGTTTGGCATATGAAAAACGAAGAAAAAACGAACAATTTTTTTTTTCGATAAAAGTAAGACTTTTCAAAAAGTGTGCATTTGGGAAAACGCCACGGCGAATTTCTTCACAGCGACTAAAATAAATACATAACAGATGCACTAAAAAGCCACGGGAACTGTTGACTGGAGAGGCGAATAAGGAGCAGTAACGATTGATGCTCTAAAACAAATGCATTTGTATGTATTTCTTGAACACGGGAGAATTCGCCACGGCCACACTTGTATGTCATCTCTATGATACGAAATATCGGCAGTAGCGTATGTAGTCACAACGTTAGAAGTTATCTATGTGTATATTAAAACTTATCTTTTCCTAAAATAACTTTTCTATTTTTAACATAGACTGTCACGGTCGTAAATACCAGTGTTGACCGACTAGTTAATCTACAATCAACAATAACGTGAAATTATGAACGTCATTTAACTTTGATCAACGAAATAGTTACACACTTTTTAATTTGTCAAGCAAGAATAATATTGAAATAGATTTATTAATATTTACTTATTTATTTTTGTTCCTTAACATGCTAATTTAAGTATTTTTTTAAACTATTGCATAGCTTTTATCGCGGGCTTTGAGCGTGGCGACCGAATCAAGAAATTCCGTAACGAAAATAAAACCTAACACCCCTCACTCCGCCTATCATGTAGGCTTACAAGCAAATTTGCATAAGTTGATAAAAATGCTATGCAATAGCTTTACCGCGGCAGTCCCCGAGTGTTACACTTTTTTTTTTTTTAATTTTCGAGTATTTCAAATACGGTGACTACGAATTCTTTTAACCTTGACAAATGAAATATAAAAACAAAATTGTTAAAAAAAATTTTGAACAACATTAAAGACCTACTAAGGCCTCACAAGCCTTAGCTAGACTTAACTAGTATTTAATTAATATTGCGTTAATTAATCTCATAAAAGAAATGAGCTACATTTAAAACTGTTGAAATTGACCATGACATAACCTCAAATGTTAAGTGCTTTACGAAAATGTCAAATCCCGCCTTATTTGGATACACGCATTGGAACAAGAGGTTTGTATAAAGTGTAAATCAAATTACGTTTGTGTGAAGATTTAATATGTAAACAAGTTTCTAAACGGATTTGTGTTTTCATTTCGTGTAGTTTGTGTTAATAGATTTACAAAGTCTCAAAAAAATCGTAGCTGTGAAAGTGATTTACACTCTTTTACGTCTATTTGACTCTGTGGTTCAGTAGTTAAGGCTTTTGCCTTAGACCCGGTGGTCATGGGTTCGATTCCCATGGGAAACGTTTGTTTAGTTGCTTCATACTTTGTTTTGATGGTTGCTTGTTGCGAGACTTGATCGATTTAAAAGGTAGAGTAAGGAGAAATAGTATGTAGAGCTCAATAAAATTATTGAGATAGGTATTATTAATGCGAAAGTAACTAGCATTAGTCGAATTTAAATTAAATAATACCAGAAAACTTGGTAAGTAATTAAGTATGGTGAGTATAAGTACAACCCCCCTTCAATAAAGGAAATTCTAAATGGGGGAGGCCCATGTCTGCAGTGTACTTCTTATGGCTGTGATAATGATCATAAATACCAGAAATTAGTGGCGTGCTTTAAGAGGTTTCATTGGTTAGCCTATATGTGAATATATTTTTAAACACAAAAAATAATTAAAAATGCAAATGGCTAGGTTGCCTACCCTATGACAAATATCTGTGCACGTCATAGCTAAAACAGATGTTTTCTAATGAAAGTGTTTTAAAATCTTCCACAAATATTCCGGTTTAGGGTTCTAAATTATCCTTTTAGTCAATTACGAGGCTTGCGCGAGAAAATCTATGAAATAAAGGCAGAGTTAGAAGAAATTGTATCATAATGCAATAAAGTACGCTTTATAGGCACGACGAATAATTTTCGATTTCATGTTTAAATGAAAGACCTCACTTTAATAGGCATTTTGGTAAAAAAAACACGTCGATAAAACTTAAACTAACTGACATATGACCAAGTTAAACTCACGTGCATTTTGGACGATACCAAACGCTCCATACTAATGGATACCTAGCGGTGACGTCACTCCTAGATAATTTACAAGGGGTGACACTAAATTTGTTTGACGACTACCTTAAATATTGCGTTTATGTAAATAGTTCCTAATTGAAAGTTTCTTAATTTTTTATATGTTCACAAGTAATAATATAATTTTATAGTAATTTTATATTTTCAAAATGGACTTTTCCATCTATTTTTAAATTGTTATAAAAAAGCTCCCGTGCAAAAATTCAAAGTGTTAATTTTAATAACCAATTTAAATACATGTATGATACCATGAAATATCATTACTTTTTAAATTTTTGAACCTTGTCGTCATCCCAATATGTATGATAGTTTATATATTTGCATGACTTATAAAATTTGCATGCCAATTGTTGGCGCTACACCCTTGATCTTATGATAATTCTTTCTGGTCAATTTTGGCCATAGCATTTATTCTACCGCGTAAGCCTGCAAAAAATATATTTCATTTCATTTTAATATTTATTTAATACAATACAATACAATACAAAAACTCTTTATTGCACAACAAGGATACATTGTTAAATACAAGTAATTACAAGAAAAATAACCTTGCGCAAATAAGTATTTTACATTGAAAAATTCCAACAATTTATCTGCATTTTCTTTTTCAATTAATGCTTAAAAATCTTATCAAACACCGCAAGACCATTATATTGTCCGGATCGTGCACGATTCCGAATTTCCTCTAAAAATCTCATTACAATTTCAACTTTAACTCTTTGCAACTAGGGTTCAATTCAGATTACACCCGGCGACCACCCAAGCCGTTTCCTAGCTTAACCTCCGATAACGCTGTAGCACTGATAAGCGCTATCGTTTACACAGATTCGGGTTTTGCATAAACCATAGACAACTGTATGAAGCTAGTGTGAAATACTTGTTTAATTACTGATTTTAAAAGCACTATCTCTTTCATCTGAGCGCTTTCCCGGTTGCGCCTGCGGCTGGGCTTCCAAGCCCATGCCACAGAAAAGACAATAGTTAGGGATACCACTGCTTTTCTACATGTTTCCCTCCACTTCGCGCGGTCTTTGTCATAATTGGTAGTATGGTGCTTGTGCCTACCCCTACGGGAAAAAGGCGTAAAATGTATGTATGTATGTATGGTATGTGGTGCTTGGTATTCTAATCCATACTAATATTGTAAGTGCGAAAGTCTGTCTGTTACGCTTTCACGGCCAAACCGCTGAACGGATTTTGATGAAATTGGATATGAATATAGTTGAACACCCAAAGTCTAACATAGGCTACTTTACGGCGCAGGCGGAGCTGCGAAAAACAGCTAGTATTTGGGTCCCAACTGATGAGTATAGATGAGTATAGAAGAAGAACCCAATTCTTATCCAAGAAGAACATTCTTGGATAAGAATTGGGTAGAAACCACTAGATAGAGCTAGGCCAAAAGTCCCCTCTTAGCTCTTCGAAAGCTAAAAAAATGCACATATTTTCTCGTGCCTCTATTGCCACGTGGAGCCAAGAAAACTCTTATACTTATACTCCAATAACACGAAATTATTCCATAGTAATATAATAATAATAACCTATTAGATACCTAAAAGTTATTTTTATATTCATTTATTTAACATTTTCCAAAAATTTATACAAACAAATTAACATAAGATAAAGCTCATTAGCTTTTTTAAATTGTAATTAATTGTCACGTTATAACAAATAATAAATTTTTTAGTTAGTATGCACATTAAGAATTTAATTGAGTTTTGTTAAGTAATATTATCCTAAGTAATTATTATTTTTTAAATAAAGTAGGTGAAACGGAACTAACCGGGCGTAGATAAAACTGCTAGGGAGCCGCCACTTGTCGGGTTAAGACGGTATGTCAATACAGACATACAGGGCTGATAACTATGTGAAAATTAATATACAAACATACATATGTCTTTAGCCGAGAATATAGCGATGTGCTTATTAACAAAGCTAAGTTGTGGTTTTCAATTCAATGATTTTTACTCTTTTGTAAAGAAATTGATTATTTTGCTTCCTTGTGATTTTTCGCATTCCTTCAAATGTATCCCGGTAAAAAAAAAATGTTATTGTCGATTGAAAATAGGGGCTGATTACTGATAACAGACACTGAACTCGGAAGCAACCAGCTGAGGATGCAACCGGTAAAACCCTAAGACGAAGAAAAACGTCCATAACCAATTGTGTCAACACATTGCTCTGTCCAGCTAATAAATATCATGTAGCTTCTATTCTCGGTCAGGGAAAATTGGAAAGTGGTCTTTTTTAAATTGCTCTGGGACCTGGCTTAGCGTTTAGGCTTCAGATGTATGTTTCACCAATGTTACTTAATAAAAATTTTGAATCTGGAACTTTTGTATTATTGATTTGTTATTAAAATGACTTATATCACAGAATTGTTAATAGTATTATAGTAACAATTTAGGTAAATTAAGTTTCCAACAAATACTTATGGATTTTTTTAAATCTGGTCTTTGTGTGATGTCTATGTATCCGTTCAAACATGCAAACTCTTTAGCTTTATTATTATAAAGTAGGTATGTAATCTTTATTAGACACAAATAACACTAGTTGCTCGCCGCGAACATAGACCTCTAAATAATAGATAGGGTTAATTGCAATAATTTTTGACTATTTCAAAATTTTGGCAACCCTACACTCTCGGTAGTCGTAAATCGCAGCATCCCGGTAGATAATCTCCGTGCAAACAAGATAAAGTGATGTATGCCCTGCATGTAGGTCGCGAGGTGCGAGCGAGATAGGCTTAGTTTTCAAAACTGTGTACTTCGTTTCAAAATCGAAATTCGATTTTGTGTGTTAAAGGGCAGTAGTTGCGGTAACGTCGGAAAGGGTCTACATCAGAGGCCGAGAGGCGGTTCCAGGGTCGATTGATTATATAAACAACTCGATATGAATGATGCCATAAATAGTGTGAACAATGTTTTTTTTTCATTTTGTGATTTTTCTAGATGTGGACAATAAAATTTATTGTATTGTAAATCAAGTAAGTAATATTCTACTAGCGTCACAGAAAAGTAGGGATAGTATGTCAATTAGCCCATTTCAATTTGAGGTCTCAATTAATTAGGGGAACGATTCTAAGTGATGGATTATGGTCATTTATCTGAGGATCTGATCAGTTACCTTCCATTTTATGGCGATAGTAAAGAAGTAATCACATCTGTTGGCAGGATACTGTTATTTTTACCCGACTGCCCGAAGGAGGGGTAGTGTTTTAGAGGGTATTGAATGTCTCTCGTCCAAGCATGATCCTCAATTTTTCTCATCAATTCGTTATGAAAACGAAAATAAAACAGAAATCACGTTTTTTGTACAGGAGGCTCCCGTACAAAAAACGAAAAAAAAATTAAACGATTCATTCCAAGGATGTTACGTGAAGCTATTGAAATTAAAAAACATCGTCATTTCAATAGAGAGGATGGATGGCAGGTACCGCCAGCTTGGGACCCAGTCATTAACTTAATAAAATCGCAAACTCGGAAGCAGACTGCAAGACCCTTAGATACTGTGAGCCAATACTGCGTGAATCGGAATAGTTCCCAATAAAAATTTCAGGCGGTAGTTTGTAATCTTATGACATCAAAGACAAATGTTAACTTAGTCTGCCTGCGACCATGAACGCTGTAAAGTGTTTGAAACGTCAGCTGTAAATAAATAAGTAATAGACGCGATAAAACCGTATTAAAATAGTTTAATTTAATGAATAACAATCGCGAAAACATAAGAAATCATGGTGTCTGTATAGTTTTAATTTGGGCTGTGCAAGAAATAAACAGTTTGTGATATACTGATTGCGTTTATTTTACCATTAAATCCCACATACATACATACCATCACGCCTATTTCCCGTAGGGGTAGGCAGAGACTACGGATTTCCATTTGCTACGATCCTTACAGACTTCCCTCGCTTCTTCTACGCTCATCACTCTCGTCGATTACGGGTACTCCTGACATCTCCCTTCTTTAATATGTCTGCGATTTGGTCGCAGTATGTTCTCCGAGGTCAGTCCTTTGGATATAAAATCGTAAGTCATGGTCCTAGATTTGACGGCACTGGTTATTCAAGAAACCAGACCAACAGGAAAATGACCCGAGGTGTGTTAGTGGCTAACACTGTCAGAATTTTTCAGGCTGCTCTAAGAAATTTGACATAACCTCACGACTGCTATCTATCGATAACAACCGGGACCAACGGCTTAGCGTGCCTTCCGAAGCACGGAGGAGCTGAAGATAGAAAATGCCACTAAATGGTGACCAATCCCATAGTGGTCACGTCACGCAGTCGCTTGACACGCGCATTCGCTACGAATACGCGGGTCGCGCTCGACTAACGAGCTCCTAAAAAACTATGAATATTATCTGCATATAACTATTTTCGAAGAAGTGAAAAATTAACATAACAATGGCTTACTAAGCCATCGTTAAAGCCATTTACAAGTTTTAATACACAATATTAAAACGACATAAAGTGTTATTACGTAAGTAAATAGGTGACACTACGTGTCAAGGCAAAACCTTATTGCATTACTAGTTATAATAGGTTACATTAGCCCTCGTGATTAATCGACTTTAATTTTTTTTTAATTTACTTAATAAATGGGACAGGTTAAGGCAAACAACAACAGCATCTTTGACCAACTATATATTATTTACATGGTCAATCGACCCTGTACACCCTAGTGTAGAGTTTATCGTAACCGCCTTTCGGCCTTTGACGTGGTTCCTTTAACTACTATCAATGGGAGCCGGGTCCAACGGGTTAACGTGGCTTCCTAAGCACGGAATCAGCTTTATTATCAGACAATAGGCTAGTTTCCAAGGTCAAAAGTTTAACATTAAAATTAGTCCGTCGTTTAGGGAATCAAAATATATTAATGACATATTTTTTCTTTTGTCGATTGAGCAATAAATTTTATAGATGTATCGCATCAAAGTTTAGGAGTCGGGGGCTCGTGACGTCACATATTGCGAAAAAGTGTAGCACACTGTGACGTCACACGCAACTTTAACGCGCCATATCTTTACCATTCTTTGTTTAATTTTCAAAAGAAAAAATACGTGTCCAATATTTTTTGATTATCTAACTGACAGACTAATTATATTTTTTTAGGAAACTAGGCTATTGGGTGATTCAAGCCTCCAATGTCCTAGCCAAACTGGAAACAACCAAACACCGTAGTGCAAACGCCTTAACCACAGAACCATAGAGTCATTTAATAGAGTAATTAATTTTCTATTTTACGGAGTATTTATGATACATACAAATAATTGAGCTCTGAAACTAAAATAATAATTAAAAAAATCGTGCAGTGTAACTTAGGCTGAATATAAGTTGTATAAGTACTGAGTATTCCCTCAAATGATGATGAAACATTTCAATAAATAAATAAATAAATTTCGTACAGTCATCACCAGTTATGGGCGTACATACATTTATAAAACAGATTTAACTATAAAAGACATTCCTTCTACCTGTCGAAAATCTTCCCTCATTCTTGCGACATCTCAATTATGATGCAACTCCTAAGCCACTAGAAGCAAACCATAACAAGACAAGAATTAATATTAGGTACAGAAGTTAAGGTTCATACAACGCGCTGTAAACGAATGCACTCAAGAAAGAGCAGCGCGCATTCCTCTGTGAAAACTAGCACCTTGTATTTTATTTAACTGGTTTTCCATTTAATCTGCAATTTTACTGCCTCCTCGGCCCAGTGATGAGTCCTCTCCATGGCCCTTGTTTAATTAGGACATTACAGGAATGAAGCACCTGATTATCTGATCAGAGTTTTGGGGAACTGCCTTTCGGCTTCTGATGTGAATCACGGAATCTAAAGATGATTCCGTGCTTCGGAATGCACGTTAGCGCGTTGGTGCCGGCTTTCATCCTGTGGTCATTAAAAGGTCCACATCAGCAGCCAAAAGGTAGTTCCGTAAAACTAGTACCAGGGTTTACAGGGTCGATTGATCGTGTAACCTACTCGATTTATACGAATGAAGTGAATACGCGCTACGCTTGTGTTCACGACGCTTTATATAAAATCTTATCCTTTGTAGGTAATGTTATTTATTCTGTGGTATGGTTATTCACATTTGCATCAGATGCATTGCATACAATGACAGTTGTACAACTTGAACCTGTCGATAACGCATTGTTAAGAAAAGTGGACTGGCTTTAACTGACATTACGCGTAGGCATTGAATTTTGTAATTTAAAGCCCAAAACCTTGTAGAACTAAAGTTCTTGATTTGATTTTTTTTAGTAATGGTATTTTATAATTGAATCAACGCCCGATATAACTAAATATTTTCATATAAATTCATTAAAATATTGTAAAATTCAGTAACGAAAACGAGCCCTGGACGGCTTAAAATCTTCTTTTTTTTATACAACTAAGTAGGTAAACAGGCGTACGGCCCACCTGATGGTAAGTGGTTACCGTAGCCTATGAACGCCTGCAACACCGGAGATGTCACGAGCTCGTTGCCGACCTGTCCGCTGTCAGCACAGCGACCCCTCTGAAGCCTGGCGACCCTACTCACCAGCAGGAACACAACACTGCATCACAGTGTTATTTGGCTGCGGTCTTCTGTAGGGTGGAGGTACTTCCCCAGACGGACTACTCCTTACAAAATGTCCTACCTCTCTATTCTGTCTCTCTCACTCTGAAAACAAGTTTCCAAATACACAACGAAACAACCGAAAAACATGAAAACTTTTTTTATCCCCATAAAAATTAATCTCTTACTGTCAGAGTCGATGATTAAAACATGTCGGCAGTCGTTTTCCACTAACTCAATTTACAAGGTCAGGTTGCCAATGGTCGCCATGAAAAAGCTATAGCACTGGATTCCCTCTTTACTTTGTCGCGTGTCCCTACTGTTAGTTCTCGAAGTCTCGACTCGAAGACATTCGAGCCTCGTTTACGCAAGCGATTTTTTAATTTAAGGCATTTTTGCGATGTTATTTTTTTGTTATATGTTTTGAAAAATATTTTAAAAGCTTTTTTTTTTTTTTGGTTTATTGTAGTAATTTTATTGTTTAAATGCTCTGTTAAAGAGCTGTTTAGGTGGGACTGGGGGTGGGTGTGAGATTTGTGGATATATACTGCTGTGTCATTTAGGAAATAACAACAGAGTAAAAAAATTTGGTATCTTATTTTAAGTATCAGCGTTAATTTTGTTATGTGCCTTTTTAATACAGTTTCTCTTTGATATGGTATCATTTAAAACATGCAATTCTGTAAACTGCAACCTTAACCCAAAATATAAAATAAAGACGTCCATTTTTTAAATCATATTTCTTTAAAACTCTTTTGAAACATAGGTCATGAAACTAAATAGTCATAATAGTATACTCAATTGCTTCCTGATCCTTGAAAATGTTATTTCTTAGAAATCACACAGATGAAGCCTTTATAAAAAATTTATAGAGATACATGAATGAATTATTCCTTTTTACTTCTTCTTATCAAACTTACTCAGATCAAAATGTGACATTATTTGTGTGAAGGCTACTAAGTCAAGTTATTTGCTGGATGAAAGAACTTATAAATGTTTGACCTATATTTTTTTTACAGTAACGATTGTTAGCAATCATTACTTCATCATATACCTAGTTATACAGCGAAACATTTTTATTTCAAGGTTATTGAACAAAATCCTTTTTCACATTTCGGAAATGGTTCACAAAAGTTCCGAAATAGCGAGCATGGTCTCTAACATCAGTTTTTGCAAAAGCAAATAATTACACTTACTTCCCGTAGGTGTAGGTGAGACAATGCATTTCAATTTGCTACGATCCTTACATACCTCCCTTGCTTCTTCTACGCTCGTCGATTACGGGTACTCCTAACATCTCCCTTTTTAGCAGAAGTACACTCTTAATTTTCTTTAAATTTGAACTAAATTGAACATCTAATAATATCTATACAAAAATAAATCACGAAGCACAGGTACGAATAACTAAATTATGCCATGGAATAATGAGTACTCAAATAATTTATTTGTAAAATCCTATGTTCAACGTTATCTTTGAAATTTCGTGGTTATATTCCGCAAGCTAGATCTTTATTACGAGCGAACTCAACGAGGTAATTAATTTTGTCACATTTGAATGAACAACAGTGTCTAAATGGTAAATGGCTGGTCACACAATTCAGACATGATCATAAATGAAAGGAATTCAGTTTGCACGACTGGGACTTACAACTTTATTCTACGCCAAATTACTTACACCTGCTAGTGGTTACATGAAATATTATAATGATAATAAGATTTTGTTTTACATATACAATATGAAAATATGGCATAGGAAATATTCCTGTCTGGTTTGCTCCACTTTAAACTTCTTTTGAGATTTTGGAAGAATTTTCAGCAACAGATATATAATTTTATATAAGTATGGAATAACTTTAAAATATTAATATAAAATCGAAATACTTATAGTCCATAATATTTCATAAATAATTAAAGCACAGTCCATCTGTGTACTCATTTTGTTTTAATCGCATTAAATTGTTTGTCATGTTTGTAAATGATGCAATAAAGTGTTCATTCAATCATTCAGATCCTGAATTGACAAGGCTACATATATTTATTATTGATGCAAACGACATAGCTTGATCTCCAAGACGCACAAAACATAGCATCAAAATCCACGCGTTTATCGAAACTGACAAAATCCAATGGTACGGGCGTTTGGAACTTTTTCGCTTCACAATTTGGCGGTACATCATTTTCGGTAAGTGACTCGATCTCGACACCGGCGAACTGGTTGCCATGTGTCGATGCACCTGTGCTAATAAGGGGCAAAGATTAGGGGTGCAGAAGTGCCCACTGGTAGATTCCAAAATCAAATAATTCACAATTAGGGTTCTTTTTTTTAATACTGTTTAGTAGGCAAACAGGCTAATTGGGTGTTCTACTCGATTTATTTTTATCATTCATATCAAATATTTCACTACCAGAAACTGAAAACAGAAAGATTTTTTTTAAATCCATTCTTAAATAAATAAGTTATATGGGGACACTGTCAAAAAACAAGAAAAAGATGCACTGTGTGTGCAGTGACGTCACTGCCACTTGGTTTTCGTGCGTTTTAAAGAGATAGCAAGGCGTCCTCACCACGCTCCCATTTTTCTTCTTAAGAAAACTTTAAAATCCAATTACTGCCTTAATTAACAACCAATTTTGTTGTGGTTTTCGGAATCGGTTACTTTTCAGTGTACACATTGTTTCGTACGCAAATATTGCCCAAGTATGAATATAGTCAACTAGTAGCCTATTAATTAGTATAAAAGTATTTATTTCCTAGACATCGCTGGATTGACGAGGTGCGGAGGGATCTGCGCGAGCTGCACGCCGATGACTGGCAAGAGATGGCGCAGGATACATCGAAGTGGAGATCCTTATCATCGGAGGCCAAGACTCACTTTGGGTCGCTGCGCCATCTTTGTAAGTAAATAAAGTACATTTTGCTTCTTCTTAGCGAAATCTCTGAATTATATTTATGAAATAGTTCGATGATATAATATATTGATGATATTTATGAATACTTTTATTTTAGAATAAGCATATAATTGTAAGACCTATGTAACGCTGTTGGTTTACTAAATACTGTCGAGGCCGGAAATGAAGCAATCACGGACGAGTAATCTTGGAAGGCCGTAGCGCAGCTAATGCCTTGCCAAGTGATTTGCCGAGACCTTCTGGACATCTCTATCTATATTCATACTAAATTTTATCAAAATCTTTGCAGCGGTTTTGGTGTGAAAGTGTAACAGACAGACAGACTTTCGCACTTGTAATAATATGTTGTATTGTATGACATACAACATTTTTTCATGTAATGTTTAGTTGCAAACATACGTTATTTGAATATCCTGCTGGTACCCTTTGGGAACTGAGAGGGGAATTGTCTGAATTTTTTTACGTTAGTATTTAAAATATTTTTTCATTCGATATAATCGGTTTGTCCATTCATTCTTTTCAAAAATAGCACGCCTACTCGGAAGTTTGATTATTGGTTGTGAGTTCACTCCCGCCAATAGTAGTATTCACTACGTCAATCGAAATAAATAACTCATATAACCCATTCCATGGTGATAGAACACCGTGGAATGGGTTATCAGCTGTTTGTTGGGTTGAACGATCGAATTTCACGATAGTCATAACATAAAACGTGATAGATTCGCCTTTGATCTGATTCAATTTGAATTATTTATTAGACAAGATTTTATATCGATGATCGTTGGCGTATTTATTGCTTTTTGTTTTTAGATATTTGTTTTCAACAGTTTCGTGTACAGTCCGCTGCAGAGTTTTATGTACAATACATCCTGTAAAACGTCAAGGTCAACCTTATTATATACCAGCAAGCGCATCCTTAAGGACCGTTCAAACTGACGCGATTCCCGCGCGACTGTGGCGACGCCCACAGAAATAAGAATCGGTAGAACTGGCCCGCTAATGGCACTTCTATATGTTTTTAATTCTGTGGGCGTTCGACCAATCGCGTCGCGATATAATAGTTGTTAATTATCACATATATGTAGAGCAAACTCCCAACACCCACAAAACATAATTGTAATAATTTGTTGCACATATTACGTATTGTGTTAAAAAAATAAATACTATAATATTTGTCATCCATTTGTCCGTTTGTTTGTGTGAATAGTAAATGGAATACATGTGTCAAGTAAGTTCTACAAATATTTGGTAATTTACTTTAATAATACAACACGTGGTCACTAAGCTAGCGGTCTGCCCGAAATTAGCATTTTTTATACATATTTTATGTCCCACTGTTGGGCAAAAGCCTCTCCTGTTTCCTTCCACATTTCTCTATCCAGTGATATTTCCCTACAATTTTTATCAAACTTTTATGTCATCGGACCATCTCATCTTTGGCCGATCTCTATTTCTATACCCATCAGTTGGGACCCAGTTATTCAATATTTTGTCCCTATGAACTTCGCATATATGCTCCTTAAAGCCTGGATATTTTTCTGATTTCAACTAAAATTATCATATTACATCCAATTTACGAGAAATTTTAATGTATTATATACCCTGATAATCCCCGAGAATCACTCTTATCTATTTGTAAAAACGGCAAGGAGAACCGTTTGGTGGTTTTTAAGTTTATTGCAAACAAACAGACAGACATAGTGCGCTGGCCACATAGAGTAGTATGCTCACTGATTTAACTGCGATCCGGAGGTCGTGGGTTCGATTTCCACGAAAAACGTAATTTGTTAAGATGAGGACATTGTAGGCTTGAATCACCTTAGTGTCTGATAATAATGATGATTCCGTGCGTCGTGAGGCACGTTATGCTGTCGGTCTCGGCTGCAATTTTGGTGGTCGTTAAAGGAAAGACATCAGAGGCCGAAAGGCAGTTACGAAAAACCAGGTGTACAGAGTCGATTGACCACGTAACCCACTCCATATGATTAAGATTGTTGTGCAAACAAATTATTCTTGTCTCCTTGTTCTTTCCCTCTCCTTTCTCATCATTATGACGATTTTGCATGATTTCTTGGCCAAGAAATTATTATGAATGAAAAATTATGTCATACTAAATTCCAGCATGACAACGCTAAATACGTGACAACCTTGGCAATCGAAAACGCCCATAAAATTGTGTATGAATGAATTTTCTTATTTTACATAAACGAAAGTGTTTCTGTGCATTCCCATCTCACCTTGACATATCTTTTCTCAAAGTCGTAAAAATAACTGTTTATTATTTATACATCAGACGATTATAGTATGGTCTTGGCCGTGAACTGTTTTTCAGATTGGTGCTATAAAAGTTCGTTCGGTCTCTATATTCATTTATATCTACAACATTTAGTAAAATACTATAAATATATTAATGTGTAATCTGTAAATAAAAATGACATACTTAGTATCCTTATGATGAACCTTCTACCTTTCACACTTCTCGTCATCGACAGGGAATTCATCCTCATAGTAATGTGCTCCATAACACTGTTTTCCCGAGAGACTACAATACGAGGTTTTTCAAAAAGGTCGTGAAAGTATTTCTGAAGGGTCGGCAATGCTCCCGGTGGCGTTTATGGGTGCGGTGACCGGTTACAATCAGATGGGCCGCTAGGTACTTCTATTTGTTCAAAAACTACTTCAAGAAAATTAAAAATAAGGAAGGTGTTGAAGAACTCTTATCCAGGGCCGTAAAATGTATAAAAAAATCTAGTTACTTCTTGCTTGCCATAAAGAACACTAAATCGCTCCATACATCGGACATTATGCGGTAACAACATTTAAAAAATACACCTGAGCTAAGAACCTGATCTCGTATTAAAGTCTGTTAAAAATAAACAGACATTTTCTGAACGCAGAGTTCGACAATCATATAATCTTTGTCTATTATTTTTGACTCAAACGATGAAATAATTAACAAAGACCAAAACTGTATCCAGGGCAGGGCAGGGGTAAAACATATTAGAAAAAAGTATCCGGCCGCACCTACAAAAAAAAGCTCCCAAAATGACGGACTTTATACTACCGTATAACATTTGAAAAAAATACAGCCGAGTTATTTATCCTACTGTTATTGAAAGTCGGTTAAAATGACTAAATAATTTTCGGACGCAGCATTTGAAAACCGTAATTAAAATATATTAATAAATCATAGGCACGTGTCATGTAGGTATATATTACTTCCCTAAAGAAAAATAACAAATGACTTAAAGAACTCCTGTCCAGGTCCGTAAAACTCGTGAAAAAATTTGGACTCTCCCTCCATTTTTTTTAAATTTCTATGGTACATCCAGTTTGTATGGGCCTGCCTTTTTTCCTTCGCCCTTCCGGAGTCCACTTCGTAGCAACATATTACAATGTAAAATTTGCCAGGTATCGTATCGTGTCAAGACACGACGTAAATCAGTGTATCAATATTAAATACCTGATCATTTTCTTTTAATAGTTTCCTCGGAAGACCGAATTGGTACGAATAATCAGGGCTACCATGACTGAATTATTACTTAGTGATTGTTATTTGGGTGTATTTCTCAAAAAAGAAAAGATATTATGCTTATTTAGCACCCACGTTTCACTGTGACTCAAAATCTACTAGCGTCAATGGTAGAAATGGTAGAATTCTGAATAATTACATTTCTTCGAAAATATTTTTTCAGCCCTACGTACTCAACTCGTTTTTGATGAAGACGTAAAGCATCTCGGAAGTGAGATAACAGGTGTAAATTTAAATTGCTGTATTAAAACATGGCCAATCAATCCTCAGTCGATACCGACTACTCAATTAATAATATGTATGGGAAATGTTATGGAGATTAAATGGGCTCATATCGAGTAGTTCATTATTAAATGCACGTACCAACATAATAAGAAATCGGGGAATTATATTTTCAAATGGATATTTTCTAACGCATTTCAAACATGTGGAAGTGAAGAAAACAATAAAGTTTTTTTAGGTAGGTTTCTCCAGGAAACTTTTGGTGATTTGAGCGGTAACCGCTTTCCATAATATGGGCTGCACGCCTTTTGAATAGTATAAAAGATAGTTCTCACTTACATGCATTAATACTTAAAGCATAACACTGCTTTTTTAGTCAGTCCTGTAAAAAGACTTGGTTATGTCTTTTGTTTTCTTTCAATATGGCTCTTACTTACGTATTTAGCCAATATCAAGTTTTTTTTTTTTTAATTTAGTTGTTTAGTCAAGCAAGTCTAAACTCACGTCAGTAATTAAGTGAAGTCAAGTCTTGTCAAAAGAGTCAAGCTAAGTGAAGTGGTAGAAAAACTGCACTTAGCGATTTCCAGGAGCTTTTGGCAACAAGCAAGGAAATCACATAAATCGAACACTGTATCATTTCCCAAAACTCACGCTTGAACACTTTGCGAATAATAATGCACTATTATGCACAAACACTCACAAAAAACACAAATTTTGGAAAATAAAATTCAGCGCCGATACTGCTCTTCACAGCTTCCCGCCAAAAGTCCTGGTTATGTCTTGGTTATCACTATTAATGAATGTGTCATGCTTTATTTGGTCGATTGGCATTGTAATGTCTAATCGATTAATGCACGCGTTGCTTTGTAAGTCTTATGTTTTGAATATCGATATAATATATTTTTATCGATAAAATATTGTATGTTAGTTCAATTAAGCACGAAGTCAACAAATGTTTGATGATATTACACGACAGTTATTTATTCATAAATTCGTTTTGATGTCAGCGATTCATGAGAAATATAACTGGTTTATTTAACGGTGCAATTTAAAACAACATACTTAGACGTAGCTGCTATCATGAAATAAGTTGAATTATCTTATAGCTCCACTCTGTTACGTAATGATTGAAAAACTAATTTGTGTAAATGTTTGTTTAATTCTAGTTTTAGTAAAAATACAATTATTTGTATTGTTTTTACTGATTAATTTTTAATTTATGTGATTAAATACAGTGTCCTTAAAAATCGGCGAGGAAGCAAAGCAAACTCATGTCTGTTTTTATTAATTTCATGAACCGAATTGATATTTGTTTAAATAAGTAATTGTCGTAACCAAATATCGACAAATATAGGTAACTACACTTAGTCGATGGACGAAAAAAATAATAAATTTTTTAAATAAATATTTTAAATTTAATAAATTTTAAATTAAATTAAATTTAAAAAAAAACATTTTAGGTAAATGAAAACACTACAGTTAAAATATTACGGCAAAGAAATAGCAAAATCAACTATCGGTATAAATTTCAAAACGGTATAAAAGTGTTATCGATAAATTGAAACATCATAAAAAGCGAAAGCGCAATCACGTTTATTGAACAGAGTTGTAAAAATGTGAAATATCACGTCAAATATGACAAGACAGTCGTCAATTTGCTGCCACCTGCCGATGTAATAAATAAATGTTTATCGATAATTTATACGTGGCAAACGTGGCACGTCTTTTTTGCTTGACCAGTGTTGCTACTTGCAAAATCTAATAAATTCGTTTTCAGTTTCCTGGATTATGTTGACGCATGAGAATTCACCTTTCACATTATGTCATGGTAGTTTTTTTTCTGAGCTCAGTTGACTTGGTAATTATGAAATGATATTATTTATACGGCATGGAATGTATTAGGTATATATTATGTGACTGCTAAACTTACTTACTGCGCAGGCTCAGCGACCCAAAGAAGATCTAGGCCTCAGATATTGGAGCTCTCCACTGTTCCCTGTTCAGCGCAACCTGCTGCCATTCAGCTCTTTGAAGGACTTTCAGGTCATGATTTCTTATGTTTTCGCGATTGTTATTCATTAAATTAAACTATTTTTTTGTCAGGTGTAAATAAATAAGTAATAACCGCGATAAAACCGTATTAAAATAGTTTAATTTAATGACTTTCAGGTCCTTCACGACTTCGTCTCTCAAGCATCTCCTCTCATGAGCGACCGAATAGTCTACATCATGGAGCAAATACAAAGGTCTTCATCTACTCATTAGTTTAATAAATATGTATATGTGTGAGGCGAATACGAGTGTTTATAGTTATAGGTAGCACGGAGGCGAAAAGGCGATGAGCAACAGAAAAAAAAACAGGCGCGAAATACTGCGTAACTTACACCGGATTGTTCATCCCACACTGAAGATCATTGATTAACATTAATGCTCCGTTTACACGAGTGCAGTAGCTTCTTTTATTTATTTTTTTAACTTACCAAGGTCACAAGACTATGGATGCTGGCTGCTTACAATCGGTTAGACTGGAAACCTATTTTTTAGGTATATTCTGTATTGGACGTAAGTGTAAGGTTCGCGGCTTAAATGACTTAGAACATCGCACTTTAAAATTGGCTACTGTTGATAAAAAAGACATAATATCTAATTTCACGCTAGCCAAGAATATTGCTGAGTGTTTCTCGGAATATATTCATATTTATTGTATTTATACTTGTTTCCATACTTTATCTATATCCGCTGTCGTAAGCAGGTCTTGATTAATTGAGCTCTAGCTCTCGAACGGTCATCATCGGTGTGATTATGCCGCGCCGCCGCGATAAGTATTAATTTCTAAGCACTCTCATCGTGTAAACAAGTCGTAATAGCAATCGTCGGACCATCTGCGGTATTGACGGATTTATAAGTCGAAGACAAAGCTAAGATGGTACCGATGTTAGGCATAATATGGTCTTTAGAAGATAACACACATGTTTTGCGATTGTGGGTTGCGTAAATCGTGATTTTAATCGATTTTTGTTTGAAATAACGATGAAAAGCAACTCGAGAATTCTGATGATAGGAATCTATTAAAGTCTAAGAAATATTATATATGGCAATGAAAAATGTCTGTAGGTTGTAGATTTATTACCTAAATTTAAAAAAAAATAGAATGTAATCTGAGCAACGTTTTTACACATAGTTACAATTCCAATTTCTATTATTAATTGATTAATTTTGCTTGTTGCCAATATTGGGTTGCATGCTAGCACATATCTTAGAATGTTTATTGTGTATTATTACATGTAACCTGTTGGTGTACCAAAATTAAATAAATAAATAAAATTTTCACTAAATCCGTTAAATTAAAAGACATGAAAATTTTGAAAAAACATCTTATAAGAATAGGCATGCTGTCGATCTGAAATAACAGACTTTTGTTACGTTCAGATTACAGAAAAAGAGAAAAAAAACAAATATTCGGGCAGTCAGATAAAGACAAGAAAACCACATAACAATCACACGCCACTATATAGAAAATTGGCAGACATTTTATTTTTTCAATAAACTAGAATTGAGACATCAACAAGAGCATATCTACAAAATCATCCATACTAATATTATAAATGCGAAAGTCTGTCTGTCTGTCTGTCTTTCTGTCTGTCTGTCTTTCTGTCTGTCTGTCTGTCTTTCTGTCTGTCTGTCTGTCTGTTACGCTTTCACGGCCAAGCCGCTGAACGGATTTTGATGAAATTTGGTATGAATATAGTTGAAGACCCGGGGTCAAACATAGGCTACTTTTTGACGCAGGCGGAGCTGCGGGAAACAGCTAGTTACCAATAAAGAAATAATTGGTATAAACGCGGCCTAAAGACTTTTTGAAATGAGCCTATAGTTTTATTAAACGAATATTCATCTTATTGTAATGGCGCAAAGATGAAATTCCAATGAGATTTAGCTAGTACATGTGTGTTTGCTTACAACGGTTATTATTTAAATAATCGCAATTCGGGTAATAACTACAGGGAAGGAGTTTGTTTATCTGATTGGTTTAAGTCAGAAAAGTTTTTTTATACACCGTGAAATTTTTGTCGTTTTGGACCCATCATCCAGTGACTCCATTCATGCTACTGAACAACTTTCCGTAAGATACATGGGTCGAAATATGGAGTAAATTTTTGGACCTCCCATACAAAATGTCTCATCACGTGACCTAACTTACTATGTAATATGTAGGTAGTCCAAATGTGTTTTTCATATTTCGAGCTATGTTCCTTGGGGAAATTTGTTCGATTGCATGAATGGAATTACTGGGCGATGGGTCCAAAACGACTAAAATTTCACGGTGTATACTGAGCAATGCGTCCGAGAAACTCCATTTCTGGAGTGCTATGATTAATAAGTAAAACTCACGCTAATTCGGCGAATCGAATGATTTTGGTAAGTCGAACGATTTCATACGACATATAAGTCACACATTTTAAAAATAGAAGACACCTTTTAATAATAGCACTACAACTGGCCAATTCCCGTTCAGAAATATCTCTATTACTCGCTTCAGTCGCTCGGTCGCATACGAGTCTTACATAAAATCGATATTTTAATAATTCTTTCCAGATATAACATAAAATACAAACATTTTAATTGACAGCCAAACCTCTGGTTGCTGTAAGTTACGACTAAATTTAAGAAAGTACTTCACAAGCAACGCCGGCGGCGAAGATGTGAGATACGAATGGAAGCCTGACTCGGGCCCCTTTCTTTTCCTTTTACCAAAAAAAAAAAAGAGTACATGAGACCATAGAGACAAATTTAATTTCTTTATTTTTGACGAGCTTTTTCCTGCCGCTCCGCCTGCGTCAAAAAGCCTATGTTTGACCCCGGGTAACTGTATTCATACCAAATTTCATCAAAATCCGTCCAGAGACAGACAGACAGACTTTCGCATTTATAATATTAGTATAGATTTTTACTTTCGACAATTCTACCGTAAAAAAATGAGACAGAATTCCTTTCGTTCGATAAATTTATTTTCGATTACACGTTCTTAGGGATCTTGCGATTGCGCAAAAAGCGAAAACCTAATCATGTCCGGGTTTTTGAGTAATTTTCAAGAGACATTATCGGCGAGTCGAAAGATGTTTAATCGGTTTTGCATACTAAAAAAATAACGTAATTTATATTTTTAGCGCGATTGACCCCAGTAGTCCTACCTTAAGAGTTAAGATTAGGATTCACCTTATGATTAAAGAAACCGCTATCAAAATACTGTTGCGTGTACCAACAACTTCTCTGGTGGCACTACAGCATAATTACCGACAATAAAAGTGGTATTCAGCTTTTTATACGCACTTAATTTGCTTGCCGAAAACCCAAATAAGTTTTATTATCGCTTACACGGCGGAGGTCTTTTTTGTCGGATCTTTTGAAAAAATTATATTATTTATATCTTCTTTATATCATTTAAATAAATTTAAAGAATTAGATCAAACCGAATATGATTTCTAAGGAGAGTTGATATTAGGCAAATGTCTGATGATAAAAATAATGAGTATCTAATCCTAATTTTGTCTTACACGCAGCTCCGCCTGCGTCAAAAAGTAGCCTATGTTTGACCCCGGGTCTTCAACTATACCAAATTTCATCAAAATCCGTTAAGCGGTTTGGTCATGTAAGCGTAACAGATAGATAGACAGACAGACTTTCGCACTTATAATTATATTATTTATATCCACTTTATATCTATATTATATATAAACATCAATTGCTGTTTGTTAGTCGCGCTAAAACTCGAGAACGGCTGGACCGATTTGGCTGTTTTTGGTTTTGAATTATTTGTGGAAGTCCAGGGAAGGTTTAAAAGGTGAATATATTCGGAGGCGGTACGAAGTTTGCCTGGTCAGCTAGTATTTAATTTTTAAGGATGTAGAGCCCACGGAATAGCATTTCTCAGGAGAGCTGACATTAGGCAAATGTCTGATCTTAATTTTATATCTTAAGTAGGTAGCTAACGGATGGTGATTGAGTAGTGAGATTTCCACATATCTCCCCTCAAACTATGGCGCATCTGTTGTGTGCCCAAACTCTTGGAGACCTATTTTTAAAATGTATGACTCATATGTCGAATCATAATCGTTCGGCATCGAGCAAAAATCATCCATATCGAACGAAAATTATTCGATATCGAACTAAAATCATTCGACTCGCCGATTTTGGGTGAGTCACTCTTTTCAAAAATAGCACTTCTGCGCATGAATGACTTCTGTGTGACCTCTGACAGAGCTGTTCAGGTGGCTTCTGGGTTCGGACAGTGTTATTCCATCGACATACAAAATCTCATTGAAGGAAAATAAGGCGCATTGTCTCAGACATTAACAGCTGTCTGTCAAGACAGCAGACGACCACGGGAAGTGGAGTCGAAAGAGAAGCAACCAGCTGTGGATATAACCAACAAAACGCTAGGATGAAGAAGAAGAAGGACACTTCAGAAGAATCAATGTCTCGCCTCCTTAGCTTTCTGCACCGCTCGCTCAAGTTTTTTTTATTATTCTCTGCTCCTTTCTACCATAAGGTTGGCTGGAAGAGATTGCATTAGCGATAAGTCCGCCTTTGTACTCATTTCCCTTAAAGTTAGTTGGTTTCTGTGCTGTATCTTTTCTTATATGTATGTAAATGGTGCAATAAAGTGTGCATTCAATCATTCATTCGCCCCCTGTCGTGCCCCAATAGTCCCGTTTCTTGCACTATGGTGATAAATCCGCCTTTGTGCATCACTGTTTTTTGTTAATTTGTTTCTGTAATGTTTTTGGGGCCAAAAGAGTGTTTGTATGTTTGGAAGACTTCATAATAGCGAAACACCGGGCAACAGAGGTGACAAAATATTAGGCTTTATAGAGCAGTCAATAGCCATTTTTACTTAATAAGAAGACCAAGAATTAGACTATCAAATTCAAGAAAAAATGTACGAAGCAGTCTGGTATAGTCAGAGTTAAATACGTTCAAATAAGCTTTGCTATATTATAGATATTTCATAATACTAGCCTAAATATCTATTATAATGATTGGGATTGATACAGGTAACAGTTAGAAGACCACCTCAGTATCCCTCCAGGCGGTCGCTCCATCTAATTGAGTAATTATCACAATCAGACTTACAATCGACTGGAGTTGCCAACCTATATAATTATTTACTGTATAAGTATCGAATGATATCTAATTGAGTCTATTTTAATCGTGTGGTAATATTTTTTGAACCACATATTTTTTTAGAATACGGGTGCGATTCTCGTGCCCTTAGAGATAAGTCGAATTCGAAATGATTCTCGAACAAAACGTAATATTCGATCAAGATAATAAGCCAAGATCCAATAAACATTCATAATATTAAGAAGTAAACATTTATTAATTTATTCATAAAACGGCCAAAAACATAAAAATCACAAATAAAAACCTTTATATTAAGGTGACTTTCCAGTTGAATAACCTAAGGGTTAGGAACCCTGTAAGGGATTAATAAGGCATTAATATGTCTGACGTCAACCGTCCTACATGCGTACACGCAGATTTCTATATATGTCTATGGGTAGGCACTTATTTAATTTCATACGTTACTACAACCGATTAGGGTCCGTGCCAAAATAGTTTCAGAATAGGTAATAGGCATTGACTAATTAAGATAGGTACAACTAGCCGAAGTGACTTCGATATATGATTAGTGATGGGAAGTTGGGACAAAAATATATCGATAAAATATCTATCATTCTCGTTGTAACCATACGACAGTTTATCATCAATTAACAATTATTTTGTTAATTAACATGGTCTACTGGTGAGCAGCGTGGAAACGTCACAACTTTGCCAAATCACGGCCCATGTACCCGTGGTATACAACTAAGTAGTATTACAATAATACATGTATTATGCGGCCTAACTTAATTTTAGATTATATCAAATCTTTGAATTTGGTATGAAGTTACGCCGAATACATACGATGAATTAAATATTCAACGAATTTATATTAGGTATTATTACTAAGCTTCATAAAGATCTAATTTAAGTACTTACTGTGCTCGCTGTTGCCGTCTGTGGTGCCGTTGACGGTGCCATCTGGCCATAACTGCAGATAGCGATTCTTGAGGAACATCTGTATTCTTCTCGAGGTGCCTGTAATATGACTTAAGTTCGCCGACCGTTGGGCCCTCGGCTCTGGAGCCGGAGCCGCGGCACACGAAGCGAGCGCCAACGCCGCAATCAGCAGCCTCAAGGGGCGCGCACGCGGAATCATGGCGCGCCGCGCCCATTTCAAACGGCTTGACGCCGTCACTGCTCAACACATCGCTTTCCCCCGCACTATTATCGGTATCGCTATCTCCTCTTGCTATCTCGCTCTTCGCGCACTCGCTAAACAGTTCGATTCACTCGCGAATTTCGTTTGTACGACATTTCTCGCATGTTTCGTTCTAGTGTTGCGCCATTCTCGCGTGTCCGGTTACGAACCGCAAACGATCCGATGTTTGCGGGTTACACGATCTGAAACAAAATGCGATTGTTAGTTTCGGTGAGGATTGTGGATGGCATGCTCTAATTATTGCTTGATTGACCCCCGATTTTAGGTTACACGGTGTATCATTTCCATGTAATTCGTCTTTTTTGTATTAATAAATCAACTCGTCAAAATTATTTATAAATATGTGAAAAGAGCTATTTCCTTTTTATGCCTTTTCGATCTTTAATTATATCTATGTCAATAAAGCTACTGATTTACCATCTGATATTAGTAAAAAGATTCTTACAGTAGTAAAATAAGTTAGCAAAGGAGGAGTAACTTAAGCAGTGTTTTTGATAATAGAGGCAATTATTGAATTTAAGTTGACATTATATTGTTATTGGCTCTATCGTTATAATTGCCTTATTGTGTGGATTGTCACTTAAAATACTCAATAGACATTAAATATGACAGCCGTTTCATTATAACTAATTAACTTTAGATGCTTCTGTCATACTTCTTGGACAAAACAGCTTGCTTTTGTTGCTAGCTTTTATTGTAGATTTAAAATTAAACATGTTTCTAACAGTCCTTCAGTCACTAAGTAACAGGAAGTACTACTTCCAAGTAGCGATAACCGTACATCAGGCACGTTAACAACACTATTAGTCGTACTAGTGACACAATGACGTACTGGCAGTGATTTTTGTTAAGGATGGGCCCGTCGGAAAATTTTCGGTGGCCATCAACCAATGGCGGACAATGAACTCAGCACGAACCAGCACGTCTCAAAAGGATTGAACTTTTGTGTAACATTTTTCGAGACTGTCAACTGTTATATGTGTTTAAAAAAAAAAACGGTGGACTTAAAGTTTAAGGCATAGAGGCCTTTTATAGGATACTACGCATTTGAATCAGGCTCAAAACACTGAAAAGATGAAAAATTGGCCTGACTAAATGAAGCAGCAGTTAAACATACAAATTTCGATGCAATCTACGGGGTGAGAGATAGCCACAAGTAAAAAGAGAAAGTGAACAAGCAAATAGTAAACACTACTGGCGACAATAGAATTATATGTTTTTCATACATTTAAACATATGGCAAATGTTTGAGATCGCCGTTAAAACTCCTTCATGTTTAAAGCAATAAAAAGTTCATTCGTTCATACATTTTGATAAAAATATAGGTGGGATGGGATATATCACGACGCTCAGCTGTGAGCAAACGAAACGACTGTAGGAGGTCGCATTCTGAAATTAAATAACCAAATTATTTCGCAGTTTTCCAGGATCATCGATAACGACGACACAATTGCTGCACATCGCGTCTGCCTACTGAAAATTTAAGGGCCGAAATTCTGGCACCATCGGTCACAACCTTACGCTAATGATAAATGTCTATGGCCAGTGATATATTTGCATCACGGAATCCGCGTTCCAAGTACGCGGTAAGAGACCTGTTACTGGCTAATAAAATAGTGTTGACATTCGATTCGCAGTTGTAATTTTCAGTTTGTTTATCAAAATAAAGAGATTGCAGAAGAGTAGACGTTTTACAATATAAATATTTTCTTTTATATACTTTGTTTGGTTCACCTCTCATAATTATGATAAAAAGTTTAAATGTAATGTAAAGTTCAATTTTTTTTAAACAGATTAAACTTAATTCCAGTTTTTCATGGTTATAGATGGCAGTATATCAATGTTTAAAAATAAAATACTACTGAATGAAACCATCCTTATTTCAGAATTCGATTGAAAAAAAAACAAAGATTGAATTTCGTTGTTTCCATATTTAGTAATTTCACTTTGCTCATCTACCATTGTTACGTTGTACATGTACAGTCACGACCATTAACATGTATACACATGGGTACTTAAATAATTGAAACAAGATCTAAAATTGAATACTTTTGTATATATGTTAATGCTAGTGACTGTGCGTGAATCCTCCATGCCGGTAACGTAACGGTGTCGTTTGTCGTTTACACGCCGTATATGAAGTTTTTGTTTCAACCAATTCACAACTTTAATGTTTTTTTAAATTACTTTTTGTCACATTGAATTAGGTGTGAAATGTATATAATGTCTCTAATTTTTATTCGAAATGTCAAGAACATACAAAGTTATTTTGAAATCACTGTTTCTCCTATATTTGTGTCATCATCTTCATCTTAGAGCCTTCACGGTTGCATCTTCAGCTCTTAGCTTCGGAGCCCAGGGTCCGCTTACTTTTACGACTCCTTCGCCCGGCCTTCGGCATCCTTGACAGAGAGTATAAGAGAGTTTTAAGAGAGGTAGGACATTTTGTAAGGAGTAATCCGTCTGGGGAAGTACCTCCACCCTACAGAAGACCGCAGCCAAATAACACTGTGATGCAGTGTTGTGTTCCTGCTGGTGAGTAGGGTCGCCAGGCTCCAGAGGGGTAGCTGTGCTGACAGCGGACAGGTCGGCAACGCGCTCGTGACATCTCTGGTGTTGCACGTATTCATAGGCTACGGTAACCACTTACCATCAGGTGGGCCTAACGCCTGTTATATATATAATTTTAAAAAGTCCGTTAGCACGCAAATCCTCCTTCGCAAAGTCAAACCAGGAAGTCTATTTTTGAAATGTATGACATATATGTCGATTGTCAAATGAAAATCGTTCGATATCGAACAAAGGTCCTTCGATATCGAACGAAAATCAATCGACATCGAACAAAAATTATTCGACTCGCCTTTTGCTTTTTTTGGTCGCTCCCCTTCTACCAGGCCCTGGTGGAGGCGGCATGCCCAGACACTTAAGTGTGTGTGTCTAAGCGTACAATAGCATACTGATTTAAAATATTGCAATAAAAGCAGAAAATGTATCAATTTCATAAATCACTGTAATATTATTAACGCCCATATTAAAATTCCATTAGTGACATTTTCCTCGTGTTTTTATCCAATTCGATAAAAACTGTTCGATTAAATGTGTTGTTTATATGCAATTTTTATTATGATCGAAGTATCCAATCGATGTTAATCGGCGAACGTGCTAAAACTCCAATTTATTGATACATATTTTAAGTAGAATGACCTGAATAAATTTTGTGCTTAAGTAAGTACCTAAATGTTGCAAATTTTTCGTTAACCGATTTGCAAAAAGTTATTTTTAACAGTGTATTCTGTATATGAAACACGATTGCTTTAAAAAACTAAGTAAAAACGGATAATCTGGGTTTAAAAAAAATATTATATCTTAAGTAGACTTAATTATAAACAAATGCATTTATTTATCTCAACTCATTTCCAAGAATTGTGTATTAATTTAAATGATTCACACATTATTCGATATCGATTTAATGTAGTATCGATGCATAATATTAGAATTAAAAAAATCTAAATATCGATCTCCGGTATATCGATTGAAGATCTCATAATGGGGCTCTTAACTGTCTTAAATACAAAAACATGTATGTTAGTTAATAAAACAATCGTTATTTATAGTATTAACACCAAGAATTCTTACCAACTTTTTTTTTAAATTATACAGGTCAAGGTCATTTAAATACACAGCCACGATACCGGTGTTTCTCCGTGCGTATCAAGTTTGCATATAAATGGTTATTTTTAGAAAATTGATGTTTTTTGAAATTTTGTTTGTTTTTCAGATAGACTGGCAAACAATGGCTAAGAATAGGAGGAATGGAAAAGCCAATGCATTAAGTAAGTCTTCCTTTTTTTTCTTCGTTCAAGCGTGTTTTCCTAGTTGCGTCCTCAACTTACGCTACGGAGCTTAGGCTGCATGGAAATATATATATATATATATATAAATATATATACTAGCTTTTTCCCGCAGTTCCGCCTGCGTCAAAAAGTAGCCTATGTTTGACCCCGGGTCTTCAACGATATTCATACCAAAGTTCAGCGGTTTGGCCGTGAAAGCGTAACAGACAGACATACAGACTTTCACTTTCGTAAACCTAGGTAATCAAATCATTTAAATTCTAACAGACAGAAGACACCGTGCTCAGAATTTTGAGATTCATTCATTCATACAGTGTGGGTAATATGGCCAATCGACTCTATTCAATCTGGTATCAGTGGATCTAAAATGGCCACTTTGCACGAATTACAATATGATCATATTATGAATCATTGCAAATCTTAAAATAGCCACATTTTGGCAGTTCATGAAATGAATCATTTCATGGCAATTCTGCTGTTTGACGGAAAGTCGCAAAATGGCTTACTTTTCGTGAATTACTTTACCTTATTGCCAGGCGTAAAAATATTTTTTATTTTTGCATAGCGTGCGTACTTTTACGATGTTTTTAGTTAAATAAGTTTTTCTAACCAATAATGTTGATTTACCATCATTAATTTACTGTAGAATTATAAATATCAATAAAAATATTAAAATTTTAAAATCTATTTTTGTTTTATTAATATAGCAATACTCAAACGAGAAGTGATTCAAGAAATGAATCACGAAATTAATTGAATTAGAGTTGAAACGTCAATGTCAAAATTTGCAGAATTGCTAAGCTTCGCAATTCACGAAATGATTCGTTTTGATGAATTGCTCAAAGTGGCCATTTTAGACCTGCAGAGCTTGGAATGAACCCTACCCGGGTTCATCCCAAGCTCTGATACGCTAGGATAATCTTAAATCTTCTGGTTCAACAAACTCAACTTTTCTCCCCATGTTTATGTCAAGCAAATTCTTATTGAAATATTAATAAATATGGTATTATCGCTCTCGTAACAGCTGTATGTGACGTGCGAGTGATAAGTAACATAATTGAAAAGGTCGATCTTGTAAACGTATTTTATTAATAAAACTGTTATGTACTAGACTAGCTATTTCACACGTCTTTGTCCAAGGCTTATTTTTATGTGTTTCATTCCATTTTAAAAATAAAATAAAAATACATTTATTTAACCAACTCTGCAGTTCCTTGGGAGGAGATTTCTAAAAAATCATGTGTTTGATCCCTTTTCAATCATACCTAATTTATTTTCGTACTAAACACCAAAATCTGTCTAGCAGTGGTTTAGCTGTGAAAACGTAAGACAGACGACTGTACGGAAGTACCTATGAATGTTTCTAACGCCAGATGAATTTCTACACATACATACATATAATCACGTCTGTTTCCGGTAGGGGTAGACAGAAACTCCGGATTTTACACTATTTTCAATATTATAAATATTTTTACCTCGAGTACTTTTTCCAGAATTTTTTTTTACCCCGAAAATATTTAACTCCCTGGTGGCATTATTATCTGTTATAGCAGAACAAAAACCAGTGAGCAGGCGAGAAGTCGCCTTTTACCTTAAATGTATGTAACATACCTTGTTATTTTTTCTGATGCAATAAAGGGTTTTGTATTGTATTGTACACCTTGTATTGCGCCATCTCGTTTCTGCCCTGCTTTAAGAGGTATCTCATATTCTAAAGTCTTTGTACGTCCGACTTCCTGCTTATCCTTACCTCTATAGATTGAGAAGCAACCGAGAAAACGCTCGAAAGATGAAGCTCTTAAAACTGAAAATTTTGAGAACCACTGCCTGATAATACCAATAGTTCATCGACCCCGTGACGTGTAGAACGGAAATACTCAGTGGCCAAGAAAACTGGGCGAGACGTAGAAATGACACTATTTTGAGATGTCATCTTTTTAGCGACATTTTGGCACCAATAGACGGACGGACAGATTTAGTTATGAGTATCTATGATCTATTGAGATCGGTATTGTCATGGCTATTGTAACAAATATTTGGCTAGAAATAACCTGGTATTCACTATTTTAATACGGTTTTATCGCGTTTATTACTTATTTATTTACACCTGACGTTTCAAACACTTTACAGCGTTCATGCAAGGCTAACTAAGTTAACATTTGTCTTTGATGTCATAAGATTACAAACTACCGCCTGAAAATTTTATTGGGAACTATTCCGATTCACGCAGTATTGGCTCACAGTATCTAAGGGTCTTGCTGATGACTGTGTCCCAAGCTGGCGGTACCTGCCATCCATCCTCTCTATTGAAATTAGGATGTTTTTTAATTTCAATAGCTTCACGTAACATCCTTGGAATGAATCTGTTTTCCTTTGCAAGGACTTGAGGATCTGCGTGAATCGGAATAGTTCCCAATTAAAATTTCAGGTGGTAGTTTGTAACCTGGTATTGTTTGTTAAAGTATGTAGCTAAATAGGTCTTTGAATCATTTTTATTCAATTTAATTCATGTCAATGGCTTAAAACTGTACAAATTTCGTCCTATTAGACGCAACATTTTATTTATTTATTAAACTTTATTGTACCACAAGTAAAAATATTTAAAACAATTGGCGGACTTAATGACATTCTCGGTTGATTACTTGTTTGAGTTGTTAACTAATAGACAAACCAGCACCAGTACTTGTCAAAGGACAGCTATGTAGATATAAGGACTGTCATTTTCCACTCCGACTTATATCCTGGGTTGAAGTCCTTTCGCCGAATATCATGTGTTTTACTACATCTATTATTTTATGGGAATGCCCTTACATTTTTATGTAATCCAAATAATGTAAAGTAAGACGAAGACTATCATCGAAGATACATTCGCTTTCCATTCCTTGAGGATCAGGCTGTAAATGCAAAAATAATTTTGTGAATCGGTCTAGTAGTTCCAAAGTTATAAACATCCAAACGAATTCTTCAGCTTTTGGCAATTATATTCATATAGATAAATAAAATATAAAAACCAACAATATAATTGTAATGGCCGAAATGATGACGTCATAACATTTATTTATTTCAAACTTTATTAGCTAAAATGGTACAATTGGAGAGGTGGTGGGTTGCCTGGCCATAGACAAAGATGGCGGCAGCCTGCAAGGAGACCTATTTTTGAAGGAGAATGTACAACTCATAATTATGTTGAATCAAAATTGTTCGATTCACTGGACTTAATGCTAAAGCCTTCTCCACCAGTTTACCTTTAGGAAAAACTGAAATCATATCAATTTTATAATTTTATCAAAAATTCCTAAAAAGCAGACAAAAAGTCTCACACTATTTAGAGTCAGGAACTGAAATGAGAGTTGGAAGTACCACGCGTCACCACAAGAAGACGCATCGATGAGAGGTTAGAATGTGCCACGGTTGTGTCTAATTGCAGTGGCGGTATGCCATAATTACTGAGACAAAGACTTGATGCAAAAAGATTAATGAAATTGTAAAAACTTAGGGTTTTGAAAGGAATTTCACTTGAGATTTTACTAGTGACTTTGGACACGGATTCATTGAAGAAGAGTGTAAAAGACAGAAAGCAGTAGTAAGACAAGTAAATTACAGGGAAAAAATCAAAGAAAGTTTCACAAGACATTATGATTATTCCGTTAATATTTTGGATTAAGATATGATAGTATCAATACAAATAATTGTTGATCGAGACCAATATTGGTGTATTTGTTGAAACCTTGTAACCTTCTATTGCCAATTAGTAACTGAGATAATCAATGAAATCATAGGATTGCGAAAAACTAAGACCAACCAATTACGCAACACGAAAACGTTGTTGGTTTAATTTATATTGTCTGATAATGGCAATAATACAACTTACTGCATTGGCTTAGTGACCCAAAACGGATCTTGGGCTTGGATAGAAGAGGTCTCCACTCCTGCCTATTCTTCATCATTGCTTGCCAGTCTGTTTTTTGTAGGACTTCCATGTCCTTGCACACTTCAACTTATTTCTTGTCCTTCCACGGAAAAGAATTCATTACGAAACCGACGGCAATATCTTCTTTTTTATATTTTTTGATCTGAATCTACGAGTACCTAATTTCGATCTGTACATTTCGCTATTTTGTCCATTACAAACTTCACTAACGTTTTCTTTGAATCTTCTCTTTTCTTTTTATGGCTCACAGGTCTACATATCCCGGACTTTTCAGAGGTTGGGTGGGGATATAGCTCCAATTCAACTTTTGGAAAAGTTGACGTTTTATTTTTTTGAATATATATTATATTGTTTCCAAATACATTTACATATTCTCCCAAAACACATTTTTTCAGCACCTCATCAGGCTTGCTAACCGTACTAAGAATTTGTGGTCCAAATCCCATCCAATTTTAGTTTTACGACCGACTCAAAATGATTGTTACGTGGAATTCATTCGCAAAACTGCATTGCGGGAACGAATTTAAGAAAATTGACAATAAATTGACGGATTCCAACGAATATGTACAAACGTTAGTTGGCCAAAAATATTATTTCCTGACCTTGATCTTGAAGCAATTGTAAATCACTAGAGAAATTCAAATCTTTTAATTTGTAGACTTATTTATAACAAAATATTGCCCGCGTCTCTGCATGGCATTCAGTTATCGTGAATTCGTAAATGAATGGCCGTAAAAAGTAACAATGACTTTTTTTAGAATGTAACTAAAATAAGTGAATCTCTCTTACATATTCCATCCAGATCCGTTAGGTTCGGCCTTACTTTTCAACAACATCGCACTCACATTCCAACATTTTGCAACACCTATCCACACTGCTGTCCCATAAATATACGTGTTCCAATCAAGTACATTTAAAAGAACTAAATCATGGCCTTCAAATGCGAAATCGAAATTAACGCTCAAAAACAGGTTACGATTCAAAATGTCCATGCGTTCGTTAGTCCCAAAACCGGAGGCGGTAGTGACATGGGACAATGCGTAACTTCGTCTGTACGTGACAAAATTAGCTGCGATAACTGCGCGTGCGCAACATCAATAGCATCGCTAAATCTAGTACTTGATCTAGACGTCTTCAATGAAAGCAAATGTCATAAGGATGCAATACTTTACGATATATAACTCATTATTGCCTTTGCTCTGCAGTTTAAACTTTTGTTATTGTACAATTATTTGTTTCTGTACGTTGGCAATAAAGATAATTTGTGTAGTATTCACTATTTAACAAACAGCTTTAAAAGGATCTTAATGTTTAGTTTAAAGATGTCGGATGTAAGTTGAATTTATGTAAATTTGATATTAATGATGCTTTAAATGATGTTTTATTTGAAGTTACGATTTTCGATAGTGGTTCTGCCAAGATGACTGAATAGATAGTTGATAAATCTATGTACTTATTTGAATTGAGACATCAATGTAGTAGGATGATGTAGAAAAAATATAATCATACCGTCTGTCTGTATTATGTCACTAGCTTTACTGAAATTCTGGACGATGGCGAATTTTCAAGGTTCGTATGTCTAATTGAAAACCCGTACATAGCCGGGGGGCAGTGACTAGAAAATAAACACTATACATTCGAACGTGATTTAAGCATGTAATACCTATTCTATAGACACAAGTAACAACAATAGAAAAAAATATTGGAAGTCACGCCAAATTTTGGTCAATTGATCATGATCATGGCTTTATTAAACGGTTTGATTGTAATTTATAGGTATATTGCACTTTGCTTTGCTCTATTTTGTCGGTCTGTCTGTCACAATTAGATGCCTGAAGTAGCCGACTCGTTGCCACAATAGCTGAATTGATGTCGTAAAAAAATTATTACGAATAGTGAAGATTTGGACTTTATACTCGCAATTTAGATTTTAGATCATGGTCTAACAAATTGTGAGATTTGGTTGAGTAGACTCATGACTTCCAGTAATTTTCAGTGGACTTCTATTCACCATCTGAAGAACTACCCCGGGGGGAAAACACAGTGGCCCATAGATTAATAATTGGTCTCGTACGCGCTCGACTAGATACCGCGCTATGAAGAAAAGTCAGTTTCCAGAATGCGACAACTTTATATTGTAGTGTGTGTAAGACAATGTACAAAGACAAAACGAGAAAGAGTTATTTCTTGTACTATTATTCTTACATAGTTTGAATACGCAAACTGGCATTTTGCTTCTGTTTTTAAACTAAAATTTTAAATTTATCTCGACATTCAACTCACTTATCGGTTGCGGCGTGACTAACACGGGTATGCCGCAAGTACGCTGAATTCGCGTAGTTTTAGTTGCCGCATTTGTCTAGTACGCCGAAGGTAACTAATCGAGCGCGCGCGAGATCAATTATTTATTTAGATAAATAATAAACTGTCTTAGGACAGTGGCCCTTATGGAAATCCCTAAGTCACATCCGCACTGAGGTAGGCCATTCCCGAGATAACTTGGCGCGATGGTGCTACAAAGAGCCAACAGAGATTCAATGCCAGTGTGGCCATCCCGTCCAAACTGTTCAGCACCTCCTGACGTGCCCTGCTTGCCCTGTGATCTGTACAAAAAGGGACCTTATGTCGGTCACGGAATGTGCAACGGAGGTGGCGCGTTTCTGGAGTAACAAAATTCAGTATTTTTTTGAGCTTTCGACTCTTAAAGTCTTTGTGGATTTCCATTTACCTGGCTGCCGCCTAATTTATTATTCACTGTAGCCTTGAAAAGACCAAAGTTGTAAGTAAATATCAATTTAAGCTAGATGAATGGAAAGATGGTTTAATAAAATACTGAAAAATCATCGTTGACATCTGAGTGATGCACCGTTTCCATGGCGACCTGTGGAGCGTTTCCTATTTTTTTATTTATACAAAAGAATACTTTAGCTATAGCTATGCAAAGGGATATGCTGCCAGTCTTCTAGGTACCCTACCTTGCGAATATAATCTGGATTCACTTTTTTATTGCAACATTTTTATCTTTTACTAAGTTTAGCTGTACAAACATATTGAACACTTTATTCCTCATTCATTCAAATAATCACTATTAAAGTCTTGAGACACGACACATATGGTCAATATCACTACTAAAAGTCAAAACTGTGACGATCAAACAAACGGACGGAACATAAATGTCTTCACAAGGAAATGATCACAAAACATGATCAGAATATAGCAGTATATTTTACAATGGACGAAAATATCTTGCAACATTTTGACTTTTACTGTCATGTATTAAAACACCCAAGAGCAATACTTCTAAGCAATTTTTTTTTAAGAGTTTCTAAGTTTATATGCTGGGGTAATCTTGGCAAATACAAAATCGATTACAAAAATTATTTCTGCATGTAATAACCTGATTCTTTGGGAAGATAGAACAGCTATTAGCTATGATCAGCAATCGTTACGGATACGCACGCCGCGCTTGGCTATCGTGTTCCTCACAGTATTTTAATAAGTGCTAAGTGCTCTATGAAAATTAAGACTACAATTTCAAAAATGTTTAAACAACTTGTGAGTGTACGGAAATCTTAAAGCTACTGGTGTGCTATTTTCGAAAAGTGTGACTCGTGCAAAATCTGTAAATTGAATGATTTTCGTTCATGGGCTCCGAAGCGTAACTAGGAATACACTAGGATGAAGATATCGAATAAATTTCGTTCGTTCTTGAAACCATATTATAAATGCGAAAGTCTGTCTCTCTGTTACGCTTTCAGGGCCAAACCGCTGAAAGGATTTTAATGAAATTTGGTATAAATATAGTTGAAGACATGGGGTCAAACATAGGCTACTTTCTGACGCAGGCTGCGGGAAACAGCTAGTGTTTTATATTCGATATCGAACGATTTTTATTCGACATTATAGTCATACATTTCAAAAATAGGGTTCCTGTTTCTACCAATCATAAGAACACCCACGTCGTGTCATCGTACTAATGTCAGACATTTTAATGCTTCTACAGTTGACAAACTCATTATTTATGCTAATCTCACAAATATTTTCGTTTCAATTAAAGTACTTTTTTAGTATTTCGACATGTGTAAACTTAGGTTAATCTGCTTAGGATAGTTAATTGTGTAATGTATTGAGTAAAACTGGCAGTTTTAACGGCTACTTAAATGAATTTTACCATGATTTTATGTCATGAGCTGTGTCTTACTGTTTTAATTTGAATGATGTTTTTGTTTAGTAAAATCTATATTTATTCTATACAATGGGAATAAATTTTACAGTGAACGTTAACTTATGAAAAAAATAAAAATATCTTTTATATCCATACTAATATTATAAATGCGAAAGTCTGTTTGTCTGTCTGTCTGTCGATATGTCGATGATGAAATTTGGTATGAATATAGTTGAAGACCTGGGGTCAAACATAGGCTACTTTTTGACGCAGGCGGAGCTGCGGGAAACAGCTAGTTAAATAATAAATGGACCCCAAATCAAAATTTGTTTTGTGCTTCATTCTTGACAACTTCATTTCATGACATGTAAATATTAATTACATAGATTTTTGCAATTATGTATTGAAAAGTGAGCCAATGTCACGCCAGTCGCCATCATGAAATCATTCTACGGGCAAAAAAAAAACCATGAAACATTTTAAATATAATTAATTTTAAGATGTTTTCCATTCTCGCAAAACGTCAAAAACATAAACTTCAAACCTACAAAACTACAAATCAAAATAAAGGAGTTTAAAATTGTTATACCAACCAAGAATTTCACATTGCAACATAAAATTAGAACTACAATAGTCATTGAATACAAAAATATTACGATATTATGGAAAAAGTTCAAAATCGAATTAATTAAACAGCAAGAGACCTTCCGTTACTTATGCCAGTGGTTCTCAAAGTGGAGGTGTGGTTGGAGATTATTAACTAACATTGACTGAGCGTAATCTAAGTCTCTAAAAAAGGGGATAGGTTTGCTCTCGTTATTTCTAAACGGATTTTTACAAAACTTGGCAAAACTTAAGTAACAATACTTACACTTTTGCAGACTTGATGCTAATACCATTCTTTATCAGTCAATTAAGGAGAAATAGAACGGCGGGAAAAGTTTCAAGTCATACATGGTAGCACCGGTTATTATATTAGAGCGACTGCCGCCTGGCCAGCTTAACTGTTTTTACGTCTAACTGTTCTATAAGGAGAAACAGAAAAATTGAGCGGTATGAAAAAAATGCTAGCATATGGCATTATCGTCCATGCCAATGTCATGCATGATGGAACTTTTAGCAACAGCTAATTTTAATATATTTTTCAGTATAAATTACAGATTAGGCCGGTTATTATATCGGAGCGACTGCCGTCTGACCTCCGTTACTCTATTTCCTTAAGATTTTTCAGACTGTCTATGTCTAATGACATTTATTACAAACATACGTGGATACCTAAAAAAAAATTAGTTCCCCTATCGAACGATAGACGGCGCTTCAAAATGAAAATTGTTTTCTTATGTTTTCGCGATTGTTATTCATTAAATTAAACTATTTTAATACGCGATAAAACCGTATTTAAATAGTTTAATTTAATGAAAATTGTTTTATTATCATAATATTTAAGTTTTAGAACCACTGATCTCCCACGTTCCATACGAATTTGCATCGGGTACTATATCTATTGAAATCACTATAGATAACAAATATAGCCCAGTAAACAGATTGTGTCGAATTTGAATGACATTTATATTTATCTGTAAGATAACTTCCATATGACGCAATATATATTCATATGGGTTATTTTATTCAAATTATTTAAGAGGGAAGCAAGCTCTTAAGAAATATCTACCTAATATACAAGTTTTACAGTCTTTTTCGTTCATTCTAGCGTTTTCCGGTGCTGCAGCACTCAAAGGAGCATGGCATACATACATACCATCACGCCTTTTTTCCCGTAGGATTTTTTCCCGATCTTTACAGACTTCCCTCGCTTCTTCTACGCTCATCACTCTCGTCATACGCGCTCGTCGATTACGGGTACTCCTGACATCTCCTTTTTTTAATATGTCTGCGATTTGGTCGCAGTATGTTCTCCGAGGCCAGCCCTTACCGACTTTTCCTGTCACCTTTGATTTGTAAATACCTTTCGTAAGTCTCCATCCTTACTACATGCCTAACCATCTTAACATCCCTTTTTCTATCTTTATCACTGCATCCTCATTCATACCACACCTTTTCCTTATCTCACTATTTCTAATTTTATCGCTCAGACGTACGTCACACATACTCCGTAAAACTCTCATTTCAGCATGGCACCTTATCCTATCATAATTATAATATCAGACAATCAGGTGACTCAAGCCTGCATTGTCCTAACCAAACTAAAAACAACTAACTAGAGGATGCTTCTTGTGGGAATCGAACCCCGAATTTATTTATTTTATCCCGGAAAATAGTGTCCGTGAGATTTGCGTGCGAAGCCGCTGGCAAAAGTTAGACCATTCTAGTTCTCAGGGTTTTTCTACCATATATTCGTACTACACTACGTGGGATTCGATCGAACAACCTCCGAATCTTAAAGCACATGCGTAAACTACTAAATGCGATAAAAAAATCGGTTGAAAACAAGTCGTTCACCGCATATCGATTTAACAGTTACATCAATAAATGCGTTTTATTACCCCTATTGAAATGGAGCTACTATGTAACGCAAAAAGATCCATCTTTTATTACGACCTAGGTTGTAACAATTACATGCATATCTATAAAGCTCAGCTAACATTGAATGGTCTTGTTATTTCTATGAGAAACCAGTATAAATAGACTTAATACCTAGTCAATGACCGAGAGACCTAGAAAATGAATTCGATAAAAAATACTATCAGACTAGCATTGGAAATTACTTTGCTGGATAACAGCTGTTAATGAATGAAACCTTTTTTTTTTTTCTTATTATTGACAGGAAGAAAGGTTTTTCGTATGCTACATAGCTTAGGGTACATTCTAATTATAATCCTAGATTTGTATTAAGAGACTGCCGTCTGACCTCCGTAACCTTTTTTACAGGGAATCGAGACAAATAGGAACATGACCATGAATGTTAGTGGCCAACATTGATTGAATTTTCAGGCTGTCAAAGCATCTAACTGCCATATATCGATCCCAACGGATTAACATGTCTTCCGAAGCACGGAGGAGCTCAAGATCGAACATGCCACTAATGGCGACCAATCCATTACGAGCGCGTTTCATCGTCTTGAAGAAAGGACATTAGATGTGCTATTTTTGAAAAGTCCGGCTCACGCAAAATCGTTGAGTCGTATTATTTTCATTCGGTATCGAATAATCAGTGAATCGAACTATTTTCTTTCGACATATACGACAGTTTAGTGCTATAGCCTCACGCGAGAATCAACTTACATTCAATAAAATTTAGTAAACGTCACAGTAACAATAGAAAATACTAAGCAAACATAATAGCTTAAATCATCAATGGTAAAACTGGACATCCGCCCATTGAATCCTTCCGTAAAATCGGTACATTCCGGTTTTTAAAACAACATTCGCACCGCCCTACTTCCCAAATGTCATTTTTATTACGTAACATCCCACTATTTGTGTTTAACGTGTGAACAATAATTTTTATTCGCTTCGATATGGCCAAAACTTTTTAACTTTTATGTTCACTTTGCACTAAATGTGTTGATAAGGATCAGACTTGATTTTTGTAACATGCATGATTGTGACTGCAATTTTCGAACACTTAAGTTCAACCACGCAATATAATAAAACACCTTAAAGTTCACCAGCATAAACCAGTAGCGCCAAATCCTGGCCCATGATTAAATCGTACTTTGGCCTCTGAAGCGTAACCTAAAGATGAAACTAGGAAAACAAGCTTGGACTTCATTCATATCGAGTGGGTTACAAAGGCCTGTAGCCCTGTTGTCAGAGTTTTACGGAACCGCCTTCTGGCCACCTTTGTCGGTTTGCTTTAACGACCACCTTAAAATGGTGATGAGTTTTTTAGAAAAAAATCATTCAGGTTTTTTTCCACTAAATATAAGCAGCAAAACAAGTCTAAGAATCCGACATATCCAATCTAGAGCGAACACGAACGTGCTAACAGCCCAATTTTGGCATTTCAACTTGTTAAAACTCAATAATTACGGTCTTAAAGCTGGTGATTTACCCAAATAAAAATAAATACGTCTGGTGGCTGTCTATAAAAAGAAATGTTTTAAGTATCCATTGATTCTTAACAGGTCAACACACTTACAGGTGTTTTCTATTATTGACAACTCGGCTCTTGAAATTTGGCATGGCTGCCGGTCGTTTCGTTGGTGTGAATGAGATGTCATGATGTTTTCTCACTCTTTAAATACTATAGTTGAAGACTAAGCACGTGACTACAATGTCGGAAATAGAGAGCAATAATAATGGAGGTATGTTCTGAAGTATGTTCGAACTGGCTACTTTTCAGCAATTCTCTTAATCACTTCATCTGCATCAATACTTTAAAACAAATTACATTTGATTCAAAAAGTCACTGTCTTATAGACAAAAACTATGAAAGATAACTTTTTTAGATATCAGTAGCAAACCATCATTTATTTATTGATATTGCAAAATAACACGTCATTAAATATTATTATATCATGAATCACCAAATTCAGACATCTTATTACGCGATCAAACAAATGTGACATTTATTGGCCAAATCGCCGGTTGCTACAGTAAAAATTAGAAAAAAAGTCTTCCAAATTCAAATCAAACGTCAATTCGGATGAAATATAGACACGATTGTGCGTTCCATTCGGTTTTTATTCGAAAGCAAGTCCGTTATTGGCTTATTGCTTTGTACTAATGGATATTCTGCTGTGCTTCTGATATCATCAATAAAAACCAGTATTGGGCATCATTAATAAAACTTATATAACAAATTGATGTTAGCACGTGTATCGGTGTCTAAGAACTGCCAACATATGTGTCATTGGTATTTTTTTTATTGATTATGAATTGATGATCCAAGAAATTTGGAATGTAGGCGAAAGGGAAAAGGTTCTTAATCTGATTGTTATTTAATATGGGGTATATTTAATAACTTCTTTTTGAAACAATTTTAAATTTTGTTTTAAATTGATCTCATAGAGTTTGCAAGGTCATGCGCGACCGTACATGCCCTAGTAACAGTATCCCACAGACATTATAACCTATCTCTAAACCACCGCATGGCCAAACGGAGACAAAATATCAAAAGCACTATAGTAGGTAGATATTTTTCAAGGATAAATAAAAATCTACAGAAATGTATATTAGAAATTATACTCTACATGTCTACATATTCGTCTGAATGTGTTTCTTGTTTATAAACGGTGCAATAAAGTTTCATTCATTCATTCATATTGTAAAGAAGATTTTTCTATGGATCAAAGTGAGTGAAGTGAGGCCTCATTGCGTCTAGCTAGAATTAGATTGTTTAGAATATGTCAAGCGCGATCGATTGGTAGATAATAAACAGTAGGCATGACCCATGTTATCTCGTACAGTACGCTTCAAACGGAATTTCCTCCCTCGTACACTGCGATTATGGAATGAACTCCCTGCCATGGTTTTCCCTAGTGACTATAACATGGGAGCCTTCAAAAAGGTCGTGAAAAAATTCCTTCAGGGTCAGCAACGCGCTCGTGACATCTCCGGTGTTGCAGGCGTTCATAGGCTACGGTAACCACTTACCATCAGGTGGGCCGTACGCCTGTTTGCCTACTTAATTGTATAAAAAAAAGGCACTTGAAGCCGGTTCAAAAAAATAAACGCGAGCTTATTCTTTTAAGAACTATTCTGTGATAGAGAAAAATTAAGCATACAACTGTAGTATTTTAGAACTATCGCGATAACTTGATTTAACTAACCCAAACTGCTTCCGTAGGATTCGAATCCACGACCTTCGGGTTTTAAGGCAAAATCCTAGGACACTAGATTACGAAGGCTAAGAATAAATTGTTACTAAAATCAAAGTTTGATAAAAAAATTAACCACCAAAAAATCAATAAAACTCACAATGATTGGCAACAAATTAAAATCTAATCACAGATAATGAATGAAGATTTCTAAAAAATTTAAATACCGTTCAATGTTTTTGCGACAGTGAAATCGGAGCAGCTCCGGCCTAATGCTATGAGTTTTTACTTTTCGCGCAGACTTCAAAATATGACAGAACCGTATACAATGCCAATATTTTTTATACGATTTTTAGTTCGAGGTTTGATAGTAGCCAACACTGTCAGATTATTCAGGCTGCATAAGAATGTGAAACAGTCTTTAATAATTTAATAATAATAATAAATAAGACTGCCAAATCAGCAATTTTGACATATTTTAATGTAGCTTTCGAAGCACAGAATCTTTTCTATCAGAAAATTTGGAATTCGCATTGTCCTAACCAAAATAGAAATATCTAAACAAACCATGCTTCCCGTGGGAATTGAACCCATGACTTCTGGGTCTTCACACAAACAACCTTGACCACAGAGGCAGTTATTAAATATGAAGCTGTATCATAACTAATTACGAAATTATTTATTGTTCAATTTATTTCATTTCTACGCCTTCCAAAGTCTATGACTTTTTGCCGATCTTTCGGATGGCAACCGATTTTTAGCAATTACGAATCTGGGCGTAACAAATTTAAGCAGCGCTTAATTAGTAGCTTGGTAGAGTAATCAGTACACTATAATTATTTCGGTACTATAAGAGTAGAATACTGATAGATCATCGGCGAACTATTGTTTTAACAATAGCTAATTATATAGGCTCAGATCTATTTTTAATCAGTTTAATAATTTTGGTTTTAATACGTTTTTGCATTGATATCCATTTTCCCTAATGGTTAACTGCTAGATAATATTTTTTAGCATTAAATCCTCCAATTATTAACGTATATTTACTTGTGTTACAAACAATAAATATTTATAAATAGCCTACTCAACTTTTTAGCGTTTCGGATTTTTTAGAAGGCACGACGATCCCAACATTATTTTTGAAAGAGTGACCAGAGACAACAAAGAGACAAGTGTAGAAAGAGAGAGGAAGCCTTTGCCCAGCACTGTGACAAGAAGCTTATATATTTTGTTAATCTAATACTACGTTACTATAAATTTTACTTTGACAGATTAAGAGTTCACTTAAGCTTGGTAGCGATGTGGGTGGATGAAGACATAATGCTATTTTATCTGTAACGGTATGCTATCGCAATGTCGAATTCTTTCACGCATATTCATATGACTATATTTATATGTTTCACAAGTAAAATACTACCATATACTAGAAAGCGAATAGGTACAGGAATGTGGATTGAAGCAAAAGGAGAGGGAGATCTAGAAAGCGTAGAAAGCGCAGGCGTTGATAGGGCCTTGGCGGGAAATCGGAAACTTTGAAAGAAAAATCGCGCCGACCTCTGAAAATGGGAAATGGTAAGGAGAAGATGGCCATAAAGCTTTAATCATGGCCTCATATTTTACGCCATTGTTTATGCAGATGTAATAATGATTGATGGTATATTTGTTTTCTCATCTCAGCGCATACCCTTTGTGCCCCCAGCTTTTCGCCTCGGAGTCCTTGGTACGCTTTCCTACTGTCTTCGGAATCCCTAGTTGTGGGACCATTAACACGAATGTTGTCCCTGCGACGTCATCCAGCACTTTTTGGGCGCACCTTCTCTACCAGGGACTCGTGGAGGCAGCAAAGCTAAACACTCGTTGCCGTAAGTGGCCATACCATTGTTTCCTTTTCCAGCAGGTATTGCTTTCAAAACATCCCTAATTAGAACAAAAGACACTAAAAATATTTATTTCCTTTAAAGCAATCTGAAAATCTAAACGTTGTTATTTTACGACAAACTACATTTCAACAAGTGTAGAAAGTGTGTCTGTATCAAATTACGAGTGACATAAAATATCTTATAATTACTTTATCTGTGAACATGGTATATAAAATTTTCATTGTGCAGTTAAATTCATTTTATTACATTCGAGAGCTATAGTTTCTGTACTCTTTATGGTAAATTGTATTATCTCGAGAACATACAGGTATGTATTGCGATTTAGAACGTCTCACGTTTGGTATTTCTTCTATTCAGATATCTGATGGATCATTGTTTTAAGTAAAAATAATTAATTTAAGTACAAAACTTTTTCAAGTATTTTTATTTTATTTTGCAACGTCTAATGAGCCTTTGGAGCAGTTCTTTGTCAGTTTACATTTAATTTTATAGTGATAGCAACTGTATCTCTGTCCCACGTTCCAAAGAATTCTCGAAATCCTCCCAAATAATGGCCTTCATCAGGAAGACCATAATTTCAGTGAGAAATAGTTTGAGTTTTACCAATTTTACACAAATAAGATAATTTTAACTCCACACTTTAGGTTTATCATAGATTTGTTGTACAAAATACTAGGCGGGCACGTTCAAAATCTTCTTTCTTATGTTTTACCCAATGCCAGTTAGAATGGTAACCTGTACCTGTCACCACATTAGTTATATGTCGCACCTGGTACATATATTTTGGTATACTATGTCACACGTGGCCACAAGGCTGCCCTTATATATTTACTCTGTGGATAATGTTGTTAGATTTCAAAGATTTTAATTAAACCAGAAGAAAATACCTAATGCTAATTTACTTCCTGACTAGTAATGTGCCGTTACCGGGAATTTCCGGAAATTTTCCGAATATTTAAGAATACGGGATTATTTCCACGGGATTTTTACATTGGGGAATTCACCGTAAAATCGGAAAATTTCAAGCGACACATAATAAATATTACTTCCGTTCCGGACGTATCGTTAGCATTTCTATACTGAGTGTGATTTGTGTCGGCACATGGAGAAATTAAAATATGCCGGTGGAAGAATTTCAGCTGGATATAAGAGATTGTAAAAATGCCAATCGTTCCGTTGAAACCATGGAGCAATTACAAGGAGGACATGCCGTTTGAAATGGCGCAGTGATGTGATCATTGGCGCCTCGCCGACACAAAAGTGGGCGGAGCTTGTCATTGCTCGTGCTTCATGGTTGGAGCCACGGCCGAAACCAAGCACCCTGCACGTCTGCCTTCCGCTCCGCGTAGCCTCACAAATACTTTCTTACAAAACGCTTTGTAATTGCTCTGTAATTGAAACGTCCAAAGTTTGAAGATAATTTTCGCGCTTAATCCTGCAAATCTTACAAAGCAATACGTTAGTTTGAAAGTCATGTTACTCGTAGATGTCTTGTAATAAAGATTATCCTGCCAACAAAACGATATAAGTGCAGTCAACTCGAGTTATAAACCGATTACCCTTGCAAGTGGCTAACAGCAAAGACAAACTTCTTCCGATGGTGAATGAAGTTGTAGGGCTGCATTGAAGGCGGAAATATGAGGATATCCGCTTCAGTCTCCTACAGATTGATTATAATTTAATGAAAATCTCTCGTTCTTTTTTTTTCACCAAAGTATGCAAACAGGCGTACGGCCCACCTGATGGTAAGTGGTTACTGTAGCCTATGAACGCCTGCAACACCGGAGATGTCACGAGCGCGTTGTCGACCTGTCCGATGTCAGCACAGCGACCCCTCTGGAGCCTGGCGACCCTGCTCACCAGCAGGAACACAACACGGTATCACAGTGTTATTTCGACCCTGCTCACCAGCAGGAACACAACACGGTATCACAGTGTTATTTGGCTGCGGTCTTCTGTAGGGTAGGGGGACTTCCCCAGACGGACTACTTACAAAATGTCCACCTCTCTTTTTTGTGTGATTGATTTCAAAAATAGCACTCCTTGGTCCGTTTATCGCCCCCGCTTACAGTGGCACCCTACCTCACATATGCAGATTCGATTTTAGGTCGTCGGCTTACATAACAATTGAATAATGACTGATACGCGACCAAAGCGCATTGCACCCATCGCCTTTGAGCCTCGTATGCCTGTGTTCACTATTAACATATGGCCGGTTAATACTAAGTAACTACTAATAGATTTTATTCAAGGTAACGTTTGAAAGGTGTTGTTGCAACCACGCCGTTGCTGAAGGAAAATGCGTCAAGCGGAGATGTCTTTTTAGTTTGCATCATTTCTAAAGATAAATAAAAATAACAGTCTCCGGAGTCACCTTATTCTCATTTCATCAGACGACATTACACCCATATTCTTAAAACTTCACTCAAACTCGACTCAACCTTACTCCACCTCATTGGTATGATTAGTCATCACAAACTTATCAAACGATAGTTAGATACTGTCAAATATAAGGTTGGTCGAGAGATACCTTGAGGCGGCCTCGAAAGTGGTTATAAATCAGTGTGTTACGAGTATTTTAGAACAGACCGTCTGGAACCCCTTATTGGTGTAATCTGCTAACAGTTAGAGCGAGAAAGAACATCTGTTTATCATGCGATTATAACCAAAATTTGCAGCATAGTTTTTTTAACCTCGCTCGTACCCCACCAGGCTTCGCAATTCAGGGAATAAAACTCCGAAGATAAATAATAGACCCCACTGCTAAGGAAAGCTGCCGAAGACCAAGCAAAGTGGAGACGTAAAGTACCTAAAAAGACATATAAGGTAGAAAGCGGGCCTTGGGATCTAAAGCTTCTTCTTCTTCTTCTTTGCGAGTCCACTCTGGCTGTTATCAAACTTCAGAGGACCAAAACTCCGCCACCGACAAGGCATTGTCGGTGGCTTTGTAGAGGTCCCTGAGCGTGCAGGTGGCCGGGCACGCAGGACAGGACAGGAGATGCGTCATGGTTTGGGGAGCGCTAAAGCTGACAGCTGAAGATCGCGCTAGGATAAAACTCCACGAACCGCCTTATAAGCGGTTACCATTACCAATATTTTCTGATTAACTTATTCTTCATAATGTTTTTTTTTTTAGCTAGTTCAATATTTTTATTTTTCTTAATTTACAAACAAATTAATTTTGTCTAATCAACATATTCCATTCATGTGTATAATGTAACAAATTTGTATTGCGTCATAGCAGCCTATCTGGGGAAGATATCAGGCTGAAGACCAGCCAGACTGCCATCCAAGATACCGATGGAGCGATGCAGTGCTGATCTGCGAGAGATAGGAGCTGACAACTAACAGCTATCGTGCAGAATAGAACACTCTGGCGTTCTCTCGTTTCGAAGGCCAAGATCCACTTCGAGTCGCTCAGTTAAGTAAGTAAGTACCTACTTCATAGGCTACTTGACTAAATTTTTTTAAATATTTCATATCACAAATTTGATTCCGTGAATTCGAAGACAGAAAGCATTTTTTGAATCCGTTTAATATTAAATAAGTTTTAAGCCCTCGAAATCCTATGCAAGGTGAAACTGTCAAGAAACAAGAAAAGGACGCACTTAACGGTGTAGTGACGTCACTGCCACTTGATTTCGTACGTACAAAAGAGATAGCAAGACGACCCAACCACGCTCCCACTTTTCTTCATTAGAAAACTTTAAATGCTAATTAGTGCTTCAATTAATTACCAATTTTATTGTCGTTTTCGGTATCGGTTACTTTTTAATGTATGTATTGTTCCGTATAAAAATTTTGACAAAATGTGAACACAGTCATGTAGCCTATTAATGTTTAAACACCGGCCATTGACTCGCCTTTCTATGAAACGAGTATATAGTCTAGTAGTAAAGTAGTCGTCTGGAAGATATATTCTAACCGCAGCGGTCAAGCTGTTACCATGGTTGCTTCACCGCATACGTCTATTTTCAAATGTCTCATACATAAGGAGTAGGCTTCATTTAATTAGTCGTCTAGTATTTCACAAGAATTTCTTCATTCTAGCACAGAATTATTAATAGTACTCAAGTACAGAACGGACACTCACACCCTCCCACCTGAAACAGATACCGCACCTCACCGCGCAGAATTAAGGTAAAAATCGAGAGCAAAATAATGCAAGGATGACGCTACGGCGCGCGGCCGCAACAGACAACTATGACGCTGACACAGTATTGTGCATTTGCCGAAAAGGCTGAGGGTTAATAGCTCTCGCCTCAAACTGTCCCGCTGTAAATTTTAAAGCTCACAGGAGCTAAAATTGTAGATCATTAACAAAAAATAAATAAAAATAACACACACTTAGACTAGTCGCCCGTGCGTACGCGACCGAATAGTAGTAGTAGTAATCAGGCTCGCCGCTGTTGTATGGAGTGTCCGGGGTGTGATTCTAGCATGCCACGAAATCTTTTTCCAGGCTTCCTTCTGCCTCTTTTTTGTCTTGTAGAAAGTTTGAACTTATTTATTTAAACTTTATCAGTCAAACCTTGAGATCAAACAACAGCCGAAACGGTCGCCTGTCGCTTAACACTGGCGATCGTTATGAATTCGCATGCTCCGCTAGGCTATGAAATGCCTTACATTGTTTTCTACCAGCAGAGTTCTAAACATGAGCTATAAAACATTTCAGAAATTGACGGACACTTTTTATTTTGGTCCAAGGGTGTCTGATTGATAGACCCTGATCATGGTGGAAGGTCATAGTACTCGAATCGTGAAGAACCTAATTTATTTCACATGCATTTATCTCTATTTACAGTTGCAGTCCTGGAAAGTTTTGTAAATGAGATTTCCTACAAACCATCCTTCTGGTTGAAGAGCTGCAATAGCATTTCTATCTTGAGCTCCTTCGTGTTTCGGAAGCAGAAGTAAACGTCAGGAGTCCTTCAACTAGGAGAATTTATCATCATCATTATCTTAGCGTATTCACGGTTGCATCCTCAGCTGTTTGCTATGGAGTCCGCTTTTCTACATACACATCTCCACTTCGCCTAGTCCTCGGCATCCTTGACAGAGAGTCCATTAGCACTGATATCCTGCTTTGCGAAGTCAAACCAGCTCTTTGTGGGCGCTTCTCTCCCCTTCTACCACCTAGGAGAATTATGTAATTGTCAGGACCAAGGGTCACAGCCTTCAGGCAGATTATTTGCACAACAAATTTACAGATTTTTTTATTACAACTAAGTAGGCAAACAGCACGTACGGCCCACCTGATGGTATGTGGCAAATTTGACAGTGTTGGCCACTAATATACACTGGATCATGTTCTTATTGGTCTGGTTTCCCGTTTCAGGAGTGTGGAGGTCAGACGGCAATTAACCTAACGCTCCGTAGTTGTAAACTTTACAAATTCTGTCTTAAAGAGGTTTTGGCCAAAAGCGTATCTGCCCTAAAGCGAAAGAATCTGTCCTACAGGGAACAATTGAGCAGTACCTCCAAATCTACAATTGGGAAAATCAATAGCCGTGCACGACGCTCGTATCCCTAGCGAATGTGCGTGTCATGCGACGGTGAGGCACGACCCGTTTTGGATTGGTCGCCATTTAGTGGCATTTTCTACATCGAGCTCCACCGTGCTTCAGTAGGCACGTTAAGCAGACCGGCTATCGTGCCTTCCGGTTGTCAAAGTTACAATTTGTAAAACGATAACGCCATTCGTGTTCGCGATCTTTCGGAATTAGTATGAAAATCGACCACGTGACTTAGCGCGGCTAATGTCAATCCCATACATTTTTGATTTCGAATGTCATTAACGTTTTCAAATTGTAACTTTTTCTACGGGCCCACCAAATCTAGGACCACGAAAGCGTTTTTATATAGCTTAAGATGCAACTGGGGAGAACGCTCCAACATTGATGTTTATAATTTATCTTGAATAAAACGCTTAGAGTGCCGGGACCGTAGTAAATGTATTTCTGTCTGGTCATAAATAGCACGCTTCATTGCCCTAGTATTCTGTGTCGAACTTCATTTGATAAAGATATCGATTAGTTTCAAAGTCTTGGAATGGACGGCAATCAACACTTGTCTACATTTTAATACACTTATTAATATAATAGGTTGGGGAAAAAGTTTCTTCGCATTTTTTAAGAAAATTAAAAACATTTTTTAATATACTTTACATACATTTAACAAAAGTATGTAGGTGCCATTTTGTTCGATTACTTTTTGCCATCTTGTAGGTAGGGACATGATCCCATTGCTATAGACATTTTGAGGCTTCTGATCAAAATACCGCGACAAGTGGTCCTCTCGTGATGTTAACCTGATACTGCCTAAAGAATTCTGAAGAGACCGAAACAGGTGGAAATCTGGTTCAAGGTCAGGACTATACGGCGGATGCATTAACACCTCCCAGCCAAACTCTCTTAATTTTTGCTGAGTGGCTAAATATGTGTGAGGTCTAGCGTTATCATGATGAAAAACCACACCCATATATTGTAAATTGAATTTAAATTAAATTAAATAAACAATGAAATTAAATTCGAATTGAATTTGAATTATAACATCAAATTAAGTCGATACTAAATTAATTTAAATTAACATGCATTTTAATGGGATGACTGAATTTTCGATTTGAAAGTAGACAATCGTCGTGGAAAATATCTAGGTCGCCTTTCGAATTAATTTTATTGTAAGAGGAAGGAATATTTTCATTGACGATTCTTTCTTCGTCTTCATCAACACGTTTTCAAAGCTTCCATAGCTGTTTGCTATTCATTCTAATTTGTAATAAGTATATTCTTTTACTTACATTTAATATAGTATTATTAAAATATAAAATTTTAAACTTTATTGTACTAAAAACGGGAATGTTAAACGTTTTAAAGTGTAAAAGATTGTCTTTAAAGGATTGTGATCAATGAAATATTAAAAAAAAAACAATTGCGCGACAACCCTTGCAGCAACCGAAACGGACCCAGAAACAAAACGTGATAACTCAAAATTTTGCAAAAAAATAAACTACAAATTTATCACCGAATTGTATCAGGCACTTACGTGCCGCTCTCAATGCGAGCGAAAAAAATCAATGGCATATTATTATGCTTTATTTTCGGCTGGTAGTGATAACATCAGCTTACAGGCGTAATGTGTTCGGTATTTGATAATCATGCAAACGGCACTCATGTTGCTATGACATAATTACATGATAATTATGTATTTGAGTATTTTTTCATTGAAAATAAGTAGTGCAACTAGAACAATGAGCTAATCTTTGATAGAAAAATGTGTGCACAACATTTATATTAAAAACATCATAGTTAATTTGTGTAATTTTCCGTTTGTTGCTTTCTTAAAATGTCCATTTTCCAGAAAAGACATTGGCATCAAAATTTAAGTACATTGTAGTTTAAAAGCGATTTCCAATAAAAACATGGCTTTAGAATATATCTTATCGTTGTTTCAAGTCGAATGTGTTTGTTTAAACGGGATGAAATTGGCCCACTTTCGATACCAACTTGTTTCTGTTCAAAAATTTTCCTTAATCATTAAATTATTCAATTCTAAAACCTTCCACGGTCTTCAGTTCGTTTATGGACGTGATTTGTACACTTTTCTACTTGAGTTATCGCTCAACAAGTTTTATGAATCGCATTCTACAGCTTTTCCGCATAGTTAAAATGCTGCAAATTATTTATTTACTCAATTTTTCGATTAACCTGCAAAATAAACACAACTACTTTATGCTTACATATACTGATTTAATCTCATTTGCGTGCCTATTGTTTACACGACATAAATAGTTATTTTTGCCTCTAAATCCAGTAATTTTACTCTTCAATCATTCAATCAAAATCTTTATTTTCGCATATGGGTTTACAAAATATGTTAAAAAGGTAAGAGTTCGGTGATATTTTTAACTGTAATATTAACTATACATATTTTTAATAAGAAGATTCAATAATACATTCATTTACAACATTCTTAGCTGTTACTCCGCCTGCGTGAACTCTCTTATACCGCCCCAAATATTCGCCTGTCATTAATACTGGGCCTCAAAGTATTTACTAAACTTTTATTTAAACTGTTTCAGTGTTTTAAGATTAAGAGGATCCAGTAACATACCAAACTATGTAATTTATATATTAGTAAAATTATACATCTAATACAAATAATATATTTCAACAAACTACATTCACAAACATCCCACGCCTCTTCTTTGTAGGAAGTATTCTTCTCGTAAAATTAAAATAAACTGCACTTAACGACTCCCTTGAACTAGGAAGTGATTTGAAGTACCTATTTTTAGCAGATACTTCAGTTCACATACTGCGGTGGGTTTTGTCGCAAAGGAAATTTCGCAAGAGCCGTTTGGCCACGGAAACGCATTAGGCGTTTTGCATAGCTATTTACCTTAATCAATTGCTCTTATACTAGTTGAACATTACCTCAAAGATGTGACGAGATAGAGAATACTATGGTAGAGAATTTCAATTCTACAATTAAAGGAGAGCATCTGAAGGTATTTTAACCCCTGTTGCTTAGTTTGTATTTATAATGCGAAAGTTGTTGGTCTTTCAATTAATAAATAAATAAATGTGATTAGAAAGAGACAGACAGGACGATCATATAATATGCTCTTTTTTTGTGGCCAAACGTTTGATGTTTTATTACCTGTATACGTCGGCAGCATTTTAGGGCCTATGGTAAATTAAGGTTAATTGAGATTTCGGCTATCGCTATTGACTCTTGACTGTTTGTTAGTTAAAATAATTCAAACAGCTTATTAATAGAGGTGACGGCGATTTTCACACGATTTATGCCTTTACCGCGTGTTTAGTGCCAAACGTTTGAAATTTTCAATTTGTCATTAGATATTATTTATTTGCGTTTGTTTTGTATATATAGTTGACCTGGATTTTGGATATTTGTTTAACAATACAGGCAGGAAGATGTTAGATATAAGTAGATACATGCGAGGTACTAAGTGCTGAACTAGAATTTAGAAATAGAAAGAACTAGTAGGTTCCAAACCAGATTTCAAGTTTCATAACTAATGAACTAAAAAACGCTGTCAAATAATAGCTAGCTTATTAATATACCATACATGCAATAAGATTACTAAGAATGACATTAAATTAAACCATTTTAATGCGGTTTTAATCGTAATATTATTATTATAGAACAGTCTAATTTAATATGTAACAATCCCGAAATCATAAGACATCATTACTAAAAATTATTTACTCTTAAGAAGAGTAAGACAGAGTTTACCATTAAGAGACTAAAATTATGTAAAAATTTAGATAAATATAGCTAACTTGACGAATTTATTGAGACCTTTTACACTTAACATCAATGCATCTCATTTGAAATTAAAATGATTATGTTTTAGGGAAAATATTTCTTATCGAATTTTAATGAATCAACGTTCGAATATGCAGTGCAACTTTTTAGGCCTAATTAATGCAAACTGGTTATATATACGACCAATACGGTCTGCCAGTTCTAACATATGGAGCAGAGACCTGGGTTACAACAAAAGAGGAAATATACAAACTATACGTGGCCCAGAGAGCAATGGAAAGAAAAATGGTCGGTGTCAGTTTATTAGCTACAAGAAAAACAACAAATGGCTAAGAATTCAAAGCAAGGTATCTGACATCGGCTAAAGAGTGGCAAAGCTTAAGTGGGAGTGGGCTGGCCACGTCCAGCTGGCCAGGCAGACTGACTCTTGGTGCAAGCGGCTATTGGAGTGGAGATCATACGATCAGAAACGTCCTAGAAGAAGAAGACTGCAAATGAGACGGAATGACGACATCAAAAAGATAGCGGGCAGCAACTGGATTCTCACTGCCTAGGATAGAAAGAGATAGAGGAGTTTGAAGGAGGCCTACACCAACTTTTTGGTAGAGAAAGGCTGAAAAAGAAAGAAAAGAATCTAAACCGGTTATAAATGCTGTGAAAAATTGTATTAAGTTTAATTGACAATTGGGTATTCTACAAATGTTTATTTTTTCTTTCATATCAATATTTTTATTTCCAGAAACAGAATTATGAAAGAATTTTTGTAATCCGTTCAAAAATAAATAAGTTATAAGCCTTTGAAATTCGGTGGAAGGGGAAACTGTCAAAAAACAAGAAAAGGATGCACTGTGTGAGCTGTGACGTCACTGCCACTCGGTTTCGTGCGTACAAAAGAGACAGCAAGACGTCCCCACCACGCTCCCACTTTTCTTTTAGAGAAAACTTTAAAATCGAATTACGGCCTTAATTAATAACCAATTTTGTTTTTGTTTTCAGAATCGGTTACTTTTTAGTGTATATTTTGTTTAGTATAACAATATTAACCAAGTATGAATACAGTCAAGTAGCCTATTCTATATTCACTAGAATTAATGCTGTGGATTGAAATTTAACATACATATATTTGACATTTATTTACTTCTACTTTATTTTATGTAAATTATATATTTTATAATGAACATATATAAAAAAAGAGCTTCTATAATAATAACTTTGTAGTTATAATATACTCACATAATGAATATCATGGATAACACAAAAAGATAAAAAAAATCTTCGACCATTCTCAACACGAATTCATTTAATCATCAATCATTCCTTAAAAATCCGGTGACTTCCGCCAAATTTTACGGTTGATAGATAACGTAAACGGGGCAACAGATAATAATTTATATCTCCCTTATCGTCCATTGTATACTTTCTCACTTATCGTGTCATAATCGAATCAGTGCTAGATATTGCTGTAGGTACGGTAGATAACGAATTAAAATTCAATTCAAAGGAATTTTAGCGTCTCACGCGTTTTTAAGATGTGTTTGAATTGTAATAAAAAGTCAAACAGGGTTGTACAATGCTTTGCTAGACACCTTTATAATATTATTTTGTCTCTCAAGTCATCGTCATCAAAATTTATATTAAAGTTTTGGTTTACTAATTAAACGAACTATATAATTCGATTTGTCTTATGACGTATTAGATAAAAAGGCTAATGTTATTTTTAACTGCAAAAGAAGTATAAAAAATTGTTAATCCAAAAAAAATTGCTGCTATAAATGTTTATCATTTTTTTTTCTTTTATTAGGTTAGTCCCCTCCGTACATTTACCAAGAACTTGTCTTCTATCGATATTTTAAATTGCATCATTTTCCTTTTCCTATAGAATTCTAAATTCTAGTATTCAAAAATGTATAATTGTCGCACGTCTTAGCTCTAGCACATTATTTTTAGTTGTTAACAAAATATTCGACGAGGTCATTGTATGATGTGCAGACGGCGGCTCGCCTGAATTCTGTTTTGTCTGGTATACGAATGAAGTTACACTTGCTGACATAATTCATAACTTCGTGTTACAATCAGTCTTGTTTCAACAAAATCTACATTCAAATAGCTTTCAACATAATAAAATAAAATTGTATTTAGGTTTAAACAAGAATTCTTATTGACAAACTCAGAGCCTGCAACTCATTGTGACATGTACCAATCATTAAAATTTAATGATCATGTTAAGGTTGTAAATACAACAAATGAATACATTTTAGACATTGTTTTACTTTAGCAATTAAATTTGAAATTAATTAATTTCAATATCACAGCAATAAATAAAATACAATCAAATGAATATTCAACAGTCAATTCAGATAAGTAACAAATATTGATTAACATCGAATTACATGAACGTGAAACATTTATATACTTAAAATAAATCAAAATGGTGACCAAACAAATTACAGCACGAAACAAAAAAAAGTAAGGAAAATATAAAATTCGAAGTTTAGAATGAACGGAATCAAAGACAAGGTTCAGGGTCTGCTAATCACAATTCTAAATGGAATAACGGAGATATGTGGATTATACACATGAACAGGAATCTAGATCTACTAGACTAGATAGTTCCTTTCAATGTCTTTCATCGGTCAGCTTTGATAAATGTCGAACTCTTTGGTGGATTAGAACTGGTTCACAACTAATTTCTTATTAGTGTCTTGTTAGTTTTAATTGGAGTGTTTTATTATGAAATGCAACCTTGTTAGATGAAAATATTACGCCTAACCATTTAAGATACGATTAACGTACCATTATAATAAAGAATTTAATTTAAAGTAACAAGTAACTGTATATATTTCTGTCTTGCATTACAAAATATGCATGTGTTTATTTTTACTGCATGATTTTTTTTCAACATTTCCTCTATTGTAAATGCTAGTGCAAAGTCGAAACTAAAAAAGATATGTAGTGGTATGCATGCTTAGGTACCTATCCAATTAATTATTGCTTTGTAGATTTTGTTTGAAATTGTAATTAATGAAACCCCAATCTCAAATGAACTGAGAAAACCGGTGGATAAAGAAGAATAAAGAATTTGCGGTGATCTAAACAGAATTTAAAATAATGAAGATATTTAATATAATGCAACAATACTTTAACGTAATGTTGTTAGCAGCAGGCAAGCGTCTTTATAGAGTTTAGGCGGAAGAATTTCATAAGATGAACGACGACATAGCAACTGAATATTTGTTAGCTAACATTTGTGTAAGGTAAATTAATATTGCATATTAAAAATAATATGCGTATATATTTTCAGAACAATTCACTTTGTGGAACATAAAAATACTGATATTTATATTAGAATAGCATTCTGCGTTCATATATACCTGTATATAGATTTTAAAAATTAATTTGAACTTATAGTCGTATATTACAATAAGAAAAATATTGAGGGAGGCAATTATTTGATTTTTAGGGTTAGAACCTTTCGTCATCGCAGGACATTTTTTATGTGTCATTCTAAAATTTAAAACTTACATGAAGTATATTTTTTTGCGGCTGACATTTTTTTTGCCATAACTACGAGTATTTACTCCTACGATACATAGAAACAATTAATGATACGAAAATTGGTATTCAATAAACTTAGGTACTTCAATAATATAAACATTTATAAAAACTTACCCGTCCCAATCATTAAACGATTACGCAGATAGATCACAAAGTTACACTTTCAGGATAAAAGCAAACTTTCGAAACAGCGTTCACACACACGTCTTTTTCAAAACCACTTTAGTTTCTCAACACCTCGTGTCACTTTCGTACCGTTTCCGTATCGTATTCACTTGTGGTTATTGTAACTCTAACTGAACACTGGTATTGGTTTGAATCTACATCACATGAGGAAGGTAACTGATACTGCCATTTCCCAACAGTGTCCGTGTGAGAGCTGAAAATCACATTGATACACGATCCACTCAGAAAAAACTTTAACACTGAAAAATCATAGAGTAATAAAACGACTGACGTCAAAAAGTGAATAAAAGAACAGATCAACAACGCGATAAAGATCCTATAATGCGGCAAATGTTTACTCAAATAATTGGTGCAGCGTGTGAAACCGAGGCTAAACGTGGACAAACTTTACACGCCGATTCGTGCCAAAAGAAATTCTGTCGAACAATTAGCGGCTAACTGTCGTCTGACGACTTTTTTTCTCAACAAAACTTTGACTCGAGTGTTTCGTAACAGGCGAACAGCTCATTACACTGAAATCGTCCTAAATCTGCGGCTCCTCGTGGCATAAAAATCCATCAAAACCAAAGACACAGTTTTACAGTCACTGCATTGTTATGCAACGGACACGGCGCGATTGCCAAAAAAAAATTGAATTCGGAAAATTGCGTCCGGAAAAATCATAACCTCAAAGCGAAAGTTTTGACGTGCCGAAAATTTTACTCTATGATTTTCCGTGCGTCAATCACATGTTCCGTGGTTTGTCGGGAGCGTAATCGTATGGTTCGGAGTTGAGTCGGCGCGACGTGGCCGCTTCGCGTGAATGGTGGCGCGGTACTGAACGGCTCAAACAGTATCGCTGAGCGTCGTCGTCGGCGCTATCTGAACTCTGAGCTGATATAGTTAACGTCTTCAAAAAGCTCCGACCTATCGCTGTACAGTCTGCAACGGAAACTAGTTTGCGAAGTACGGGCTGAAAAAATGTAAAATTAGAGTTACGCCCTCTTGAGGCTTTGTCAGTGCATATGCTGTCCCTAGTTGATTAATAGGGTCTAAAATTATCATAAATTGTCTAATATTAAAGCGAAAGAATTTTTTTAACAAGTCTTGAAAGTATGCTTTGTCGATAATCTGAAACCCGTTCTTTATGTTTAAAGATTATTTAATACTAGCTGTTTTCCGCAGCTCCGCCTGCGTCAAAAGGTAGCATATGTTTGACCCCGGGTCTTCAACTATATTCATACTAAATTTCATCAAAATCCGTTCAACGGTTTGGCCGTGAAAGCGTAACAGACATACTTTCGCATTTATAATATTAGTATGAATTTATTAATAATTATCCATTAAATCATTCATTAGAACGATTTATTTGTACTATAAATTTCTTATAAATACTCAAAATTAAAAAAAAAATCTGAGTTTGGCACTTTTGCGACAGGCGGTCTTAAAATAAAAAATAATATGTTTACAGGAATAACGCATATAATGTAATTAATAACTCCTAAAATATTTAAAACCTCCTTTGTAGCCCAGTCCAGTAGTTTAATCGTTTATTCAGTTTATTGAAATATGTAAGACTTCACTTCAGTCGCTTCAGGCAAGACCAATAGCATCATTGCAGTCGGGACTAACGGCTTAACGTTCCTGCGGAAGCACCAGTAAGGAGCTTGATGGCTTGATTCCACCCCTACGATCCACCAGTGGATCCCAGGATACTTTTTTCTCCTCTTCCTATAGCGGCGTACGTATTCGTAGCGAATGCGCGAGTCAAGCGACGGCAAGGCGCGGCCCGTATTGGATTCGTCGCATGTAGTGGCCATTTCTATCTCGAGCTTCTACGTGCTTCGGAAGGCACGTTAAGTCGTTGGTTGTTGTCGATAGATGGCAGTCTTTAGGCTGTGTCATAAGCCTATAGGCGGCCTGAAAAAATCTGACATTGTTGGCCACTAACACAGCTCTGGTCATTTTCCAGTTGGTTTGGTTTTCTTGTAAAAAGGGTTACGGAGGTCAGACTGCACTTGCTCCATTGTAATAACCAGTGCCCCCAAATTAAGGACCCTAGGCTCCAAAGCGTGGGCTGAGAAAGCAACTAGGAAAGCACGCTTGGACGAAGAACCTAGAAAGCATGGATTTTTTTACTGAAGACGTTACCTACCTATTTGGCATATGATAATATTCGGAATTTTTAGAATTGGCCACCTGCCTGGTCTTAATAATGATTATTTTAGTGCAATGCATATAATTATTGACCAAGCGAGCGAAGCGTCTCAGTTTCGACTGGCCGAAAATCCTTTTGTCCATCTGTCTGTCTGTTCTCGCCTACTGGTCGCATTTCTTAAGCAGGTAATTACGGTAATTATATAGAACTTTTTTGTCGTGCTACTTTTTCGAAATTTAAAAAAATGGGGGTTTGAAATTAAAAATTTCTTTACACTTTTTCTTATTCTTATTAAGACGCAACTTTTTAATACGAAAAACTTAAACGCATTTATAACGGCAATTCGTCCAAAAGTTCTCTAGAAATCGATTTTCTGTATATTTATTGGTATATCATAAGTAAACATATAGAAATTAAAACTAACTATCCTATCTAAAAATAATAAATACAAAAAAAAAACTAAATGTAATCTAAATTCTGTATATTTTGTATTAGTGCATTATGTCGTTACGTCGTTTCAGCCACAACCAGTCCACTGCTGGACTTAGGCCTCTCCCAAATTAAGGGGTTGTTGCCATACTCTACATACGCTTGGCAGGCGGATTGGCGAGCGCAGTTTCAACGGCTTATTTTACTTCCGACGCTGCTCCCCATCGAAAGTTTACTTTAGCTAGGGAAGGGTGGGATGTGGTTGGGGCTGGGGAAAGGATGAGGTACTAGAATACAGTAGCCTCGGATGGACTTGGGTTGACTCAGTAGCAGCTCAGGTAAGTCGGGTTCGCGTACCCGTGTCTTATGTATCCAAGCCATCGGACAGATGCTTGAAAACAACACCCCTGACTGATCTGTGGGATGACAAGTACGAAAATGGTGGATAGTAAGTGTGACAGAGAGAAAAAATGGTATCTAATGAAATTGCTTTACGAGTAGATTACACAGTAATAAACTACACTCCCATATTAGTCAAATCCACAGACTATTAAGTAGTACCAAAGTTAAATATAAATTGAAATGAAAGGTGTTAAAGTACGTGAAGTGGGAGAGAGAGTAAAATTGAACAACTTTCCCCAAGGAACATATATCGGAATCCCTGGGAAATCTAGCGAAAACCTCAAATTTTTATACATGCGTTATTAAGTTCACCGATTAATCCGCCTTTAGAATTCTTGTTTATTCGAAAGGGCTATATATATTTTGCTAGCCAAGTCTAACGTCCAGTAGGCAGTCACCATATTATGTTGATGAGCTGATGACGGAAGGTATAAATCTTTAACGGTAAGAAGTGACTATAACATGGGAGTCTTCAAAAAGGGAATGAATCGTGATATCTCCGGTGTTGCAGGCGTTCATAGACTACGGTAACCACTAACCACCAGGTGGGCCGTATATCTGATTGCCTACTTAGGTGAAAAAAAAAGTAGTAAGCGGAATTTTTTTTTGTGTCTTCACCTGATTACTGAAAGATTCTTATACAGTTTTAAAAGGAACTTCCCATATGGTCTTTAAGTCATCATATCAGATCCTGATGATGAAACTACGGGAAATCGAAAGATTTTTTTATATAACACTACGATTGGGGTATTAATATTATTAGTACTCGTAAAATTCCTTCAAATTCCGGGTACTCCCTATACTTTGAGCGTTCGGACTTGAGTTGACTTAGGTTTAGGTTAAGTTCAAGCGGGATTCCACTGCCCGACCTAAACGGCCTTGGGTTGAAAGGCGCGCCCGTGTCAAGCGCGCCTTTACCCTCGCGGGTGAAGGGTAGCGGGCCCACCCGCAGACCGCTCCGAGGAGAGCGGCTAAGCCGAGGCCGCAGTGGTAGCGGCCGCCGCGCTGGGGCTGTGGAGCATCAAGAAGCACATGGTCCCGGCAATACGCGGTAGGCGTTTTGACACCGTGTGGTTTTTAGTGGGTTCGAGTCCCACATAACCACCCAGCTTCCCGTTCCTGGCTGGGTGGTAGGCGAGGGCCTTTTCCACACGAAAAAAAAAAAAAAAAAAAAAAAAAAGCTTTAGGTTAAGTTGGGGTGCAGGGCAGGGAACCTCCTCGAGTGCCCGGTCCTTTGAAAGCTTTGCATTCTCACTTGATCCCAAGGATCCGGTGAGAGGGCGGGCTGACAAGGGATTCGGGACGGTGCACCCTGGGTGACAGTTAATAACTCCCTGGTAGTCGGGGTCTTGTTGACTGTCGGCCAATTTCTGCCAACAGCCCACTCCACCGCCGTCTATGATGAGACGGCGAATGGATGTGGGTCTGGGGGACGGGCGTGGTCCATTTATGGGCCACTGTACGATTTGGGGGGGGGGGGGGGGCGAAAGGCCATGGCTGGAGGGCGTCGTGGTAGAATGCTAACGCGACCCCATGGCGCCCTCAACAGCCGGTGCGGAAACGCCGGAGGGGTTTTAGTGGGTAGTCCAGGCACTCTGCCTGGGAGTCCCAGTAATGAGTAAATGCATTTCCCCTTTATCAAAAAAAAAAAGGGTTTAGGTTAAGTTAGTTTGTTTTACATTTATATTTATCGTATCTATTGTACTGTACACTCTTTGATGCCCATGTACTCTTTTTTTCCTTTGGTTTTCGGGTTGACTGGAAGAGATCCCTATCAGGGATAAATCCGCCTCTTGTTGTGTTCTATTTTGTTGTGACGATGTTCTTTCTGTACAATAATACATACATACATACATAGTATTATACTGTCTCAGTGGTCCAGTGGTCGCGGGGTTTGCTTAAGACCTTTAGGAGGAGGTCGTGGGTTCGATTCCCATGTGAAGTATAATTTGTTTAGTTCTGTTCACTTTGGTTCGAATATTGCATACTCGAATGACCTGATTGCTTGATATAATGGTGATTCCGTGTTTCGGAAGGCACGTTAAGCCGTTGGTCCCGCGCGGCTGCCATTAAATGGTCACCAGGGTATGCAGGGCCATGTAACCCATTCGATATTAATTGAAAATAAGTATAATAATAATAATTGAAAATAATGAAGTTTAACCGACTTCTTTTATAAGAGTCAAATAAAAGTTTTTGAAAACTCATCCGAAAAGAGTTTATCAATTAGTTAGTTGTTGGTTATTTAATCTGGTTCCTTATCAAATATTTTAATTGAAACAACGTTTAAGACGGTAAAATATCAGTAACAATCAAAGTTAAATGAATATTTAGACTTTTATTCGCCCCTTACTTACCTTTTACGACACGTACACAAGAAGAGATGAAGCTGTAACTTGACAAATAGAAGTATATGGTTTTTATTTGCACCTCTATCCGACTAGTGGTAAATTCCACCAACAACAGAATGACAGACCAAGAGTGCATGACTCACGTATTATCGGTAAGTCGATCGATTCCCATTCGACATATGAATCATACATTTCAAAAATAGAACTCTTGGTCCACTATCGGATCGATCGATCGAGTTAAGCAGTCGGGCCACGCGTTTCCTAAGGAGGGTTGACATCCGCAAGGGAGAGACCATTCGAAATTTAAAAAAATCATGCGACTCATCGGTTTGAGTGAACAAATAATCTCAAAAATACTCTTCATCCTAGCGTGTATTACCTAGTTGCGTCGTCAGCTTATGCTTCGGAGCCCAGGGTACCCTTTAATCATGGTCCTAGATTTGGCAGTACTGGTTATTATATTGGAGCGAATGCCGTCTACGTAATTCTTTTTTTTTTAAACCTTCATGATGTCCTTTATCCTAAACGGCTTAACGTGCCGTACGGAATCGATATCATTTATTATCAGATAATTGGCTAGTAAACTTTTTCATGAAAATGTCTAATTCGTAAACCATTTCGAGGAATAGGCATTAGGCTTAGGGAACAGATTACATTAATCAGATCTTTAGATAAGCAAGTATTTTTTAAGAAAATCGCAGAAAACCCAATGACTTTCATTTTTTAGCAAGGTTAACGTATGACGTAGCCGGATAACTTCCGGCTATTCACATTTAATTTTTTAGGTTGGCAGCACAGCGTAGTGAATAAATATTTTTTGTTTGGTAGCGCTAACTAAGCGCTTCAAATGTCATCTCTATTCAAGTAAACATAACCTAATTACATTCATTCATACATTATAATGAAGAAGCGGTGTCCAATTATTGAAAAATCAGATGTAAACGGATGAAGAGACTGCAGTAAAGTCCAATAAACAGGCCAATATGCAATAGATACGAGAAATGGGGTACCTAAATATGTGGCGATTGTAAACAAACAAGAAACCAACTCGCGGCTCTTGGTCCATCTTGACTTTGACATTTGACACTGACATATATATTTTTTAATACCTTAGTAATTTTTGCTTTCTTGCAATTCGAAATGGCCATTATAGCTGCGTGACGTCATCACTATAAAATCTTTAAAATTAAATAACAAAATAAATATAATTTTAAGAATTTTTTCGTTTAAATTGTATCTCCGAAATAGTCTATTCTATCAATAAAATATATAATATACACAATTTATTATTTAGTTGACTAGCCAATTAGGTGATTCAAGCCTGCAATGTCCTACTAACCAAACTGGAAACAACTAAGCAAAGTACCTATGCTTCCCGTGGAAATCGAACCCGTGACCTCTGGGTCAAAGGCCTGGCCTTAACCACTGGACCACAGAGGCAAATAAAATACTATTGCTGAACAATAAACCGCTTGTCGCTACACCACACCGCACTACCGCTAATAGATCCTCGTATACGTCCAGCACCTATTTTTGAAATATTATGACTAATTTGTCGAATGAAAATCGCGTTCGATTCGCCAATTATCTCGCATCAAACTCATTCGAAATCGAACGACTATTCGACTTACCGATTTTGAGTGACTCATAGATATCAAAAATAGTATTTTATTTTTTCAACCATCATATTATTTACATTTCAATTCACTCATGCGGCTGGAGGTCTTATTATCATCAATAGTATATAGTTGGTAAAGCCGACCCACTTTCGTAGTCGGCGACTAGTCTGCAATTAGTCGGCAAATAGCGCCGACTGATCGGCTTTTTTATTGTAATTTATTTATTTGTTTGCATAAATTAATCAGTTTTGACATATGGAATGGGCTGTTACTGTTATACTCCATTTTTTTTAAATGTCCTGATTGTTTGATAATAAAGATAATTCCGTGCTTCTGAAGACACGTTAAGCGTGAGTCCCGGGTCTCGGATACCATTTGGTCAGAGGCCGTAATGCGGTCCCAAAAAACTCAGACACCAGGAGCCCTGCTATTATTAAAAGTGTGACATATATGTCGAACAAAAAAAAATCCTTAGTTACCGAACGATCATCAATCATTCGTTTTCTACAAAAAATTGTCGATTCTCCTTTTGAGTCACACTTTCAAAAATAGCACTCCAGCTGGTTCAATTGACCACGTAACTTACTCGATATGAATGAATGACCTCCATTTGACGTCCACCTACTGAACACACCCCTTCGTCGTTGAATTTCATATTCTTAAAATATCACATTCGTAAAACAAGATATACGCAATATATCATAATACACGCTTCCCGTTGGATTTGTATGACCGATATATTCTAAACATTAAGGACAGTTTTCGCTCCGAATGGTGTTCAAAGGTATTTTGATATTTTTAAAGTCAAAATATTTTTACATACAAATTACAAAGTCAAACTGATAGTTTATGGCGCGAAATTACTACTAGCGCCATCTATCGGCAAGAACAAAAGTAAGACAAGGTTTAAATTTCGTCGCTGCGCGTGCAATACCGCGAAAAGATAATTAGTAAAAACCGCGTATCTGCGTTTTCACGATTTTAGAGGAGACACAAAAGAACTCAATATCCTTGCTATATAATACAATTTTACTGTCTGAACTTTACCATTACTTCTTTGTGAATTTAGTTTTAGGATAAAAACAATCTTGTCATAAGAATGTTTAGTTTCAGTGTAATACCACTTTCGCGGTTTTGCATTATTACATCAGTGGGAAATGTAATATTTTTTGTGTAAATACGCGGGTTGGAAATTATAAAAAATTACAAAAATAGACTTTATAATGAAAGACTATCAGCTCCGCCAGCGTCAAAAAATAGCCTATGTTTGACCCCAGGTCTTAGAATAGAATAGAATAGAATAAATTTATTGCCAAAGAAAGATATACAACAACTATATAACAATAAGTGCATGGGACAAAAAAAAAGACTAAATTACAAAGCTATTACGTCAACTAGATTCATAACAAATTTCATCAAAATCCGTTCAGCGGTTTGGCCGCGAAAGCGTAACAGAAATCATCATCCTAGCGTGTATTCCTAGTAGCGTCGTCAACTTACGCTTCGTAGCCTAGGGTACGCTGTAAGTCATGGTCCTAGATTTGGCGGAACTGGTTACAATAGAGCGATTGCCGTAACCCTTTTTTACAGGGAAACCAGATTTAGTTTTTAAAGAATGTATCAACATAATAATATTCAGCCGCAGTCAGTCCAATGCTGGACATTGGCCTTCCCCAATTTAACCTTTTGGAGCACGGCGGGAGCGATGGTGTTATGCTCGACCGCCGCAAAGGGAAGTACTTCCCGCCAGGCGTGGTGTGGTGGTGCCTGGGGAACCGCGGCTCCGGCGGTGTTCTGTCGGAGGTTGTATATATGCTCCAATTCTCAGAAACTCCAATTGCGCGATTTAGTCTTTCGATGCTGATTGGACGTCTTGTTTGGGATTTTCAAATTAGTCGCTTTAGCGCCATCTGTTGCGTTGTGTTGTAACTTTACTGTGCGATTGTGTCGCCACAACCTCCTCTCATTAATTAAAAATAATACTGGGAGAAAATGCTTTTAGCATTAAGTCCGTCAGTTGTCAAAGTATTTTACTTGTGGTACATTATACACCGTGAAATTTTAGTCGTTTTTGGACCCATCGTTCAGTGACTCCATTCATGCAACCGAAAAAATTTCCCCAAGGAACATAGCTCGAAACATGAAAAACAAATTTGGACTTCCCATAGTAAGTTAGGTCAAGTTATGTATGGGAGGGGTGCAGGGCAGAGAACCTCCTCGAGTGCCCGGTCCTTTGAAAGCTTTGCATTCTCACTTGATCCCAAGGATCAGGTGAGAGAGCGGGCTGACAAGGGACTCGGGACGGTGCACCCTGGGCGACAGTTAATAACTCCCTAGTAGGGGTCTTATTGGCTGTCGGCCAATTTCTGCCAACAGCCCACTCCACCGCCGTCTATGATGAGACGGCGAATGGATGTGGGTTTGGGGGACGGGCGTGGTCCATTTATGGGCCACTGCCCGATTTGGGGGGGGGGGGGCGAAAGGCCATATGAGGGGGCCAAAAGGCTGGAGGGCGTCGTGGTAGAATGCTAACGCGACCCCATGGCGCCCTCAACAGCCGGTGCGGAAACGCCGGAGGGGTTTTAGTGGGTATTCCGGGCTGACTAGCAGCCCGGCGAGTCCCACACTTTGTGCGTAAACGCATTTCCCCTCCGTTAACAAAAAAAAAAAAAAAAAAAAAAGTTATGTATGGGAGGTTTTTCTCCATATTTCAAGCCATGTATCTTGGGGAAAGTTGTTCAGTTGCATGAATGGAGTCACTGGACGATGGGTCCAAAACGACTAAAATTTCACGATATAGATCGTCAGACGGACGGGTAGTGATGATTCATAATAAATTGCCTATCTACGTGTGCCATGCCTCTTTTTCTTCATCTTAGCGTTTTCCTAGTTGCGTATTCAGGAGTTTACTTTGGAGCCCAGGCCCAGGTTACGCTTTCCTACATTTACGTCTGCACTCGGCCCCGTCTTCGGACGTGTCCCTCAATATAATTCAAAGTCAGGAGCGCTATTTAGAACTCATCATCATCATTTCGTGTATGTAGGTCACATTGTCAATTGACCATCTAGTAGTGTCAGAGTTGTGCGGAACCGCTTCTCGGCCTCTGACGTGGTTCATTTAACAACCACCAGATGGTAGCCAGAACTAACGGCTTAACGTGCCTTCCAAAGCAAGGAATCATCTTTATTAACAATCAGGTGATTCAATTCTTCCCGTGGGAATCGAACCCACGACCACCGGGTCGAATGCGAACGCCTTTACCACTGGACTACGGAGGCAGTTTAACTGTATGACTCATAGGTACTTATATCGAATGAAAATCGTTTGATTCACCGATTATGTCTAATGAAAATAATTCCATTTAGGTAAGCGAAATTAATTCCACTTGCCGATTTTGTGTGAATCATAAATTCTAAGACGTTTTGCCTTAGGAATATTGTGCGACTCCTATAATAAAATCCCGTGGTTGGCAGAGATACTGAACAACATTGATCGTGCTTAATACTCGTATCACAGATTATAGAATGCTATACTAGGTACATATGTATACATACTTAGACAGTGGATAACAAAAGGGGAGACCTTTACCTAACAATGGAGTTGTAGACACAATGAGGTTACCTAACCTTCATCAACTTACATTTTCAAATACAACCACAACTGATATCAATTCTAAAGAAAGTATGATGTTATGTGTAACCCGCAACGCCATCTTGTTGCAGTTGATCGATCGAGATGTCAATCGATTTGTTTTAAGAATTAAGTGCAGTTTTTCTACCACTTCACTTAGCCTAATTCTTCTAAATCGGCTTGACTTTAGACTTTCTTGAATATGCAACTTTGTTCAATAATTGTATACTTGTTACTGGCTAAATCACGAATGTAAAAGCCGTATAAAAAAATTTCTTTCATGTGTCAGTGCTAGTTACCAGGTTAATGTCATTGTCAGATGTCTTGTTACTGCACTGGCAGTGTGACCAGATTTAATATTTTAAAACTTTTTTCGGTATATTAAAGACTTTTCCGGGTACCAATATTTTTCCAGGTAGATTGGCAGTAATCATTATTTTAAAATAAATAGTTGTCATAGCACCACTACCGAAAATATTTATATAAGGGGAATTGAATTAAATTATAGTATACTGAGGTGACCACTTACCATTAGGTGGGCCGTGTGCCTTTTTGCCTACTTAACTGTGTTAAAAAAAAAACTTTTTATTTTTATTTTTAGGTATTTTTTTTTTTAATTATTCCGAAGCTTAATTGTCTAATAATAACTAAAAAAGCTTAATATTTAAATAAACTAATTAAATTTAATTAAAAAAATATTTTTTGACGAAGCAAAAACTTAGTTTTTAAAACACTATTTATTTCGGTCAAAGGATTAGCTAATCAAAGTGGAAATTTCGCCAGACTTGGACAGGTACTTTAACAAGCAATAACAGCGCTTTGGTCTCCATTTTTCTATTTAAATTCACAATATTTAGTTTTTACAATTTATTAGTAAGTACTTTAAGTTTAATTTCCTGTCTTTTTTCATATAATGACTCTTAACATTTGTTACTGTAGGAATAAAATATTAAATAGGTACGTACGTTACGTAACTTAACAAATAGAATGTTTCATGTTTTCGGTAGATGGCTTAGCAATGATATTCCAATGAGTAACCAAAGAAAGGCCGGCACGTGGGAGGTTGAAGAATTTATATTTAAGTATTCTATATTCTGTATTTATGATCGAGGTAAAAGTACGATAAACCACCTTTTTAAAACATGCAGTGGCAAGCATTACATTGAACATGCATGGGGTCTATGAGAGAATATACAAGAACTGAAAAGCATAAATCGAAGTAAAAATATGAAGTATAGTCAGTATATTAGAGATATATTTTCCATGTGGTGTAAGGATGGTGGGATATTAATTTTTATATTATTTTTAGCTATTACGGTATTTTCTTAAAATTTTATCTGGTTACACTGCTGGACTGTCATCCAAGTGAAAATAGTCCAAAGAAATAAATATGGCGTTGCCTGTTTTTGCTTTTCGTTCCTTCGTACCTAAGCAACAGCACAGCAAATCCGACACGCGGCTTCGCTCGCCCCGCCCCAGCCCCCATTGAAAGACAAAATAATAAGTTGTGTGGCATCAATTCCTTTCGTTTAGGTAGGTAAGCAATTTGCCTAATTTCTAAGTAGACAACTGTATGGTAATGATTGTTCAAATCATCTCAAAGTTGAATAGATTTTGTAGTTTGACATTGAGAACGCGTAATTTCAGTGTGAAAAGCAGACTTCAAAACCATTGTGGTTACAAGATGAAGGTTAGAATGCATTACTTTACTATTATTATCGCTAATTTGCCGTTTAGAATTTGCCGTGACTTGGAAGTTTAGTAAAGTTTAAAGGTTGGTTACCTTTTGGAAGTGGTGATTACGCTTTGGCTTGGCTTTTGTTACCCACCACTTACACTGTTTTCAGGGTTTGTGTCGGCTGCGATTTAGGCAGTTCACACACGATGAAACTTGAGTATACTACCAGAGTCGCAAGAGAGTATCTTTCATACAAAATCAGCTGTGTCCGCAGACGACTCGTGCGACGCTACCCTGTCAAATCAAACATCGTACACGACTCAAGTTGCCCTTCCCCCTAGAAACACAAGCTTTTTAATTTTCATCTCTACTTAGTTTTTTGTCTTCTCACTATACCTTCAACCTTTGCCAGTTTCTAGATCTTCTCTTCCTATGTCTAATGGTGAATTCTAACATGCTTCTCTCTATTTCTCTCTGGCATGTTATAAATTTTTGGTGAACTGTTATCCATATGTATTAACTATGTTTTAGGAATCTACTCTGGCCACTAGTGATGACTAAAACTTTGCAACCGACAAGAACAACATTGTCAGGTTTCATATATATTCCTACTAGCTGTTTCCCGCAGCCCCGCCTGTGTCAAAAATTAGCCTATGTTTGGTCCCGGGTCTTCAACTATATTTATACCAAATTTCATCAAAATCCATTCAGAGGTTTGGCTGTGAAATTGTAACAGACAGACAGACTTTCACATTTATAATATTAGTATAAAAGTATGGATACATTTATTAATATTTTCAGATTGGTACTCATGATGGAGTGTTCCACTGCGATGAGGTGCTTGCATGTTACATGCTCAAGAGTTTACCAGCATACAAAGACTACGAGATTGTCCGTACTCGAGACCCTGAAAAGTTGAAAGAATGTGACATTGTAGTAGATGTTGGAGCAAAATTTGACCACGAGAAAAAGAGATACGACCATCATCAGAGGGAGTTTACGGAAACTCTGAGTACACTGAGGCCGGAGCTTGATGATAAGTATAAAATAAAGTGAGTGTTCTTTCTCTTTCACTGTCATAAAGAAACTATTTTAATTATTTATTTATTAATACACTAGCAGCTTAGAGCAGATGCATGTATTTCTCTGCGCTTGTTTTTAATGTTCTAAATGTTTATCGAGTCTATTCTTAAAACGGTTCACACTAGGAGCACTTATCACTGTTGCTGGCAAGGAGTTCCACATTTTCATGACGCGGTTTGGCAAAAAGTGTCTTTTAGGGTTGCTAGAACACTGAGGTATACTCAGCCTCATAGAGAGCCCTCTCAGTTAAGTGTTTGGGTTTGGTGCGAATATGTTCTCAAACGTGGCACATTATAATGATGGTGTAGAATTTTGTATGTCTCAATCAGCTCTCCTCTCTCTCTTCTTCGTTCCAGTGTTGTTAAGTTCAGCTCCATGAGGCGTTGCTCATAACTCATATTTTTTAATTATATAACCATTTTGGTTTCCCTTCCTGTACTTTTTCCAACATTAGAATATCCTTTTTAAAATATGGACTCCATATTTTGAAAGGCATATTCAAACAAAGGTCTTATGTAGGTTTTGTAGATGTTGAGAAAGAGTTCATTGGTGATAATATTAAAGATTTTCTGATTATGTACAACATTAAATTCGCTTTTTTTGTTATGCTTTGAATGTGCTCATTCCACTTCAAATTTGTAATAATTACTCCCTCTGAGATCCAACGGCTTGTGATGGCACACAGAGTCTATGGTATACTTCAGTTTGTGATCGCTGCTTCCAATGTGCAGGACAGTGCATTTGAATTGGTTATTTTACCAAAGGGACTAAGTCAAACATATCAAATTTTACAGGAAGGACAAAAATATGTTTATAATAAAAAAAACCTTAGCTAAATTTTTAAATTTTTATTTGTAGATATAGTTGGAACCTATACACACATAATAATGCAAAGGTTTTTGCTGTTTGTCTATTTTGGAAATAATTATGCTTATTTAAAATTGCTTGACATATTCCTTTTGGTATCTGAACAAAGTTTTGTGGGAAAAAATAAGTGTTGAAAAATATTGTCTTATTAATATTTAGGCTGTTTATTCCCGGTCGTCCCCACCATTTCGTCCCCGCTGGGTACGAGTGGGAAAAAAAAGTTTCGTTCGTCCCCAGTGGTGACGATTGGCACTTTTTATTTCCCACTCGTTCCACTATAGACCGAGAGTCAAAATACAAGGGGGTTTCAATAAGAGATTGTGCGGTTTGCTAAAATGCTAAGCAAGACTGAACAATGTTTTGACTGAACATTGAAAGTAACTAAAAGACTGAGGTAATTAGTACAGTATTAACGAATTTACAATAATTCTGGTGCGTATCACAGATAATCAACTTATTTACAACTATTATTATTACAGGTAAAGTTCCCATAACAGTTTTTGAAAATTTAAGAAAACATACCTATTTTAAATATTTGAATCACTGTTTAGGTAGTCAGGTACTGCTCTCTAAGATGAACTTACTATCAACGGTAAATTGTAAGTATGTCGATATATACTAATCAAGGACCGAGCGGTCGGATTCGCCAGACATCCATTGTTCTAACATTGTCTTTTTAACTGCCTGACTTGAAGGGTTAAACAATAGATACGCAATGACTCACCCTCACCACCCTGGCTTATCGTATTTGCATTGTATGCAAGACCTTGACATAGCCAATCAAAGCACTGCAACAAGTGTCGTCGATGCGCTTTTTGCTATCCACAAATGGGTTTATTATTTTAGTTAGCAAACTTTGTTTGTGTAATCATGACGGAACCAAGTGCAGCGAGTAGTTCAAGTGGCCAAACAGTGCTTGTGTTTATCAAAAGAAAACATGGGACTGTTTTACTTCATGGGGGTCACCAATATTACAAAAAAAGGGAATATAAAAGTGGCTTAATTGTGTGGGATTGCTGTCAACGCAAATTAAAGTGCAGAGGTCTTCTAAAAATTAAAGTAAGTGTTTTTTTTTCTATATAGATAATTATATAATGCACGTAAAATATTTGGAATTCGATTTTAACAAACTTATCTGTTTGACTAGTAGAGAATGCCTTATTGTCGACTGTACTTTTTTTGTACGGTAAAATATATAATAATAAACAACCTAACAAAAACCGCAGGCCGGCAGCTAAATAACTATAGTCCTTTTAAATATGTCTCTGTACATTTGGTTTCAGAATGATCGTATTATGGAAGAAAAACCACATAAATGTTCCCCCGACTTCACAAAAAATGAAAAGGATGCTTTATTATACAACCTAAAACAAAAATTGACTACGCCAAGTTTTCCTAGTGTACCTACAACATATAACCATTTTGTCGGAAGTCTAAAAGATACAAACACAGAACTACTACTACAGATTCCAACATTTTGTAGCTTGAAGAGTTCACTGTACAGATACCGAAACTCTGCCGCAAAATTACCAAAAATACAAAATACAAACGTTGAACAAGTAATAGTGCCACCTGATTACCAACATTTTCTTTTAGCGGATTACACGCAAGATAACACAAGAATTATTGTGTTTTCTTCAGAAAAGGCAAGACAAATCTTATGTGAACTTACAGATTTTTATGCAGATGGTACATTTAAGAGTTGTTCTCCTCCCTTCGACCAGCTTTATACGATTCACGGGGACATTGGAAGCACGCAAAATCACACCAATATGATGCCACTTGTGTATGCTCTCATGAGTAATCGGAAGACAGAATCGTATGAAATATTATTTTCTATGATAAAGGCACAAATTCCAGATTGGAATCCAATCAAGTTTAAGATGGATTTCGAACGAGCAGCCATGAAGGCCGTTACAAAAAATTTTCCGTCAGTTGTATTGAAGGGGTGTTATTATCATTATAACAAGGCGATTTGGGCTAAAGGTCGAGAACTCAAACTCACTAATGCAAAAAATTGCAACCAACGCATGGTGGCTTTTAGTGCAGTTCTGCCTTTATTACCACAGACAGAGATAATGAACGGTTGGGCCTATATTACACGCCATGACAGCGAAGATCCTAATGTCATAAAATTCAGAACATATATGGAGAGGCAATGGTTAAAGGAGACATTTATACCGGTGTGGTGTGTATTTGGAGAAAAACAAAGAACAACAAACTTTGCAGAAGCATGGCATCACAAATTAAACAGTGCTGTTGGCAAAAAAGCGCCCAATTTGATGCATTTACTGCATTTACTACAAGAAGATGCATCTTTTTACACAGTTCAGTTTTGTCAAACAGAAAACGATAAGAAACCAGCAAAAAAGAGAAACGAAAAATCAAAGCAAAGAGACGAATTTATACAAGATTCGCAAATTGAATTAATACAAGGTGATATAGAAGTCGGGCATTTTCTTGAAATGGTACGGAGTTGACAATGTTTAGATAAGTAGTTTACTTTTAAAATGTTTATTTTTTTTTAATCATTCAAAGTGATAATTTTGTGATTAGTCATGATTTTTTATACAGAACTTATAACATTTTTCAAAAACTTATAGGAACATTACCTGTAATAATAATAATTGTAAATAGGTTGATTATCTGTGATACATAATTTTTCCAATAATAATTAAGGTAGTTAAATATTTTTTATTTGTTGATTATCTGTTATACTTACTATTTTAAATATTTATTTACCATACTTATTATGTATAACTTATACATAATAAATATGGTACATAAATATTTTTAATTTGTTGATTACCTGTGATACGCACTTTAAAACTAATAATAATTGTAAATAAGTTGATTATCTGTGATACATAATTTTTCCAATAATATCTAAGGTAGTTAAATATTTTTAATTTGTTGATTATCTGTTATACATAATAAGTATGGTACATAAATATTTTTAATTTGTTGATTACCTGTGATACGCTCCATAGATCTGCGATGATTGTTACCTACAAGTTGATTACCTGTGATACGCACTTTAAAACTAATAATAATTGTAAATAGGTTGATTATCTGTGATACATAATTTTTCCATTAATAATTAAGGTAGTTAAATATTTTTAATTTGTTGATTATCTGTTATACATAATAAGTATGGTACATAAATATCATAGATCTGCGAGGATTGTTACCTAATAAACAAGTTGATTATCTGTGATACGCACTTTAAAACTGCTAGTATTATTGTGAATTTGTTAATACTGTACTAATTACCTCAGTTTTTTAGTTACTTTCAATCAAAACCATTGTTCAGTCTTGCTTAGAAAAGCGTAATTAAAGCATTTTAACAAACCGCACAATCTCTTATTGAAACCCCCTTGTACCTATTTTGACTCTCGGTCTATAGCGGAACGAGTGGGAAATAAAAAGTGCCAATCGTCACCACTGGGGACGAACGAAACTTTTTTTTCCCACTCGTACCCAGTGGGGACGACATGGTGGGGACGACCGGGAATAAATGATTTAGGCCAATTTTCAATAATATTTTCATCAAAAAAAGGCTTTATGTTCAGCTGGAATGTATTGCATGGTACGCTTGAGGTCTTCTCTTTTATTAATTTTTAGAGGCACAGGCCCATCATTAGCCTATTGTGTTGGTAGTGTAACTGTTTGAGTTTTACTCTTTCTCAAATCGAATGTATTCTCACTAAATTCCCAATGAAAAGCCTGGTAGTAGGCCTGTCATGTTTGAGGAGAACCCAAACTCCATAAAGTTAGATACCAAAAAATGTTGCTTGTCAGAATGTGGAATACTTCTTGATTGACTCTCCAAAGAGATAGCATATTTCTTATAAAATTTGCCCCACCTGTTTTTAAAGTCTAGAATGTCATTAGTATTGACCATAGATACTGTGAATTTTTTTGTGGGCATTGCATATGAATTCACACACCACCTTAGGCAGATAATACCTATCTCTTTATTTTAACTTTTTTCACAGTGCCAAAGGACCGATCATTTGGTAGAAATGAGTGCCCTCAGACTGAGAAGCGGTGTATAATTTTATCAAACCGCCCTGTCTACTATAGCTTGGTGTAAACTTATCATCATGTGAATACTGTTTTGGCCCCCGCATCAATTTGTAAAAATATATAACTATTTGATTTTATCTGGAACTTGATCTTGGATATACTGTAGTAAAAATGTGCATGTTTCATTAGGCCCCTTCATACCACACCTTCATGGTATAGAAAGAATCTACTTTCTTTAGATTTTAGATTCTTAATACAAAACGGGTACAAAGATAACTGACGGTAATAGAACATATCTTGAACTGGTAGGCAGGGGAAGTGATATATTTTGCATGTAATCAAAAGTCAAGCCTAAGACATCCTCTTCATTTTCGTTCATTTTTTCTACGTCACGGATACTTGCATAGAATTTGGCTGCTCATTTCTTATGGACTGTTAATTCAGCCTTTGCTGCCATCACAGCCTGTTCTTTAGATCAGTTGAATTTACTCTGATATTGAGATGTTCACATTCACAACATGCATCAACATGAGGTTGACCAAAGTGTAAATTAAACTGCTCTTTGAATATCTCGTAATAGAATGACTGTTTTACTTTAGTTTCTGGGTGTAAGTTGTTGAACATGATAAACATCTTCTTGATATTTAATTCGGCTGATAGATAATTATATTCTTTTGAAGAATAATGTGACTGCTTGACTGGAAACGACTCAATATGATTTTGACCTGAAGTATGACATCCACAGAAATAATAATTTGGTTCTGTTGCTTACCCCCTTTGATCTTAAGGTAATTTCCCTTGTTGAAGTAACTGCTGAAGTCAGAAGAGAGCTTTGTTCTTTATAGAGTAAATGCACATAAATGACTTTTGCATACACGTTTTTTATCATCATGTAACTTTATAAAATAGTTGAATGAGCACAATCTTGTAATGTTCTTTTGAAGACGTGGTCGTCTTTGTTTAATTAATATCTTTAACTTGAAGAAGACTGAAGAAAAATTTCTTGTTCATTTTTTGTACCCAAACTATACAATTCATGGAATGCTTGGATTTGAGATTCTTCAGTGATCTTAGTATAACATTTCAGCTTACAACATGACGTAACTTCACCGGGATTCTTTGCTGGAACAGGTTTGCCTCTAGTATTCGTATACTCCTTTCCTTCCAAACGACTACGTTTAATTAGTTGGTTTTTTGTTTCATTTCTTACTCCTTTTTCGCTTCGAAGTTAAATCACTAGGGTTTGCATTTTCAGTCTCAGAACTAGCGATGGGCGTTGTACAAAATCATCCCCGTCTTCTAGTGGAATGTGAATTTGGTGACTACCGGGAATGCAATTGTGGTGGAATTTTTTGTTACACATCCCACATTGCAATCCACTTTTATTATTTATATTTCGGGAACATTTAGCACACATTTTTTCTGTATTAACATGAACTTGACTTAGCACTAAATCTGTATTTTTATCATTAAAAGTCTCATTTTTCTGATTCTCAGTTTCTTTGTATGTAGCTGCACTTAGCTTTGTTTTTTTTTCCAACTCCTTTACTCTTTCTATTCCCTGTAAGGCTTTTCTTATCTTCTCTTAAGCTTTTTTTGTTCTCTTTCTCTTCTTGAATCTGTTTTTTCTTTTCATCTTTTCTTTCATCAATCTTATATACCCATCTGATGTTAAAGCGTAGGGCATCCTTTCTATTTGTCTGTTTCCTTTCCGTTGAGGCGAAGCCGGCCACATTCTTCTTTTTAAATATTCCGATAATGGTTCATCTGATATGATAGTTACTTTTGCCTCATTGACTTCTTTTGAAGTTGAAGGTTGGGGTTCGGTAACGTCATCTTTGGAAAGATTGCCTTCTTCTGGTTTCTGCCACTCTCCAGTAAATTCATCAAGTAATAGCTTTGGGTCTTTGTTTTTCTCTGGTGATAATTCAAATATTTCATTTTCTATACTGTAACCTAAACACTTTTTCCATAAACAATAAATTATCTGGGATTCTTGATTTTCGAAGTTTTCGTTAAGTGCATAGGCTGATTCGAAACCATTATCCTATCTTCTCCAACAATAGCTTTAAAATCATAAAATGTCAAGGTCGTAGGAACTACCACAGGGGCAACGGCGTTAGCAGATTTTTTACATCTATTCGAACCCAAACACTTTTCATAATTAATAGCTTCAGGATTCAGTGGAAACAAGCCTGTAGTGCGAAAGCCGTTAATAGCTATTGACGGATCAGTACATAAATTAACCACTTTTTCAAGTAAAGGTGCAAAATTTTGTTTATTGAGCACTTCGCCACTGCCGTTTTCTAAATACCAAAGTCTTAAATGTTTTTTCCATCCAGATTTTAAAGACCGCCTTTAAACGGTTAGGACGAGGATTCTCTTTTAAATAACTTTGAACAGAGTCGAATATATCTTCTTTCTTTCTAGGGAACCCCCGTGAACTCAAGCTTATTATATAGTCCACTAAAACATATTCCTCTTCAGGAGAAAGAATGGAATCTGGCCCAGACTTAAATTTTGTATCTGGGTGAGCAATTTTGTAAACAATGCTGCTTCTGGGTACCCCGAACGTTTTAGCGGCTAACCGAATAGAGCCTTGTTTAGTTTTGACAAATTCTATAGCTTTATCAATGCTTTCCTTGCTGTACTGTCGCTTCTTCATATTGAAAAGGCCTGCAAACAAATTAATAATTTAATATCCAGTAACTGACCAGTATGAAATCCAGAAAGTAGCCACCCATGGCAGTTATTGGAAAACCTTGCTATTTCGATGCGGATTTTTGCTACAATAAATAAAACCCTATTAACATCACATTAAGATGTTTTTTGACTGAAAATTCACCTTACATGATTTTACCAGTAACAGACATAGGTGGACAGTTTCTAGAATAAATCGATTTTATACTCCAGTAACTAGCCACCTCTGTCTCAGTCTTTTAAATACGATAATCTGTTAATATCTTATAAATATTATAAAAAGCAACTAATTACGTAACTAATAAAGAATATTTTTATTTTGAACAATCAAGTAACGTACTTAAAAACATTATTCAAATTTAAAACTTACCTTATCACTTCTATAGCGCACAAGTGTTTTCTAGTAATTACACACCGCGACTGAAGTACACCCACAAATCAATATCCATCTACCGACAAAATCCGAAACCAATAAATGTGAATAGGGGGTCAATGAATGAAATAATTAATTGAAAGATTGCTAGATGGCATGACTTGTCTTAAACGCTTATTATGTTAAATTAAAGTTAGAACAGGCCAGTTAATGGAAGTATGACAGTTACTGGATGGTTTACCCTACATATGAATATATTTCAATTTAACTACATACAATATATATATATATAAAAAGAAAATAAAAGAAAAAAAGAATTAAGTACATAAAATCAGTTGATCTTCTAAATGCGCCTGAATTATGAATATTTATTCGTACGTTTTCACTATTCATTCAGCCAGTAGGTAAAGCATGAAGAGAAGTTCGAACTTATTTTACCTACATAAAATTTTGAGAGGGTAGAAAAGCTGACTACAATGTCTACTATACCACGATAGTTTAATTTTTATTCTATTTGAGTCGTAGAAATCGTCGTAACGTTAAGTTTGAACGTGTACTCAACGATGACGTCACGTCAACTAGTCCACGAATTTAACTAGTTAACCGAGTAGTTGATGAACGATAATGGACGGTCTAGTCTCGTTAACGAAAAATGCGTCGACGACCCATCGCTACTCAGAACACACATAGTAGTAATAAAATAAATCAAGTTTCTAATGAAAAACAAACTATCGTCACAGACAATTTACACCTGATTTGATGACGTTGACAATTAACCAGTCCGTGTTGCCAATAAACTAACGAAAGGGAATAAGTCATTGACTTGTTCCTTTTGGTAAAATAACGAAAAATTAACGTCCCTACATTAAACTGTCAAATGGTCTGACTTATTTCTTTTCTTGATTACAATGCAAGATCTACCTAAAACTAATCAAACTCCATCAAAGTTGCCATATCCGAAATATACTGACTTATTCCCTTTGGTAATTAACCGATTCATTTGGTAATTAACCGAGATCAGCCATTCCCTTGTCCAATTACCAACTATGTGAAAAATTAATTTATTATGCAATTCAGTTTTGTGTATGGTATGGAATGAACTAACAGACAGGCAAAAAATATATATTTATTTCTTAAAATTTTTTGTTTGAAGTACACAATAAACAAATATTATCTTTTTCCCCAAAAAACAAACTTGAAAATATTCCTGACCCAGGAGGTTCATATCCATAGCTAAATCATCTAGATATAAACCTAATTTGTAATTTTCAGGTTAAGTTCAGCTGGACTGATATACACTTACTACGGAGAAGATGTGATCCAACAAGTAGCGCCTAAAGACGCACCGTTAAGCAAAGAAAACCTTCAAATTATATACAAGAAAGTATACGAAAACTTCATTGAAGAGATTGATGCCATAGACAACGGAGTCCCTATGACAACAGAAGAGCCTAAATATAGTATTCGTACACATCTTAGCCGTAGAGTTGGACGTTTAAATCCGGAATGGAATTCAAAACAGGAAGTGGATGTTGACGAAATATTCAAAAAAGCTATGGTTTTAGTAAGCGAAGAGTTTTTGTATACCGTAAACTATTTCATATCAGTTTGGTTGCCAGCGAGGGATTATGTGAAATCAGCTCTTGAAGATAGATATCATATTCACAAATCCGGTCAAATTTTGGAGTTTACAGAAAGATTCCCGTGGAAAGAGCACCTTTTCGATTTGGAAAACGAAATGGGCATAGGTCACGAGATCAAATATGTTCTGTTTAATGATAAACCTAAATCTTGGAGGATTCAAGCTGCCCCTCTGGAACCGACAAGTTTTATTACGAGGTATGTACTTTACAATACAAATACTTTTTATTGCGACAAAAAAAGAAAATCAGTGCAGCTCTATGACAGACTTATCGCTGAGGCAATCTCTTCCATTCAACCTTTGGATGTTGCATAAGCAAATTTTATTGCATTAGAAATTAGGTACATGTTAAAATAACAGCGTGCAGTATATAAAAGGCGGCCTTAAGGTATTTGATACAGCCTAACAACTGCCAGAAGCATCTCAAAAATGCCACTAAATGGCGATCAATTATTGAATTGACGTGACCCGTATTGACGGGTCGCGTCTCGCCGCCGCTTGACACGCGCATTCGATTCGGATACGCGCGTCGCGTTCGGCTATCGAACATCTCAATTTTTTAAAACAACTTAGATTAAAACAAAGTCGTGGTCACGGAACGACCACAGCCGGTGTAACACGGTTGAAACGTCGGAAGTGTATTAAATGCACTTAATCCTGTAATTTTACGTTTTAAATATGCAGTGTGTTAGCTAGCACCGGGCACTCCAAACAACAGCTCCGAGCGCTATACCTATTACTACTACGATTCGGTCGTACGCACGCACGTCAATGTGTGTGTCACTCGTAGGGTTGGTTATTTACCGTGTTTGCGTCATAGTTGTCAGTAGCGAACGCGCACCAAATTGTCAACCTTGCATTGTTTTGCTCTCGATGCTAAATCTGCAGGCTCAGTGCGGTATCTGTTTCGGGTGGTAGGTTATGCAGAGTGTCCGTTCTGTACGTTAGTACTATTAAGAATTCCGTGCCAGCGCAGTCTAAGAATATACTCCTTAAACATTTATCGTTTTTTTCCGGATTATCCATACTGGGAAAGTAAAAATATTTTTTTTTAAATTAGAATATATTAAATTATTTTCATTATACTAAATTAATTTCCAGGAAGCCTCTTCACAAATCGTGGTGGGGTGTTCGTGACGAGCTGCTAAGCGAAGTGGCCGGGATTGAAGGCTGCATTTTCTGTCACAGCACGGGTTTCATCGGAGGAAATGTTTCGAGGGAAGGCGCTTTGCAAATGGCTGTCAAGTCTTTGGAAGCCGAATAATATAATGTGATACCAGTAATTTGTTATTTTAATTGGGAGATTATCCTTCATACTACAAAAAAAGGTAGACAACTGTTCAACATGTGTTTAAAAAAACTGCTACAGATAAACTACATTTTTTTAAAAATCTAAAAGTTAAACAGAGTATAGACATGGCTTAAAGCTTTCTTAAACAGTAGTCGAAGAGTACTTTAGGTTATAGATAAACGTTATTTTATGATTTCATTTTTTTAGACACGTGTGGGACAGATGTCTAACTTTTTGTAGTAAGACGGTATATGTTTTAAGATTGATTGATTGCCTCTGTAGTCCAGAGAAGAGTGGTTGCGATAGCGAATAATATAAATAGTATCATGCTACTATTGTGACTTCGATAAGGCTATCGAAAATTTACGATATATCGATACCTATTATAATATCGATGAAGATTTTACGAAAATCGTTACTCTAAGTAAAATATTTCCAGACGTTACTATCAATATTCTGTTGATAGTTAATATATCAAAACTATCGATACTATCGAGGAAAATTATCGATAGTTTTTACGTGATACTTTCGATAGTGTCGGAATTCGATAGAATCGATACACTAGTACTAACAAATTTTAATACTATTGCCTTAATATTACTATCTATAATATCGAAACTATCACTGAATTTCTATAACCCAAGTTGAACTATCGACTATTTTCTAATGTAATTTATAATAATTGTAATCATTGAGCAAAACAATTGAGCATCGATAGCAAAACTATTGCTATCGCCCTAGTCTTATCCTAATAGAATTGATCCAGAGGACGTGGGTTCGATTCTTACGAGAAGCATAATTTACAAGTAATGTCCAGTTCGGCTAGGACATTGCAGGCTTGTATCACCTGATTGTTTGATAATGAAGATTATTCAATTTTTCAGAAGCATATTAAGTCGTAAGTCCCTACTGCCATCAGGGGGCCCATCGCGCTAAATGCTAGACCTTAACGTATTTATCAAATTATTTTGCGTTTTTCCGCTACCAGAAAGCTTTTTTTTTGCTTGTGGGGGAACCCCGCAAATTTGGTAAGTGCTTGTAACTTTAACTTCGCAAAGTAACGCCTGAAATTTTGCAATTTGCGCTAGCAGCCCCCTAATGGCAGTCGGGTGCGTAACACTAGAATAAAAAAAAACTAATATCATTTCTGAGTTGACAACCATTATGACATTAATTTTTTTTTTAATTATCATACTATGAGTGCAGGAGGCAAAGGAATAAGGGGATGGGCGGACAAGACGGGCCCATTAAGGTTCATCAATGATATACTTTGTTAAAGTTAAAAAAAAAAAACCAAGAACATATCAAAACTTTTGCCTCTTTGGCTAACGCAATCAACACCATTAATGATATAAAAAAATCAATATAATAGAATAATTTCAGTTTTTAAAAAATACCAAAAACCCGTTTTGCCTTTAGGGGGTCGGTAAGACAGGTACCCTAACCGGGCAAGAGGAATACAACATGACATAAACGTATTAATCAAAACAGATATCACAAAAGTAATCCATAAGACGAACAAGATTTGTGACCCCATTCTTGACATTGTGAACACAGGATCAAAGTCCTCCGGAGGACTTACGTATTTTTCCCTACATATAATACGATAAAAATCCACGTTTTCACTGATATTTCCTGTCTTCTTCCTTTTCTCTTGTTTCTCTTCTTTCCCTTTCCTTTCTTTTACTTCTGTCCAGATGTAGACAGTTTTGGTGAGTGAATTTTTTTCGTCTGTGATTTCTCAAATTTCTCTTTCTGTTGAAATTTTATCGGAGTACTAGTAAGAATTTCAGACTTTTGTGGCTGTCTGCGTCTGTTTGTCTTTCTCTGGGTTTGTGTGTTTTGTGGAAGTGGATGAATTTCTTGAAGAATATTGCCTCTATTCTGGAATCCTATGGTTGGTGGCGGCGTAGTTGTTCCTCGATTTACCTGTGAAAATGTTTACATTTCTACTGATTCTATAACTTTAGCATTTTCAGGAGGTGTATTATTTCAGTCTGTGTGGGTTGAATATTTTCCGTCAGCTGACGGAATGTTTCACTGTGCATCCAGTGGTTCATATTCGACTTCAAAAATCTGTGCTGGTACATTTTCCGTTACCGGAAAAAGGTTAAGATGGCCACCATCATTTATATTTTCTTGTGGTTGCAGTTCGCGATTGTAAACGGCAGACGGTGCAAAATATTCTTCTCCAATAGCATAACGATCAAACGGTTGAATTCCTGAGATTCAAGTAGCAGCTTTCATATAAGGCCTGTGTAGCAACTTGACGCGGTAAACGATGAAATGTCAACTGCCACCCTGGATCAAGTACTAGATAAAATACTCGCCGGTAATAAGCGATACAACAAACCAAATAGTCAATGGAGAAAATGCACAGCAACTCACCAACGTAGACGGTTACAGGCGGTAGCAATGGTGGCTGGATTCTCCCACGAAGATGGTTCGCTAATGTCCTTGAAACCCACTAGCTAGTCTGACACCACGATTAAAATCACTGCTGAGTGCACTCGGTGTTTAGAAAGTTTCTAGATACGTTGAAAACAAATTCGATACACGCGCGGTCGTCTCGTTTTGTTCGAAGTCGCAGATCCACGGTACTCTGTCCCGCTATGGCGCTAGCGGCGCGCCGGTAGCACTGCGCATGTGCGGCAATTCAAACCGCACGCTCCTATTGGCTAAATTATTGTTGCATCGTTCAAACAAGGCTAATGACAATGCAGCGTTTAAGTGCGCGAAAATATGAATTGAAAGATTTATTAAGTTTGACGTTAAAAACGGAACATTCCGCCCACCAAAATACCAATAGGATTTTCCTAAAGTAAAAAAAAAACTGTAATTTAACGATAAACTAAGCTAAAGTACGATACTAAACTTAAAAATACGAAAAAGTGTTACTTAAAATAAATCGATTAAACGGATGGTAAGGGACACAGTTTAACCAAAGGTCTCCTAACCGAGTGATCCTTGGCTGTTCTCACGGTCGCGACCCTAACAACTCCATCAGGGCCAGGATGTAAAGAAACAACTCGTCCTAGCGCCCATTGAAGAGGAGGTCGATTGTCCTCTTTGATAAGCACGATTGAATTTACGGTTAACGGTGTTGAGTCTTCAGTCCATTTCGCTCTCTGAGTTAACGCGTGCAAATATTCATTCTTCCAGCGCTTCCAAAATTGCTGTTGGAAAGATTGAATAAGTTGCCATCGATTTAGTCTGTTGATTTTTACGTCCGTATAATCGAAATCAGGAACCGCTGTGAGAGGTTCAAGCGTTAAAAAATGACCGGGCGTAAGAACGCTTAAATCGTTAGAGTCAGAGCTTAATAGACACAAAGGCCTCGAATTTAAAATTGATTCGATCTGAGTGAAGAGTGTAGTAAGCTCTTCGAACGTAAGGATCTGATCTCCAACAATACGATATAAATGACTCTTAGCGGCTTTAATTTGGATCTCCCACACCCCTCCGAAATAAGGAGCAGAAGGGACGTTACGTTTAAATGATATTCTTTCTGCATGCGAAGCTTGTTCGATACATGATGCTAGTTGTGAACTAGCACCTACAAAATTGGTACCGCAATCAGAATGAATGACATTGCAGCGGCCGCGACGAGCAATAAAACGACGTAATGCCGCGATAAAGCCGTCAGTCGAAGTCGTAAAGTGGAAACCACCTTAAGATGCACCGCCTTTGTACTGAAACATACGAATAAGCACAAGTACGCCTTGTCGATTTTAGCACCACGATGAAGTCCGAGCTTAATTCGAAACGGGCCTTCTAGATCGACGCCTACAACCGAGAAAGGTTTGGCCTGATTGACACGAAAGGCTGGAAGATCACTCATAAATGGTTGCAACGGTTTGGGGTTAAGACGATAACATCGTAAACATCTTGTAAGGTGATGACGAATTGCATGCTTTGCTGCAAGTATCCAAAATTGTTGTAAAATCAGATAATTAGTCGTGTTCAGACCGGGATGAAAATTATCTCGATGAACAGATTCGATTACGGCTGATGTAAGCACGCTTTTCTTGGGCAATAATGCTGGATGCTTATGATCGAACTCAAGACCGGAGCGCGAAAGTCGTCCGCCCACCCTGAGTATACCTTGCTCGTCCAAGAAAGGGTTTAGCTTACGAAAACTGCGAGGTAGTTGTTTCTTTGATTGTAATTTTGATATCACGTCTGAAAAATAATGATCTTGGAAATGTTTGACGATAATAAGTAACGCTTGATGACGTTCAATATCTGTTATAAAAAGGTTATCTGCTCGCGAAACAGTGCCACGCAAATTATTATAAAACCTGCGAGTGTAAGCGATAATGCGACAGATTTTATTTAAAGATGAAAAATTTTGAAATAATTGATCGATTAAGTTTGTTTGGCTAGCTCTATTCATTTGATCGGAAACGAGAACTATGGAGCGACGTTGCTCAGAGAGCACCACATCTTCGCTCGAATAACTTTTAGAAGTATCAGCTGGCCAATTAGATTGTGGTTGAGACAACCACTCTGGGCCCGCCCACCATAAAACGTTGTTTAGCAACTCTTGAGGCAGTTGGCCACGAGAACAGATATCTGCAGGATTAGAGGCGGAGGGTACGTGTCTCCAGCACTCGGTCGGTACGATATCTTGTATATGACTTACGCGATTTGCAACAAAAGTCACCCAGCGAGAAGAAGGAGCTCGCAACCAGGCCAGAGTAACGGTTGAATCACACCACAGAAAAGTATCGTGAACAAGGATTCGTAGCGTGTTTTGTACGAATTTGATAAGGTCTGCGAGTAAAACTGCGCCACATAATTCCAGGCGAGGCAACGATTGCCGTTTTAATGGAGCTACACGAGCCTTTGCACAGATGAAGAAGACGCGGAGGAGCCATCATGCTCGGTGACACGTAGATATATAACGGCGCCATACGCTGCCTCAGAGCTGTCGCAGAAGCCATGTAATTGATAAGATTGAACATTGTCGGTAGTGAGCCTACGTGGAACCTTAAGGTCCCTAATTTGAGGAAGTTGTTGAGAGAAATTTGTCCATTGAGAGACAATTTCCGGTGGGGGCTTTTCATCCCACGAAATCCAAAGAATCCAGAGCTTCTGAATTAAGCATTTGGCTTGAATCGTTAAAGGAGATAGAAAACCGAGAGGATCAAAGATTCTAGCAACCTCACTTAAAATCATTCGCTTGGTGCACGGTAGATTAGATGGGTTAACGGTAAAAACGCCCAACTTAAGGCCCAGAACCTTGAATGTTGTGTCTTCAGTTTCGGTAAAAGTGATTGCTTCTGAAAGACACGCCTCTGCCGGTAAATCGCTAAGAAGCTCAGGTCGATTACTCACCCATTTACGGAGCACAAAAGAGCCAAGACCGAAAAGAGCGATGAGTTGCGTTTTGATTTCACTGGCGTCCGTTAACGAAGAGCTTCCGGATAAAACGTCGTCGTGTTTAAGTCGGGATCTAAAACGGTTTTAGCTTTTGGGTACTTGTGGCCCTCGTCAAAGGCCAATTGCTGAATGCTACGGCACGCCAGGAAAGGAGCCGAAGAAACTCCATACGTTACGGTGTTTAGCACATATTCTTGAAGAGGCTCATCTGGGTGAGCTCGCCAGAGAATACGTTGGTAATTACGATGATGAGGAGCTAGATTGATTTGGCGGTACATTTGGCGTACATCTGCCATGAAGACAATTTTGTGCTCACGGAAATGAAGAAGGATTTCAACAATATTCGATTGAAGCTTTGGCCCGGTTAACAGCGTATCGTTTAATGATTTAGAATTGGCATCCTTGGCCGAGGCATCGAATACGACCCGAAGTTTTGTTGTGGCATTGTCGGGGCGGAGTACGCAATGATGTGGTATGTAGTACTTGCCTTGACCCATTTGTTTGGCAGGTACTAGAGTCATGTGACCACTCTCAATGTAGTCAGTCATAAAATCGTCGTATTGTTGCTTTAAGTTATGATCACGAGAGAGACTCCTTTCAATGGCATGGAAGCGTCGCAAGGCTATCGTTCGAGAGCCTTCAAAGACTGGCTCCTCGTTGTCCTTGAAGGGGAGACAAACGACATATCTACCTGTCTCGTCACGATAATGATTATTGATAAAACTGTTTTCACACAGTTGCTCTTCTGGGGTCAATCGGGATGATTGTGGAACGTTATCGATTTCCCAGAAACGTTGAACGATTGTATTTAAACTATCGTCTACGGTAGGAGGTGTTACTCCCAGTAGACTAGACGATGTGAGTCGGGTCTTCCCAAGAAGATGCCAACCAAAAATTGAGTTAAATGTTCGCGGTTGGGTTGGGCTGCCTTTGAGATGCTGCTCAAGGAGTGAGTCTGCAAAGACATCGGCACCTAACAAAACGTCGATCGGACCAGGAATGTCAAAACCAGGATCAGCAAGCGGTAATGTTTTGACTTCATCCCATCCTTTCGTGTTTAGCCTAGCTATCGGTTGATCTCCGCAAATGCTCGGTATGACGAGCATTTCCAGACGAAATTTAACGTTCTGGTTAGTACCAATATCGCAGTTAACGATGCCACTAATCGAAGCAGGTTTGCCTCCCAAGCCCTGAACGTTGGAATTAACTACTTTAGGGTTTAGATTTAACCGTTGAGCTGCGTAAGTTGTAAGGAAGTTATTTTGACTGCCTGTGTCAAACAACGCGCGAAATGTTTGAAAATCGCCAGAAGCATCTCGAATCTGGATAAGAGCAGTCGCTAGTAACACGGTTGTGTTTGAATTTGAATCAGACTGAGTTGACAACTCCTTAGCTACTAATGTCGAGCTTGATATTTTATTAGCGGAGCTGGGAGTGCTCGTTGCTTGCTCACGATGCAGAAGAGTGTGGTGTTTACGTTTACATTGTCGGCATGAAAATATAGAAGTGCACTCTCACTGAATGAGACGCGTTAAGACAATTGTAACACCACTTCTTCTCATTGGCTACAGCCATGCGCTCATCTACCGATTTAGCCAAAAAATCCTTACAAGCCGAGATATGGTGTTCGTTACGACAGTAGGCACATTTCCGAACGACCTTCGGGGTGCTCAAAGTATTCGAAGACTTAATTTATTGCTCATTATTAATATTTTTCGTATTATCAACGGCGGGTGCAACAAGTGTATGTGTAACGTTAGGTCGCTTTGAATTGTTAAAAGTTCCCGATGTGTCTTTTGAAACGTTAGCGGTTTTATTGGAAACGGATGAAAAGTGTGTGTCGCGTATCAATGCTTCACCTTTCGAGTGTAGGAATGCCCTTAAATGATTGTACTGTGGAAGTTCAGAATCGATGTGATTTTCTTCAAACTCACGCCTTAACTTAGTATCGAGTTTTGAAAGAACATTGTAACAAAGAATAAAATCCCATTGATCGGTAGGTAACTATAACGTTTTTAAAATTGTTAAATTCTCATCTATAGTGTCTAATGCGCGTCGAAAATCTAGAGCATTTGAAGTTTTAAAATGAATGTCCACAATATCCCGCCAGCAGGTATAGGCTAATTCTCGTTTGTCTTCATAACGGGACTTGAGGGCTTCGTACGCACTTAAATAATGTTCACTTGCAATATGAAACGTTTTAATTAACGATAAGGCATCACCACGCAAAACTGACACCAGATAATGAAATTTCTCGATATCGCATATAAGGACAGATTCGTGAATCAACGCATTATAGGTAGCTATAAACTCAGGCCACTCCTTGATGGCACCAGAAAAAGTAGGCAACGTTATTTTCGGTAAACGCATATTTCCGCTGTGTGAGCCGGTAAATGAATTACGTTTTGAAGTACAGTGCAACCTCGATATAACAAATCGGAGGGGAACAAGAAAATATTCGTAATATCAAGTAATTCGTTGAACTGAGGTTTGTTATGTTGAGGTTAGATTGGTCTAAAATTCGTTATAAAGAGGTAAAAGAATAGTTTTATTCACCTCAATATTACGTACTTATCTTGTTATAGCGAACAACTTCTACTAATAAATGATAACACATTTTTATCAAATTACTATATGTACATATTTGCTATGTATTTAAAAACAATTAGGTAGATAATAAATTTTTTTTCTTACATTAATAATCAAAAAGAATTAACAATGTGGTTATAGTAGCTTAATCTCAATTTTGTTCATTGATTAGAAAAAAAGTCATTGATAGTTGTCTGTTTACCACCGGTATGAGTTATGACATCCAAAGCGCAATCTAATTTCGTGATGGATTTCACTACATCGTCACTCAAACCTCCCTTTTTGAGAAACACAGATTTTATTGTATTCAAAGCATTATAAGCATCTTTTATTGTGAAGTTATGCTCATCAATTTCACCCTCTTCTTCCTCGTCTTCATCCGCTTCTGCATTAGTAACTGGCAACACAGATGTGACGATGTCAGCATCAGTTAGTTCTCCACAGATGGCTAAATCATTATCAAAGGTAACGAAGTCTTCGAAGTCAGTCTCTTGAACGTGTAATTCTTCTTGAACTCTTTGCCAGGTCCTAGCAAGTTCTGCGACTGGTAAATCGTCCTCTTCATCTTCGCATGTTACTTTAAACCCACTTTTCTTGAAGCAGTTTGCAATGGTCTTTTCAGTGACTAAATTCCAAGCTTTGGCGATCATCCACATGGCTTGTAAAACGTCAATTGTAGTTGGTGTTTGACGTTCAACATCAGCAAGAAATCGTCTGACAACTTCCTTCCATTGCATGCATTTTGAAGCTTTGGATGATGCCCTGATCCAGTGGTTGTAGTTTTGAAGTTGTATTTGGAGGTAAGTACTTTATTTTTATATTTTTCAGGTTAGGAATTTCTCCGTGTGCAGTACAATTATCGATGAACATTAGAATTTTCTTGTTTTTTTTCTTCATCTCTTTATCCAGACTTTTAAGCCAATTGCAAAAAGCATCACTGGTCATCCAAGCCTTATGGTTGGACGTGTAATCTGTTGGCAGATTATTGACATTCTTAAAACATCGCGGTTTTTGATATTTTCCGATGATGAGTGGCTTTAGTTTGTAAGTCCCAGTACAATTTGTTCCCAGCAGTACTGTTAAGCGAAGTTTACTGTTTTTCCCACCATTACATTTATCGCTTTTGAATGATAAGGTTTTGTCAGGTAAACATTTATAGAATAGTCCAGTTTCATCGGCGTTAAAGATATCTTCGGGATCGTATCCGGTGACCAGCTCTGCCAGTTTGTCTTTCCAATCATCACATACTTGTTCATTAACACTACCACTTTCACCGCATATTTTTCGAAAAACAACCTCGTTTCGTTTTTTGAAATTTTGAAGCCACCCGTTGCTAGCACGGAACCCTTCATGTCCCAATTCTACTGCAAACCGCTGAGCCTTTTCCTGAAGAATAGGGCCTCCGATTGGGATATTTTTGTCTCGGCACTGTTTTAACCACTTTAACACACATTCCTCTACGTCTTTGAACTCGCATGATTTTAATCTTTTACTGTTTACATTCAAACCACTTTCTTCTGAAAACTTATCTTTAAATTTTAAAATTGTAGCCAATGTACTTGCGGGAATCCCGAACTTATTAGCTATGTCTAATTTTTTCGTCATGGGATTTTGGTCAACATAATTAATGATGTTTCGCTTTTCTGCGACCGTTATGGAACACCTTTTACGTTTCTGAGCCATTTTAACTTAAATCTTTAACAATAGTGACGAGCAGAGGTGTTTACATTACTTTCCATCAAAACAACAATGATTACTTTACAAACAAAAGCGTGTCGAAACATGTCGAGACATGAATCACATTATAAGATTAAGAGTTATATTATTGGTGGAAACTTTATATAAAGGTTTTGGGTTGGCAAAATTAGTTAATTAGAGGTATGAATACTTTTTCTTGATAGTTGAAAATTCGTTATAAAGAGGTTGTACGCAAAGAATGTTCGCAATGTAAAGGTATATTTTATATTGACTCTTATGGACAATTCAAGGGGATTACGAAGAATTTGTTAAATCGAGGAAGTCGTTATATTGAGGTACGTTATATTAAGGTTGCACTGTATCTGTGTCTTGTGATGAACATGGTTCAAATTTTCGTATAAGTGCCAAAACTTGAAAATATATTTCATCGAAGGTAATTTGAAGGTCATCATCGGTATCATCGGCATCATCCTTAAGAAGGTCCAAAATAATAAAATGGGATTCATGAAAACTATCAGCAATATTTTTTATCTCTTGACAATACGAAAGAAATAACTCGATTTGCGATTCGTCGTTAATGGCTAAATTACCTACTTCCAAAGCTTTCGTTATACGATTATAAGCTATAGTTCGTTTACGTCGCAAACTTGGCAAATTATTAGTAGTGTAAACATTTTCGTTACACTTTTTAAGAGCAGGTTTCGATTTACGCCTAGATAAGACATATTTAATACTTAAGACAATATTAAATAGTTTGCAAAAAAAAAAAACCAATAGTAAAAATATTTGCATCCGGTAACAAAAGTTTAGTTGCTAATTTCTACTTCAATTTGCACGGAACGCAACTACAGGGTGTCCGGTGGCAGAATCGGGATTTTAAATGGAAAATAAAAAAAAACTACAAAAGATATAAATTTATATTAGTTACTATTACAAAAAAGACAAATGCGGGTTTTATTTCTTAAAAATGATATCGTCCAAATGTTGACCGTCACGTCGGACACATTCTTGGAATCTGGCCTCAGTATTCCTTGCCACTCGCTGGAGAAGTGACGCCGGGATGTCATGAACCTCGCGAGCGATATTTTCCTTTAGGGCTGAGATAGTCGCCGGGCTTGTTTCATAGACTTTACTTTTAAGGTACCCCCATAGAAAAAAGTCCATGGGTGTAAGATCCGGCGACCTGGGTGGCCAGGGGATGTCACCAAAACGGCTTATCAGTTTGTTTGGGAAGAAATCACGAAGTAGCGCCATGCTCTCTCTAGCAGTGTGAGGCGTGGCGCCATCTTGCTGAAACCATGTGTGCGAAGTGAAGGCAGGATGTTCACTCATTATCGGAAAAAAATAATCGATCAGCATGCGCCGATAAGCAACACCGTTCACAGAAATTGCTTGCTCTCGATGATTTTCAAAAAAATAGGGTCCGATTATTCCTCTGCTTCCTAATGCACACCAAACCGTCACTTTGGGACTGTGAAGTGGTTTTTGGTGTTTTATGCGTGGGTTCTGTCCTATAGGTGACCAATAACGGCAATTCTGTTTGTTAACACTACCATTTAAATGAAAATGGGCTTCATCACTCCAAAAGATAGTGTTTACCGTGCGAAATCGCTCCAACATTGTCTCGCAAAAATTTTTACGCATAATGTAATCATTAGGCTTAAGCGCTTGCACAATTTGAATCTTAAAAGGGTGAAATCTAAGATCCTTCTTCAATATCTCGTGCACTATAGTTTTTGAAAGCCCTAGGGCAGCCGCTCTCTTGCGCACGGACTGACGCGGATTATCGCACACACTAGACGCGACGAGTTCAATGTTTTCATTTGTTCTCGACGTCCGGCTGGGCCCCGGTCGCGGGTTGTTTTCTGCCGAACTTGTTGCCCGGAATCTTCGCACCCATGATCGAATTAAATCTTCACTTGGAGCATCACGTAAGCGTCGAATATTGTAACGTGAACAAAATCTTCGGCGAGCAATTACACACGAATCATTGGCCTTGAAAAACGCTTCGATGGCGAACGCACGTTGTTCACCCGTCCACTGCGACATCGCGACTAAATAACCCGCACTAATGACGAAGCCAACGCGGCCCCTTCTCCGCTCCTCCGCTTAACGGTTACGGAGAAATTAAAAATTTAAATCCCGGTTCTGCCACCGGACACCCTGTAGACTCGATCGACGGTCGTGCGACGCGGCACCTGTGGCGGCCGGCGGCAGTAGGTACTTGTAGGTAAAGTGAAACACAAAATCACGACAGTGAAGTTTCGCGGTAAAATAAATGAAATTAAACACTTTGTTTATCAAAATGTGAACTTGTTTAACACTTAAACAGTTTTAGAGATTTGTTAAAATAGATATTTTAAAAATTTAGTTTTGGTAGGAATTAGGAATTTTAAGCGAAAAATGTAATTAAAATGTAAAAGTACCCAAATTACTTAGTTGAAACGAAACGATACAAAATATTTCGTAATTTAAGTTCAACGAAATATTTTATTTGATATAAGTACCTAGGAGTAGGACTTAGGATTAGGAATTAGGATATCCTAGGAACGTTGAGCGGTAGACGTTATAGGTATGTACCTAGTATTGAGCGGTAAGCGGTAACTAGTCGAGTTATAATAAAATCAACACAAAATTATGGTGAGGTAGTTTTGCAATAATTGTTTAGTGCAAACGATAAAACGATAGATAATTCTATGTTAATGAATATAAAACGACTAAATATTTATTTTCATAAATATTTTAGAAATCAATGTATGCCATTTTAAATAATTTAGTACAGTGTACGGTAATCGGTAAATAGGTAGGTAGTTGTACTCAGAAGCGACTTATTTTCTACTTAGTAATTGAAACAAATGTACCGTTTATTCGATTTAGCTGTACTAATAAGTTCAGTATGCGTGAAATATGGTAAATGAACTAACAATTACTAAATAAAATTGGTATTTGGTAGGCAGACTGATGGTAGGTACCCAAGGTCCCGGGTTTCGGCACCAAAAAGGGCGTAGCAACTTGACGCGGTAAACGATGAAATGTCAACTGCCACCCTGGATCAAGTACTAGATAAAATACTCGCCGGTAATAAGCGATACAACAAACCAAATAGTCGATGGAGAAAATGCACAGCAACTCACCAACGTAGACGGTTACAGGCGGTAGCAATGGTGGCTAGATTCTCCCACGAAGATGGTTCGCTAATGTCCTTGAAACCCAATAGCTAGTCTGACACCACGATTAAAATCACTGCTGAGTGCACTCGGTGTTTAGAAAGTTTCTAGATAAATTGAAAACAAATTCGATGCGCGGTCGTCTCGTTTTTTTTTTTTTTTTTTTTTTTAAGTAAGTCGAAAAAGTTGAAGTGTGGGAAATTGCACTTTTGTGTCAATTGTTTAAAATTGATGTATCTCAGTATTACGAACAGATATTTCTAATATTGAAACGAATTATGAAAGGTTAACGCGTGAACTTTAATATTTTATGTGTTTTATTTACTGAAAGTCAATGCCTTTTTTTTAAACTTCAAGGATGCATTTATACCTATCACAAATTATCAACCTGCCCTGACTTTTTTTATACATATTTACAGTAAGTAAGCAACACACTGTAAATATGTCTACCAAATATTTACTTACTGTAACTATGTTTACTTTAACCTTTATTAAATTGTATGGATCCTGAAAATACTAGGAAATCAATTTGAGGTTTTAACAGTGATAAAGTAATTTATACCAAGTAAATCAATCATTTATTGTGAATACCCAATTACAGTAACATTATTATTCATCTTAAAACAAACAATTATTCAAAATTTTTGTTACCTTATCAAAATCACAGGACATTTATACTAAAGTATGTCTTTGTAACTGCTTACAATGAAAAAATTAAAATGAAATAGACTATTAATATTAATTATTAATTATAGACTAAAGTACGTACTTAAATCGTTATAGAAAACACAAAATATAATATTGCAAAACACTCAAAATATTTTAATATAATCCTTATTGAATAATCAGTTCTTGTCTTACTTATAAATAAGACATTATTGAAAACAAAATCAATTGTAAAAATTACAATAAGTATATCCTTTGCTAAGCATATTTATTTTAACGTTTTGTATTAATTAACAAACAGTTCTTGTCTTACTTATAAAATAGACTCAGTCTCAGGGTGTTGTATCACACTCCTACATTCTAGTAACATTTTAACAGTACAAATAACTACTTAACATACTCTTAGTGCAATAGAATTTCTTAGTTTTTTTTTTTATTTGTATCACAATCAGAGATCACGAGTTTGGCAAAATCTTAAACATCACATATTATTATGATTATCCTAAATAGTAAATGTAGTAATATGGAAGAAAAGAAGAATGGTTGAAAATCTTCAATTTTCGAGATTGGAATCATCATTATTGGAAGTGGGCAAGTTAAGCCAAAATGCTCGTCTATTATCTGGCATCAATGGAACCAGTTTGTCTACTATTTCTTTCTTCTTTTGTTCTGTAATGCCCCTTAAAGTTGTTTTAGGTCTAGGTTCCGGAAAAGTTTTATTCTTAATGATTTTATGTTGTAGAAAATCTAATGTATTAAAATTTTCATCGTTTAGGTTATTTTTAAATAGTAGGTGAAAATTGCCTCTTTCCGCTTTGATATGTGTGATTTCTTTTAAGTAAATTCGTGGTGACAAGTTGCGAATTTTGTGTTGCAATACTACACATTCATTGTACTCGTAGAAATCAGTAACGTTCATTTCTTTAACGATTGTTTTATTGGAATTAGCGCTTTTGACCCGAGCTACGAAGTCATCAAAATCATAAACTTTAGTATTTTTCAATTTCTTCTCAACTTGGTGATGGAATTGGTCAGCGGACATAAAAGTATGACCAGGCTCAAAAAATTTCATCTCAATCGTGTCAGTTGCAATGAGGTTGCTGTTTATTACATAAACTAAAAAAGACAATAAACTCCAGTTCTTATTTTGGGCCGATGAGTTATCAGCCCACAAAACAACACATTTAGTGTCTCGGTTTTGCACAAAAAATGCTCTATACGCTGAGAGGATGTCCTGCGCGCTTCTTCCTGATACAGTTTCATTCCACAAAACTGCGATTGGATAGTTTATGGAAGTCTTGCCGAGTGGAACAAAACTCTCATTGAAAGCGATAATTCTACTGCAAAAAATCGCCGCTTTAAATTGTTCCATTCTGGAGAGCATTATCACCTTTTGAAGATCTACAGAATAATATTTAGTACTACTTTCATTAGCACTAATTTCAACATCTGATTTGTATTTGATCCGGGTTGCGGTGTATTTCTGTTTATGAATTAAGTTTTGTTTACAAGTATCGCAATTCTCGTCTTGAATTTCAATGTGTTCTTTATTATGCTCTTTGAACAAAGCGCACGTTTCGCACTCTTCATTCCCCAAATGGCTAAATGAAATATTCATTTCTTTTTTTACTACATGACGGTATGTTTCTATAGACACTTTAATTTCAGGTTCAGTTTCACAAATTTTTTTATACATTTCTGTCATATTAATATCGCTCGGTAAGTACAGTTTTTTTGGCGCATGTTCACGTCTGTGATGTGATATGGTTGGATTATATTTTAAAATGTGTTTTTTTATGACATCTCTATCTATTTTATCTTTTCGTATATATTTACCCCTATTGTCTTTCTGGTTGTCTTCAGTTCTTTTTAATATGGTCAAAACCCTGCAATCATTTTTAGCATTATATCCTAAGGTAGATAAGAAAAAAGTTTTACATACTTCAATTCTTTCTCCATTCATATTTTTTAAACGATAAACATAAGTAATATTTCGTTTAGGAACTACTTTTTGCGTGATTCTTCTTGTCTTAACTTCTTTAACGTCAACCATACCTTTTATGAATATACCTTGAGCTTCTTTGTTCAAATTGCGGTAAGTTGTATTGATATTTTCTCTTTCAAAATGTGTAAATAACGATGAACATTTTTTTGAAAATTTTTCGCCACAAGCGGCCTTCAGTTTTAGTTTTTCACTCTTAGCTTTTAGTTTTCTTTTCTTTCTTTCTGATAATGGTTCATCAATGACTCGTCTTTTTCGTGGCAAACTTGCTTTATTTAATCCTTTATCTTCTTTAGATTCAGGAGCAGCTGGCATTTCTTTTTTCTTTTCTGCTTTTGGTAATGGTCTTATTTGTTCGGGAGAAAACAAATTCGATGAGGCTTTGGATGTCGATGCAACTGGTTCTGTTTCCGCTATGAATCCAGCTGTCGACGTAACAGGTCGTTGATTTTCAGGTGTAAGGCTTATTACTTTGGAAGAAAACACGTCCGATGATATAGCTTTAGATGTCGACGCAACCGGTTCCATGCCGGCAAGTAATGCAGCTGTTGGTGTGAGAGATCGTTGTTTTTCAAGTGTGGGGCTATTAGTTTTAGGCATGTTGATAATGAGTTCATCACAATTGGCTATTAGTATAATAAAGGCAATGGGCTATTCAATAATGATAATACAGTTTCATCTTCAGTGTTTATTGTAGGTTCACAGACCAAAATAGAAGGACTGCTAGCTGATGTCCTATCGTCTTCTTGATCTTCTTCTACTACAAGTATCGTAACATCTTATCTTGTTTCTCTTCATATACATTTTGTGCTGTATCAGGTAAAGGGCGATCGGAGACTTGACTGGGTAAGAAATCAGATTCATTAAATATATCCGTGTTAACTGGCCAAATACCCGTACCATGAAACCCTGCGCTGATGTTTTTTTGCTGTAATTGAAACATCAAACGCAGTCTTAACTAAAGACGGGACGTCATATATACTCATAACTTTCATTGGATTTGAACGCATCCAATTATCGCATGCTGTATTGACAGCTTTTTTAAGCGGACCAAAGATAGCACAATCCATTGGCTGCAGTTTGTGCGTGCAGTGTGGGGGAAATGTTAGGAGGATTATACCATTCTCTCTGCAAAACTCAATATTTTTTAAAGCAATGTGTGAAGAAAAGAATGGTTATCTAAAAGCAAAAAAGCCTTTTGATCGTTAGATGGTCTCACATGATTTTTAAAATGCTGGAGAAATTTATAAAAATCATCTTCCTGCATCCAACCGGAGCCATTAGCTGTGCCCATACATCCTTCTGGACCATCTCGTATAAAGTAATCTTTAAAATTTTTTACAGGAAATATAAACATCGATGGTATGTAATTTGTAAAAAACCCATTTTTACGCATTCCCTGCAAAAGCCAAAGTGACAAGTTTTCCCCTTTCTTGTGATGTCATTGCACTAACTTGTTTTTCTCCACGTCGCGCAATTATTCTGTCTGGTTTTTGGACAGTGGTTATCCCCGTCTCGTCCATATTCCATATGTCTTTTGCTTCTAAATTGTGTTTGCCCAAAACTGATGTATAGTTGTTAAAAAACGCGGTAACATTAGTTTTATTAAAGCTTGTTGCGCGAGCAATGCTTGTGGCTTGAGGAAGTCTCAACGATAATTTTGGATGGCGTTTCATAAACAGGTTCAACCACACCTCACCTGCCATTTCATTGGTTTCCCACGACGGTGGCATTTTCTTTCCATGCTTTTTAGCTAGCATGAACGCCAGTTTTCTGGTTTCTTTTGTAGTTAAACCGTTATTTGTAGCTGCACAAGTCAGCAAATATTCACAAAGGATGTCTTCTTCGCTTTTATTAAAAATCGTTTGCGTAGCATATCCCACAGATGGTGCATCTTCAACAAGCCCCTCTTGGTAAGCTTTTTTCTTTTTTATATATCTATATAAGGAAACTTAATTGAGGTTATATGAAGACGCAGCATTTCTGAGACTCACTGATTACGCAGAGTTACCTCCTCGTACGCCAGTTCAAAAATTTCCTTACTTGACATACCCTTATCTGTCTTTCTTTTGTACTGATTCGGCATTCTGAAACAAGAATTAGGTAACATATTTAACATGCAAAGAAATATTTAAAATTTAAACACTAATTTGCCAGCGGTACTAACAATGACGAGCATTAAGCTGCAGTAGTCTTGCTGAGGGTGAGTTGAAACAAGCTGTTACAATTCACCTCGATGAATAAAAATCTATAAAAAACATATTACGTTATATATCTCAACGTATCGCTGCATATGAATAAGTATGAAATATTTACACATACTTAATATATGAAAAAAGACAGAAGGCCAAAATATTGATAGAAAACATACTTTTTACGATTTTTTCCGCACAAGTGTCGTAGTGACGAAACCGCCTCCCGTAGGCCGCCAGCACAGACTAATCAGATGGAATGTCAAATACGAAACAAATGTGCATTATTGCCAACTTAACCCTTGAACCCTACACTAACTGGCGTATACAATGTTCCTACAAAGGGGTTTCATGGCACCCCATAATAAAAAAGTTCACAAAAAATAAAACATAAACCTTACGAAGAAAACATGCTTTATTTATAAAATTATGACAAATTGAGATCATAAATCAGCCTTTTAAATACAAAAAAAAATCAATTAGAACACTTTTGGCATACTTTTACTTGGTGTTCCAAGCAAATCGGAATTTTACACTTGTTGCACCTAGTCTTGCTCTTCCGATCACGGTTTCTTGGACAGAAACCACAACGTCCCTTTGAGTGACGCTCTTGCACAGGAGGATCGACAAGCATAGGTTTTTTGAGGATCGCAGATAAACTTTCTTTGATATCCCTCCTCAAAGTGGGCATTTGAAAGCGTTCTTCCAAATGCTCTTCTATAAGGTTCATTCCCAATTTTTTCAAAAAAGTGCGACGATACTTTATAATAGGCTTATTATTTGCTTTTGAACATTTGTAGAGCACCCAGGAATTAATACCAACCCCATTCAATAACCCATAGAAAAGACACATTGGCCAACGTTTGGTTTTTCTTTGAACAGAGTATTTTTTTGCCAATGCATCGAACACGTCGACTCCTCCCTTAGTTTTATTGTAATAATGAATTATTTCTGGGAGCTGGACTTCATTATTCCGTCAGGCGAATCGTGGAGCGTTGATAACATGATAACGACTTCGTCGATCTTGGTGGGCAGTAGGACAAAAGAGTGAGAGGACCATCATAAGCAAACATAACAGTATTTTTTTCTCTGCCGGTTAACTCCAAAAAGGATTCTGGTATTTCACCTTTGTTCTTTCGCGTCGTGCCAACCATGGTCAATTCCTTTTCAGACAGAAGTTTAGCTAATGGTATACTGGTGAACCAGTTGTCCATAGTTATATTGCGACGGGATCCTATCAACGATTTGCTGAGTTCCGTGACGTAGTACTCAGGCACAGACATTTTGAAGGGAAGGTGTTTGACCTACATAAACCATAGCTTTCAACATATAAGCAGTTTTAGAATCACACATCATCAATATTTTTATGCCGTATTTATCAGGCTTAGATGGTATATACATTTTGAATGCACAACGCCCTCTAAAAGCCAACAACTGTTCATCGATTGTACAACAATCAGTTGGCGTGTAATATTTTTCGCATTTGTTTACAATGTAATCAAAAAGTTCACGAATTGGAGCTAAGCGATCAGTAGCACGGCGTTCTTCGCGAGTATCTTTATCATCAAATCGCAGGCAATTTGTCAAAAATTCGAATCTACAACGTGACATCGTAGCTCTAAAAAGCATCACTCCAGTAAATCTATCAAAAATCTCTTTCGTATTCATACCATTCATTTTAAACGTTCCTGCTAAGTAATAAAGGCCAATTAAAGCCTTTAACTCACTTAAAGATGTGGGTTTTACAAATTTGGATGGTAAATTTGATGATGTGTTACTTTCTTCTATGTCTTCTTCGTCTTGGCACCCTTTTTATTTCTTACGTTGTTTTTCAATTTCTGCATTAGTATGACAGACAATTTTATTAACCCTTTACAGCGCAAAGTAATGTTTTTACTTTTTTAAGTGTAAATATGTTAAAATGAGCTTTATAATAATGGGAAAAATAATGAAAAAAATATTATTTAAGAAAAAGTATTTATTTCTACAAAAAACATCATGATGCATATCTGCATCATGGTGCTAAAACATTATAAAATAAAAATAAAACGAATATGAGGCATATTCTATTATGAAGTGTGATATAAACGAAAACAGTTATTGTTTTTGTTAAAACATAGTGCTACGCCACACTTTTCGCATGTCGTCTGCGCAGTTCCCGAACAACCAGGATATTTACATCTCAACCTCTTATCAATCCACACAATCCAGTGCCCCATCTGATCCAACCTCACGTCTTTTAGTGGGACATGCTGACAAGGCCCTTTCTTCTTTTTATCCTGAATGAGGATTTCTACATCGCTAGTGCGCTTCAGCCGGTTCGTCTTTTTATATTTGACCAATGTTTCAGCTATTTCGAGACGAAAATCGGCCGAATTCAGGACCTTGTCATTATTTATAGTGTCCTTCTGGATTCTTCTGTATAACAGCCAAGAATTACACATGGCCATATCAAGAAGATGATAAAAGAGCCTCATGAACCAACGTTTACTACGTAGTTTAATTTTATAATGACCCATAACACAGTCCATCAAATCGACACCCCCCATGTGACGATTGTACTCTGCTACGATGAAGGGCCGTTCGACAGTAATATGTTTCTTTTGAGATTTGACGAATCTACTAACGACAGATACATGGTTTTTGCCAGCAAAGTTTGACACCAGATTTACAATTTTATTATCTCTCCAGGCCACCAGAGATACATCAATGCCATTATAGTCTGCGACTTGTTCAATGGATGTGCCTCTAGGTTTTTTTTTTCAGCTACTTTTCTTCTGGAAGTTTGTAGTTAGGTATACGATTTTTCCTGACGGTGCCCAAAGTCAAGATGCCGCGGCTTGATAAAAACTCTATTAGTGGTAGCGATGTGTAATAATTGTCGAAGAACACTCTATAATTTTGGTTATTGGGTACTTCTCGTGTAAGTCGGACTACTACATTAGATGAGGCACCCAATTGGGGCTCGCCTTCCATGCATACATTTTCTTGGCCGCTATATATTTCGAATTTGTATCCATAACCACTTACACCACAGATGACAAATAGTTTGAAGCCCCACTTGTGGGGCTTATCTGGTAAATATTGTTTTAGAGAACTTCGTGCTTTGGTTGAGCACATTTGCTCATCAACCGATAAATGTTGTTAATAGGGCACCTTTGCAAAATTTTGGTTCAATTTTTCAATAAGCGGCCTGATTTTATTAAGTCGATCTGCATTTGGTTGACCGTATGGTATCATTTTCGAGTTGTCATTAAAATGAAGTGTTTGTCTCAGAAATTCGAAACATTTTGGTGTCGCGTATGTGAGCATAGCCATATTTTTCTGACCAGTACATTCGCACATTAGGCATATGTATGATAGACATAAAGTAAACGATACCAATAAACTGTCGTATTTCCTGACTTGTAACGTTTATGGGTTTGCTGGCATCTTTTTGCTCACTATATAAGTTCATTTCATCTCTTATGAGGTCCACAATATCGTCATTGAATAAATAAGAAAATACCTGGAAAGGCGTCTGCAACTGTAGTATTTCAGTTGGTAACATGGAAGATCCCCGGAATTTAATTTGGTCTTCATTCATCTCTAAGTTTTTTGTTTTCCATATGATATTTGCCTTCTGACTATTTGTGTTTCGTAGGGTAGTTTTGTAACTGGTACTGGGAACTGGATCAACGGTCGTGGTCGTGGGTGTCTCACATGGGTTATCCATGGTATGGTTCTCAGAACACTGCGGTAAGATGTCACTATTGTGGTCTACTGGGCTTGGTATATCAGGTTCATCATCAGAGTCTTGACATACATTTTCATTCACCTCCAATATGTATGATGGATCGGCTACATCATCATCGTTAGAAAAGTTAAGTCATCCTCACTATCTTGCCATTGGTCCAAAAGCTTTTCCAGTTCTTCATTCGACAAATGTGGCAGCCTAGAAGTGGAACGTGGTGGTCTGGAACTCATATTGAGCCTGAAATAAAATTATTTATATATAAGAAAAACACGTATAGAATGTACCAGTTTAGCGCGATGATGCATTACTGCATCATAAAAAAACCCGGTCCTATCTCTGCAAGTACAATATAAAACATAAATATTGTATGTAATTACTGAAATTCAATAACTTACCGATACTCCACAGTAACAACACGACGATATTTCCAATATTTATACTAAATAAACACAATTGAAATCACGCGCGAGCTACACAAACCGGTTTCGACGAGTTCCTCGGTTCAAGTGGGCCTAAAATAAATACAACGCCATCTAGTGTAAATCTAAGTAACTAATTTGATAGAACGCTTCGTTGCAGATATGTAACGCTGCGTTATTACGTGTTTTATTTGTTTTCTCGAACGACTTTAGTACTTTGAATGGTATGATGCAGAACTGCTACTCAGCGCCGTAAAGGTATTTCATCATTTAGATAAAGATTCCAACCTTCTATTGGCTTCATAATATTCTTCGCTTCGCCTTTGTTACCTGGTACATGCATAATAATGTTGCGCTGCTGAATTCTACGCCTCTGGCTTTTCTCCGCTCCACTTGTACCTATTATTTTTTCCTTTGCCGTAAAGAACTCTTGGGACATCCAAAACTTCCCTTGTTTTTGGATAGTAGCTTTATTGACAGCCATAGTAGGTGGTTTATTTATTTGTTTCACATGGTAGCTTGCATTATCCATCACAAGTACACTGGGTTTTGTCAGATTTGGTATCAGCATATGTTTAGGCCTATATACGCCTTAGACTTCTAAAATAATGATACGCGAGTGTTGCATTGCTTATATAATCCGCGTAGGCGCGAGTGCATGATGTGTCATTTTATTAAGAACATTTCACTTCTATATCGACCGGCGTTACGCTCATACCAATTATCTTGTAAATTGTACTTTGCTAAATTACATCAAGTATTCAAGAATTTTTGAGTTTCATTGGCTCCAGTGTGTCAAGCGAAGACATATTTTGGTGGCCCATGAGGGGAAACCAGCGAAATAACAAAATTCAAGCATCGAAATAGTCGAGTACGACGACGTCGCAGTTGGTAACCAAAGTATCCAAATTTCACCAGTGGAGGTATTAAGGAGGATCTATATATTCAAGGAGGATCCCAATAAATTAAGGCGGTCATTGAAGCAGCCAAAGCTTCAAACCAGCAGCAGATTCTAAGAGATAAGTGTTCCAAATTCATTTCATGTCCTCTTTGTGCCTATCTACCTACATCCTACAATAAAAATATCTGTGCTATTAAGTGTGGTCAATACGTGTCCATTCTATTGTTGTTTTATTATTGAGTGATTATCAGGTTCGTAATTAGCGATATAACAAAAATATTGCGAATAATAATTATTTTCACTTATCAGTAAATTCCCGCAAAGTTCCCACAAAATTCATACAATAGCCAGTAGTCATTTTCTAGCTATAAAATCAACGTAAACAGTAAATTTCTATTGATTTTATTGCAATTTTAACCAGGTAATTGTTTTTCTAGTGCTGTATATACTTGTATAAATACAAATAAGGGTAAATATCTGGTTTGGTGGCCCATACTATAAATAATAACTTAAAGGTTTAAAACTATCGCGCCAATTGCTTCGCTGTTCTGATTATTCCGCCGACTATTCCAGCTGTTCCTGAGTCGCGCGTCGCGTCGGGCTCTGGTAACCTGACGGGCGGCTTGACTCTGAGTACACAGCGGCCGTGCTGGGGGAGTGCCAGCGTTGCGAGGAGCGTGAGCCATTTATTTTATTTTGTTACGGAACATTCTTTTTCCGATTTACATTGAATTTGAATTGTAGTTTCTTTTCTTTTAGTTCTTTATGTTCAGTATGCCTAATACTACATCACCCGACGCTGACAAAAACGCAGCAAAAGAATTAAGCTTGCGGGAATTAAATATAAAGCGTAGTTCAGTTAAGGGTCAGATAACAAAATATAAGTCTTATCTTTTCAGTGTAAACCGAAACAAGGAATTATCGAGCCTCGAACTGGCCGAATTATCTGTCAAATTAAGTAGGTTCGAGGCACTATCATTGCGATTTGATGACTTGCAGTCTCAAATTGAAGTTTTAAATTCTGATAATTTACATCGTGAAATAGATGAACGGGAGAGTATTGAGCATGAGTTTGTTGTGAATATTGCTGCATCAAAAAAAATCATTGACGATTATAATAAGGAATCTCAACGTCATGAGTCATCCTTTCACGAAGCTAGTGCTCATTATTCTTCCGAACATAACGAAACTTGTAATGTTGGATTTAAGTTGCCGCAGATTCAAATTTCGAAATTTAATGGCACATACTTTCACTGGCTAGAATTTCACGATACATTCGAAAGCCTCATCCATAAAAATAGTCGTATTTCGGAAATTCATAAATTTCATTACCTTGTCTCTTACTTGGAAGGAGAGGCTGCCCGAATAATATCCAACCTAGAAATCTCATCCGCTAATTACTCAGAAGCCTGGAAACTTCTTTGTGACCGTTATAACAATAAGCGTTTATTAACGAATCATCATTTAAACTCATTGTTAAATATACAGCCGCTTACCCAAACCGCCAAACTGGAAGTGGATGAGCTGGATATACAATCGTCTCGTCGTCTACCAGGCAGCAAGGATAAACCAGGCCCGATTATTGCAGAGCTCAGAACTAAGCTAGCACAAAGTCAATGGATAGCTGCTAGCAAAGCAAAGCGACTAACGTTGGGATCAATTCTTCCTGATGCCCCCGCGGATAAGGCAAACAATAAAATATATGTAAGGGAAGCGCTAACTAAGCACATGAAAACTTTATTATATACTTCTAAGCAAAAATTAGGTAGCTCGTAGGTAGCTCGTATAAATATATTTGGTTTAAGGAAGGAAAAATCTGTGTTCGAAAAACAAATGACAGCAAAATTATTTATATTAGATCAATTCAAGATATTGACCAATTTGGCAGTGGTTAATTACATATATACATATATATAATTTATACTATTGTAGTTAGAATTTATGGAACCTATAAAACCTACAGAAATTCACAACTGCAAATCCATTAACTATTTTTTTCAACAGTTACCTAGTAACAAATATTTATCTTTTTCCTGCTTACATATTAATATTCGTTCTATGATTAAAAACTTCCCGAAATTACTTCAACTTATTCACCAGTGTTCATATCCATTGGACATGATTGTTATTACAGAGGCTGGTATTTCTGAAAATATTGCTCCTTTATTTAACATACCGGACTATAACATGCACTCACAACTACGCATAAAACGGAAGGGCGGAGGCGTTATTATTTATACTAAAAAATATTTAAAATTCACACCCATCACATATAATAGTTACACATTTGAAAACTTAACAGGCATCCTAAAGTCAGATCACCAGGAAATAGTTGTGTGTGCAGTTTATAGGCCGCCATCTTCTGATGCTAGGAAGAGGTTGTTCATAGATGAGCTGGGTAATTACGTCTCAAGTTTCGACATACAGCGCAACTCACTTTTAATAGGAGATATAAATATCGATTTGAAATCTATATCATCCATTGCAGATTCATACTTGGAAACACTGAACGAGCGCGGTCTGATGTGTGGAATCACTGACCATACTCGCATCGAGACTAAGTTGAATAAGGTTACTAAGACTTATTTTATTACTAAATCCTGTATTGATCACGCTTTCGGTCGATTTCCCACATTAGAACCGTACTCGGCAGCGATCGATGTAGTACTGGCCGATCACCACGCCATACTGTTTACCTGCGTAAGCGATGGGCTGCAGACACAGCGAACACAGGATGTTCATAAAACGTATGTAGACTTCAACATATTATCTGGCGAACTGAATAAAATTGAATGGAATTTGACCAATAATATGAACTGTCCTGAACAGATCTATGATTTCATTTCTAGTTCCATTAATGAGGCTCGTAAAGCCGCGTTAAAAAATTTGGAATTAAAAAAAAAAAAGTAAATTGTATAGGGCACCATGGATGAATAAAAATATATACCGGTTATGTAGCAAACGTAATAAACTATTCCACATATGGAAACAAGATCCACTTAATCCAGAAAAAAGACTACATTATAATAAAACTCGTAATAAAGTTCATAAAATTCTTGAAAATAATAGAAACTCATATTTTATTAACAACATAAAAAAAAATTTTAAAAATATCAAAAAAGTGTACTATATTGTAAATCAAATGCTTGGCCGTATTAAAACATCAGTAGATCAAGCTGTTATCAAGGCATTCCAATCCCAAGGTATTGCGATTGAGGATATGGCTAACAACTTTGCTACAGAATTTCAAAAGCCAATAAAAACTTCGAGCTGCCAGAGGAAGTTAATTGATGATAAGCTGTATGTTATCCCTGTTAATTCAAGTATTTACTTTCAGAAGGCAACAAGCGACAAGGTTGGTAAGATAATAGATAATTTGAATTCGAACAAAGCTCCTGGTATTGACAACATCGCCGTTTCAGACATTAAATTTGTAAAGAAAGGTGTATCGGTGGCTATATCAAATTTAATTAATCTCAGTGTTCAAACAGGGTTGTATCCAGATGCGCTGAAGAGGGGGTGTGTTAGACCGATAGTTAAAAAAGGTAAAAGTAATGATTATAGCAATTATCGACAAATCACGCTTCTTTCTAACATAGACAAAATTGTTGAGAAATATATCTGTCAACAAATACATAAGTATTATATTGATAATTCAATATTGTATGACAACCAATTTGGGTTTCAGCAGGGAAAAGGAACGCATGATATTCTATCAAAATTTACAGATGAAGTTAATGCTCAACTTAATGAAAAAAAACATGTTTTAGTTCTATTTATTGATTTTACTCGCGCATTTGATACTCTTAACCATGATAAACTCATTGATAAGCTCGACGCGTGTGGTGTTCGTGGGCCGCTGTTAAAGTGGAGTAGGAACTATCTAGAAAATCGTTCTTTTGTCGTCAAAATTGCAAATAAGGTAAGTAGAACCATTGACGTCACCGAAGGCACAGCACAGGGCTCGGTGGCAGGGCCCCTGCACTTCTTATCGTATGTAAACGACATGAGTAATTGTGTTAAAAGGTGCTCCTGTTACCAGTTTGCTGATGATACGTGCTTAATAATTAGCGATAAATGTTTGGGCAAAGCTTACGATTACCTTCAATTGGACTTCGATGCGATCTCTAGATGGTGCCACGATAATGGTCTTGTTCTTAACAATGATAAAACCAAACTCTTACATATAAGGTCACCATATCTAAGATCCTCGGTGGACACCAACCACTTAGTTGCACACAAACACGCTTGTTTGCATAGTAACACAACTGCAGGTAGATGTGACTGTCCATCTATAGAAAGGGTCGAGTCCCACACCTATCTCGGCCTCATAATTGATAGCAGGCTTAATTGGAAACTTCACATAAATCACGTTTGTGCCAAACTCAGGCACTTTCTGGCAAGTATGCAAATCCTCAAACATCGCATTCCATATCGTGTTAAACTGTTGCTGTATAACTCTCTCGCTGAATCACATGTATTATATGGCCTAAGTAGCTACGGTCGAACATATAATACCTACCTAAATAATATTTATAGATTACAGTTAAAAATATTAAAAACTATAGTATCTAAAAAAATTAAATTTCAATTCCGCGATAACGAATTTGGCCTCTTTCAACATTGTAAAATATTACCGGTACACTTGAACACGAAATATTTATTATTAAAACAAAATTATTTCAATGAAAATTATTCTACGGTTAATCATGCTGTATATACACGGGCGGTCGCTCGAAACCGGTTGTGCACCGAGCGCGCGAACAATGCCTACGGTGAGAGGACGACTGGCTATCTCCTGCCTCGCTTGATTAACAGGTTGCCTGATGATTTAAAAACTAGTATTACTAACAAAAATATAAAATATAAACTTAAAAAATACTTTCTTGACAACATCGATTTTGCTCTTTAATAAGTAGGCCTTCATTGCTCAATTTCATACAAATTTTGGAAAATCACCTTTAGTTGGACATGCATGCCTATACCTTTAATAAGTATGGGCCCATGACTTAGCTTAAATGGGACTGAAATGAGCATTCAGTAGAACTAGCTGTTGTCTGCAGCTTCATTTCTGTGGTTCTTATCAGGATTGATTGCCCGGCTCACTGTAAGATTTACTTCATTTTATTATTATTATTATATGAATATCATAGATTTTGAATTAGCTTGATTTGAATGTACCTGCTATTTCTAAACAAACCTCAGTGGTTTTGTGAAATGCATCTTATGTTAATTTGTTTGTATCAATTTTTGGAAAATGTTAAATAAATAAATAAATAATACACGTGAGTCTGAGAAGTCACTGCGTTTCCTGGTTGACCATATGACAAAAAATTTGCGCGCTTTGTCCAGCTTAGGCCAACCTACGGATAAATGGGACATGTTGCTCATCTTCATATTCTCGTCTAAATTAGACAGCCAAACTTTAACTAAATGGGAGGAGTATCGTAACACGCTTGATGATATTCCCAATTTGAATAATTTCAAACAATTTTTAATTAATCGTGCCGATGTGTTGGAGGCTATAAATAGAAATAACTACGACAATAATAGTACAAATAAAAAAATTCCAACACCAGTACGTCATTCTCATTCACAAAATACACAAAATAAAAATATTAATAAATTTACTTCTTACACTAAATCGTTTGCTAGTACACATTCAGAACGGACAAACGTATTTGTATGCATTATCTGTGGAGATAACCATAAAATTTACGACTGTCCAGTTTTTAGGGCCAAGAATGTACAAGATAGAATAAATGATGTTAAAAAATTTAAGTTATGTTCTAACTGCCTCCGTCAAGGTCATCCACTCAATGAGTGCAGGATGGGACCATGCCGTGAGTGTAAAAAACGCCACAACACGCTGCTTCATGATCCTGCTGCGACTAATAAGGCGTCGGTCACTACAGAATCCAACATCATGGTCAATTATTCCACAGAAAATCAGCAGCAGATACTTTTGTCTACTGCTCTTATAGAAATCCGTAACCCTATCACAAATGTAGCAAAGAGAGTACGTGGGCTCCTTGATTCTGGGAGCCAATCTTCTTTTATATCTATGTCACTAAAGAACGAGTTAGCACTTAACTCAACTAATATAGATAATTTAAGGGTTATAGGAATAGGTAACAGTAATTGTAATAAAGTTACCGAATCATGCATTATCCAAATTAAATCTATAAATACACAATTTAGCGTTCAGCTGTCTTGTTTTGTACTAAATGAATTAACCAGTGAAATGCCCAGGGCTCGTATTGATATTAAATCATTACAATTGCCTTCTTCTATAGTTCTGGCAGATCCTACTTTTTATCAGCATTCTAAGGTCGATGTTCTCATTGGGGCGGATTTATTTTGGGATATTCTAGTAGCTGAACAAATGAACCTTGGTCCCAATCTTCCTAGATTACATAATTCCAAATTTGGCTGGTTGATTTCTGGTCCTATATACACTTACTCTAAGCATAATTATCTACAATGTAATCACGCATCTGTTTTACAAAATACAGACGATGACGATATTCATAAAATGCTTCCTATATTTTGGAGCCTCGAGGAGGTTCCCTACAAGTCTAAATTAAGCGATAAAGATAAATATTGCGAAAAACATTTTTTACTAAATACTACGAGGCTAGAAAATGGCAGATTTAAAGTAAAGCTGCCCTTAATAGACACACCCGATTGCTTAGGTGATTCTTACGCAATGGCTAAAAGGCGTTTTATTAACTTGGAAAAGCGATTCAAACAAAACCCAGCCCTTAAAACGGAGTACTCGAAATTTGTAAATGAATACGAAATGTTAGGACATCTGTCAGAGTCTAAAGTTAAGCCAGATATATGCTACTTCTTATGTCATCACGCTGTTCTTAAGGAATCCAGTGAATCAACTAAATTAAGAGTAGTATTCGATGGTTCAGCTCCATCTTCCTCAGGATATTCTCTTAATGACATACTAATGTCAGGGCCCAACATACAAGACTCCCTTTTTTCCATATTGGTCAGAGCGCGACAATACAGGTTCCTACTGACAGGAGATATTGAAAAGATGTACCGTCAGGTAGAGGTCGCGGAACCTGATCGTGACTTGCAATTGATATTGTGGAGAGAAAAGGAGTCTGAGCCCATCAAAATACTAAAATTGAATACTCTCACTTACGGCACAGCAAGTGCGAGCTATTTAAGTACTAGGTGTATCTATGAATTGGGGGAAGAATGTGAGGACGAGTTGATCAAAAATATAATTAAATCAGATTTTTATGTAGATGACTTGATCACTGGCAGTAATGACGAATTTCAATTGCGTTACATTCAAAATAAAATATCTACAGTACTTGGCTCTGGATGTTTTAACTTACGAAAATACAAAAGTAACTTACCAAATCTGCTTCAGGATTCTAATGTAGCAAACACACAGGAAAACTTGGTATTTAGTGAATCTTCTAATACCCTAGGTTTGGGCTGGAATCCAGCTGACGATACCTTACATTTTCCAACTAAAAATATTCCACAAAATACAGTTATTAATAAAAGATTTATTTTATCTCAATCATTCAAAATTTTCGATCCATTGGGGATTCTAAGTCCATTCATAATTATACCAAAAATAATTCTCCAACAGCTGTGGGTAAACAAATTAGATTGGGATCAGCCAGTTCCAAAGGCTATAGAAGCGGCATGGAACAATTTTCAGAGTAATGTATCTAGTTTACACAATTTACGCGTACCGAGACTTGTTCTATGCAACGAGGCTGTTGAAATTGAAATGCATTCATTCAGCGATGCCTCACTACATGCTTATGGCGCGTGTGTGTATATGCGGTCTGTAAATTCTAGCGGTGCAGTAGCTGTGAGGTTGCTGTGTGCCAAATCAAGAGTAGCACCTGTAAGGCCCATGACAATTCCGCGTCTCGAGTTGTGTGCCGCTTTGCTCGCTGCTCGACTGTGTAAATCAGTGACAGACGCGCTCAAATATTCTCCGGCACGTATTATTCACTGGTGTGACTCAACCGTAGTTTTAGCTTGGATACGTAGCGACCCTAACAAATTAAAAACTTTTGTAGCCAACCGAATAATAGAAATATCTGAACTTACGGTTCCAACATCCTGGCGTTACGTGCTTACTCATCAAAATCCGGCTGACTTGATCTCTCGCGGTGTACATGCGAATCAGCTGGTGTCCACGAATTTATGGTGGTATGGATCAGATTTTTTGACTAAGTCTGAACTAGATTGGCCTATGCTAAACAATAACAATGACAACTGTGATCAGTCAGAAATCAAATCTAATATAGTAAATATTTGTGAAACAATAATAAAGTTTCAAAATTATTCTAAATTGAGTAGACTAAAAAGAAAATTTGCATTTGTAAGGCGATTTATTCATAACATTAAATCTTCCCAAAATAAAGTTATAGGTAATTTAACTATGGACGAATTAAATGATTCATTTTATACATTATGTGCCAATGCACAACGTGAGTCATTTCAACTTGAATATGAGACGTTGGTAAAATGTAAACCACTGTCTGCAAAATGTAAAATTTTATCACTTTCGCCATTTTTTGATGAGAAATATTCAATCATCCGAGTTGGTGGTAGGCTGGATGCATCTGATTATCCCTACGAGAAAAAACATCCCGTCTTACTTCATGCCTCTCATCATTTAACTAAATTGTTTTTTGAGCAGGAACATATCCGCAACATGCATGCTGGCCCCCAATTATTGTTGGCGGTGGTCAGAGAAACAGTTTGGCCCATAAACGGTAGACGCCTCGCTAGGCGTGTTGTTAACAACTGCGTCCGTTGTAAACGTATTGCAGGCAAAACTTTATCTCCTAAAATGGGAAACCTTCCTGTTCAGAGGATCACTCCCGATCATCCATTTATATCCGTAGGCCTGGATTACGCTGGACCTTTCTTAATTTTAAATCGTCGCGGCCGTGGTAGTCATCTGATTAAATGCTACTTATGTCTTTTCGTATGTTTACGGTACAAATGCGTACATTTGGAAGCAGTCAGTGACTTATCAAAGGACGCCTTTCTAATGACATTTCGAAGGTTTATAGCTCGTAGAGGAAGGCCGGTGGAAGTGTTTTCCGACAATGGTCGAAATTTTGTTGCTGCGGCCAAAGAAATCGGTCAATTTTTAAGGCAAAATTCTGAATCAATTCTTGAGTTTGCAAGTCAAGAAAATATTAAATTCGTATTCAATCCGGCATGGGCTCCTCACTTCGGTGGCATTTTTGAAGCTGGGGTTAAGTCCGCCAAATATCATATGAAACGTATACTCGGGAATAGTCACGTAACATTCGAAGAAATAACAACATTGTTTGCACAGGTCGAGGCCATACTAAATAGCCGTCCCTTATATCCCTTATCGTCCTCTCCTAACGACTTTCTCCCGCTATCTCCAGGACACTTTCTCATAGGAAGACCGCTAGTTTCGCTGCCATCTCCAAATTTACTAGATTGCAAGGAGAATAGCCTTAGAAGATATGAACGCCTAGAGAAATTGCGCCAACACTTTTGGAATAAGTGGCAACAGGAATACATAGCTGAACTGCAACAGAGAACTAAGTGGAGGACTAACTGCGACAAATTGAAAATTGGAGATATGGTGTTAATAAAAGAGGACAGTATCCCGCCTATGAACTGGCGACTTGGCAGAGTGACGCGATTATTTACGGGAGACGATGGAATCTGCCGAGTAGCTGATATTAACACTAGCCGAGGATGCGTACGAAGAGCATTAGTTCGACTGTTGCAGCGGAGCCGGTTTTTTAAAGAAAACTATGGACTCCAACTTACAATTTTATTGTTAAAAAAAAACACTAAGAAAGGTCGTGGGCGGAAGGCCGGTCTATTTTTCTTTGCCTGATACGGTACTTCCCGGACGCGACGGTAACAGCTCCTGGTGGTCGGTAGCTCAACGAAAGGTGCAGGCCGTTGATGGTGCGGCCCCGGGACTGGGATCCTCAGATGCGTGACTGTGTTTTGGGAGTAGCCGGAATTCTTGAAGGCCCAAACTTGAAAGCCCAACTTCGAAGGCGTAACCTCGAAGGGGGACCTCGAAGGGGGACCTCGAACCCTATAAATAATTGTATGGGTAAGAAATATGTTCCCGTTTCCGCCCCGCTTCGATTGGCAATACTGATGGCTGGCGGCGAAAAGCTCAACGGGAGTACCTTATAATGTGTAGAAGGTGCAGTGCAGTGCAGTATCGACAATCAGAGCGGTTTTTAGCAAGAAGCAGGAAGAGAAAGTACACATTTTATACTACCCACATAGTGTGGAGTTGGTGACGTGAATTTATTACATTCATTATTTCATTTTTTTATCAATGCAAAATCAGCTCAGCAGAAAACATTACGATGTGTATAGATGAATATAGCCAGTGATGATATAAGAAATGATATAGTGGTGAAATACTCGTAGATTACTTACTATACACACTCGTTCTACACTAGTAAAGTACAACTACAAAGAACTGTTCAACACTTACCCAATTAGGGGTCTGAATTCACGTGTTCACAGGAATTTAATTAGGTAGGTTTTACTTCACTGTAAAATACTGATAATCGGAGCGAATTACTGCTTTTAAAGACGTGTAACACGTAAGCAACTGCACTCGCCGCGGAGCGCGCAATACGTGCCGCCCGCAACAAGATTTCTCCGAGGACTGACAAAGGCTGGGAACCGAGGAGCGCGCGCGCCTGCGGTTAGGCCCCGCCCCGTGCGATGACGTAGTGGATCATACGATGCATTCAAATCGAACAAAGGAACCCAGCGAGGTACAGTCAACAGATTGAGATCTAATACCAAATTTGTATTTACATTTTAATTGTAGATTTAAGTGTGTATATTATTTCATTCTTAGGTTAAGATTTAAGTTTAGATTTAGTGTTTAGGTTTAGAATTAGGTCTAAGTTTAGGTTTTAAGTTTACTTTATTTTATTAATTTTTATATTAGTATTTTATGGTTAATTAGATTTTAGTAATTAAGTTAAGTAACGGGTATTTACGTTACACTGTGCCCGATGATGATGTCTGAAGCAGATGACTAACTTGGTTGAAAGAGTGCTTTCAACGGGCGGGAAGATGTTTAGGCCTATATACGCCTTAGACTTCTAAAATAATGATACGCGAGTGTTGCATTGCTTATATAATCCGCGTAGGCGCGAGTGCATGATGTGTCATTTTATTAAGAACATTTCACTTCTATATCGACCGGCGTTACGCTCATACCAATTATCTTGTAAATTGTACTTTGCTAAATTACATCAAGTATTCAAGAATTTTTGAGTTTCATTGGCTCCAGTGTGTCAAGCGAAGACAGCATATCCTCTAGCCATTTCAAAGTTGGATGCATTCATTATCATCATGGTAGTCAGCCGATTTGGATTTTGTGCTGAATACCATTAACCCACCTGGTAAAAAACCTCCTTCAGACCCTGCATGCACAACTATATGTCTTTCCAAAGGATATGTTACTGATAACACCACTCGTAGAAGGGCCTTGCCATGACTTTTTAACTTTATAAGTCTGATGCACATATGTTTTAGTCAATGAAAATAATTTGTTAACCTTCAAGTCTCTTTTGATGTATTGTTCTCAAGTACCTGTGTCACCATACAGCAATCTCGAATCTTTCTATAAGCAAAGCTCGTTTGTTTTTATTGTTTTTGAATTCAACCCCAATATTGTGCAAAAGTTTTCTCAGTGTTTCCCGGCATCCTCTAAATCCAATTGAGTCTTTCAACTCAGCGTGCAAAGATCGCAGTGCCGAGACTTTTACACAGTAAAATTCGTTTATTTTAGCTCTAATGGCTGTTGTATCAAAATCATCAAAGTTAGATATATTGGCTGGGTGTGGTCGCTTTTTTCCGGGATTGATCCACTGTCCCTGGTTGATAATACCTTCATTTTTAATTCTTCTTAATGTCTTATATGATATTTCTAAAGTAAATAAATAAAACAATAAGTATTTTTATTATTGACAATACAGAATACAGGCCGAAATCCGTCGGACAATTATTTTCCAATATATTCAATATACTCGTACATACATCAAAGGAAACGATTAACACTCCAGATTTGCCAGATTTAATTGTTGACAAACAAAATAAATTTCGCATAAAAATACCTAGACAAGTATTGCAACTTTGGGGACTTTTAAAAAAAATATATTTTATTTTGGAAAAATTACAAAGAAAACTACACTAAACTTAATTATGAGCAGACAATGAGTTGGGATCGCACTAACTCGCTATAGCCGGACGGAATGAGCGAACTACATGTTCTTATACAAATGATTCGAGTTTAAGATGTAAATGCAGACTTTTCTCCTCTCGAGATGGTTTTATTCACGTTCACGTATCATCATCTTTTTTGTGGTGGGGATGCGTGGGCGATCATTGGAAATCTACCGGATGCGGAGAGTCAATTCTTAATAATTTAACAGCTTACAAAGTAAGACTAAGGATTTCTATTGAAGTAGATTGCTTAACTCCTCCCTCCTTAAGTTCAAAATCGTCCGAAGGTTTTGAATTCAGAGGACTTTTATTACAATGTTCTTTTTTAATACAAATATTTAATCTATAAGTTACAAAGGTTAGTATACTTATAACTAACACAATACAGGGTGTCCGGTGGCAGAATCGGGATTTTAAATGGAAAATAAAAAAAAACTACAAAAGATATAAATTTATATTAGTTACTATTACAAAAAAGACAAATGCGGGTTTTATTTCTTAAAAATGATATCGTCCAAATGTTGACCGTCACGTCGGACACATTCTTGGAATCTGGCCTCAGTATTCCTTGCCACTCGCTGGAGAAGTGACGCCGGGATGTCATGAACCTCGCGAGCGATATTTTCCTTTAGGGCTGAGATAGTCGCCGGGCTTGTTTCATAGACTTTACTTTTAAGGTACCCCCATAGAAAAAAGTCCATGGGTGTAAGATCCGGCGACCTGGGTGGCCAGGGGATGTCACCAAAACGGCTTATCAGTTTGTTTGGGAAGAAATCACGAAGTAGCGCCATGCTCTCTCTAGCAGTGTGAGGCGTGGCGCCATCTTGCTGAAACCATGTGTGCGAAGTGAAGGCAGGATGTTCACTCATTATCGGAAAAAAATAATCGATCAGCATGCGCCGATAAGCAACACCGTTCACAGAAATTGCTTGCTCTCGACGATTTTCAAAAAAATAGGGTCCGATTATTCCTCTGCTTCCTAATGCACACCAAACCGTCACTTTGGGACTGTGAAGTGGTTTTTGGTGTTTTATGCGTGGGTTCTGTCCTAGGTGACCAATAACGGCAATTCTGTTTGTTAACACTACCATTTAAATGAAAATGGGCTTCATCACTCCAAAAGATAGTGTTTACCGTGCGAAATCGCTCCAACATTGTCTCGCAAAAATTTTTACGCATAATGTAATCATTAGGCTTAAGCGCTTGCACAATTTGAATCTTAAAAGGGTGAAATCTAAGATCCTTCTTCAATATCTCGTGCACTATAGTTTTTGAAAGCTCTAGGGCAGCCGCTCTCTTGCGCACGGACTGACGCGGATTATCGCACACACTAGACGCGACGAGTTCAATGTTTTCATTTGTTCTCGACGTCCGGCTGGGCCCCGGTCGCGGGTTGTTTTCTGCCGAACTTGTTGCCCGGAATCTTCGCACCCATGATCGAATTAAATCTTCACTTGGAGCATCACGTAAGCGTCGAATATTGTAACGTGAACAAAATCTTCGGCGAGCAATTACACACGAATCATTGGCCTTGAAAAACGCTTCGATGGCGAACGCACGTTGTTCACCCGTCCACTGCGACATCGCGACTAAATAACCCGCATTAATGACGAAGCCAACGCGGCCCCTTCTCCGCTCCTCCGCTTAACGGTTACGGAGAAATTCAAAATTTAAATCCCGGTTCTGCCACCGGACACCCTTTTACTGCATTTTCTTCCGGATAACTGGAGGCTTTCTTTAATGCATACAAGAGATGTTGCAAATCTATTTTTCAATGTAGTCCGCTCTGAGTTCCAATACATTTTTCACAGCGTTTATATAAAGCCTGTAACCCATCCAAAAAATATTTTTCGTTTTTGTCCACAAAATGTTCGTCAACTGCCGCCTTTAATTCGTCTTCACCTTAAAATCCTCGCCCCCGCAAGTCCTTTTTTAAATTACTAAAAAGAAAAAAATTGCTGGGAGCCAGGTCTGGGCTGTATGGTGGGTGATTAATTTCTTCGAAGCCAGTCTCTCGCAGTGCCTGCCTCGAAAGTCGCGCGGTGTGCACTGGTGCGTTGTCTTGAAGGAACACTTTTCCACCAACTTGTTTGTATTTAGCAGATGCAAAGTGTGTGTATTTGAAATATCGCTTTACTGCTATGACCTGATCTGTAATATTTTTCTCATTTATGTCTTTCGCCAACAGGTTTAATATGTGCGATGAACAGCCGTAAGTTAGAATATCTTTGTGAGAAGCCAATTCTTCTTCTTGAGCTAATTCTCTTCGCATTCGGGTCATGTTCGCCGCATTATCTGTTACGACGCTTCGTACAATACAGTTGAAACTCTCACATTTTTTTACTGATGTATTTGTTAATTTCACCAAGTAATCAGCAGTGTGACTTTCGGCGCTGGTGTGTATTGTATCCCTTAAATGAGTGCTATTTAGTCAAAACATCTGTGACACGGAGACAGACCATAGAGTCCTGCCTGACATTGCTCCAATCATCAATTGACATAGTAACAACTTTGTTTTTCAAATGATCTTTTACGTATTCTTGAGTTGTAGACATCATTATGTAGATTTTCTGCAATTTTTAAATAAAGATACTACTACGGACGGACTCGGTTGGTCCGTACATTTTTTAAGTTTGTTATTTTGTTATGTTATTTTTTTTCTCATATACACTCCGCGTATTGTGCTCGCATCACATCGCCATTCTTAAAATACTTATATGCTATTTAATTCTATCATTTTATTTTTGTTCCTATTATTATTTTTGTTTATTTACTATCAATTTTTTTTTGTATATTTTTTTTTCATGCTCTTGGTGTCTACCTTGTCTATGGTTATTTTATTTAAGATATTTATTATCATTCTAAAGTTAATATACTTAATTCTACTTAAACAGTTTTTTTTTATTATCAATTTTATGACATGATTATTTGCATCCTTACAGTGTTTTTTTTTCTAATGATAATATACTTATTCTACGTAAACTTTTTTGTTTTTTTTTGTCACTCTTGGCCCAACCGCGGCGCTGCTTGGTCCTCGGGAGAAGGATATACTATGGCCTGGTGTTATTCGACGCTATAATAGCGTCTCTCGTGACTTCGTCGCCGCTCCATATGGCCATTCTCAGATTATAGTCTTTTATTTTTTCCGTTGTGACTTCCTCCGCTCTTATATCTATCAGTCGCGCAACTGCGTCGTCCCTTACAATATCTGTGTAGTAGACACAGGTGTTTTTGTGTCGAGTTTTGTGCCTGGAATTTGTTTGCGGTTTGGAGGTTTATATCCTGACCGTAAAATTTGTATTAATTTCAAGAACTCTTCGTGTTCTACGCGGTTATAAGGCGTATTGGTAGCAAACATATAACGAGCTAATTGTAAATCGATTTTCTTCTTATCTTCCTGACTGGTAGTAATAGTAAATAAAGACGTGGAAGGCCCAGCATCTCCCAAACACTCGACGTCAGAATTTGCATCGGTGGTGGAAACGCTGCTACATTTCTGAAAGTGTACCTGCATTCTTTTTACAAGTCCACATAGCTCTGCATTACATTTTCTGCAACGCACCCTACTGGTCTATGAGGGATCGATATGAATTGTTCCCGTATTGGAATTTACGCCCTGGACTTGACATTTTTATTATTTTGAATGAGATAGAGGATTAGAGGTGTTATGTTTATCTATCACACAACCGTTGAGTTGTCAACTGTCGAAAATGAAATGAAAAATCAGTAAGAAAGTCCACTCTATTTATACACTCCATCGGTAAAGTCCCCCGGGGAATTCCCAGAACTTCCCCGTAATCGTGATTATTGAATATATGTTTTGGCTATTCCCCTTATTTTAAGAGAAGTTTAGGTGATTTCCCTACTAAAAATGAACGTCGGAACATACAGGATGTATTAAGATCATTTTTTGTCATGTGCAGTTTTTAAAATAGTATAAAAGTGAATTATATCAGGCTTAATCAATTAAAAATGGATGATAACTAACTTAGGAAAAAAAAAACAAAAAAAACCTTCGACTTGAATGAAGAAGAATTTAGAAAACGATATCGGTTGACAAAAGTTTTAGCACGTAACCTATGCGATGACTTAAAGCCTCTCATGAAAAACCCTTAAGATCTTCAGACTTGTCTGTGGAGACTAAGGTAAATTACTGTTTACTTAATTGCATCACAAATATTGCATATAACCTTTACACAATAACTTTTATAATTTTACTATTTTGTGTGTTGCTTAACTACGATAATAATAAATGATATAAATAGAGAAAACATATTTTATTGTTGGCGTTATATTTATTAGTTCTCCTCGCCTCGAGTTGCTGGCTCTATTGTGAATGCTTGTGTACTACACAACATTTGCAATAAAGCTCAAATACCAGTGCAACAACTAAGTGACGAAGACATGACGCAAGAGACCGAGTCACAGCCACAGCACATCCCCGCTGAACAGCCACAGCCACACAGCAACAACCCTGATTTGCAGCAGGGTAATGCTACTCGGCTCTGTCTAGTCAATCTTAGGGTCGACAAATTCTCTTTATTGAACAAAAAAAATAATACTGAAACACATCAACAATAAAAATAAGTTCAAAAACTAAAGCCCAACTACTGCAAAATCACTATAATTTTAATTATTCTGGTATGGCATACGACCACGGGGTTCGGAAGCAGGTCGTCCCATTCGCAACTTGTCACACATTCGAAACTCGTCCCATTCGCAGCTTGTCCTATTCTCAGGTCGTCCCGTTCGCGGCTCGTCCCATTCGCAGCTCGACCCATCCACGCTCGACCCGACCACGGCTGTCTTCTGTACATTACTAACTATTGAAACAATATATGATATCAATAATAAATTTTTGTTTGTTTTATACATTTTAAAGCGTGATTTTGCAGTAATCTGGTTTTTGTTTTTAAACTTATTTTTATTTAATTAGTTTTGGGGTCCGTCATTAAGACACTTTCTTTTGACCACTGCTTATATGGAGAATCTCTTAAAATTTGAATAAACTATACAGCCAAATGACCAGCAAAAACCAAGACACATTTGATTCTGTAAGATTTGAAGAAATATAATAATAATTATTGAAATATACAAATATTTCTAATTATCGAATGAAAGCAAGTAATACCACCAGCAAAAGCTAACTATATATATTTTTAAATATGCTAATTAAGGTATTGTATTAGATAACCCCAACGACAGTAACACATATTCTTTGCCATAACTCCTTGGTCCTATAGAGGGCGCTGTTTCAAATTTAACATGACGTCACATAGTCTCACTTAGCTTTCCAACTATACTCCATTTGTTTGATTATCACTAGTAGTTTAGAATAAATTTCGAGAACAACCGAAGTATTCGTTTTTATGAAAATATTCTCAAATATCGGATTAAAGCAAGCAAACCCGCGAGCAAAAGCTAACAATATATATATATATATATTTTTATCATGTTCTAATTTGTCATGTCCCTTTCATTTGATACCCCACACCACATCAACAAAAAAGATTTTTTTTTATCGTCCTATCTTTATGCCCACTAAATGGCGCTGTTTCAGATTTAATATGACGATACATAGCCTAGACCTAGCGGATAACTAGACATTTCCAACGATACTCCATTTGTTTAATTATCACTAGTAATTTAGAAGTAAATCGCGATTAGTATATTTATATTTTTGCCTAAACTTATTGTCCTCTAGAGGGCGCTGTTTCAATTTGAACATGACGTGACATAACCTATTTGATTGGTTTGAAGAAAATTTTCAGGGTAATGTCTCTCGTCCAGCGGTTGTGGGAAAGGCGACATTTAAGATCCTGAAAAAATAGAAGTTTATTGTTAAACCAAATTGTGTATCTGCTATCATTTATTTATATCCTACCTACAGATTAAAAAATAATATTATGTATCTAACTAAAACTTCTTATAAATAATTGAACTAGTTACTAATGAATAAATTATATCTATAGATTCTTGAAACAAAAATGAAATATTGTTATTTATTTTGTACTAGTATATTACTACTACACATCAGGGTTGTTGCTGATGCATAATTTTGTCACATCAGCTGATGCTGATGCAGATTTTTTGTAAAAGACATCAGCGGAAGCTGATGTTGATTTTTTCCCCCCTTAAAACGTGCTCATTATTATGATTTTTTATATAAATATTACATTTTCTTAGCTTATGTATTTCAATAAAAGATAAATATAATTCTGTAAGTTTTAATGAATCAGAAAATACTTTATATTACTAAATACCTAATCTAAGTATTATTTATACTGGAATTGTATTAAAGGTAAATTGTATTTTAAAAACAATAGTTGAGCTGCCTTTTCAGCTTGTAATCTGTTTCGGGAAGGTCTGTATATAATTCCAGCACTGCTGAATAATTGTTTGCTGGCAATACTTGCAGGCGGAGGTGACAGGAATCTCCGAGCCAGTGAAGAAAGATCTTTACAAGTATTTTCATGAATTCTCCACCAATCAAGCGGGTTTTGTGACACAATCAATCTCTTGTCTTTGCTATATTGTTTTAACTGTGAATTCAATATGGCATTGGGATTAATATCATGGCTGTCATCGTTTTCTTCATCACTAGAATCTAGCAAATTTTCGAGCTCATTTTGTAGAGTTAGTGTAGAAGCTCCACTAGATGATGGTAGAATTGGGTCTTGTGATTCATTTAGGAGGGTAGTTCGTGACCTCTTTATAGGGGGACACAGGTCAGTTTCGTTATTATTCATATTGAGTAGTCTCAATATTTCCGTCTCAACCTTTTCCTTTAAAATTGTTTTAAAAAATTTGTATTTATAGCGAGGATCCAAGTAGGTGAACAATGTGTATAAAAAATTGTTTTCTATATTAGAAAATTCGGCATCTATTTCAGTTTTTAAAGTTGTAATTAAATGTGCCATTACTGAGTCTGTGTTATTAAGGTTAGCAAATTGTTCATCCAGTTTCATTTTCAGTAAATGAATAAGTGAAATCAACGCATTTGATTTGATTAGTTCCCGTGTAGGTACTTTCTTCGAAAGGCCGCAACAAGTTCACACAGTTTTCCATAAATTTCCATTATCCGGGTGTGATGTCTGGTATATCATGGTTATTACTGTAAATGCTTAAGGGCTCCTTCGAAGATTTAGGTATTTTCCGCGCTCAAGTTACTTGCGTCCGCGTTACACGGGAGTAGTTTTAATATGAACTCCGACGACCTTTGCCGGCGGGCGAGAGCGCCACAGTATGAAATAATGAAGGGTAAGTTTAATTTATTGACTATTTTTATTTAGTATATTTAAACGAAACTTTAGTAAGCATATCAAGGGCGTACCCAGGATTTCAGCTAGGAAGGGGCAGGGGGCTGCTTATACCCGTTTCGAAAAGATCGTCGGTCGGGTATATTAAAACAAAAAATCATGAAAATTGACTTTTATTCATTAATTTTGATGATGACACAAAACAAAATATTATACATAATTATACTATACATTATGTATAATATATATATTATGTATGTATATATTAATATAACAGTAATCTTCTCGGATTTGCCGAAAATTTGTCTATGACAGTCTTTTCAATAAACTCACTGTTGTCTTTTAAATAATTGCGATGTACGCTCATCAAACATAAACCCTTTCTTCACCCATGGTGCTTCTAAGCCACGTTTTAACTCTTCGCAGCGTACTGAAGGACCGTTCCACGGTCGCCGTGGTGCATGGGATAGTGCTTAAAATAATTAATGCCTTTCTGACAGCAGGGTAAAAAATGTTGGCTTCGTTGAACGGATCAACTACTTCTATGTCCCTTAATTGATTATCTGATAAAGCCTTCGTCACCCATAAATTATGCCAAAGGTTCAGTTCTCCGGTGATATCCAGGTTATAAAATTCTTGGAATGATGCTGCGTTTTTGTGTAGGTCTGTAATGCTGGTTTTTGTCATATAAGCCTGCTTAAAGCAAACGCCGGAGTATTTTCTTGGGAGAATCGAATATTCAATGATGAAATGAGTGAATCAATGTATTATCAGGGAACGCCGCCAATAACGTCTGATGGCGGATTACTTCTATGTGTTTGCTTGTGAGCAAGACGTGGAACCGAAATTTCTATGTTCAAATCCATTGCAACAGCTCGTGCTTTTTTAAGTATTTCATTACTTATTCTATCAGGAAACTCGCGGTCATTTCTGAGAATGTCCTTGATATTTTTGATGTGTTCCCCTACCTAGATCATGTCGATCGATTTAGCTTGCAGTGCGTTAACTACTGGTTCTAAAACTGCTGAATATTTGGCAATTGTTTGTAGAGTAACAATAAACACTGGTTTTGTAACGGCTGAATGCAACTGATATACAGATTTTCTGGTTGCATAATTTCCCTCTACGGATAACGTTTCTAGAGATTTCACAAGCTCTGAAAAATGTTGAGAAAACTTTCTGATTGATTTATATTTTTCGGACCATCTCGTCTCACATAATCGTGATAGGTTTGGAGCGTAGTTTCGACGTGTAGTCGATTCCCTGAAAAACGTTATAACATCCTTTACAGTGGCGACAGTATTTCTAATTTCTGGCACTGCGTTCGCATCATTCACAACAAGGTTGAGTTTGTGACTTGAGCAATGAAAATATAAAGCACGAGGATATTTTTTTCTCAAAATGGCTTGTACGCCACCCTCTTTCCCTGCCATTGTAGAACAGCCATCGAATCCAAACCCTACGCAATCTTTGGTTGAGAGGTTAGAACTAATTAAGAAATTGTCAATTGCTTCGGCAATTGCGGAAGCATTTTGTGCTTTTAGTTCAACGAACCCTACAAATTCTTCTCTGATTTTCCTTTTGCTTTCGTCGTAGAGCCGCACGCCTATTGACAGCTGTTCTTTCCCAGATACATCTGCTGTTTCATCAGCTAAGACTGCGTAAGCCATGGTCTTCTGAACCTCACTAATTATATTCTCCTTAATAACTTCGCTACATAAATTTATCAATTCGTTTTGTATTTTTGGCGATGTGTAAACTGCATTGCGACGGCACTTTTCCAGGTGACTCTCTAATTTGTCGTCCCCTGAATTGATTCTCAACTTCAATAAATCTAATAAAACACCCTCATCTGCTTGTTTGCCCCTAAGAGGCATATCATGTGTATCGCAAAATACTATACAAGAAATAATTGATGACAATATTTGTCTTGTTTTCATCGATTGCTTTTTGGTGTCCACTTTGCAGTTGGATGTCTACAGGAACATTTTCCAGAAATTTTTTGCAGCATTTGTCGCCGTTTGGTGAAGGTTGGTCGTTGCATGCTTTCGGCAGTCTTCATGCATATTTTTTAACTTTATATATGGCCTGACCATAAACGATCCCAAAATTCCTCTCACAGTGCTAATGGGCGGAAGGAACAAAACACAATGCTTACAAAGAGCACCTTTTAGTCGCTTGGAATATACATGTTGAATATTGATCCAACCAAGCATGATTAAATTTTCTTTTTAAATGGCTTGCATCACTTTCAAAATCGTAATTTCTGGGCGGGATCCAAGGATTTTGTAACAACTTCCTCTTCTTTTCCGTCGATAGCTGGGTAGCCAACCCAACATAACGACCCAGATCATTTTCATGACAGCCATCGTCCACTATAATTTCAGGATCGACGTTGACGTCATAAGTACAAGAGAGTCAAAGCCCCCCTTAAACAAATCAAATAATCATATTACACTTGCTGCTCATTTTCAATACCATGGGCAATGGATGCAACATGACATATATTTGATTTATATAATATATTTTTTACCAGTGGTGCGGTGTCCTTTGATGCTTGTCTTTTGCAAACAGAGCCAAAATTAGAGGCAGTAATTAAATTTTTACGAATCTCCAACTATTCGCTACTGTCTCTTTGTAATGTATATTACGCTCGATTGCATCTCTGTCAGCAGTAAGAGAGATTGTAAATTTTTAAGAAATAATTTTTTAGCTATTTCTAGATTAAATTGAGATATATCTGTTTTAGAACTAGCAGGGCCATAATCATGTTGTTTCTGTTTTGATTCTGCCACTCTCCTGATTTTTTTAATTTGCTTTGAATTTTCTAAACTGTTTTTTCTTTTCTGGATCCTCTCTCTTTCTCTTTTCCTTTCCACAACTTCCGCTAATCCTGCCGGCCCTGATCTTGCCACAACTTCCGCCAATACTGATGGATCTGCTTCTGCCAAAATTTTCACCGCTCCTGCTTGGCCTGCTGCTGCCACAAATTCTACCAATCCTGCTGAGTTTTTTGCTGCCACAAGACCTGCTGCTGCCGCAAAGCCAGCTGCTGCCACAACTTCCGTAAATCCCGCTGGACCTGCTGATGCTAGAGGGATTGCTGCTGCCACAACGTCTGCCCTTCCTGCTAGACCTGCTGCTGACTGATTTTTATTCATAATTTTTTTAAACACATGATATTGCTGCCTTGTCATTAAATGATACGACCGCAGCAAATACCCTCCCTTGGTAGCCTTGTTTCAAGGCAAAATTAATGCGTTTACCTCCTATAAATTTTGCTATAACATTGTTGAAGCATTCAACAATGTTCGTATTTACGTTTTCTACTAAACTTCTTGATTTTGCAGCTACATTTGAAATTATTGAGTTAAGTCGGAAAATAAATGTTGAATTTTTAATAGATTTCAACCCATCACTAAAAACTTTTTCTATATTACAGTTATAATCCTGACACATTCTGTGATCTCCATATGCATGTAATAAGGAATTTATAATATCATTGTGTAGTATCTTTATAGCTAAATCTTTCGTATTGTCTGAGGTATTGTGGTGTTCAATTGATCTGACTATTGCTTTTCTCATGGGCATTATTTTTTGGGTTCGTCAAAATTTTGTCTCTGTAATTAGACTTCGCAATTTTTTGCACAGATTTCGCAGAATGTGATTTTTACATTCTATTTTTTCCACTGTAATATTCTGGGATTTATATGGATCTGCTTTTAGCACCTTCATATATGTTGAGGCATCTCCATCTGCAATCATTCTTTTGTAAATAATACCATACATTGGAATAGATTGTTGAAACCCTTCAGTTATTATTTCGCCTTCCATAGAACATGATGAACCATCAAAATTCTTGTCACATTTGTGCTCGTTGGGTGGAGAATTCTTGTTTTCTGCTCGAGCGCACACAAGGCAATATCTATTTTTTACTGCTAAGAATAGAATTTTGCCGGTTCTTCCAATAATTGCTGCAGTCCCCGACGCAGCCTTATAGTTGGATCCGTAAGATCGAGCACACCAAGAGACGTCGACGTAAACATCAATTACTGGTATACCATTTTTGGTGCGACCTTCTGCGATAGCCAACTCTTTTTCTTCTTCAGCAGCAGAGTTCATAGATTCATGTAATTTCAAAACTATCGTAAACTTGTTCCTGCAGTTGATTGTAAAGATTCGTAGAAAATATGTGAATATTCATTGCTGAAAAAAGCTCTTCGAATTGCGAGTAACCAATTCCTGATGCTACTATACCAGTGGTAGCCGCAATATTTGCATTTATATTATTTGTGTCAGTATTTTCGGATTTTATAAGACAAAGTTGTTTGCACATATTGCATTCAAATTTAAAAACAGACAGAAGACCAATCCTTTTTTCACTAATTAACTGGAAATTTTCCAATTTGCAGTCAAATAAATTGTTGTGACGTGCTTTTTCTTGTGACTGACTAAATCAATATTCGTCTTAATGACACTGGTTGAAACTCGTGTTCTTGATTTTTAGACGCCTCTTCTTGACTAGTTTTTCTGCAACAATAAGTGACTTTACATTTTTTGAAACTTATGAATTACTTGAGGCTAGCCAAACGGACCTTAAGTACAACACACCGCACATGAAACTTACTCAGTATCCTCGAATCCACCTGTTTGGCTGACAGTATCATGGTCCACAACAGAATTTGATTTATCGCCGTATTTCATGTCTCTAAAAAAATATCAATAAAGCGTTTCAGTGAAGAAGTATTTGTTACTTTAACTTTAACTACTGAACGGATTTTAAAATTTCTTTTTTGTTTCGAAGCTATTAACAATGGGCACCATATACGAGGGGTGATCCAAAAGTAATGATAATCAATAATAAACACAATGAATAAAATAAAAAAATAAATTTATTTCTCAACATAGTCTCCTAGCAAGTCTATACATTTAATCCATCTCTTTTTTAAACCTAAAATTCCCTTAGAAAAAAAATCTTTATCTTGACTCTCAAAAAAGTCCTCAACCGCGGCCATCACGTCGCTATCATCGTCAAATTTCTTGCCTCGGAGGTGTTCCTTGAGTCGTGGAAAGAGATAGAAGTCACTGGGGGCTAGATCTGGTGAATAGGGGGGGTGTTCCACCAGCTCAAAGCCCGCATCCTGAATGGCAGCCATGGCAATTGCAGCTTTGTGAACCGGTGCGTTGTCTTGATGGAACAGCACTCCAGCCCGCAGTTTGCCTCGCCTTTTCTCCTTAATAACCTCCCGCAATCTTCTTATTTGTTCTGCATAGTAGGAGCCTGTAATAGTGGCCCCCTTTTCCAAGTAGTCCACCATGATTATTCCTTCAGCATCCCAAAAAACAGACGCCATAACCTTCCCTGCTGAGCTTGACACTTTGAATTTCTTCGGCGTCGGTTCATCGGATCGTTTCCATGTCATAGATTGTTGTTTTGTTTCAGGATCAAAATGGTGGATCCAGGTCTCGTCCATGGTCACAAAACGTGACAAAAAATTTTCCTTGTCTGCTTGAAACTTTTCGAGATTTGCTCTTGACATGTCGACTCGTTTCTTCTTTTGCTCGTCGTTTAACATTTTCGGTACCCAACGTGCGGAGACCTTTCTCATATTCAATTCGTTCGCAAGGATTCTTTGAATGCTGCCATATGAGATCCCTGTGACCTCAGCTACATGCCTGATAGTCACTCTTCGATCTTCTAATACAACTTCTTCAACTTTTTTCACATTTTCTTCAGTGAGGGACGTCGATGGGCGTCCTTCGCGGTGTTCGTCTTCCGTCGATGTTCTTCCCAGCTTAAACTCCTTAGCCCAGCGTGCAACTGTGGAATATGGAGGAGAAGAGTCCCCTAATGTTTCCACCAAGTCGCTGTGTATGTCTTTGGTAGACATTTTTTTCAAGCAGAGGTATTTAATGACAGCTCTGATTTCGTGTTTTTCCATTTTGATGTTCACTCCTTGACAGTCCGTATTCAAATGAATGTAGCTCCCGAAAATCGTGGCCTATTTATATGGTTTTTTTTTCCTGAACTAGTGGGTAACTGAGCAAGTGACTGATATTTTTTTTGTATTTTTGTGTGCACTAGAAATAACTGATTATCATTACTTTTGGATTACCCCTCGTATATAGTATATATGGTGCCCATTGTTAATAGCTTCGATTTTATTGTGTTAACTGGTCTCCGTAATGTGGAATCTTAAGAGTTCACGCGGACGGAGTCACGGGTAACGGCTAGTAGGTAATAAACAAGTATGTATTTTACTTACGCGTGCTAATCATCGATGCATTTATTCAACGTCAAAGCATCTATTTTGGTACCAGATATCAATGTGCTGAAATTATCAAAAAAAAAATATATATTGGTAACACGTTAAGTAATTAATATTTATTGTGATATCTACGTAAAACCTTTTTTAAATAATCCTTCTAAAAATAATCTTAGAACCTATTAACTCTTCTAAAAAATTACCTAGGGTAAACAGTATAATGATTGGCATCTAATGCTGACTTTTGTCTTTGGCTTTAAAAATTTAATTGGATAAATATTAAATAAAATTTATTTTGCATAAGTGGGTTTTCAGATAATAACAGATTACTAAAATGATACTATCGTTAAGAATTTATCTTTATTTATTATTATAAAATACAACATAAAAGAAAGTTACCTAAATGTACAGTCATTGGCATTACGGTACATTTATTGACACTGTAACTTAGTATAATCATTGGCATTTACAATGGCACTGCAATCATTGGCATGATAGGTTCCTACTTAAGTTTAAATAGATTTTATTTACCTTAATATCAACACACTCCAACCAAGTAAAGAAAGTAATTATCTAAATGACCTATGTAATAATTACTCTTTTAAACTCCACATTAATGTCCCCACACGAAAAAACTCATGCTTAGATCATATACTTAGTAACATAGAAAATGCATCAACTGATGTTTTACCCCTCCATCTCTCTGATCACGAAACAGCACAGATGATTAGTTTTAACATAGAAACGAACTGTACCAGGCCTAAATCATATATGATCTATAGAAGAGATTATAGTTTTGATAATATTTGCAAATTTCGTGAATGCCTCCGTGGTATCTCCTGGGCGGAGATCTATGAGGAATCAAACATAGATAACGCATTCAACCGCTTTCATGAACTTTTCTGTCTATTCTATAATCTTTGTTTCCCTAAAATAAGGATAAAAATTAATGACAATAAAAATAACAAAAGAAAATGGATTAGTCTAGGTTTGAAAATTAGTTGTAAAAGTAAAAGATTATTAAGATACCGTTACTATAAGAATAAAACTGAAATAAATAAGAAACGCTATCTAACGTACTCACATTTATTGAAAAAGTGTATCGTTAAAGCAAAAAAGAACACAAATATCGCTTTCATCGAGAAAAGTAAAAACAAAACTAAGGCTACATGGGCTGTAATAAAAAACGAAATTTCTAATAAAAATACACCGGACAATATAACTGAAATTAAAGTTAATAATCAACAATTAAATGAACCTAATGACATCGCAAATGCATTTAATAACTTTTTCATTAATCTGACTAATAATAATATGACTACTAAAAATATGACAAATAATAATTTGACATTAAATGGAAGTACCCAAACATGCTCAAATAAAACGTTACCTAATTCCTTCTTTTTAGAACTAATGTCGGAGAAGGAGGTGATAGTAGAAATCTCTTCCCTTAAAAATACTAATTCAGAAGGATATGATGGAGTTAACACAAAAATAATAAAATATTGCTGTCCTGAAATAATCACGGTGCTTACTCACCTTATAAATTTGTCCTTCTCTTCTGGCACCTTCCCGAATGCACTTAAACTTTCTTTGGTGAAACCATTATATAAGAAAGGATTACGAAATGATATGAACAACTATCGACCAATTACCCTATTATCAATATTTTCAAAAATATTTGAAAAATGTATGTTTAAACGGTTAATGAATTTTTGTAACAAATATGACATAATAAACGAAAATCAGTTTGGATTTCAAAAAAACAAGTCCACCAATCTGGCAATATACACACTAGTAAACGCAATCCTTAGTAGTTTAAATAGTAAGCACTTAACTACCGGACTTTTCTTTGATTTGTCTAAAGCGTATGATTATGTTTCACACGATAAGCTTTTAAATAAGTGTGAAAGGATTGGTATAAGGGGGACTGCTTTGCAGTGGATATCGTCATACTTAAATGATCGGTATCAAGGTGTTATGGTCAGTAATATATCAAACAATGAAATGTATTCTTGTACATCATCCTATAAAAAAGTAAACAGTGGTGTACCTCAGGGCAGTGTATTGGGTCCGTTGTTATTCTTAATATATATTAATGACATTTTCAGTATAACAAATCATAATTGTATTTTATATGCTGATGACATTTCTATAATTGTAACAACTGATGTGAAAAAACGTAATAATAGTGAAATTATTAAACATGAAAATGACATTAATAACACGGTTGACAAAATTATTAAATGGCTACATGATAACAATCTAAACATTAATCTAAATAAATCAAATTATATACAATTTAATAATTCTAAACACCCACGCTGTAATTTTACGTTAAATGTATATAAAATAAATAGAGTAACAAATACTAAATTCTTAGGAGTCATAATTAATCATGACTTAAATTGGAAGGACCAAATTGATGCCATCTGTAAGCGAACTAATCAGTTTGTATATGCGCTCAGGCAGGTCAAAAAGGCAACAGATACTAAAACGGCTATTAAATGTTACCATGCATATGTAGGGTCGGTACTGCGCTACGGTATAATGATGTGGGGCTATAGTACAGACTGGCATAAGACATTCGTAGCTCAGAAAAAATGCATAAGGGCTATATGTGAAGTACCTCCACGCACCACATGTAGACCGTTATTTGAAAAATTGGGTATTTTGACATTACCATCACTCTATATTTATGAAATATGCTTGTTCGTACATAAGAACATAAAATTATTTAAAAAGGCTGGTGATGTAAGTAATAGACTACAACGAAACCCACATAGACTAATATTAGAGAATGTATCAACATCTAAAAAATGTTCTCACAGCCCACTTAATATGTGTATTCGTATCTACAATTCTTTACCGGATAATATGATACATTTAAATACATATGAATTTAAAGACAAACTGAGCGAATGGCTATGTAAAAACACATTTTATGACATTAATGAATTTTTTGACCATGATAAGTAATTATTTTTAATTTTTTAATTTATTTCTTTGACATTGCATGTATTTCAAGGATTCAAGGACATTTTGTGTTATAAGTTTAATTAATTCAATTCAATTATGCTTGATTTAATTTAATTATGAATAGCCTAATTATTCGCATGTCATTAAATGTGACAAAACATGTGATCCAATATGTGAAAATTGTAACACCAATATACATACCATGTTTTTCGTGAATAAAGATATTATTATTATTATTATTAATGAAAATATATAAAAGATAATAAAGAAATTGGAACAGACTTAGGAATTTAAAACACGCAAGCCTTATAAATTAAGGCTATACATAAAAAAATGAACTAAGGTAATGATAATCAGTCTTCTTGAAGAATCCTCACTAACTCTTCGTCTGTCAATGGCTTCGAAAATTTACTTGGCTTACCTATATGGTTAGCACTCTGTTGTAGGTCATCTGTTCTATTAATATCCTGATTTTCTATTTCTGCTATTTTTGCTTTTGGCGTAAATGTATTTTTTTTAACAATATAATTGGCTGGTTGGATTAATATGTTCTCAATAATCTTCGGTTTTTCCTTTGTGTTTTCTTTCTTAATTTTCACTTCTATAGGTATATCATTACAGCTATAAATAATCTTTGGGTTTTTCTTTGCAACATTTTGCTTTCGTGATTCTATTTTTGTAAGTTTTTTTTTCAAAGTTTCAGCCTGTTTACGTTCTTTGTCTAGCCGCTTTTCTTTTGCCTTTTCTAATCGTTGTTTCTTTTTTTCCTCTTTTAATTGAATTAGTTCGAGTTTTTTTATTCTGTTTTTTTAATTCTTCATTTTCCCATTCTTTGCTAGTTAGTACAAATGAGCGATGTTCTTGATTACTTATATTTTTTTTTATTGGAGTTTTGGGAAACACTAAAAATTCATTCAGAGTTTGTTTTAAAGGACTATCCTTTGCAACTGCTATTGGTGTCGTGTCTAAAGGTACCCATTTATCATTAATAAAAAATATATCTTGTCGACTTGTTGACGGTATAGACTGAGCGTAATCGAATGGAGGTTGTGAAGAAGTGGTAAGATCAGGTTCTACATTCAATTCAGCAAGAATTTCAAAATTTTCGGCTGTTTCCGGGACATCAAATTCTTGTAATATTAATTGATGATGATTCATGTATTTGCTTACTTCTTCCTCATTATTTCTAGTCTCAACTTTATTAAATGTCTGTTGTTCACAATGCATATTGTAGCTTTCATTATTTTTTACCAAATCGTTAATTTCTATCGTATCAGTTTCTTTTTCGTTTTCTATTTCAATTATCTTTGTTCTCTCTTCTGTTGTTTCAGATGCTAATATCTCTTCTGCAATTTCAGGTTCTTTTCTCTGTTTCAGCATTTTAAGTTCTTTTTTTCTATCTATCATTTCGGGCACTTTTCTCTCATTTCCTGTTTCAGATTCTTTTTCCTGTATTATTTTTTTCTTCTGATTCATCGCGGCTAAATCTGATGTATCCATTATTTCTTCTTCTTCATCTGTTATTTGAAGTCCGTAATCCTCTTCTACCATTTCAGATTCCTTTTGTCCATCTGTTATTTGAGATTGTTCGCTTTCATTTGTTATTTCAGGTACCTCACCCTCGTTTGTCACTACAAATTCTGCTTCTCGTTTTGCCAAGAAATACTTAAATATTTCATACAAAATCTTAGCTTCCTTAGTTGGTCCTACTACTTGGTTTCTCATCTTCCTCTCAAGATCTGACCCAATAATTTTGTTAAATTCTTCTTGGCTAAGAACATTTGGAGAACTTTTTGGCATTGTAGGACCATTTTGAGGACCTGCTTTAGACTGTACCAAACATTTGCTGTAGTCAATTGCATCTGGATTAAATGGACACAATCCTGTGGTGCGGAAACCATTTATCAAAGTACTTGCTTTGATTTTTGGTATTAAGACTTTCAGTATAGGACCTACATCAGTCTTAGTCATTGTCTTTGACATATTGTTCATGCGCCATTCTAGCACGGCTTTGCGCCATAAAGTCTTTACCGGTCGAAAAGCAGAAACATCAGCTGGCTGTAATATTCTCGTAGCATTAGGATATAAAGCTATCAATATTATACCTAGGTTTTGGCATAGTTGTGACAACTCCAGGGTTGTGTGACTTTTGTGACCATCCACAAATAAAATTACCGGAAATTGTACATTTTCCTTGACCAATGCAGGATGAAGGACATTTTTTACACATTGAAAAAAAGTTGCTGATTGCATCCAACCATTATCAGACAGTCCTATTCCCCATTCTGAAGGCACGGAACGCTGAATTTCCTGCCGCATTTTCTTCAATGGGAAGATTATCATTGGCGGCGTCACTTTTCCGTCCGCCGAGAAAGTGAACATTACTGTCACACACGATTTAGCCTCTGCGTGATCCACCTCATAGACATTCCTGTCACCCTTTGGTGCAAGCACTTTGGTATTTTTAGGGCATAGCATGAAGTTGGTCTCATCCCCATTTAATATTCTTGATGGTTCGTTAAAGATGTGGAATAAGTTATGTTCCTTTAAATAATATTCTATTTGTTTGAACCAATTTCTTATTTGGTTTTCCGATACCTTTGAACTTGCTGAAGTTACAGCCTCTGAAGTTCTCTCCGTTATTTCAGGATGTCGTTTCATAAAAAGTTTATACCAGCCTTCACCTGGAGTATTTTCTATAAATTGGTTTGGTCTAGGATTTTTGTCCAAAAAATCTTTGACACTTTTAACTAAGTCTTCACGGCGTCGAGGGAAGCCTTTTCTGGAGCTTGTTATGATCCAATCAACAAGCACGTTTTCTTCTTCCTGGGTTAGGACTGTAGAAGGACCAGGCCTATTTTTTATAAACTTGTCACTTAACCGGAACTGGAGCGTAGCTCTCGGAACATTAAACTTAACAGCTGCTGTTTTCTTTGGCATTCCGTCTCGGACAACTTGGACAGCATCTTCTAAGTTTTTTTCGCTGTATCCTTTTAAATATTTTTTCCCTGTTGGTACTTTCGGCATCTTTATTCAGCATTCAGTTATGTCTGAAATGCAAATGTAAGTAGGTACACAGGTACCTAATTATTGGCAAACATAAAAAATTAAAAAAATATTTTTAGACCATAGTGATTGGCACATTAAAAAAAGTACAAAGATTGGCACTGCCAATATTAAAATTCAATTGAAATTCTAACTAAATCTTACAGCAATAAAGTCTAATCTTATTATAATTAATTTCCGCTAAAATAATACCACAATTTAAAAAAATATTTGGAAGTATAGCGATTCGCATGTGTGCCAATGACTGTGACGTAATATAAGTTTCAATGCAATGATTGGCACACAAAAAACTGTATGTAACAAAATATTTATTATCGCAAAAGTTACAAAATTATGTCCCTAACACATAAAACTATAACATAAAACTAAAATATCATTCAAATTGTTACCTGGAATCGTATTTAATTCACCGCTAAGGCACTCTCCACCAAACTTTTTCACGATAAAATTGCCGCGAAGTGTCACTGTTGATTTCTTCCAACGATAAGAAAAAAACGATGTCATTTTGACGTTAAAATAAGTATTGCCATGTGTAAATAAACAAATTCTACTTTAAATGGTAGTTTTTTCACAGCAAAAATAAATTTGCTTTAGAAAATATCTTGATTAAAAGGCAAAAGTGCCAATCACTGAGGGGATGCCAAGAATGATACAAGTTACCCTATATGGTATACTGCTTTCACTATACTGTGGCACTAGATTGATCTCTTAGTAATGTCACAGTATCCAATATTTCCGTGGTAATGTTTTACGGCAAGGAACTCGGGTAGGAAGTGTTTGATTTGATTGGGTAGTACTATTCTAACCCGGTAAAAAGGATTAGGTGTAATGTACCTAAATAGTAGATTCTCAAATACGAACGTACGAAGTACGTAGTAAGTACCTAACGCAAAAAGTAAAGAAGGTAATATTTTGAGAGAACAAAATCGATTCCTACTCCAACATAATAAATAAGATACACTAAGTAATTAAATGAATAACATGCACGTGCAAGTACTGTACTTACTTTGCATTTCTTTTTAATGCATTGGTCCTGTTTGTTCTTGATATAGCTCGTAATGATTTTTTTCGTGTATTGTGTTTGTTAGCCATTGCGTCATCACAATCTCGGTCTCGTGATCTATATTGTAGTTTATTATCGAAAAATCACTACACGTCGCACGTCGGGTAAAGCACTGGCACAGGTCCGTTGTCCGTAAGCGTCACCACGCGACTGACGAAGCCCGCGTAGTCGCGGCGCTCACTCATTTTGTAGGTATTTAGACATCATATTTGGGAAAATAACACTACAACGTCTACTTCAGCGATTTACACTAGATAAATAATTTATCTAAAGGCTGGTATAAAAATCAGGTCAATAAGTTTATTATTTTAGGCATAGTATTACCCGTGCGGATAAAGAATGGGATTGAAAATGGCGGCTCATAGAGCCGGTACCGTCAGCATAATAAGTAAAAACGCATTAACGAATTAGGTAACTAGTAAAATAACTGAAAAATTTGAGCTGGAGCCTGATATTTTTACCGTTGAAACTTTTTCGTTATTTTATTACAATTAAACAGTTCCATATGTGTGTTTCATATTTTGTGATCTTTTTGGGACAAATATAGTAAAAATTACAGTACAGAAAAAATAATGAAAATATTACTTTACAAACTACGCGTTATTATATCGCGTTTATAAACGAATTTATTCTCAAACAAATAATCGATCGCGGTATAATCGTAAGATATTTTCATTGATTTCATGGACTACTCCTATTGTTTTTCATAACTTGAAATAATATCTATCAAATATATGTTTTTAAACTTTTGCGGTTTACTTACACTATTATTGACACTACGGGACTTACCACTATTATTTTTGAGCGGAGCCTGATATTTCGACTGTAACGAAAAAGTCCCAATAATAATCTATCAAATATCTTAAATAAAAGAATGTAATTAGGATAATTTGGTTTATTTACTATTTTACATAGTGCTGGTGCCTTCACCAGGATCGTCTAATGGCAGTTCGTCAACACCGGACAAAACATCGTCATCATCATCAAATTCACTCTCACTAGCACTTTCGCTGTCACTATTCAGCCCTACTTGTATTATAAAATCTTCGATATCTCCTTCTTTTACTACCTCCCTCGTCCAATATTCATCTTCCAATCTTTTAACGTGGTTTACTTCTTTTTTCCAATCCTCGGCTGTTATGGAAGAAATGGCTTGTCTCGCCAGTCCCTCTATATTTTTTTCTAATTGGTCAATATTTTTATATGCTACTCTTTGTTTTACGAGATTCCACACATATTCAATGGAGTTCAGGTCGCAATTATAAGGTGGTAATCTTAGCGCTTCTTGGCCGTGTTCAGCTAGCAATTTGTCGATTGCGTAATCTTTTTCTGGCCTGTGTCTTTTCACGAGTGCCATTAATTTAGTCCATGTATCATCATAGGCTATTTCTTTATTACGTAGCCACTGGCTACGTAATAAAGAAATAGCTACTAGCCAGTCTTGAATTTCAGCCTTTCGATTAGCATATGAAGGTAGCTTATTAATTTGCATACTATGGTATGGTGCGTTATCCATTACCACGATACTATTTGGCGGAATATTCGGTATAAGCTTTTCTTTTATATATTTAGTAATATTGGCCCCATTCATTTCATCGTGATAATCTCCTTTTTTGGACTTGGATTTAAATAATAAATCTGCCCCTTTCACAAATCCATCTTCTGAACCGGCATGTACAATTATCCACCTTTGACCAGGACTGTCATTTTTGCCTTTGTCAGTTTCTGACTGCCAACATTTCGACACTGTATAGTGTGAGTGTATCCACGTTTCATCTAAATATACAGGGTTACTTGTAATTAACTAGCATCCTCGCAGGGGTAGATAGTTAACATCATAATAAATATCGTTTGTTCTACGACTTTTGTTAAAACTCAATAAATGACTTTAAAGTGATTTTTCTAGTTTTTATTATTCTATCGCGATATTATTAAGTCTATGTTTACCTAGGTATGTTTCATTCATAAACTAAAGGTCGACGCACGCACGCTCGAGCGCGCTTGCAGTACGGCCACTAGTGGCACTACCTAATCTACTAGTACCTACTTTCTTCGCCAGATAATTATCTGACAAATATCAATTGCTCGCGTGGTTTATTTCGATAGTAATTAGGTATTTACACTGAATCCACAATCCCTTCATACTTTACCAGGCTTAGGACTGGCTACATTAAAAAATAAAACGATAATAAACGTAGGTAGGTAGGCTAAACATCCAAATATGAAATAACGATTAACCTAATCATTTTGTGACCTTTTAAAGTTTAAATAAACATTGGTAGGTAGATATTATTCACTTTAGATTTTTTAATGCAGGCGTATTTAAAAAGTGGAATCAGCGTATTTACAACAATTGACATATTATTTACAATGATTGATTTAATTATTATTTACAAATTATTACCTCTGAGGGTCAAGTCCCGCGCATGCCGATGAGTATCGCGCACATAGCGTTCAAAATAGTCACCTTCACAACCAACACAAAGACCACACCTAAAAATTAACTGTTCATTTACCCTGGCTAACACTACCTGATTAGTTTTAATTTGATTAAACGCCCAAATTATTTTTTCAATAAGCATGTCCCGGCTTTCGATTTCACCACCACTGTACACCATTGTTTTAACGTGTCCCCATAAATAAAAGTCCATAGGTGTTAGGTCTGGTGATCTTGGAGGCCACGCACGACGCCCGCCACGTCCTATCCATCGACCGGGATAAGTCCTATTTAAATGGTCTCTAACCTGACGTGCATAGTGCGCTGGTGCGCCGTCATGTTGATAATACATAACACGTAAGTCTGCAAGCGGTATGTTTTCTTCCAACTCTGGTAGCGTTTCGGTGAGAAATTGTAGGTAAGTTTCACCATTCAGTCTATCTAAAAAAACGGGGCCCAGTAACGTAGAATTTATTATTCCCGCCCAAACATTTACGCTAAATCTGTGTTGAAAGTTATGTGGTCTGGGTTCGTGGGGATTTTCATAACACCACAAATGTTCATTTCGCGTATTAAATAAACCCACTCGACCAAATGTCGCTTCATCACTCCACAGAACTGTAGGACGTTCAGTAAGTAACCAGTTACAGAAATCCACTCGTGCAGGTTTGTCTGGGTCGATGAGTTCCTGGACACGATGAAGATGGAAAGGATATTTGCCTTCGTTGTGAATGACGCTCCACGCGAAGTACTGTGACACATTAAATCGTAGCGCGGCGTCATTGGTACTTGCGGCGGGATTATCCTCAAAGAACTCCAGTATCATTTCTTGTTCCCGTACTGAGTGCCTCGGTGGACGACCGCTGTCACTAAACCTTGGCTGGAACTGTCCGTAATCCCGTAACCGCTGTGTGGCGGATAACATCGTTGCCCGGCTCGGTGTACGTAGATTTGGAAACCTTATTGCATACTGGCGGCAGGCTTCCGCCACATTATCGTCACACCTGGCAAGCATCCTGACCATTTCCGTGTATTCCACATTGGAATACTGATACGGCATGGCGATAGACAGAATAAAGATCGACGCGACACGGTAACGCAAAAACACAAGGACGCGTGGTATGACGCGCGCGCATCTAAGGTACCGACTGACTGGCGGCCGCGCAAAAAGAAATGGGTCAAGTTCAAAGGCGCTAGCGCCGCGCTGCCCCGCGCCCCGCCCCCTACCCGTTCGTTGAGTTTGTTTGCCTAATTTTTACGATGCGCGTAAATTGGCATAGATTTATTAACAGTCAACCGCGAAATTAAATTAATATTTATTTTTGTATGAAAGTAAAATCTAACGAATTATAAAAAGTCGTAGAACAAACGATGTTGCTTATGATGTCAGCAATCTACCCCTGCGAGGATGCTAGTTAATTAAAAGTAACCCTGTATAACAGGCTTTTTGTTTGCACCTAAAGCATCATTTCGACGAATTCTGTGAAGGTATTTTACTCTCCAGGCTTTTATATTGCTCCTTTCAAGTAAAACCGTTCTATTATTACGGCATTTTTTAAACCTAAAGCCCAACTTATTTTTTAAAAGAAATCTTAATGTAGTTTTTGAGCCATTAAAATTCAAATCCTTCTTCGCAGCAGCCAATATTTTATTTAATGTCGGCACTTCCTTGCGTACGTCATAAATAGAGGCTACTATACCCCTTATGCCAACCAGCATGAAGTTGTCTACGGGAACTCGAGTGTTTTTTGTTCCACGAGCGCCTTTTGTTGGCGTTCTGATTTGAGTACCTTGTTGGACCGCTAAATCACCTGAAACATAATAATAATTCTATAAGACCTCATCTATTAAAATTTATATGCATTAACATTTTAAATAATAATAATTATTAACTAGTGAATTATTTCCAATATCAAACCTAGTATTATGATATTATGATGCAAAATAAAAAAGTTATATATTATGCATATTTTATTTATCAATATAAAAAAAAATACTATAAACTTTATTTAATTAAAAAGTATTTGTTCAGTATTTGTAACAATGGTATCACGAAAAAGGCATTTTATTTAGACATTCCAAATTTCCCACGGAAACGGAACTGGGTGATATTGCATAACTAATAATGAAAACTGTATTAAACCCGTTTGGTAGTATTTGAAATCAACAACAGCTAAATATATTTACAAGCGCGGCACTTATGTTATTATTGTTCGCGTTAATAAATAAGTGATATTAATTTCGCACTACTACAGTTTGTACAATCCATAGTTAGCACTGTACGTGAAATCATCCTAGGTACAATCCATCGGAAATGTTATCTTGTGCATCCTTTTTCTGACCATAAAATCTCCTACGTTGCCACTCCGTGCGCACGAGCTTCCTCCGTGGAGGTGCGGGGTGGCGCGGGGAGAAACGCATCCCAGCGAGGTTCGCAGATATACGACGACGAATTATAATTTTGTATATTACCTTGTATTGATTAATACGACAACATGAACACCAACTTACCTTCTTTTTTAATTTTTGTGATGGTATTCTTTGACAACCCTGTTGCCATACCAGCTCGTGCGTTACTAAACTGGTACGGATGGTAACGTTGCATATTTTTCTCCTCCTCAAAATACTTGATGACACTATATACGATTTTTCGCGCATCGCTATGCAGTACTTTCCCGCGTTTATGCTCCATGGTAAAAATAATATAAAACAACAACAAATAACTAACAAGGCGTTAACAGTAAATTATAACAACATACTAATTAAACAACAAATAACAAGATTAACAACAACTTCAAAGTCTCACAACTCACAGAACGCGTCTAGCTCACAGAATTGCGAAACCGGACTGATGGATGGCAGTGCTGCCAACTATTTTTAGCAAAAACGCGCTGTCAGCGGTATAAAAATGCGCTAGAAAGCGCTAAAATTTCTTTACACAAAAAGCTTTACATAAAAGGTTTTGTTTTAATTTCTCGATATAATGAGTACTTACTTATTATGTTATAATAAATTGTATGATGGCATCAAATGAAACAAAGATTATGCTTACTCTATTTAATAATTATGTAAATAACAATGACAAGATTTTTTATACTTATCGAAATAACAATGACTTAAGAACAATAAGAATCAATCAGGTTGAAATCTTCATCATCGTCGGATTCTTGGGTTTCGTCTTCGTTTATATTTATTCCAGTCGAAGTAGAAGGTTGATTGTGGTCAAGTTTTGTTTTGAATTTGTACTTATCAGTCGATGACACTTTTCCCAAGACGTCGTTAGGCAGTTTATAATTTGCGCAGTTGCTTCTTTTGAATAAAAGTCCATAGCGCACATGTAAAATTGCATTTATAGTATCTAAGCTTAAAGAATTTCGTAACTTATTTTTAATGACATTCATTGTGCTAAATACTCTTTCAATATCAGCGTTCGAGTGGGGTAATGAAAAAACTTTCATTGCCAAGGAGAATATTTCTTTATAAGGACATGTACCAGAGGCATCTTTTGAATCTTTTACTTCACTCCAGAATTTTACGGTGTCCTCTTTGTGAACCCACTCTTGTAAAATAATAGTGCGCCACTGTTCGATAATCTTATCAATTTCTTCAGGTGCATAACCGAAACTTTCGCACAGATTTACAATTTCTTGTAAAGATCTTGTTGGCTTTAGTATTTTTGTAACAGAAAGGCAAGAACTGTTCTCTAGGCATTTCAAGTTTTCAGGCAATCTTTGCTGCAGTTGTGAAATTAATTTAATGACAAAATTAACACATCTTTCTTTAATGCCCTTCTTAATATCACTGGCCAGATTGGATTCTTGTAATTTAGTTTCAAAAATGTAACCTAGATATGGATTCGGTGAAAGGTATCTTGTGACATCAAGGGAATTAAAATTAAGACAAGCTTGTGATATTATAATCTTGAGACATAGTTTTTTTATAAGGTCTTGCAGGGTATTATATAGTAAAGTAGGGTCAGCTGATTTCTGTTCAAATATTTTAAGTGCTGACTGTGTTTCATCCAAAACACATCTCAAAAATTGGAGATAGAGCTCATTTTGCGAATCTTTAAACATATGATACAGCATCTCAGCTTTGTAGCAGTTATCGGATAAACGAGCTTTTTCAAAGTGCAGTGTTAATTCTTCCCACTGACTTAATATTCGAGTAATCGCAGGTTCAATGGAAAGCCATCGTGTGTCACAAGATTTTAAAATTTTTAATGGCTTTTCTCCGCAATTGAGAGATTCATACAAGTTCCTATACTCAGATTGCTTTTTTGATGACATTTTGAACCAGTTATGGGTTTCTCGAATCATATACTCAATTTGACGTGGTATAGTATCTACAGAAGCGTGTGATACGGCGAGCTGTATGGAATGACACACACATCTAACTAAAACCAAATTCTTTAAATCATATTTTTCCTTCAAAATTTTGTACACACTTGTATTGATCCCGGTCATCACAAAAGCATTATCAGTACCTATACCACTTAAGTTTTTTATTTGCAATCCAGCATCTTTTAATAGTGCAACCAAAGATGTAACGATTCCTTCAGCGTCAGAACTTTCTAATTCACTGAGTCCTAGAAATGTAGAAATAACTTCATTTTGGGTGCGACTAAAATATTTCACCACCACTCCCAAATTTTTTTTCACTGAAATGTCTGTAGTCTCGTCTAATAATAAGCTGTAGGGCTCATCTCCTACATCTTTAATCAGCTCGGTTTTAAAGTGAGGTGCCAAGACCATTTGGATGACAGCTGTACATTTAGTACGATGGAGTTTAAGATTTTGAGCCGCTTCAGATCCTTGAAATGCATTTGCACATAAACATCCTAAATGGTCTACAGCAAAGGTTGCACAATGCTCTGCAATAAAAAGAGACAAAGATGCCTCAGCTTCACTAGTTTGGTTTACTCGCTGCAAATTTATTTTTCGCTGAGATGTGTCCAACGATGGTTTTACCTTTTTTTGATGAGATGTCGTTTCACGATGTCTTTTGATATCACTGATCTTAGCCGAAAACTCCCGTTTACAATAAGTACATTGAGCTTTAGTTGAATCACCAGGCACAGGTTTTAACCAATGTTTAAAATCTTTATCCTGCTCCCACTCACTTTTATAATGTTGTTTATAATTAGTACGCTTTGATAAAGGCAGTTCCATTTTTTAACTTAGCTAATTTGTACTTAATTAGTTATAGTGAATAAAACAAGCACTGGAACTGTTTGAACCGTACCGTATAAAAAGAATAAAGCGATCGTTCGTAGTGAAGTTCACTACGAAGGAATACAAAATAACAAGCAGGGAATCCCGGAAACATAAATCTTTGTCATAGACGATGAATCTATGCTAAAAACATAGATAAATTATTTTTTAGTTTTTTAATGTTGGTATTCTAGTTATATTGTTTTAAATAAAACTATACTAAAGTATATACTGGTAATTTAATATGTTTTACACTAGTAAGTATTTAATCATTATGTAATATCATTTGACGTGAAAAAAGCGCTAGATTTAGCGCTAGGCGCTAAATCGCGCTTCGAGGCAAAATAAGCGCTAGATCTGGCGCGAAAAGCGCTAAGTTGGCAGCACTGATGGATGGGAACGACGGGGCCCTCTCCTGACTTTGTTTTTTATTGTTATTTTTTTTTGTCAGACTGTACTCACTAGTGTGAGTGTTAGCGATGGTTTCAATTGATTTACGAATCAATCATATTTAGGGTACATATCGAAATGTCAGTCACAATTTAATTACATGTCAGTGAGTTTTTTAGTCCTAACTCGTTCGTGGGCCACACCGCACGGCTCCTACGACATTGTACGCGTTCACGTGAATAAAGAAAGTTTTCTGGTATTTTGTGTGTTTTCTTCGACATCAAGATCGTCACCTTCTACAAAGTGGTCTTCGAGCCGGATCAGAATGTTCCATACACCGCGCGCGACGAAACAACAAGAAGAAACACAGAAAATGGCATCCGCCATTTTGCGTACCGCTGCCGTACGTGAGAAATGTGTTAATGATGGAAGCATAAAATCAGAGCCTGTGGCGCAGAATGCTCACACGATTGTTGAAAAACCCACTAAATCTTGCGTATCAAAAGCTTCCGGGAGCAAGGGTTCACATAAGTCGTCGGCTTCAAAAGAAGCAAAACGGAAACAATTGGTTTTAGAGGCTGCAAAACAGAAAGCTCTCATCAAAATGGACCTTATAGATAAAACCCTGGAAGCGAACCTAGCAGCACTTAGCGACGAGGAAGACCCAGATGCATACAGTTCACAAATCGGAAGGGATAACGAACTTTCTCGAAGCCATGTGGCAGATTGGATAGATGAACAAATCAACCATCGAGTCGAACCACCAGAAGAGCAGCGAGCCCCCGAGTATGGTATTCACACGGGCAACCTGCAGCCCGCTGAGCCAGCGTCAACCCCCGTGCAGCCACGCCACGTAGCTGCCACCGCCGTCGCCGCCGCCGAGCCGGCGCTGCCAGTTCCTGGCGGCACTATCGAGACGCTCAACAGCACGGTTCAACTATTGGCTGGTGCACTCAAAGATCTGTCCGCAGCAAGTGCTCACAATGTACCAAACGCAAGCTTGCTTAGCCGCATCAGTACGCCTAAAGACCTGCCCGAATTTTCTGGTGATCAGTTGGAATGGCTTCAATTTAAACAAGCCTACGAGGAATCTTCAGAAATATGCAAATTCACTGAGAAAGAAAACCTGTGGCGGCTGCGTAAATGTTTACGAGGAGCCGCTAAGGATGCTGTCTCCGCTTTGTTCATCAGCGCCACGTCTCCAGATAAAGTGATGTCGACGTTAGAGCTACGTTTTGGAAACCCAGACAGCATCATCTCCCGCATCCTCCAGGACATTAAGAAACTTCAACCGTTACAAATTGAATACCACAGAGATATCGTCACGTTTGCAGTAAAAATACAAAATTTTGTGGAAGCAGTGAAGGCAGTTGGTCGCGAAGAATACTTGCAAGGCGTCAACATAGTTTCGATTATCTTGAGCAAGCTCCCAACTGTGTTAATTTCTAAATGGTCGGACTACAGCTACATCCTTATTAAAGAAGGGCAAAAGCCGAGATTACTCATCCTATCAGATTTCTTGAACGATGAGGCCGTAAAGATTTCTACAACTGCCAACTACTGCACCCTGCTTACTACTTTACGACAGGATTCCTACAAAAATAAGTCAAGTGACCACTCAACTACACGATCCCATACAGTCTTAGTACAAGCCGAAGATGGAAAAGCCCAGTGCCAATATTGCAAGAAAGCTGTGCATAAGTTAACAGATTGCAAACAATTTAAGAAATCACTGCGCAAAACTAGATGGCAATATATAAAAAATAGTGGCTTGTGTTTCAAGTGTCTGCTGTGTAAACATGAGAAAAACTCGTGCGCAGCCCCAGCGTGCGATAAGGACGGATGCGGCCAGGCGCATCACCGCTTACTGCATTACGTAACGAGGAGCCCGGTAATGCCTGTCCCGGCGACAGCATCGGGTACACATGCACCGGGTGTTGCAAGCGCTACGACGAACGGACAGTTGAAGTGCGAGCCCGTAGCTACGAGTGTTCAAGAAACTTTAACGTTTATAGACTCAAGTGATCGAGTGTTGTTAAAGGTGGTTTCAGTGCGTATACATGGACCTAACGGTGTCGTAAATTGTACAGCTATGTTCGATGACGGTTCTTCAGTAAGTTTAATATCAAAATCACTGGCCGCGCGCGCGGGCCTCGGTGGCCGCCGCAGCACGCTGCGAGTGCGTGGTGCGTTTGATAACGGCGAGATGGTATGTGACTCCACTATCGTAAACGTAAACATTGCAGGTATGGACAATAAGGTACATAACATAAATATGCGTTGTGTAGATAATTTAGACTTACCATTGCAAACTTTATCTATTTTAAATTGTGTTAATTATTCCCACTTGAAAGATATTAATAATTACCTATGTAAATCTGATGTAAAACCCGAAATTTTAATTGGACAGGATAATCATTATTTGTTGTTGCCTTCTCAAATAAAATTAGGTAAATCTAATGAGCCGTCCGCTATACTCACTCCCTTGGGCTGGTGCGTACACGGTAGAATGTGCGTGCCGCGGGGCGTCCGTCCGCCTAACGTCGCAGCCAACTTGTTTATCGATGCTAACGATAATGACGTTTTACGTGAAATCCACGAGGACGTCCAGCGTTCTTTGGTTATTGATTCATTAGGGGTGTCGTGTAAGCCACGCCCGAATGCTGAGGAGGCGCGCGCCACCGCGCTGCTGGAGGCGTCGGCGACGCTGGTGCGGGGCCGCTGGCGCGTGCGGCTGCCGTGGCGGGACGAGCGCTGCCGCCTGCCGGACTCCTACTCCAGCGCGCACACCAGGATGGAAGGTATCGAGAGGAAAATGGGTAAGAATGTTGGATTTGCTAAAAGGTATCGGGAACGGGTAAAACATCTGTTAGAGAATGATTACGCTAAGGAGCTATTATTACCGGAAACCACGCCGAGGACGTGGTACTTGCCGCATTTTGGAGTTGACAACCCCCACAAGGAGAAGCTTCGCCTGGTATTTGATTCTGCTTGTAAGGTGAATGGTTATTCTCTTAATGACTATTTACTGACAGGGCCGGACCTGCTGTCGTCGCTTTTTGGTATATTACTGCGCTTTAGAGAAAATAAAATTGCAGTAACAGGCGATATAAAGGACATGTTTTTGAGGATTAAAATACATGAGGAAGACCAGGATGCTCTTCGATTTTTGTGGAGGAACAGTCCTACTGAGGACGTGAAGACGTACGTAATGACGTCACTAATATTTGGGGCGAATTGTTCGCTATTTATAGCCCAGTTTATAAAAAATAAAAATGCTCTAAGGCTATCTTCAGAGTATCCAGCGGCCGCCATCGATGCCATCTGCAAGTCGCATTACATGGATGATTACATCGACAGCATCGACGATGAGGCAGCGGCCGTGGACATGGTCAGGTACGTCAGTGCTATCCACACAGCAGGCGGTTTTGAGATACGGAACTGGACCAGCAATAGTGTTGCTGTTCTCAACAGCCTGCCAAAGGAATCCCTCGGCAGCGCTGCTGTAAAGTTCAAGGTCGGTCAGCAGTTCGAAAGTGAGAGAACTTTAGGCATGAAGTGGTATCCTGCAGACGATACTTTAGGGTTTGATATGTCTTTAAAGAGAATTCCAGAAGGCATTCTAAAGGGAGACGAAAGGCCGACAAAACGCGTTATGCTCAAAGTTATTATGTCAGTGTTTGACGTCCTAGGATTTTTGTCACCTTTTACCATTCAGGGACGGATCATGCTGCAGGATACTTGGAGGCTAAATATAGGATGGGATCACACTATTCCCGATAATATTTTTTGTAAGTGGCGCAAGTGGATAGACTTGCTTAAAGTAATTAGCGACATACGCATTCCTAGATGCTACAAAGCTACAAAATCAGTTGGATCGACAAAAGACAACCAAAAGGAAGCTAAACCGAAGCAGGCGAACGGAACCTTGGACCCTTGTGGCGACCTTCCGTCTACTACGCCGCCTGTATCGTCTCCAGTCCCCCCGCGCACCGCGCCTGCGGCTGATTTAACCGCTACGCAGGGGTCTACGCGCGGCTACGATGTTTTAGCGGTTGCTACGAACTCGGTGAGTGCTACGAGTGCTAGGAAGATGTTTACTCCAGGCTATAGCAACTTACAGTTACATATGTTTTGTGACGCTAGCATGCAGGCAATGTGTACGACTTCATTCTGGCGCTGGGAAAATAATAATGATAAATACGTTAGTTTTATCGCTAGTAAGTGCAAAGTCATGCCCGTGAAAGCCTTGACAATGCCTAGGGCTGAACTGCAGGCTTGTTTGTTAGCTGCGAGATTGGCTAGTACTATTGGAAAGGAGCATCGTCTTAGCCCCGCGCGTAGGTATTTTTGGTGCGATTCCACTACGGCGCTTCAATGGATTCGCAACAATACGCGCACATATAAAGCGTTTGAGGCGAATCGCTTAGGTGAGATTGACGAGTTGACCCAGGTCGAGGAGTGGAGGTACATTCCCACTAAATTAAATATTGCTGATTTAGCGACAAGGGATAATTTAGATGGGGCGATAAAAGAAGAATGGTTTACGGGCCCAAGGTTTCTATACTGCGATGAGTCTGAGTGGCCGTTAGACATAGCTCGCTCAAACCCTGATAAGGACATGACGGCGGAGTGCGTCGCAGTCGTACAAGCGGTGACTCCGGATTTACCTGTGCCTGATCCACTACGCTTCTCATCCTGGCTACGTTTGTTGCGGGCCACGGCTACAGTTCTCAAGTTTATAGCTAACTGTAGAAATCGTCGTAGAGAATCGATTGATTGCGACATTATGGAGACAGCAGAGCGGCTTTTGATTAGACGGGCGCAGGGTGAGTCATTTGCTGACGAGATTTCTGCAATAAAGTGCGGTAAGCCGGTGCATCGGACTAGCAGGTTGCATTCTTTGTCACCGTATTTGGATAATTACGGATTACTCAGGGCTGGCGGTCGCATTGACGCGGCCTGTGATGTGGGCTTGGAAGCCAAGAGGCCTGTTATACTGGATGGTCGAAATCCCATTTCAAGACTTATCGTGCGGCACTACCATATAAAGGCAGCTCACGGAAACCAAGAGACTGTGGTAAACGAATTGAGGCAGCGATATTGGTTGCTGAGACTTAGACCAACCGTTAAGTCAGTCGTCTCCAGATGCATGCTGTGCAGGATCCGCAAGAGTAGGCCGCAGGTTCCCCGAATGGGTGACTTGCCAGAAGCTCGCGTCGCGCATCATCAGCGTCCTTTCTCCCATTGTGGACTGGACTTGTTCGGGCCGATGGAAGTTACCGTTGGCAGACGAAGAGAAAAAAGGTACGGCGTGTTATTTACCTGCCTGACAGTGCGCGCCATTCACATCGAGGTAGTTCCTTCCCTGACATCAGATTCTTTAATTATGGCACTGCGAAGGATGGCAGCTAGGCGCGGTTGGCCACATCACCTTTATTCTGACAACGGTACAAATCTCAGAGGCGCCGACACGGAATTAAAAAGATCAATGCAGAAATTGGACATTGAGAAATTGAAAGCTGAAGGCGTGAACAATGCCATGGAGTGGAGCTTCATTCCTGCTGCAAGTCCACACTGGGCGGGAGCCTGGGAGAGGCTCATTCGGAGCGTAAAGACATCATTGAAGGTGGTTCTGACTGAGCGTGCACCCCGCGACGAGGTTTTGAACACGCTGTTGGCTGAGGTCGAAAATATAGTCAATAGCCGTCCCTTGATGCACGTCTCGGTTGATCCCGGTGAGATTGAGTATCTTACACCTAATCACTTTCTTCTAGGTACCTCATCAAATCTGCCAGTTATAGGTGAATTTGATAACTCAGACTTGTCTCTGCGAAAGCACTGGCGTACCGCGCAGAGACTGACCGATATGTATTGGCAGAGATGGGTAAAGGAAGTTTTGCCCGATCTCATACCCAGAGCTAAATGGCGCGACGAACAGAAATCGTTGCAGGTAGGTAACCTTGTTGTCGTGGTGGACCCTAACTCTCCGCGGAATGCTTGGTCAAGGGGACTAGTCACTCGCGTTTTCCCAGGTAAAGACGGTCGCACTAGGATGGTTGAAGTGCGCACGGCGGCTGGGACGTTACGGCGGGCGGCGGCTCGTGTTGCACCTATTTTCCTCGATGATGAGTGCTGCGTCAGCACTAGGGAGGGGAGTGTTAGCGATGGTTTCAATTGATTTACGAATCAATCATATTTAGGGTACATATCGAAATGTCAGTCACAATTTAATTACATGTCAGTGAGTTTTTTAGTCCTAACTCGTTCGTGGGCCACACCGCACGGCTCCTACGACATTGTACGCGTTCACGTGAATAAAGAAAGTTTTCTGGTAATTTGTGTGTTTTCTTCGACATCAAGATCGTCACCTTCTACAGTGAGTATAGACGCAAATAGTGTGCGAGCGAGAAGTGAATAGTTGCGCCGCCATTTCTAATCCCATTCTTTATCCGCACGGGTTGTATTGAAAATAAACTATAAAAGGAGGCAACTTTGAATTTTTTTTCTAATGAGCGAATTTCAGCTGATTGTGTTAATGTAAGCGAATTTCACTCTGCTAGATCCTCAACTAAAACATATATTTTTTTCAGAATTTTACTACTGTTTAATACTGATTCGTATTGATTTTAAAAACGGTATTTGAGAACGAAGGAGCCCTTAATGAATCCTTGACCTTCAAAAATCTCTTCATCATATAAAAGGTACTATTCCATCTCGTAATGCAGTCTTGAAAACTGTTAATTTTGGTTGACTAAGGCGCTCTTGACTGGCATTCAATTCTTTTTGAGCTATTGTCGAGTGATTGAAATGGTTTGCAATTTTTTTTTACTTTTTGTTTAACATCAATTAGACTTTGGTGTGACTTTAACCCATTTTTCAGACATAATTGAAGTTTATGCGCTATGCAATCTATATCTTTGAACTCCGTTATTGTCATGGCCCTTTTCATGTTTGATCCTTCGTCTCTAATAATGCAGTGTACTTGATCTTTGGAAATACCCCATTCAGTTAACATACTTTCGTATTTTTGGGAAATATCTCCAGTGTGTCTATCGTCGAAAGTTTCACATTTCAATATTATTAACTTGCGTTCCATTTTTCTGTAATGCCGTGACATGTCAAACTCAGCAAAGAAACATTGGCACTGGGGTCCGTCCAAATGTCACTTGTAAACGACATATGTTTGAATTTTTCGATAATTATTTTCACCTTAGTAGCAACTTTCTCGTACAATTCCTCACAGACATAGTCAGTGAAAAAATTGCGACCCCTTCAATTATATTTTGGAATAATTGCTTGCATCAATCTCCTAAAGCCAATACCTTCCACAAAGTGGAAAGGTAAATCCTGAACAGCAATCATCTCGCCAATCAATTTGTCAATCATTACAGATTTTGGATTATTTTTGTCAAATTGTTTATCTTTTTGCAGTGTCTCCTCTATTGATAATTGGTTTTTGGCTTGCTCTATTGGTGTTAGTATTTTACCTAAAACAAAGATAAGTACATATTTTATTAGGTGGCCACACAAACAAAATAAAGTACTTTGCCATAAGAAGAAAAATGGTCGAAAGAAATCTATAATAATTAAGTTATTTTACTATACGAGTACCATATTCGGCTACAGAACCCTAAAAACTATAGTAAGTAAATTTACTAATTAATTAGTAGGTACTTTTTATAAATTAAATTTAAGTACTTATAATAATTCGCTTAACTAGGTATAACGAGAGAAGATTTGTAGGTAATTTATGCATGTAACGAATAAGCCCAAAAATTACTGGATCGATTTAGAATTACATATTTCATAGATATTCCATAGAATGCATTACATTACATTACTACATTATCTCCGATTAACATAAACATAGGCTAAATAGATTTAGGTAAGTATTTAAGTATCTCAGAAACATCTTATACGCGAGCGACGAAACCGCTGGCTGAAAGTTGTCAGTCAGTCAGACGGTAATATTTTTTTTACAAAGTAGGTAGTTATGGGCATTTACTTACATTCTTTAGTAGAATTTGAAGCTAGATTTTCGATTTCACTTGTTAAATACGTGTCATATTCTTCAGGATGTTTTGCCTTTAAATGATTTTTAAGTGATGTGTTTGTGCGTCCTTTGCGTGAATAATTCTTCTTACATATATTACAGTTTGCATAATTTTGTTCAACTAATTTAAAATATTGCCATATTTCGCTTTTTAATGGAGGAGACATTTTAAAATCACAACAGTTCACAAAAACAATGCACTACAAATTGTTAACAATAATCACTGAGCGAACACGCGACGTTTTGGTTCGAATGAATAACAATGGTGCATTTTGATTGGATAAAACTCACAAGCGACGGCGACACGAGACGTTAACTCCGCCCACCGGGGGACATGTTGCGACTCGAGCATTTGAAAAAATTGTATGGAGCTTTCTTGAAAAATTCGATTTTCTACGGACCTGCAAGTCAAACCGTAATATCCTTCTAGGGAGTGTTACTACTAATTATTTGTAATTTTTTGACATATCACATACAACGGTTACTGCTGCAGAGTTTTTTTTTAAAATCGTTAAGTATAATGTACATTTTTTATTTAGTTTAAAGCTTAATTTTTCGGCATCAACTCTAAATACTCTCTAAATGAGTGATAAAAATTGTGTATTATCATTTTGTAATAGCATGCAACCCAGACACGTTGTAGAGTTAATAAGATAAGAGAAGTGAGGGCAGTAAATAATTATACTTTTGTTCATTTAAAAATATCATATATTTATTGTTACTAGCTTATTAAATTATTTAAATGAGCTTAAATGACAAAAAAATATCAAAAATCTATAAGTAACACTTGATTAAAAAAATGAAAAAATGTTATACTATATAACATTTTCCTATATAATATTCAAATAAAAATAAAGAACTATTAATAAAAAATCAAACACTACTACTACACACTACTTATGTATGATAATACTATACAAAACAATACAAGAAATAAAAAAATAAAAATGTTTATTTATCTCCACAAACAAGGCCTCATAACGACTAGGGTTACAAAAGAAAAAAATAACATTACAGTACATTACTAAAGTTTGTGGGAGCTGATGCAAGTCAACAGACCCCGTGTTTTGTGATCAGAAAAATTTGTACAGGGCAATAAAAAATGTCCTTAAATGATAAAAAAAATTATAAAACATAAAATAAAAATACAACAAGCTAATTAATCAAAATCGCTTTCATCTGATTCCAATTCAGAATCAGGTTCCAAATTGGACATATCTACAACTTCAAATGATGATTCTGGAAACTTGATCAATTCTAAAGTTTCAGCGAAGAAATCCTTACCTTTCTTAGTTTCTTATTTCGGTCTTTGAGAAGAGATTAATGGATCAGACGAAAGAATCAGCATATTTAATATATCGGCATTTGAAGCTTGCCTGGACATTTTTCGCGAATTGATGTTCCCGAAATCTCCTAAAGTCTTTGTTGCGGACCTCTGAGGCTTCTTCTGAAAGCTTACCTATCGGAACAATGTCATTATTGGCGATTATGTCTGCACCATGTATCAGCAGCTTATGAACGGTCGATGACATATGGTACCAATCATATAACTCCACGTATCTTTCTGTAGTTTTACGTGCATATTCTTTAAATTTCATTAGCTCAATTACCTCTCCAGATGTTATTGCTTGAAGAATAACAGCAAATCTTCTGACTAGCTCTTCATCCAACCCAGTGATGACTGCAGTTATATCGGGGAACTCGAAGAACCTTCTTGCTGTATTCCCATCATTTGTTGTCCCTGAGCCTTGTTTTACAATATCAATCAATAGATTGAGTTCGTCTTTGAATTTATTTTGAATTATTTTTTTTCGATTCTCTAGCAAAGCCTTGTGCTCTTGTCCTCGTGCAGCCCACTTTTTGAAGTCCAGTCTGTATGCAATATGTAAAAGGCATTCCATCGTATTTATACGAGCGTGTAACGATGATAGTCCAAATTCGTATACATCACTGTTCACTGTTTTTGACGTTGCAATATCCAAGCGGTTCATCTCTGTAGGCTTAGCTAAGCAAAGATAGCACGATGCATTCGATCTGGCTTCCGAAAGATACGTACAAATTTTAGCATCAATCATTGTCATCTTAAGTTGATGGCTCACCTTGTTTCTGTTGCAATCAGTGGGGATAAGCAACTTAATTTCGTCATCCATTTGCTTTTTGTGACTGATGACCACTTCTTCACTTTCCTTAATAAATGTGAACTGCACTGGACGACAATATAACGCTAAGCATGGCTTGGAATTCAACCACAAAATTTCTTCTCCATCAGTCAGGCTTAATGGCACCAAGGACGTCATAAATATGCTTGAATCTTCTTGTTGTCCATCCATTTTTTGTTTATAACGACTTTGGTTGGAAGCGTCATCAAAGCCCCAATTGGATATTAATTTTAAGTCCTTATTTTGCACACATTCAGGAAGACTTTCCAGGATCGTCTTTACCGTGATGTCAAGCAATGCTTGAAGCGTAATTCTTGCTGATGAATCCGTTACAGTCACTGATTGCTTACTAGGGTAACACTGTTTTTTTACTTGCTGTACTTTATAATATGACGGATAAATGTCAGTTGCACCCTCTCGGATGGTAGTCTCTCTCAGCGTCATATATTGCCACTTTGACAATTTCAGCGAAAGAAGCAATCCTAGTGCTTTTTCTGGAGTAAAGATAACCCTTTTAACTGGTTTGTTAATCATTTCGTTAAATTTTGTTGCTGCTTCTGGATTCTTCAACATATATTCGATAATAGATGCGATATCCTCACGACCTTCTTCCTTTAAAAGAACTACAACGGAATATGCCAATTCATTTGGATCTTCATTTTTGTGATCATCAGACCTTCTCTTCTTTTGTTTGCTTCCAAGATTCAAATGGTTTCCTTGATGTTTTCGTCATTGTCCCAATAGATGATGTCGATGGTCCTGGACGGATTGAAAGTGCACTAGGTCCTGGCTGTTCTTCTTCACTGGATTGTGGCATGACCATACTGATTGGCACGCAACTTGGCCAATCGACATTAGACTGAAGCCAATTTTCATACTGCTTTCTGAATGTATCCAGAATGCGGTGAGATTTCTGCCATCTTTGTGATGCAGCACGTGTGAATCTTCGACAAAATTTATAAAGTGTCACCCGATCCTCGTCCGAAATGCTATCACCAAGTCGATTTACAACTGCACTAAACAATACTTCATGATTGAATGAAGTACCTTCTCTTCTCACCACAACAAACAAGTCTAAATTGGTACGCAGACTTTCCATTTTAAATATTTCACAGTTCGGGATTACGATTTAATGTTACCAGCATAAAAGTTTGAAATGAACTGAATTATGTGTTATAAATATTGTTCATTTATAGTTGTTATAGGACAGATTTTAAGTGATTAGCAAATTGACGATTTCTTAATTACTCTCTTTAATATGTTAATTAGTGCTCATATCTTTACTTCTTTATTATTACTAGAATTCATTCCTAATTAGCCAATCACTTTTCAGAATAACCTAATTACCTAATTACTTTTCAGAATAAAATAACAATAACATTTTTTTGGTATGTTCTATTAGAAAATATCATTGTTTACTTAGTTAATATCACTTATTCACACCAGAAAGGTAATAAAATGCAATTGGTACTTAGTGTTTAAAAAACTCAATGCAATAAAATTAAATAAAAAAAAAGGATCACACATATCGGTTTTTATAAAAATTCTGCAGCAGTAACCGTTGTATGTGATATGTCAAAAAATTACAAATAATTAGTAGTAACACTCCCTAGAAGGATATTACGGTTTGACTTGCAGGTCCGTAGAAAATCGGATTTTTCAAGAAAGCTCCATACAATTTTTTCTCGAAAAAAATATAAATCATTCGCATAAATGCCCAATTACTTTTTTTACATATTTAGGCTTAGTAACTGTAAACATTATACATACATATTTAAGAATTAACATTCCTATGTCTATGAAAGCTGATTTTCGTCCCACTGTGCGGCGCCGCGGAGAGCGTAATATAGCTCTAAGATTAATAGGTAGATTGGGAGTAGGAGACAGAGGTGGTGGATCTTCGGAAATAGGTTCTAGGATTTGATCTTGTGCCATGGGTATATTTGAGTTGAGTTTTATAATTGGCTCAATAGCTGGAGTAGGTTGGGCTGGGTGGTTTGGGATATTCAGAAGGATTTAATCCAAAGCTGGCTGTGAGTCAATAATCACTAGAGGCTAAAAAAAGTCACTTTGTATTTAAATAAATAACATACCTACATTACCTACATATTTGTTAAGTTTAAAAATTCCTTACTTCTTCAAACGGTTCCACCCGGCCGCCTGGTAAACCCTGACCGAAATCTTTCCCCAGTATTTGGAGGAATTTATTTTCTACTAGCTGACCCGGCGAACTTCGTTCCGCTTAACAGTCGATTCTTTAATTTTTTAGTTTTTTTTTATGTGGTGGCATGCTCGTGAGCTGCGCGCGGTACTGGACAGTACTTGGACATTGCAACATAACTTTATTTTTCTAAAATAAACGTAGCCTAAATTACTCCATATTACATCAGCTACCTGCCAATAAAAGTCCCGTCAAAATCGGTCCAGCCACTTGGGGTTAGTCGACCCAATACTGCAAGAAAAAAAGGTAAAATATGTCATTATAATTGCGTAGGTATTGGAAATATTGGTGTGAATAAATAGAGCAAATAATTGAACACTAAATTAACAAACAAATGCTTACTTTGGACCAGCCTTTCCAATCTTTATATCCTCCATCGCCCTGAGAATTCAATATCTCTCCCCACATTCGCTTGTAAAGAGCGATTATATGCTGTAGCGATGTCTCGATGGGAATTTAAAAACTCCCAGAGAATCTCCAGTTGTTGCACAGAGACACTGTTAACTCTTCGGCTACAAAAATAAGTAACAATACAAATTTACATAACTATATCAAACCACAAAAACTAAAGTTTCATTCACTAATTTTAATTGATTTTAAACAAAACTCACTTCATTTCCATGGTGACGCTGCAGAGATGTAATTGGAGAATGAGCCGTACTTAGATTTTGGAGCCATACGACTAAAATAGGTCAGGCACTCAACATTGTGTTTTTTATCCACTTAAAACTTAACATAAATAAAACTTTTAAAGTTAAAAACACTTGACTTTACATTTAATTTTTTTTCGCCTGTGACAGCGTGCGTTCCGTTCACGATTCACGTCACAATGTAGATTCGGTTTCATACTTATTCATCAACATTTTCTTAAATTTAACCCTTAACTACCTACCACATATTATAGTCTCACAACCACCTACCATAGGTGGTTGAGACCCCAGAATAAAAAAAAATTGGTTACTGTGAATATTGAGGGTAGGTATAAATTTTAATTCTGTTTAAACATTATTATACTCTTTATTTCAAAAATAGGGACATGAAAATCGACAATACCCTTTTATTAACTCCGAATAATTGGCATAATCTCTTTTTTTGGTTTACTTACTAAGACTTATAAAAAATTTGATCTAAAAAAAATATTTAAAGTAATAGGAAATTTTTATTATGTTTTTTATATTATTCAATCAACAAGACACTTAAAAAGAATTAGTAACACTCATTATAATAATTAGTTCAACAAAATTGCAAGCCCTAAACTTGAAGCTTTTCAGGGTAGTGAAGGCACATCTTCTTTGAGCATTCGAGGCAAATTGGCACTTTGCATTCGAAACACACATATTGGGTATTGCGTTTTTTTTTAAAAATCGCAAGTGGAACAGTTTTTGCGGACTGTCAATCGCTCTTCACCAATGCTGCTGCATGGAACAGCTGCTGGAGCTGGAGGGGCCACGTTGACCTGAAGGATTCGTTGTACGACACATGTACCACATATGTCACGACATGGCATTATGTTGCTCGTCAGTTGTTCAGCCAGTTTCTTTATAAACTTGAATCTGCTATCAACCTTTCGGCCATGTGGCTGCACAGAGAGGTTTACGACATAACAATTTGAGGCAGAAATATCAAGTAAACTGTAGAATATTGCTAATGGCCACCTACGAGTGCGACGAACACTAGAATAATTCGCGCACCTTTGGTCTAGTGGATCGACTCCAATTTTGGTGTTATTGTAAAATAATATCATCACCGGTTACCTAGTAGCTTCATTGACTTTTGGAAAATGGTGCATGTACGAAACAGTGAGGACTGCCTTATTTTGTTTAGGCATCGTCACTTTCTTCCAGCACATGATTAATTTCGATCGGCTCCACATCGCTGCATTCGTCGTTTGATATGTTTTCATCGTCTGACAAATCTTGTTCCACCTAACGCTCAATTACAGCTTCGCTAAGAGCCATTATATCTAAAATAATAAAAATTATTATTAAAAAAAAAATTTACGTAATCTCCTACCAGGAGTCTCTCAGACCGACGCTGGTCTTTATTTACTCACCTAATGCAAACGCTTGCACGTCTACCCTCGGCGAGCCGTTGTACGATATCGTTGGGCGCGGGGAAAAGGTACAGGATCTAACGAGTCGATACAACACTCCGGCGCAAAAATATTTACAATTATAATATAAACAGGATTTGTGAGACGTATGGTAGGCGGTTAAAGCATATTATTGAGATATTAGTGTAATTACATAATAAGTTACATAAATATACTTAATTTTGCAAAAACAAACATTTTTAAATTAATTTACATTAACTTTTTTACATCTATTAATATATAAGATTACCTATAAAAATCACGTTACGGAACGTCTTTTGAAAGAGATTGCGCTATATATTTGATATAGCGATCTTTCTTTTTATCCTTTAGCAGAGAATAGACAATGTTATCAAATCTTTTGGAATAGTGAAGTTTAATGTAGTTTTTACTTGATCATTTTTTGGTTTTAAACCGACCTTTGTGATTGTGTGACCCAAGTATAACTTCTTTGCGCAAAAATTCGGATTTATCTAGTTGAACTTTAAGATTTGTTTCTCGAAGTCTATTAAATATCATTCGTAATTTATTTATGTGTTCGGGTAAACTAGAACTATAAATTATAATATCATCAAGGTACACGAGGCAATGTATACCCTGCAGTCCTCGCAGTATGTTATCCATCGCTCGCTGGAATGTAGCAGGTGCCGTTTTTAATCCAAAGGGCATTGTAAGGAATTTGTAATGGCCTGCTTGTGTGCTAAAAGCTGTCCTTTCTAAATAGAATTCTAATTGAAATCAATCTGATGGTACCCACTAGCTAAATCTAGGGTTGTAAAGTAACAGGATTTACCTAATTTGTCCAATAAGTCAGAGATATTTGGTAGGGGATATATTTGTCGTCTGTAGTTATTTCATTTAAACGCCTATAGTCTAATACCATGATACTTTTTTTCGCCTGAGGCATCTATTTTTGGCACCAGGTGAACGGGTGCATTCCAAGGGGAACGAGATTCTTGAATAACATTATCATTTAGTAATTTTTCAACCTGTCTATTTATTTCATCATTTTGTACAGGAGGTAATCTATATGGCCTTATAAAAATAGGGACTTCATTTTTAGTTCTGATCGTGTTGTTATGTATCCCAGGGCCGTGGGTGTATTTTTAATAAAACACACGTGTCTTCAATTCCCTTTTATTTGGTCCTTGAGTACAGCAGGAGAGGTGGAGGTGTGACATGACAATTTGAACAACGATAACAGGGCTTACGTGTTTGATGCGATGAGAGCTAAGCAAGGTGTGCTTAGGATGGAGTATGACGACTAAGTATTAAGTATAACTGAATTAAAATTGTAGTGTTGCGAGCGAGTTTATATAGTATGAGATAAACAACGCGAGCAAGGAAGGGGTTTGACCTTAGGGGTCTTCTCTAATCATACGATTCGCGAAAACATGCTTATCTAAAGCAATTAAGATATTCAATTAATGCGAATTTGGGTGGTCGTACGAGATGTTTCTTAGAAATGAATGGAAATGGGGTGCTTTTGGGATGCCAGACCGTAGCTGGTAGCACGTACGTCATTCCTTCAGATTGATAAGCAAGCTGATGCAATAATTAATTAATAATGGAAAAATACAACAATTAAGTAACGCGAGTGCCATAGGCAACTAATTAAATAACATAGGTAAATAACACGATAGGTACATAACAGGTATGATAGTTACATAACACCTCCCCTGTTAAAAGTAAACATAGGGTATACACGTTTGTTTACAAAATAACAACAATAACAAACTTACAATATTACAATTAATATCTACGGGTGTCCGGTGGCAGAATCGGGATTTTAAATGGAAAATAAAAAAAAAACTACAAAAGATATAAATTTATATTAGTTACTATTACAAAAAAGACAAATGCGGGTTTTATTTCTTAAAAATGATATCGTCCAAATGTTGACCGTCACGTCGGACACATTCTTGGAATCTGGCCTCAGTATTCCTTGCCACTCGCTGGAGAAGTGACGCCGGGATGTCATGAACCTCGCGAGCGATATTTTCCTTTAGGGCTGAGATAGTCGCCGGGCTTGTTTCATAGACTTTACTTTTAAGGTACCCCCATAGAAAAAAGTCCATGGGTGTAAGATCCGGCGACCTGGGTGGCCAGGGGATGTCACCAAAACGGCTTATCAGTTTGTTTGGGAAGAAATCACGAAGTAGCGCCATGCTCTCTCTAGCAGTGTGAGGCGTGGCGCCATCTTGCTGAAACCATGTGTGCGAAGTGAAGGCAGGATGTTCACTCATTATCGGAAAAAAATAATCGATCAGCATGCGCCGATAAGCAACACCGTTCACAGAAATTGCTTGCTCTCGACGATTTTCAAAAAAATAGGGTCCGATTATTCCTCTGCTTCCTAATGCACACCAAACCGTCACTTTGGGACTGTGAAGTGGTTTTTGGTGTTTTATGCGTGGGTTCTGTCCTATAGGTGACCAATAACGGCAATTCTGTTTGTTAACACTACCATTTAAATGAAAATGGGCTTCATCACTCCAAAAGATAGTGTTTACCGTGCGAAATCGCTCCAACATTGTCTCGCAAAAATTTTTACGCATAATGTAATCATTAGGCTTAAGCGCTTGCACAATTTGAATCTTAAAAGGGTGAAATCTAAGATCCTTCTTCAATATCTCGTGCACTATAGTTTTTGAAAGCCCTAGGGCAGCCGCTCTCTTGCGCACGGACTGACGCGGATTATCGCACACACTAGACGCGACGAGTTCAATGTTTTCATTTGTTCTCGACGTCCGGCTGGGCCCCGGTCGCGGGTTGTTTTCTGCCGAACTTGTTGCCCGGAATCTTCACACCCATGATCGAATTAAATCTTCACTTGGAGCATCACGTAAGCGTCGAATATTGTAACGTGAACCAAATCTTCGGCGAGCAATTACACACGAATCATTGGCCTTGAAAAACGCTTCGATGGCGAACGCACGTTGTTCACCCGTCCACTGCGACATCGCGACTAAATAACCCGCACTAATGACGAAGCCAACGCGGCCCCTTCTCCGCTCCTCCGCTTAACGGTTACGGAGAAATTCAAAATTTAAATCCCGGTTCTGCCACCGGACACCCTGTAATAATGATTCTTAAATTACATTAAACATTTTCATATTAATGTTTGTTTCATTTCATAACTTTTACAATTCCTTTCCTAAACATTTATCATATAAGATTCACAATAAACAATTTCAACAATAATCAATTTTATAACATTTTCATTTTCAATAATAATTCAATATGCCCAATGTTTAACACATTTGGTTCAAAATAATTTTCATTTTCAAACAATTTCATAATTCAATTTCATACAATTGAAACAAATTTTCATAATTCAATTTAATATAATTGAAACAATTTTCAAATACATTTTCATAATTCAATTTAATACAATTGAAACAATTTTCAAATAAATTTTCATAATTCAATTTAATACAATTGAAACAATTTTCAAATAAATTTTCACAATTAAATTTCATAAAATTTTCAAACATCGAACTTGATTCGTTCACAATATAAAGTATAACATTGAACTTGATTCGTTCACAATATAAAGTATAACATTGAACTTGATTCGTTCACAATATATCGTTTTATTATATTTCTTTTATAATTCTTACATGGCTATGATGATTCTTACAATTTAAATGATTCTTATACTGCTAATTCAAATTTTTATTATTATGCTTTTATACCCATTTGGTAATATAATAAGCTTTTGTAGCTTTAATAAAATTTAATTAAATATAACTTAAATATAACACGTTTAATAACATAAAAAGCTTTTGTAGCTTTTAACCCATTTTAAAATATAATAAGCTTTTGTAGCTTTTAACCCGTTTAATAATATGCATAAAACTAATTTGCCTTTTATTATTATATATTTTTTTATTTCGCTTTTGCTTAAAATCTTTTTTTATTTTGCAATTTCTAGCTATCTAGGTTATAGCTGTATTTTGCTTTACTATCTAACATAGGTGATTTCGGTCGTAAGGGTCTCCGTAATTCCAATATTTCTCCTTCATTTAAATTATCTTTAATAGACATTCTGACAGAAGGTTCTACTGTTCTTTTTGTATTACATTGATTATAGATTTGTATACAACAATTTTTATTATTCGGATCATCTCCGTTATTAAAGCATGATATCATTCTATACATTTTGGTTAATTTACAAAATTTCCATATCAAAAATGATAAAACAATTATACATAATAGATAAACAATCCATGATATATGATGTGTTGGCATGAAATTAAATGCTGTTTTTTCGTCAATATCGATTTGTTTTTCTATAGATCTAAGCTTTATTGAATCTAAATTAAAATCGTCTAATTGTATATTATTTAAATGGAGTGGTAACAAAGTTTGTTTAGTAATATTTATTTTGGATTTATCGCAACAATTGTCTTCTGATAAATTAAAAGTTATAGCCGGTGATGACTAATTTGTGGCTAAACTGTCTGATGCTGATATCTGAATTAAGTTGGCATAAGCTTTGCATCCTTTGTCTAATTCTAATATTCCTGTATTCTTCAATTGATAATCTTTGATCTCATGTTGGTTTGGACAATCTACTGTTAATTTAGTAGGTTTAGAATAGATAAATATCCATTTATTATTATTTAGTTTTTGCCATATTTCGGAATTTCCGTAAAGAAGTTTAGTATTACAATCACTAGGTAAAGTATTTATTACTTTTGTTAATAACTGAGTTTCACATGATGGATTAGATATTGTCGAATATTCATTAAGATCAGCACATATGAAATGCTCTGGAGAAAGATTTTTACAATCCTTTAAGTCGTCGAAGTGTTCGTATGTTTGTCTGTTTGTAGTCATACCGATATATTTTCTATTAGGTTAAACTAGTGCAAATATTTCGTTATCATGAGCATGTGGTGTTGGTAATGGGAAAATATGAAATAATTCAAATTCGTTTAAACTAACTAAGGGGATTTTTAAGATGAAAACCAATTTATAATTGATGTAAAATACATCTAAAGTTGAGATATCTATTAGTAAATGTATGTCTTCCATGTTCAATTGTAGTGGAAATTCTTTATTTTGTTTTAAATAATGCCGATTATTAGACAATTCATGATAAACTTGACTTGGGGTTATAATATATGGATGTAATACATTTTGTTTTGCAAAAAGAATTGAATTTAATAGTAAGTCTAGATCTTCATAAACATCTAAACTAAGTGAATCTAAAATTCCGAATTGAGTGTTTAGGGTACTTTTTATTTCAAGAAGTGATGTATTATTATTTGTACTTTCTATGAATTCTTTTAGTGTTTCAAAATTCTTGATCATAATTTTATCATTATGGTTTAATTTTATAATTGTTGCATTAAAGTTCTTTATTGCTGATTGAGTAACTTGTATCTGGTTTTTCATGAGGTTGAATATTTCTTTGTCATCTAAGATTACTTTGTTTATGGCATTGTCGTATTAAAGTGCGTCTTCAGAGTCCATTGTTCCGAAAATAGTTTTTAATACTGATCCGATACCGTCGAACCATCCTCTCTTAGTTCGCTTTGAGCTTCTGAGATGTGCTAAAGACGAGTACACTTGTTCGATTTTATCTATCTGTTTCTTAATTGTTTTTAATCTGTTTACGCATTTTACTGGGAAACCTGATAATAAGTGACATTTGTCTGCTTATTGTTGATAATTTTGTTGTAGGAAAATCACAGCTTTTGGTATTGCTGAAAAGTCTTTAAATGTCATTAATTTCCAAGTGTCGATTAAAATTTTCAGTGTTCCTATCCTGTCATAATACATTCCTGCTCCTTTTTCGGCGTGATCCTTACGGCAGCCGTGGCCGTAATGAATAACCTGAAAGATGGTTATCATTATTTGTATCTTTCTTATTACCGTTATCATTATTTGTAACTTATTGCCGTTTGTTTTATAATTATTAGTTTTAGTTTTGATATTATTTTCATCAATTTTAAGTTTGTTGGCTAACTTAATTCTATTTAAATGAACACGTACAAATTTTCCTTTTTCTGTTCGCATTTGGTTTTAACGCTATAATTTTGTATGGTCCTTTCCAATTCGGTTCCAGTTTATTGTTTGTTCTATGATTTAAATAAACATCATCATCTATTTTGTATTTATGAACTTTAAATTTTTCATCATAACGTATTTTAGATCTTTCTTTACTGTTTATTAAGTTTTGTCGTGCAGTTGTTAAACTTTTATTTAATTTATATTTTAGATTTTGAAGATAGTAATTATCGTAGTTAGGTTCTAATGTTTGATTTTCAATTGAACTAGGTAAATTAGGTTTTTGTCCGAAAACTAATTCGTGAGGGGTATATTTACTGCTACTATGTACACTTGTATTATAAGCAAACATTGCTAACGGAACGTAGTCGTCCCAGTCGGATTTGTCATTAGATACGTAATTCTTAAAATAATCTTTAAGTGTTGAGTGACTTCTTTCGAGTCCACCATTAGTTTGTGGATGATAAGCTGTTGATGTTAATTTCTTTATTTTAAACATTTTAGCTACTTCTTTTAAAAGGTTTGACATAAATTCTGTTCCTTGATCTGTAAGTATGACCTTAGGGATTCCAAAGTAAGTTATGAATAATATAAGTTTACTTGATACTAGTCATGTGTTGGTATGCAAAATGCTTGGGAAAATTTAGTTAAGTCATCTTGTAAAGTAAGTATGTATTTATTGTTTCGTTTAGTTTCAGGTAATGGTCCTACTATGTCTAATGCTACTCTTTCAAAAGCTTGTGTTGAAGTCGTTGTGATGATCATTGGTGCTTTTATTCTCTTTCTATTAGTTTTATTTATTTGACATTGTTTACAAGTTTTAATATAATTCATGATATCTTGTTTCATATTAGGCCAGTTATACATTTGTTTAATTCTTCCATACATTTGGTAAATTCCATTGTGTCCTGAGGATGTGCTATTATGATTTTCTTTTAAGATAATTGGTATTTCGTTTTCTTTAGGGGTGATGATCTTATTGTTACAAATTCTGATTGATATTTTTAAATCGCGGAATAAGTAAAATATTATTTGTTTTATTTTATCTGGATGTAAGGATGAAAAAGGATCTTTAAAAGCTGGTAAATATATTAGGGATATATTGTCTTCTATTAGTTGATTCCTTAAATTTCGAAGGGTGTAGAATAAATCTTTTGATGTTAAATTATCATAATGGTTATATTTAGATACACAATGATATATTATTTGTTGATCTGTTATGGATTTATAAATTTTGTGTAATTCTCTAGGTTGTGATAATATTACGTCTATATTATTGCATTTAGTAAAAACTTCTTCTGTATTTGGGTTTTGTTCATCAAAGTTTATGTTCGTAAAGTTAGCGATAGTCTTATGTTTGTTGTCAAATAAATGTTCGTCAGTTTCCTGAAAGTCTGTTATAGTAAATTCCTGATTAGTTTAGTTAGAAAGAAATTTTGAAAGTCTGTGTACGTTTCTAGGTTGTTACTTGTGTCGAGAGTGTTAATGATAATTCTGGATAGACAATCGGCGTTTGAATTTGCTTTGCCGGGTTTATGGATTATTTCATAATCAAATTCTTCGAGTTGTAGTCTCCAACGAATGAGTTTGCTTCCTGGGTCTTTAACATTGAATAACCATGTTAATGGTCTGTGATCGGTTATAATCCTAAAGCGTCTGCCATAAAGATATGGTCTGAAATGCTGAATGCATTTAATGACAAGAAGTTATTTCTCAGTTGTGTTGTAATTACTTTCTGTATGATTTAAAGTTTTAGATGCATAAGCTATAGGTAGATCTTTTCCTACTTGACCTTGGCTCAGTACTGCGCCAATAGCAAAATTACTCGCATCAGTTGTAAGTAAGAATTCTTTAGAGAAATCAGGGAACTGTAATATAGTAGGTGAGACTAATATATTTCTCATTTGGTCAAATGCTATTTGTTGTTCGTCAGTCCAGATGAATTGTATGTCCTTCTTTAAAAGTTTAGTGAGTGGTTTTGTCAGTTTTGAAAAGTTTTCGATGAATTTTCTATAATATCCTACTAATCCGAGAAATGATTTAATATCTTTTTGATTTTTAGGAATTGGGAATTTTATAATAGCTTTAGTTTTTTCTGGATCCGGTGATACTCCTTTATTTGAGATAATGTGTCCAAGATAAACTGCTTCATGTCGCATGAATTCACATTTTTCAGGCTGTAATTTCAAATTATGTTCTCTGAGTTTTTGGAAAACCTTCTCTAGCTTAAATTCGTGATCTTGTATAGAATGTGCGTAAATAACTATGTCATCAAGGTAGACAAAACAATAGATTTCTTGGAGTCTGGTAAGTATATTGTTCATTAATCTTTGAAATGTCGCAGGAGCGTTTTTTAATCCGAAAGGCATTCTAGTGTATTCATATAATCCGGTTGGTGCGGAAAATGCTGTTTTTGGAATATCCTTTTCGTTCATTTTTATTTGATGAAACCCGCTAGCTAAGTCTAATGTTGTAAAGTATTTTGAATTTCCGAGTTGGTCTAAAATTTCATTTATATTAGGTAAAGGGTATGCGTCTCCTATAGTGATGTTATTTAGTTTCCGATAATCAATTACTACTCTCCACTTGGTCTTTCCTGAGGCATCCTTTTTCTTTGGTACTACCCATAAAGGTGATGACCATGGACTGGTTGAAGGTTGAATGATACCATCTTTTAACATTTTGGCAATTTGATTATTTACTTCTGTTTTAAAAAGCGATGTATGTTGGTCCAGAATATTCAACGTCTTGCGGTTGTCCTAGCATACTGGAAGTGATTTTGATACCAGTATATACAGATGGTATTAATTTATGACGCTCAGCGATTATCGTGGTCAGGCAATTTGATTCTATATTCCATGTGCATTAGAAGAGGTGCTTGCTTATTTGCCGCAGTTACGCCAATAGGGACTCGAGCTTTTTATCATCTTGAGATATGAAAAATACTTGATCTGCACGGCTACCGCCTAACTAGCGTCGATTTCAAATTATCGTCGGCATCGAATTCAATTTGACAGTCGATGCTGATTTTGTACCGCGCATTCACTGATATCGATGCGTCGATTTGGAAGACGATTACGACGCCAATTGAACGAATGGTTTCAGTGATTTTGACAGATAAAAGCTTTATTATTATTGTCAATTTTAGTAACACAGTTTGATATGTAAACTCCGTCTATAATTTGTTTGTTTTCTATGATTCCTTCTTTAATTTCAGGGTTTATTATATATGCTTTTACTATAGTTTCGGTTCTAGGTTCTAAGATATAATTAGTACTAGTTTCTTCCTTTATTTTATTGTGGTAGGTTTTGTTATTAATGATTTTATTATTATTATCGTCATTGTTCGGTTTATAGTTATTTTTATTTACATTATGGAATGATAATTCGATACCGTTTAAGTATAATTTTTTATAGTTATAATCTATTATTGCATTATTTTTATAAAGAAAATCATCTCCTAATATGCCATCATATTTTAGGGTTGGTACTTGTCGTTGATTAACAAGGTGGAAAATGTGTTCTATTTTATTATTATGCAAGTTAAGATTAATTTTTACACGTCCCATGGTTTTACATGGTTGTTTTGATTCCGTTATGCCATGAATATTAAATGTACGATTAACGTTTACTGGTAATTTTGGATGTAGGGTTTCTCCTTTGATAATTGATATACTTGCACCTGTGTCTATAAGAAAGTTTAAGTGTTTTGTTTCGTCATATGTTTCTTCAATTGGTAAATTAATGGTTATAGTATTTATAGATTCTATTAAGAAAATAATTTTATTTAAAATTGGGGTTGTGCCTGGATATCTTCGAGACTCATCGCTTCGGCACTTCGCGAGAGCTCTTCCTCGTTTAAATTATTCATCGTATGTATATCACGAGTATTTTGACGAGTGAAGCTTCGTGTCATATAAGGTTCACGACTTATTCTATTCTGACGATTACCTTGATTACGATTAGTATTGGATATAGTTTGTTGACCTGGTTGGTTTTGATTTGGTTGCCTTGCGTAGGGGAATCTTTGGAAATTATTGGCAACAATATTAGGATTATTATAATCAGTACCAATGTTGTACATATACCTTACTACAGGTATTTCACTTGGGGAATATTGTTTTTACAACATCTACAATATGAAGTTTCATTTATATGGAATAGTGGTCGATTCGTTTTATTAGGATTATTATTACGACTCGAATCAAAATTATTATTATTAGGATATGTTCTGCAAAATGGAGCTGTATGACCATTTTTGTTACATTTAGTACAATGCTTAGTACGTGGTGGTTGATACCTCGTAGTCTCGAGTAACGAAAACTTCTCTTCCTCTAATGCTACATTAAATGCTTCATTTAGATCTCTAGGTTCTCTAGATCTTAGTACTTGTGAAATCTTTGGATTTACTCCTAGTAAGAATGTATGTAATGCCAATTGGTTTGTACTCTCAATTTGTCCGGGTAATAAGTTTTTATCTGTAGTAGATTGTTTTATTGTACTCAATAATCGTTTCAAACAACTTTCTAATCTAGATATATATTGAGCTATAGTTTCATGTGAATTCAATAATCGTTTCAAACAACTTTCTAATCTAGATATATATTGAGCTATAGTTTCATGTGAATTTTGTTTACAATTTTGCAGTTCCATTAACAAGTGTGTTTGATGTTTCCTGTTTCCAAATCTGGTTTTGAGGAATTCTTTTAAATCTTTCCATGAATCAAACACTGTATTAGCACAAATAGATTGAGCCCTATCCGTTAACTTATTCTGGACGTATGCAAATAGTATTCTCTCCTGGTGATCAGAGGCTAGTTGAAATGCACGATCGCATTTTTCTATCCATGAACTTAAATTGTCTCTGTCACCGTCATATGATTCGATAAATCTAAGTAATGTATCAATCTTCATAAAGGTCACTGGGTTAGAATTCCCAGCTACATCGTATGATGCGCTTGATTGTGATATAGGGTTTGACATAATTGATAAAAAATAGACCTCTTATTAATTTAGATAGCAAAAGTGTTAAAGTTCAATATTTAACAAATTAATTAATTCTCTCAGATAAGGTTATCTGGTCACAAAGGTTTGTGTCAAAGTAGTAAAATAAATTTCAGGCACACTTAAAATTATAACTTAAAACTACTTACAATATGATGAGTTTCATGAGTCTTGATGGAGTTTTGATGAAGTAAACCGCAAGCAACCGAAGAATTTTGAAATATGGTATTTGCTTCACCATTTTTACTCGTTACAAGAGCACTAGGCATTCTAACGCCTTGACCAAAGTCCTTGAAGTTAATCGCATCTCCTTTGGGGCCGTTCAAATATTACGTAAGCAGATTTATTACTATTATTTACACCATGTTCTGAATACCATTTAATGTCTGGAAAATCAGAAACATCGTGTTCACCTGCCCCAACATATTTTGCAGTAACATTATAGCCATTAATTTCCATTGAACTCCATAGTTCAGCTAATACATTTCCTGCAAATTCGAAATTAGATCTTTCTAAATGTTCATCAATTGTAACGCCACGTTCATCCAAATGAGACCCAAAATGGTCATGAGGCAATCTTAAACCAGCCAGTGCCCGACTAAGAGGAGCCATTCTGCGCTCTCTGTTATACGCACTTCTTTCGGGAGCATTGGTAGCTAAAAACAATGCATCGAGATCATGTCGCTTAAAGTGTTGCAAACCCTATGACTTTTTGATAACGCTGATTTTCATCTGGCCCTCCATCAACCGTCATGATTAACACTGGTTTTACTAGTCCATTGTCAGTTTTAGCTAATGGTCGAAACTCTTCAAGTTCGAGAAGCGTCTTGAAATCCTGGGCATGAGAATTAGCAGTAGATGAACTATGCTTTCCACTTCGAATAGCGATGTATGTTGGTCCAGAATATTCAACGTCTTGCGGTTGTCCTAGCATACTGGAAGTGATTTTGATACCAGTATATACAGATGGTATTAATTTATGACGCTCAGCGATTATCGTGGTCAGGCAATTTGATTCTATATTCCATGTGCATTAGAAGAGGTGCTTGCTTATTTGCCGCAGTTACGCCAATAGGGACTCGAGCTTTTTATCATCTTGAGATATGAAAAATACTTGATCTGCACGGCTACCGCCTAACTAGCGTCGATTTCAAATTATCGTCGGCATCGAATTCAATTTGACAGTCGATGCTGATTTTGTACCGCGCATTCACTGATATCGATGCGTCGATTTGGAAGACGATTACGACGCCAATTGAACAAATGGTTTCAGTGATTTTGACAGATAAAAGCTACCGCGCAAAGTTTTGACACCGACGCATCGGCTTCAAGCCGATACCGACGCTTCAAATTGAATACGGCGACTCTTGGGATACCGCATTGAACCGTCGATAAGAAATATTCTTCAATTAAACTTGTTTTTTTTTTTAATTATATTGCTGTATTACGAAAGCTTTAGGCTTTTCCTTATTGTTGTATAGTCATATTTCACAAATTTGAGTGTAATGTTTGTTTATATCTAAATTATTTTTCCTTTTTTTTAAAAAGCTACCGATACTAGCGTTTCGCAACAACCACTGCTGAGAAGAAACTCCGAAAGAAAATTATTTACACAGTATTGGTCGCCTACGCGCCAGAAGGGGTTTGTCAATTTACAAAGATATTATGCCTATTATTATCACATATTACAACTATGAACAAATTATCTGTAATATTCTCATTCTCTCGCAACATTGTGCTACGCACAATTTAATTGCGGCTACATGATTACAAAACGTAATCGAAAAAAGGGTATGCGTAACCCCAGCATAATGTTGCGCCTTAGAGAAATGAGAGTATTACAGATAATTTGAGCATAGATATAAATCTATGATTAGCATTAGCATCCATTGTTGAGACTAGAGTTGGGGATACTATCTCTGTTTTCAACAATGAATGCAAAAGTCGCAGCCAATGACGCCATAGAGTCCAGTTTCAATCGTTATCCACACACGCCGCAACGTCACAATCATTGCCATGTTGTTTGAGAACAGACGTCAGCAAAATGTCTAGTTCAAGTGATGAAGTTGTGGTTATCTATTTGTTTTGTTCGACAAAGAAAAAAGCGTAAAAGAAGAACTATGTTGATACATCCCTACATTGATATGAATATCAACTATCTTATGTTTGTGGCTGCTAAAGAATTACAACAAACTGATAGAAAATTTGTGGATTGTTATCGTATGAGCAAAACTACATACCTTGAGCTTGTTGAAATAATGATACCTCAGCTGCAGAAACAGAATACTAATACATAGGGCGCACTGTAAGTTTCCGGAACTGGCCACTCACATAAACAATATTTAAAAATTTATTGCAACATTTGAAAATAGAACTCTTTGGCTGTAGAATGTAGTTTGTTTCATCTGACTGTCTTTTGTTTTTACCTTGTGGCGCCATTTAAAAAATTGTGTGTCTGCATCAACATGGATTTAACTCGGGAAAATTTTCGTAGTATGATTTTCTACGATTTTAAGTGTAATTTGACAGCTCAACAGAGCATCGCTCGGCTTGAAACAGCTTTTGGCAATGAAGCACCATGCAAGACAACTGTTTATAGCTGGTTTGCAGAATTCAAGCGTGGTCGTATCAATCTCAGTGACGAATCTCGCGATGGTCGGCCGTCCACCGCTGTGACCAACAAAAACATCAATGCTGTGCGCCGTATGATTGAAACAGACAGGCATGTGACCTACCATGAAATTCGCGCATCCTTAGAAATAGGCATGAGTCAAATACAATTAATCCTACACAAACATTTGGGTGTGAGAAAGCTGTGCTCGCGGTGGATCCCACACAACTTGACCGAGGCTCAAAACACGGACCGCGTCACTTGGTGCAGTGCCATGCTTACCAGATTCAACGAAGGTGCGTCAAATTTGGTGTGGGACATAGTAACAGGTGACGAAACATGGATTTATTGCTACGATCCCAAAACAAAGCAGCAATCGAGCGTATGGGTCTTTCAAGATGAGCCGAAACCAACCAAAGTGGCGCGCGTGAAAAGTGCATCTAAGCGGATGATTGCTTCTTTTTTTAATAAAACTGGACACGTGGCTACTGTTGCTTTAGAGAATCGTCGTACAGTGAATAGTGACTGGTACACGACCATTTGTTTGCCGGAAGTTATTGACGAACTCCGTAAAAATAACCGTAAACGCCGTATCATCCTGCACCACGACAATGCTAGTTCTCACACGGCCAGACAGACAAACGACTTTTTGAAGGCGAAAAATGTAGAACTCATGAGTCATCCTGCATACAGTCCCGACCTGGCACCTTGTGACTTTTTTCTGTTCCCAAAAATTAAGAACCAATTACGCGGTCAACGATTTTCATCACCAGAAGAGGCTGTCGAGGAGTATGAAAAACACGTTTCAGAGGTCACCACAGAGGAGTGGCACAAAAGTTTTCATAACTGGTTTCATCGAATGAAAAAGTGCATAGACGCCAAGGGAGATTATTTTGAAAAACAATAAATTAATTTTGTACCTTTAATAGTATTTTTTCATATTCATTCCGGAAACTTATAGTGCGCCCCACGTATGAGGGAATGTGTCAGTCCTTAAGAATGGCTATTAATAACAATTATGTAAGTATTAGAAAATATTTATTTACGAACACAAATGGTTAAGTTACTTTGTAGGTAGGTAGGCATTCATAAGAAGTTTCCAAAATTTGTGTCATTGATCACAGTGATCTGAAAAATGTGGAGCTGGATTATCATCATGTGTACTGGGAGGGGCAGATTCTAAATCACAGCTCTCAGTAGATTGCTCGGACTCGTTAGGCACATTGTTTGACACATCGGTTGTAGCATTTATTGTTTCCATATTTTCTGTAGAACTTGAAGATGGCAAGTTCCCTGCCTCGGGCGGATTCATTGGTTTTACATACGGCGTTAAAAACTGCATATAATCGAGTAAATAGTACGGTTTTTTATTTTTTCTTCCAGAACTACTTGGCAAAGGTTTCAAGTGTCTCATAAAAACAAAACGCAAATTTCGCCATTTCTCTTTGCAAGCAGTACCAACAACAAAATTTTTAGTAAAAAAACTTCTTTCGATGCTATAAATTCGCTGTGATAGAATTCTGTGTTGACAGTTGGCAGGTGTTCTTATTTTTATTTTTTCTACACTACTATTATTATGTAAACTTTAGAATAAGATATTTAAGTTGTTGTACCTTATCAATAAAAAACTTTTATTTATTTATTTATAGAGAAGTGCGTTTGAGTTTTTTAAATGTTTTGTTATACTAATAGCTAGCTTTATTTGTTTTCAGGTATTTGGGAGGTTCATCTACTATATATGTGGCATTGGGCTTATATTTCGCCAGAGGAGAATCCACAATTGCAACGATCGTAGCTGATACTACAAAAAAATTTGGAAGCAAATTGCTGAGCGATACATGTTGTATAATATGCCTAACTGTTTAGGCTCTATTGACGGAAAACTTTGTGAGTATAAAGTGCGGCTGTGTTTTTTTATTTAACTGTGTACATACTCATACATTATTTGAACCGCAGTCAGTTCACTACATAAGCCTCCTTAAGGTTCTTAAGCACAATTGGTTGGAATTTATATAATTATGTTTAGTTATGTAAATATTTTTGCTTGTAATTGATTTAAAATAAAATTTTACTTAATAATCATAGTTATTTATTTAAATATGTCATTATTCAGTATAAAATTATTATTTTTTACAGTTTATAGTAATATACATTCTAACCAAAATGAGAAAGTATCCATATCATATTACAAAAAAAAGCACATAAAGGCATACCAGTACTTAATACAAATAATATATCCATACTAATATTATAAATGCGAAAGTCTGTTTGTCTGTAATGCTTTCACGGTCAACCGTTAATTCGATTTTGATTAAATCTGGCATGGATATAGTTGAAGACCCGGGGTCAAACACAGGCCACCCCTTAATGCAGGCGGAGCTGCGGGAGACAGCTTGGCAGAAGATAGTTAAGCTTGTTTAACCACTATTGTGGTAGTAGTAAGCAAATGGTTGCTACATTATCTATGTCCCACCACGTGCTGCCCACAACTGTCGCACAAGGTTCGCTCTAGCTTCTATACCCCTTCGAAGCTCTATAGAAGCTCCACTTCTCTCTTGCCGTGCAGGTTCTGCATCAACTGTTCTAGGTTTGCTTCTATCGACAGGGTTCTCATCATCCTCCATAATTAAATGGGCCCTGTTACACATGTTGTGGAGCACACAACAAGCATTTATAATTTTTGCTGCAACGTGAGGGTGATAATGTAACACCCTATGCCCCAACAAACACCTCCACCTATTTTTGAGCACTCCAATAGTGCGCTTTACTGTGTTGCGAGCTGTCACATGCATTTTTGTATGGTGCTCCTCTGGAGAGCCAGCAGCAGCATCCACAATTGGAGTCATCATATACTCCCTTTGTGCATATCCAGAATCTCCTTAAACAATATTAATATTTAAAATAATGTAATTATGGTAAAAATATGTGAAAAATTATAAGAAAAAATAATACCGAGTAAAATTGCAGATTCACTAGAATTTAACTGGATTAGCTGTTCTTTCACTGGATTGCACTTCCATATGAAGCTGTCATGTGATGCTACTCCGAATGATGCATCCACACTTTATAAGTTTAAGTCCGAGTCACATATCTGTAAAATGAATACTTAATGTTCAAATTATGCACTAAAAGATGCTAGGTACTTAAATGTGTACGTATCAAAATATTAGTACATTTCTTAAATGGAAATGTTTCCGGTTGAAATACCTTTCTTTATTTTCAGAGGGTCGTACTATAGCTACATGTGTCCCATCTATGCATCCTATAACTCCAGGGATTCCAAACCTTTAATAAAACCTAAAAACAAAAGGTTTATAATGTACATTTCTGACAAAATTAAATAAACGGTAATAGTTCCTTTAAATCTATTTTACAGACCTTTTAATATTATCGCGTTCTTGATCGGTTTGAGAAAACCTTATATATTTATGTAGGATCCCCAGGTCATTCGAAGCTGCTGTCACATCCCTCAGTGCCCGAGATACCGACTGTTGTGACATAGGGGTTCCTAGTGAATTTCCCACTAGGCGTTCCTAGCTGCCAGTCGCATAGAATGATAAGGCTCCTAAAATCTATAAACCAATTTAACATTTAACATTTGCACACTAACTTGTATGTTTAAGTATGACACACTTACAACTTACCTTGTATTTTGTATTTATATCACTTTTTCTTTTTGGAGCTTTCATCAAGGGTTCTAGTTCCTGGCATAATTGGTGGGAAAATGCATTGGTAACTCGATAGTTAGCCTTAAATTCATTATCACTCATGGCAAGGGCTTTCAAATCAAATCATTTATTTTTCTTTGTCGGCATACCGAGCAATCCTACGCAAATTACGCGTTTCTCGCAAGTCCATCCTATAGGCTTCACTAAGAATAACGGTTTGTAACACCAAGCGAGCCATTTTATGCACTTTTTTACAAAATAATTTATAACTCAATTCACACAAAGTTACACTTTAGCTATTGTGACAATATACAATATCAACACAATTTCAATGCAATATGCAGCTGTCAAAATGGCGTCAAGAGTGCCGTTTTCTATCTGGAAAACACAATCTCAATGTTAATTAGTTCACTCAACTACCACGCAATAAAATCCCAATGTGGCGCTAGTGTTGAAATCAAGAGTGTCAAATGACGTTTCTTGCGTTGACATTGGGATCGGAATTGTGTTTCGAGAGTAAGCCTGGTGGACTTTTTTTAATATTTTATTTTGGAAAAATTACAAAGAAAACTACACTAAACTTAATCATAAGCAGGCAATGAGAACCTCGCATACCAGATTTATTTGTAGACAAACAAAATATATTTGTTTTCATTTATCAATAATATTGTAGATATGAACACTAGGTACTCAATGCAATTTATGATGGTTATCAGAAAATAAATCCGGCAACTTGGGATTTTTTATGAAATAGTTGAAGGGAAAATATTTCTTGAGGTAAATTACCTGTCATTGACGATATCTTTTCCAAGTAACGTGTTTCACTTGTTAGCATTTCGATTTTCCAGAGTTTCATTTTTCCAGATCTTTCAGAGAATCTACAATTTCTGCCACTTTGAGTTTTGTTTCCACATTGCCAATACTTTCTGAAAAGAATTGACAACAAAAACAAGAGGACCTTGCAGCAAAAGGGAGGCAAATCCGATTTTCAGAACTTGTGGGTAGAAAAAAAAAACGAAATTAAAAAAAAATACCAGCTTTATGTTGACGAGTACTATGTATTAATAAAGTATGAATAGTTTTGTATATTTTAACGTTATTTAAGGAATAAAATGTGGCATATTAACGAATCTGTGATGTTTTAAATTTGGGACTTGCCTCCCTTTTGCACCAAAATTGACAAAAATTGACGGCTTTTATTATTTGATGCTTAATAAAAAACTTATATATCAATATATTTTCATTGTAATGACCATGAATCAAAACATTAATAACAAATCTTTAAAAAAAAAGGAAAAACTAAACATAGTTCAGAGCAAAAATTAAGTTTAAATGTCGACTTCAGCCTGGTCGTCGTCATATTCACTCGATATGTCATCACTCGGTCCCACTGCTTCACACTTGAGAGCCTTGTAATAATAAAGCTTATTTGGCGGAACGTAGTTTTTGACCAGCTGCATCACATCCTTATATTTAGCCAATTTCAATGGCAATGGGTGATCATATAGTAGTTTTTCAGGTATAAGGGATAGGTGGGCCTTAGTGTTTCGTAGTATAGTAAAATATTCGAACACTGGCATTCCTGTAGAAACACTAACTGCAACTGTTTCAGAATGCATTTTACTATATTCAAAGATACGATATTGCGATATTTTAAATCGAACTTTCTCGGCATTGGTTATAACTTTTTTGAAATGTCCTTCATAATGTTGACCGAAGTCAAGTATCATGTTTTGTTCGACGTTCACAACCTTAAACTTTTTAGAAGATTCCTTAATACATTGGCCATATTCAGATGCAGTAAATACATAATCTTTCTTCCTCATATATTTTTCTATAACACCAAAACATCTATCACAGGGTAAAAAGCTATGTCCGGGTTCAGGAAAGCGATGAACTATCTTTTCAATATTTGAAGATTTTACTAAAGTATATAGATACTGCATTAAAATAGAGTTCTTATTTTGTGCAGCTGCGTTGTCGGAAAATAGGTATAGAGTTCGAACAGTTGGTGGTAAGATATTATGAATGTAATGATGTAAGAATGATACAACTTCGTTTGGGGATTTGCGGGCCGTTGTTTCGTCATATAAATAAAAATGAGGGTCGCCAGTTTTGGCCGAATGAATACAAAAGTTATATGTCCAAAGTTGACGCTTATAAAAGGCTTCACCTACAGGAATCTTCGGCAAAGGCAAGTTCTGTTGGAAATCAAATGTCAATACCTCACAATCGTCATTCGAAGTGGCAAGTTTACTTTTCTCTTTAAGATCAACGAAAAACGTATCAGCTTTAGATTGGTGGATAGTTTTCTCTGTCTCTATTTCTCTAATTTCATCACTATCTAATGTCTTATCCTTTAACTTATTATCCAGCATATCACACTTCTTGCATGTATCTGAACGAGGTGAACCAAAACTGTATTTAAAGTTTTGTTTAAAATATCTATAATAAAAATCAAATGAAACTATTGGCTTAGCATGCTTAGATCGATCGGTCGTGCGAATCGCATGACCATGATCATGATTACGTCCAACCAGTCGCCGCTCCCCACTTCCCCTACACGGTCGTCCACGCAGTGGGGAAAACGGCAGGCCTGCCGTTTCTCTCTTTTTACCAGCGCAATATGGAATCAGATTTGGATTTTACGAAATGGTTTTTGGGCGATTTTACATTACCAGGTTATAAATATTTAGGACCTGGGAATGATTTGGACAAAGGAGATCCAGTGAATGATGCGGATTGGATAGCAGCAAAACACGATGCTTTATATTGGATAGCACAAAATGAGAAAGACATTTTTGACGCCGATGAGACAGCAATAAAAGAGTTTTCTTCTGATTTTGTGAAATCGAAAAATGTAGCAGATATTATTGGAGCGTCAGGTTTAACATTAAAACATTTGTTTGAGAAGTATATTTTAGGTCATCCAGTATATCCCAAGATGTCAAAGAGAGTGCACGCCGGTCAAGAAGCTTATAAAAATATTCAGCAAGAATTATCAAAAGCCTGGAAAGAGCATAAACGTGTTCACGGTACAGCATCGGGCACTTGGAATGAATTCATTCGTAGCGACGCAGCGAAAGAGATCAGACGTCAATTTGCGATTCCTAAAAAAGTCCGGCTTAATATTGACAGTGATAATAGTAGTAATATTATTGGGAAGGCTGGCTCACTATATTCTGATGGAACCGCTCCGTTTCACTCCGCTGTCCGTTCCGTCAGAATATTGTGATCCTGCCTTCCCAATAATATTAGCTACTAAATTTGTTATACTTGCAATTGATACTGACTTCCCAATCATATAACTTAAGTTAGTTAGTTCATCAATAACAAAAACTTTAAATAATTAACAAAAGCTTGAGAATAGTACACCGTCATTAGAAGAATATTTTCATACAGCGACAGTACCAATATCATGGTTAACCAATTTAAAAATATATATCTGATCAGTTGAATAAAACAATGATAATAAACGAAATAGATTCATGAAAGTTAAATGAAAAAAAGTATATATGTTTTTAATTTTTTTATTCAAATGTATCTATTTTTTATCAAAATACCATTTCTCAATACAAATTACATTTTTACGAGCACACTCATTCTTGTGGTCTTTGCAGTTGTATTCATTCGCAGATTCACAATATTTTTTATGTAATGTGGTAAAGTTTGGACATCCTTTGTCTTCGATGTTTATCAAAGTACAGGTTTTACATAACTCCTTTATCCATTTCATTTTTTCAAGTCCTTTCATTACAATAATCTGATTATTTAAAATCGCATTAATTATTCGTTTGAAATTTCTATAATCAATTTGTCCTTCATTCCAAGTATAACCTCTACGTTTTTCAATCCATTGCACTCTCTTTTTTTCCTCCTCTGTCAGACATGAGAAAGGATATGGAGGTTTAATTACAAATACTTGAATATACTCCTCAAAACATAAAGCGAATTCCTTGACTATAAAATTGTTATGTCCATCTTTAAATCCTTGAACGTCAACACAAATTATGGGGTTCATGATATCTTACGAACTGTATTACTTAAAGGTTTATATTCAATTAAACAGTCGTTCAGAATTAGACAATATGCAGATGTCTGATCCGGAATCTCTTCGTTACTCTCCAACTCCAGACGAATGTTTATGACAGGTCCTGATTTAATATTATCGTTTTGTCTTGAACAATCAATTACAAATAAAGGAGCAATATCTTTGAATTCTTGTGGATTTAGCAAACAGCACGGTTGGCGTCCATAATAAGACTGTTGGAAATTCGCGTACTGCTCGTATATTAAAGCAAATTTACCGTTCTTAAACTCATTATTATAATTTTCGTATGGATAGTAAGTGGAGTTCAAAAACACTTTAACATCGCGTAAGTTACAATGATCAAATCTAGACATATCGCTGACACTTGAATTTTTTCGATTTGTTTGCAAACCTAAAATAACGTATCTAGGCTTTTCGATTTGTGAAGAAGTTTTTATCGACCAGGTGTGCTTGGTAGCCTTTGGTAATAGGGGGTATTCATAAAGGTCCCAATTTCTATACGCAACTTGAACTGCTCTATCCTTTTCAAGAAGTTTGAGTAAATTAATTTTTTCTCTGTCAGATACTTTAACATGTGGCACTCTCCAATTTTATGTATATCAATGCTATGAACATCTTCTAGATTATCAAGTTTTACAGCATTAAGATTCGAATTACTTCTTAGCAAAATAAGCTCATGCTTACAGTTTACAACAACTTTTTTATAGTCTTCTGCGAAACCTAATATACGATTCAGAGGTATAGATACAGAAAAATGTCCTCCGTGTGTTAATGAGCCTTTTATATCCCATCCCCATGCCTGACATACTTTTGATTCAGCATCTGACATTGATAAGAAACACTTCATAGTACTTGTTATACCAGCATTTTTAACTTTATCTATTTCAACCCCATTTAGTTCATAACGTATATCTTGAAAGAGGAAGGGAATCGGGTTATTTGTAAAATGAACATTCGATACTTTTACTCCTGTATCACTTCTGACTACGTTAATTACACCTTCCAAGTACAAAGTACTTATACTTGGAAGAACATATAAATCTTGTTGATTTATTGGTATTCTAATTTCATCATTTCTATTAAAACTTGTAATATACGGTTTATACGAGTGAATTTCTACGCCTTCTATTGAGTTATCATAAGTAGGTAGATTAGTTATATTTAGAACACTCATTTTAGCAATCCTATTGACTTTAGAAAGTATTTATTAGCTGCTGTTAATTTCTTTTTCTTTTCGCGAATATGTGCTGTCTTTCGGAATGTGTAAGTGTTACTAATCTTTACTCTGTGCGGAGTGTCATATTTATTGTAATCTATCATGTTTTCTTAAATGTAAGTACAACTGCACCTCTTCACCTCGCAAATTAATTAAATTGTTGTTACTATCTAATATCCTTATATGAATAGAGTTCACAGTTTTTCGATTCACGGGAAAATAAATGGTATTTTTTGGTATTTCTATTATTTTGTACCCAGGAGGTACGTTTGGTGAAAATTCGTGAATTATATGACTTGATTTTCCATTAATATAAGATCCATTAATAATATCACATTCGATCCTCACCACTGTTGTGGGTAAAATGTTGACAGGAAAGAGTGACTCCTCCCATTTATTGCCTTTCAAAACTACATTTCCGAAACCCAACAATTTTCCGATAGAATTCAGTTTCTCAAAATGAATATCTTCAGTACAATATATGCTGGTTTTGAGGGTATTGTTGTTACAGAGTAATTTGAATGCACAATTTTCAGTATTAGATTTTAAATAATCATTAATGTCTTGAAGTTCATAAGCTCCTTCAGGAATTTCAACAACCTTATTTATACCATAGTGAAATTTATTATTAAATTTCGTAATATTTGAAATAGAGTTAAAAGTAGAAAAATATAATAATGCACACTCATAGAAACCATCAAGTTCCAAAGTAGGAGAGTAGTTTGTGGATAAAATGGAACTATTCCCAGTTATTGATAAAGTGAAAGACATTATGAAAATGATGCAAAATAATTTATTACAATATTAATATACTCCATGATCAGACCAAAATCTGATTAAAAATTTTAAACAAAGGTGACCACAATTGACAGTATCAAAATTTTGAAAGCGAGTGTAGTTGTATGAAATATCCATTCCTTTGAAATATTTAACTAGCTCTGCTGGCGGTTTCAAATCACCAAAGCTGTCAAAATATTCAGAGTATTTTTTTATTTTTGCGTAGGCTACCCAGTGCGTACCATCGTTATTGTGATTATCTAAGTTAATCACACCACATTCTATAGACTTAGGTTTATTTGGTAACCTATCCCTCATATATACTCCTCTGAAGTATGGAATATGTTTAGCAAATTTTAAAATATCAATGTTTGTAAGTGCACGGTCGGGTAGCCTATTAATTAGTTTTTTGAGGCTTCTATAAACAATCCATTTCCTTTTTTGTATGGTTTTAAATATAAACCTTTACCAATAGCTATAGCTTCCATAGCTCGGTTATGTCGTTCAGACTCTTTTAAATTTTGTTGAGCAGTTTTATATTCATTTACTGTTTTTGCTATACCAGCCGCGCCTCCAACTAATGCCCCTAATGCTGATAGCCCAGCAAAAATTGGTATTAATGGTAAAACTCCACCCGTCTTAGGAATCTGTATTACTCTCGGCAATCGCACTTGACATCGATTAGGAACAATTTTTTTAGCTGCCTTACAAGCAAACTTTATTGCAGCAAGAGTATTTTTTGGTTTCGATTTTTTTACATGTGATCGTATTTTAGATACAATATGTGTAAATTTTTTTATCCCTGCACCAGCTTTGATTTTAGCTTTCATAACTTTGTTTACTAACCATGAAGCTAACTTTTCTCCTTTACTTGCATCTTTTGAACGTAATCGTTTTTTAGCCATATTCAACAACTGTAAATCTGCTTTATGACGATTGTCTAAATCACTATAATTTGAGTATGCGATATCGTGATGCATACAAGCTTCATCTAGTTTGTTTACACCCTCGTCTCCTCTTGATAATCTTTTACTTAGTTTCGTACCTGGTCCACAATAATTATAGCCTGGAAGGTGGAACTCAAATGGTAAATTGTTTATCAAATTATTAACAAGTCCTCTACCTTGCATATCTTTAACTAAAATGATATAACGATATCATGTTTAGTGATTATATAATAGCACTTCTGTCAATCCAACTATTTTCTTGATTACTTAGTCCTAACCATTTTACAAATAATTTGTTTCTTTTTTTTCGAATAACTTTTTCAATTAAATAAATCATTGGGTATTTAGTTTTTTGTAGCTCTTCTTGATAAAAAGAACCCAATATGTCCTGATTATTTTGATCTTGCAAATTGTATGTAATAGGATTCGTATTTTTAACCTTTTTAATTTTAAAAATTTCTGTTGACCAGTTCGGTGTATATCCTTTTTGAAAGCTACTCTTATATTTACTTATTCGAACGCTATCACCAATTTTCAGCCTCTGTTGCCCAGTTTTAATTTGATTCTGTTGAAATTTTAAAATGTTAGCTTTTACTTGAATTTCATTTTCTAAAGTTATATCTTTCGGTTTAAATTTCGTAACTCTATGTATCTTTGAATTGTAATTAAGCAATACGTCTTTCAAAATTTGGCCTATCCATCTGTAACTTCCATTATAACTAAAGTGTTTGTGTAAAATAGTCTTTAATGTTCTTATTAATCTTTCAACAATTGATGCTTTTTTAGTTGAATAAGTAGAATAATGATGTATCTTAAAACAGTGCAAAAGTTTCTGAAACGTAATATTGTAGAACTCAGTCCCTTTATCTGTTTGTAAATTTTTAGGTGTACGTTTGCTTTCTGACAATATTAGTCTAAATGCATGAGCAACTTCTTTTTGCGATTTCGACTTTAATGGAATTGCCCACGCAAATTTTGTAAAACAATCAATAACAACTAAAATATAACTAAAACCTTTATTACATTTTTTTATCGATTTGAAGTCAATTAGATCGGCTTGCCATAAATCATCTATTCCTTTTAAAATTACTGAAAGTCGATGAAAATTTTTGCGTGCAGGTTTATGAATTTCATTTACCACTTGTTCTTTTTGCGACATTTGTAACATTTTGCGATTTTAATATCAATTTGTCAACATCCTCCTTAGTACAAAACTTCTTTTCTAACTGATCTAAATACGTATTGAAATCTTCTTTTATTGCATCAATAATAGTTATTATTTCTTTTTTTGAAATGTAATTGTTACTTTCGTTATCTACGTACTCCTTACTTGCTACATCGTTTGGCTTTATAGGGAGTTTAACACCTGTTAATCTTGATTTTTGTAAATCGTAATCACCATTTACATTTTTAGCTAAGTAAATATCAGCAAAATCAAATACTTCTAATAACCGTAACCTTTTATGAACATGATGACCAAACTTATCGATATTCATTTTATTTTAGACGTCTACCAATCTCAAATACTAAATACGAATTAAAAATTATTAATATGACCATTAATTTATAATACCGGCTTCTCTTAATTCTTCTATGATTGAAATAATGAAATAATTTCATTATCCAGTCCAGTGTTGCCGGCACTTCTTGACGCTATCAATAATTTTAATCTTTCAACAAGTTCGTTAGGATCATCCCAATAAACGTAATCAGTATTTTTAAACCTCTTTATTAAAATCATTCCTTCTCCTTCTGTAACACTATCATTATTATCACCGTGAGAAGAAATAGAAGATGTTGAAGGTTTGCGAAGCTTGAAAAGCGGTTTGATAACATTTAAGTATTTTCTTCCTTTATTCGATTTTATTGGTTTATGAGGATCAAAATCACGACGATGCGCATTTGTTTCTAACAAAATGTTTTTATATTCTTGTAAATCTTTATCAGTAACCAAATCCAATATAGGAACCTTCTTTAAAAGTAACTCCGACAATCCGTTTGTCATATTGTAATCATGCTGTCCTACTTTTATACTATCATCTTTTACGACAACACGTGATGATCCTATCATCAATTTTCCTCGCTCATTTCGAATGCCATAAGGAACATCATGAAAAATTTCAGAAGAAAGTGACCAAGACAAAGTATCTCGACTAGAATTTGGTTCTGAATCAACTGTTTTGTATGAAATATTGTCAGAGTCATTGAAATTGTAATCTTTATTAGAGTTATCATCTTGCGTTGAATCATCACCTATATTTTCCTTAAGAGTCTTATTGAATTGTGACTCGTGAGATATTTGATCATTTAAGGAAGATGATTTAAGCTCAGTATCATTCAAAATATCATTATCCATAACACTTTGCTGTTTATTTTTAATCAGTTGTTCCATCGGGTAAGTGACTGGTTTAAATACTTTTTGTAACAAACTTTCATTGTAAGATTCCATTGTTTTCATATCCTTTATTTTCTTTTTAACCGCATTTGCGACTTTAACAATTTCAGATTTTAATTCTTTTTCCATAGTTAATAAAAATTAAAGCGAAATCAGTTAACGTTACATGCGTATGAATTTGTTTGTTATTATGATGATTTTTATTAAAGAACACTTCTTATATTGTTTATTCATCCAATATTACAAACGTATCAAATTTTTTTCTGTAACAACCTTTATTTTTTTGACAGTCTTTATTAATTACCATAAAGGAATAGGGTTCACTCCATATTTCTATACATATTTGACGGAACTGAGACCAACTCATATCGATGTTTACATGTTCATCATATATATGACGTAGATTGATATCATCCTGTTTAAATAATATTAATAAATTTGTGTTGTCTCTTATTAGTTGCTTAGGAATTTTTGAATAGGTTTGGTTTAAATAAAAACTATCAATCAATTTATGTCTTCCCATTGCAAAGTAATCACGTATATTGTTTTGATTCTCACATGCAACATCATCAAAAATAATCACTGAATTGGGTTTAGCATCATGCGGGCTTAAAATATGTTCATTACTCTCATATTTTGTAAAAGTTATGTCTGGAATTAAATCAAAAATACGCTCTAAATATTTATACTTAGGCTGATATATCGTTTTTGAATAAAGATATTTTTAAAACGTAGTCCATTTTTGTGTAATAGCAGACCTATAATTACGTTTGTTTTACCACAGTTCGATGGTCCACAAATAATACATCTAATATTGTTAGGCAAAAGGCATCCATGACGGTGTGAGTCTGTTTCAATATCAGGATAAATTTTATCGAACTCCAAGGTTTTAGATTGTTTAACAAATTTCATTGTTTATTTATTTATTTAATTCATGTACACACTGTAAATATACATAAGAAACTTAACATCTTATGACCTGCTATGTGTGATTCGATGATTTTTATCAGAATGCTTCCTAAATTTTGTATTCCTATTTATATACAAAATCTAATGGAATGTTTCATTGGTACTTTATTAATAATAACAAAAATCATAATTGTAATATTTAAGTTTATTACTCATTTCATTCTTACGTTTTTGACAAATTGTGGATTATTATATGAAATATAAATTATTACAAAATATGGTTAAATTACAAACATCATTTTAATATATTATAGTATTATATTTATATTATAATCTTAACTTATAAATTAAAATGTGAATAACTTTATTTTAAACATACAATAAACTTACAAAGGAAATTAAAACATTTATTGATATAATTATTTATTAACATTACATATTAAAATTACCAATTACAACCAACAAGTTTTTTCGATATTTTACTTAAAATATGTTCAGTCAAGTCCATTATTTCATCCACCGGTTCTTGCACTACGTATTGCGCTGCTGTTAAAACTGCCTTGTCACTTTCATCATCATTTATTTCATATATTTTGATTTTAATAATCTTTTTCCCTTTCTCTTTTTGCTTATTAATGATGTAGGATGTTGATGACAACCCGCTATTGCTTCTTGTCGAGACCCGTTTCGTTTTTTTTGGAGCTGCAGAATTAATTGAGGACAGCATCATTTGATTGAGTTCACTATCACTGATATCGTATGGATCTTGAGCGTATTGTGAGAAAAGTATTTGCGTGTCTTGAGAATCTGACATGGTCTGTAAAAAAAAAACTTGGTATCAAATAATTAGGCAAAATAATTGTAAAACAAGTATCACTTACTGAAGATTAAATTCTGAAATAACTAAGTACTTACATTTACAAATAGTAGCACAGCGTAGATGTTTAACTTGGTAGATAGAGGATGTCCGTCTCCCTCCGTATCGTACGAGAACAGGCAAGTTAATGAACAGCACTATAATACGACACCATCGAAGTGGCTCCCCACTTCGTCTGCGCATTGAAATATTGCAATGTTAGGCACTAATGATTTTATTCTTTATTTAGCTAACAGTAGGGTTTTAATTCTATTGTCTAATATAAATATGTAATAAATATGATGCAATTAGGTAAAATGTTTCAACTATAAAATCATGTCAAGACTTGATCCATACACGTGTTTAGTGTCCAATTCGATGAAACTCTAGCTATGCACTATTTAATCAAAATATAACAGCATTCTTTTTTAATTAAATAAGATACTAATGGTGATTATTAAAAATTTAAGAACTCTTTATATGCTTTTTTCAGTGCTCATGAATTCTCTATTTTCCATTTCCCCTCTACATCTTTGTGCGAAGATTGGGTTTGAATGAAGCTTTAAATAAAAAACGGTAGTTTATTATTTAAATTTATTTATAACCATATTATAACTAAGTTAATAAGTAAACAGTGATATCTATTGATGTAATTATTAGCTATGCTTAAATTTTATAACAATACTAAGTCTAGATTATTTTCAACAGTACAAGTACAAGAGTTTAAACAGACATATTTGATTAACCTTCTGGTTACACGGTTATCGAGTAATGGCCCCAAGATTTTGTTGTTATATTATCTTTAAGAATAAATCGCTTATCATCATTTCGAGAGAGCGCTATTTTATTCTGCTCTTGGGTGAATATTGTATGTTTTATAGATTTGAACAGAAGGTTTCTTTTTCGTATTTCCTTACCGGTATTCAAAACGTTGATATAATCACTAAATTTAATTTTTTTTGCAACTGACTTTTTTACACCCTTTGCTTTTTTAGTCTCAGATGTTTTTGTTTTAATACTATATAATTTTGATCTTAAACCAACAAATTCTAATAAAATATTTCCACCGAGTTCGTCCTTGAATAATCCCGGTACTTTATTATTTATTCGCTTTATATTGTATTCGTTACTAAACGCATAATTGCTAGTATCGAAATAATTAGTAAAATGACTTCTTAAATCAGCATAAAAATCTTTAGTTTGTATTGTATATAATAAACTATCAGTGTCTGTGTAACATAAGGATATTTTATCATTATAATGTTTTTTCATAATCGAATAATGAAAATCATACATATGGCTTTTGGATAACTCTAAAACTGTAAATCCTATGTAAATTGGTTTATTTAGTATAACTTTTTCCCTACTGAATTGTACGGCTACTAAATTTTCGTCAAAAATAGATACGCTATGAAAGTTTGGTCGTGCTATGAGTTGGCTCGCAGTATAATATTTCTTTGTTTTATTTCGTTCATCATTCCATAAGCTTACTAACTTTACATCAACTCGTTTCTCAGTATCTTCTAATGTTTTACCAAATAAACTATTATTTAACATTTTGAAAAAATCTTGATGAAATACGGAATCAGCTGACTGCCTTAATTTAGTATTTAAATCAATATATGATTTGAGGTATGGACTTTGTTTAAATTTTATGACCCTATGTATATTATTTAAAATTATACCATTTTGAATACAAGTTTTTAAATGCATGTAATGAATTACATAGTAAAATTTATCATATAAATTTGGTATCAATTTTTTACATTTGGAACCAGGAGGGGTAAAATTTTCAGCACAAAATGGTAGATCATTATGTAAATCATGTAAACTCTCCGGATATTCGAGATCTACTTCTAAAATAAACCCATACTCTGCATCGTTAGGAATATCCAATATATTTAATTGTGTAATTTCTTCTTTAGAAAGCCAACTAAAATCGGAATGAGGTAAATAACTACACATTGCATAGCCATACAAATTGTTACAATCTATATAAATTAAATAATAATAATAATAATAATAAATCATTTATTTTCAGATTAAAAATCCATTTAACGAGACAGGAACTAAATAATAATTAAATTAATTTCCAAAAATTACAAATTTACACAAAAATATAAAATTTTAAATGTCAACTTTTACAAACGTCAAATACAAAGTAGTAGGACCCCACCACACCAAGATATCAGACTACACTCGGCACAACACTGTGTGTAAGCGAATCCACCGTCCCAGTAACGGGGAGTCCCACCGGTCCACTAACGCGTTTAGGATGCTGTTTGGGCTGGAACGCAAGCGGGACAGCAGCGACGAACTTCTCTTTCTAATAATCGCGTAAAAGTCATCTACTCGGGCATCTGCGAACATTCCCGAAGCGCTGCAGAACCGCGGCAGCCGCAACATCACCCTAAACGCGTTGTTATACTGGATTCGCAGGGCGTCATATGCCCGCCGCGTATAATTGACCCAAAGACTGCACGTGTAAAATGACTGACAGAAAGCCTGGAAAAGTGTCACTTTCACCTTGTCAGTACAACGTGCAAATCTTCGAGCCAACATATTGCACCGGACAGACAAAGCCCTACGCTCCCTCTCGATGTCCAAGTTGTCATTGAGACTACCGGAGATCCAGTGACCCAGATACTTAAATTCAGTTACTTGTTTTAGTGGAATGCCGTAAAGATATAAAGGTAGCGAGTGACTGCGGTCTTTTGCGCTGGACTTAAATACCATATACTGACTCTTCGCTACGTTATATCTGAGTCCATGAACCTCCGCATAGTTTTCGCAAACATGTAACAATCTTCCCAAGGCTTGAATCGAGGGACTCAGGAGCACCATATCGTCTGCATAGCATATATTATTAATACAAACTCCACCAATGTGACAACCGATTCCGGCCCTCCTGAGTTCCTCGATAAGACCATTAATGTACAAATTAAAAAGTCGTGGTGAGCTTAGGCCACCCTGTCGCACCCCGCATTCCAACCTGTATATATCCGACTGGACCCCTGCCCAGCGCACGCAGCTAGTCTGACTACTGTACCAAAACTTAAGCAATGATATACATTCCGCTGGCACGCTTGATTCGTTTTTTAATTTTTCCCATAGTGTGTCGTATTGCACCAAATCGAAAGCTTTAGAATAATCTAAATAACATGCATAGACAGGCGTCCTTCGGGATGTGTAGTATTGGACAGTTTCCTTGAGACAGAAAATGGCGCTCTCTGTGGATAATCCAGCCCTGAAGCCGAATTGTGCGTCATCAAGCTGAATATGTTTATTTAGCTGCCTGTCAAGTAAACTGTCCAACACTTTAGCCGTTACTGTTGTAATGCCATTTTTGCTATGCCATAAATATTAAGTCGATTAACTGCCTAATTGCTCGATTGTTGAGTAGGGGATCGATTCCGCTAATGAACTTTTAAAGGCCACGCAACTGATATTCAATCGCGACTTAATTGTGTTGCATTTTTTTTTTAGATACACTCAATAGTGGTATTCTGCTTAAACAGTTTTGAATCTCTATTCATTTGCGACTGGAGCGTATTTCAATGATATTAGTAGGGAAATGTAAATAAAACGAGTAACGGAATATCAGAAGCGTCAAAGTCAAGTCATTACGATCCAATTGCGATTCAATTGTGCACTAGGTACCTATTTAAAATAAGAGAATTGACTCCTCCGTGAGATGTATCGATTGCGATCGTGGAAGCAACATTCTGTATTTTTGAAATGTACGCGGGTGGTAATTTTTGATTTCGACTGGTGTGGTCTGGCCGTGCGAATAACTCCACGAGCCGGTAAACGATAATCGAATCGTTCCTTACTTGTTCCGGATTTATTTAATCACTCATTGAATCCGTGCGAGTTGGTTTGATTGTCGCCGGCGTATCTCAAAAATCGATACTACATGCCTGTTGTTTTCACACGGTTCGGCACGAAGTCGATAGATAGTTCATCGAGTCGATTCGAGTAAATGTCGACTCCCGATGTCCCCATCACTACGACTGAACTGACAGCTAGCACACTTGCCGCCACCGGCAGACGAAATCAGATGATTTTCGGAGCGGGTCGATAGTTGCTCGCTATTTTTATAATTTAAAGGTTTAAATAGCCATTTAATACGATTATTTTGGAGTTTAATAGTGCAACCGTCGTAACAAATATTTTCGCCGACGTGGTTGTCGTACGGCGTTTTATAAGACAAAAGTGTTTTGTTGGATATACATAAAGAACCCTGAAAAGGTAATTTATTTTATTTTAATTATTGTCCTATTGAGCTAAATAACCGATTAATTCTTCCATTTGGTCTAATAACTTTCTGGTTAAATTGGGGGTTTTGTGAGAAATTTATAATTTACAAAAGTGGGTAGAATGTGTATTTTATTCACATGTGCATTTTATTAAAATTTTATCTAATTTCGGTCTTAAAATGATTTCTCACCATTGGTACACATAAATAAGCGTAAAATATATAAATTCAAATTGAAATATTTCATACAAAATCGTTTTTTACAAAATTAAGTAGATATTTCATTGTCGGGTAACCTACCATTTGGAATTATGACTTTCTTTTTATAATTACAACCAAATAAGATTCAGCTCTAAATTTAGGAATAAACATACTCCATTAAAACAAAATTATACATATATTGAAAAGGATTTTGAACAGGAATAAAACCTAGAAATTTCCAGAGCCCCGCCCTATAGTAAACCATTGTTTCATAAGCAGTCTTTTGAAAGTTATTTTGTTATTCCTACTTCAGGGTTAAAAAGAACACCTCAAGTTTCCCTCAGCACTCCCTCCGCTGAACACTGGGAGTTCTACCAGCTTCCCGAGGTGTCAGGAGTGCATACCACATTTCTTTTATTGAAACAAGAGGACACTGCTTATACTACCGTTTTAATCTGCGATAGACATTTTTGCTTAAACTGAGGTAACCACACAGCCGAAGCCAGCATTATCGGTCAGCCAGTGCCTGCGCTTTCTACATTTTTTTTATTTTATTAACCTTTGATTTTTTTTTTAACTTAAAACTTTAAAGGGATCTAAATATTGGCCATTCGATCTCCTGCGCCCCTAATTTTCTTTTCTCGTTTTAACCGCAATTACTTCTTTACTCAACATTAAATAGGTAACTTCCAATATAAATTCATTTTTTTTAATTCGAGTTTTTTAACTTTGTGTAACTTTCAGCTTCTTCTTCTTCAAATAAATATTGTAAAAGTTTTTTTGTTATTTTATTTTATTTTTGCTTATTTCCCTTCAAATTTCATAGAGGACAGGAATTAGATAGCAAACCCAGGTAATAAACATTTCACTGTAGCCAAAGAGATAGGTCTATAGTTTGACATATCAGAGATGTCACTAGTCTTGTTTTTAACTATAGGGACTACAATAGTGTGCATCAGGTCTTTAGGTAGATATGAATGTCCTATGCATAAGGTGTAGAACATGGCCAGAACACGGGGCAGGTGTACACCTGCATGCTGCAGGTGCTCGATGCTAAGACCATCGTGACCGGGTGATTTACCCCTTGTCATATTTTTAATCACCGAAGAAACTTCCTTAGCGGAGAACCGGACCTTCACACTCATCATATCTGGCACTGTAGCATCAAGCACCCGCGACGAATCGCCCAGGGGCGGCTCAACCTGGAAATGTCGCTTAAATGCGTTCGCTATGTCTGAGGAATTATGCAAACCAGCTACGCTCGCAGGCTGGCCCGCCACAGGATTAGCCCCCCTTGTACAAGTCCAGAATTTCTTAAAATCGTTATTTGAATGATGTTGTGCAAGGATATCCATCTTTATCTGCAACTCGTTGTTTTGACACCATTTCAATTTTTGTTTAAACAATTTACGAGATTCACACATGTTCTCAAATAAAGGACCGGAACCGGGCTTACCGTGTAGTGACCACATTTCATAATGCGAGCGAGCACGCGCATGAGCCTCCCTGACATGCGTGTTCCATCCTACAATACATTTTCTTTTATATGGCCTTTTACTCGTACTACTCTTAATGGCTGCCTCGGAGATAATACCAACTATTCTACAGTACATTTTATCCAATAGACATTTACAGGCTTCATTATTACATACTTTGTCAGCACATTCATTGAATTCTGGTGGGAAGTGAAAATTACGCAACATCTCGTTACAAAAATTTGAGTATTGATGTATTTGATTAGGCTCCCTTTCACCCCATTTTACTTTGTTAACAGTTTGTGAGTCATCGCTAATTACTTTATCTTTACATAATACCATATTAAAGTCACATTCAATTTGTATGGGCATGTGATCAGACCAATATATGTTATACAACACGGAGGAATTAGTCACAGATTGATTCGCTGCACTAGTCACCAATATATGATCTAGCCACCGTCTACTGCCATGTGCGTCACTAATGAATGTATACGTGTCTGGCGGCAACAAGTCTAAATCTACACATGACCATGATTGTTCAGCACAAAAGTTACCAAGTTCAGTATGAAACAGCTCACCTGGGTGCGCGTTGAAGTCTCCAAGGATAAAAACTGATTCTACGTCACTATTTTCAACTATAGCATTTATTTCACTAAGGCACTCTGTAAACTCACAAAGATTCTCATTGCAATCTGTTGGCATGTAAACAGAAAACACCAAGAAGGATCGATTATGTAATACTACCTTTATTGCTACAAGCCGCACACTATTACAAGTCACTACCGAGACACACGGGAACAGAGATTTTCGCCATAAAATTGCTACGCCACCGTACTTACGACCATGTAGAACACCCACAGAAGAATCAATCGGAGATTTACCAGTGTAGGCAAAGTCATCGCTTATTTCTCCCAAAAAAGGTATTTCCTCAGGTAACAGCCAAAGCTCTTGTAAGGCAATTATACCAGCATCCCTGCATAAATACCTCACACAATCTACAGACCTCATAACACCCTTGCAATTGAAACTTATTAATTTGGTACACTTATCCATTAAAAAACTGCTAGCTTGAGACGAAATAAAATCCTCTTGATATTTATTATTAGATTTAGCATATCTTAAAGAACATAAGCAAATGCCACCGCGAATACCTTTCTGTATCATGCGAATCATTTCTAAATCAGTAAGAAGATCTAATTTCACTTTTGTTGATAATAACATTGCGTCAAAGCTTAAGACTAGGAGCCGTCAAGTAAAATGCAGGATCCAAACTATAATTCAGCATACAAGTTTTGCGAAAATTTTCAAAAATATCCGCTAGTAATAGTACGTCAGATTTTATATATAAATCTGTATATTCGCCCATGTCCTTTATCTCGAAATAATTCCAAACTTCTAAGGCATGCTCATAATCAGATTGTGATAGAGGTTCGTCTGTAAGTGTACTGAAAAAACTATCTTGTGGTGGTAAAGTAGTTTCACTGTATGAGGACCAACCAATCATATGCTCGTATGGATACACCCCTTTCCGACGTAACAGATTGAACTGTTTTTCATCTATACATTTTAGTCTTAAATGAGTAAAATTTTCTACATTCAAATTTTTTACTAACTGGTCTAAACTTGTACTCAAAAATTTAAATGAGTCTACAAAACGTACTGCAGCAAATTTATTTTTCGCTAACGGAATAAACTTAGTAAAAGAAATATAATTTTCTTTAGTTTTCGGAATTACTTTAATAAGACCAGGAGACGAACTCAGCTCGCGTATAAATAAATGGCAATCGTAACCAGAAAGGTTGTGAAAGAATATTGGTACAAACTTAGGTACTTGAAAATTAATATTATATGAAGAATGTACAGCGCCTCTATATTTCCCAGTGAAATGGCAATGGTCGCGTACTTTGTCATCCAGTAGTAATTTGTTACATAGATAACAATATTCAGCATTACCAAAACTTAACTTATCATTGTCACAGAATTTTATGGGTATAGGATTAGAAGATTTTTCTTCAATTAGGAAGTGTATTTTCTTGACATCTCTTTGAAGCATTTTAACAAACTTTTCAGAACAATCCCGTCCCCGGTACATTACTAATTTGTTAAGTGAACTGTCATAATTACAAACAATATAATACGCAAAAGCTGATGGAATATGCTGTCGTAAATTCAGTGTATTATTATTATTACCCTGTTTTTTAGATTGTGGGCTCAAGAAAGTTTCAAAGTCTGCATAAATCACAAATGGTAAACTTTGCATGCGTTGATAATTCTGAAAATGAATTGTACTGCCTTCGTTTGGTAAAATAGTAGCTACACCTCCACAGATATGATTTTCAGCCTTTAAAAATAATAAGCATTCATCACAAAAATATAGCTTTCCATGATGTTTAGTTACTTGACTTCTAACCAATTTAGGTAAATCTTTTATCAAACAAAAGTGAGAATGAGAACTATTTTGTAACAATAGTAAATTAACATGTCTCTTTTTTCGCTGAAGCGTTTTATATAGTGGGCCAATAATCTTATTCCTTTCTAATCCATAAACATTAACGCTAACAGTGTGATTATTTTTTTCAAAAGTTTTTATGTCAGATAAAGAGACAGGAAATCTCATATTTTCAAAATTAAATATAGTACTAAAATGTGGATATGATGATGTCCGATTCGCGTTTTTTTGTACAGGATATAAAGCTGCCACAATCGACCAAGCGAAGCAATATTCATTATTGTTTTTGATATTCAAGCATGCTTTTTTAGACTGAAGATTACTTGGCAACTTTATAAAACTAGAACCCTGTAAGGGGTTATACTTATTGATATTTACTTCGAAATAAACAATATCTAATATAGACCATCCACTTCCTTTCTCTTGAAACTCCTCAATTTTGTTGGAAAATATATCAATAAGTTTCTGTAATAATTCAGAAAAATTATAGGATTTATGCAATATCATATTTTCAGTTGCAAATGACTTAATTTCTACAGTATCATCCTTAGGTAAAATTACTTTCATAAATAATTCAAAATTTACTTTGACATTTATATGATTACATAGAACAGTATTTAATAATTCTTGCAAATGCGACGCTGACGTAGTGAGATACTTTGAGCTTGAAGTAATGCATGCGTTTGTAATATCCTCATTTCGGTCACATTTAATGCGATAAGAGACTATGCGTTTTTTAAAGGCAGAATTAATTTGTTCAATATTAGTATTTAAATGGATGGAAGTATTGTTTTTATGTAAAATACTACGTAAGTGTCCTGAAAATGATCTATTAGGTATCGATTTATCACAAACGGAACAATAAATAGTGTTATTCGCCATCTTAGAAACGATCTAGGAGGTTATCAAATATGTCTGAAGTCGGAATTGTCAAAATATGTTCAGGTTTAATTAAAGATATACAACTATTCAATAATACTTAATTTATCTTTATATTAAAAAAGTTTATTAAAAATTTATAATAAGTAAATTATAAGTATAAAAAAATTACTGTAACTAAACAAAGAAGAAAAAAGATGATCGGTGAGAGTTTATTTTTTTTCTTTTGAGTAAAATACGCCCTCTTTATCGAATTTCTTTTTTCCTTCTTTAAAGAGTTGTTTTACAAGCCCCCATTGAGGGTCATTATGAGATAATTGGAGGCGAAGAATTGCTTGCACCTCTTCATATCGTTTAGCAAATGGGAGCTCACGGATAGCTCCCGCATCAAATACTTTAAGTTCTATGTAGAACTCTCCGTCTAAGACTTGCGTCGTACGAATTGTCCCCGTTGGAAGATAACGGCTCAGGCTGGAGTACAGAGGCTGCGCCTGTGGATTGCTCTCCTCCCACTGCTCCCCAAACAGATCGTCAAATGCAGCAGTAGACAATGCACCTGACCTAAAATAAAACATAAAACAAACTTTACTTCTATTGCTATTCAGCGCGGGTTTGCTTTCAGAGTTCTTGACATCATGTCGCAATACGAAAAACCAAACAAAAACCACGTGTAAAATTTAAACTCAGGATCTTGAAATTTGTGAACGGCATATTGTAGAAATGTAGACTAGTCTGCTAGCATCGGATAACATAATGTTGGCTTACCTTTTTAAATTCTCGGGCCCCTTCTTCGTCTTGCTTGAATTTTTACGGGCAGGTTTTGTTGATTTCTTTGGGGCTCTGCTGAAAAAAAAAAATATTAGCTGACGTGTAGCGTATCTACCTATAATATAAAATAGTTTTGTTATACACATATAAGTTAATGTATTCATTGTATAAAATAATTATATTACCGTGTAACTTCCCCCTCGCTGTCTGACTCCAATAATGACTCGGCTGCTGTTCTCTTGCGCAACTTCTTAGCGCGCTTTGCCTCCGCCTGGTAGTACTCTGATTCAGACCTGAAATTAAGTAAAGTTTAGCACCATATCTGTGAACGTAAAAGTTTATTACCGGATAGGAGGTTTATTGTAATACATTTTTAAACTATCTGATAAATAGAAAACATTGGTTATAAATTTTAACTCAAAATATAAATACTTACGTACATCATTGCGTAGCACTTGAATTTAATCTTTGTATGTAGAAGAACACTGTAGTATCGATGAAACTAACTTCAGCAACAGCAGGTTGATGGATGACGTAGCTAAGTACTCAACTCAGCGCGTGAATAAAAAAATATGAAATAAATTATTTTAATTTCCATGTTATATATTAAATACACATATTGATTTTATAATACACAAGTGTAAAAACACACACATACATCTATGTATTACATAGTCAGCGCTTAATTTCCATAATAGAGTAAAAATAAATTTTCTTTGTCGGTAAGGCGATTGATGTGAGCATTGAATTATGAATCATCAAATAACGTTGTTCTAGATGTGTCACTTACACTATTTTCGTTACTTCTTATCTATACCCAAACAAACTTTATCATCCAAATACGTAAGGGAAGGGTTAGTAATCTTTAGATATTTTTGACTTATTTATTGTTTAAGTTTATATTAAGTTTTAAATGTATTATATTTTAAAGTTTAGTACACGTTTAGTATTTATACATATTTCGTTTTAATATACTTATGTAATATCATGAGTATAAATATTTGAATAATTTAGTTAAATGTAAATTTGGATGATATCCTTTACATTATACAAATAAAACTGAAGAAGACAAACAATAGAATTTACATTATTTTCATAATTATTTAGTTAAGAGAATTTTTCACACATCACTACTTTTGTGTTGTCTTTATTTTGACCTGTTTTCAACCAAGTTCTTAAAAAGAGGTTATACATATATGCCTTTCGTACGTATACTGTATATGTAAGTAGGGGTATATAAATGTCTGATCAGATTTAATTAAAAAAGTCGTGTGGCTGATTTTCATATTATAATTATTAAGTGCTTTAATCCTAAATTATTTCATTGAGTAAATAAACAACATTACATACTTATATAGACATTCAGAGATTATCCACGGATTATCCATTCATTCTTACATATGAAGACCTATGAAATTAATAATATCCTGTACGGGAATCGAACCCATAATCTAACGCATAGAAGATGCACTAATTCACCATTAGACCATTCAGACTTTTGATATAACGATCAAAATTTACGATAACATTTGAAAAATACCTCCTACTTGAATATAAAATTAAAGAGTAGGTACATTAAACACATTGTAGATGTTGAAAAATAAAGCCTTTTTTATATACTTACTTACCTAACTACATACATATAAAGCGGGCAAAGTCGTATGATTTTATTATATCATAAATTGTATGTTAACCAAAGCGATTCATTGCAAGCAGACATTTGATATTCTACATGACGTCAAAGCAAAGTATTGTGGGAACAATTTTTTGCTGATGCAGTAAACTGCAATACAGCAGTGTTGTGCATGTTACAACGTGAATGATCGAGTACCGACTCGTTAAAGAATCGATTGATCGATTTAATAAAATGAACAACATTCATTAAAATGATATTTTGACGTATAGGTATATAAAAATCGAATACTTGTATTTATCAGGTATATAAAAATCGAATACTTGTATTTATCATTATATTGGGCTCTGTCTATACCGTCAAGGACAAAGACGTGAAAATGTAGCTGTATATTTTTTTCCAGCAGTATCTGCAGATCTTTCATATTATACATATTTTTATAAAATCAGAGTAATTTATTTTTGTGAAACTATCGAACCATGCCATCGATTGTAATCGATTAACCATTTCTCCGCCCTAGTACTACCTACAACTTGTATGTAGTATGTGTAGTGCCTTTTTTGATGTGCACCTGTGAAATGATTTCTTATATGAAAGTAAAAGGAATTTAATAGAAAATAATACCTAAATACATTTTTAGATAAGTACTTAATATATTTTTAGTTAGCTTTCTACAAAAACACTTTCATGGAAATTATCTTTATGGAGTTCGGTTACTGTTGTTAACGATTTGGAAGCTTTCTATGGTGATTATGTGATAGTGCGGAATTGTTTGCGTAAGTACGTATAGCTTACATATTTTATGCTCAAAATTATTACCTAGCTGGTCTAGGACACGTCTATTTCTGTATCGTTAAATAATTAACGAAACTGAACCTTTCCATGGTGATTTATTACTGAGTCCGGCTGGTCCGGAACTTGGGAAGATGTCGTGCTGATCATTATACAGCGTAATCAATGTTTGTGAAAGTACCTATAGCTAACATATTTTATGCTCAAATTATCTTTACCTAGCTGGTCTGGGACACATCTATTTCTGTACCGTTTTAATTAACCCAACAGAAGCTTTCCATGGTGAGTTTATCACATTGTCTGGCTGGTCCCGGAACTTGGAAAGATGGTGTGGTGATCATTCTACAGCGTGATTAGTGTTTGCGAAAGTACCTCTAACTTACATATTTTATGCTAAAAATTATCTTTACCTAGCTGGTCTGGGACACGACTATTTCTGTACTGTTAAATAAATAACTCAACAGAAGCTTCCTATGGTGAGTTTATCACAGAGTCCGGCTGGTACCGGAACTTCGAAAGATGGTGTGGTGATCAATCTACAGCATAATTAGTGTTTGCGAAAGTACCTCGAAAATCTTATTAAAATCAAAACAAAATTGTGTTCAAATATTATTTTGCTCTCATATTAACAAACAATCTATTGAAAATAAGTGCAATGAAGATGGCAGCGACGTGGTAAGTTTTTTATTTTATTTTTGTAGTTAAGAATAACAAATTTAGTAGATAATATTATTGGGAAGGCAGGATCACAATATTCTGATGGAACGGACAGCGGAGTGAAACGGAGCGGTTCCATCAGAATATAGTGAGCCAGCCTTCCCAATAATATTACTACTGATAATAATCCTCAACCTGGGCCAAGTAGTGCAGACCCTAACCCTACCGCCCATAATCCCGACGGAGCCACCGGAGGAGCCACCGTACCCGACGCACCAACCCGAGCCGGATCCCCCACAGTCGGAGAAGACTTTCCGGACATCGATGATAATTTTCTTACTGCTATGGATATCGACCTCGGTAATGCTGGTGTACACTCTGCGGGCGTGGTTGGTAATACAAGTGGACAAGGCGGTCATATGGGGCCACATACAGAGGAATTACATTCACCAATACGGATTCCTCGCAGTGTTATGCCGAAGGCACAGATATACACATTTAAGAAGTCCAGAATATGGAACAGTTATGGATACGCTATGAAAGCGATAAATTTAACTGAAGACGATAAAGGTGTGTGTACTTCATTTATGAACTGTTTGGTTGATTTTATACCGTCTTATTTAACTGCTTCAGAGTGGAATAATCTGCCTCGTACATCTCGGGCAACAGAAGTTCGTTGTAAAGTAACATTATTAGGTTGTCGTACTACGTTTGGTGTTGGTGAAACTTTATCCGGCAACGCAAATACCGAACATGTACCGATTGGATATGTTGCTACAAATTTAAACGTAAGTACGTACGGAACAAATGTTACGTACGAAAGTGCAGCCGATAAACCTATGATACCGACGAAAGTTACAATTCCCAATATGGAGAATGCAATAAAAAAAATGTATTTGGAAGTTCCGTGCCAAGCCTTGGGAATACCACGTAAAAATTCAATATACTGGCGGTACAGAGATGATACTCACGCCGTGACAGGTATGGGAAATATAGGATTGGATTATATAACTGATCGTTTCTTAGTAACTTCAATGATCGGTAAACCTGTGGCGCAATATAAATATAATCCAAAGAACGGTTTATTGAGTCCAGGTCGTGTTCACGTTACTCCGAAAGCTTATCATGGAAAATCGATAACAATGAATAATGCAGCGTTTATCAGTAAACGAACATTATCCAAGACCGGATATACACAAGATAAATATTCAACATTCGGTAATAAAAGTGATATGTTCGGTGCTAATTTAACTGATCAATATTCTGTAACGTACGGTACAACTGTTGAATATAGCGCAGTGTTTAATCCTCGTAATCCGTTACATAATGATTCAATGCATCCACAACCCCAGTTACATGTCGGAATCGGTGCAATACCACAGATTAATCCCGCTACGGAATTTGAAAATTTTCAAACAACCATGGTGTACTAGTTATGTGAATACGAAATGGATGTGTCTGTCGACTTGCATAGTTATTATACTTACGGCTTTGTTAGTAATATGCCTCAAAAAGCTTTATATTACTTCCTCCATGACCCACGATACACTACCGCAGAAACGCTTGCAGGAGTCGAACAAAATTTGGAAAGAAGTGTCAAACTTGTACCTAACGAAGAAGATGCCCAGCTCGACGCCAGCACAGGCAAAGACCTTTCAGAGTCGGTCTACACCAGTAGTTCCCAAACTTATTTTTCTCGTGGACCACTTTCAAAATTTTACTGGTTTCGGTGGACCCCCTGCTGCTACATTTCTACCACATTCTTAAAGTCGCCAAAAAATAAAAATTGTGTCACTTCTGAGTTCTGTCCCTATATTTCGATATGTAAAATAAAAACGAAAAATGGTACATTTTATATCACTTTATTTATTAAAAGAATAGAATTACAAGAAAAAAATATTAAGGTAATATAGGTTCAGGTCATAATTTTAATTAATGGGAAGGATGTATCTGATGGAGTGTCAGCAAACGATCAATGTTTGGCTTTATTTTTGTGAGCAATAACCGCAAATCCCCCCGCTCTGTGATGTTTAATTTGCTCCTTTTTTTTGTTAAGAGGTTTGTAACGGCACTAAAACTCCTTTCGACAAGATATGACGAGGGAAAAGCTATTAAAAATTTCCTTGCGATTTCCCACAGTCCAGGATATTTTTCGGGTATTTCTGCTTGCAGCCAAAATGTTGGGTAGCCTTTTCTAAATTTCACCTTCAGCTCCTCATTAGTTCGCTCTGTGTTCGCTAGTGAGCTCGAGCAGCTCCTCTTGTAATACAACATTGGCCACTTCCGTTTCATCAAATGGATTTATTATCCATGGTGGTATATCCATCGTCAGTATATCTTCAAACCTGGTTTTGAAGTCATCATGCAGGGCACTTAAATGTTGACTGTAGGTATGGATATCCTCATCAATACATTCTACCTGCGACAAGTTTGGAAATTGAGAGAATTCGCGCCGACTAATGTTTTGCTTCATAAATTTCAATTTCCCAAGAAAAGCCGAAATTATCCCCTTTGTTTTTATTAAATTCAGGCTGTCCCCTTGTAACTGCAAGTTAATATCATTAAATTTTTTAAACAAATCTGTCAAATACGCAATGTCTGCTTTGAATTTGATCAAGTTTTCTTTTAAATCTGGATCTCTACTTTCTAAGAACTCTAATATGGAATCGAAAACAGAGTAAAATCTCGTTAAGCATGCACCTTTCGACAACCAGCGTACTTCAGTATGTAAGAGCAGTCGTTGGAAGTCTTCATCATTTTCGTCGCACAATTGAGCAAATAAACGTGTATTCAATGCATTGCTTCTGATTTTGTTGACAGCTTTTATTACAAAATGAAGAGATTGGTTCAACCTGTCACTTAAATGTTTTGCCACAAGATGTTGTCGGTGGATTACGCAATGAATAGCTGTAAGTCCTGGTATAATTCTTTTGAGATGACTTATAAACCCACGATATCGCCCGACCATTGCAGGAGCTCCGTCTGTTGCCACTGAAATAATGTTTGTAAATGGGATCGATTTTTCCGTAAAAAAATTACTCAGGACATTAAATATTGATTCGCCTTTAGTGTCAGTCTCCAAAGTTCTGGCAAATAGCAATTCTTCGTGAATTTCTTCCTCAACAATAAATCGGACATATGCCAATAGTAATGCTTCATTACTGGGTAAGTTGACTCGTCCAGTTGTATAGAAAAATGAGTTTTTTGCAGATGATTGCACAAAAAGCTTTCGATATCAGAGCTCATTTCATCAATGCGTCTTTGTACAGTATTGTTACTTAATGGAATTCTTTTTAGTACGTCAAATGGAGATTTGTGCAAAACAGTTTTTAAAACCTCTTCAACAGCGGGTAAAATTAATTGTTCTCCGATAGTGTGCGGTTTTCCAGATTTTGCTATAAGTAATGAGATATTGTAAGATGCCCGCAAGCCATCATCGTTACTTTGAGATGTTGAAGCGAACATACTGTGCATGGTGGGTCTCTTTCCATATTTTTCTTTCAATGTTTGAAAATATTTTAAATCTTTACCTATTTTATCAGTATGACACCTTTTTAGATGATCTTCGAGCTTTGATGGTTTCATAGAGTCATTGCTCAAAACTTTGTTGCATAATAGGCACATGGGCAATTGTTTGTCTGCCTCTGATGGAACAAAACCATATTTCAAATAATCGACACTATATTGTCGACATTTTTTCTTTGCTGTAGCCATGTTTCGTGTCAGTTACCTTACCTGTAAAAAAAATGTTTTAGTAACCAAGTTTTTTTCTGAATATAGGTATCACACCGCAGCCTTTGTCAGCACGCGGAAATAGAATTACGGCTTGTAAAGGGACCAACTAATAAACCGCTGAGACAAATACAAACGTTTTCACAAAACGGTATCAATTTTAAAGTACATAATTTACCACTAATTTTTAATAGTATAAATAAAAATTAGTGTACTCAGTATCGAATACTGATCATATTTGTGTAGGAAAAAATAAACGTCGAAATCCCAAAATTGTCCATAAAAACGATAACTAACATTTTATTAAATCAATGAGTTCACGCGCTCCGTGTATTTGCGTATTTTTTGTCTGCGGCTTCATTGTTAAAACGTGACAAACAGGCATCGAAGTTCAAGCCCCGCCCTTTTCCCGTCGCCCGCGCACCGCTCGCTCTTTCCGAAAAGGAATAGTTTTGATAAAATAGTTACTTCAAAATCAATTTAACATGATTATGAAATTACTGTTTTATAAAATTAGTAGTTATTTGCAAGAAAAATTACAAAATTAATTGCTCTGCAATATTGCTTATTCGGCCTTTTTAGAGAGGCAGTGCTTTTCTCGTGAAAAAACAATTGAATAAAACGTGCTGTGTTTGTCTTCAAATCGAAAGAGGACAATTAAAATATCTGTAAGTTACTAAGTTACCTATCTATACAGGCCGTTGTGATCAACCGACTAGTACACGTAAACAAAATACTTAAGTACTATAACAAAAAAAGGTAGGTTACTTACTTTTCTCCGGCACTAGCAAACACAGATATAAATTTTCTCACAACTTTTTTCCAAATTCCGCCTTGTTTTCGAAATTCCGGAAACAAATGAATGCGTTTGGTTGCCTTTGGCATCAAGTATTTATAGTGTTGATCAAGTTCATGTCTGAACAAGCATTAAGCATTGTCGGGCGGATAGCGCTTTGCAAGTCTGTACACGAAATTGTACGTAATATCGAATACACAAGTTTGGACAAGTAACAGTCGCTTGCCTTATTAAAATATTATCTGCTTAGATAGGTACTTAAAACAATGTAGGTAGGCCCTTATAAAAACTATGCTTACATTTTTGCTCTTTACTATCAAAAGCAGATAAATTTTCGTGGACCCCCATTAACATCTTATGGACCCCCATTTTTTGTTCACGCCTACGTAGACCCCCAGCAAGTCTCCCGTGGACCCCTGGGGGTCCACCTGGACCACTTTGGGAATCACTGGTCTACACAGACCGACGTCACCTTTATAAAAAACCGTTTAATTTTGATTCCCCAGCTTTCCGGACGAGATCAAAAAAAGGCGGAGATACCTCTCGTCGTGCTTCGAAAAGGACCACTGCCAGTTCCTCAAACGAAAAAATAAGTGATGAAGATTACGAAATAGTAAGCTGTGACAGTGATATTACGGGTATAAATAAAAGGTTGTTAAAAATGTAATAAAATTTATTCAGAATCAGTATTTGATGTTTCATTTTTATCATCTATCCTATAGCCTAAAGTATCTATAATATTAAAATAATGTAATAATTTTGGAAAAAATAAAGGATATAATTTTTTCTTACATTTACGTAAGGCTTCGCAAGGTCTCCAAGTATACGAATACATTCTAGTTCTAAATGCAGTATCTTTGGGAAAGATGTCATTATTAGATAATACAATACATGGAGTACGATTTACAATGGCATCATCTTGAAATTTTACTTTTACATTCATTGTATCGCCACCGAATAACATTTTTATAGTTTCAAATGCACTAGTCTCGCAATGTGGTTCGTTCCATAATATAATTCTTCTATTGACACATTCTTGCAAGGGAAAATTGTTATATTTATTAAAATTACCAATTTGACCAGTAGGGGATGTAGGGGAAGTGGGGAGCGGCGACTGGTTGGACGTAATCATGATCATGGTCATGCGCTTCGCGCGACCGATCGATTGTCCAACCAGTCGCCGCTCCCCACTTCCCCTACACGGTCGTCCACGCAGTGGGGAAAACGGCAGGCCTGCCGTTTCTTTCTCTTTCTACCGGGCGTAATGATATGAAGTCGTTAGAATAAGTACTCATTGTTCGACGACTTATAAATACGTGAAGTATTAGTTAAGAAATTAGTATGTTTCGGTTCGGTGAGCACAATAGTACGAGTAGTGAAAATGAAAACTCCGGTCAGTTCGCCAGTACCGTCGACGTCGAACGGTCGTTCGGGGAAGAATTTATCGGTGCATTTTCCGATATCACCACCCCAAGGAATATCATCAAGCGGAGAAGAAAGCGACGCAGAAGTGGAGAAACAAGAAAACAATCTCAGCGAGTTTTTGCAAATGAAGAAATCGTCTCAGAATCAATTACACGAGACAAGATCATGCTTGCCAAGCAAGCTCAAGATTAGGTTCATACATTTGTAAGAATAAATCGTACATCTTTTTGATGTTCAGCTCAGGAGATAGATAATAGCGAGAGCTTTTCTTTCTGCCATAGTGCGATTCGCGTCGAGGAAAACTTCTTATATGGGAATGGACTTTTGTAACCCACTCATTTGATATACGGTTCGGTCTACTTTGATGCTTACCACGTTTGGACTCAGCTGGTGCAGTAACTGTAGGGTCACGATAGGCTTTAGCAACGTTATCCACACGTTTTTTTGATATCCCATGAATAGATGCAAATCCGTTTCTGCAAACTTGGATATTTCTGTTCCCTAATTTAATGAAGTACTTGTGGGAACAACTTCGTTTCATCCCTGTATTAGTTTTGGGTCGTTCTCGTGCTACATTTTCTGTTTTGATTAAACCACCTAAATATACGTTTTGCACATAAGCTTCACCCAGTTTGTTGAAATTTTCTAGTACTAATTTCCTCTCCTTTTCATTGATATTGATAAAACACTTATATATTTTACAACAACAGTCTGGTCCGGTTTTTCTTTCGGCTATCTTGCGTCCTTTATAATCTATATAACTCTTTCCAGTTGCAATGGATTTTTTAATCACATTCCTCTTCCATTCTGAAGAATTTTGTGATTTTCTTTTTTTTGACGTTATACCACTTGTTGACGGTCCAGGATCACAAACATTAGATTCACCCAACACACTCGTAGCTACAGTTTCATCTTCATAAGTTTGCGTTCGATATGATGACAAAACAAGATCACTGTCGTCACTGTCGGCACAACATGATCGGTTCCGAAAGTGATCAGCTGGAGGCTGGTAAAGATCGGACGATCCACTACTAAATGGTTCAGAGTCACTCATTTTACTCACTCTGTAAGTCTTACACAATAAAATAGAACTTGAAATATGAGGTTATTAATTACGTAGTTTCTTTCGGATCAAACTCTAAACGTGTACTGACGTGTGTTGTTGCAAATTATCCAATACTTTCTTTCGGTGCAAAATAGGGGCAAGTCGGACCTGCCTCCTTCTTGCACCAAACAATCATAGGTGGCAGGTCCATTTTACTTTATAACTCGCTTGTTTTTCATTGGATCTGCTTCTTTTTTGCATCAATCGATAGCATATTTTTTTGTCAAAATTACTAGCAAAAAAGGCGGAAATTTCAAAAAATTGGATTTGCCTCCCTTTTGCTGCAAGGTCCTCTTGATAAATTGTGAAAATTATCACAGTCTTTCGAAATAATACAAAAGTATCAAGAAGTTTTCATAAACAGATACTAACCTAAAATTGAATGATGGTATCCAATTGTCGTATTTTTTCTGCGTTAGTCCAATTTATTTCACTTCTTGCACATCTTTAAATTTCTTACTCATTGTGAATAGAAGCTTTATCGTAGCGCTTTTTACAGTTTTCGGCATTATTTATAATAATGATGAAATATGTAAATACGATAAACAAAATTCAGAAAATGAGTTGAGCGCAAACGTCAATGTTACGACTCTTGACCGGCAAAATGTGTTGCTATATCAAAGTTTGCAAAAAAAGCCGTGGACAGCTTTCGTTGGCCAGACTATTATTATTAAGTTCAAACGACATATCGTTTGAAGTGTTAGCTTCAGAACTAAAACTGCTTTCAGTTATTGTGACGTTTTTTTCAAATTAGGTATCTCTTTCTCTTGTAGTGTACTAAATATTATTTCCTCAGTACCGTAAAATGAGGCTACTTTGCACCAAAATTTACTCCAAATTTCAATAACCTTGATTTTCTTTGAAAATATATACTGTAGTTTGTTGATATAGGTATGTATCACTATAAAGTCGTACATATCTTCTATAGTACTGCAATGTTTCTTTGAGCTCTAAATATTGTTTTGATATATATAATAATCTTAAATTTAGGAGCAATGTTTGGTTCACTTCAATTTATTTTGGATCAAAACTTATACTTAGAAGCGTTTTGAGCACTTTTACACCGTTGTAAATCAAATTATGCTCAAATAATAATCATCCTAGGCTTATTTTAAGTAGTTCCAAAGAAAATTGAAAAGCCAGTAGCTGATTATACGTGAGTAACCCGAGAGATCATAATTTCATAAAACATACCATATTTTTACTTTCAATCTTTATTTTTATTATAATAATAGTACTCTTTCAGTCTTTGTATTCTTTTACATAGACAATAATCAACAACACATATAAACAAACTTATAAAATAGCATTACGGTGTAAGGTAATCAAAATAAGTGAGATAACAATGATCAGTCTTAGTAGGAACCAATTTACTTAAGTAATTAACAATCAACAAAAATAAAAAAGAAGTCTTCTAAAAAGGTCTCTTAACATTAGTAATAATAGATCAATTGTCTTTTTTTTAAAAAAAAAAAGACAGGTATCGTATACCTATCCCCATATTTAGTTTAGTTCTGGAACAGTAAAATCGCCGTCGACCATTTTTTTTTTTTTGGCGGATTTGTGCTTCCTAATGTTTCGTTCCACTGGTAATGAATTTCATCTTTTGGTTTTGGCCACTTCCAATTCTTGGTTTCCTTTGTCATTAGAAATAGAGTTTAACTCTTCAGTCAAACTCTTTCCAGGCGTGATTTTTAATTTTGTACGACGTTTTCTTATATTGGAACCTTTTGCTCAATCTACACTCTTCGCTCCAAGCGTATCAAGAAAAGAATCTTGTATAGCAGACGCGTCAGAAGCTTTCGGCAACCTCTCTAATAACGGATTGATGTTAAGTGGATATATACCACATTTCCGAAAGCCAGAAATCAAATCATCTTTCTGTGTTGCTGCTAAAACTTCAAGAAGCCTGTTTAGTAACACTGGGAAATTATTTTTTTGGATGGTTGTATCTCGATGGCTGTATCTGCCTTGTTCACTTACCTTCCATTATGAGATAATGTTTCCCCAAGCCGTTTTCATCGGACCAAAGTACGCCACAACTAGCGGCTGGGTCAGATGAGTGCTGTTAGGTGGAAGGCAAACAAATCTAACATTGTGCTTATTACATGCATTAAGTACATCAATTGAAATATGTGAAAACAAATTGTCTCCTATGACAACTTTAGGACCGTCAAGTTTCTTGAGTCTCGGCAGCATATGACTAAAGAACCAGTCATTGAAAATATTCTTATCAAACCAACCTAATGGACTGGCATTATATCGAACATTATTTGGTTCATTCTCCATCCAAGTATTCCATAGTTGTTTAACCTTATATACGACATACGTCTTACCACTGTGTGTCCATATTCGCCAATAATTATTTCAATTTCATACTTTGGATCAGGTTTATGTTTTTTTACCGGTACCACTAAAAGGCCAGGATTTTATTAAATCAATCTTACTTGCTGATGTTGGAGCCTTATGTTTTACCACAGAGTGATAGGGTGCGTGGTCCATGCGCCACGCAGTTGCGGGCCGTTTTTTGGATATGCGTCACTTGTATGTGGCGTATGTGAGTCAGTTTAAAGATAAAAAGAAAACAGATTTTTCATACTATTTTTTGAGATCAACCACAAAAAAACGTTTTTTTTTTTATTAGGTGAAGTTGAAATATTATGCACTGTTTCGTGCGTACAAAAGAGATAACAAGACGTCCCCAACACACACCCACTCTTCATGAGAAAATTTTAAATGGCAATTACTGCTTTAATTATCAACCAATTTTGTTGATGTTTTCGGAATAAGCATTACATACATTACTTTACATTTCGAATAAAAATCTTGTCCAAGTATGAACACAGTAAGTAGCCTATTCTTCTAATGTCTAGTCCATGGGTATATCTCTTACAACACCCATTCGGAAGATGTGAAATTTGAGAATTATAGCGCGCAGTACTTAAATTCTCGGTTAGGTTAGGTTAGGTTTGAGGTGGGGTGCAGGGCAGAGAACCTCCTCGAGTGCCCGGTCCTTTGAAAGCTTTGCATTCTCACTTGATCTCAAGGATCCGGTGAGAGGGCGGGCTGACAAGGGACTCGGGACGGTGCACCCTGGGCGACAGTTAATAACTCCCTGGTAGTCGGGGTCTTATTGGCTGTCGGCCAATTTCTGCCAACAGCCCACTCCACCGCCGTCTATGATGAAACGGCGAATGGATGTGGGTCTGGGGGACGGGCGTGGTCCATTTATGGGCCACTGCCCGATTTGGGGGGGTGGCCGAAAGGCCAATTGAGGGGGCCGCAAGGCCATGGCTGGAGGGCGTCGTGGTAGAATGCTAACGCGACCCCATGGCGCCCTCAACAGCCGGTGCGGAAACGCCGGAGGGGTTTTAGTGGGTAGTCTGGGCCGATTAGCGGCCCAGGAGTCCCACACTTTGTGCGCAAATGCATTTCCCCTCCGTTAACAAAAAAAAAAAAAAAAAGGTTAGGTTTGAGGTGGGGTCCCTTGTCAGCCCACCCTCTCACCGGATCCTTGGGATCAAGTGAGAATGCAAAGCTTTCAAAGGACCGGGCACTCGAGGAGGTTCTCTGCCCTGCACCCCACCTCAAACCTTTTTTTTTTTTTTTTTTTTTTTGTTAACGGAGGGGAAATGCATTTGCGCACAAAGTGTGGGACTCCTGGGCCGCTAATCGGCCCAGACTACCCACTAAAACCCCTCCGGCGTTTCCGCACCGGCTGTTGAGGGCGCCATGGGGTCGCGTTAGCATTCTACCACGACGCCCTCCAGCCATGGCCTTGCGGCCCCCTCATTTGGCGTTTCGGCCCCCCCCCCCCAAATCGGGCAGTGGCCCATAAATGGACCACGCCCGTCCCCCAGACCCACATCCAGTCGCCGTCTCATCATTGACGGCGGTGGAGTGGGCTGTTGGCAGAAATTGGCCGACAGCTAATAAGACCCCGACTACCAGGGAGTTATTAACTGTCGCCCAGGGTGCACCGTCCCGAGTCCCTTGTCAGCCCGCCCTCTCACCGGATCCTTGGGATCAAGTGAGAATGCAAAGCTTTCAAAGGACCGGGCACGCGAGGAGGTTCTCTGCCCTGCACCCCAGTAGTAAACCTTTTTTTTTTTTTGTTAACGGAGGGGTAATGCATTTACGCACAAAGTGTGGGACTCCTGGGCCGCTAATCGGCCCAGACTACCCACTAAAACCCCTCCGGCGTTTCCGCACCGGCTGTTGAGGGCGCCATGGGGTCGCGTTAGCATTCTACCACGACGCCCTCCAGCCATGGCCTTGCGGCCCCCTCATTTGGCCTTTCGCCCCCCCCCCCCCCCCCCCCAAATCGGGCAGTGGCCCATAAATGGACCACGCCCGTCCCCCAGACCCACATCCATTCGCCGTCTCATCATAGACGGCGGTGGAGTAGGCTGTTGGCAGAAATTGGCCGACAGCTAATAAGACCCCGACTACCAGGGAGTTATTAACTGTCGCCCAGGGTGCACCGTCCCGAGTCCCTTGTCAGCCCACCCTCTCACCGGATCCTTGGGATCAAGTGAGAATGCAAAGCTTTCAAAGGACCGGGCACTCGAGGAGGTTCTCTGCCCTGCACCCCACCCCAGTAGTAAACTTTTTTTTTTTTTTTTTTTGATTTCGCAGGGGAATGCGTTTACGCACAGAGTGTGGGACTCCTGGGCCGCTAATCGGCCCAGACTACCCACTAAACCCGTGCCGTCGGCCGCATTGCAGGGAGGCGCCTCGGATCTGACTAGCACAAGACGCCTCTGCGACTGGCCGGTTTCTCACCAGAAACCGGACTCACCACTCTCAGAGGCCCTCCGACACCTGGAGGACCTCTGCCACCGGGTGGGACTGTTTCAGTCCCACCGTTTATGGGGGCGCTTCCAGGCGCGCTAGGTAGCGCCTGCGTCGCACCCCCCTCTCCGCCGCCGGATCGGGTCCGCGAGGGGATCGTCCTCGCGGTCTCTTTCCTCGGCCTCCCTCTGCGACATGACGACTTCGCAGAAGGAGGCCATTGCATTCCAGGCGCTGTCGCTCTCGAGCATCGCGTTGGCGACACTCGGGAGCGACAGGTCCGTCCCGCCAAGCGCGGCGGCCAACTCCTGGCGCTGCCGGCTCCACCTGAGACACCGCTCAAGGACGTGTTGAGCGGTGTCCCGAGCCTCGCCACAGTCGTGGCAGCGAGGCTCGGCCTCCCTCTGGGCCACGCGGTGCAGGTACTCACCAAAGCAACCGTGCCCGGTGAGCACCTGCGTCATGCGGATGGTGAGAGGCTTGCGCTGCCTCATCATCCACTTCTCCAGGACCTGACGCAGGGCCTCCACTGTGCGGACACCGAACGCTGCCTGCGCCAGGTCCGCCTCCCACCTCCGCACGAGTTCCGCCTGCGCTCGCAGGCGCACCCGCCGCACGGTTTCCGCCGAGGGGCGCTCGCCGATATCCCTTCTGTTTGCCACAAAGTGGTAAACCCAACCTAACCTAACCTAACTCCTAGTGACCTAACCTACACATGACAGTTTTTTCACGACCTAATTCCATACAAATTAATTTTGCATAAATTAGCATATCTAATTTGGGTCGCGTTTTCGTAATCCAAATTACTCAAATTAATACTTTGTTACCCCTATTTCACTTATCCGTCCTTAACCAACATCGCCCCGTACCAAAGTTTTACAAAATCACCCTTCAAAGTCAAAAAGCCAAATATGCTCATGTGACAGTTGACGGGTTATCCCTTACAATGTCGACGAAAATCGAAATTTTTTTTTTTCGCTAGTATTCATCTACGGCCGCTGGGCCGTCGTTTGCGCGCCCCCCTGCGGCTAGCGCCGTGTCATATGTACCTCAAACCTTTTTTTTTTTTTTTGTTACCGGAGGGGAAATGCATTTACGCACAAATTTATATTATTATTTGATTTGGTCGTCATTTAGTGGAAATTTCTATTTCGAGCTCCTCCGTACTTGGAAAAGCGCTTATTGCCGTTGGTCCATCCAACCATGACAACCGTGTCATCGATAGATAGCAGTCGTCAGGCTGTATCTGACGCCTGAAAAAGTGTCATGTTTAAATGAAAAATTGTCAGTTAGATCATGTTCCCGCTGTCTTGTTTTGAATTAATTTGAATGAATGATGTCTATGACACGTTCCTTTACTAAGAATTCAATACAAGCAAGTCTGTACTCTAGAATTCCAAGGGTTCGTGTTATCTGACGCAACAAGTACTAATCACCCTCATTACTAATTACATTTACTTACATAAAATCCATTATGTTCACATTAAGCATAATGCGATGTACTATCGCCGGACAGCTCTTATCATTGTTCGTTCAAGTCACTCATCGCCGAATCGTCCTATCTATTGGCCGTTATATGACGGTCATGTAAGTAACTCTTACTATTATGTACATTGTTAGTTTAAATTGTCATTATTTCTTACTTTATACTATTTCTCTCTGTATTACTTCGATATTCTTTCTTTAACTCATGTATTGTTTTTTTTAAATTGCCTCAGGTATCCCATTGCTGGGCAAAGGCTTCCCCTTTCGCTTTCCATGCATGTTTGCCAAGTGAAGTTTGTTTTTTACGTGGTCATTCTCCAAGTCTACGTCCCTAAGGAACCCCGAATGATCATTATTAAGATTTTTTGCTAATGATTCTAAACTGCTAGATACAAATTTTTTAACGGTTTTTGAAAAAGAAATTTAATTCTCTTTATTTTGTTCTTCATCAACTGTAAAATTCAAAGCATGGACAATAAAATGAGCATCATAATTGCTAAGATTGTGTTATATTTTTAAGTTAATATTTATTACGACAAACTTATTAAAGTGATGAAAAGAAACTATTCGTTTTAAACATCTGACAAATCAAACTGACGTTTCTCTTATTGTTATTTTATTTTCCTCATAAATGGCAGAGGCCACTTTTGAAAACTGTTAGCTTTGCATATCATCTCAATGTCAAATAAAAAATTCCTTCGCATAGTCTTCACTCGTATGAGTAGGGACACGGTATCGAATAGAAAGTATTGATTCTGTACTCATAAGTAGTATCGAATGAAAAGTATCGTACTCATAAATGTAATGTATTATGTATCGAAACAAAAGTATCGATACTTCAAAGTATCGAGTACTTTTCTTGGAGCCTAATGACGTACGTACGCGTCAGAACTCTCAGAACATTAATATCAGTCAGTAAAAAAAAATAAAAGGAAAATTTATTACAATAATAAAGAGATTACAATAATAAGACGACTGTAACTTTACAAATTTGAAACTTTATGAAAAAAGAACTATTAATTTAGGCACACATCAAAGTTCCCATTCCTCCTCCGTACAATCACTTAAAAATAAGAGTTTATCGAGCCGTTTTGGCGATAGGCGGTTTCGGATTTTTGTTATAGTACTTCCTGCTTTAGAAAATAATCGTTCTGAGGGCACTGACGTCGCTGGAATTGACAAATATTCTCGTGCCAACTTGTATAATTTTGGGTAAACAACTTTCATATCTTCCCATTGTTTCAAAGGATCTAAGGAAAGTGGTGAAACCTGTGCAGACAAATAATAGTTTATTTCATCCTTTGTTTTGGACTGGAATGAAGATGAAGAACAATTTTTTTTGTTTTGTTTTTTTGTATGCGCTAACTTCTTATGATGACTCCAAAAATAGCCTTTGCACAAGCTCTAGCATCTCGAAAGTGAATATTCTTGAATCTTGGATCCAGTAAACATGAGATTGCAATCAAATGATTTTCTTCAATATGTCCGAATCTGCGTTCTATCTGTTTGATTATTTCTTTTTTTATTGTATTTATTACCCCATCATCGGTATTATCATCATCGCCTACACCTACAGCCACATCTACATCATTAATCTGCGCCTTCAAGCAGTTCACCATCGGTATTATTTTACTTATGGTCACATATTGTTCACCCGATAGCTCTTTGGTTACATATTCCAGTGGTTTCAATATTAAAATCAATGTTTTTATATTCTGCATTTCTACAGCCGAAGGTGTGGGTGGTGCTTTAGTATTTAACATTAAAATTTGATGAACAATCGGCGCTAATTCTATGTATCTCTGGAGCATATAATAGACAGAATTCCAACGAGTTTTAACATCTAAAATCAGTTTGAGAGGTTGAGAGCCAGTTTGCTTTTGACGTAAAGAGTCGCTGAGAATTACACTGCTCTTGAAAAATTTGACGATGTCTCGTACTTTGCTTACTAATGAACTGAAATCATTGACTGACATTGCAGATTCAGCGATAAGATTGATTGTATGAGCAAAGCAAGGCAAGTGCTTATTTTTTTCTAGAAAATTAGCTATGCCTGCTGTCATGTTTGAGCCGTTGTCCGTAACTACAGCAGTTATTTTTTCCAGGCTGATGTGCATACCTGCACAAATTTCTCTTAATTTGTCAGCTATGTAGTCACCAGTATGCCGTTGATCCAGTGCAACAGTAGCTATGCAACGCGATACAAGTCTGTCATCATGCAAATAATGAGCAGTAACCCCTAAATAACTGGTAACAGTCATCATCTCACTCCAAATATCACAGGTTAATGCCAAGTGAGAAATATTGTCAAATATGTTTTCAAATTTCAAATGCATGGTACTGTAAAAAGCATCGAATTGGGCTTTAAGTGTATCCACGCTTGGAATTTTAAACGACGGACAAGCTTGATGCATCAATTTTTTAAATCCACGCCCTTTCACAATGTCAAACGGTCTTTTATCAACGCAAATAAAATAAAGCAAGCATTTGCATAGCTTCAAATGATCCTTTCCTCCATAGGAATAAGAATATTTACGTTCTATTGTTTGTACAATAGAAAGTTGTCTTTTTTTTGGAAGTGGTGCACATGTTTCTGTAAGCTCACTGTCATAGATTGGAGCTTTCTTGACATCAGATGATGAAGGAGTAGCTAGAAATGTATCCGATTCAGGTGCTTTTGCTGTACTTGTCGATGGTTGTGGTTCATGACTCGGTGGCGGTGAATTCGGCGGGTGTAGCTTTTTATTAATCGTTGTTTGTATCTTTTCATCTCCTTTCCCACTAAAAAAAAATAACGGAATTAGTTTCGTGCTCCTAAAAAGTTCTTCAATGTAAAACGGGCATAATTATTATTTTTTTCTTTGATTATACAACTTCAAATTTATTTATTACTAGCAAATTCTAGCAACTTCGTTCGCGTGGACGTTAAATAAATAAATGGTTAAAAATGTATGTTTCAGTTATGGTAATAACAATATTAGCCTAAGTTAGGCCCTTATTTCGAAGTCACAAATAGACACGCCAATTTTGTTTTATTTTGATATGAATTGGATTAAATCCATTCAGCAGTTTAGGGCATTTTGGAACGCAGTAGTCGTAATGAATTTCGCCCGTTTTGGAACGTAGCCTTAGTAAGTAACAATAAAATATATGGAATCATTTTAGGTTAAGTACATTTAAAAAAAAACAGAAAATTATATTAAAAATACCTCAACGCATTAGAATGTTTCTTAAGATGTTTATTCATGTTTGACGTATTCCCTGACGTTTTTATGGTTTTGAAACAAATCTTGCATTTCACTTCGTTGTTGTTATTCTTGATAAAATACTGCCAAAGTTCACTCTTAGTAGGCGGCATTCTTCTAATGACTCAAATGTCGATACACAGCACAAATGATTAATAAGTTGTTTTATATTATACACCTTAAATGAAATAATAGTCAAGCACAATAATTATTGATGACAAGCATTAATGCAGCAGAAAAACAAATTGCGAAACGAGCTCGAAGAATTAAACAATATTATAATAACGGTGAACGAGTGAGTGATTGATTAATGAAGTAAATGAACGAATGGTTAGGAACAGAACTATAAACGGAAGGAACGAACGATTGTAATGTTTTAGATTAGAAGGTTCAGAACGATTGGACTAGATGGCGTTGCCATAAACATGCATGGCCGTAACCGTAAGGTCGCAAGTTTTAAGTGGGTAATTTCTGATATGTATTCGATACGATACCTGTTGAAAAGTACTCATTGAGTAAAAGTATCGAATACAAAGTATTGAGTACAAAAGTATCTGTATCGAAAGGTAAGATACTCGATACCACAAAGTATCGATACTTTTTTCGTGTCCCTACGTATGAGTTTGAAAGTTTATCATCATAAGTACAATCTAAATACCACTTATTCAAAAATTAAGACTAATTTTGAATATTGACGGGCAACGTAAATAAATGTTTTCAACAAAATGGCGGACTATCAATCAACTGAGGTACATCGGTATATTTATATTACGTAGCCCGCAAATATTCAAAATTGGTCACAGATTTTGAACAAACAAGATTTGTTGAAAAAAATTTTTCGATATCCATTTGTTTGGGTGACCATTTGGATATTTTTTCCTTTGAAGTAATCCACTTCGATATAATACACTTTTTTTTTTTTTGTTAACGGAGGGGAAATGCATTTACGCACAAAGTGTGGGACTCCTGGGCCGCTAATCGGCCCAGACTACCCACTAAAACCCCTCCGGCGTTTCCGCACCGGCTGTTGAGGGCGCCATGGGGTCGCGTTAGCATTCTACCACGACGCCCTCCAGCCATGGCCTTGCGGCCCCCTCAGTTGGCCTTTCGCCCAAATTGGGCAGTGGCCCATAAATGGACCACGCGCCCGTCCCCCAGACCCACATCCATTCGCCGTTTCATCATAGACGGCGGTGGAGTGGGCTGTTGGCAGAAATTGGCCGACAGCTAATAAGACCCCGACTACCAGGGAGTTATTAACTGTCGCCCAGGGTGCACCGTCCCGAGTCCCTTGTCAGCCCACCCTCTCACCGGATCCTTGGGATCAAGTGAGAATGCAAAGCTTTCAAAGGACCGGGTACTCGAGGAGGTTCTCTGCCCTGCACCCCCGATATAATACACTTATGCCAACCCCTGGTTCGATTCGCGAAGTACTTGAGAAATTAGTTTTTCTGGATCTTGGTCAGCTCAATTTTGGGAACAGGTAAAAGACAAGGGGTCATGTCAGAAAGCTGGCTGCGGCATCATTAATGTTGTTTTTGGTTTAAAAATCGTACCTTAGCAAGGATGTGTGAGCCGGTACATTGTCGTGGTGCAGAAGCCGTCGTGTCTTTGTCCATTGGTAATTTTGTTGATTTTCATAATACTAGAAACCGTTCCTATCGAAGTGATTAAATAGTAAATCTATTTTTTCGTTGGATGGACCGAGCACATTTAATGAAAAATCAAATTTATTATTTATAAGAATTTATGTTACAGTTCTTTGCACTGGATATTTTTTTTTTGTCTATATGTCTATATGTGGAAATAAGTTACTACGATAATGATTTAAAAAATACCTCTTCTTCATTTTGGTGTTGCAAATGTGGCATTCTATCAAGTCTTCAATTGAAGAAGTCAATGGAACTGATGAATTCAACATATTTTTTTTTAAAATAGCTCTCATGTCTTCTGTCCAACTTGACAAATAGTTACGTTAAATGCAGAATCAAACAGGGTCCGAAAAATTGTTTCATAATTTTCCACAGACTGAGTATATCAAGTTCCATACAAGCATTCATTATATCCACGTTGTAGGAAAAATCCTTGATTGGCTCACTGTTTTTTTACGAAAAACACAATAACACACTCAAATTCTTCACGGTTATAACGATGAAATAGAAAATTAAATTCTTTACTTTATTATTTATAAGAATTTATTTTACAGTCCTTTGCACTGGATATTTCTTTTGTTATATTTTAAATAAGCATCCTTGTTTTTAATTGTTATTAGTTTTGTTCTTTTTATTGACGTAATATTTTTACCGTACGTCACCATGGTCCCCATGCTGCTTTTTAGCAATTGGTTTTACTTTTTAAGATCAAGTATTTCGATTTTTATAACTTGCGTAGTATCGACACCATCCTCTACGTTTCTTGACACGTACGCCTTTATGATTCTACCCACGTTTGATTGCTTTTTTGAATTTTCTTCTTAAATTCTTTAATGACCTCATCAAACGATGTGTGTGAATGTGACTAAGTGAGTTAACATAATAATCTTCCTCGTCAGATGATATTTCTAAGTCATACTGCTTTAAGGTATTCTGGTTGAAATCAATTTTGGTACTCACACGATACAAGCAAGTCTACACGTGGAAATAAGTTACTACAATAATGAGTTAATAAATACCTCTTCTTTATTTTGGTGTTGCAAATGTGGCATTCTACTACGTCTTCAATTGAAGAAGTCAATGGAACTGATGAATTCAAATCATTGGATGTAGTTTGACAATCTTAATCCTTGTGTTTTTCGCTGTATTTGTAAATTTGTATCAGCTTGACGTTCCATCCTCCATTCAGTGGAGTGATTAGTGAATCTAAACATCTACGAGTATAAAATTGAAAAATAAGAAAAAAAAATGTAAAAACCACAACATATTTTTGTTAAATATAGCTCTCATGTCTTCTGTCCAACTTGACAAATAGTTTCGTTATCAATCAAACAGTATCCAAAAAATTTTTCCACAGATAAAGTATATCAACGTTGTAGGAAAAATTCGTGATTGGCTCGCTGTTTTTTTGGCATGAAATCGCACGTAGGGTTGTCCAACACGTTGTTATTATACAGGTAATCCACTGTAGCTTTCTCATATTTTAGCGGTTCGGCTGGCATGTGTGATACAGAGGTTTGCATTCCATCGCGTACTTGTACTGCGAATATTGGATTTTTTGATTTCATAAAATTTTAATTTAGGAATCTCCATGCGTTGTTTTTGTAATGAAATCTTCCATCTGTTGGTATGTGTTCTTTTTCGTTCATTTTTCCAATTGAGTTTGTTGCATTTAAATATTTGGTTGAGCGCAACTAGCGCAATTAGCGCTGGTAGATACGAGTATTGTTCTATGCTGTTTGGTGTTTGTGTTGATGATGCTGTGTCGTATATTCCGTGATGGTACCAGTATTCAAATCTGTTGTCTATGAATCTTCCTTAATATGCTCCGCTTTGTACGTCTCCTGCGATTTGTCTATGTTGTCCTTGTACAGTGAATGTTCGTAATGGTTTTCCATATAATATATCCGGTGTAACTTTTTCTCCTAATTTTATCATTCCGTGCTTTCCCATGTCTTCCCATATTCCAATTGTTGTTTATGAATTTGCATTTGCATATTGTACGTTTCCTGATGACGCTACGAATGGTGTTCTGTTTTTACCAATAACGACGATACGGACGGCTTTCGACTGACTACTATTTTACTCGTGATTTGACGAGCGTGTTGAATGAAATTTGATACTTACAATGTGTTCCTACAAAACAATTTTTCATTTAGGTGATTAACGATTGGAGCAATTTTATAACTTTCCGCCTCACTCGGGGTATGGGCGTTGAAATTTATCGCAAGATTATCAACGAAATGAAGCATGCTTCCGAGGCCGACGAATCTGTTGTATGTCATATACGACCCAAAGTATGGAGTTGTCAAAAATGTTCCGATATACCGAGCAGTACTCCGGCAATTCAGACTTAATCACAACTCCAGTCTCGAGTATGAGGGCAAAGAATACCTATAACTTGTTCACATCGGTATCCATCCATTGCAACATGACTGTTGGCTGTTCTCTTCAAGAGTCCCGTCTTCAATTTTATTTAGGATATGTACGTCTTCTATTGCTCTAGTGTACTTAACTTATGAATGTTTATGTGCGTGTTTATTTAAGAGTTCTAAATGTATGAAGGGTGTTCTAATTGTAGGAGGTATGGGGTCAAAATAAAATACTTTATGTAATTAAATATTGAAATATTTATTTGTACTGTTTAAGCACTGGGAAGCCATACGTCCGTCTAACAAGATCTCGTGACGCAGAGTGTGTAGTCAAAGAAACAGGTAGATTTCATAAGTAGAACAAAGGAACATTGTTAGGGGTATTAATTTTTGGACTATGAACTCCAACACGCCCCCTCAAAAATTAATTCCTAACTTCTAACTAATTATTGGTTTACAATTCTAAACCTGGTATACAACAGTTCTACATTGCAATGTAAGTGAATATCAACTAACTAGACAGAACAATATTACTTCCAAGTGAGGTCTGGGAAATGTGTATAATTATGGTCCAACATTTGTTGCAAAGGATCAGGGAAAACCCAGAAAAACCTGACCAAACCATTTCATGAAATTGTACTTAAAACTATAGCTTATTCTAAACCCAATTCCTTTCTCAATCTTATAAAAGCCACCGCTGGTAACGGCTTTGTTAATAAATCAGCCAACTGGTCACCTGTGGAAATATAGTTTAATTTTACTACATTTTTCTCACCTCCTCTCGCGAAAAATGATATTTTATATCAATGTGTTTGGATCTTTTGTGACTTGTTGGATTGTTTGCTATGTTTATACAACCGTTGTTGTCCTCATATAAAATAATGGGCTTATTTATCTTTAAGTTTATACTTTCAGCTAGAGACTTAAGCCACAATGCTTCTTTAACAGCTTCATACAAAGCCATATACTCGGATTCAGTAGATGAGGCTGCTACTGATGTTTGTCTCTTTGTACACCATGTTATAGTACTTTGGTCAAATAACTTAAATACATAACCAGTAGTGCTTCTTCTATCATTAGAATCATGGCCACCCCAGTCAGAGTCGACATATCCACATAGAATATTATTATGATTCTTTCTCGTATATGTTAACTTCAAATCAATTGTCCCTTTAATATACCTTAGAACTCGTTTTAAACACAACCACAATTCTTTGTTATTCTTATTTGTGTACCGACTAAGAATATTGACGCTGGTACTAAGGTCCGGACGCGTACAAAGCATAATGTACATTAAACAACCGATCAGGTGTCGGCACGGTGCGTCACACGCCTTATCAGAGTTTAGAGCTTCATAGTTTAATTTAAGTTCGGTCGGTGTGCTAATAGGGTTGCACATGCTCATATTAAATTTATTTAAAACTGTTTTTATGTACGCACTTTGATCTAAAGTAATTTTATCATGGTATCTCTCTACTTTAATGCCTAGGAATAGTTTAATTTCACCTAAGTCAGTCATTTCGAATTTGTTCATTAAATAATTTTTAAAATTACTCATAATTTGAAAATCTGCACACGCAATTACTAAATCATCAACGTATAATATGACGTAAATATTTTTAGTGATGTCTCCCTTATCGTTTATATATATGCACTTATCTACTGGAGAGTTTTGAAAACCTACTTCTTTAAGGGATTGTTCAAATGTTTCGTACCAACATCTTGCTGCTTGCTTCAAACCGTACAGAGCTTTATTAAGTTTACAAACATAATTATCTTTGCATTTTACACCTTCAGGGGGCTTACCATAAACTTTAACAAAACCATCATGGTTTTCGCCCATCTTGTTTTAAGCTTAAAATAATATTGTTCCAAATCGTACCATGAACTTTTAAAACAAGATTGTTGTATTCCTGCTTAGAGTTGTGAAAGAACGAATGATTTGTCTATTCCCTGGCGATTGTGAGAGCGAGACTCCGCTATATAATTCGTATAGCTGCATCACTTTTACGCAGTGTTCCGATTGACTCTCGTTACGAAATATTGAATTTTAAATTTAATATATTGAATAATTCAATATATTAAATTTAAATGTGTGTTTTTAAAGTTGATTTTGTGTTCAAAATATATAAAATACATTTATATTATTAAATTTCAATTACTACAAATAAAAAATGAAATTTGGGTTTTGATTACAAACGAAGCTGTGCACGCAAATGAGATTCGGAACATTTTTTTACGTTTTATAAAGACAACTGACAGTTCACGCGCAGTCACTCAAAAGGTCTCGCACTGAGTTTGTTTAGATAAAAATATTTAAATAATAGCTTTGGCTTATTCCAAGTAAGTTAAATGCGGGGTCCATATTCACAGGTTTTTCTCGAGAGAGAACTGTGAATGGGGACAGCGTTCTCGTACTCTTCTCCTTCCTTTGTTGAACGAGGGTCTAGCAGTAACAGAGGAGCCGGCATTGTCGCTAGCCTAGCCTTTCATGCCTTGTGGAAAAAATAGTAAAATGTCTATTATTTTTTTACATTCATCATCATCATTTCAGCCGCAGTCAGTCCACTGCTGGACATAGGCCTCTCCCAATGATTTCCAAAATGATCGGTTGGCAGCAGTCTGCATCCAGCGTTTACCTGCGACCTTTTTCAGGTCATCTGACCATCTGGTCGGTGGATGTCCAATGCTACGCTTACCGGTACGTGGTTGCCATTCGAGACCCTTTCTGCCCTTCGGCCATCGGTTCTCCGCGCTATGTGCCCCGTCCACTGCCACTTTTTTATATTAAGTTACTAAAATAATTAAGATGTTTTTATTTTTAGGTTTCTGTCTAACGGCTTGCTCTAAACGACACGGCGACATTGAGTCTCTTAGAAAATCTCTGGAGCAAGCAATGGCGAAATTTCCCATGGCAACAGTGCGTGAATCCATAGATTCATGGCCAGACAGATTAAAAGGCCTTTAAAAGCCAAAGGTGTCCACTTTGAACAGAATATTGTTTTTATTTTTTGCTGAGGCTAATAAATATGTACATATAAGTTTTAGTAATATTACATTACTTCATAAAAAATGCATTTTTATTTGTAACAGAACTTATGGCCGGACGAGGTATACTTAAACAACATCACGTAACTAACACAAAACAAATCTAACACATAATAATGAAAGATTCAACACACACAGTCGCACACTAATAGTTTTTTGCACAAAGTTAGAATTTACCATGAATTTACCTTGTTATTTGTAACACAAGATCATTGAAAGAATCACACTCAACATGAAAAAAGTTTTGTTTCCATCACATCCGACCAACTTTTTCAAGATCGCTAAATTTGACGTAAAAACAACATTGCTAACTGTCAAATACTGCTCATGGTACGAAATTGAATGAACAATTTACTGTGACGTCATCAAAACTGCTAGGAAATGCAAGCTTATAGTAATATTGTTTTTTACGTGTCATGGTACGAATTTCGAGAGTAATATTAAAATAATACTGCTATAAGACATTATGGTAAGCCCCCAGGAATTTTCATATAGATATCTTCCTTCAGTGTACCATTCAAAAATGCTGTCTTTACATCCATATGATGAATAATTAAATTATAATGATTTGCAAAACTAATTAAGAATCGAAAGCTTGCTATCCTAGCAACCGGTGCAAATGTCTCATTGTAATCTGTAAGATATTCGTGACTAAAACCTCTAGCCGCAAGACGTGCCTTATATCTTGAAGATTTGTTATTTGTGATTGATAAAGCGCTATAAATATCATATTCATTTTCTGTATATGATTTAGGTAGACGAGTTTTGAGTCTTACACTCCTACGTAAAAACGATTCATCAAGTTTATCCTGATTTTTGTTCAACAAACTACTCTCAGATTCAATTTCTGGCTCACATGGCATTTCATGACTACCGATTCTGCGAATTTTACTTGTACTGTATTCTTCATCAGATTTAAAGCCATCTGATTTAGGACTTGTACTATGAGACTTTGAAGACACTGATTTAATTACTAATTCACTATCAGTTTTGTCTTGGGAATATTTGTTGTTACTCCCTACAGGACTTAGTGTAGGCCTGGGTTCGATGAAATTAGTCTCATCAACTACAACGTCCCTTACAGTTTCAAACTTTTCGCATTCTGTGTTCCACACTTTGTAACCGTTGGATTCATAACCTACCAATATTCCTTTCCATGACCTGTTGTCAAATTTATTTTTACTGGTTTTGTTATGAACATACACAGTTGAACCAAAAACTCTGAGATATTTAATTCTCGGTTTCCTATCATGCCACATTTCATATGGTGTTTTGAATTGACTCAAAGCTCTTCTTGGTGTAATACATATTAATAACTGCAGTTAAAACTGCATTTTCCCAGAAAGTTTTTTTCTAATTTAGTGCCATTTAACATAGCACGAGCTTTTTCTGTTATAGTGCGAACCATTCGTTCTGCTACACCATTTAATTGTGGGGTTCTAGGAACAGTTAAGTGATAGCTTATTCCTGTTTCTTTACAATAATTTTTCATTTCGGTAGATAAGTATTCGCCACCGTTATCAGTGTAAAGATTTACTATTTTTAAATTAAACTTAGCTTCACTTTTAGCTACGTAGCTTTGAATGCTGAGAACACTTCGGATTTGTAAGTTAACAGATACACTACACAGTAATGTGTGTAATCATCAACAAATAAAACAAAATAGTTTCTATTGTTAACTGTCGGGGGTATTATTGGGCCACAAACGTCAGAATGTACTATAAAGAGAGGGCGTTTTATGTAACTTTTGTCTTTTTCTTTATTAAATGGCAGGCGAGTCTGCTTCCCATTTATACACGCTTCACACAATTTGTCATTTGGAGAAACTGTTTTTATTTCATGTATGTCATCAATCATATTATGACTTTTTATCTCTAGGAATTTAGTTTTACTTATATGTCCTAGACGACGATGCCATAATTCATACTTATTTGAATTTACATAATATGTTTGGGAAATTGACTCACCTTTTATAGCAGGTATTTTAAAATCTACAGCAATCAAATTATTAAGAGCTTTACCTTCTATGATAATTTTACCTTCCTTTAAAATATGTGTGCCTTTTTTTTAAAAAATGATTGTGAATCCAGCTTGCTACATTTTCGATACAGATAACAGATTGTATGGCACCTCTCTACAGAATAAAACGTTGCTGAGTACTCCTTGGATTCCCTTGTCACTTATAAGATTTATATCTCCTTTCTTAGTTGCTGAAATAAAATTATTATTTTTAGCTATGGAAATTTTGATTGGTGGTTCTAAATTTTCAAAGGAAGTAAATAAATCATCCCTGTTGATGATATAGTCAGAAGCTCCGAAGTCTAATAGAAATCTTATTGTAGAGTTATCTGTTTCAATATTGTGTGCACCAGTCATAAAAGCGAATCCTGAAAATGAATTGGAAGACGATGCCTCCTGTAGGGCAATCGTTTGGACTTGTCTAGTCCTCTCTGGAGCGTTATTTTGAAAATTTGTTTTCTTGAAATAAAAACAATCTTGTTTTTTATGTCCTTTACGACCACAGTGATAGCATTTCAAGAATTTAGATTTATTTGTCTTCTTCAATGTTTTGTGTTTTAAGTTGTGTTGTAATTGTGAATTATAGTATTTTTTATTTTTATATTTATCTTCGACATAAAGCACTTTGAGACTTGTGTCACTGCTTTCATTCTTTAATTTTACTTCATGGTCTAAAAGTCGAGTTTTTACAAAGGCAAGAGTGATATTGTCTTTAGATAACGTCTCAATTGCTGTGATGACACCATCATAGGTATTTGGAAGAGTAAGTAGTAAATGAGCCACTTTATCTGTTTCCTCTAATTTGGCTCCAGCAGCAGATAATTCCGTCAGCAAATCGTCAAATGTTGAGAAATGTTTTGTCAGTGGTATGTCTCCTTTTAATTTCAATCCCAATAACTGTTTCCTCAAAGCCAACTGAGTAGCTACACTTTTTCTTTCATAAATTGAATCAAAATGTCTGAAAATAGCTTGTGCAGTACTCTTGTCATCAACAAAACTCAGATATGAATCCGTTAAATATTCTACCAAAATACTTTTGGCAGCCCTGTCACTCTTTTCCCATTCAGCGGATTGCGTTCTAGGAATTTCGTCGTCGATAACACTGATCAAGTTTAATTCGGATAGCAATGTACGAATTCTAAATTTCCACACACTGTACTTTGTACTTTTCACCATCAAAGGGCTTAATGTTTCATTGTCACAACTTTTTTTTTTTTTTTTTTTATTAACTTTTACACAAAACTTCACACTTCACTTCTAATTGTTTTAGTTATACTGGGCCCATAACCTGTAGGAGGTATGGGGTCAAAATAAAATACTTTATATAATTAAATATTGAAATATTTATTTGTACTGTTTAAGCACTGGGAAGCCATACGTCCGTCTAACAAAATCTCGTGACGCAGAGTGTGTAGTCAAAGAAACAGGTAGATTTCATAAGTAGAACAAAGGAACATTGTTAGGGGTATTAATTTTTGGACTATGAACTCCAACACTAATGAAACCAGTGAATGCAGTTCACGAACGTCCGAGTATATTGACCAAAACACAATTTAAAATACAACTCACAATAATCACAAAGTTTATGCAGTTAGCATGCCTATATCTAATGACGTGCGGGGAACGACTGGCTCGACCGCACTTTGATACAAATTCATTTGCAGCGTCAGCTCTTAAGTAAGTACGGTGTACAACACATGAGTCCTTACATCACACCTTTCCTAAAATTTGGTACCTACGAGAAAACTCTATACAAACCAAATTTTTAGTAAGTAAAAGCAAATGCTAGACAGCAATACAAATATGCCACTAAGCAAAAGTTCGAATACAATAACAATGTCGCAACTTGATAACGTTACCTACAGGCAGTGTGATGTTGAATTTAAAATTGAAGCTAAATTATTTGAACTGGTTACAATAAGAAGGTTCTAAATTTATTGACAATCTTTGATTACTCAAGTACTACTGGACAATGAAATGTTTATTACCTGGGTTCGCTATCTAAAGGCAAGTACATACTGGGCGCTCGGCGTTGCGTTGAGCGCGCGTTGGTCGCGTTCACACACCGCGCTTAGCACGGCGTTCAACGAGCGTTTTGTAGGGCGAACATACTTTTGGCTCAGTTCGAAAATGGACGTCGAAGAGATTGCTTGTGTGTGGCTCCTCTACCGTCGCTATAAAAGACGACGACAAAGGCAAAGAGAATATTGGGTGCACCCTATACTGAGAGATAGACTGACGCATGGGTCTTTTGTTACATTATATCCAAAATTAAGACAATATGGGCCTAAGTTCTTTAATTATTTTAGAATGTCTGTGAAATCATTTGATGAATTACTGAGTATTATAAAAGCTGACATAACGGGTAATTCAACAATATTAAGAGACTCAGTTTCACCAGAAGAAAAACTCGTTATAACGTTAAGGTAAGTTTAAATATTTATTCAAATAAATGAAGACTGTCCGAATCTTGGCTTGAAGGTGACGGCACCCACGTCGACGTTGGCGGTGGTGGTGGCGGTGGCATCACAGACCACTGTTGTGATGGTGTTGAGGACCTAGCAGTAGTGTATCCGGAATAAGATGGTGTAGAATATGCGTATTGATATTGGTACTGATTTGTTTGTTGTGGCAATGCTTGATTCTGTGCTTTTTGAATTACATTGAGCAATTCAATCTTTGTTGACAGCCGTCGATTCTCAGGTACCTTCTTGAGCTCAGTGTATAATGATAAACAGAATAATTTGTCATCATCTTCATTAGTTAGTTGTGCTGTTTGAAGCTGTTGTCTTGCGTGCAAACTTTTTTCTAAAATATCAACTATTTGTTTATCCACTGCATTTATTTTTTGTTTTTTCCTTGTCCCTTCAATTTGTTCTTTTGGAGGTGGTATCAAGTCTTCATTTTCCGCATTGTTTAAATCAGAATTTGTTGCGGCAGGAGTTTCGAAATTGTTCTCTGTATCCTTATTTACTACGGAACTCTCTAGAAATTTTAGTTTTGCGAAGTATACATATGGTACATGTTTGGAGGATCCAGACCCAGATGGAAGATTTTTTTGCCGTTTAGACTCCCTTATGTAATTGTCTCGAATACTTTTCCATTTTCTTGTTAGTGTAGAACCTGAAAATAAATAATAAAATGCTATTTTTATTTTTGACAGATACTTGGCTACAGGCTGTTCGTTCGCAGAATTACACTATGGGTACCGTCTTGGAAAATCGACAATTATACAGATAGTGGAACAAGTTTGCAAAGTGCTGTGGAGCAAATCAAAATCTATGTGCATGCCTGAAATGACTACCGAAAAATGGAATGAAGTAGAAAAAGGTTTTATGAAATACGCCAACTTCCCAAACTGTATCGGCGCAATTGATGGGAAGCACATTGAAATAATATAACCGGAACATACAGGCTCGCTTTATTTTAATTATAAAGTTTATTTCTCTTCGGTCTTGCTAGCAGTGTGTGACGCAAATTATTGTTTTATATACGTTGATATCGGATCTTATGGTAAAAGCAGTGATTCAGCGATTTTTCAACACTCCGAATTTTATAAAAGAATGATGGATGGTAAATTAAATATTCCTAACCCGAAGCCAATATCAAATATCGATAGAACACCATTTCCTCACGTGTTTGTAGGCGATGAAGCCTTTGGAATCATGTCAAATGTGATGCGCCCTTACAGTGGAAAACAACTCACACACACAAAAAGAGTTTTCAATTACCGATTATCGAGAGCAAGGCGCTATATCGAATTTCGGAATATTGAGCAACAAATGGCTAATTTTCCATAGACCTATAGATGTAAATATTGAGTTCGCGGAAAATATCATCAAAGCATGCACCGTACTACATAATTACGTGCGTACACGCGACGGTTATAGATTTGAAGATACACTTTATCTTTCACCTTTACAACCTTTAAGTCCAGAAAATATACCACGCGGCAGTTTGACTGCTAGGACTGCTAGAGACAAATTTGCCCGTTATTTTGTAAACGAGGGAAAACTTCACTGGCAAGACAGTATGATATAAGTACTTACCTAACACGTTATTGTAAACAAGAATTCAATAAAATAATCACTCACCCAACAGTTTCTTTTTCTCCAAACTATCTCCAGCGTCACAAAAAATTTCTACAAGCTCCTCCCAATTACGTTTTTTAATCACTTTATTCTTATAATCGGGACTTTCCATATCCCAGATAGCTGGTCGCTTTTGAATTTCATCAATAAAGAAATCTGTATCAAAATGCTCGATCTCCATTTTCGTCGTATCGTGCGTCCACTCTACACAAAAGCGCGCGTTAAAATGTACAACAAAATCGCCGCCCATGTACCTCGAAGCGCGCAGCTGACGCCCGAGCAACACGCGTTCTAACGAAAAAATGAAGACGCGCGTTTGACGCGCGCTTGACCAGAAGCGCGCGCTTGCATGTGTACACTTCAATAGAATTCGGGGTTCTCAAAACGCGCGTTAGCAAAGCGCGCGTTTCAAAACGCCCAATGTGTACCCGCTCTAATTCCTGTCTTCTGCAGCGTCAGCTCTTAAGTAAGTACGGTGTACAACACATGAGTCCTTACATCACACCTTTCCTAAAATTTGGTACCTACGAGAAAACTCTATACAAACCAAATTTTTAATAAGTAAAAGCAAATGCTAGACAGCAATACAAATATAGTTCCATATTTGTGTATCGAGTTCAGGACCCTGGGGTCCTGAACTCGATACACAAATATGCCACTAAGCAAAAGTTCGAATACAATAACAATGTCGCAACTTGATAACGTTACCTACAGACAGTGTGATGTTGAATTTAAAATTGAAGCTAAATTATTTAAACTGGTTACAATAAGAAGGTTCTAAATTTATTGACAATCTTTGATTACTCAAGTACTACTGGACAATGAAATGTTTATTACCTGGGTTCGCTATCTAATTCCTGTCTTCTATGAAATTTGAAAGAAAATAAGTACCAAAATTAAAATAAAAGAACAAATAACTTTAACAAAATTTATTTGGAAACAGAAGTTGAAAGCTAACACAAAAAAACCCAATTTAAAAAAAATGAATTTAGGTTGAAAAAAAAAAAATGAAATTAAAAAGAGAATTAGGGGCGCAGGAGATCGAATGGCCAATATTTAGATCCCTTCTTTAGAGTTTTAAATTAAAAAAAATAAAATAAAGGTTAATAAAATATAGAATATATATATAGATGAGGAACTCTCCCCCCGTAACCCCCTCCCCCAACAATTGCAAGGATAGGAAATAAAAAAGCAAAATTTAATACATCTATTTTATTTTATAAACGTATTTTATAGCTTCCACCAACTCTAAAAATGGGTCTTTTTTTCTCCTTTTTTAAATTTCTCCTCCATTGATACTCGACAATTAAATCAGCAAAATCTTTGCAATTGGTATAATTACTAGACCGGAAAAATTTCTTGGCCACTCTCCACTGTGACTCAATTCTTTGAGTGTGGACGCCATCGGGTGCAATGAATGGATTGTCAGGGTCTGAGTGGTTTACTTTTTTGTGAATGTAACCATATTCACCCAGACAATCGTACGCCTTCCAGTAATCTGTATGAACAGTGGTGCCCGGCTCGACATGCTTCTGGATAAGGGGCACCAACACATCTGCAGAACGTACGTTGTCTGGGCACACTTCTAATCTTAGATCCTCAGACCCATCTTCAATGAGGCCAAGCACCCAATGGCCATCTATATGACGTCCTTTATTATACTTTCTTTTGCCAAATTTGGACTATCTTCCCTGGCCCTCCAATTTTTCCGCGAACATCTTGCGTTTTTTCTAAATAGTAAATCACTACCACCTCTACAGTAATTATACCAATCACATATTGTTGCTTCTGATAATTTTTTTTCTGATTCATATTTATATGGATCTTCATGTATGGCTTGCACATATGACCAGTTATGGGCAAATGCATATATCATATAAAATACATGTTGCATTTCTATTTTAATATTTTCGAAGAAAGTGCCTTCGGTTCGCGACTGTCTGCCTCTTCCTTTGCAGGATCCTTTAGTGCAGATCCATGATCCCAGTGATCTGTAAAAGAAACAAGTATAAAGATTAATAGATTTCTTTAACACCTATCTAAACGTATCCAAGCTTTTTTTGACTCAGTTCGAACGCTCCGCTCGCTTCGCTCGCTCCGCTTCTGTGGTTTACACAAGCCTAGCCTAACCTAACCTAACCGAGTTGGGTTTGTGACTAGTTTTTTTTTTATTTGCGGGGGGCTACCGCCCCCCTGCACCCCCCGCTGTTCGTTTTCTGACTAGTCAGAATTCTCTTATAATGTTTACTAACTAAAATGTTAAATATATTTATAAATACCTGTTTGTGGAGTACGTGACTTTCATCGGTACACGATGAGTTCGGCATTTCTTCTACTTTTGGACTAGATCGTTGCTCTCAGCAAATGCTACGCACTGCTCCCGTGTAGATAATTCCCTGATAACTTTGGAGAGATTCCACATCGCCACAACCTCCGACGTATATAAGTGACGTTTTGTCATAGGTTTATGGGGGCTGCCGGATGGGCGCTCCCGTGTCGGGCGGTGCGCGCTGGGCTTATAATGTAGCCGTCAGATCTAACCACCCAACTGTGATTACTCTTTATTTGTGAGGTGTAAATGTATGCCTGGCCCTTGGACTACGTACTAAATTATTCAGGTACTTAGCTGCTAGTGTTCCATGCGCTGCAGTGGTGATAACCAGATTGAAAGCGGATGCGGAATGAGACAAGCAGGAGTGGATAGTAGATAGTACGTCTTTAATTATGGAAATTACATGCACTCACACAGTTTCACAATATAAAGAAGAAAGAAAGAAGGTGCACAAGCGATATGGATAGTAGAGAAACTAAAGCTAATAATATTGAGCAAATAACACAAAATTCGCAAGACATGTAAACATGGTAAAATTGTAAGAAGCGATACGGACTTCGCGTAAGCAATAATAAAACTCTACTGTCAAACCTTGACAGGCAAACTCGCGTCGATGCTGGAGGATCACATTTAAGGTTAAGTGCCCACAGCATCTAACGCGGAAAAATTAGCAAATTGACATATTGCGATTTAAATAATTTATAAATCAAATATAAAAATCAAATCACTAGCTGAAAATTTAAACCAAAATAAAATTTTATCATCAAATCCTAACCTCTCTCATAAAAGTAATGATAATACACAACCCAAGTCGTATTCCTCACAATTTCACTCTCTTGCCATGCTTCACGCTACTGATGTTGAAATTGAGAATATCATCAATACTTCACGTGAAGATTGCGCAGTAGGTTGGGACAACATTTCAATGTCTTTGATTAAACGTAACAAGCATATACTTGTTCCCTTGATCACCCACATTTGTAATCTCTCTCTCACTACAGGCATTTTTCCTGCTGCCTTGAAAAAAGCTCTGGTTCATCCTATTTACAAAGCTGGAGAGCGAAATCAAGCAAACAATTATCGTCCGATTTCCATCTTGCCTGCGCTTTCTAAAATACTAGAACGACTTATTAACCTTCGCTTAACTTCTTATCTTAATACTTTCTCAATTCTTGCTGACAATCAACACGGTTTTCGATCCGGAAGATCCACAAATGGGGCTGTTCTGAAACTTACTGACTTTATTGCTCGCAATCTAGATGAAGGAAATAAATGTCTTTCCATTTTTCTGGACTTGGCGAAGGCTTTCGATACCGTTTCGACAAAAATCCTCATTCAAAAACTTGAAGCTATTGGAGTCAGAGGTGTTCAGTTGAAGCTATTCGAGAGTTTTCTTACGGATCGCACTCAACGTGTAGTTATAAATGGGCACATTAGTTCAGAACTTCCTATTTCATTACGGCGTGCCGCAAGGCAGTATCCTGGGCCCCACCCTGTTTTTAGTCTATGTTAATGACCTTTTTACCATAAATATTCCTCAATGCAGAATTATATCTTATGCAGATGACACCGCCTTAGTTTTTACTGGCAAAACTTGGCATGAGACTTATCAACTGGCTCAAAACGGTCTGAATGATGTATCTGAATGGCTTCGTCTTAACCTTCTTACCCTAAATGTTAAAAAATCACATGTTATCAACTTTTCTATTTACAATTTGCAAACAAATACCGCTACTCTAGCAAACCTGTCTATTGTTGCTCACTCCCACTCCTCCTTCGAAAATATCTCTTGTGATTGTCCTTCCCTAGCATCTGTGGAATCGGTGAAATATCTGGGTGTAGTTATTGATAAGAATTTAAATTTCAAATCTCATATAAATGTCACCGCTGGTCGAATCCGCAAGTTAATATATATTTTCAAGCGTCTTAGACATGTGGCTCTTCCTGAGGTAGTCAAAATGGTATATCTAGCTCTCGGTCAATCCCTACTTACTTATTGTATCACATCGTGGGGTGGTACTTGTAAGACCACTTTAATAAAACTTGAAAGGGCCCAGAGGGCACTGCTCAAAGTATGCACATTTAAACCTTTTTTGTTTCCAACTCATGATCTTTACCAGTTTTGTGAAGTTCTCACTGTTCGTCAGTTGTTTATCTTAAATATCATCCTACAGCAACATGCCATCACTGTCTTCAATCCAAATTTGATAAGAAGGAACCGACTTGTAGTCAATGCTTCTATTCTAAATACTGAATTCTCCCATCGGTTTTTCTGCTTTTTAGGGCCTTTCCTGTACAATAATCTACACAGCGAGCTCAGCATCTTTTCTCTTCCTAAATATTCCTGCAAATTAACTATCACTAAATATACGGAAAACCTTCTTGTACCATTAATCTAATAATTAATTTCTAACGTTGATATGGCCCTATTTATTTATTTATTTATTTACTTCCATCCAATTCATTTATTCAATCCATGCTCACACAAACATATTTGAAATAACATTCCAAAATGTTTATTAGATATACATATAATATGAAAGGTACCTTCGTCTTCTATTCAATAATTTTTGTTTTTGAATTATATCTATAGTTTGTAAGCGTTAGAATTTTATAGTTAAGATCTTTTATATCTAATCCATACTTGTATCCAGAAGTGAGAGCACTGGAGATCTGTGGCACAGGCCCTGCCTTTTACAGGCTCCAGTCTCCTCCAATCTGAGATGGAACCATTACATATATTGTACACACCTTATATTATTAAGATTGTTGGAGAAAATAAATATCTTTTTATCTTTATCTTTATCTTTATAAGTAAAATTATTCATATTTATTTATATGTTGTTGTTGTAATATATGTTTAGATATTTATTAATGTATTTATTATATAATATGATACTGAAGAAAGATTATTGTATAATGTAAAACAGATTATTGTAACCAGGACCAGCCGTTGTACTTTATCCTTTAGGAAGGCCTGCGAAGTTGCTGGTCAACGATTCTTATTGCGATACATTTTACGTAAGTATGAATTTGGAAAATATCTAATTTAAAAATTATTAATTTATTTTTCAAATTTTAATAAGAAATGAATTTTGTGTGTGTAAAATATAAATTATTAGAAGATGGCCACATCAGCCCCCCCGGAGACCGTAACTACGGGCGAAAGAATTTCGGGAAATGAACTACACGCCCAGATCGAGTCTTCTTGGCTTGATCTCGCAGCGGGCTATACAAAGATTTTGGGACAGGACTGGGTACGGGATCTTGAGTTGGAGGGGATGGCTTAGAAACAATAGAGGGAGAAGGAAGATGGGTAGGAGATGGATCAACAAGTACATAGGCTGGCTTTAGGCGGTCTATTGATACTGTGACACTCTTACCCTTTACAAGAATTTTATAAATTTTTTTTCCTCATTCGAGCACTTCGTAAGGGCCAGTGTAAGGTGGTTGTAAAGCACCACGTAATGCGTCAGTCCTAAGAAAGACATGGCTCGAAGAGGATAATTCCTTGTAAATAAAAATTTTCTTCTTGCAATTTCTCGCTGCTGAAGTTGGTTGAAGCTTAGCTACGAACTGCCGCAAGCGTGATGTAAAGTCTGTTAAATCCGGAGAATCTTGGACTGATGCCTGGAAAAATTCTCCTGGGAGTCGTAATGGTTCTCCATACACCAATTCAGCGGATGAAGCTTGAAGGCTCTCTTTGAAAGATGACCTGATGCCGAGTAGAATCAAGGGCAGTATATCCACCCAGTTGCAGTCCGCGTGACACATAATGGCGGCTTTTAATTGTCGATGGAAGCGTTCGACCATGCCGTTGCACGCTGGATGATACGCGGTTGTCTTACGATGTTTGAATCCGATCATTCTTGCCAAATATTGAAAAAGTGTGGATTCAAACTGTCGACCGCGATCAGTGACAATATCGGTTGGACATCCAAACCTGGATATCCACAATATTAATGCCTTTCCAACGGTTTCGGCTGTTATATCTGCCATCGGTGTGACTTCCGGCCAACGTGTAAAGCGGTCTACAACTGTCAGACAATACTTGTAACCCTGTGATGGTGGTAAGGGACCGATGATGTCTACGTGAATAAAAGAAAAACGAGCACGGGAAGGTCAAATGAGCCTAAGGGAGAAGACACATGACGACTGATTTTCGAGCGTTGACACGCGAGACATTGGCGTGACCATTCTCGACAATCTTTGCGCATTCCAGGCCAGACGAAGCGTTCTGAAACCAGTTTAGTAGTCGCGTCTGCACCTGGGTGGCTAAGATTATGAAGACTGTCGGAAGATTTGTCGACGCAAAGGCTTAGGTACAAAAGGTCTTGGCGATGGAGTACTTAAATCGCAAAATAACTCTGTCCTACTGTTTGAAATGCTAACCTTCTCTAGACGAAGTGAATATTCACCATCGATGTAACTTAACAATTCCTGATCAGCAGATTGATGTTGAGCTAGCGTCTCCAAGTCAATAGCCATCTGCAGTTCATCGACACGAGACAATGTATCAGCAACGATATTGTCTTTGCCTGAAATATGTCTGATATCGGTCGTGAACTGCGAAATAAAATCAAGATGGCGGAATTGACGAGGAGAGCAGTTAGCCTTTCTTTCTCGAAACGCAAAAGTAATAGGTTTGTGGTCTGTGTAGATCACGAAGTGTCTTGCTTCCAGCATGTGTCGAAAGTATTTTATGCTTTCGTATATTGCCAATAACTCTCGGTCATATGGTGAGTATTTTTGTTGTGACGGGCTAAGTTTCCGCGAGAAGAACGCGAGAGGTTGCCAAACACCGTCATGAAATTGCTGCAGAACTGCACCCAAAGCCAAATCTGATGCGTCTGTTACCAGAGCGAGTTTGACATCACAGTCTGGGTGTGCGAGCAATGCAGCATTTGCAAGAAGTTCCTTGCATTTTTCGAAGGCAGCAAGAGTGTCACCGGTCAAGTTGACGGGATGGGATGCCTTAACAGAGCCGGCAAGAAGAGCATTCAAAGGGGCTTGAGTGACAGCGGCGTTGGGTAAAAATCGCCGGTAAAAATTAACCATGCCTAAAAAACGTCTGAGTTGCCTGATCGTTTTAGGTGGAGGGAAATCTTGGATAGCTTGTACCTTGGTTTCTAGTGGCTTAGTGCCAGACTCAGAAATGCGGTAGCCTAAGAATGCAACTTCGCTAACGCCGAAAGTGCATTTTGAAACATTGACGAGTACGCCATATTCTTTCATTCTGGAGAAAAGCTGATGGAGGTGGAGCTCATGTTCCTCCTCGTTCCGTGAAAATACGAGAAAATCGTCCAAATATGGATATGTGAAATCTAGCCCTCTCACCATCTCATCAACGAATCTTTGAAAGGTTTGGCCAGCATTTCTAAGACCAAAGGTCATCACCGGAAATTCGAAGAGACCGAATGGCGTGGTGATGGCCGTCTTGGGAATATCGTCAGCGCAAACAGGAATTTGGTTGTAAGTTTTTACAAGATCAATGGTCAAAAACACTTTACAACCAGCAATGGAATGGGCGAAGTTATGGATATGCCTAATAGGATAACGGTCTGGGATGGTCCGTGCATTAAGCATCCTATAATCGCCACAAGGCCGCCAGCCGTTATCCTTCTTAGGAACTAGGTGTAGCGGCGAGGGCAAGCGCTTTGGGGGGGACGAGCTGTTCCATTGCTCAGCATAAGCTCAAATTCAGCTCGAGCTATTTTAAGTTTGTCCGGGGCGAGTCTGCGAGGAGTGCAAGAAACGGGTGGACCAGGGGTAGTCCTAATGTGATGAACCGTCTCGTGCTTAGGTGTTATAGGCTTGCCTGAAGGGCGAGTAATTTCAGGAAATTTATCCAAAATTTTATGAAAACGAGTATCGCCAGTCACAACTTTAACGGAATGAACATTAACATTGGCAGTACAAGCACTTGAAGTTAAAGTTGTTGTATTATCTATAAGACGCTTATTGCGTACACCGACAATAAAATTATAAAAACAAAGAAAATCTACGCCTATAATAGGTTTAGTGACATTGGCTACAACAAAACGCCAAGAAAAATTACGCCTGAGGCCTAAGTTTAAATTTAAATCAATGAAACCAAAAGTATCTATGGTAGTTCCATTGGCTGCACATAACTGATAATCCGTTTGAGCACGACTTTCACGTAACACTGACCGTGGGTAAACACAAACATCACTTCCGGTGTCTATTAGGAACTGGATGTTTGAGCCGCGGTCCGTGACGAAAAGGCGACTTGGTGAGGCAGGGCAATCGTCAGCCGCCATTAGCGACTGCCCGTGAGGTTTTCCGCCTTATGGTAGTCGCAGGGTTTAACGCATGTTGCAGCTTTCGAGCCAAATTTGTTGTGGTACCAACAAACAGGGAATTTGCGGTAGCTGGAATTCGACCTAGTCCTGTTGCGTGATGAAGAACGACGATGTTGAGGTCGCAAGCGACGGTCGGAATTATTGATCGAGCGGGACTGATTGTCAATTTTCATCGAAAGACGTTCTACCATTTCTTTCAATTCAGCGATTTCGCTAGAATAATTGACATCGCTACCTGGGCGGCTGGAAGTTGCAGCTACGTTGAAATACACATTCTACCCACTTTGTAAATTATAAATTTGTCACAAAACCCCCAATTTAACCAGAAAGTCATTAGACCAAATGAAAGAATTAATCGGTTATTTAGCTCAATAAGACAATAATTAAAATAAAATAAATTACCTTTTCAGGGTTCTTTCTGTATATCCAACAAAACACTTTTGTCATAAAACGCCGTACGACAACCACGTCGGCGAAAATATTTGTTACGACGGTTGCACTATTAAACTCCAAAATAACAGTATTAAATGCGATTTCAATCTTTAAATTATAAAAATAGCGAGTAATTATCGACCCGCTCCAAAAATCATCTGATTTCGTCTGCCGGTGGCGGCAAGTGTGTTAGCTGTCAGTTCAGTCGTAGTGATGGGGACATCGGGAGTCGACATTTGCTCGAATCGACTCGATGAACTATCTATCGACTTCGTGCCGAACCGTGTGAAAACAACAGGCATTTAGTATCGATTTTTGAGATCCGCCGGCGAATCATTCGACAAATTGAATCGCAATGACCATTTTGACGTTTCTGATATTCCGTTACTCATTTTATTTACACTTTTCTACTAAAATCATTAAAATACGCTCCAGTTGCAAATGAATAAAGATTCAAAACTGTTTAAGCAGAATACCACTATTGAGCATATCAAAAAAATGCAACATAATTGGGTCGCGATTGAATATCAGTTGCGTGGTCTTTTAAAGTTTATTAGCGGAATTGATCCCTTACTTAACAATCGAGCGAGGCAGTTAATCGACTTAATATTTATGGCATAGTAAAAATAGCATTACAACAATTAACAAAATATTTTCATAATAGGTTAATGTTAATAAAATAATAGTAAAAAAAATTATTATGCTTGACGCTGCTTGCTACATGACTCAGTTGTTAAAAGTATTGTGACGTCGTGCTTTCTCCAACGGCCGCCCAGTCAATACATAGTACTTGGTTCAAACCTTGCAAGAAAAATAATAATAATTTATACAAATCCAATATTTGTTATAGACAAGTTTAAATAATATTTACAACGATTGAAATTTAGTCGTAAAACTCGTGATCTAATATAATTATCTTAAATGATAAGGTGAGTTTAGGTGTTCTGGTGTAATAAAGCAACAGAAGTTAAAGTTGAACGTACTTGCGCTTTATTGGTTAAAACACGTACATAGGTATACACGCACAATAGTAGAACACTTACGATCGCCCTGCCAGCTATCAGTTTGCCGCCCGGCGATGCTTGTGTAATTAATAAATTCAATATTATAAATAATATGTCTGTGTTGTGAATGTATGAGATGTATGTATGTAATGTGTGTTAGTATAATGTTATGCATATAAACCTGTAAAATAATAAATAATGTTTTAAGTATTGTGCAGTAAAATATATAAAACTAATAGGTAGGTGGTAGGTTACCTACAGTGAGTATACCTATACAATATTAACGTCTGTCAAAATTTAATAACAAGAACTTAATGAACGTAATTTGTTAAGGATTCACGTGAACAACAAACTAAGTAACTAGTATCTAAATCTAAGAAAATATCACCTTAATAGGTGTTGACTGAAGCTGCTCGGTCCTTACGCTGGCCACTGGTGCCTGTGGGAACACGATAACATCCCGCAGCTGCCCTTGAACCCACTTTCTAGCGCACACGTTGCAACGCTTACAACAGAAACACAGTAAAATAGTATAACACATACCGCTATCGCTGCCATCGCGATGCTGTAGGTGCCCAGCGTGCTTCTCAGCGTTTCTATCTGCTTGTTTACTCCTATGATAAGCGATGATAATTTCTTCATTTTTGCTGTTGTACTGACCCATGATCTACAATAACTGACCACAAGGAGATGTTCTGCGCAACTCGCCGTAAGAAAGTGTGAAACTAAGAACCGAACATATCTTAAATATAATTTATGCTATTTTGTAACCTACATAAATCGTACCGGCTTTTTGACGACGCGACCTTTGCTCGTCCTTTTTTCTGCTTGATCAGGGTGAACGCTGTCTTGCAAAAGTATGTCGCTTGAATTTGGTGTCGCAACTAGATCGTTTGCATCGTCAAGCAAATAAGCGGGTTTGAGCCTATCTATCGATACATTTATTTACCAGTCGGTTAGGGTACTGCAATTCAAAAAATTTATCAGTTCGCCTTAAGACCTTGTATGGGCCATCATACGGGGCCTTAAGGGGTCTCCGTACCGAGTTGTCTTGAACAAATACATGACTGCATGTTTTTATGTCTGAAAAAATAAACCACTTCCGATTAGGACGATGTGTGTTTGACACTGGTTTTAATTACAAAATATTTTCATGAATGCTTTTTAAAAAATCGTTTGCGTCACCAAATTTAAACTTAGTACTGTCGAAAAATTCACCTGGCAATCGTAGTGTCTTACCGTAAGTATACTCAGCGGCGCTAACGCCATTGTCGCTACGCCCCACGGCACGAAGACCATATAACACTGTTGGTAGCTCGTCTACCCATGAAGCGGTGTTTAGACGAGCCATCAACGCTGCTTTCAAAAAACGATGCCAGCGTTCGACTATGCCGTTAGCCTGCGGATGGTAACTAGTAGTTCTGTTTTTCTTAGCTCCTAAATATCTGAGCAATTCGATGAAAACCTCGCTCTCAAACCGACGACCCTGGTCAGACGTAAGCTTGACCGGACATCCATAACGTGTAATCCAGCCTTCATATATGACTTTCGCTACCATTGCTGCTGTGATGTCACGAATTGGAAAAGCCTCCGGCCATCGTGTGCCACGATCTATAACCGTAACACAGTACCTGAAACCGTCCTCAGATATTGGTAGAGGTCCTATGATGTCCACGTGGATGTGTTCAAAACGGTCTGCGTTTTGAAGAATAGCGTATTCCAAAATGTTGTGTCTACTTACTTTTGCTTTCTGACAACTAATGCATGCCTTTGCCCATCGGCCTATGTCTGCGTCATTATCATTTTGCGTGATGCACGAACCTCCGGATGCCTAATATTATGCACCATATTAAAAACTGTTCCTCGGAAATCCTTCGGTACAAAGGGTCTCGCAATGTCAGTTGACATTTCGCAATAAATCTCGCTATTACAAAATGGTAAAGTTATAGATTTTAATGTAATGTTTTTGCTACTGAGACCGTTTGTTCGCAAGTATTGCGCGATATCGTCATCATGTTTCTGCGCTTCAGCAAATTGTTCGTAGTCGAGACTTGCGAAACAGGAAATCGCCGTGACGCGCGATAATGAATCTGCTACTACATTGTCATCACCACTAACGTGACGAATGTCGGTTGTAAACTCGCTGATGAATAACAACTGCCTAGCCCTTCGCGGCGTCTACGAATCGGTACCTAGTTTTGTAAACGCGTGTACCAAGGGTTTATGATCGGTATATATCGTTAACGGCCTGCCTTCGAACAATTTGCGAAAATGTTTAAAATAGCCATATAAATAGCAACTAACTCTCGGTCGTAAGTGCTATAACGTTGCTGTGTTTCAGACAAACGTTTTGCAAAAAAACCTAGAGGCTTCCACAAACCTTTATCTAGCTGTTGTAGAACTGCCCCTGCGCAGGTATCTGACGCGTCCGTCATAAGTGCAAGCGTCGCATTAGCACTAGGGTGCGATAGCGTGACTGCGTTCTCCAATTGCAACTTACATTCGCGAAATGCTGTTTCAGCTTCCTGTGACCACACAATGGGTGTTTTGTCGTTCTTCTTAGCATTGTGTAAGAACTCCGATAATACAGTTTGACTTCGTACTGCGTGAGGAATATGTTTACGATAAAAGTTCACCATACCCAAAAATCTTCGAAGTTCGTTGACGGTTTTAGGCTTGGGATATTCGATGATCGCTTTGACCTTGACGTCCAGTGGTCGTATTCCCTGCGCCGACACTCTAAAACCTACAAAATCAAGCTCCTGTACGCCGAAATGACACTTTGATAAGTTGATGGTTAAACTATACCTGTTAAATCGTTCAAATAGAAGTCGCAGATGTTCTTTATGCTGATCTTCACTCTCGCTCGCGATGATGACGTCATCTATATAACAAAAAAGAAAATCTAAACCTTCCAAAACTGTGTGATGCATAAACCTTTGAAAGGATTGTGCTGCATTCTTCAGTCCGAACGTCATGCGCGGAAACTCGAATAATCCGAAAGGCGTGATTATTGCAGTTTTCTCCACGTCTGCTGGATTAATAGGAATAAAATTATAAGAACGATTAACGTCGACGCATGAAAATATTTTTACCTGAGAGTACGTACGTGAAATCGTGTAGGCGCGGAATGGGATATCTGTCCGATTTGGTGATGGCGTTTAGCTGCCTATAGTCACCACACGGGCGAATGTCCCCATCTTTTTTTGGCACAACATGTAGTGCACTCGCCCAAGGACTCTTGGACGGTTTGCAAATTCCTAATTCGTGCATACGCTTAAATTCATTTTTTACCTTAGTATACCTCTCCGGTGGTAATGGTCTCGCTTTGGCATGGACTGGCGGTCCCGTGGTCTCGATGTAGTGAACTACCGAGTGCTGTGGAGGTTCCTTAAATGACATGGGTCTAAAGGTGTCTGGAAATAAACTTAGTAAATCATGAAAAGGATGATTTTCGTTATTAGTTTTGACTGACGTTTCTGTACTTAATTCAATGGATGCTAAAGCTTTTAAATTAGTAACTTTGTCTATTAGCATTTTTTCGTCTATGTCTATTAACAACTTATAGTGGCCTAAGAAATCGGATCCTAATATAGGTTGTTTGACAGTAGTAATTACAATTGTCCATTGAAAGACTCGCCTCAATTTAAAATCAAGTGTCAAAGTAACAGTTCCGTATGTTTGCATTTTCGCCCCATTCGCTGCGAATAAAGTTATACATTCCTGACTATTATTACTAAATCGCTTAGCTACAGATACAGGTAAAACTGAAACATCCGCCCCAGTGTCCACTAGGAAATTGAGTCCGCTTTTCCGATCATTAATACAAAGTCGACGGCTAGCTACACCTCCGCTGCAAGTCCCCGTCGTGGACTGCACGGCATCTAGTTTTCCTGGTCTTCTTTTTTCCAGGTACATGGATCCCGGCATTTAACAGCTCTGTCGCGAAAACGACTTTGGTAAAAACATAAACCTGGCTCCCGTGATGCTGAACGACCTCTACTGCTGTTAGCACTTCGCGCACGGTTTGAGGTCCTTCCGCGATTGTTTGGATGCCAAGTGTCCCTGGACTTGCGAAGCTCCGCTACTTCCATGCACAGCTTGGCTACGACGTCAGCGATCCTTAGGAAGTACTTTCGCGGGTAACTTCCGCCACGTGCATTGGAGTGCTGGTTTCCTGGACCTTATCTGCCACTTCCGCCAGCTTGTCCGCGTCCGTGATCGCTGTCGCTGCTAGTACTGACCTAACTGCTGTTGGAAGGTGGTTTTGCCACAAGATAAGCAGAGTGTCCGAGGTTACTCGTTTTCCTGCCAAAGTCTGCATCCGTCGTAGTAGTTGCGACGGTTTTTGATCTCCCAGCTGCATCTCACCACCAATTAACTTTTGTTGTTTTCAGATTCTTCATAAATGTGTAACAACCGATTCTTCAAGGTCGCATACTTGTCCTTTTGTGGTGGACTTGTTAAAAGGTCTGCCACCTGCATCACCACTTGCTTGCCGAGTTTCGCCACGCAGAGTTGATATTGCGCATCATCGCTGGCTTTTTGAGGCGCCACAGCTGCCTCAAATTATACAAACCACAGGCTAGGCTGGTCCGTCCAGAACTCGGGAATTCGCGATGAAACGGAAATTAACACTATGTCCGATGTTTTTTCCTCTGCCATTTTAACAGGTCGTTGCAACGTGGAAAGTCTTTCACAGTCCGCGGAGTGCGAAAATTTAAGCGATAGTAACTACCGATGCACGTCAGATATAGACTAAGTTGAGCCGTTCCCTAATTGTGAGTTGTAACTCAAAGAATGTCCGAACACTGCGATATACTGTCACTAATTTCACTTACAGGGTGTCAGCAATGTACGTCTTCTATTGCTCTAGTGTACTTAACTTATGAATGTTTGTGTGCGTGTTCATTTAAGAGTTCTAAATGTATGAAGGGTGTTCTAATGAAACCAGTGAATGCAGTTCACGAACGTCCGAGTATATTGACCAAAAACACAATTTAAAATACAACTCACAATATTTACTCGACCGTTTAAGTTTTACAAAGTTTATGCAGTTAGCATGCCTATATCTAATGACGAGCGGGGAACGACTGGCTCGACCGCACCTTGATACAAATTCATTTGCAGCGTCAGCTCTAAGTAAGTACGGTGTATAACACATGAGTCCTTACAGATATATTCCTCCGCGTACTTATTGGTTTCTACAGTAGACATGGGTAACTCCGGACTAGAAGATTTAAATGAGCCGATACACCGACAGGAGCCGATTCCCTTAATTAGTCCGAGCAATTCTTATCGACTCCGGGAGTTATTGAATCATTTGAATCGCATCGTGTTCTTGATACCGCCGGGATTCGGCACCTTTCGTGTCGCGTTCGTGTCGCGACTTGTATTAGTACTCGTGAGCCGCGGCCGCCGGCTACTCGGAAGGAATCGAAGAGCGTTCGGTTAAATTCGTTTATTCAGCGGATAAGCGGGCGTGCGAAAGCCGCAATTGCCTATAATAGAGTGAGATGCAACACAATGTTGAATGTTGGTTTGGTTGAGAATTTAGTCCGAGCAATTCTTATCGACTCCGGGAGTTATTGAATCGCATCAGTAGGTATTTATTGGGCATTTCAAAACACACCATCCTCTCTAGAGCTCATTTCATTCGCTCTAGAATGGTGTGTTTTGAAATCCCCAAAAAATACCTAATTTTATAAATTTTTAAATCATTGAACACGATATGAGAGTGTTTGTGGTTTTAATTCTGAATAAATAAAGTGTAGGAAATGAATATTATTTGAACATACATATCATCACGCCTTTTTCCCGTAGGGGTAGGCAGAGACTACGGATTTCCATTTGCTACGATCCTAACACACATCCCTCGCTTCCTCTACGCTCATCACTCTCTTCATACACGCTCGTCGGTTACGGGTACTCCTGACATCTCCCTTTTTTAAATATATCTATATAACGTCAAATGCCTTCTTTATGCCGACGACCAGGTATTACTTGCGCAGTCGGAGGAAGAATTGCAAAAGATGATAACGAGTATGAATGAGGCTCTTGTGAGTAAAGGTATGAAAATAAATGTAAGTAAGACGAAAGTAATGGTGTTTGAAAGAGATGAAAGCAGAACAGTTTGCAATGTTAGTATAAATGGAATGAGTGTTGAACAAGTGAATGAGATATTATTTGAAACTTACCAATATCCATTGTTCTTGTCTATCCATAACACATGAATTACACTAGGTACTTTGAGAAGTTCTTACTCCATTCACGCTCATCACTTATCACTAGTAGGTATCCCGCACGTAGTATGTAAGATTGTATAAGTTAGCTAAATAGTTTACAGCCAGCAGCCAATTACAGGGAAGTCACGTCGATCTAGGCCGATTGCTCATGCAAATCACCAAGGCTGATTGGTTCCATGGATGCAACGAAGACCTTAACCGTGCGATTATGGGAAACTGATTTTTAGAAAGATCCAGGTAACCGGTGCTAAGGATATTATAGTTCCAAGCCGTTTGCTCGTGCCGTTGACCAATTAAGGCTGTTGGCACTTGGAGACAAATATTCCATCGCGATGGTATTAGAGGAAACAATCTATCAATCAAATTTTACCCAATGCTCGACGCTAAGGAATTTTTCGCTACAATCTAGGATAATTGATGTCTGTAGATTGGTGACAGCATCCAGATCTGTGGCTGTTCCACTGCAAAGGCTACGAAGGATGTTGAACTGTTTTAGGCAAAACTTTTACAAAACTTAACTACGTAGATACAGTAACATAGGGACGTCACCACACAAATGAATAAATAATTAAAATGACTTTCGTAGAGTGAAACTTCATTAAAACAAAATAAGTAAGTAATATGACGAAAAAAGCGTATAACCTTTAAACAGGAACATCTAAGAGTCAAATTCAATTGCAATTCTAAAACTGATATAAAACATTTTATTGTAAGTATCAATATTATGGTTACACGCTTAGATGTAACTTGAGCGTGAGAACGAAGTCATTTATGTATCTTTTCATTCTGTTTATCAAGCATACTCGTACGAACACTATGACACTTTATTTCACAATAAGGTTGTTCGCTCATTGCATTTCTTAAAGCAATTGATATTACTAAGTAATTACTATGTATCTACAATTCTTTGTAGCGCCTTCCCGGTTGTATCCTTGGCTGATTACCACAGAGTCCAGGATGCGTTTTTCTACTTTTCTATTTAATTCTTTATTTTTTACAACATATATTATATAAGTACACAATTAAACTAATGTCAATTTAATTAACAGATTGGTTAACAACATGCTTTTTCTGTTATCAACATTTTGATACAAGAAAATGATACAAGCATATTGTTAGCTAATCTGTACCTACATTAATTTTTATAAATAAGAAGGTAATAATTAAGTTTTATTGTATGAGGCTAGGTCTATACGTACTAAACAAATAAGTAACGTGGTAAAATGTAACATTGGTCTTTTCATCGGCTTCTTTATTCCTTTAGCGGCTAAGCGGTGTATTTACAGTATCATTTTACAATAAATTAATTGAATGTCATTTACATAGAATAAGCTTATTGCTTACGTTTGCAAGGCAGTGGTTGTGCACTTTTTTTGTTACTTTATATTGCGATATTGAAGTAAACAATAAGCAACAAAAAATATTTTGCTGTACAAAAATAAAGGTTTACACTACCTGCAAATTACTGATGATTCGACATAAAATACCTATTAATACATTGGTAATCGTGAAGTTCTTCATATACCTTCGAGTGTCAGTGAGAGTGTTGGAGAAACTCTGCCCAAGTACTACTGTGTACCTACACTATTCTGCGAAGGCTCTGCTCGTCGCCATCCCGCTTCCCGCCAATCATCAAGAAGAAACTTCTCTGTCACCACGAGGATCTTAGCACGTGAGATCATGTTCGTAAGTTTTTATTATTAATAAAGTGTTACTTGATAATACATTTACTAGTGTGATAAAATATGTAATACTTAAATATTATTCTATTTCATTTCGATTGTTATCTTATATTTTTACTTGCAGGTCGGACTCCGAGTATTACAACGCTAAACGCAAAACCAAGGGTGCAGTGAAAAAGCAAGTGGTAGATGAGCTCGTAGAGTCGGACGAAGAAGCAACGCCTACTGGCTTAAAGTATGTACTAACTTCCTACGAAGCAATATCTTTAAAAATTAATAGCTATCATAATTTATTTACACTTACTTACAAATTGACTGCTAATATAACTTAATAACGTTTTATTATAATGATGTTTGTGCAACTCTATTAAGTTTTATTCAATTGTTTTGTTATAAAAATATATCTTTCTATTTTTAGACCATCCTCAAGCCGCCAGCACCTTAAGCCGAGTCCCAAGGGAAACAAAAAATATCACTTGGACGATAGCATTGACTCTGACGAGGAAGCTCCTCCTAAAAAGTATGTACATCAATCATTTTGTTCAAGATATAAACTTTATTTTTTATTCGATAAACAAGGTAAAAAATAACTTATTATTTGGTATACTAAGATAGTTAGGTTTCTGAGGTTTTTACCAATTAAGTAGGTATATTTGTACTAAAACCAACAACAAATAATAAATAAATAAACAAGATACAATACTTCTTATTACCTGTATCCTAGTGTAATGTTGTAACAAAAATACTTAAACAAGCTATTTCAGTGAGTCTACCTACTCAAGTAAGTAAGTACTATAATTTCATTCATCATTTTATTTTATTTTTTTAGAAGCAAACAAGTCTCCAAGAAAACGTTGAAGCGAAAGGCTTCAAATAAGAAAACATCAAAATCTACCGGGTGGCTTGAAAGTGGAGACGAAGACGACGGCATTTTGCCGCAGAAGCAGGCGTTGCAGTCGGTGTTGTCCAGGAGGGTCGCCGACGGGGTTTTGCGCCGCGCCGCAGTCTTCGCTGGAGACGTGTTTGTAGACTTAAAAATTTACAACGTTGCTGACATTTTAAATGTGGATCCCAAAGATCGATGGGAACACGCAGTTTTGTCAGTAAAATATCAAGCACGTTCCGATGCTGACAAACTGCTGCCATTAAAAGAATTTGTTCAACATATTAAACCTCAATTTAAGGAAGAGGGGAAATTTTATTCCCATAAGAAAAAGTAATTGGCACGTACTTTTTCTTATGGTTACAGATTTATTTGTTGGGTACACTTGCCCCCATGGTACCCTCAATACATAGCTCTTTTTCTTATTATTCTTTCACTTATTATTCTTTCTCTAATTATAACGTATATTACAATAAGTAATTTTTGTAGGTAATAGTATAATGATTAATTGTTTACTAATAGGTTAACTATTTTGATTTTATTTTAGGGGGTGTTTATAAATATACTATAGCTATACTTATTATAAGAGCATACTGTATGTTTTACTAATGAGCAAACTTACATGGTTCACTTTCACTACTTGTTAATTTACTTTTCTTAATATAAGCTTACTTACTACAATACAAGTCCTAATACTAAATATTATATCTAGTTTAATTTTCCAACCAGACTATATCTGTTCCAAAAATAATAAACTAAGTAAACCATTTTTTCCGACTATGTGTATCAGATGTAGTTTTTCGTTTATTTACCTATGTACGTAGAATTCCCTGACAGCCTAACACATATCAAATTCACATATGTTAAACCTTAGATTTTGCTATGATAGAGCAAATTTGACACTAAGTACATATAATAAAGTAATAATACATAATTTTAGTTACATATGTATTTGTTTTGTTTATTAAAGATTGAAGTAATACTTAGTCATTTCTCGTGTAAGATAGGTAGATAGGTATAGTAATTACTTATTGTCTTTTTTTTTTTTAAACTGAACAAGATTCAGCTTTCTTATTTACATTTACACTAAAATAATATTGTTAGATATGGCTAACAAAACAGTCTATTGTACGGTTTGCAATATATCTATAAAGAGTAACTCCTTTTCAGCCCATCTAAAAAGTAATATTCACAAAAATAATAATTCTGTTGAAGTTTGTGATGGTATTGAAAAGATAAGTTCTGCGTTTAGAAATCGGATCGCTTCGTATAGGGTACGCCCAGCGGTTACTCGTTCTACGTGTGATGACACGAGCACTGGGGTTGTCACGCCGCCCGCTGAATTTTTAGTAGGTTTAAAGTCACGTGTGAAACAACTGATAGCCGCTAGGCAAGCCACGTATCATTCTATAAAGGTTAACTTCGAGTTATTTTCTGAATTTCATTTGCCTTCAAACTTAACTAGTGAAATAAAATCATTTGCCACTGAAAACGTTACAATACATGAAAATTATGATTTCAAAGACATTTTTTCCAAAGTGATTTACGCTATTATTAAGAAAATTGACGAATTTCAAGAAAGAGATAGTGGTTGGACATTTTTACGTAATCTATATTTGGAAGTAAATATTAACAAATACAATCCCTTAAGAGGGGCGCGCTTTATTGAATTGCCTAAAAATATAAAATTGAAACGCGCATGTATAAATATACAAAATAATGATGCCTTCTGTTTTTTATGGTCTATAATGGCAGCGTTGTTTCCTGCAAAAAATAACCATCATCGACCATCGTCATACCCGTCTTATGAAAATATTCTTAATACGAATAATATGACCTTTCCTGTAGGTTTCTCTGACATTAAAATCTTTGAAAAAAATAATCATTTAATTAGTATTAACGTATATGGCTTGGAAAACCAGACAACTGTTGTGGGTCCCCTTTATAAAACTAACCATAAAAGAAAACATCATATTAATTTATTACTTTTAGAAAATGGGTGTGTTAAACATTATTGTCTAATAAAAAATCTAAGTAAATTAATAAGACCTCAACTAACAAAGCATCATGGGAAAGTATATTTTTGTGATGAATGTTTGGTTTTTTTTAATAACGAAAGTAAACTAAATGATCATATCTGTAATGGGGTTCGGACAGTATTACCGGAACAGGGAACTGTAATTCAATTCAAACATTTCGAAAGAATGCAAGACATGCCATTTGTTATTTATGCTGATTTCGAATCTTTATTGAAACCTGAATCGAGTAATGAGTTTAATTCAAAATGTACAAACATTTTACAAAAACATATACCAGCTGCATTTGCATATTATATTGTGTGTGCATATGATCACTCTCGCAATAAATATGTCTCATATCGCGGTCACGATTGTGTTGAAAAATTTCTAAATCTTCTTGGTAATGACCTAAAACAAATACATAAGATTTTAAAAAATCCAATTCCTATGCCATTATTGTCACCAGATGAACAAGAACGTTTTGATAAGTCAACTTATTGCTTTCTCTGTGAACAGTTATTACTAGATGACAAAGTCAGAGACCACTGTCATCTTACTGGACGATATCGCGGGGCAGTACACATGTACTGTAACCTACAGTACCGTTTACCAAAATTTATTCCAGTGTTTTTCCACAATCTTTCAGGATATGACAGCCATTTGTTCATTCGGCAGTTAGGAGAAATGCCTGGTAAAATAAAAGTAATTGCAAAAAACAAGGAAAACTATATATCATTTACAAAATTTTTTAATACCGGTGATCAAGATTATTTAGCAGTACGATTTGTTGACTCGTTTAAGTTTTTAGGTACTAGCTTGGAAAAATTAGCAGCAAACTTAAATAAAAATGACTTCATATATTTATTATCTTTTTTTCCAAGAAAAAAACATTTCGAACTTTTAAAACGAAAAGGTGTATATCCTTACGAATATATGACAAGTTGGAATTCATTTAAAGAAAATAGTTTACCTCCGAAAGACTGTTTCTTTAGTCATTTAAGCAACGAAAGTATTTCAGACTCCGATTATTGTCATGCACAAGCAGTGTGGACAACATTCAATATAACGGATCTTGGTGAATATACCGATTTGTACCTTAAATCAGATGTTATTCTACTAGCAGATATATTTGAAAAATTTCGAAGGACATGTAAAGGATTTTACAAACTTGATCCTTGTTTTTACATGACTGCACCGTCTCTTTCTTTCGACGCGATGCTTCTTAAAACGAAAGCAAAACTTCAGCTGATTGATAACTTGGAAATAATACGCATGATTCAAAAAGGGATAAGAGGAGGAATCTGTTTATGTTCCAATAGATATGCAAAGGCCAACAACAAGTATTTACCTAATTACGATGCAACTGAGTCTGATAACTACTTAATATACATTGATTGCAATAACTTATATGGTTATGCCATGTGTTCTTATTTACCATATTCAAATTTTGAGTTATTAAACCAAACAAATATTGAGGAAATTAATTTCCTTGACGTTCCCGATGATGCGGAATATGGTTACATTTTGGAAGTTGATTTAGATTACCCAGAACACCTGCACGACTTGCATAACGACCTTCCTTTTTGTGCAGAGCGATTTACTGCACCAGGATCTAACATTCCGAAACTAATTCCTAATTTGTACGACAAATTTAATTACGTTATTCATTACATTCATTTGAAAACATGTATACGACATGGTTTAGTCTTGAAAAAAATACACCGCGTTATAAAATTTAAACAAAGTCCATTCTTAAAACAGTACATTGATTTAAATACACAATTGCGTCAAAAAGCGACGTCAGCATTCGAACAAGATTTTTTCAAATTATTGAATAATAGTGTTTTTGGGAAAACATTAGAAGATCCTGAAAAACGAGTTAACGTTCATTTAGTCAATGAGTGGGTGGACACAAAAAATAAAACAAAGAAAACATTTACAGCTGAACAACTAATATCAAGACCCAATTTTCATAGTTGCACTATTTTTGGGGAAAATCTTGTAGCTGTGCAAATGAAACCAGAGTCAGTTGTTTTAGATAAACCTATTTATATTGGATTTACTGTTTTGGAAATTTCTAAAAATCACATGTATGACTTTCACTACTCTATTGTTAAACCGTACTACGGTAACAATTTAAGACTGTGTTATACAGATACTGACAGTTTCTTATATTCAATTGAAACAAGTGATATTTACGAAGACATAAAATTGTATTTTAATTCTTATTTTGATACAAGCAATTATAAAGAAAATAATAAGTTCAATATTGTTCGACAAAATAAAAAAGTGCCAGGAAAATTTAAGGATGAGTTTGGAGGTCAGTTAATATTAGAATTTGTGGGTTTGAGGTCTAAATTATATTGCATTAAAACAGAGCAAAAAGAAATGAAAAAGGCTAAGGGCGTAAAGAAATCTGTAATAAAAAATATTAATTTTAATGATTATAATAATGTTTTACTATATAATACTATATTACGAAAAAATAATATAGTATTTAAGTCTCTTAAACATAAACTATTTACTCAAGCAATTGACAAAGTTGTTTTATCTTCAAATGATGACAAACGTGTTATGTTAAAAGGTAAAACGAGTACTTTGTCTTTGGGACATAAATCTAGTTGGTTTTAAATGAACTGATATTGTAATTAACTACTGAATAGACTGGTTGGAAATTAAACATAAATTATTGTAATGGGAGACTCGATAACTTTTAAATAAATATTAATTACTAGTTTCCCACAGCTCCGCTGTGCCTGTAATACGATGATGCTTTACTCTTTGTAATATTGTTGTACCTAGATATAGATTTTATTGGATTTTTAAATAAATGTCTTATATAAAATATGACGTATTGTTTTTATTCAAATCCCTTATTTACCTTAATAATGTTCAATAGTTATCAGATATTCAATCCAACAGATATAGGTATTAAACACGTTGCAACATGTCTGAATGTCGGTCTCACCGGTGTCGTGTTATGAACTAGAAACCTCTCTCGATATAATATACTACAGAGCAAGATAGCAATATACCTAGTTGCAAACAATGCATTAGGCTGACTCAATCATTTTATAAATAAGATTTCATAAAGGCAATATTTCAACTTGTAACCATTACAGTCATAGCAGCTCACTTGTGAAGTCACATCATATTTAAACACTGTAAGTATTGTGACATGAAAAATACTACTTATTGTTATTTATTCTTTGACCGTTGTAATTATTTTGCTTTAGGTATTGAATATTGATTTCTTTTTATTTCAGAATAATATGGCAGACTCTCCGGACATTATTTTCACACAATGCGGACAGGGTTATGACATCCCTAGTCTAACCTGGCACACGCCTGAACTGCAAGGGCCTGCCAAGAAAAATAAATCAAGGAAAGAAGCTCAAAAAAGAAAGCTGCCATCGACGACTCAGTCATTTGTAATAAATAATGAAAAAAAGAAGGGGATAAGGTTAATCCAAATAAAGATTCTAGACATAAGTGATCAAGAACCTTCAAGTGATGGAGAGGAAGTCATAATTTTGAACGCGCAATACGTGGTTAGTGATCCTGTGGACAGTGTTATGGACGAAACTCAAAATTTAATCAATAGAATTTCCAAAAAACTATGTGATAGCAATAATGACTTTATGTAATAATTTCCTTTTCATTTGTATATTTAATGCTAATTAATTTCTAATTATATATAAAACAAAAATTCAATTGTAATGTGAAATTAAAAAGTATTTTGTGATTTGGATCAATAAAACTTTATGATGAAATAAATGAAATAATATATATCTTTGAGGAATTTGTTTGGTAATAAAATGATTCAAATGTAATTAATAAAATATTTTATGTTATAAAATTAATTTATACTTTGTAATTTGAATAATGCAATGAGAAATAATCAATTTATTTTTAACATTAAAACAAATTAAAAAGAACTCGATTCTATGTACTTAATAAAATATATGTTTATATGTAACTTGAAAAGATAGTAAGATATTCAAGTTAATCAAATAATTTTACAGATTTTTATTAAATGTATATTAATGTTTACGAATACTGTAAGTAAATTAGTGTGGAAGAAAAATAAAAAAATTATATAGTTACAAAATTATTTTATTTTCTATCAACCATTTCTTTATACATAAAACATTTTTTAATGCACAATATTTTTTATGAGTAAAACAATTAAACGAAAATAGACCATTACAAAATAGTTCATGTAGAGATTTTAAATTAGGAATACCACTATCTGTTACATCTATTATATTGTTTTGTTCACATAACATTTTTACCCATTTGATCTTCTCTTGACCTTTAACAATAATTTTACGATCAATAAGGTAAGATTTGATAATGCGCAAAAATTCTCGATAATTTATGTTCCCCTCGCTCCATCGATATCCTAAGTTTCTTTCAATCCATAAAACACGCTTTTTTTCTTCATGTGTTAATTTTGAATATGCAAATGGTGGTTTAACTAAGAATATTTGAGTATGTTCTTGAGTAGCTATAACGAATTCTTTAACTATGAATTCATTATGCGCATTTTTGAATCCTTGCAAATCAACGATTATTGTGTTAGGGTTCATGATATCTTTTTAATAATGCCACTTAAAGGCTTATACTCAAATATACAATCGTTTAAAATTAAACAATATGCTGCTGTCTGATCAGGTATTTCTTCGTCCGTTTCGATTTCAACTCGTACATCAATTGATCCCTTTAAAGTTTCTTGTTGATGAGAACAATCAATTACAAATAGTGGGGCGATATCTTTGAATTCTTTCAAATTCATCAACGATTCAGGTCGGCGACCGTAATACGACTGTTGAAATCTTGCATACTGTTCGTATAATAAGGTAAACTTATTTTCGGAGAAACTTATGTTCAATCCTTCATATGGGTAATACGATGAGTTCAAAAACACTCTTACATCTCGAACATTACAATGATCAAATTCTGCCATTGATTTATCCGCTTGATGTTTACGATTTGTTTGTAAAGCAATCACAACAAATCGAGGTTTCTCAATTTGAGATGAAGTTTTGATTGCCCAAGTATGTTTGCGTGTTTTTGGTAATAGTGGATATTCATACAAATCCCAATTACGGAAAGTTAGTGTTATGGCACGATCTTTTTCTAAATGTTTTAATAAATTTATCCTTTCACGATCTGATACCTTAACGTGTGGAACTCGCCAAACAATTTTATTGATAACAATATCTTCTACAATTTCTCCCTTATTCAATTTCAAAGCATTAAGGTTGGTGTTACTTCTTAACAACACTAGCTCGTGTTTGCAATTTATAATGATCTTCTCATAGTCTTCTGCAAACCCAAGTATTTTGTTTAGCGGTATGGAAGCAGAGAATACACCATCATTGACTACATTTGTACCACTGGGAGACCATCCCCAAACTTTGGCACATTTAGATTCATTGTCGTTAAGAGAAAGATAGGATTTTATCGTAGTAGTAATTCCAGCATTTTTTATTTTATCAATTTCGATTCCATTCAACTCGTATCGAATATCTTGAAATAGAAACAACGCTGGATTGTTCACAAAGTGCACATTTGATATCTTTGCTTTGGTTGTGCTATCGTATAAAATAGCTTCTCCCTCGATATACAAACTGCTGAGAGAGGGTAATACGTACAAGTCTTGCTGGTTGATAGGTATTCGGATTTCATCATTCTTATTAAAACTTGTCACATATGGTTTGTAAGAATAATATTCGAAACTTTCGACGCTGTTATCGTAAGCAGTCGGTTGCGATATATTCAAATAGTTCATTTTAATAAACCAATTAGCTTTAAAAAGTCTTGATTGCTACGTGTGAGCTTCTTTATTGATTTAAAAGATTTCTTTTTTCGAAGTGTTTTCTTGCAAGGTGTTTTCTTGGAAGATGTGTTCTTGTTACTGAGTCGAGCACATGGCGTAGCGAGGTTTTTATTAAAATTTATCATTTTTTTCTAAAGTGTAAATACAGTTGTACTTCCTCCCCACGCAAATTAATTTCCTTATTTTCTGCGTCCAACAATCTTATGTTCAGAGCACCTATCGAATTTTGATTAACTGGGAAATATATTAAGTTCTTAGGTATTTCAATTATTCTATAACCAGGTGGTACATTGGGAGCAAATTCATAAATAATGTGGCTAGCTTTTCCGTTTACAAATGATCCACTCACTACATCACATTCGATGCGCACGATGGTTGTTGGCAAAATGCTGACAGGATATCGAGACTCGTGACTTATATTAGCTTTTACGGTTTCCTTCCCAAAACCTAAAATTCTGCCTATTGAATCACTTTTTTCGAAATGAACATCTTTGGAGCAGAACATTTGTGCTTTCAATGTGTTATTGTTACATCTTAATTTAAATAAAGTATTTTTTATATTACTTCTTAAAAAATCTTGGATGTCTTGAAGTTCATACGATCCTTCCGGTATCTCGGTAACTTCATCACCATAATAGAATTTATTATTTCTCTCATCGATATTAGGTATTGAATTGAATGTAGAAAAATATAAAAGTCCACATTCATATTCTCCACGTAATTCCAAAGTTGGCGAATAATTTGTTGTCAAGGAGGCTCCCGCACCCGTTATAGACACAGTGAAAGACATTTTTGTACTAACATTTTATTTTATTTTATACTATTTAAATACATTATTCCAAAAATTGGTTAAAAATTGTAAGCACAGATGACCACAATTTGTAGAATCAAAGCTTTGAAATTGTTCGTAATTATAATTAATAGGCATATTATTTAAATATGTTACCAATTCCAGTGGTGGTTTCAAATTTCCGAAACTGTCAAAGTATTCGACATATTTATCAAGTTTCACAAAGGCTACCCAATGAGTTCCATTGTTGGAATCACTATCCAGGTTTAGGATTGCACATTCTATATTTCTAGGTTTAGGAGGCAAAGTGTCTCTCATAAAAACACCTCGAAAATAGGGGATGTCACTCGCGTGCTTTAATATGTCAATGTTAGTTAATGCTCGCTTGGGTAACCGTTTCATTAGTTTTTTGAACTTTTTAAATATAATCCTGCTCCTCTTTTTGTAGATCTGATATACAATCCTTTTCCAAGAGCAACCGATTCCATCATTTTATTATGTCTTTCTGACTCTTCAAGACTCTTTTTAGCAACTTTGTAATCATTTACTGCCTTTGCTTTTCCTGCTGCACCTCCAGCCAGTGAACCAAGAGCCGATAGTCCAGCAAAGATTGGAATCAAGGGCAAAATACCTCCACATTTTGGAATAGGAATAGAGCGCGGTAACCGTACTCCCTTATTATTTGTAAATATTTTTTTTTGCTGCGGCATATGCGTATTTGATGGCAGCGTGACTGTCTTTTGATTTTAGTTTTTTTAATTGAGATTGTATTTTTTTTACAATTTTTATAAATGAAGATGCTCCCGCACCCGCACGTATTTTTGCCTTCATAGCATTTTTCACAACCCAAGAAGCAACCTTCTCTTTTTTACCAGCATTTTTTGACTTTAACCGCTGATTAGCCATGTTTAAAAGTTCTAAATCTGCTTTTTTTCGAACGTTCAAATCACTGTTGGTGTAAGCAATATCGTGATGCATACACGCTTCGTCCAGTTTGTTAATACCTCGATCGCCTCTCAATAACCTTTTCTGCAATTTTGTTCCGGGACCACAAAATTGATATCCAGGTAGATGTATTTCAAAAGGTAATTTGTCGATTAAATTATTAATTAAACCACTTCCATTCTTCATTGATAGGGACATACTAATTTTATAGTATAAAATATTTGCTTTTATACACTCACATATTACTGCAACAGTGCACTCTTTTCAATCCAACTGTTTTCATTTTCGCTAAGTCCTAGCCATTTCACAAAAAATTTAGTTCCTTTTCTTTTTATAACTTTTTCAATGAGATAAAAGTCCGGGTTTTTTGTTTTTTGTAACTCATATCCGTAAAAAGACCCCAATATTCGTTGCTTATGTTGATCTTCTATTTGATAAGTAAGTGGGCTTGTGTTATTAACCGTAATCACAGTAAATATTTCTGTTGACCAGTTAGGTGTATATCCTTTACAAAAATCCCCCTTATATTTGCTAATACGAACTTTATCACCGACATTAAATATCAACCTTCCAATTTTTTTCTGTTTCTGCTGCGTTTTGATTATATTAGCTTTTACAACTTCTTGATTGCACTGATTTATATCTATTGGTTTAAACTTTGTGGTTTTATGTAGAGTTCTATTATATTGTCGAACAACAGAATCAAAGTTATTTCCTAGCCATACGTATTCACCGATCAGACTAAAAAGTTTGTAGAGATTACATTTTAAGGTTTTGATTACTCGTTCGACAATGGATGCTTTTTTTACAGAGTATGTAGAATAATGATTTATTTTATAATATTTCATAAGTTTCTGAAATGATTCATTGTAAAACTCTTTACCAAAATCTGTTTGCAAATTATCAGGTTTACGACGTGATTCAGTAAGTACTTTTTGCATAGCTTTTGTGACACATTCCTTTGATTTTGATTTCAAAGGAGCAATCCAAACGTATTTCGATAACGCATCAATAATAACTAGGACATATTTGTATCCTTTATTCAGATGTGCATATTTTTGTAGATCTATGAGATCAGCTTGCCACAAATCATCTATGCCTTTTATAATTGTACAACGGCGTAGAAAATTTCTCCTTACCGATCTGTGTAGCTCGTCAACTATGTCTTGTTTACTCATTTTTGGTAGACTTTGCAACAATTATACGATCTACTTCCTGTTTTGTATAGTATTGGTAATTTAAATTAGTTGCAAGCAATTGTAAATTATAAATACAATTTTTCAAATCACTATTAATTTGTTTTATATCTTTTTTTAATTCTTGAATTTCAGTATCTAAATAGGTTTTGTTAACTGCGTCGTCATCTTCCTTTGGATGTAGTAATCCTTTTAACTGCGATGATTTTTTTATTTCTTCTTTTAACTCTAAAATTTCTTTGTCTAGATGAGCTTTGCTTACTGCATCGTCATCTTTCTTTGGATTTAATAATGATTTTTTAATTTCTTCTTTTAAAAAATTAATTTCTTTATCGAGATATGCTTTGTTAACTGCTTCGTCGTCGTCTTCAGGATGTAATAATCCTTTTAATCGCGATGATTTTAGATCATACTTCCCTTCTTCTGTCTTGGTTAAGGTTTCATTTAAAATATCTATATACTCAGAAATTCGTAAACGCTTATGAACGTGATGTCCAAATTTATCTACATTCATTTCTGTGCTCATAGATTGTTAGCTGTAATAAGACTGTTTGATTCCTTTAGTGCATGTTCTTTATATATTTTTGTTAATAATACCAGCTTCTGCTAATTCCTCTATAATTGCTTTAATTTCATTATCTAAACCAGTGTTACCCGCATCTCGTGATGCTAATAATAATTGCAATCGTTCTACCAACTCATTGGGATCGTCCCAGTAAATCAAATCAGTATTTTTATAAACTTTTTTTAAAAGTTTAATACCGTTTCCCATTGAAAGACTCTCAGAACTGGTGGTTATACTTCTGGAAAATTTGAATAAAGGTTTAATTATATTCATATATTTGAAGCCCTTGTTGCTATTAATAGGCTTCTTTGGATCAAAATTACGTCTATGGGCATTGGTTTCATTAAGTAATAATTTGTAAAGTTGTAAATCTTCCTCGGTTATCACGGCCATGTTTGGCACTTTCTTAAATAATAATTCTTTTAAACCTGGAGTTTTTTTCACAGTAAGTTTTCCGATTTTCCAAATGCAATCTTGGTCAATGACGCGCGAGTTACCGAGCATGAGTTTTCCGCGATCATGTTTGAAACCGAATGGTATATCTTTCAATACTTCAGAAGTTGTAGACCATGATAGAGTATGGTCTTGCAAACTTGGAGATGATTGAAGTGATTTAAAAGACCCGTCACTGATATTATGCTCGGTAGATGGTGAAACAGTAAGAGTTTTGTTTGGATTATTGTCAAAAACATCTAAATTAGCTTCAGCAGCGTCTTGATCGCTAAACTGTTCTTCATAATCTACTTCTTCATCTTCTTTAGAAGTGTACGAGGCTTCACTCTCACTATATTTATTTCTCTTATTTATATGTTTTTCTTTTTCTTCAAATTCTTCTTTCTCAGATTTTTTATCATTTTTACTGGCTAACTGGTTCAGCGGATCAACGATAGGTTTAAATATAGTTGCGAATGCCATATTGTTCGTATTTTTTGCATCTTTTATCATATCAACTTTTCTTTTGACGGCTGTAGCTGATTTCACAATTTGTTTTTTTATATTTCTTTCCATTTTAGGTTCTTTCTTGTAAGGAAACATAAATGAAAGTGGTAAATCGTATATAGGACACAATCTTATAAATGTTATTACAATAATATGAAGGTATCAAATTTCTTCCTGAAGCAGCCTTTATTTCGTTCACAATCTTTATTTATTACTACATAACCGTATTGTTCATTCCATACAGTCGAACACATTTTACGAAATTGTTGCCATGACATATCAGAACCCACGTGCTCATCATAGACGTGTTTTAAATTTATATCATCTTGTTTAAATAGTACAATGAGGTTTGAATTGTCTCTGACTAGCTGTTTTGGTATTTTTGTATAAGTTTGATTAAGATAAAAACAATCAATATTTTTATGACGTCCCATGGCAAAAAAGTCTCTGATGTTGTTTTGATTTTCACAAGCGACATCGTCGAATAATATTATAGAGTCTGGAGCAGCCTCTTGGGGGCTCAAAACTTCGCTATTATGATAAAATTTGTAATATGATACGCCTGGTACCATTGTTAATACTCTTTCTAAAAATATGTATTTCGGTTGATATAAGGATTTTGAATACACGTATAGATTACGAAAACGTAAACCATTTTCGTGCAGCAAGAGGCTTATCATTAAATTGGTCTTTCCGCAATTCGATGGCCCGCAGACAATGCAACGAATGGTATTGGGTAATAAGTTACCATGTCGCTTTGCTTCGGTTATTAATGCAGTAGGACAAATACATGGTAATTTTAACGATTCTTTCTGTTTTATAAATTTCATAACTAAACAGTTAACTTGACCGCAACGTGTCACGTGTTTTAGCGAAATGACTTATATTACTTCAATGTTTGAACATTTAAACTATTTTGAAGCGTCTGTAAGTGAAATAAGTCACATGTGTCATCGGGTTTGTTATAATTTAGGTTTATAATCATTTCCTTAATTAGGAGTTTTAAAACAGTTTCACGCCCCATTGAGCTCATATCGTGTTTAGTGATTAAAAAATATGTAAAACCAGGTATTTATTGGGGATTTCAAAACACAACCATCCTAGAGCGAATGAAATGAGCTCTAGAGGGAGATGGTTGTGTTTTGAAATGCCCAATAAATACCTACTCGCATCGTGTTCTTGATACCGCCGGGATTCGGCGCCTTTCGTGTCGCGACTCGTATACTCGTGACTTCGGTGCCATGCGAACGGGTTTTCTCCAAAGCTGGACAAATTGTAATAGAAAAACATACGAGACTCACTTCGACGAAACTGAGTCAAGTATTATTTGATGTAAAAATGCCGATTATACATTTTTTATAAAAAAGTATAAATACCTAGTGTAAATAAAATAAAAACATAGAAACCAAAAAAAATCATATGAAAACACAAAACAGAAAAAAAATAAAGAAAAACAAAAAATAACAGACAGACATTGTATAAAGCATTACTGTATATGAAAGCTTATTGAATTTTAATCACATTTTATCTTTATTTTAATGAAAATTTCAAACGAATGCTAATGTACGACTGACGAGACGATGCAATAAAAATACTTGAGAATTAATTGAGAATCAATAGAATCAATCAGTTTACTTTGCTTAAGATTGGCTCTATTGAATCACCAGACTGTGATTCCACTTTGCAGTACCGGTTTCAATAAATTCTGTATTGAATCTGGTACCAGAACGGACGTCTGTGAGCGGGAGCCGAAAGGGACTCGGAATCATTAAGAGGAGCCGATACCGGTTGCGGATTAAGATTTAGTGAGCCGAAACACGAGTCGGAGTCGAAATTACCCATGGCTATTCTACAGCTATCATTTTAACCAATCAAACAGCCGTAAAGACCTAATATGGGTCATTGGTTGCCACTGGTCTATATGGAGATGTAAATAGCTCTCTACGGCTGGTTGGGTCAACCGACCGATGCAAAAGCTCCCAGACAAAAAACAAAAGACAGTGAACAGGGTGTGGATTCTATACCTATGCCGTGCTCTGAATATAAAAAAAAAAAAGTCCAAACGTAGCACCCTGGAATGTACGTCCAGTGGGTAAGTTACTGCTGCTATGCTGCGCCCTTGTCCAACCATGAGGTGGCGAGTGGGAAGGGGACTTGGGGAGGTCAAAGAAGAACTCACCTTTAGCCGCCGAATCGACGTTGCTGCCTGAAATTTTAGGAAAGTGAAAACCATTTTTGTTTATTTAAAACATTCTCAACGTGACAAGTCAGTGTCAATGTCGTTACCCATGTTAACGATGTCTTCCATTTGTGAATCTAAAACGTTGTCTATGGATACTGACCTAAGTAATTGTGCACCAAGCCTTACTTTAATTTTTGCAGCTTGTTTTAACTTCCTTAGCAAAGTTTAAACCTTTTCGATTTTGAATCTGTTTTAATAAATAATATTAAAAAATCAACTTTCATGTTACTTGTATGTTGCCAACTTCTATGTTGCCAACTTTGTCGATTACAATATTAAAATCGTGACATGGATCATAAAAAACGTTTAATCTTAACTTTTTATAAATAAAATGTGGCCCTCGATTATTTTAAATTTAAATTACATCCTAAACTAGTCTCCATACCAATATTTATAGCAGCTCCGTCAAGTTTACAATTCTGACATAAATGTTATACAGAATTTCAATTGCTGACCCTGACATTACTAAGCCGACTCGTTGTTCACTTGTCATTGATCTAATAAAAAAACATGCTATCGGTAATTTCCATCCAGCATTTATAGCTGTAACAAATATTACAAAAGCCTGTGTTGCTAATGGAAGCATTTCATCTGAAACTTCTGTGCCTGTATCGACATAGCCTTTGTATTTGTTGTCAGGTTCATACCATACTATTTCTTTCCTGATAGCTATTACCCTCAACAAACTACACATAATTGGATGTGCACTAGATTTTGACAAATTTTCCAAAGCATTCGATGATTCTACGGTAGTTTAGCACTTTTTTTGGTAACAAAAATCGTTTTAGGAATAACCAAACTAATTTTGAATGTGTTCCTTATAAAACTGCATGCCCTTGGAGAATAAAAATGCAGTGTTAGTATGGTTTCTACCCCTCCCAGGATCAAGCATTGAAAATTTTCGGAAAGAAATTCCTCCCGGACAAATTTCGAACAAATACTACCAGATTTAGAATAAACAAAGGTGGCAACCCTAAGTGTTATCGCAAACGATCTCAACTCAGAGAAAAATTTTTTTTTTCTAGTTGAGAACCCTGCCCTGTTTTTATAAATCCTATCTTACATAAATGTTTGTATTATAGAAGAGAATTATTAATTAAAATGTGAATATCCTCTCCATGGTATGTTTTTTTTTTATTTTGCAATAATGTCTGATAATTGCGACTTTTTTAAATCTTGAACATTTTGGATTTTTTTAGACGAAACCATTGCTGTAGGTTGTGTCGTAGATTCTTTTGATGGACCTGGCATTTATATAGTGCGGCAGAGATAGGTTACAAAAAAGGGGGGAGGGGGGGGAGCCCCCCTGCGACCCTCTATGGTGGTCCCATAATGCGGAAATCCATTGTTTCTGAGATATTTACAAATGAAAATTTGAGGTTATAACCCTAATATTTTCATAGATATATTACAAAAAAAATATATTAAGGGGAAGGCGTCGGTGCGGTGGTTTCATAATCCTCCAGAAATCGGTGTGGATTGTGGTTCCTTTTTCAATATGCTTTTCTAACTCAGTTCGAACGCTCCGCTCGCTTCGCTCGCTCCGCTTGTGTGGTTTACACAAGCCTAACCTTTTTTTTTTTTTTTTGTTAACGGAGGGGAAATGCATTTGCGCACAAAGTGTGGGACTCCTGGGCCGCTAATCGGCCTAGACTACCCACTAAAACCCCTCCGGCGTTTCCGCACCGGCTGTGGAGGGCGCCATGGGGTCGCGTTAGCATTCTACCACGACGCCCTCCAGCCATGGCCTTGCGGCCCCCTCAATTGGCCTTTCGGCCACCCCCCCAAATCGGGCAGTGGCCCATAAATGGACCACGCCCGTCCCCCAGACCCACATCCATTCGCCGTCTCATCATAGACGGCGGTGGAGTGGGCTGTTGGCAGAAATTGGCCGACAGCTAATAAGACCCCGACTACCAGGGAGTTATTAACTGTCGCCCAGGGTGCACCGTCCCGAGTCCCTTGTCAGCCCACCCTCTCACCGGATCCTTGGGATCAAGTGAGAATGCAAAGCTTTCAAAGGACCGGGCACTCGAGGAGGTTCTCTGCCCTGCACCCCACACAAGCCTTTTTTTTTTTTTTTTTTTTTTGTTATCGGAGGGGAAATGCATTTGCGCACAAAGTGTGGGACTCCTGGGCCGCTAATCGGCCCAGACTACCCACTAAAACCCCTCCGGCGTTTCCGCGCCGGCTGTTGAGGGCGCCATGGGGTCGCGTTAGCATTCTACCACGACGCCCTCCAGCCATGGCCTTGCGGCCCTCTCAATTGGCCTTTCGGCCACCCCCCCAAATCGGGCAGTGGCCCATAAATGGACCACGCCCGTCCCCCAGACCCACATCCATTCGCCGTCTCATCATAGACGGCGGTGGAGTGGGCTGTTGGCAGAAATTGGCCGACAGCCAATAAGACCCCGACTACCAGGGAGTTATTAACTGTCGCCCAGGGTGCACCGTCCCGAGTCCCTTGTCAGCCCGCCCTCTCACCGGATCCTTGGGATCAAGTGAGAATGCAAAGCTTTCAAAGGACCGGGCACTCGAGGAGGTTCTCTGCCCTGCACCCCACCCCACACAAGCCTAACCTAACCTAACCGAACCGAGTTGGGTTTGTGACTATTTTTTTTTTATTGCGGGGGGCTACCGCCCCCCGACCCCCCGCTGTTCGTTTTCTGACCAGTCAGATTTCTCTTATAAACATAAGTTATATTTACTAACTAAAATGTTAAATATTTATAAAATGTTAAGTACTGTATTTTCGGGTTGGGTTAAATAAAAGAGAAGTTAAATTTTATAAGTATATTTTATTGCATTTATTAAATCTAAGAATGGGTCGACTTTGGACCTTTTTATACTTCGACGCCATAAATATTCAATTATTAAATCTGTGAAATTTTCACTGTGATAATAATTTTCTTTATTAAAAAAATGCTTTACCACCCTCCACTGGCTCTCTATTCTTTGAGTATGGGTACCATCCTCAGCCACAAATGGATTATCGGGATCGCTGTGATTCACTTTTTATGGATGTACCCATACTCTGGCAAACAATCATACGCCTTCCAGAAATCGGTGTGGATTGTGGTTCCTTTTTCAATATGCTTTTCTATTAATGGAATGAGGACTTCAGCACTCCTCACATTATCTGGACATACTTCCAGCCGAAGGTCTTCACTCCCATCTTCAATCATTCCCAGGACCCAGTGACCTTCAATGCGCCTTCCTGTAACAAATGAAACAAATTGTTAAATAAAGTCAATAAGTCACAATTTTCCTATAGGGCCATTTTGGAATGCAACATCTCCGGCGCTGCGGGATGTGCAGCCCCTCTGCCCTTGCGTAAGAATACACAGGCACCATGCGAGCCGAAGCCAAGGTTGCTTACAGCGGGCAGGGGCTGCCCTCCCTCCGCGCCTCCGGCTATTAAAAAAACACTCGAGTATAGGGCAAACAAGACTATGTGAAGTCGGGGTTTACCAAGTCGGATTCCCCCAAATATTAGACTATATCATAACATCCAATACAAGGAAAAGAAGTATAAGAAACTCACCTTTATTATATTTTCTCTTTCCAAATTTGCTTTCATCTATCTGGACAACTTTTCCAGGCCCACCAATTTTTCCAGTGTTCTCCTCCTTGGTAATTTGGTATGAAACAATGACCTCCCGGCAGTAACTGTACCAGTCACAGACAGTCACTCTGCTGAGGCATTCCTCTCTCTCATCCCTTGTAGGGTCTTCATGAATGGCGTGATCGTATGAGAATCTATACGCAAAACAATATATTAAGTAAAATATCTGTGGCATGGTGATTTTGGCATTTTCGAACCATGTGCCTTTGGCTCGGCTAATGCGCGATGTGGCTCTACAGTTGCCTTTGTTACACACAAAAGCTCCAACCGTTTTATTCGTTGAGTACTCAATACTCATCGGAGTACGATGCCAGCGGCACATTTTTTTCTCGAGTACGAGGCCTTCTTGAACTGCGAACTCAATGCATTGTTCGCGAGTTCCTAACTGGCGCACAATTCTTGCCAGGTTCCACATGCTGCAAACTTCTTCCGAGTAAAGATGTCTCCGCACATATGGAGACTCGTCATCGGGTAATGACGTAGCCGGTGCAGCGTCTCCGCCGCCAGCACATTCGGCGACAGCAGCAGCACTTGTTGATGGTGTTGGTTCAGCCATCGTAGCAAAACAAAATACGTCCAATCGAAAGGCAAATACAGTAGTCCAGTAGGCAGGCAGTGGTATATCGATTGAGCAAGAAAACTGAGTCCAGGGGCTTGCAAGGGTCGTTAATAAAATACGGAGAAACACACAAGAAAACATTCACGAGACACAGAAGGAAACGGAATGGTAAAAAATTCAACGGCGAACAACGTCAACCTGTCATCATTATTTGACAGTTACGTTCAGAAACGTCATTAAAACTATAACATTCCTTTTAATTATACTACCAAACATGTCTAAATTCATTTTTCCTATGGCAATACTCATATTATCATTATAATTACTGAACGAAATGACAGATAGTTATGAACAATGGTGAAATTTCTAATAGAATCGAAAATTTAAAAAAAATCATAACTTAAAAACTGTAAGTTTCCGCACAAAATGAATAATACAGTTGAATTCAGATTGATTAAATGTAACTAATGGCGTCCTTGAAATATCAAAATTCGTGCCGCACTATATAAAATCCAAGCGTAACTTTTTAATCTTTTTAAATCTTTTTTTTTTTTTCAATTAACTCCAAGCTTCACTACACAATATATTGGCTGTGGTATTCGTAGATGGCAAAATCATATATTTTTAAGAAATCCTGCTTGAGAAAATGCAACATATAATTAATTGGTCAGAAGAAAACCATTCTTCTCTTAGGTCGATGCCAACATTGCCAACCATCGAGTCTTGTTCAGTACTTTATTTGATGGTCACCATATGTGACAATTATGTGTACTTCCAGAGAACAATACATTTATACAAAATTTTTAGATTTGCATAACTTCTTTAAGAATGATATGTAGATAAAAATATTGGTATACTGGTTTATCTGGTAAATAAAAAAAATATGGCTGAAATTTTACATAACTTTTCAATTGGGTATTAATGGAATGAGAATTTTTTCTGTGGTCGTAAATGTTCCCTGTCATCATGATTTATTGGATCTGAGGGTACTGTTGAAGGCAATCGAATCACTCATGGCAAGGCATATTAATATTAATTTTTGATATTGTTATATTCGTACAAAACGTTTATGTTAGGATATATAACTTCTATTATTGACTCGGAGGAGCATGAATGATTTACAAGTGGAGATGAAAAGAGCTGTAGCTCTTGCTTATTCAAGACCGACAGGTAAATAATTATACTAAATTAAAGGTTGATCATTTATTTTAGAAATTATATAATAAAATCATGCACTCTTTAAACTCAAGAAGCCCACAATCGTTGTATCAATTGGCTTCTTACGAATTCTCCAGCCGCCAACTCCATTACGTTGTGCTATTTTCATTTTGCATGTTTATCTGAAACATATTTATATATATGTAAAATTATTTTTATAACGTTGCAGTGCAAACTTAGTAAATTAGTAATCAATGAAAATTACCTGCCAAGACTGCTCTATTGAGACTTCATTTGTGGATAGAGGTTTCACAGGTAGTTGCAAATTTGCAACGTTGTAAAGAGCCACACATGCATTAGCTATAAAGCCAGCCACGGTTGGATGGCAGTGTATTTTTAGATTTAAAACCCCAAAACCCAAATATACTGTGTTCCGAACTGAGCAATGTAGGTCGGTGTAATATCGCCCTGGTATATTTGGCATGTGTTTACTATAGGTGTTATCACTTTGGCTCTCAATGGATATCCAGAATCACGGGATATAATAATGATTACTTAATAATACCATGTTATTAAAACATTTGTCTTTTGGACTCCTCTTATACAGAACGAAATTATTTGTTTATAACGTAGTGTCTTAAATTTACATGCTCATGTAGATGCTGAATTTCAGGTACTAGAGGACGAAGATTTTTTTTTTATAATATTAATATTGAGAAACTTAGATTAATTCTTAATCTTACTACTGTTATATGGCCAATGACTATATGGAAACGACCACGCATATAGTTCTGTTACCAACCAACCTTAGTTGACTCGTAGAAAAAGGCTTTAAGTCCGCCCTTTGCCTTATTGGTTAAATAAACCACTATTAATTTTTTTTGATACAAGGGATCAAAGATAATGTAGTAGATGTTGAGTACTTACAACTTGAGCATTTAATGAGTGGTATCTTTTTCTGTTAAAAAACCTTTTTTCATTTTCCTGTGGCTTTACTATGCCAATGTGGGTGCCATCAACACAGTCTACTACGCCAGAAATGCCAAACTTTTAAAAGAATCGGTAAAAATATTATTTTATATAAAAATAACACTATATGCTCTTAAAATAAAATTTGACGCATAAGCGAGTTTGTAAATTTTCTGAAATTTCACATACACTTATTTAGTTAGGAATGTATAGTGAGAAACAGGGCCAAAGTCACAATTTGAAAAATTATAACTACATTCGTGTTCGCGGTAGTATGAAAATCGGCCACGTGATTTAGCGCGGCTAATTTTTTGTTTTCGAAATTCGTTGTCGTTTTCAAATTGTGACTTTGTCTACGGGCCCAGGGTTACATGTCCTAGGTAAATTCTAGTAAGTTTGTAAAATTTAATTCTTATATTGTGTGATAGATATGAAAGTTTTAAATGAATAAACGCTCACTAAGATTGCACAGAACCCAAAAGTGAGCAAATTATTGAACTTACCCAGTTTTAATAATATTTTGTTCGGAACTAGTTTTTGGAAATATAATGTACTAGCAGCCCGTCCCGACTTCGCCCAGGCCTATAGCCTTCCTCGATAAATAGGCTATCCAACACTGAAAGAATTTTTCAAATCGGACCAGTAGTTCCTGAGATTAGCGCGTACAAACAAACAAACAAACTTCAGCTTTATAATATTATATATAGTATAGATTTATTTCGAAAATGACCAAGCTCTAAAGCTTTCCTATTGCGAAATTCTTCACCTATCAAATGGCCTAAAAATAAATAAATAATGAGTAACTAAGTTTCATGAATTATTATTGTAGCTAACAATAATTTAATTTAATCATGTGCATTATAACGGAAATTTATTTAGCGATTGTATGCGAATATGGGTGCGGTCTATTGCATCTAAAACGCGAGTAAAACCACCTATCCTGTAAAATTTCTCAGCACCATTTTGATAAACAAAAATATATTAATCATATAATCTGGCAATTGTTAACGATATGCCCCTCACTATTCTACTTGCAGAAGATTTGGACACTCCTAACAAATTCCGCTACTGATAAGAGCATTGTGTCTAATGCGCATAATCGTAACAACAGCAGTCGATGTAAAGGCGAGACTCCATAGTTTCTGCAATGAATTTTGGATTGTTAATAAAAGCACAATAGGTATGGCATGTTACGGCGTTTCTCCCAACTTACCTTGACGATCCTATTACTCGTATGATAGGGATTACTTCATTTAATAATAACTGAACTGCAGGTTTAGATAATCTAAAAGTAATGTCAGTTTCGTTGAGTCTGCATGTAGTTCCCTCTTTCCATCTTACGTGAACAGCGACTAGCTACATCTTCTTCATCATCGCTGGAAATCAGTATTAGATCTTCCAAATCACTACTATCGTTATCGTACATTAGCAAGTTTCCCGCTTCCGGATTTCGCGGGTTATAAATTCACCTTCTGCAGGAGACATCTCTGCACTTCTAGAGGCACATGCTTCCTATTAGCTTAAATTCGATTATTTAAGTTTGGTTTTTTATTTAGTTTTTCACACAGACAGCGGTCACGCGTTCAAGCGTCTGTTGAACGGTCGACGTGGCACCCCTAGTGTCACCATGTGTTTTGACGATAGTTCTTCATCGAAAGACGAATTATTGATTTTGTGGTCATTCAGCGTCATTACGGAAAAGAAAAAATAATATGACTTAGTTATACAATATACTAACTGGAGGAAAGCCATTTCAGCAAAAGAAGAATGTCTGAGGTTAGTTACTTTATTCCTTAAACAAATAAATGTATATTTTTAAGTGTAGAGGACGCGACCCTAATTTGATGCTATTAAATAAAAGTGTCCAGAGATACAGAATTTAGGAAATTTTATTACTTTGAAATACTAAAGGACGAATGATATGAGTGAACGGCGGAACGTATGATAATGGAATGCTCTCTACTCGATGTGTGCGACGCGCACCGCGACGCGGAGACGAAGTGGCGGCGGGCCGCATCAGCGTTTTTGTTCTATGTACCGATTGCATCGTACATTAAGCTTTATTCTTTATCATTATTATTTACTTCAGCGGCTTCTCATAACTTCAGATTTGGTTTGGTTTTGATTTATGTACGTGATTTTAATCATGCAATAATTCATCCATTTCGCGCGATGACAATTCAGACAGACCTTGTAAGCCGGCAACATTTTGTAACATACTGTCTGCGGATGAATACTTAGGGGAAGGTCCCCGAGAACCGGACACTTGGGAAGGAATAATGAAAATGAAAAAAAAGATGTTAAAGATTAATTTGTTTATTTCTTTTAAATCGACTCTATACTATATAACTAATCAACACATATATATTAGCAATCTCAAATGTTACTTCAAAAGTACTAGATATTAGGAAATAACTAAAATAGAACAATGGCCATTTTCAAAAAGGTCCCTTAATGTCGGACAGTGAAATTTTCGTTCATTTTTAAATTAAAACATAACTTTTATAAAGGATTTTATATTAATAATTATAACAATAAAAGAAATCACTACAAAATGTGAAAATCAGTCATAATTATGATAAACTTTGGTAATAATCAGGAACATTCTCTATAAATCACAGAACCTCAATATTGAAGTGATCTACAACCTGCAAAAATCACAAATGTAACTCAATGAGCCCTCTTCAACATCAGCACACGCTTCATGAACCCACTCATTGCAAGATTGACAGCAAATCCAATCTTCATCATTATCTTCTTGGCAGATTAAACAATTTGTTTTTTCAGTCACCGATGTTGATGATGTCGAGGTTTGAGATTTGATTTTGATCTTTGGAGTTGCAGTTGATTTTTTGGTCTTTTTTATTTTAGTAGAGTCGTTAGTTTTTTTGCCTTTGAATTCTTGCATTTTGACTACAGGAGGCTTATCTTTTGTCGCCTTATTTTCAATAAACGCTTTTTTGTAGGGAGACGATGTTAGAATTTCACTTTTCTCGGCTTTTCGTCGTCGACTCATGGCTCTCTTTGCTGCAGCGCTTGGAACTGGTGAAAGCTGATGAATTACGGTGATAATATCTTTGCTTGTTGACGGTGTAATATCAAAATTCTCCTTTTCATTGACGTCAATGAGATTCTGAGCCGGATCATCGAGTGTACCTGTATTTGCATCATTCTCAATATTCATTTCAGTTGTTGCAATCTGGTACTGTAGTTCAGTATCAGACTGCATAGGTACTTCGGTTACAGCTGATGGTAGAAAATCTAAATCCGTGAAAATATTTGGATTGAGAGGCAGAATCCCTGTGCATTGAAATCCAGACTGCTACATCCAACGCGCAACCTAACCTGATTTCGCAGGGGAATGCATTTACGCACAGAGTGTGGGACTCCTGGGCCGCTAATCGGCCCAGACTACCCACTAAACCCCTGCGGGTGCCGTCGGCCGCATTGCAGGGAGGCGCCTCGGATCTGACTAACACAAGACGCCTCTGCGACTGGCCGGTTTCTCACCAGAAACCGGACTCACCACTCTCAGAGGCCCTTCGACACCTGGAGGACCTCTGCCGCCGGGTGGGACTGCTCAAGTCCCACCGCTTATGGGGGCGCTTCCAGGCGCGCCAAGTAGCGCCTGCGTCGCACCCCCCTCTCCGTCGCCGGATCGGGTCCGCGAGGGCGTGTTGAGCGGTGTCCTGAGCCTCGCCACAGTCGTGGCAGCGAGACTCGGCCTCCCTCTGGGCCACGCGGTGCAGGTACTCACCGAAGCAACCGTGCCCGGTGAGCACCTGCGTCATGCGGAAGGTGTGAGGCTTGCGCCGCCTCAACATCCACTTCTCCAGGACCTGACGCAGGGCCTCCACTGTGCGTACACCGAACGCTGCCTGCGCCAGGTCCGCCTCCCACCTCCGCACGAGTTCCGCCTGCGCTCGCAGGCGCACCCGCCGCACGATCTCCGCTGAGGGGCGCTCGCCGATTTCCCTCCTGTTCGCCACAAAGTGGTACACTTCGGCGAGCACCTCCGCCACCAATTCCCACGGCGGGTCGCCCGCGAGGGCCGTGGCCGCAGAGAAGGCCACTGTACGGTACCCCCGTATCACCCTCACCGCGATCACCTTCTGCGCTTGTCGCAAAAGGCCCGGGGGGAAGCCGACACCGCAGGACCCAGTCGTACGCGATGTCCTACAGACCCCCCTTGTCCTCGAACAGGACGAAGCGCTCCAGGTACGCCCCTAACAGCCTCCGCAGATACGGGGGCACTCCGAAATACTCGAGCGCCTCCCGTATTACACAGTGCGGGATGCTGTTGAAGGCGTTGGCGATGTCGAGGGACGTCGCCCGGGTCACTTCGCCTTCCCGATCCGCCTCCTCCGTCACCGAACGTAGACGCCTGAGGGCATCCACGGTGGACCTCTCGGCCCGGAACCTGAAGCGAGCCGCGAAGCCACGACACTCTCCAGGGCCTTCGCAGCCTCGCTCAGCAGGACCAAAGGTCGCACCGCCGAGGCCGAGTCCAGGGGCCGACTCCCCTTCGGAATAAGGCAGAGTCGGCCCTCCTTCCAGAGTTTCGGGAACCGCCTCTCCCGAAAACAGCGGTTGAGCAGCTCCCGAAACCTCTCTCTGAGGTGCACGAGGATCAGCGCGAGCATCCTCCCGTGCACCGGAGGCGGTCTTGGACCACCTACATTTCGACGTCGGTGACGGAAGGCGGATCAGCCTCCGCTTCGTCAGACGGCCGTCGGGCCATTCTTGGCGGAGAAAACCCCCGCTGATTGCCGGGGAATAGTTCACCGACAATCTCCTCCAACAGAGCCGGCTGGAGGGTCTCCGTCAACGGGGCCGCCTGTGGACGCAATTTGTCTCGCGCCCACTTGTGCGGGCGACCCCACGGGTCCCTTTCTATGCCCTCCACCAGCTCCTCGAAGGCTTCCTCCTTGGCCCGACTGATGGCCAGCTGTAGCTCCACACGTTTCTGGACATACACCGCGTACAGCTGGTTATCCCTCTCCTCGTCACGGGGGCTGCGGCGTCGACTCCGACCGTACGCTCTACGGGCCCCGTTGCAGGCGGCTCGGAGAGCGACAATCTCCGTCGACCACCGCCCGTCTTTGGGCGACCGACGCTAGGCATGGCGTCCAGAAACTGCTCCAGGGCCGGCAAGTCCCGGTTCGGGGAAAAGTAAACGCCAATAATGGCGTACACTCCCCGAACCGCCACCACAAATCCGTGACCTCTCCTCCGGAGAGTGAGGGGAGAGGCAGCGCCAGTCTTGGCCACGATGGCCACGGAGCCATCCAGATCCCCAGCCCAGTGGGGTAGGGAGGGAACCGCGTACGGCTCCGAGACCACCGCGACATCAATGTCCCACTGCGCCATGGATTGCAGGATGAGATCCTGCGACCTGGCGCAGTGGTTGAGGTTGGCCTGGAGGAAGGCGACCCCCATCACTCCTCCCTCCATTTGGCCAGCTGGCGCCGCCTGTGTGGTGCCCTCTCGCGGAGGAGAGGACGGTTCTTTGCCGCGGACTGACGGGGGGTTTGCAGGACCTACCCCCCATCACGTGGTCCGCCGGCTTCCCGGCGTCGCGGCATACAGCGCAGCGGGGTGCCGCGGTGCAGGAAGCGGACAGATGTCCTGCCTCTCCGCACCTGTAGCAGAGCCGGCTGCGGTCGGTCTGCGAGGGGCACAGCGCCGCGGTGTGCCCCTTCCCCATGCACTTGTAGCAGTGCATGGGTCGCGCCGCCAAGTGCTGGAGCCGCACGGAGCTCCAACCAACGCTGAGGCTGCCCGCCTCGATCAGCTTCTTAGCTGTCGTGACCGGGCAGCGCATTAGGGCGGAGCGAGAGCCCCGCCAGTCTGGGCGGATTTCGCCCACCCAGACCTGGTCCTCCGTGCAGCCCCCAACCCTGGCGACCGCAGCCTTAATCCGCCGCGCTGTAGCCGCATCGTTCAGGCCCGTCACGCGGAAGTCCGCGGTTTTGACGGGCCTGGACACCTCCCAGACGCCGGACAGCGCCACCCTCAAGGCCGAAGCAAGAGCGTCAGCCTTGTCTGAACTGGAGGAGCCGGGGATCTCAATTAGCCTCGCTCCGGTCGCACTCGGGCGAATCCGGAGCGAGCCAATGCCCAGCTCCTCCAGGTTCACGACCTGCTCGGCCTTCAAAAGGGCAGAAGCGTAGGAGGCCCCATTTTGCGCTGCCTCTGGCTGTAACTTGAGAATTACAGCCGAGGAGCCTGGGACCGTCAGCTTCCTTGCCTTCGGTGGCGCCGCCTTGGGAGGCGCTTTACGCACGGTTGCGGGGGCCGCCGTGGGGGTCGTCTTGGGTGCCGTGGTGGGTTTGGGCTGGGACTTTTTCCCCACACCCTTCCCCTTCCCTCGCACTTCCACCCAGGGGAGCTCCGGGGATGCCTCGGCCTCGGTTGAGATCGAGGGCCCGAAGGGCCCCCACTCCGCCGCCTTCTCAGCCGCCCCCTTACGTCTCTGCTTCTTGGAGGCCGGGCGTGCTGGGGCCAGGACCTCCAAGTCCTCCACTGCCGCTGACCGCGCAGGTTGCGGCTCCGGCCTAAGACCGGAGGCCTCCTCGATGGCCGCCCTCGCAGACCTCGCCACCTCGGAGTTGTCGCCCGCCAGCGGTGGGCGGGTGACCCTGCGAGGTAGGCGAGACTCCATGTCTGCCAGGCGGACATCGATCATCCGTACCATGGAGGCCTCCAGTCTCTGCACAAGCTCCTCCTCCATGAAAGGGGCCGCTTGCCTTTCCGCAGTCCGCGCGGCCTGGCCAACCTCGCGACGGGACTCCTCGAACCCCCGGCGAAGCGCAGCGACCTCTGCCTTCATGTTGGCCACCTCTCTTTGGAGGCGGCCATTGTCGGCTTTGAGGCGTCTAACCTCATCCGACTCGCTGCGCGCCACCAGGGTATCAACGATGTCCCTGATGTCCGAGGAGGCCCGCATGATTTTGGCACTATAGCCCCCTTTGAGGGCAGTGGTCTTCCGGACGAGGCTGGTTATTAGTCCGAGCCTCTCCACCGCGGTGTCCATGAGGCCTTCTGCTCCCATGGAACCGAAGTCCCGCACCTCAATGGGGGCCATCTCCGACCCCTCATCCCCCCTCGGGGGTCCTCCCTTTCTGAAGGCCCGAGCCTTCAGAGTGGCCGAGAAAGATGCCTCAGCATCCCCCTCCTGGCTTCTTCGTGCCTCAGCCCGGGCCCTCGTAGCATTGGCTGCACCCCGAGCCTTCCCTTTCTTCGTTGCCGATAATTTCGGCCGCGGCGCGCCAACTTCGGTGTCGGAGCCACTCGCCACCTCTGAGTAGAGGCGCTTGGCTCCGAGCACTGACTCCGGGAGCGAGGTGATGGAGCCTAGGCTGCCAGCAGGCTTCCCAGCCTTCGCTGGCCTACCGCCGAGACATCCGACAGCTCCTCCACTTCAGACTCCCCACGACTCCTCTCATGTTCGGATCTGGACCGATCCGAACCCTTTCCTCCCCCATCCGAATGCTTCGCCCCCTTTTTTTTCTTTCTCCCTTTTGGTTGGCCCTGAGAAGGGCCTTTTTCGCAAAACGCCCGGAGGCGTCTCGCAGAGGCTGCGAATCGCACATTTTAGCACTAGATGCTCCGGCTGCACAGAACTGATTAGCCGTTGGCCTGCCACTCCGTTACGGTGGACGGCGACGTTTCCAGGGGACGCGACGTGGACGCTAGTTCTGTGGGGTGTCCCCCCCCCTGCACCCCAACCTAACCTTTTTTTTTTTTTTTGTTAACGGAGGGGAAATGCATTTACGCACAAAGTGTGGGACTCCCAGGCAGAGTGCCTGGACTACCCACTAAAACCCCTCCGGCGTTTCCGCACCGGCTGTTGAGGGCGCCATGGGGTCGCGTTAGCATTCTACCACGACGCCCTCCAGCCATGGCCTTTCGGCCCCGACCGTTGGCCTTTCGGCCACCCCCCCAAATCGGACGTGACCCATAAATGGACCACGCCCGTCCCCCAGACCCACATCCATTCGCCGTCTCATCATAGACGGCGGTGGAGTGGGCTGTTGGCAGAAATTGGCCGACAGTCAACAAGACCCCGACTACCAGGGAGAACTGTCACCCAGGGTGCACCGTCCCGAATCCCTTGTCAGCCCGCCCTCTCACGGGATCCTTGGGATCAAGTGAGAATTCAAAGCTTTCAAAGGACCGGGCACTCGAGGAGGTTCTCTGCCCTGCACCCCACCCCAACCTAACCTTTTTTTTTTTTTTTTTTTTTTTTTTGTTTACGGAGGGGAAATGCATTTACGCACAAAGTGTGGGACTAGCCCGGAATACCCACTAAAACCCCTCCGGCGTTTCCGCACCAGCCGTTATGAGGGCGCCATGGGATCGCTTTCGCATTCTACCACGACGCCCTCCGGCTAAAGCCTTCCGGCCCTAAAACCGGGCGGCGCGGGCATAGCGTGCCCGCCGCCGGCCCCGACCCTCGCCGAGCGCGTGGCGCGTCAGCTCTAGCTTCGCGCTCGCGCTCGGCCGCCTCCTTCTGCGACATTACAGTTTCGCAGAAGGAGGCCACTGCATCCCAGTACCTCTCGCCACACAGCAGCATCGTTGAGATGATACTGTGTAGCGAGAGGTCCAGATGTCCCAGCGCCACCCCCATTCTTACCCTTTCGGGTGCCCACATCTGGCAGTCTGCCAGAGTGTGTTGAGCCGTGTCGTCAGGCTCCCCACACTCATGGCAGACCGGGCTCACCTCGCGCCCTATGTTGTGCAGGTAATGACCGAAGCACCCGTGTCCGGTCATTACCTGCGTCACCCGGAACGTCAACTGGCCGTGTTTTCGGTCCAGCCACTCCGGGAACGACGGAAGGAGCGCCCCGATGGTTCTCGTACCATACGGGGAGTTTTCGAGCTCAACTTTCCATCGTTCCCTTAACCTATCCGCGGCCAGTTGACGCACCGCTCTCACCTCCGCGGGAGCAGGCTCAGCGCCACCCGCTCGCATCCTTGCCCGCTCCCTGTACACTTCTGCTTGTACCTCCGCATCCATCTCCCATGGCGGGGTTCCGGCCAGGGCACATGCCGCTGCCCAAGAGACCGTAACGTAGGCCCTTGCCAGACGGTTGGCCACAATTCGTTGTGGCCGTCGTAGCAGGGCCCTGTTGGCTCTGGAGAGCCTGTCCGCCCAGATGGGCGCCCCGTACAGCGCCATGCTGCGGGTTATTTCCGCATACAGGCGGCGGCACGAGGCACCAGGCCCTCCAATGTTGGGCAGCAGCCTGGCCATGGCCGACGCTGCACCAACGACCCGGGGAGCTAATTGTTTAAAATGCTCCCCGAAGTTCCAGCGTGAGTCCAGAATGAGGCCCAGATATTTGATGTTGGGCCTCACCTGGACTCTTTCTCCGCCAATGGAGATGGATGCATCGGGTGGCGGACGCCACCTTCGTCCCCTTCCAAGGGCGATGACCTCACACTTACTTGGGGCCACCTTTAGGCCGAGCAGACCGATGCGCGTTGCTATCAGGTCCGCTGCGACCGTTGCTCTTCGCAGGGCTTCCTCTAGTTTCTCACCCCGAGCGACTACCATCGTGTCATCCGCATAGCAGATGACAGTCGTCCGGGGGAGAAGAGCCCCGCGGATGGCCCAGTCGTAGCCGATGTTCCACAGCAGAGGCCCAAGCACGGACCCCTGTGGAACACCGCAGGTCATCGCCCTCTCCTTTCGACCGTCTCCGGTCTCGTAGAGCACTACCCTATCTTGGAGGTAGTGCCCTACGACCTTCCTGAGATAGAGGGGCACCCCGTGGTAACGGAGCGCCTCCTCTATCACTTCATAGGGGAGGGAGCCGAACGCGTTGGCTATGTCCAACGACACCGCCACGGCCCCCTCCCCGTCATTGGTTGCCTCCTCCGAGAATGCCCGTAGCACCATCAGGGCGTCAATGGTGGACCGCCCGGCTCTGAAGCCGTACTGGCGGTCCGACACATTGGGCCCCGTGCTCTCAAGGTGCTGGATGATCCGGGACGCCACGATGCGTTCGAACATCTTCCCGGTCTCATCCAGCATCAGGAGGGGCCTCCATCCCGAGGGGGAGTCCTCGGGCCGGCTCTCTTTCCTCAGCAGGCAGAGCCTGCCCTCTTTCCACGGCTTCGGGAACCGCCCTGTTGACAGACAATCGTCAAACAGGTCCCTAAGGCGGCTCCCGAGATGTTGGAGTGCCACCGGCAGGACGATGCCGGGGACGCCATCTGGGCCAGGGGCCTTTTTACAGGCCCACAGGCGTTCTACTCCCCGGTCAAATTCCGCGTCCGTGACCGGAGGCACATTCGCCGTGGAAGACTCCCTCTCGGGGTTGGACATTCTCGGAGGTATAAAACTTTCCGTAGCCGGGAACAGGCTTCCGACAATCCTGTCTAGGAGATCCGGATCCATTGAGGCAGTGGGGGGGGGCGAACCGCATTTTGTTGCGGACAACCCTGTACGGCCTCCCCCACGGGTCCCTGTCGAGCGTGGCCAGGAAGGCCTTTTGCGCCTCCTCTTTGGCCCTGGCGATTGCTGCTGACAGGGCACCCTTAGCCTCCCGGAGGGCGTGGTAGTAGCCTATCTCTTCTGCTCCTCCGGGGTTATTGCCTCGTCACGGGAACGCCCACGCCAAGGGAACGGCTTGGCGTGGGCGTTCTCCAATTTGCGACCATGGCAGCCTCGTCAGCCAGGTCCCTGTCGAGGCTTGCCATATTCCACCTCGGGAATTTTCTCCTACTGCGTCCCCCCAGGGGAAGTTGGGACTGGGGCGTTCTGGAGACCGTCATCCGAATGTATAAGTGGTCGGAGAGGGTCTCCACGTCCTCCAGGACACGCCATTCCGCTACTCGTGCGGCAATGGCAGGGGTCGCGAATGTGACATCCACAATGGACCCCCCGTTTTGCCGCACACACGTGTCGGCGTTGCCCCGGTTTAGGACTACAAGCCCCAGTTCCACCACCCACTCCAGTAGAGTCTCCCCCCTTGGGTCGGTGCCGGGAGATCCCCACGCCGTACATTTGGCGTTTAAGTCTCCCAGCACCATCACCTGGGCTGGTGCCACGCTGCGGATCACCCTGCCCACCCTCCCAAGGAAGTCCTCAAAGGCGCGGCGCGGCCTATTGGGGGAGAAGTAGACCCCCACGAGGAGGATTTCTCCCCATTTAGCCGCGACGAACCCCGGGCCGTTGGTGACCCTCAAGAGAGGGGGATGACCCCCAAACTGCGGGACAGTGATGCCCACCAGCCCTTCCGTGTCCCCAACCCAGTTGGGGAGAGGGGGGACGCAGTATGGCTCCGCGATGACGGCGAGTGCAATGCCCCACTCCGCCACGTGCTGGACTATCAGGTCCTGGGCACGGGCGGAGTGGTTGGCGTTGCACTGCAGCACCTCAGGATGACTCGAGGGCTGCCTATCCATTAATGCTCCATCGCGGGGCCCTCCGAGGTGGCCGGTCTGGCCGCCGGCATTTTCCCCCTGGTGCGCGGGGGGTTGCACGCCTTGCCCCCCATGACGTGGTTTGCCACCAGTTTAGCCTGGTGGCACACCGCGCACCAAGGTTCTCTAGCCTCACACACCGAGGCGGAGTGCCCCGGCTTACTACAACGGTGGCACAGGTCTGTTCTGTCCACTGGGGAGGGGCAGAGGGCTCTGGTGTGGCCCATGCCCATGCATCTGAAGCACCGCATGGGCAGTGCTTCGAGCCCTCTGACAGACGCCGAGGCCCAGCCCACTTGAAGGCGGCCAGCGTCAATGAGCGCGTTGGCCGCCGCCACGGGGCATGTGATAATCACTGCCCCAGTCTGGTCCGGCGCCATGCTCATTGCCCCCACTTTGATGCTCCCCAGTGGGCATTTGCCTATCCTGGCCACCGCCTCCTGCAGGTTCTCCGGCGTCACTCCTTCATTGAGGCCGGAGACCTTTACTTGGGCCGTCTTGGTTGGCCGGGACACTTCCACCTCAGTGCCAACCAGCTCCCTCAGTTTGGCAGCCAGGGTGTCGGCCGCCGCTCCGCTGTCCGCTCCGGGGACTTCTATGATCCGGGCCCCCGTTGCCGTACTCCGGACGTCCACGTGCTCAATCCCCACCGACGCCAAGTCTAGCTTGGCGGTGACCTTGGTCATGATGGACTTATAGTCCGTCTTGGCCTCCGGTTTTAGGGTCACCACCACTGCCGCTGACTTGGGCGCGGTGAACCTGACTGGCTTGGGAGCCGGAGCTTGGGGGGCCCGGGCCGGGGCCGCGGCCGAAGCCGCGGTTGTGTCCGGGGTCGTCTCCTGTTGGGAAGGTAGGGACTTCTTCCCTTTCCCCTTGCCCTTCCGCACGACCGTGGACCAGGAATCCCCGGTGGCCTCCTCATTTACCTCAGTTGAGGGCCTCTGTTCCTTACCCGGTTGCTGCGGCTGGGGTTTGGCCACCGGGGCCCTGGGGAGCCGCAGCGCCGGTCCGGGTCTCGCGGGCGGCATCAGGGTAGAGCCTGCTGATGCCCTAGATGGCCCCGCCTTCGGCTCCACCACCTTAGCCGCCTCGGCCTCTCTCCTCCTGTCCGCCGCGAGAGGGGGACGAATGATCGGCTCCGGAGCCAATAATCCCCTCTTTTCGGCCTCCTTGAGCCGATCCGACACCATCCCCCCAAGGGACAGGAAGAGCTCCCTTGACAGGGACTCCTTGAAATCCCCCTGAAGGGACTTCACCTCCTCTACCACCGACCCTCCCTCCTTTCGGGCAGAGGTCCCCGACGTCTCCCTTTCAGCGAAGGCCGTGCGGAGGGCCTTCGTCTCCTTCTTGAGGAGATCCAGCTCCTCCCGCATCCTCTTATTGTCGGCCCTGAGGATGCGTACGACCTCCGCTTCATCCGACTGGGCCTCGATTTTGGAGGCTGCCTCCATTATCTCCCGGCAGGCTGCCTTCATGTCCCGCCATACTGTCCCTTTCAGGTTTCCAGATTTACTGGCCTCCTCCAGGATCCTTCCGGCAGCCGACCGGACCACCTCAACGCCTTCCTCGATTGCAGAGGTCGGCCCCACTTTCCTACCATCGCCCAGGCGGTAGTTGTCGGCAGACTTGTTTGAGCTTCCCTCAAACTCGGCATATTCCGCCGACAACTCCCTCATGCGCTCCTTCGCCTCCTTAACACCATACGTGCGGCGCACCGCAGGACGGCCGCGGGCTGAGGAGGAGACCTTAGTCCTCATCTCCTCGTCCCTGAGCTCCTCATCCGCCTTCTTCTTGACGACCGCCTTCTCAGGGAGGACAATCTCCGGCAGGGAGTCGACGTCCGAGTCGGAAAAAACCGAGCCATACTCGGACTCCCGACGGCTCTCTCCGGCCTCCCTCTCCGATAATCTGGTGTCAGTCTCTTCCCCGGGGGTAGGGGACCTACTCCTGACTGCACCCGACCTTCCCGCCCTCTCTCCGCCGTACTTATTTGCCGGGCGGCTCATTGTTTCGCGAAACTTGCGTTTTCGCGAGCAAAGGCCGACCCAGCAAAAATTTTATTTCTAAGCCCCCAGGGGGGGTAGAAACAACCTACAACCACCAGAAGGTGGAGGGAATTTTTTCCCACCGGAAACGAGCAAAAAGTACCACCCTGCTTTGATGGGTGGCACGCAGTGAATTTTTTTCTGAGTTTTATAAAACTCAGAAAAATTTTTCGTTCCCTGGGGAAAATTAATAACTCGGCTCCCAGAGGGGCCAGGAGTTAGAAGAAACCACCACCAGGTAGCGCAGAGGCCAACCTATCTGACCTCAGGATAAAATTGCCCCCTTGCTTTGGGGGCAAGGGGAGCAATTTGCCCTTTTGTCGAATTTATAACCTTGCGGGGCAGCAAAAACGCCTGCGAGAAAAGAATAGCAACACCTCTTTTTGCTTATAACTTTTGAACCTTAAGTCCAAAAATCAAGGCAAAAACAGGGCCAGACAGTTCCCGCGGAGATCCAGCCACCCACAAAATTACAAATTCGTACTCCCTACAACTAATTTTTGGCGAATTTTTCAAAAATTACGCAGATTAGCGTAAATTTTTGAAAAAATTCCCAAAAAAGACAGTCTCCCTTATAACTTCGCGACTTGAAGTCGGAAATTGATAAGGGAGGTGTCAAATAATAGGGGAGTGAACCCTTTACACAAAAACAACACGACCACAGATAAAAACCAACGAGAACTATTTTTAAATTAATTTAGAAAAAACACTGACAAAAACGAAAAGCAAAAATTTTAACAATTTACAAAAACACTGAAAACAAGCCAAAAGTGAAAATTTTAAGAGCGCATTTTTTTAGAACGAATGGGGTTAGTTCAGACCGACTTGGGTAATCGTACCGACCGAAAAAACCTCACCCCAACCTAACCTAACCAAACCAGCCACTTCATATTCTGTTATTCTTGTACAGTTGTTTGCCCTCATCCACAACCCACATGCCTCATAATATGCATCTTTGAACGGCTTCATAAAAACCCTATCTAAGGGCTGCAGTTTGTGGGTCGTGTGTGGCGGGGTGCTTAACATGTGCACATGATTTTCTTTTGCGTAACTTATGACAGCAACATCTTTATGACTACTATGACCATCTAGGATCAAAAGCACAGGCTTCTCTTTAGTTGGCTTAGAGAAATTTATAAAATGTTTAAGCCACTTTAGAAAAAATTCTGTATTCATCCATCCGTTTGGTTGTACCAAGGCTACACTTTCGGATGGAGCACCAATCTTCAACCTTTCATTTACTCTATGTCTGGGAAAAATAAATAGTGGTGGGATAAAATACCCAGCAGCACTCATGCAAAACATAACTGTCACATTTCTACCTCTTTCAGCGGAAGTCAACTTTCCAACCTGACGATTACTTTTAAGCGTGATTACTTTAGCCTGCTTCTGAACTGTGCTGACCCCTGTCTTGTCACAGTTGTAAATGTCTGATGGCCCAAAATTATGTTTTTCATACATACATTCTAAATTGTTAAAGAAACGTTCAACTTGAGGCCTATTAAAACCGACAGCTCTCATCAGACTCGTTGACTCAGGTCTTCTCAAGCTAAGATCTGGATGACGTTTGATAAAATCGTAGTAAAAATGTTTACCAGCACTTTTTTTTGTCATGTTGAAGCGATGGTTTAGTTTTAATTGCTCCGCCTGATCGAAAGCCAATTTCAGAAATTCTTTTCTAGTTAAAGGCATGCACCTGTTTGACATATCCACCACGTGTGCAATTAGCGCTTCTTCATACTCCTCGGTAAAAGTTGAGATAAATCTTCCTTTTTTGAGTGGTAATGCTATTTCTCCTCCTCGTTGTAATTTTTTTACATAGTCAAATAATGTACTTTTTGGTATATTGTACACTTCAGAAGCCTTTCACACAGAAAATTTTTTTGGCATCACTTTATCGATGGCTTTCTTCAATGTTTCATATTTGTGGGTATCCACACATCTTGATTTGGGGTTACTCATGTTGAATCTGAAAAACAAAAAATAAAAATAATTAACACAGCCAAAATAAACTTATTTTAAAACTGTCCGGGGTTAGGGGACTTTGAGTGTGTCCGAACTTAGGGACCCCTAAGTACCTACAAGAAAAATTCTCATACACTTTGTATGTTTTGAATCACGAAAAAACGCATGAGTTTAATCAGATTAGTACTATAACAATAACAATTCATAACAACGAACATCATCTCATACTTTAAACACTGTTAACAGACCCTACGAAATTTAGTTTGAACAAAATTTTTACTAACCTCAAAATTTGCACCACGCTCCACGACGAACGAGTCGGCACTGGCTATTTGCACTCCCCTCCCGCACTTCACTTGCGACAAGCTTCCTAACTGCGGTACAGACAATAAATTGGCGCGCTTCTTCGTACCGATTCAAATTCTGTCCGGCTTTAGGAGATGTCCGGGCTTAGGGGACTTCCCCTACTCATTATTGATTTGGAATCTGCAGTAGACAAGTTAGTGGATGGTGAAATGATTGGAGTTATATTTATATTATCTTCGATTTGCGTTTCATATTTTGCAAATAATGTTGCTATATCTAATTTGAGCATACTTTGCATGCGAACCGGCATTTTTTTTTCATGGAAGTCGCATAACTTTGAAATAAATAATCAATGTCATCAAGTTCCCTTGTTCAGATTTTTCTTGTGAATTTATTTTTCTTCTGATATTTCAACAGTTTAAGAATAAATTTTTAGTTGTGATCTGGGGGCTTACCATAAACTTTAACAAAACCATGATGGTTTTCGCCCATCTTGTTTTAAGCTTAAAATAATATTGTTCCAAATCGTACCATGAACTTTTAAAACAAGATTGTTGTATTCCTGCGTAGAGTTGTGAAAGAACGAATGATTTGTCTATTCCCTGGCGATTGTGAGAGCGAGACTCCGCTATATAATTCGTATAGCTGCATCACTTTTACGCAGTGTTCCGATTGACTCTCGCGGTCTTCTTACGAAATATATAATTATAAATTTAATGTAATAAATTATGTGTTTTTAAAATGAAATGTATGTATAAAATATATAAAACACATTTACAATAATAAATTTTAATTACAACAAATAAAAATGGACATTTTGATTATGATTAAAAACGAAGCTGTGTACTCAAGCAAGATTCGGAACGGAACATTTTTTACGTCTCAAAGAGACTTCGCGCGCGGCTTTTCAAAACTTTTCGGCACGAAGAATACCTATGTTTTAGAAAAAAATATTTATTATAACTATGGCTAATTTCAAGTAAGTTAAACTTAATTATATGTGTGGTGAGTATATTGTGAAATACAAAATAGTTTTACTGTTAAAAACAGGTACTTACGAATAAACACACAGGTGAATATTACGTGTGTTGTGAAACTGTGATAATGTTTGTCCATTATGAAAAATGCGCGCCAAGAATCTATTTGTTTATATGGATTGTTCATATTCCGCGATGTGGTTTATATTTTAAAGTGATTTTTGCAGCATTAGAACGCGTCGGGTTTCTATGAGGCAGCTTGATCTCCTGTGGGAATTCTTAAGTTCTCACAGAGATATAGCATTTGGCTACAACCGGTCTTTACAGGCCAAAGAATATTCATCTAGAAAATGGCAGGAAATCGCTGAAATTCTAAATGCCCAAGGAGATGGAGCATACAAAGACGGAAAAATGTGGTCCAAGGTAACTTTGTTAAAATTTATCAGTATATCTATTCATTTATAGATGTGTATGAATTCATGTATGTATGTATAGTAAGTAACCTTGAAGGGGTGCTGTGCAGTGCCAGACAGACAGTCTTGTCCGCTCTATATTAAACCCTGAGTCTTTCTTCTAGATGACAGCTTGCTCAGTGATATATTAATCTGCATACAAGTATTGCTTAAGTATTGTTCTCGTAAGAATTTCGAGATAAAAATATGTAGCCTATGTATTAATCCTGTCTACAATACAAGGCAACTCCATTTAAAATTTTAGCCATATCGGTTCAGGAGTTTTCTCGTGAAAGAGCAACAAACATACATTCCTACATTATTACAAACTTTCGTGTTTATAAATTAGTAGAAGATTATAATAAATACATATTTTATTACTTTTAGTACTGGGTGGATTATAAAGCAAAATTGAAAAAAAGAAATGCCGCTTTATATTCATCCAGACGACGAACCGGAGGAGGGCCATCAACAGAACCACCATTGTCTGCCATAGAATATAAATTCTTATCAATTATGGGAGATGATTTTGGCCAAGGTGTTGCTGGAATTCGTGTGGATCCATTTCCAGGGGTAAATGAATTGGTTTTATAAATATATGAGTATAATAATATGAATAAAAGCCCTTTTATAATAAGTATTAGTAGTTTGTAAAACAATCTTAGTAGTTATATCATGCTTTATCTTTTTTAGGAATCCACTCCTACAATTGGGACTGATGATACACCAGCGTCACAGTCCATTTTATTAACAGAGATTTTAACGGAACCGCCTATTGTGTCTTCACATGGGAACATGGACACAGCTGGCAATATGGATGTGGAATTGGGTCCAGCAGTAGCAGAGGAGCCGGCGCCTGCATTGTCGCCATCCCCCCAACCGAGCCGACGCCGCAGCCGCCAATTGCAGGTATCTCGGGAGGATGCTAGGCGTATCCTCGTGCAGACGGCCCAAGAAAGGACAGCGGCGGCTGTGCGTAGCAGTAATGCTATGGAAGAAATGCAGCGAAGCCTGGCATTTATAGCTAATGGCATTATGGCGATACAGGAGAATATGCAGGATATTAAAAGGTAATAAAAACATAATTCTTCTCAAAATGTTTATTGAGAAAAAATATTATTTTAATATTAATACTAAAGAAAAAATATTAACATTTCTTGTGGAAAAAAATTGTATGTATTACATCATCACGCAACATTACTGAAATAATTAAAAGATATTTATTTTCAGGATTCTGTCTAACGCCTTTCCCAGAGCCGCTGAGTAAGAGCGTTCCTCATGGCCACACCCTGCTGAAGTGGTATGTTACCATGCCGGGCCTCAGTCTCTAAAGTACCACTACGTGCAGAATAGATTGCCAATAATCGAGCTTCTTCTTGTCTTTCTTCTGGAGTTAGCTCTTCTGGAGGTAGCTTGGCTGTATTGCAAATATTATGTAATATAACACATGCATTAACAATAGAGCCAGCTACCGCTGGTTGATAGTGCAACCTTCTGTGTAGTAGCAAACAACGGAAGCGTGCTTTCAAGAGACCAATGGTACGTTCAATGATGTTCCTGGCACGAACATGCAAATTGGTGTAGTGTGCCTCTGGTGTATCAGGTGTTGCATTCAAAATAGGCGTCATCATGTATCGCCGTAATGGATATCCAGAGTCACCTGTAAATAAAAGAATATTTTTATTTTTTTAAGTTTTATACAAACATAGGTAGTTAACATATTATTTTTAATTTTTCTTTATTCTAACTAAGCTTCTATTATAACTTACATAAATATTTATATACCTATATAGGTCTGTTTGTGATCCTCAGCTGATGATAGAAGTAATAGCCTCATGCTTACAGATTAGCACATTATCTGCTGCACTATGGAAGCATTCTAATTTAAATATATACATATGTAAATAAACACACAAAAACTTACCAAGAAACCATACATTTTCATTATTACTGAGTTCTTCTATGTAGTCTTTTAAAGGATGGCTAGACCATATGAAAGAGTCATGAGTGCAACCTCCATGGCTAGCATCAACACTTATGATCTGCATATCGGCATCACAAATCTAGAATAGAAAAAGACTGTTTATGATATGATAACATTATTTAAAATATTAATATGAGTGTAATTTTTTTTATATAATTTTACATTTAATGAAATGCTTATGTGCAATTTAGGATAGACTAATAAAAACACTGTTCTTAGCTTATAATTATTAATTTATAAGTAATACATAGTAGAATTATATAAGACTAGCTGTTTTCCGCAGCTCCGCCAGCGTCAAAAAGTAGCCTTTGTTTGACCCCGGGTCTTCAACTATATTCATACCAGTTTTCATCAAAATCTTTTCAGCGGTTTGGCCGTGAAAGTGTAACACAGACAGACATTCGCATTTTATAATATTAGTAGTATGGAGTTTTTGGAAATTAAAATGCTTTAATTAATGGATGATTTTGATTTTATATTTAATTTTATATTTAATTTTTTTTTTACTTATATGCAAATAAATATATAAATACTAAACAAGTCATGCTTTTTTTCATTTTTACAAGTACCGATATTGTTAAACCCTTTCAGCCATTTATGGATTTTAATCCATAATGTAACATGTATTATTACTGAGCAATATTATCTCTATTTCTGAGTTTCTTACATACTGACTGAGAATTTAAATGTACAATTTTGACTTACCAATTGTACATTTAAAGAATGGTAATCCTTTCTGCAAAAATATCTTTCTTCATGTTGGTTAGGACGCACAATAGCAACATGAGTGCCATCAATGCATCCTAACACTCCCGGTATATAAAACTTGTTGTGAAATCTAAAACAAAGAACATATTTTCATAATTTGATTATATCAATATATTAACAATTTTGACTGGTAAATATAGTTAGTTTACCTTGTTTTTATTTTGTTTTGCTCGTTAGAGTTTATAGGGAAAGTAATATATTTTTGTCTAAAATATGAAGTATTTAGACACTTTGTTACTTCATTTATAATGGTGGAGACAGTTTGCTGTGCCACAAAATGGCCCTCAATTTTTCCTGTAGGTCTTTGATAAGACCCTGTGGCAAAAAATGATAAAGCAGTAAGAACCTGGAAATAAGAAAATAATAAATAAGTACTTATACAAACTGATAACATAAAGCCAATCTTTTATTATTATCTCAGCTTGGGATTCAAGGGTTGCCCCCGTCCATTGAGTGGCTTGCGCAGGGATATTGATCCAACGCCTAGAGGACCTTTAGAGAAGTTGATGTCATGTGGTGCTCCTGCCAAAACCGACCTTGGCGAAGGAAGGCCGGAGGTGAGGGACGGAAAGGGTCCCCTGGGAGCACTCAGGTCCGCGGTATCACCACTCACCCGATGATGCACTGATGACGATGACTATGACTGATGCGATGGGGTCGTCACATCCCTACGCCTGTTATTATTATCATTAGTAGAAATTCTCTAGGGTTACCTTGGTCTCCACCGACAAGTCAGTAGCTTTTTGTGGAGTTTTGAGGGAGGGTCGAACCTCCTCACACAAATCGCGAGCAAGTTTTTTGCTCAATCGATACTCCTTAATAAACTGATTATCAGTATAAATTTCAAACGGATCACATTGATCCCGTAATCTTCTATGACGCTCCTTCGCTCCTTGTTTTGTCCTTATAGTATCTTCATGTTCGTTTTCTTCTTCCAAGTATTCGAAGATCTCTTACTCATTAGCCATCTATAATTGCAATGTTTTGCACTGTCTATTTGAACAAACACAACGTAACTAACACAATACAGCTAACACTGAAAGATTCAACACAGTCACACACAACACAGAATGTACCTTACTTGTAACACAAGATTAAAACGTACCTAGTGATTATCAATATTCTCTAAGCACAAAAACATTGAAAGATCACACTCAACAAACATGAAAAAAGTCTTGTTTCCATGGCATCCGACCAACTTTTTTAAGATCGCTAATTTTGACGTAAAAACAATATTGCTAACTGTCAAATTAAAGCTCATGGTACGCATGGGAACGAATTGAATGAACAATTTACTATGACGTCATCAAAACTGCTAGGAAATGCAAGCTTAAAGTAATATTGTTTTTTACGTGTCATGGTACGAATTTCGAGAGTAATATTAAAATAATACTGCTATAAGACATTATGGTAAGCCCCCAGGTCCTGGGCACGGGCGGAGTGGTTGGCGTTGCACTGCAGCACCTCAGGATGACTCGAGGGCTGCCTATCCATTAATGCTCCATCGCGGGGCCCTCCGAGGTGGCCGGTCTGGCCGCCGGCATTTTCCCCCTGGTGCGCGGGGGGTTGCACGCCTTGCCCCCCATGACGTGGTTTGCCACCAGTTTAGCCTGGTGGCACACCGCGCACCAAGGTTCTCTAGCCTCACACACCGAGGCGGAGTGCCCCGGCTTACTACAACGGTGGCACAGGTCTGTTCTGTCCACTGGGGAGGGGCAGAGGGCTCTGGTGTGGCCCATGCCCATGCATCTGAAGCACCGCATGGGCAGTGCTTCGAGCCCTCTGACAGACGCCGAGGCCCAGCCCACTTGAAGGCGGCCAGCGTCAATGAGCGCGTTGGCCGCCGCCACGGGGCATGTGATAATCACTGCCCCAGTCTGGTCCGGCGCCATGCTCATTGCCCCCACTTTGATGCTCCCCAGTGGGCATTTGCCTATCCTGGCCACCGCCTCCTGCAGGTTCTCCGGCGTCACTCCTTCATTGAGGCCGGAGACCTTTACTTGGGCCGTCTTGGTTGGCCGGGACACTTCCACCTCAGTGCCAACCAGCTCCCTCAGTTTGGCAGCCAGGGTGTCGGCCGCCGCTCCGCTGTCCGCTCCGGGGACTTCTATGATCCGGGCCCCCGTTGCCGTACTCCGGACGTCCACGTGCTCAATCCCCACCGACGCCAAGTCTAGCTTGGCGGTGACCTTGGTCATGATGGACTTATAGTCCGTCTTGGCCTCCGGTTTTAGGGTCACCACCACTGCCGCTGACTTGGGCGCGGTGAACCTGACTGGCTTGGGAGCCGGAGCTTGGGGGGCCCGGGCCGGGGCCGCGGCCGAAGCCGCGGTTGTGTCCGGGGTCGTCTCCTGTTGGGAAGGTAGGGACTTCTTCCCTTTCCCCTTGCCCTTCCGCACGACCGTGGACCAGGAATCCCCGGTGGCCTCCTCATTTACCTCAGTTGAGGGCCTCTGTTCCTTACCCGGTTGCTGCGGCTGGGGTTTGGCCACCGGGGCCCTGGGGAGCCGCAGCGCCGGTCCGGGTCTCGCGGGCGGCATCAGGGTAGAGCCTGCTGATGCCCTAGATGGCCCCGCCTTCGGCTCCACCACCTTAGCCGCCTCGGCCTCTCTCCTCCTGTCCGCCGCGAGAGGGGGACGAATGATCGGCTCCGGAGCCAATAATCCCCTCTTTTCGGCCTCCTTGAGCCGATCCGACACCATCCCCCCAAGGGACAGGAAGAGCTCCCTTGACAGGGACTCCTTGAAATCCCCCTGAAGGGACTTCACCTCCTCTACCACCGACCCTCCCTCCTTTCGGGCAGAGGTCCCCGACGTCTCCCTTTCAGCGAAGGCCGTGCGGAGGGCCTTCGTCTCCTTCTTGAGGAGATCCAGCTCCTCCCGCATCCTCTTATTGTCGGCCCTGAGGATGCGTACGACCTCCGCTTCATCCGACTGGGCCTCGATTTTGGAGGCTGCCTCCATTATCTCCCGGCAGGCTGCCTTCATGTCCCGCCATACTGTCCCTTTCAGGTTTCCAGATTTACTGGCCTCCTCCAGGATCCTTCCGGCAGCCGACCGGACCACCTCAACGCCTTCCTCGATTGCAGAGGTCGGCCCCACTTTCCTACCATCGCCCAGGCGGTAGTTGTCGGCAGACTTGTTTGAGCTTCCCTCAAACTCGGCATATTCCGCCGACAACTCCCTCATGCGCTCCTTCGCCTCCTTAACACCATACGTGCGGCGCACCGCAGGACGGCCGCGGGCTGAGGAGGAGACCTTAGTCCTCATCTCCTCGTCCCTGAGCTCCTCATCCGCCTTCTTCTTGACGACCGCCTTCTCAGGGAGGACAATCTCCGGCAGGGAGTCGACGTCCGAGTCGGAAAAAACCGAGCCATACTCGGACTCCCGACGGCTCTCTCCGGCCTCCCTCTCCGATAATCTGGTGTCAGTCTCTTCCCCGGGGGTAGGGGACCTACTCCTGACTGCACCCGACCTTCCCGCCCTCTCTCCGCCGTACTTATTTGCCGGGCGGCTCATTGTTTCGCGAAACTTGCGTTTTCGCGAGCAAAGGCCGACCCAGCAAAAATTTTATTTCTAAGCCCCCAGGGGGGGTAGAAACAACCTACAACCACCAGAAGGTGGAGGGAATTTTTTCCCACCGGAAACGAGCAAAAAGTACCACCCTGCTTTGATGGGTGGCACGCAGTGAATTTTTTTCTGAGTTTTATAAAACTCAGAAAAATTTTTCGTTCCCTGGGGAAAATTAATAACTCGGCTCCCAGAGGGGCCAGGAGTTAGAAGAAACCACCACCAGGTAGCGCAGAGGCCAACCTATCTGACCTCAGGATAAAATTGCCCCCTTGCTTTGGGGGCAAGGGGAGCAATTTGCCCTTTTGTCGAATTTATAACCTTGCGGGGCAGCAAAAACGCCTGCGAGAAAAGAATAGCAACACCTCTTTTTGCTTATAACTTTTGAACCTTAAGTCCAAAAATCAAGGCAAAAACAGGGCCAGACAGTTCCCGCGGAGATCCAGCCACCCACAAAATTACAAATTCGTACTCCCTACAACTAATTTTTGGCGAATTTTTCAAAAATTACGCAGATTAGCGTAAATTTTTGAAAAAATTCCCAAAAAAGACAGTCTCCCTTATAACTTCGCGACTTGAAGTCGGAAATTGATAAGGGAGGTGTCAAATAATAGGGGAGTGAACCCTTTACACAAAAACAACACGACCACAGATAAAAACCAACGAGAACTATTTTTAAATTAATTTAGAAAAAACACTGACAAAAACGAAAAGCAAAAATTTTAACAATTTACAAAAACACTGAAAACAAGCCAAAAGTGAAAATTTTAAGAGCGCATTTTTTTAGAACGAATGGGGTTAGTTCAGACCGACTTGGGTAATCGTACCGACCGAAAAAACCTCACCCCAACCTAACCTAACCAAACCAGCCACTTCATATTCTGTTATTCTTGTACAGTTGTTTGCCCTCATCCACAACCCACATGCCTCATAATATGCATCTTTGAACGGCTTCATAAAAACCCTATCTAAGGGCTGCAGTTTGTGGGTCGTGTGTGGCGGGGTGCTTAACATGTGCACATGATTTTCTTTTGCGTAACTTATGACAGCAACATCTTTATGACTACTATGACCATCTAGGATCAAAAGCACAGGCTTCTCTTTAGTTGGCTTAGAGAAATTTATAAAATGTTTAAGCCACTTTAGAAAAAATTCTGTATTCATCCATCCGTTTGGTTGTACCAAGGCTACACTTTCGGATGGAGCACCAATCTTCAACCTTTCATTTACTCTATGTCTGGGAAAAATAAATAGTGGTGGGATAAAATACCCAGCAGCACTCATGCAAAACATAACTGTCACATTTCTACCTCTTTCAGCGGAAGTCAACTTTCCAACCTGACGATTACTTTTAAGCGTGATTACTTTAGCCTGCTTCTGAACTGTGCTGACCCCTGTCTTGTCACAGTTGTAAATGTCTGATGGCCCAAAATTATGTTTTTCATACATACATTCTAAATTGTTAAAGAAACGTTCAACTTGAGGCCTATTAAAACCGACAGCTCTCATCAGACTCGTTGACTCAGGTCTTCTCAAGCTAAGATCTGGATGACGTTTGATAAAATCGTAGTAAAAATGTTTACCAGCACTTTTTTTTGTCATGTTGAAGCGATGGTTTAGTTTTAATTGCTCCGCCTGATCGAAAGCCAATTTCAGAAATTCTTTTCTAGTTAAAGGCATGCACCTGTTTGACATATCCACCACGTGTGCAATTAGCGCTTCTTCATACTCCTCGGTAAAAGTTGAGATAAATCTTCCTTTTTTGAGTGGTAATGCTATTTCTCCTCCTCGTTGTAATTTTTTTACATAGTCAAATAATGTACTTTTTGGTATATTGTACACTTCAGAAGCCTTTCACACAGAAAATTTTTTTGGCATCACTTTATCGATGGCTTTCTTCAATGTTTCATATTTGTGGGTATCCACACATCTTGATTTGGGGTTACTCATGTTGAATCTGAAAAACAAAAAATAAAAATAATTAACACAGCCAAAATAAACTTATTTTAAAACTGTCCGGGGTTAGGGGACTTTGAGTGTGTCCGAACTTAGGGACCCCTAAGTACCTACAAGAAAAATTCTCATACACTTTGTATGTTTTGAATCACGAAAAAACGCATGAGTTTAATCAGATTAGTACTATAACAATAACAATTCATAACAACGAACATCATCTCATACTTTAAACACTGTTAACAGACCCTACGAAATTTAGTTTGAACAAAATTTTTACTAACCTCAAAATTTGCACCACGCTCCACGACGAACGAGTCGGCACTGGCTATTTGCACTCCCCTCCCGCACTTCACTTGCGACAAGCTTCCTAACTGCGGTACAGACAATAAATTGGCGCGCTTCTTCGTACCGATTCAAATTCTGTCCGGCTTTAGGAGATGTCCGGGCTTAGGGGACTTCCCCTACTCATTATTGATTTGGAATCTGCAGTAGACAAGTTAGTGGATGGTGAAATGATTGGAGTTATATTTATATTATCTTCGATTTGCGTTTCATATTTTGCAAATAATGTTGCTATATCTAATTTGAGCATACTTTGCATGCGAACCGGCATTTTTTTTTCATGGAAGTCGCATAACTTTGAAATAAATAATCAATGTCATCAAGTTCCCTTGTTCAGATTTTTCTTGTGAATTTATTTTTCTTCTGATATTTCAACAGTTTAAGAATAAATTTTTAGTTGTGATCTGGGGGCTTACCATAAACTTTAACAAAACCATGATGGTTTTCGCCCATCTTGTTTTAAGCTTAAAATAATATTGTTCCAAATCGTACCATGAACTTTTAAAACAAGATTGTTGTATTCCTGCGTAGAGTTGTGAAAGAACGAATGATTTGTCTATTCCCTGGCGATTGTGAGAGCGAGACTCCGCTATATAATTCGTATAGCTGCATCACTTTTACGCAGTGTTCCGATTGACTCTCGCGGTCTTCTTACGAAATATATAATTATAAATTTAATGTAATAAATTATGTGTTTTTAAAATGAAATGTATGTATAAAATATATAAAACACATTTACAATAATAAATTTTAATTACAACAAATAAAAATGGACATTTTGATTATGATTAAAAACGAAGCTGTGTACTCAAGCAAGATTCGGAACGGAACATTTTTTACGTCTCAAAGAGACTTCGCGCGCGGCTTTTCAAAACTTTTCGGCACGAAGAATACCTATGTTTTAGAAAAAAATATTTATTATAACTATGGCTAATTTCAAGTAAGTTAAACTTAATTATATGTGTGGTGAGTATATTGTGAAATACAAAATAGTTTTACTGTTAAAAACAGGTACTTACGAATAAACACACAGGTGAATATTACGTGTGTTGTGAAACTGTGATAATGTTTGTCCATTATGAAAAATGCGCGCCAAGAATCTATTTGTTTATATGGATTGTTCATATTCCGCGATGTGGTTTATATTTTAAAGTGATTTTTGCAGCATTAGAACGCGTCGGGTTTCTATGAGGCAGCTTGATCTCCTGTGGGAATTCTTAAGTTCTCACTGAGATATAGCATTTGGCTACAACCGGTCTTTACAGGCCAAAGAATATTCATCTAGAAAATGGCAGGAAATCGCTGAAATTCTAAATGCCCAAGGAGATGGAGCATACAAAGACGGAAAAATGTGGTCCAAGGTAACTTTGTTAAAATTTATCAGTATATCTATTCATTTATAGATGTGTATGAATTCATGTATGTATGTATAGTAAGTAACCTTGAAGGGGTGCTGTGCAGTGCCAGACAGACAGTCTTGTCCGCTCTATATTAAACCCTGAGTCTTTCTTCTAGATGACAGCTTGCTCAGTGATATATTAATCTGCATACAAGTATTGCTTAAGTATTGTTCTCGTAAGAATTTCGAGATAAAAATATGTAGCCTATGTATTAATCCTGTCTACAATACAAGGCAACTCCATTTAAAATTTTAGCCATATCGGTTCAGGAGTTTTCTCGTGAAAGAGCAACAAACATACATTCCTACATTATTACAAACTTTCGTGTTTATAAATTAGTAGAAGATTATAATAAATACATATTTTATTACTTTTAGTACTGGGTGGATTATAAAGCAAAATTGAAAAAAAGAAATGCCGCTTTATATTCATCCAGACGACGAACCGGAGGAGGGCCATCAACAGAACCACCATTGTCTGCCATAGAATATAAATTCTTATCAATTATGGGAGATGATTTTGGCCAAGGTGTTGCTGGAATTCGTGTGGATCCATTTCCAGGGGTAAATGAATTGGTTTTATAAATATATGAGTATAATAATATGAATAAAAGCCCTTTTATAATAAGTATTAGTAGTTTGTAAAACAATCTTAGTAGTTATATCATGCTTTATCTTTTTTAGGAATCCACTCCTACAATTGGGACTGATGATACACCAGCGTCACAGTCCATTTTATTAACAGAGATTTTAACGGAACCGCCTATTGTGTCTTCACATGGGAACATGGACACAGCTGGCAATATGGATGTGGAATTGGGTCCAGCAGTAGCAGAGGAGCCGGCGCCTGCATTGTCGCCATCCCCCCAACCGAGCCGACGCCGCAGCCGCCAATTGCAGGTATCTCGGGAGGATGCTAGGCGTATCCTCGTGCAGACGGCCCAAGAAAGGACAGCGGCGGCTGTGCGTAGCAGTAATGCTATGGAAGAAATGCAGCGAAGCCTGGCATTTATAGCTAATGGCATTATGGCGATACAGGAGAATATGCAGGATATTAAAAGGTAATAAAAACATAATTCTTCTCAAAATGTTTATTGAGAAAAAATATTATTTTAATATTAATACTAAAGAAAAAATATTAACATTTCTTGTGGAAAAAAATTGTATGTATTACATCATCACGCAACATTACTGAAATAATTAAAAGATATTTATTTTCAGGATTCTGTCTAACGCCTTTCCCAGAGCCGCTGAGTAAGAGCGTTCCTCATGGCCACACCCTGCTGAAGTGGTATGTTACCATGCCGGGCCTCAGTCTCTAAAGTACCACTACGTGCAGAATAGATTGCCAATAATCGAGCTTCTTCTTGTCTTTCTTCTGGAGTTAGCTCTTCTGGAGGTAGCTTGGCTGTATTGCAAATATTATGTAATATAACACATGCATTAACAATAGAGCCAGCTACCGCTGGTTGATAGTGCAACCTTCTGTGTAGTAGCAAACAACGGAAGCGTGCTTTCAAGAGACCAATGGTACGTTCAATGATGTTCCTGGCACGAACATGCAAATTGGTGTAGTGTGCCTCTGGTGTATCAGGTGTTGCATTCAAAATAGGCGTCATCATGTATCGCCGTAATGGATATCCAGAGTCACCTGTAAATAAAAGAATATTTTTATTTTTTTAAGTTTTATACAAACATAGGTAGTTAACATATTATTTTTAATTTTTCTTTATTCTAACTAAGCTTCTATTATAACTTACATAAATATTTATATACCTATATAGGTCTGTTTGTGATCCTCAGCTGATGATAGAAGTAATAGCCTCATGCTTACAGATTAGCACATTATCTGCTGCACTATGGAAGCATTCTAATTTAAATATATACATATGTAAATAAACACACAAAAACTTACCAAGAAACCATACATTTTCATTATTACTGAGTTCTTCTATGTAGTCTTTTAAAGGATGGCTAGACCATATGAAAGAGTCATGAGTGCAACCTCCATGGCTAGCATCAACACTTATGATCTGCATATCGGCATCACAAATCTAGAATAGAAAAAGACTGTTTATGATATGATAACATTATTTAAAATATTAATATGAGTGTAATTTTTTTTATATAATTTTACATTTAATGAAATGCTTATGTGCAATTTAGGATAGACTAATAAAAACACTGTTCTTAGCTTATAATTATTAATTTATAAGTAATACATAGTAGAATTATATAAGACTAGCTGTTTTCCGCAGCTCCGCCAGCGTCAAAAAGTAGCCTTTGTTTGACCCCGGGTCTTCAACTATATTCATACCAGTTTTCATCAAAATCTTTTCAGCGGTTTGGCCGTGAAAGTGTAACACAGACAGACATTCGCATTTTATAATATTAGTAGTATGGAGTTTTTGGAAATTAAAATGCTTTAATTAATGGATGATTTTGATTTTATATTTAATTTTATATTTAATTTTTTTTTTACTTATATGCAAATAAATATATAAATACTAAACAAGTCATGCTTTTTTTCATTTTTACAAGTACCGATATTGTTAAACCCTTTCAGCCATTTATGGATTTTAATCCATAATGTAACATGTATTATTACTGAGCAATATTATCTCTATTTCTGAGTTTCTTACATACTGACTGAGAATTTAAATGTACAATTTTGACTTACCAATTGTACATTTAAAGAATGGTAATCCTTTCTGCAAAAATATCTTTCTTCATGTTGGTTAGGACGCACAATAGCAACATGAGTGCCATCAATGCATCCTAACACTCCCGGTATATAAAACTTGTTGTGAAATCTAAAACAAAGAACATATTTTCATAATTTGATTATATCAATATATTAACAATTTTGACTGGTAAATATAGTTAGTTTACCTTGTTTTTATTTTGTTTTGCTCGTTAGAGTTTATAGGGAAAGTAATATATTTTTGTCTAAAATATGAAGTATTTAGACACTTTGTTACTTCATTTATAATGGTGGAGACAGTTTGCTGTGCCACAAAATGGCCCTCAATTTTTCCTGTAGGTCTTTGATAAGACCCTGTGGCAAAAAATGATAAAGCAGTAAGAACCTGGAAATAAGAAAATAATAAATAAGTACTTATACAAACTGATAACATAAAGCCAATCTTTTATTATTATCTCAGCTTGGGATTCAAGGGTTGCCCCCGTCCATTGAGTGGCTTGCGCAGGGATATTGATCCAACGCCTAGAGGACCTTTAGAGAAGTTGATGTCATGTGGTGCTCCTGCCAAAACCGACCTTGGCGAAGGAAGGCCGGAGGTGAGGGACGGAAAGGGTCCCCTGGGAGCACTCAGGTCCGCGGTATCACCACTCACCCGATGATGCACTGATGACGATGACTATGACTGATGCGATGGGGTCGTCACATCCCTACGCCTGTTATTATTATCATTAGTAGAAATTCTCTAGGGTTACCTTGGTCTCCACCGACAAGTCAGTAGCTTTTTGTGGAGTTTTGAGGGAGGGTCGAACCTCCTCACACAAATCGCGAGCAAGTTTTTTGCTCAATCGATACTCCTTAATAAACTGATTATCAGTATAAATTTCAAACGGATCACATTGATCCCGTAATCTTCTATGACGCTCCTTCGCTCCTTGTTTTGTCCTTATAGTATCTTCATGTTCGTTTTCTTCTTCCAAGTATTCGAAGATCTCTTACTCATTAGCCATCTATAATTGCAATGTTTTGCACTGTCTATTTGAACAAACACAACGTAACTAACACAATACAGCTAACACTGAAAGATTCAACACAGTCACACACAACACAGAATGTACCTTACTTGTAACACAAGATTAAAACGTACCTAGTGATTATCAATATTCTCTAAGCACAAAAACATTGAAAGATCACACTCAACAAACATGAAAAAAGTCTTGTTTCCATGGCATCCGACCAACTTTTTTAAGATCGCTAATTTTGACGTAAAAACAATATTGCTAACTGTCAAATTAAAGCTCATGGTACGCATGGGAACGAATTGAATGAACAATTTACTATGACGTCATCAAAACTGCTAGGAAATGCAAGCTTAAAGTAATATTGTTTTTTACGTGTCATGGTACGAATTTCGAGAGTAATATTAAAATAATACTGCTATAAGACATTATGGTAAGCCCCCAGGTCCTGGGCACGGGCGGAGTGGTTGGCGTTGCACTGCAGCACCTCAGGATGACTCGAGGGCTGCCTATCCATTAATGCTCCATCGCGGGGCCCTCCGAGGTGGCCGGTCTGGCCGCCGGCATTTTCCCCCTGGTGCGCGGGGGGTTGCACGCCTTGCCCCCCATGACGTGGTTTGCCACCAGTTTAGCCTGGTGGCACACCGCGCACCAAGGTTCTCTAGCCTCACACACCGAGGCGGAGTGCCCCGGCTTACTACAACGGTGGCACAGGTCTGTTCTGTCCACTGGGGAGGGGCAGAGGGCTCTGGTGTGGCCCATGCCCATGCATCTGAAGCACCGCATGGGCAGTGCTTCGAGCCCTCTGACAGACGCCGAGGAGTAGGGTATTATTGGGGATTTCAAAACAGGTAGTTTTCATCACACCGCTCATTTCATTCGCTCAGTGTGATTAAAACTACCTATTTTGAAATCCCCAATAATACCTTTGGTTTTTCAGTTATGATCCCTCGTATAAAACACCTTACCTAAAAATAAAATAAATATAATTGCAAAGTTATAACGCTTCATTTTGTCAAGATATAGCATAGGCAACAGTCAAGTTGAATAGACTGTCTAATTATGAAATTTATAAAACAAAGAGAATCCTTAAAGTTACAATGTATTTGCCCTACTACGCTGACGAATGGGGTTAAGAGGCACGGTAACTTATTGCCGAATACTATTCGTTGCATTATATGCGGTCCATCCAATTGTGGAAAGACAAATTTAATGATAAGCCTATTGTTGCATGAAAATGGTCTACGATTTCATAATCTGTATGTGTATTCAAAATCCTTATACCAACCAAAATACTTATTTCTAGAAAAAGTATTAACTATGGTGCCTGGGGTATCGTTTTACAAATATAGTCATAATGCTGAAGTGTTGAATCCGCAGGAAGCTGCTCCAAACTCTATCATAATATTTGACGATATTGCCTCTGAAAATCAAAATAATGTACGGGACTATTTCGCTATGGGACGTCATAAAAATATTGACTCTTTTTATCTTAATCAAACTTATACCAAAATACCGAAGCAACTTGTGAGAGATAATTCCAATCTCATTGTATTATTCAAGCAAGATGATGTAAATTTAAAACACGTTTATGAAGAACACGTGGGTTCTGATATGTCATGGCACCAATTCCGTGAATTGTGTTCCATTGTATGGAAGGACCTGTATGGTTATGTTGTAATAAATAAGGATTGTCAACGAAATAAAGGATGTTACAGGATGAAATTTGATACATTTATAGTTATAGATTAGCATTCATAAGAAACTGTCATGATGATAACAGCTCAGTTTATGTGAGAATCTGAACAAGAACGGATTATAAAAATGGAAAAAAATCTAAAAGAACAAATTGTGAAATCCGCAGCGGCTGTAAAAAGAAAGGTTCGTATGATAAGAGATACAAAAAATGATAACAATATGGCTTTAGAAACGATATTCAAACCTATAGTTGATCCAATTAATCAACTTTCAAGTAAAAATAGTAAACAAAGTAGAAAATATGAAGAAGAACAAGAGATCAATTACACTAACGAAGAACCCGAAAGGAAAATAAAGAAATTAAGTGAAAATGAAGAATCATTTTTTAGTAAAGAAAATTTAAATGAATCATTTGACGAGGAAGAGCACGATGAAGAAAACTTTGATTCTCTTGAACATAATTCTAACAAAACCCTTACTGTATCACCCTCCGAACATAACATAAGTGACGAGTCTTTCAAATCACTTCGCTCATCACCGAGCTCTAAAGATCATACCTATCTTGATGATATGATGATGTCTTGGACATCCGAAGTACTAACCGATATTCCTTTTGGGATCAGACATGATCGCGGAAAAGTCTTGCTAGGCAACACACGTATCTTTGATCAAGACCTAACATGGAAAATAGGAACTCATATAATTAAAAAGTCACCAGGCTTACAAGAATTACTCTTTAAGAAAGTACCAAACTTGGATGTAATAACAGAAGAAGATTTACTACATTATAAATTGCTGCTTATTGAAACCAATGCTCATAGACGTAACTACGACCCGAAGAAACCTATTAATAGCAACAAAGGTTTCAAATACCTTAACATCATTAAACCTCTATTTAAATTTACAAGAACTCTAACTACTAGTACCGAGAGTCTTTCAGAGGGAGCAGGTATGAAACTGTTGAAAAATCTTTATAAAAATACTGATTTGGTTTATTGGAATGATCCGAATGAGTTGGTAGAACGATTAAAATTATTGTTAGGATCTCGGGCAGCCGGCAACACTGGATTAGACAACGAAATTATTGAAATTATAACAAAATTACAAGAAGCTGGGATTGTGAATGTAGAACTTAAAGAGCATTCACCAGGAAAATTAAGCAGTATTATCTCAGTTCTCAAATAAAATTGACGAGGACAGTATCGAGAATATTTTAAAGGAACTACAGGAAGCAAACATCATCGATAAAATTATATAAAGAGAATGCATTGAGTAATTTGAGCAGTCTTCTTATAATATTCGATGTTTATAGTTATTTTGCAATGAATATAGACAAATTTGGTCACCACATTCATAAGCGTTTAAGACTTTCTGAATATATTGACAGTCTTAACAATACATTAACAAAATCGGAAACAGGAGATTATAATCTAAAACAAGCAAGATTGAAGGGATTATTACATCCAGAGGAAGACAACGACGCTGTCAACAAAGCCTACTTAGATAAAGAAATTCAACATTTAAGAGCTGAACTAAAACAAATCCAAACGAATTTAAAAAATTATCTTAGTGTTTTGGAAAAAGTAGTTTCGTCTAATGTGAGTTCCAGGCACTATACAAAAATTGATACAGATTCAGCGAATTCAAAGTTAAATAAACAATGAATAAACAAAACATAGTTGACGAGCTCCATAGATCAGCGAGAAGGAATTTCCCGCGTCGTTGTACGATCATAAAAGGCATAGACGATTTATGGCAAGCTGATCTAATAGACTTACAAAAATATGCACAGTTCAATAAAGGATACAAATATGTATTAGTTGTTATAGATGCTTTATCAAAATATGTCTGGGTTGATCCCATAAAAGCAAAAACAAAAGACTGTGTTACGAATGCTATGCAGCACATCTTGACTGAATCAACCCGAAAACCTAGTAATTTGCAAACAGATTTAGGTAAGGAGTTTTACAACGAAAACTTTCAAAGATTGATGAAGAAATATAAAATAAATCATTATTCTACTTATTCTGTAAAAAAAGCATCAATAGTTGAACGAGTAATAAGAACACTAAAAGGTCATTTATACAAATTATTTAGTCTTTGCGGGCGGTATCAATGGTTAGGCAGTAATTTGAAATCCGTTGTTCAACGTTATAACATCACACCTCATAGAATAACAAAGTATAAACCAATAGACGTAAATAAGTATAATCAGACTTTGGTTAAGGCTAATATAAATAAAACTCAAAAACAACATATCACGAAATCTCTGTTTCATGTTGGTGATCATGTTCGTATTAGTAAGTATAAAGGAGATTTCAGCAAAGGTTATACCCCTAACTGGTCAACTGAAATATTTATAGTTAAAAAAGTTAACTGTACGAAACCACCAACTTATCAAATAGAAGACAGACATAAGCAACTTATTTTAGGAACATTTTACGATTACGAATTACAGAAGACTAAGTTTCCAGATCTTTATCTAATTGAAAAAGTTATAAAAAGAAAAGGAACTAAATTGTTTGTAAAATGGTTAGGACTTAGTGATTCCGAAAACAGTTGGGTTGACAAAAGTGCACTGTTGCAGTAATATAAGTCAAGTAATGGGGAGTTAAACATCAGTTTCTGCTTATTCATGAAGGAAGGAAGTGGTATTATTAACAGTTTAATTGATAAGTTACCGTTTGAACTACATTTACCTGGATATCAGTTTTGCGGTCCAGGAACAAAATTACAGAAAAGGTTATTAAGAGGTGATCGAGGTATTAACGAGTTAGACAGAGCGTGCATGTATCACGATATTGCTTATAATAACAGAGATATAAACATTCGACATAACGCTGATTTAGAACTTCTAAACATGGCAAATCAAAGGTTAAAATCCAAAAATGCTGGTAAAAGAGAAAAAATCGCCTCCTGGGTTGTAAAAAATGCTATGAAAGCTAAACTAAAAGCAGGCGCAGGAGCGCAATCATTTATGAAAGTTGTAAAAAAAATACATTCTGGTTTAAAAAAAATTAAATGTAAAGATAAAAACACTGCTATTAAATATGCGTATGCAGCTGCAAAAAAAATATTTACAAACAAACGTGGTATGCGCTTACCACGCTTTATACCCATTCCTAAGTGTGGTGGGTTTTTGCCTTTGATTCCAATCTTTGCTGGATTGTCGGCTCTCGGTTCACTAGCTGGCGGGGCAGCAGGTATAGCAAAAGCTGTAAATGATTACAAAGCCGCTAAACAGAATCTTCAAGAGTCTGAGCGTCACAACAAAACGATGGAAGCAGTTGCTCTTGGGAAAGGACTATACATCAAGCAGAACAAAAAAGGAGCAGGGTTATATCTGAAAGGTCCAAAAAACTAATGGAACGGCTACCCAAGCGACCACTTACTAATTTCGATTTATTAGAGTATGCTAACGATATACCTTATTTTCGTGGTGTGTTTATGAGAGATACTTTGCCTACGAAACCGAGAAAAATAGAGTGTGCAATACTCAACCTCGATAGTTGTAACAACCCTGGAACTCACTGGGTAGCCTACGTGAAGCTTGATAAGTATTCTGAATATTTTGATAGCTTTGGGAATCTAAAACCACCATTAGAGTTAATAAAATATTTGCAAAATACGTCAATTAAGTATAATTACATTCAACATCAGAACTTCGGTTCCACGAATTGTGGACATCATTGTTTGAATTTTTTAATAGATTTTTGGAAAAATGTATTTAAGTGAATAATAAATAAAAAAATATATCAGTACTAACATGTCTTTCACTGTATCCATAACTGGGGTGGGAGGCTCCTTAACAACAAACTATTCACCGACTCTAGAATTACGTGGAGATTATGAATGCGGTCTTTTATATTTTTCTACATTTAATTCGATTCCTAATATAGACGAGAGAAATAATAAATTCTACTATGGAAATGAAGTTATCGAGATCCCAGAAGGATCTTATGAACTTCAAGACATTCAAGATTTTTTAGAAAGTAATATTAAAAATGGTTCTTTTAAATTAACTTGTAACAACAATACACTAAAAACTAACATTTTCTGTTCCGAAGATGTTCATTTCGAAAAACGTGATTCAATTGGTAGAATTTTGGGATTCGGAAGAGAGACTGTGAAAGCTAATAAAATTACCGAATCTCGCTATCCTGTTAGCATTATATCAACTACCCTCGTGCGCATCGAATGCGATGTAGTGAGCGGATCTTTTGTGAACGGAAAAGCTAGTCATATTATTCATGAATTTGTACCCAACGTACCACCTGGTTATCGCATTATTGAAATTCCCAAGAACATAATCTATTTCCCAATCAATCAAAATTCAATTACTGATCTTAATATAAGATTGCTGGACGCTGAAAACAATCAAATCAATTTACGCGGTGAGGAGGTTCAGCTGTATTTACATTTTAGAAGAAAATGATTAATTTTAATAAAAACCCTGTTCCATCTTCTCTTCAAGTCAGTTTCAAGAAAACATCTCAGAAAAGAAGACCTCTACAGTCTTTACAGAAGAAACTTTCAAAAAATAACCAAGAATATTTGAAATTGGTAGGGTTATTAAAATGAATATTTTAAATATATCTCAACCAACAGCCTACGACAACAGCGTGGAAAGTTTCGAATTTCATTCATACAGGCCATACGTGACGAGTTTCAACAAGAATGATGAAATCCGAATACCTATTAACCAACAAGACTTGAACATATTACCATCTCTCAGCACTTTGTATATTGAGGGTAAAGCAAACTTATACAATAGTAAAACTAAAGAAATACTGTCAAGTGTTAGCTTTGTCAATAATCCTGCATTATTTCTATTTCAAGACATTCGGTATGAATTAAATGGAGTTGAAATAGATAGAATAAAAAATGCTGGTATTACTACAACCATAAAATCATATCTTTCCTTAAATGAAAATGAATCTAAATCTGCAAAAGTGTGGGGGTGGTCTCCTACTGGTACAACTAATGTTCATAACGGCTCATTCTCTGCTTCAATACCATTAAACAGAATATTGGGCTTCGCGGAAGATTATGAGAAAATCGTAATAAATTGTAAACATGAGTTAGTGTTACTAAGAAGCAACAGCAACCTTAATGCATTAAAATTAAATAGTGAAGAAATTGTTGACGATATAGTTATTAATAAAATAGTTTGGCGAGTTCCACACGTCAAAGTATCAGATCGTGAAAGAATTAATTTATTGAAACATCTAGAAAAAGATCGTGCTATAACATTAGCTTTTCGGAATTGGGATCTGTATGAGTACCCACTACTCCCCAGAACTCGCAAACATACTTGGGCAATTAAAACTACATCGCAAACTGAGAAACCGCGGTTCGTTATAATTGCGTTACAAACCAATCGTAAACATCAATCACAAATGTCAATGGCAGAATTCGATCATTGTAATGTTCGTGACATTAGAGTATTTTTGAATTCGTCGTATTACCCTTACGAAGGATTAAACATAAGTTTCTCAGAAAATAAGTTTTCTTTATTATACGAACAATATTCAAGATTTCAACAGTCTTATTATGGCCGTCGAGCAGAACCATTGATGAGCTTAAAAGAATTCAAAGATATTGCTCCATTATTTGTAATCGACTGTTCCCGTCAACAAGAGACTTTGAAGGGCTCTATAGATGTGAGAGTTGAAATAGAAACTGACCAAGAAATACCTGATCAGACAGCAGCATATTGCTTGATATTAAACGACTGTATATTTGAGTACAAGCCCTTGAGTAACATTGTTAAAAAGATATCATGAGCTCATATGTTTTTGTTGATATCCAAGGATTTAAAGATGACAATAATTACTTTATATTAAAAGAATTAGCAATAGCTACCCAAGAGTTTACTGAAGTGTTTTTAGTAAAACCTCCTTATTCATATACATATTTAACTAAAGAAGAAAAGAAACGCGTTCGATGGATTGAGCGACATAGAGGCATAACTTGGAGCGAAGGCTATATCGACTACAGAGAGTTCAAAAGGATAATTAAACACATTTTAACAGATAAAACAGTGATAATGAAGGGGCGTGAAAAGCAAAGTTGGATAAGTAATTTATGTAAAAATTGTTTTTTACTGGATATCGAAGAAGAAGGCAGCCCCAATTTCTCTATATTATATAAAACTTATTGTAAACCTGAAATTAAGTATAACTGTCTCAGTCATCAGCAAGTGTGTGCACTAAAAAATGTAATTTGTATTAAAAAATGGTATTATGATAATTGTATATTGTAATGACCAAAATTAATCTCTTAAATAAAACTTTTTAAATTAATATTTTTTTTCATTTATTGACTTAGCAAAAAAATTAATGTGTAAGAAATATTATAAGCCGTAATATTAACTAGTCTCAGTTTTTGGTGATGCTCTACTGTGATTATAATTACTCTATCTACATCATAAAAATTTAAAACAGCGACATCTACTGCGTTTATACTGAATCATTAAATGAATAAAAGTAAATATTAATTTGATCCAGTCAAATGCTAATAGATGGAGTTTTTTGATTAACATACAAAATTTGGTTTACTCTTTATTCTATATTCATAAACAAAGCTTATATTTTTACTCTTAGCCTAAAGGATAAAATTAAAAGTAAAATGATTGATTTAATATTTATTGATATAAATCACATTCTAACTATATAAGTAACTAATTATTGAATTTTCTTTATTACAAATAAGACATTGTTCTGTACAGATAAAACGTAATAATATTATAGAAACCTTAAAAAAGTAATTTACAAAATATTTATAAAACTCATATTACATACTAATTAAAACTAAAATTATCATTCGCTAATGTTTTTGCGATTTTATTAATAACATTTTCTGTGAGATCCAAAATATCGTCGACGGAGTCTTTTATGAGATACTGTGCATTTAATACCATTTTTTCCGAAACATCTCTGTTTACCAAGTCATTTTCTATGTCAAATACTTGTATTTTAATTACTTTTCTGGGTTTTCGATGCTCTTTTCTGATAACATAAGATGATGCTGACAATCCATCCATTTTTTTTCTCAACAAATCTTGTCGTTGTTCTTCCTTCTGTTTTTCAGCTGCTCTATTTCTTAACATTTCTTGGTAATACTCCTCCGCTTGTTCATAAGGGTCCTGAGCATCTTGAGAGAATAGTATCATTGTATCTTGAGAGTCAGACATGATCTGTAAAACAATGAATATTTTAATTTTTTACTAAACATTTTACATCATAATTAACAAAATTTGATTGTAATACTTACATTGCAATACCGATCAATTTTGTAAATTATAGATTTGATATGTGCAGCGTGTTAGAACCTCGTCTGTTTTAACGCGACTGACCACGATATGCAATATAAACTCGAATATCGGATTTCAAACTCCTGACAAAACAATTATTTTTCATTTTCGCAAGCCTTATCATATTATGCTGACATTTCAATAAAAGGTGATGCAAACAATCATGTCTTTACACGAATCGAATATATATGAGTTATTGAATTATCAGCATATTTGGCACTAAACATGATATCAAGGTTATGACAAAGGAAATTCAAATACATTTTATTATTTATTTATTATTTATTCTTAATATATTTTTATAACAAAAAAACTATAAAGTATTTAAAGAAGACTTACAATAATTTTCATACACTTATACTAGCCAATTAGTAAATTATATTCTAATATAAAAGAGTGTTATGTCCCCATGCCAAAGTAGAAATTTTATCCTTAAGTATAATTCTTTTGTCATCATTTGAAGACAAGGCTACTTTATTTACAGCTTGAGTAAATATTTCATGTTTAAGCGATTTAAATAATATATTTCTTTTACGCACAATCTTATTATACAGTAAAACATCATTGTAGTCATTAAAAGTTAGATCTTTTACAACTGCTTTCTTAACTCCTTTAGCTTTTTTTACAATTTTGTTTTCGGTTTTTAAACAATATAACTTTGACCTAAGTCCCACAAAGGAAATTATTAGAGAACCTGCTGTTTCATCTTTAAATAAACCAGGTATTTTTTTATTTTTAGGTATAATAGCAAATCTATTATTTTCATCATAATTACTTGTATCGAGATATGATTGAAAGTAAATATTCATATCTTTATATACATCTTCAGTTTCTATTGAATACAAAAAACTGTCAGTATCGGTATAGCATAATTTTAACCTTGTATCATAAAATGATTTCATGACCGAATAGTGGAAATCATACATATGATTTTTGGATATCTCTAGAACTGTGAAACCTATATAAATAGGTTTATCTAAAATAACAGTTTCAGGTTTCATTTGTACAGCTACAAAATTTTCACTAAACACTGTATTATTCTTAAAATTAGGTCTTGATATTAATTGTTCAGCGGAGTAGAACTTTTTTGTTTTATTTCTATCATCGTTCCAACGATTTACTAGATAAATGTTTACTCTTTTTTCGGTATCTTCTAGCGTTTTACCGAAAATGCTATTGTTTAATAATTTAAAGAAATCTTGTTCAAATGTAGAGTTAGCTTTTTGTCGAAATTCTGTATTTAAATCAATATACTGTTTCAGAAATGGTTGTTGTTTAAACTTGACCACTCTATGAATTTTTTTCAAAATAAGACCATTTTTTAAGCATGTTTTAAGATGTATATAATGAATAACATATTCAAATTTGTCATACAAATTTGGAATTAATTTAGGATTTTTAGAACCTGGGGGCGTAAATTTCTGTGGACAAAATGGTAAATCATTATGCAAATCGTGCAAATAATCCGGATATTCTAAGTCTACCTCTAAAATATACCCATAGTCTGAGTCATTAGGTACGTTAACAATATTAAGACTTCCAATTTCAACTTGATTCATCAACTCAAAATTTGAATATGGTAAATGTGAGCACATTGCATAACCGTACAGGTTGTTACAATCGATATATAACAAAAAGTTATCAGGTATTTCCGAATTATACCCGGAAATATATTTGTTATTCGCTGTGGAATATCTTGTAGGGCATAAACACACTCCACCGCGAATACCTTTTTGAATCAGTCGGATAATTTCTAGATTGTCTATTAGTTGCAGTTTGACTTTTGTTTTAAGCAACATTGCATCAAAACTCAAACCTGGTGCGGTTAAGTAAAATGCAGGATCCAATCTATAATTAGTTTTACAAGTTTGGCGAAATTTTTCAAAAACATCTGCTAGTAATATTACGTCTGTTTTCAAGTACAAATCAGTATATTCACCTAAATTTTTAATATTAAACATTGACCAAACAATTTTGGCGTGATTGTAATCGGATTCTGAAACAATATCATTTATTATAGTACTATAGAAACAGTCTCGCGGTGGTAATTTCTTTTCCTTATAACAATTCCAGTCCATCATGTATTCATAAGGATAAACACCTTTACGAGTTAGTAAATCAAACTGTTCTTTCTTTGGGTAGAATTGAGATAAATGGACAAAACTGGCTTCATTCAAGTTGCTTACAAGCTTATCTAAGCTAGTACCTAAAAATTTAAAAGTATCCACAAATCGAACTGGCAAAAACTCCTGACGACCGGTTTTCACAAATTTTGTAAAAGATATGTAATTTTCTTTGTTTTTTGCTATTACTTTAATTCTGCCCTGAGATTCTCCCAACTGTTTAATAAAAAGATGACTGTCATACCCAGACAAATTATGAAAAAATACTGGTACAAATTTTGGTAACCTGTATTTAAGATTACAATAAGAGTGAACGGCCCCGCGAAACTTTCCAGTTAGATGACAATGATCTCTTACTTTGTTGTCAAAAAGTAATTGCTCACAGATAAAGCAGTATTTTGCAGTATCAAATTGTCTTTTCTCTTCTACACTTAATGGAATCATCGGAATAGTTTCTTTCAATAATTTATTAATTTCCGTAACATCTTCAAATAAATATTTCAGAAATTTGTCAACACAATCCTGCCCGCGATACGATACGTATTTATTGCGAGAGCTATCAAACGAGCAAACAATATAATAACCAAACGCAGCAGGCACATGTTTATGTAAGACTGTAGTGTTCACGTTATGCTTATTGTCACCATATTTTGGTTCTAACAATGATTCAAAGTCTGCGTAGATTACAAAAGGCACATCTTGCATCCGATCATAATGATTAAATTGGATGTAAGTATTCGAATCAGGCAAAACAGTACGTACTCCGCTGCAAATATGAGAATTGAATAATATTTCTTTATTAAAAAATATCATACATTCATCACAAAAATAAATTTTTTCCTTGTGTTTTGTGAGCTGTGATCTGACTAATTTGCTTAAATCTTTTATTAAACAATAATGTTTTTTTTCTCCCTTTTCCAAAAGTAATAAATTCACATGGTTCTTTCTTTTTTGTCGAGTCTTGTAAAGGGGTCCCACTACTTTATGGTTATTTACAAGACCGTATATGTTAACGCTTATATGAGTATTATTTCTCTCAAAAGTCTGAATATCTTTGAAGCCGACCGGAAACTTGATATCTCGAATGTTAAGTATGTTTTCGTAACTCGGATATGAGGTTATTCTATGCGCGTTATTTTTGGCGGGAAATAGCGCTGCCATTACACACCACACGAAACATAACGCATCCCCATTTTGTATATTAATACAAGCGCGTTTAGATTTAATACTTTTCGGCAATTCAATAAATTGACCAACTCTCAATGGATTATATTTATTAATATTGACCTCTAAGTAAAGATTACGTATCAAGGTCCACCCAGAATCTTTTTCCTGAAATTCAGAAATTTTTGTTGAAATTATGTCAATCATATTAGAATAATAATCCTTAAAATCACAATCATTTTGAAATATTTTGTTTTGGGTTGCAAATGATTTTATGTCGGTGGTGCTATTTTTAGGTAAATTAAACTCCGCGAAAAATTCAAAGTTAACTTTTATACAATGAAATGTAGCCTGTCTAGCCGAAATCAATTGGTGTACACGAGAACGAAGTGTGCGCAAGAAGTCAGCGGGGGACACGGGGGACAAGTCTGACTCAGACTCGAGCACACGGTCCGCGTTTAGAGGTCTCACTCTATATGAGGCGATTCGACTTCTGAATGCACTACTTACTTTCTCAATACCTTCACTAACTTCTATTGAACTATTGTTTTTGTGGATATTACTTCGCAAGTGTGCAGATAACGAGCTAGACTTAACAGATATATCACACACTGTACAATATACTGTTCCCTTCCCCATTGTACTTATTCTTAAAACTAAGTGATTGCTTATTAAAGATATTGTTCTATTTAATTGACTACTTGCAATTAAAAGATGATATCAGAATATGATAAAAAATTAATTAAAACTCATGAATAAAATGGAAAACAGAATAAGTTTAGATTTATTTAATTATTGCAAGTTATTTAATTATAAAAAACGAAATTGGCATCGGGGCATAATAACCTAATAAAAATAAGTATATTAATAAAATGAAATAAAAACTTTTATTTGTATATAACATAAAATAGGTACTTAATTATAGAATGGTTCGCACACTAAATAATTTTTGTTGCAAAAAATTTACCCTCTTCAGTAAAGAGGGGCTTGCACTTATTAATAAGCTCCTTTGTGAGCATCAGTTGAGGGGAATCGGAATTCCCCTGAAATTTTAGCGCGACTACCGCGTGTTCCCAACGGTCTTTGGGATCGACCTTCTTTATATCAGCAACATTGTATACTTTTAAATCTATAAAGACATCGCCAGCGAGGTTAGCAGTGCGGCGCAGGACACCGTCTGCTACACGGCGCGACAGCACTGACAGCAACGGAGGGATCTTCTTAGCGGCGGCTGCTCGCTGGGCTTCCGCTTCCTCCTCGCTGTCGCTGTCGAGTTGCCAAGCTTTCTTCAGGCGTTTAGCCTTGGATGCTGGCTGTGCTCGACTTATCACCCGCTTCGTAGCTTTAGGTTCCTTTTTCTTATAACTGGAAACAAAACATACAATTACTTATACTAGAAACCGGGACCTCGTGAACAGTAGACAGGTATGTTAACCATTACACCACGGAGATTACAAGTATAAAGTTTTGATTGAACACAAACACACGTAGTTACTATCAATTTAGAATAATCAACACACACACACAACTGAGAACACACAGCCGAGAAACTAGTGATTGCTAACTGGGAATAGATAACGAAATTACATTAAACAACAATCATACATACATCAAGCTTGCAGCGGATACTTCTTCGGAATCTGAGGTGAAATCTTCAGCGAGCTTCTTCTTAGCCTGCTTGCAACGTTTATCGTAATACTCAGAGTCGGACCTGAAATAAACATGATAAATCATTTAATAACTCGCTAGACATAGTTACTTTATTAAAGATAATTTACACATAAATGAATATTATAAGTATGTTAAGAAAAATGAAATGATTTAAAATGTACTAATAATAATAATACCTATGTTAAAAAACTTACGAACATGATTGCAATGCAACGAATCTTCGTGTTTCTAAGTGTGGGTGGCACGCAGGACAACTGAGCGGCACAGTGGTAGGCGCGTAGGCAGGCAGCTGGCACAAGCACTCAGCAACCGACTAACTGCTGGTGGAACAACAGTAGGCGGGCTTCGCAACCAGGGCGGGCGGTACGACAGCGTCGAACAACGTTCTCTCAGTTATGAAAATATTTAAAGTTCACAACTATTGGTACGCGCGAATTTAAAGTAGATTTTTGCTTAATCGCTACTTTTTTTCAGGAATGGTCAACCAAGAATAAAAGCTATATTTTTACTTGGGTACATATATTTTATTTGAAAATATGCAAAGCCATCAAAAATTTTAAGTACCAAAATGTTGATGACCACTACATTTAATGTAAAGTCAGCATAATTTAATAATTATTGATAAATAATTTAATATCTCAATATTAAAAATATAGAAGTCAATAACAACGTGTAGTATTGCATAATTTCCTGTGAAATCGAATACTCAAAGTATGCCGCATGCATATGCACTATATGTAGGCATGTTATTCATGTTACTATTTACTTGCGTCATTATAAATAATCATTTATTTTGCTACCCATTATCAAAGAGGGTTATGTTTTTATTGAAAGGCTCGTCACATACAGAACGATAATTATCACGCGGCAAATTGCTTAGCGGTGTAATGATACGACTGGTTACGATTACCATTACGGGTACGATTTTATATTCTTACAGTAATTTACTACTTGATGTGCATAGAAAAAATTTTGGTTGGAGTATAACGCTTTGTGAGTTACTGTTATTCCTTCATATTTCGAGTAATTATAAACTTTTGACATATTTCTGTTATAAAGTGCTGTATGTACAAAATATTAAAAAATATTCCAAAAACGGTAAAAAGATAATATCGTAATCGTATCATCATAAAGTGTATAAGTGGTTATTTTCCCGCTTAATAAAAGACGTTGTAGTGTGCGAATAGCCATAAGTTACGAATATGAAACCGGAGGTACAGCCGTAGGCAGATAAAAATGTACTTTTACATATGGTAATACCTAGTACACATTTGGTCGGGTTTATATGCCGTCGGCTGTACACAGGTGTCGGCATACTGAGCAAAATTCAAGCACTAGTACTGAACTAGAGTTTATCGATAATTTCCGAAACTGCTTGACCTTTTTTGATGAAATTTTATATGTGTATTCAGTAGGTATGTCTGAGAATAGGTTGTAAACTATTTTATAGTGCAAAACAACGTTAGCTGGGTTAGCTAGAAACGATACAATAACTTCTCATTACTATTATACAGTAATATCATATACTTACTTATTATTTATAAATATGTAAGTGAAAATGTCTTCTAAAGTAATAGTTATACTACACTACGGACAAATAACCACAGTATTACAATAGTTTATAAATTGATTAGCGATCTTAGATTTTATTCAAGTAAGTACTTAGTAAAAGTCAATTCTTTTTTATCGATAGAACAAAATGCTATGAGCACAACACTTACACAATGTGCTTCTTACTTACTCCTTTTATCATTACCGTAATAACCATGATCGTGTATCGTTGTTACGAAACGAAGTGGATAAATTTATTGAATTCCTATTTTAAATTAAAGAAAAGCCTCTTTTGTTTTTTGATAAAGGAAATATTTGTTCTCCCGGATACCAACAGTCGAATTTGGTAAATATGTATCAGAAAGCGAGACATTCTCAATATCGGTCGCGGTGGGTACAGAATTGTCCATATTTAATGGTTTAAACTGAGATTCACTGGGTGCCACCAACCAAATGGTGAACGGTACGACCTAATCGAGGCCAGTTGAAAATCAGTGTCTTCCATTGACCTGGCTATTCAAGTACCAATGTCCTAAAAGGTGATAAAGAGTAATCTAGTTTACTGGGTGCCACCAACCAAACGGTGAACGGTACGACCTAATCGAGGCCAGTAATGGGATAACTCGGCGTCTACCAAGGGCGTCCCGAAGATCATTTGAGACACTGATCGTTAGTAAGATGCCAACCAATTTGATCATCGGTATGAGCAATCGGCCTGGGCAAACGATTTTCCTTGTTCATCAATTATTAATCACTAGAGTAATATGTATTTTGGTTGCAATATATTTATACTATTAAAAGTTGTTTAGTGTGAAAATGTAACAATCTAGTGTAGTGTGAACAAACAGCAATCGGATCAGGTGAGTCAAATTATCCTATTACTTATGCATACCATTTTACCAAGCGCCGTTGACTGATATTCCGTATTTTTTGAAAAACCAAAGGTATTATTGGGGATTTCAAAACAGGTAGTTTTCATCACACCGAGCGAATGAAATGAGCGGTGTGATGAAAACTACCTGTTTTGAAATCCCCAATAATACCCTACTCCGAGGCCCAGCCCACTTGAAGGCGGCCAGCGTCAATGAGCGCGTTGGCCGCCGCCACGGGGCATGTGATAATCACTGCCCCAGTCTGGTCCGGCGCCATGCTCATTGCCCCCACTTTGATGCTCCCCAGTGGGCATTTGCCTATCCTGGCCACCGCCTCCTGCAGGTTCTCCGGCGTCACTCCTTCATTGAGGCCGGAGACCTTTACTTGGGCCGTCTTGGTTGGCCGGGACACTTCCACCTCAGTGCCAACCAGCTCCCTCAGTTTGGCAGCCAGGGTGTCGGCCGCCGCTCCGCTGTCCGCTCCGGGGACTTCTATGATCCGGGCCCCCGTTGCCGTACTCCGGACGTCCACGTGCTCAATCCCCACCGACGCCAAGTCTAGCTTGGCGGTGACCTTGGTCATGATGGACTTATAGTCCGTCTTGGCCTCCGGTTTTAGGGTCACCACCACTGCCGCTGACTTGGGCGCGGTGAACCTGACTGGCTTGGGAGCCGGAGCTTGGGGGGCCCGGGCCGGGGCCGCGGCCGAAGCCGCGGTTGTGTCCGGGGTCGTCTCCTGTTGGGAAGGTAGGGACTTCTTCCCTTTCCCCTTGCCCTTCCGCACGACCGTGGACCAGGAATCCCCGGTGGCCTCCTCATTTACCTCAGTTGAGGGCCTCTGTTCCTTACCCGGTTGCTGCGGCTGGGGTTTGGCCACCGGGGCCCTGGGGAGCCGCAGCGCCGGTCCGGGTCTCGCGGGCGGCATCAGGGTAGAGCCTGCTGATGCCCTAGATGGCCCCGCCTTCGGCTCCACCACCTTAGCCGCCTCGGCCTCTCTCCTCCTGTCCGCCGCGAGAGGGGGACGAATGATCGGCTCCGGAGCCAATAATCCCCTCTTTTCGGCCTCCTTGAGCCGATCCGACACCATCCCCCCAAGGGACAGGAAGAGCTCCCTTGACAGGGACTCCTTGAAATCCCCCTGAAGGGACTTCACCTCCTCTACCACCGACCCTCCCTCCTTTCGGGCAGAGGTCCCCGACGTCTCCCTTTCAGCGAAGGCCGTGCGGAGGGCCTTCGTCTCCTTCTTGAGGAGATCCAGCTCCTCCCGCATCCTCTTATTGTCGGCCCTGAGGATGCGTACGACCTCCGCTTCATCCGACTGGGCCTCGATTTTGGAGGCTGCCTCCATTATCTCCCGGCAGGCTGCCTTCATGTCCCGCCATACTGTCCCTTTCAGGTTTCCAGATTTACTGGCCTCCTCCAGGATCCTTCCGGCAGCCGACCGGACCACCTCAACGCCTTCCTCGATTGCAGAGGTCGGCCCCACTTTCCTACCATCGCCCAGGCGGTAGTTGTCGGCAGACTTGTTTGAGCTTCCCTCAAACTCGGCATATTCCGCCGACAACTCCCTCATGCGCTCCTTCGCCTCCTTAACACCATACGTGCGGCGCACCGCAGGACGGCCGCGGGCTGAGGAGGAGACCTTAGTCCTCATCTCCTCGTCCCTGAGCTCCTCATCCGCCTTCTTCTTGACGACCGCCTTCTCAGGGAGGACAATCTCCGGCAGGGAGTCGACGTCCGAGTCGGAAAAAACCGAGCCATACTCGGACTCCCGACGGCTCTCTCCGGCCTCCCTCTCCGATAATCTGGTGTCAGTCTCTTCCCCGGGGGTAGGGGACCTACTCCTGACTGCACCCGACCTTCCCGCCCTCTCTCCGCCGTACTTATTTGCCGGGCGGCTCATTGTTTCGCGAAACTTGCGTTTTCGCGAGCAAAGGCCGACCCAGCAAAAATTTTATTTCTAAGCCCCCAGGGGGGGTAGAAACAACCTACAACCACCAGAAGGTGGAGGGAATTTTTTCCCACCGGAAACGAGCAAAAAGTACCACCCTGCTTTGATGGGTGGCACGCAGTGAATTTTTTTCTGAGTTTTATAAAACTCAGAAAAATTTTTCGTTCCCTGGGGAAAATTAATAACTCGGCTCCCAGAGGGGCCAGGAGTTAGAAGAAACCACCACCAGGTAGCGCAGAGGCCAACCTATCTGACCTCAGGATAAAATTGCCCCCTTGCTTTGGGGGCAAGGGGAGCAATTTGCCCTTTTGTCGAATTTATAACCTTGCGGGGCAGCAAAAACGCCTGCGAGAAAAGAATAGCAACACCTCTTTTTGCTTATAACTTTTGAACCTTAAGTCCAAAAATCAAGGCAAAAACAGGGCCAGACAGTTCCCGCGGAGATCCAGCCACCCACAAAATTACAAATTCGTACTCCCTACAACTAATTTTTGGCGAATTTTTCAAAAATTACGCAGATTAGCGTAAATTTTTGAAAAAATTCCCAAAAAAGACAGTCTCCCTTATAACTTCGCGACTTGAAGTCGGAAATTGATAAGGGAGGTGTCAAATAATAGGGGAGTGAACCCTTTACACAAAAACAACACGACCACAGATAAAAACCAACGAGAACTATTTTTAAATTAATTTAGAAAAAACACTGACAAAAACGAAAAGCAAAAATTTTAACAATTTACAAAAACACTGAAAACAAGCCAAAAGTGAAAATTTTAAGAGCGCATTTTTTTAGAACGAATGGGGTTAGTTCAGACCGACTTGGGTAATCGTACCGACCGAAAAAACCTCACCCCAACCTAACCTAACCAAACCAGCCACTTCATATTCTGTTATTCTTGTACAGTTGTTTGCCCTCATCCACAACCCACATGCCTCATAATATGCATCTTTGAACGGCTTCATAAAAACCCTATCTAAGGGCTGCAGTTTGTGGGTCGTGTGTGGCGGGGTGCTTAACATGTGCACATGATTTTCTTTTGCGTAACTTATGACAGCAACATCTTTATGACTACTATGACCATCTAGGATCAAAAGCACAGGCTTCTCTTTAGTTGGCTTAGAGAAATTTATAAAATGTTTAAGCCACTTTAGAAAAAATTCTGTATTCATCCATCCGTTTGGTTGTACCAAGGCTACACTTTCGGATGGAGCACCAATCTTCAACCTTTCATTTACTCTATGTCTGGGAAAAATAAATAGTGGTGGGATAAAATACCCAGCAGCACTCATGCAAAACATAACTGTCACATTTCTACCTCTTTCAGCGGAAGTCAACTTTCCAACCTGACGATTACTTTTAAGCGTGATTACTTTAGCCTGCTTCTGAACTGTGCTGACCCCTGTCTTGTCACAGTTGTAAATGTCTGATGGCCCAAAATTATGTTTTTCATACATACATTCTAAATTGTTAAAGAAACGTTCAACTTGAGGCCTATTAAAACCGACAGCTCTCATCAGACTCGTTGACTCAGGTCTTCTCAAGCTAAGATCTGGATGACGTTTGATAAAATCGTAGTAAAAATGTTTACCAGCACTTTTTTTTGTCATGTTGAAGCGATGGTTTAGTTTTAATTGCTCCGCCTGATCGAAAGCCAATTTCAGAAATTCTTTTCTAGTTAAAGGCATGCACCTGTTTGACATATCCACCACGTGTGCAATTAGCGCTTCTTCATACTCCTCGGTAAAAGTTGAGATAAATCTTCCTTTTTTGAGTGGTAATGCTATTTCTCCTCCTCGTTGTAATTTTTTTACATAGTCAAATAATGTACTTTTTGGTATATTGTACACTTCAGAAGCCTTTCACACAGAAAATTTTTTTGGCATCACTTTATCGATGGCTTTCTTCAATGTTTCATATTTGTGGGTATCCACACATCTTGATTTGGGGTTACTCATGTTGAATCTGAAAAACAAAAAATAAAAATAATTAACACAGCCAAAATAAACTTATTTTAAAACTGTCCGGGGTTAGGGGACTTTGAGTGTGTCCGAACTTAGGGACCCCTAAGTACCTACAAGAAAAATTCTCATACACTTTGTATGTTTTGAATCACGAAAAAACGCATGAGTTTAATCAGATTAGTACTATAACAATAACAATTCATAACAACGAACATCATCTCATACTTTAAACACTGTTAACAGACCCTACGAAATTTAGTTTGAACAAAATTTTTACTAACCTCAAAATTTGCACCACGCTCCACGACGAACGAGTCGGCACTGGCTATTTGCACTCCCCTCCCGCACTTCACTTGCGACAAGCTTCCTAACTGCGGTACAGACAATAAATTGGCGCGCTTCTTCGTACCGATTCAAATTCTGTCCGGCTTTAGGAGATGTCCGGGCTTAGGGGACTTCCCCTACTCATTATTGATTTGGAATCTGCAGTAGACAAGTTAGTGGATGGTGAAATGATTGGAGTTATATTTATATTATCTTCGATTTGCGTTTCATATTTTGCAAATAATGTTGCTATATCTAATTTGAGCATACTTTGCATGCGAACCGGCATTTTTTTTTCATGGAAGTCGCATAACTTTGAAATAAATAATCAATGTCATCAAGTTCCCTTGTTCAGATTTTTCTTGTGAATTTATTTTTCTTCTGATATTTCAACAGTTTAAGAATAAATTTTTAGTTGTGATCTGGGGGCTTACCATAAACTTTAACAAAACCATGATGGTTTTCGCCCATCTTGTTTTAAGCTTAAAATAATATTGTTCCAAATCGTACCATGAACTTTTAAAACAAGATTGTTGTATTCCTGCGTAGAGTTGTGAAAGAACGAATGATTTGTCTATTCCCTGGCGATTGTGAGAGCGAGACTCCGCTATATAATTCGTATAGCTGCATCACTTTTACGCAGTGTTCCGATTGACTCTCGCGGTCTTCTTACGAAATATATAATTATAAATTTAATGTAATAAATTATGTGTTTTTAAAATGAAATGTATGTATAAAATATATAAAACACATTTACAATAATAAATTTTAATTACAACAAATAAAAATGGACATTTTGATTATGATTAAAAACGAAGCTGTGTACTCAAGCAAGATTCGGAACGGAACATTTTTTACGTCTCAAAGAGACTTCGCGCGCGGCTTTTCAAAACTTTTCGGCACGAAGAATACCTATGTTTTAGAAAAAAATATTTATTATAACTATGGCTAATTTCAAGTAAGTTAAACTTAATTATATGTGTGGTGAGTATATTGTGAAATACAAAATAGTTTTACTGTTAAAAACAGGTACTTACGAATAAACACACAGGTGAATATTACGTGTGTTGTGAAACTGTGATAATGTTTGTCCATTATGAAAAATGCGCGCCAAGAATCTATTTGTTTATATGGATTGTTCATATTCCGCGATGTGGTTTATATTTTAAAGTGATTTTTGCAGCATTAGAACGCGTCGGGTTTCTATGAGGCAGCTTGATCTCCTGTGGGAATTCTTAAGTTCTCACAGAGATATAGCATTTGGCTACAACCGGTCTTTACAGGCCAAAGAATATTCATCTAGAAAATGGCAGGAAATCGCTGAAATTCTAAATGCCCAAGGAGATGGAGCATACAAAGACGGAAAAATGTGGTCCAAGGTAACTTTGTTAAAATTTATCAGTATATCTATTCATTTATAGATGTGTATGAATTCATGTATGTATGTATAGTAAGTAACCTTGAAGGGGTGCTGTGCAGTGCCAGACAGACAGTCTTGTCCGCTCTATATTAAACCCTGAGTCTTTCTTCTAGATGACAGCTTGCTCAGTGATATATTAATCTGCATACAAGTATTGCTTAAGTATTGTTCTCGTAAGAATTTCGAGATAAAAATATGTAGCCTATGTATTAATCCTGTCTACAATACAAGGCAACTCCATTTAAAATTTTAGCCATATCGGTTCAGGAGTTTTCTCGTGAAAGAGCAACAAACATACATTCCTACATTATTACAAACTTTCGTGTTTATAAATTAGTAGAAGATTATAATAAATACATATTTTATTACTTTTAGTACTGGGTGGATTATAAAGCAAAATTGAAAAAAAGAAATGCCGCTTTATATTCATCCAGACGACGAACCGGAGGAGGGCCATCAACAGAACCACCATTGTCTGCCATAGAATATAAATTCTTATCAATTATGGGAGATGATTTTGGCCAAGGTGTTGCTGGAATTCGTGTGGATCCATTTCCAGGGGTAAATGAATTGGTTTTATAAATATATGAGTATAATAATATGAATAAAAGCCCTTTTATAATAAGTATTAGTAGTTTGTAAAACAATCTTAGTAGTTATATCATGCTTTATCTTTTTTAGGAATCCACTCCTACAATTGGGACTGATGATACACCAGCGTCACAGTCCATTTTATTAACAGAGATTTTAACGGAACCGCCTATTGTGTCTTCACATGGGAACATGGACACAGCTGGCAATATGGATGTGGAATTGGGTCCAGCAGTAGCAGAGGAGCCGGCGCCTGCATTGTCGCCATCCCCCCAACCGAGCCGACGCCGCAGCCGCCAATTGCAGGTATCTCGGGAGGATGCTAGGCGTATCCTCGTGCAGACGGCCCAAGAAAGGACAGCGGCGGCTGTGCGTAGCAGTAATGCTATGGAAGAAATGCAGCGAAGCCTGGCATTTATAGCTAATGGCATTATGGCGATACAGGAGAATATGCAGGATATTAAAAGGTAATAAAAACATAATTCTTCTCAAAATGTTTATTGAGAAAAAATATTATTTTAATATTAATACTAAAGAAAAAATATTAACATTTCTTGTGGAAAAAAATTGTATGTATTACATCATCACGCAACATTACTGAAATAATTAAAAGATATTTATTTTCAGGATTCTGTCTAACGCCTTTCCCAGAGCCGCTGAGTAAGAGCGTTCCTCATGGCCACACCCTGCTGAAGTGGTATGTTACCATGCCGGGCCTCAGTCTCTAAAGTACCACTACGTGCAGAATAGATTGCCAATAATCGAGCTTCTTCTTGTCTTTCTTCTGGAGTTAGCTCTTCTGGAGGTAGCTTGGCTGTATTGCAAATATTATGTAATATAACACATGCATTAACAATAGAGCCAGCTACCGCTGGTTGATAGTGCAACCTTCTGTGTAGTAGCAAACAACGGAAGCGTGCTTTCAAGAGACCAATGGTACGTTCAATGATGTTCCTGGCACGAACATGCAAATTGGTGTAGTGTGCCTCTGGTGTATCAGGTGTTGCATTCAAAATAGGCGTCATCATGTATCGCCGTAATGGATATCCAGAGTCACCTGTAAATAAAAGAATATTTTTATTTTTTTAAGTTTTATACAAACATAGGTAGTTAACATATTATTTTTAATTTTTCTTTATTCTAACTAAGCTTCTATTATAACTTACATAAATATTTATATACCTATATAGGTCTGTTTGTGATCCTCAGCTGATGATAGAAGTAATAGCCTCATGCTTACAGATTAGCACATTATCTGCTGCACTATGGAAGCATTCTAATTTAAATATATACATATGTAAATAAACACACAAAAACTTACCAAGAAACCATACATTTTCATTATTACTGAGTTCTTCTATGTAGTCTTTTAAAGGATGGCTAGACCATATGAAAGAGTCATGAGTGCAACCTCCATGGCTAGCATCAACACTTATGATCTGCATATCGGCATCACAAATCTAGAATAGAAAAAGACTGTTTATGATATGATAACATTATTTAAAATATTAATATGAGTGTAATTTTTTTTATATAATTTTACATTTAATGAAATGCTTATGTGCAATTTAGGATAGACTAATAAAAACACTGTTCTTAGCTTATAATTATTAATTTATAAGTAATACATAGTAGAATTATATAAGACTAGCTGTTTTCCGCAGCTCCGCCAGCGTCAAAAAGTAGCCTTTGTTTGACCCCGGGTCTTCAACTATATTCATACCAGTTTTCATCAAAATCTTTTCAGCGGTTTGGCCGTGAAAGTGTAACACAGACAGACATTCGCATTTTATAATATTAGTAGTATGGAGTTTTTGGAAATTAAAATGCTTTAATTAATGGATGATTTTGATTTTATATTTAATTTTATATTTAATTTTTTTTTTACTTATATGCAAATAAATATATAAATACTAAACAAGTCATGCTTTTTTTCATTTTTACAAGTACCGATATTGTTAAACCCTTTCAGCCATTTATGGATTTTAATCCATAATGTAACATGTATTATTACTGAGCAATATTATCTCTATTTCTGAGTTTCTTACATACTGACTGAGAATTTAAATGTACAATTTTGACTTACCAATTGTACATTTAAAGAATGGTAATCCTTTCTGCAAAAATATCTTTCTTCATGTTGGTTAGGACGCACAATAGCAACATGAGTGCCATCAATGCATCCTAACACTCCCGGTATATAAAACTTGTTGTGAAATCTAAAACAAAGAACATATTTTCATAATTTGATTATATCAATATATTAACAATTTTGACTGGTAAATATAGTTAGTTTACCTTGTTTTTATTTTGTTTTGCTCGTTAGAGTTTATAGGGAAAGTAATATATTTTTGTCTAAAATATGAAGTATTTAGACACTTTGTTACTTCATTTATAATGGTGGAGACAGTTTGCTGTGCCACAAAATGGCCCTCAATTTTTCCTGTAGGTCTTTGATAAGACCCTGTGGCAAAAAATGATAAAGCAGTAAGAACCTGGAAATAAGAAAATAATAAATAAGTACTTATACAAACTGATAACATAAAGCCAATCTTTTATTATTATCTCAGCTTGGGATTCAAGGGTTGCCCCCGTCCATTGAGTGGCTTGCGCAGGGATATTGATCCAACGCCTAGAGGACCTTTAGAGAAGTTGATGTCATGTGGTGCTCCTGCCAAAACCGACCTTGGCGAAGGAAGGCCGGAGGTGAGGGACGGAAAGGGTCCCCTGGGAGCACTCAGGTCCGCGGTATCACCACTCACCCGATGATGCACTGATGACGATGACTATGACTGATGCGATGGGGTCGTCACATCCCTACGCCTGTTATTATTATCATTAGTAGAAATTCTCTAGGGTTACCTTGGTCTCCACCGACAAGTCAGTAGCTTTTTGTGGAGTTTTGAGGGAGGGTCGAACCTCCTCACACAAATCGCGAGCAAGTTTTTTGCTCAATCGATACTCCTTAATAAACTGATTATCAGTATAAATTTCAAACGGATCACATTGATCCCGTAATCTTCTATGACGCTCCTTCGCTCCTTGTTTTGTCCTTATAGTATCTTCATGTTCGTTTTCTTCTTCCAAGTATTCGAAGATCTCTTACTCATTAGCCATCTATAATTGCAATGTTTTGCACTGTCTATTTGAACAAACACAACGTAACTAACACAATACAGCTAACACTGAAAGATTCAACACAGTCACACACAACACAGAATGTACCTTACTTGTAACACAAGATTAAAACGTACCTAGTGATTATCAATATTCTCTAAGCACAAAAACATTGAAAGATCACACTCAACAAACATGAAAAAAGTCTTGTTTCCATGGCATCCGACCAACTTTTTTAAGATCGCTAATTTTGACGTAAAAACAATATTGCTAACTGTCAAATTAAAGCTCATGGTACGCATGGGAACGAATTGAATGAACAATTTACTATGACGTCATCAAAACTGCTAGGAAATGCAAGCTTAAAGTAATATTGTTTTTTACGTGTCATGGTACGAATTTCGAGAGTAATATTAAAATAATACTGCTATAAGACATTATGGTAAGCCCCCAGGTCCTGGGCACGGGCGGAGTGGTTGGCGTTGCACTGCAGCACCTCAGGATGACTCGAGGGCTGCCTATCCATTAATGCTCCATCGCGGGGCCCTCCGAGGTGGCCGGTCTGGCCGCCGGCATTTTCCCCCTGGTGCGCGGGGGGTTGCACGCCTTGCCCCCCATGACGTGGTTTGCCACCAGTTTAGCCTGGTGGCACACCGCGCACCAAGGTTCTCTAGCCTCACACACCGAGGCGGAGTGCCCCGGCTTACTACAACGGTGGCACAGGTCTGTTCTGTCCACTGGGGAGGGGCAGAGGGCTCTGGTGTGGCCCATGCCCATGCATCTGAAGCACCGCATGGGCAGTGCTTCGAGCCCTCTGACAGACGCCGAGGCCCAGCCCACTTGAAGGCGGCCAGCGTCAATGAGCGCGTTGGCCGCCGCCACGGGGCATGTGATAATCACTGCCCCAGTCTGGTCCGGCGCCATGCTCATTGCCCCCACTTTGATGCTCCCCAGTGGGCATTTGCCTATCCTGGCCACCGCCTCCTGCAGGTTCTCCGGCGTCACTCCTTCATTGAGGCCGGAGACCTTTACTTGGGCCGTCTTGGTTGGCCGGGACACTTCCACCTCAGTGCCAACCAGCTCCCTCAGTTTGGCAGCCAGGGTGTCGGCCGCCGCTCCGCTGTCCGCTCCGGGGACTTCTATGATCCGGGCCCCCGTTGCCGTACTCCGGACGTCCACGTGCTCAATCCCCACCGACGCCAAGTCTAGCTTGGCGGTGACCTTGGTCATGATGGACTTATAGTCCGTCTTGGCCTCCGGTTTTAGGGTCACCACCACTGCCGCTGACTTGGGCGCGGTGAACCTGACTGGCTTGGGAGCCGGAGCTTGGGGGGCCCGGGCCGGGGCCGCGGCCGAAGCCGCGGTTGTGTCCGGGGTCGTCTCCTGTTGGGAAGGTAGGGACTTCTTCCCTTTCCCCTTGCCCTTCCGCACGACCGTGGACCAGGAATCCCCGGTGGCCTCCTCATTTACCTCAGTTGAGGGCCTCTGTTCCTTACCCGGTTGCTGCGGCTGGGGTTTGGCCACCGGGGCCCTGGGGAGCCGCAGCGCCGGTCCGGGTCTCGCGGGCGGCATCAGGGTAGAGCCTGCTGATGCCCTAGATGGCCCCGCCTTCGGCTCCACCACCTTAGCCGCCTCGGCCTCTCTCCTCCTGTCCGCCGCGAGAGGGGGACGAATGATCGGCTCCGGAGCCAATAATCCCCTCTTTTCGGCCTCCTTGAGCCGATCCGACACCATCCCCCCAAGGGACAGGAAGAGCTCCCTTGACAGGGACTCCTTGAAATCCCCCTGAAGGGACTTCACCTCCTCTACCACCGACCCTCCCTCCTTTCGGGCAGAGGTCCCCGACGTCTCCCTTTCAGCGAAGGCCGTGCGGAGGGCCTTCGTCTCCTTCTTGAGGAGATCCAGCTCCTCCCGCATCCTCTTATTGTCGGCCCTGAGGATGCGTACGACCTCCGCTTCATCCGACTGGGCCTCGATTTTGGAGGCTGCCTCCATTATCTCCCGGCAGGCTGCCTTCATGTCCCGCCATACTGTCCCTTTCAGGTTTCCAGATTTACTGGCCTCCTCCAGGATCCTTCCGGCAGCCGACCGGACCACCTCAACGCCTTCCTCGATTGCAGAGGTCGGCCCCACTTTCCTACCATCGCCCAGGCGGTAGTTGTCGGCAGACTTGTTTGAGCTTCCCTCAAACTCGGCATATTCCGCCGACAACTCCCTCATGCGCTCCTTCGCCTCCTTAACACCATACGTGCGGCGCACCGCAGGACGGCCGCGGGCTGAGGAGGAGACCTTAGTCCTCATCTCCTCGTCCCTGAGCTCCTCATCCGCCTTCTTCTTGACGACCGCCTTCTCAGGGAGGACAATCTCCGGCAGGGAGTCGACGTCCGAGTCGGAAAAAACCGAGCCATACTCGGACTCCCGACGGCTCTCTCCGGCCTCCCTCTCCGATAATCTGGTGTCAGTCTCTTCCCCGGGGGTAGGGGACCTACTCCTGACTGCACCCGACCTTCCCGCCCTCTCTCCGCCGTACTTATTTGCCGGGCGGCTCATTGTTTCGCGAAACTTGCGTTTTCGCGAGCAAAGGCCGACCCAGCAAAAATTTTATTTCTAAGCCCCCAGGGGGGGTAGAAACAACCTACAACCACCAGAAGGTGGAGGGAATTTTTTCCCACCGGAAACGAGCAAAAAGTACCACCCTGCTTTGATGGGTGGCACGCAGTGAATTTTTTTCTGAGTTTTATAAAACTCAGAAAAATTTTTCGTTCCCTGGGGAAAATTAATAACTCGGCTCCCAGAGGGGCCAGGAGTTAGAAGAAACCACCACCAGGTAGCGCAGAGGCCAACCTATCTGACCTCAGGATAAAATTGCCCCCTTGCTTTGGGGGCAAGGGGAGCAATTTGCCCTTTTGTCGAATTTATAACCTTGCGGGGCAGCAAAAACGCCTGCGAGAAAAGAATAGCAACACCTCTTTTTGCTTATAACTTTTGAACCTTAAGTCCAAAAATCAAGGCAAAAACAGGGCCAGACAGTTCCCGCGGAGATCCAGCCACCCACAAAATTACAAATTCGTACTCCCTACAACTAATTTTTGGCGAATTTTTCAAAAATTACGCAGATTAGCGTAAATTTTTGAAAAAATTCCCAAAAAAGACAGTCTCCCTTATAACTTCGCGACTTGAAGTCGGAAATTGATAAGGGAGGTGTCAAATAATAGGGGAGTGAACCCTTTACACAAAAACAACACGACCACAGATAAAAACCAACGAGAACTATTTTTAAATTAATTTAGAAAAAACACTGACAAAAACGAAAAGCAAAAATTTTAACAATTTACAAAAACACTGAAAACAAGCCAAAAGTGAAAATTTTAAGAGCGCATTTTTTTAGAACGAATGGGGTTAGTTCAGACCGACTTGGGTAATCGTACCGACCGAAAAAACCTCACCCCAACCTAACCTAACCAAACCAGCCACTTCATATTCTGTTATTCTTGTACAGTTGTTTGCCCTCATCCACAACCCACATGCCTCATAATATGCATCTTTGAACGGCTTCATAAAAACCCTATCTAAGGGCTGCAGTTTGTGGGTCGTGTGTGGCGGGGTGCTTAACATGTGCACATGATTTTCTTTTGCGTAACTTATGACAGCAACATCTTTATGACTACTATGACCATCTAGGATCAAAAGCACAGGCTTCTCTTTAGTTGGCTTAGAGAAATTTATAAAATGTTTAAGCCACTTTAGAAAAAATTCTGTATTCATCCATCCGTTTGGTTGTACCAAGGCTACACTTTCGGATGGAGCACCAATCTTCAACCTTTCATTTACTCTATGTCTGGGAAAAATAAATAGTGGTGGGATAAAATACCCAGCAGCACTCATGCAAAACATAACTGTCACATTTCTACCTCTTTCAGCGGAAGTCAACTTTCCAACCTGACGATTACTTTTAAGCGTGATTACTTTAGCCTGCTTCTGAACTGTGCTGACCCCTGTCTTGTCACAGTTGTAAATGTCTGATGGCCCAAAATTATGTTTTTCATACATACATTCTAAATTGTTAAAGAAACGTTCAACTTGAGGCCTATTAAAACCGACAGCTCTCATCAGACTCGTTGACTCAGGTCTTCTCAAGCTAAGATCTGGATGACGTTTGATAAAATCGTAGTAAAAATGTTTACCAGCACTTTTTTTTGTCATGTTGAAGCGATGGTTTAGTTTTAATTGCTCCGCCTGATCGAAAGCCAATTTCAGAAATTCTTTTCTAGTTAAAGGCATGCACCTGTTTGACATATCCACCACGTGTGCAATTAGCGCTTCTTCATACTCCTCGGTAAAAGTTGAGATAAATCTTCCTTTTTTGAGTGGTAATGCTATTTCTCCTCCTCGTTGTAATTTTTTTACATAGTCAAATAATGTACTTTTTGGTATATTGTACACTTCAGAAGCCTTTCACACAGAAAATTTTTTTGGCATCACTTTATCGATGGCTTTCTTCAATGTTTCATATTTGTGGGTATCCACACATCTTGATTTGGGGTTACTCATGTTGAATCTGAAAAACAAAAAATAAAAATAATTAACACAGCCAAAATAAACTTATTTTAAAACTGTCCGGGGTTAGGGGACTTTGAGTGTGTCCGAACTTAGGGACCCCTAAGTACCTACAAGAAAAATTCTCATACACTTTGTATGTTTTGAATCACGAAAAAACGCATGAGTTTAATCAGATTAGTACTATAACAATAACAATTCATAACAACGAACATCATCTCATACTTTAAACACTGTTAACAGACCCTACGAAATTTAGTTTGAACAAAATTTTTACTAACCTCAAAATTTGCACCACGCTCCACGACGAACGAGTCGGCACTGGCTATTTGCACTCCCCTCCCGCACTTCACTTGCGACAAGCTTCCTAACTGCGGTACAGACAATAAATTGGCGCGCTTCTTCGTACCGATTCAAATTCTGTCCGGCTTTAGGAGATGTCCGGGCTTAGGGGACTTCCCCTACTCATTATTGATTTGGAATCTGCAGTAGACAAGTTAGTGGATGGTGAAATGATTGGAGTTATATTTATATTATCTTCGATTTGCGTTTCATATTTTGCAAATAATGTTGCTATATCTAATTTGAGCATACTTTGCATGCGAACCGGCATTTTTTTTTCATGGAAGTCGCATAACTTTGAAATAAATAATCAATGTCATCAAGTTCCCTTGTTCAGATTTTTCTTGTGAATTTATTTTTCTTCTGATATTTCAACAGTTTAAGAATAAATTTTTAGTTGTGATCTGGGGGCTTACCATAAACTTTAACAAAACCATGATGGTTTTCGCCCATCTTGTTTTAAGCTTAAAATAATATTGTTCCAAATCGTACCATGAACTTTTAAAACAAGATTGTTGTATTCCTGCGTAGAGTTGTGAAAGAACGAATGATTTGTCTATTCCCTGGCGATTGTGAGAGCGAGACTCCGCTATATAATTCGTATAGCTGCATCACTTTTACGCAGTGTTCCGATTGACTCTCGCGGTCTTCTTACGAAATATATAATTATAAATTTAATGTAATAAATTATGTGTTTTTAAAATGAAATGTATGTATAAAATATATAAAACACATTTACAATAATAAATTTTAATTACAACAAATAAAAATGGACATTTTGATTATGATTAAAAACGAAGCTGTGTACTCAAGCAAGATTCGGAACGGAACATTTTTTACGTCTCAAAGAGACTTCGCGCGCGGCTTTTCAAAACTTTTCGGCACGAAGAATACCTATGTTTTAGAAAAAAATATTTATTATAACTATGGCTAATTTCAAGTAAGTTAAACTTAATTATATGTGTGGTGAGTATATTGTGAAATACAAAATAGTTTTACTGTTAAAAACAGGTACTTACGAATAAACACACAGGTGAATATTACGTGTGTTGTGAAACTGTGATAATGTTTGTCCATTATGAAAAATGCGCGCCAAGAATCTATTTGTTTATATGGATTGTTCATATTCCGCGATGTGGTTTATATTTTAAAGTGATTTTTGCAGCATTAGAACGCGTCGGGTTTCTATGAGGCAGCTTGATCTCCTGTGGGAATTCTTAAGTTCTCACAGAGATATAGCATTTGGCTACAACCGGTCTTTACAGGCCAAAGAATATTCATCTAGAAAATGGCAGGAAATCGCTGAAATTCTAAATGCCCAAGGAGATGGAGCATACAAAGACGGAAAAATGTGGTCCAAGGTAACTTTGTTAAAATTTATCAGTATATCTATTCATTTATAGATGTGTATGAATTCATGTATGTATGTATAGTAAGTAACCTTGAAGGGGTGCTGTGCAGTGCCAGACAGACAGTCTTGTCCGCTCTATATTAAACCCTGAGTCTTTCTTCTAGATGACAGCTTGCTCAGTGATATATTAATCTGCATACAAGTATTGCTTAAGTATTGTTCTCGTAAGAATTTCGAGATAAAAATATGTAGCCTATGTATTAATCCTGTCTACAATACAAGGCAACTCCATTTAAAATTTTAGCCATATCGGTTCAGGAGTTTTCTCGTGAAAGAGCAACAAACATACATTCCTACATTATTACAAACTTTCGTGTTTATAAATTAGTAGAAGATTATAATAAATACATATTTTATTACTTTTAGTACTGGGTGGATTATAAAGCAAAATTGAAAAAAAGAAATGCCGCTTTATATTCATCCAGACGACGAACCGGAGGAGGGCCATCAACAGAACCACCATTGTCTGCCATAGAATATAAATTCTTATCAATTATGGGAGATGATTTTGGCCAAGGTGTTGCTGGAATTCGTGTGGATCCATTTCCAGGGGTAAATGAATTGGTTTTATAAATATATGAGTATAATAATATGAATAAAAGCCCTTTTATAATAAGTATTAGTAGTTTGTAAAACAATCTTAGTAGTTATATCATGCTTTATCTTTTTTAGGAATCCACTCCTACAATTGGGACTGATGATACACCAGCGTCACAGTCCATTTTATTAACAGAGATTTTAACGGAACCGCCTATTGTGTCTTCACATGGGAACATGGACACAGCTGGCAATATGGATGTGGAATTGGGTCCAGCAGTAGCAGAGGAGCCGGCGCCTGCATTGTCGCCATCCCCCCAACCGAGCCGACGCCGCAGCCGCCAATTGCAGGTATCTCGGGAGGATGCTAGGCGTATCCTCGTGCAGACGGCCCAAGAAAGGACAGCGGCGGCTGTGCGTAGCAGTAATGCTATGGAAGAAATGCAGCGAAGCCTGGCATTTATAGCTAATGGCATTATGGCGATACAGGAGAATATGCAGGATATTAAAAGGTAATAAAAACATAATTCTTCTCAAAATGTTTATTGAGAAAAAATATTATTTTAATATTAATACTAAAGAAAAAATATTAACATTTCTTGTGGAAAAAAATTGTATGTATTACATCATCACGCAACATTACTGAAATAATTAAAAGATATTTATTTTCAGGATTCTGTCTAACGCCTTTCCCAGAGCCGCTGAGTAAGAGCGTTCCTCATGGCCACACCCTGCTGAAGTGGTATGTTACCATGCCGGGCCTCAGTCTCTAAAGTACCACTACGTGCAGAATAGATTGCCAATAATCGAGCTTCTTCTTGTCTTTCTTCTGGAGTTAGCTCTTCTGGAGGTAGCTTGGCTGTATTGCAAATATTATGTAATATAACACATGCATTAACAATAGAGCCAGCTACCGCTGGTTGATAGTGCAACCTTCTGTGTAGTAGCAAACAACGGAAGCGTGCTTTCAAGAGACCAATGGTACGTTCAATGATGTTCCTGGCACGAACATGCAAATTGGTGTAGTGTGCCTCTGGTGTATCAGGTGTTGCATTCAAAATAGGCGTCATCATGTATCGCCGTAATGGATATCCAGAGTCACCTGTAAATAAAAGAATATTTTTATTTTTTTAAGTTTTATACAAACATAGGTAGTTAACATATTATTTTTAATTTTTCTTTATTCTAACTAAGCTTCTATTATAACTTACATAAATATTTATATACCTATATAGGTCTGTTTGTGATCCTCAGCTGATGATAGAAGTAATAGCCTCATGCTTACAGATTAGCACATTATCTGCTGCACTATGGAAGCATTCTAATTTAAATATATACATATGTAAATAAACACACAAAAACTTACCAAGAAACCATACATTTTCATTATTACTGAGTTCTTCTATGTAGTCTTTTAAAGGATGGCTAGACCATATGAAAGAGTCATGAGTGCAACCTCCATGGCTAGCATCAACACTTATGATCTGCATATCGGCATCACAAATCTAGAATAGAAAAAGACTGTTTATGATATGATAACATTATTTAAAATATTAATATGAGTGTAATTTTTTTTATATAATTTTACATTTAATGAAATGCTTATGTGCAATTTAGGATAGACTAATAAAAACACTGTTCTTAGCTTATAATTATTAATTTATAAGTAATACATAGTAGAATTATATAAGACTAGCAGTTTTCCGCAGCTCCGCCAGCGTCAAAAAGTAGCCTTTGTTTGACCCCGGGTCTTCAACTATATTCATACCAGTTTTCATCAAAATCTTTTCAGCGGTTTGGCCGTGAAAGTGTAACACAGACAGACATTCGCATTTTATAATATTAGTAGTATGGAGTTTTTGGAAATTAAAATGCTTTAATTAATGGATGATTTTGATTTTATATTTAATTTTTTTTTTACTTATATGCAAATAAATATATAAATACTAAACAAGTCATGCTTTTTTTCATTTTTACAAGTACCGATATTGTTAAACCCTTTCAGCCATTTATGGATTTTAATCCATAATGTAACATGTATTATTACTGAGCAATATTATCTCTATTTCTGAGTTTCTTACATACTGACTGAGAATTTAAATGTACAATTTTGACTTACCAATTGTACATTTAAAGAATGGTAATCCTTTCTGCAAAAATATCTTTCTTCATGTTGGTTAGGACGCACAATAGCAACATGAGTGCCATCAATGCATCCTAACACTCCCGGTATATAAAACTTGTTGTGAAATCTAAAACAAAGAACATATTTTCATAATTTGATTATATCAATATATTAACAATTTTGACTGGTAAATATAGTTAGTTTACCTTGTTTTTATTTTGTTTTGCTCGTTAGAGTTTATAGGGAAAGTAATATATTTTTGTCTAAAATATGAAGTATTTAGACACTTTGTTACTTCATTTATAATGGTGGAGACAGTTTGCTGTGCCACAAAATGGCCCTCAATTTTTCCTGTAGGTCTTTGATAAGACCCTGTGGCAAAAAATGATAAAGCAGTAAGAACCTGGAAATAAGAAAATAATAAATAAGTACTTATACAAACTGATAACATAAAGCCAATCTTTTATTATTATCTCAGCTTGGGATTCAAGGGTTGCCCCCGTCCATTGAGTGGCTTGCGCAGGGATATTGATCCAACGCCTAGAGGACCTTTAGAGAAGTTGATGTCATGTGGTGCTCCTGCCAAAACCGACCTTGGCGAAGGAAGGCCGGAGGTGAGGGACGGAAAGGGTCCCCTGGGAGCACTCAGGTCCGCGGTATCACCACTCACCCGATGATGCACTGATGACGATGACTATGACTGATGCGATGGAGTCGTCACATCCCTACGCCTGTTATTATTATCATTAGTAGAAATTCTCTAGGGTTACCTTGGTCTCCACCGACAAGTCAGTAGCTTTTTGTGGAGTTTTGAGGGAGGGTCGAACCTCCTCACACAAATCGCGAGCAAGTTTTTTGCTCAATCGATACTCCTTAATAAACTGATTATCAGTATAAATTTCAAACGGATCACATTGATCCCGTAATCTTCTATGACGCTCCTTCGCTCCTTGTTTTGTCCTTATAGTATCTTCATGTTCGTTTTCTTCTTCCAAGTATTCGAAGATCTCGTACACATTAGCCATCTATAATTGCAATGTTTTGCACTGTCTATTTGAACAAACACAACGTAACTAACACAATACAGCTAACACTGAAAGATTCAACACAGTCACACACAACACAGAATGTACCTTACTTGTAACACAAGATTAAAACGTACCTAGTGATTATCAATATTCTCTAAGCACAAAAACATTGAAAGATCACACTCAACAAACATGAAAAAAGTCTTGTTTCCATGGCATCCGACCAACTTTTTTAAGATCGCTAATTTTGACGTAAAAACAATATTGCTAACTGTCAAATTAAAGCTCATGGTACGCATGGGAACGAATTGAATGAACAATTTACTATGACGTCATCAAAACTGCTAGGAAATGCAAGCTTAAAGTAATATTGTTTTTTACGTGTCATGGTACGAATTTCGAGAGTAATATTAAAATAATACTGCTATAAGACATTATGGTAAGCCCCCTGATCACCTTTTTGTGTTATGTTTTTATTCTTGGAAGAATTTCTAGAGTAAGTACTATTCTGGGCTGCCAGGTGCAAAAAAGGTATAATCGTACGCCAACTAAAAAAAAATCGTATACCAAGGAAACTTCGTACAATTTTCATTTCTTCTTATTAATTAATTGCTTGGCTAATAATGTTCCCTTCAATGTTTTATTGGATAAACTATTTCGAAGTTTTGTTTTTATTAAATTAACTTCACTAAATGCTTGTTCACAATCTGCACTAGAATGGGGAAGATATAATAAATTTAAAGCAAATTGAGCCAGTATTTTTAAATTTTCGAATTGTTTTTTGATGACGCCCCAAAACTCGTCGGTATTCATAGTTAAATCAATTTTATCTAAAATGTTGGGAAAACTGCGCCATTCGTCATCTATTGCCTGCATCATTTGAATGTCATCGGGTTTTACTATTCTCTGAACAAGTGTCATAAGTGGCTGTAAAGTAGGTACTTTATTCCTGTAATTACTGGAAGCAGCATTGCTTTTATTTTCGTCAATGTCATAATATCTAACAATTATACATAACACTGAATTTCTCAGATTTAAGTTTTTCGGCTAGAGACGATTTTTTACTTTCACCAATTACTTCGGTGATTACTGCTGTAGCTTTTGTTCTTTTCATAGAAATTTTATGTTTTACTCCGAAATCTTCCAATATACCATTTATTAAATCTGACATATGATCTGCAGTTTGGAACGCAATATTATGCTCAGCTAGAAAACCCGCCAACTTGATTTCAGTAGCTGTGACAACTTTATTTTTCGGCATAACTCCTTTAGTAACAAATGCGGACATGATATTACGCTGTTTTATTTTACTTGGTATAGCAGACATGGCTTTTATATGTATTGCCTTGAAGAGTGTAATTTTAAAACTCCATATTCAGAAACCATTTCGACGTCACAAACAGTGCACCTGGCTTTAAACTGGTTTTTACCAGGCCCTAACCAGTCCTTAAACAAATCTAATTTTTCCCAATCAGGACGGTACTTCTGTGCCCTGTGTTTGTCCCTCTCTGATACAGAAAGATCTCCTCTTTTTGCGAATTTATTTTTTGGAGTACTTGGCGCAGGTCGCTCTTGTTCGGGGTGCAGGGCAGGGAACCTCCTCGAGTGCCCGGTCCTTTGAAAGCTTTGCGTTCTCATTTGATCCCACGGATCTGGTGAGAGGGCGGGCTGACAAGGGATTCGGGACGGTGCACCCTGGGTGACAGTTAATAACTCCCCGGTAGTCAGGGTCTTGTTGACTGTCGGCCAATTTCTGCCAACAGCCCACTCCACCGCCGTCTATGATGAGACGGCGAATGGATGTGGATCTCGAAAGGCCAATGCACGGGGCCGAAAGGCCATGGTTGGAGGGCGTCGTGGTAAAAATAAAAATATTATTGTACAATTTTCCGTACGATTTTAGTCTAGCAATCGTACATGAGGAAAAATGCCAAAAAAGCGTAGGAGTACGATTAAAATCGTACATCTGGCAGCCCTGGTACTATTGCTGGAACCGGGACGGAAGAGGTTCTCAGAGTCTGAGACAGAATTTCGCAAATCAACACTGTTACTTGGACTTTGTTGGTTGAGTCAGAAACTTGTAAAGTATTGTTCCTATTTTCACTGTACGAGTATTTATTGAGCTATAATATTATAGACCTTGGCGAAATTGGGACGAGCTGCTAGTTATTAATATTTTAATTTATTTTATTCACCTGCTTCTTGATCGGTTTATATATGGTGGCTGCTGGTGGGGGCTGCAAGGTTTCTAATCGGAATTTCAGAAATGCATGGTAGCTCTTCTGGAATGTAAAATAAGGTTATGAAATTAATAATGCTACAGTACAGCAAACTTTCCTCTTTTGCATAAAGTTTTCCCCAAATCGAAAATATTTTGCTTTCTTCGGTCACTCAGTCAATTATGAATTTATCCAAATCTTTCACTGCAAGGAATTTTATAACTATTTATATTTCATTGTTATTATGAATATACTCATAGCCCTTTCAGACCTAACGTCAAACGGAAAGGTAATTTAAACTGAAAGATAATGTTTCCGACTAATTTGGGGCATCTAAAGACGAATATGCTAGTGAAAAAAATATAAGAAAATGGAAAATTGGTTTTCCGGGATGCTCACAATTGTGAGAGTTCGGGCCAAGTATTGGTACCTTCACGATCGTGAGGGTAATGAATAAAACCATTTTGTATAGAACATTAAACTTTAATTGTTATAAAAACAGTCTCAAAACTATCATTAAAAGAACTCTTTTATTTATTTAACATTTATTAGTCTTTTTCTTAGACATAACCAACAAGATTAACATTTATTACTAATTAGGAACAGTTATCTCAGTCTTAATCATCGTACTCTCTTTGGGCGTAATTTAAATCACATTTCGTTATTAAAATAAAAAAATAAGAATAAAAAATAACAATGAGGTAAATTACTCGTGTTATTTTTCATTATGAAATTTGAAAAAACAATGGTTATCTTTGGTATTGCAGAGATAAACGTCGCACTTTGTGCATCTAACTTTTGACCGACTATTACAACCCTTTACTCTACAACATCGTGGCGCTTTTATGGTATCAACAATTGGACAAAAATTAAACCCAACTTTGCTGTTGGCGACCTAGTACTCCTGAAGGAAGATAATATGCCCCCTGGCAAATGGTTAATGGCAAGAGTTATCGAAACTCATCCCGGAAAAGACGAATTGATTCGGGTAGTGACGTAACCGTTTTACGGTAAGCGGCAGTTCAATAGCCGGCCCCTCAGCGACCGTCACTTCGGCGTCACTAGAAGCTAATACATTAAACACAAATGCCAAACATAAAATATAAATAATACTGAAGTGCACGCTGGAGATGTAACTGGAAAACATGCGGGATGAAACATGATACAATTCAAATACAAAAAAAAAATCTCATTTTAAAACATCTTTTTTTTAAGTAGGTCAAATTAATTGTAAAGAAAACACTATAATGGCAACTGACGCCACTAGCCCTTTACAGCGCAAAGTAATGTTTTTACTTTTTTGAAGTGTAAATATGTTAAAATGAGCCTTATAATAATGGGAAAAAAGATGAAAAAAATATTATTTAAGAAAAAGTATTTATTTCTACAAAAAAACATCATGATGCATATCTGCATAATGGTGCTAAAACATTATAAAATAAAAATAAAACGAATAAGAGGCATATTCTATTATGAAGAGTGAAATAAACGAAAACAGTTATTGTTTTTGTTAAAACATAGTGCTACGCCACACTTTTCGCATGTCGTCTGCGCAGTTCCCGAACAACCAGGATATTTACATCTCAACCTCTTATCAATCCACACAATCCAGTGCCCCATCTGATCCAACCTCACGTCTTTTGGTGGGACATGCTGAGAAGGCCCTTTCTTCTTTTTATCCTGGATGAGGATTTCTACATCGCTAGTGCGCTTAAGCCGGTTCGTCTTTTTATATTTGACCAATGTTTCGGCTATTTCGAGACGAAAGTCGGCCGAATTCAGGACCTTGTCATTATTTATAGTGTCCTTCTGGATTCTTCTGTATAACAGCCAAGAATTACACATGGCCATATCAAGAAGATGATAAAAGAGCCTTGTCTACGACACTTCAAGCGCTGAGGAGCGGGGGACGTGACGCGCCCCCCACCTTCGCCGGCTCTGCGCTCATTTTTCTTTATACTCCTCGATTATTCCCAACCCGTACGGACGCGCGCCTTATTTTTAATATCTTTGTAAAGGACAGAAATACAGTTCACTATCGAAGTTATTGCTTTTTTTAAACTACGAACACCCAGTAGTTATCAAGCCTCATGAACCAACGTTTACTACGTAATTTAATTTTATAATGACCCATAACACAGTCCATCAAATCGACACCCCCCATGTGACGATTGTACTCTGCTACGATGAAGGGCCGTTCGACAGTAATATGTTTCTTTTGAGATTTGTCGAATCTACTAACGACAGATACAGGGTTTTTGCCAGCAAAGTTTGACACCAGATTTACAATTTTATTATCTCTCCAGGCCACCAGAGATACATCAATGCCATTATAGTCTGCGACTTGTTCAATGGATGTGCCTCTAGGTTTTTTTTTTAGCTCCTTTTCTTCTGGAAGTTTGCAGTTAGGTATACGATTTTTCCTGACGGTGCCCAAAGCCAAGATGCCGCGGCTTGATAAAAACTCTATTAGTGGTAGCGATGTGTAATAATTGTCGAAGAACACTCTATAATTTTGGTTATTGGGTACTTCTCGTGTAAGTCGGACTACTACATTAGATGAGGCACCCAATTGGGGCTCGCCTTCCATGCATACATTTTCTTGGCCGCTATATATTTCGAATTTGTATCCATAACCACTTACACCACAGATGACAAATAGTTTGAAGCCCCACTTGTGGGGCTTATCTGGTAAATATTGTTTTAGAGAACTTCGTGCTTTGGTTGAGCACATTTGCTTATCAACCGATAAATGTTGTTCATAGGGCACCTTTGCAAAACTTTGGTTTAATTTTTCAATAAGCGGCCTGATTTTATAAAGTCGATCTGCATTTGGTTGACCGTATGGTATCATTTTCGAGTCGTCATTAAATGAAGTGTTTGTCTCAGAAATTCAAAACGTTTTAGCGTCATAGTGTCGCGTATGTGAGCATAGCCATATTTTTCTGACCAGTACATTCGCACATTAGGCATATGTATGATAGACATAAAGTAAACGATACCAATAAACTGTCGTATTTCCTGACTTGTAACGTTTATGGGTTTGCTGGCATCTTTTTGCACACTATATAAGTTCGTTTCATCTCTTATGAGGCCCACAATATCGTCATTGAATAAATAAGAAAATACCTGGAAAGGAGTCTGCAACTGTAGTATTTCAGTTGGTAACATGGAAGATCCCCGGAATTTAATTTGGTCTTCATTCAGCTCTAAGTTTTTTGTTTTCCATATGATATTTGCCTTTTGACTATTTGTGTTTCGTTGGGTAGTTTTGGAACTGGTACTGGGAACTGGATCAACGGTCGTGGTCGTGGGTGTCTCACATGGGTTATCCATGGTATGGTTCTCAGAACACTGCGGTAAGATGTCACTATTGTGGTCTACTGGCCTTGGTATATCATGTTCATCATCAGAGTCTTGACATGCATTTTCATTCACCTCCAATATGTATGATGGATCGGCTACATCATCATCGTCAGAGAAGTCCAAGTCATCCTCACTATCTTGCCATTGGTCCAAAAGCTTTTCCAGTTCTTCTTTCGACAAATGTGGCAGCCTAGAAGTGGAACGTGGTGGTCTGGAACTCATATTGAGCCTGAAATAAAATGATTTTTATATAAGAAAAACACGTATAGAATGTACCAGTTTAGCGCGATGATGCATTACTGCATCATAACAATACGCGGTCCTATCTCTGCAAGTACAATATAAAACATAAATATTGTATGTAATTACTGAAATTCAATAACTTACCGATACTCCACAGTAACAACACGACGATATTTCCAATATTTATACTAAATAAACACAATTGAAATCACGCGCGAGCTACACAAACCGGTTTCGACGAGTTCCTCGGTTCAAGTGGGCCTAAAATAAATACAACGCCATCTAGTGTAAATCTGAGTAACTAATTTGATAGAACGCTTCTTTGCAGATATGTAACGCTGCGTTATTACGTGTTTTATTTGTTTTCTCGAACGACTTTAGTACTTTGAATGGTATGATGCAGAACTGCTACTCAGCGCCGTAAAGGGCTAGTTTTACAATAACAAAAGAAAAATAACTTTACGAAAATTTAAAACCTCTTTTTTTTAAGTAGGGTGAACCTGGCATTCGTGCCCCACCATTCGAAAAAAATGGAATAACAAACAGTTTTGTTTATAGCATGTTTATTAAAGTAATTAGGCTTAACCTCTGACTCAATAGATATAACAAAACCTAAAAAAAACTACTCAAAAATAATTAAATAGTTGAGATCAACGATTTCTCTTAGTTGAAGGGTAGGGCACATTCCACGGGTACATCAGTCATATGTGCCCCATTAAAGCCTTTCATTTTCTGGTCTTCTTTCCTTTTCCTTTATTTTAGTCGCCGCACTTGTTGCATTACTCGGAAAAGTTTGAGCAATCTTCATGCAACCAGCCAGAACACTGCAAACACTGGATCCAGTCACTATTCTTCTTTATGGAAGTAAGATTCGAGACATTCTACACAAGTGTTTTCATTTTCATCAGAACATTCTTCGCTTGATTCACTGAGCTGTAACTCTTCTTCACTTTCCGATGATGACAACACTTCTCTTACGTTTTGCTGGGGCTCTGGTCGAGGGTTTCTCCTGCGACTTCTTTTTTTCTTCAAAGAGTTTACGAGTTGCTAAATGCGTTTCTGATGTCAAAATCTTCACGCTCTGTTTTCTCTTACTAATTTTATGACGTATTACAGGTAATGGACTCACTATTTGTAAGTTCTTGGTTGGTGTTTCTTTCTGTAAAACACCAGAAGCGTGTGCAATCTGATGGCTTTAATTTATTGAAGATGTGGAAGTACTCGGCAAAGAAAGGTCATTATTCTGAATTGTCTGAATATTGTCAGGACTGTTTCTAACTGCTGCATCAGAAATGCTGAATAACAACGTTTGTATCATAGGGATATATCCCTGAAACACCGATTGCCGGTATTGCAGACTTGAATTTGAATACCACTTTCGTCCATATTAAAAATTCTTTCAGGTTTACTAATTAAATCAGTTTCAGTTAATATTTTCAACAACATTTCAAAATAACTATTGACATCCTGTCGATTCATACCAGCAGCTCTCGCCAGGAACAGGCCTTCCGCTTTTCTTTTACTTAGCTCTGGATGCCTCTTCATGAACCCTTGAAACCAATCCCATCCAGCTTGTTTTTTCTCCGTATTAAACCGATGAGGTAATTCTAGTTTTTCAGCAAAGTCGTAAGCAATAGACTGCAGTCTTGATTGTTCTAGTGGAAATCCGATGGATTTGAGACGTTTCATGTGAGCTACAAGTCTTATTTCATTTTCATATCCTAATTTCGAAGGTCTACCTATATTCTGCTTGCTATCCCAACCTTTCAGGATGTGTCTACGCAAGGTTCTTGACGGTATTTCATATGTCCGGCTAGCTTCATTAACTCCCATTTTCTTGCTTATGACATCTTCTATACCTTTTTTCATATTTTCTTCTGTCCATTTTCTTGGATCTATAGCTTTTTCTTTCCCCATTTCCTGAAATAAAACAATTGATCAGAAATACCTAAAAATAAAAATATTTAACTAATACAAACGTTCACCGGGACTTTTGTTGTTAAATAAATGGTTTTTTTTTTTCATTTTTAATATTCATGCACTACCAATTCAAAGTGCAATTGTGAAAGAGGACATCCGTAGTCTACAGATGCTATGAGCGCTTTTATAAACTTTAATTCTTCTTCTTCTGATAAACGGAAGCGTAGACCGGGTTTGTTTAAATGAAGATTTTTCACCCTTTTTTTCAATGGTCCTGCGAGTGAATTTTTTAAACGTGAATGATGTGACAACTCTAGCAGTAGGTAAAGTTGCCATTATGCTAAATTTGGCAACTTTTCCTAGCATTAACTAACATTACCTTCGTCCATAACTCAAAAAATCGTAGTTGTATTTAATTGGTAATTTAATTAAAACATTTGAGAATGTAGTTGTAAGCGATTAAGGACAAGAAATGAAAAGATGCTTGTAACTTTAAGTACGTATATTAAATTACGAATTATAAAAATTAATGAGAGACGCGCGCGCACTGTCGCCGATGCTAAGCCGAAGTGTCGTTTTGCTTGGGCGCACGCAGTGTTGCCAACAAGGTGAATCTAAAACTTGCTAAACTGATGTTAAAATTTTGCCAAAATTATGCTAATTGCTTTATAATATTGCCAGAAAATAAGCTAACATTTTTCAATATCAAATATAAGGGATGCAAATTTGGAGAGTGTACTATCATTTTCAGATTGATCTAACATATAACTGAGCTACAGAAACGCTTCGTAATTTCACCTTTTTTTAATATTAAGAAACTAATATGGTTCAAAAAACTTTATTTCTTAATTAATTAATAATAAGTTTGCAACAATTTCTGTAACTTTCTTTTTGCACAAACCGTTGAATACTTTTGTGGTTTTTATAATGCTTTTACGTATATTTCAAATTCGAAATAATTCCAAAAGAATACTTTAGCACTACTTTGTGGCTACTTTGAGAATTAAAATTACGTTTTTTATGCTCAGTTCACTTTCGCTTTTTTCCGACCCATGGTCGCAGGCAACCAACTTGAAGGCAAAAAATAACTAGCTAGTTTTTTGGTAAAAGTATGCCGACCCAGACGTTCATATAGAAGCCTCATTAGTAGTGATGCGAGCGGTAAAATATATGGTAATTTACCGGTAAGTTATTCGGTAACTTTACTGGTAAAATATATTTTGAGTGGTAAAATACCGATTCGCATATGCGCAGCCAGTACAGCGCAGCCCAGTATGAAGAGGGTATTTACTATGTGACTTGTGAAGTAATTTGTAACTCGTAAAGCATTGTATTATTATAATAAATATGTATGAAATATATCAAACTTTCAATATTTGTGATACAAAGCTATTATAATTGATAATTACAGTATATTTTATATATATTTTTGAAGTATTTGGACTTAAATAAGGAAAGTGAACTTGTTATTCATAATTATTTTATATGCCAAAAAATATGCTATTTGCTAAATAACTTATAAAAATGCTAAACAACATAAAAATATGCCAAATCTAGCATAAAATTTGCTAAATTGGCAACACTGGGCGCACGCCTCATGTCCCGCGCTCCCCACACAGCTTCTACGTGCGTAGACATCCTGGGGGGCCCTTGGATGGGGAAGATTCTGATGCAGCTTCGTCATCCAAGACTTCTTCATCGATGAGAGGGCATACTCTATTAAGGGCCCGCCGTTCTATTCCTCTTATAGTCAAGAAATCTGCGACTCTGCTAACTCCATCTTTGCCCGGATATAAACGTTGAACTCGACCCATCTTCCACTTCATGGGAGGGAGGTGCTCGTCCTTAAATACGATCATGGAACCTTCTTTTAATTCCCTTTGAGGGGATTGCCACTTTGTCCTCTTTTGTAGCTCACAAAGGTACTCATTGTGCTATCTTTTCCAAAATCCCTCTCTCAAAGATTCAATTAGTTGATATCGGTTCCTTATGTATCTCTCTGAGGCAGCAGGTGGCGCCGGCAGTGATGTAAGCGGCCGTCCAATCAGGAAGTGCCCTGGGGTGAGAGGAGAAAGGTCGCTTGGATTACTGGATAAAGGAATAAGGGGTCGGGAGTTGAGCACTGCTTCGATTTGAGTACAAAGAGTGCTCAATTCCTCGAAAGTGAGACTGACATTTCCTAAAACGCGTTTTAAATGAAATTTCGCCATTTTTACGCCATTTTCCCATAAGCATAAATAAATATAGGGGAGTAGGGGTTGAATTTGAAGGTTACACCTTCTTCTGCAGCAAAATCGTAAATTGAATTCATGCCTGATTTTAATTCTCTACTTAATTCGTTGCTTGCCCCCACAAAATTGGTGCCATTATCACAATGAATTATATTAGGCTTTCCTCTTCGTGAAATGAATCTACGAAGGCACAGGATGAAGGCATTTGTAGAAAGTTCACTTACAATATCCAAGTGGACAGCCTTTGTACAAAAACAAATAAATAACAGAGATAACATTTTGTAATTTTATTACCACGTCCCTTTCTACTGGAAATCTGAAAAAGGGCCAGCAAAGTCTGTACCACACACTTGGAAAGGATAACTCTGTGTAACTCGGCTGGACGGCAGCTGACCCATCTAACCGAGTGCATCTAACACACTGACGTACAATTTTACGAGCTAATGTTCGGCCACCAATAGGCCAGAATTGTTCTCTAAAACTAGCAAGGAGCAATTGAGGGCCCGCGTGGAGCAAGCGTAAATGTTCGGCTCTCATTAACAACTTTGTCAAATGATGTTTTCCATGTAATAAAGCAGGATGTTTTCTTTCAAAATTAAAGTCTGTGTTGTTGAGCCGACCATTTAGTCTCAGGATGCCGTCTTCAGCAATGTAAGGAGACAACTGTAACAAAGATGAGGTAAGTTTTTTTTTATTTTTTATGAGTGTTATTTCTTTATTAAAGGACTCGGATTGAGCAAATTTTGTTAGGTAAATTGTTTTTTAATCCAATTTTATTTTTCAGGTTCTCTGTCATGAAAGAAGACTGACTACCAGCATCAAGAAGAATCCGGGCTATATAAGTATTTTTGTTCACTGGATTAATGACTTTCACCAGAGCAGTAGCAAGAAGCACCTGGCCAGAAGACTGAACCGAAAAAGTTTTACTGGAAGGAACTACCACCACAGTATCCGACTTTAAAGCGGTTCCATTATTAGGTAAGTTATTTTCACTTTTATGCAAAAGCGTGTTATGCTTTTGGTGACATAACCTGCAAGAACCAAGTCGACATGTGCTAACATCATGTCCCTTCCGCAAACAATTCACACAAAGTTTTAATTTTTTTACTTCAGTAAACTTTTTATCAAATGGTAATGATTTAAAATTTTCACAGTCTATTATTCTATGACCTTGATTTCAGAGAGGACACGACTGATAAGAAGAAGAAGAACTAGCCGTAAGGAATGTCTTAGTGTACTTTTGATCATGTAAGTATTTTTTAGGATAATTTTTAGGGTGATTATTTTCTGTATTATTGTTATGTAATACACCTTTCTCATTTCTGTTACAGTTAGCCAGTGCGGTTTCCAAAACATCTGCCCTGCCACGAAGAAATTCAATAAACTCGCTTAAGAGTGGTAACTCGGATAGATTATTACGGTATTCTTCCCATTTGTTACCAGTAACTAAATCTAATTTTGTGGACACCATGTATATTATAAGAGTGTCCCACTGGTCAACAGGTTGACCAAGAGTAGTCAAAGCTCTTAAATTTTTTGTAACTATGTCAATCAAATACCGGATTGCCTTAAATGATTCTTTTGTAATAGGTTCGATTCTAAATAAAGCTTTTAAGTGATTATTAATAAGTATTTTTTTGTTATTATATCTCTGGCATAATAAATCCCAAGCTACATAATAATTTTCAGAAGTGAATTCTATGGATTTTATGACTAAAGCCGCGCTGCCCTCCAAAGAGGAACGTAAATAATGAAATTTATTTATTTCAGGAACAGTTTCATTTTTATGAATTAAAAAATCAAAAGTATCGCGGTATTCCAACCAAGAAAAATAGTTTCCGTCAAATGATGGTAATTTGATGATCGGTAATTTAACATTAACATTATTATTATGCGAACAACAGGCATTCGATTTAACTTCGTTATTAGAAGGCAGTAATTTAAGCAAAGACTGAGAACTTGAAATTGAAATGTAGAACCTTTTTTCAGTTAGTTCCCGTTCCCGGATTTGTTCATCCAGGATGGGGCATAAAAATTCTATTTGGGTTTGACATTTCTCAAATTCCGAAAATAACGCTTCAATTCTATCCATTCGCATATTCAATTCATTTTTCTGAGTTTCAGTAATATCTTTAGTGTTTAATCGCCCTAAGTCAGCAAGGAAATTTTCAAATAAAGTTAATCGTCCTCTAATAGAACCCCGTTGTTTAACAAAATCTTTAAATTGAATGTCTTTATCCTTACTGCCTTCGGTCTCCATAATGTATAAACACTAAGATAGTAATCCTATTAGAAACAAAGTAATGAAATAGTAAAGGCAAACAAGTTATTAAGAAAAGAAATTATATCAAACCAGACAAAGGAATGCAATGTTCCGAGCGGCGGTCAATGACGCTCAAGGTCACGCGCCCGGATGCAGTGCCTGCAGTAGGTAAGTACGGCAAGCCGCACGGCTCCTAGCCTGCTAAGCAACAGGCAACAGCACAACGACGATCACGCGACTGTACCGTGCACTCGGTCCGTGTATAGGTATCTGGAATCACGGTAGTGATCTATGTTAATATTTTTTATAAAATAAAATATTAATGATCTATGAGGAGGAAGCGTTATGATTACTATGAAATTTATGAAAGTATTTATTTATTTGAAAAGTAAGAAATAAAACAAATTAGGAAAGCAAAAATAGCTGCAGATGATTATTTCGTATTTATTTAAAGAAGTAGTATTTAAATGTATGAAACATGTACTTATCTAAGCATGATTAAGCTAGCATTTTTGCAAAAACTAAGCTAAGTGAAAATATAATGTACTCGATTTTAAGAAGCACTAAAGAAATTGAAGATTAGGTATAAGATGTGATTTTATGTATATCACTGTTTTATGAAGTGAAAGTAATATATATAATGTACTTAATTTTAAGAAGTACAAAAGAAATTTAAGATTAGGTATAACATGTGATTTTATGTATATCACTGTTTTATGGATAATTTAAGGAAAAGAAAGTAGGCTTGAAGCATGGGGAAACTGGCGTAAAATGCGCGTAGCTACAAAATATAATGTATCACAAAAATGTGAAATGATGTGCAATAAGCTATGATGAATTGGTGCCAATTAAGCGCTCGAGAAAGTTATGATTATGAATCTAACACGAGCGTAGGCATTTAGGTAACTAGTTAAAAACTAGCTGTAGCGTAATTAAGGCTAAAGTACATAGGTAAAGAATAATGATGTATGTAATTTTATGTAATATGCAGGCAATTGCTATGTAACACGGTAAATATCACTATTTGCACACAAATCGAAGACTGAAAAGGAAAGTTAAGTACAAAGAAGGATAGAAAGGCACTCCCCTGATTTTTCCTTGAGAAGCCACGACGTTGCGAGTCCAAAGGTCGCCCGGCTGCTACACCTTCCTTCAATGTACCTCCTCTCGAATAGTCTCGAATATTCTTGTGGTTCCGTTTGTTTAATTTAATTCTAGATATTTGCGCGTTACTAATGTCCTGTTTACGGTCGCCACTTTTCTTGTAAGCGATTAAGGACAAGAAATGAAAAGATGCTTGTAACTTTAAGTACGTATATTAAATTACGAATTATAAAAATTAATGAGAGACGCGCGCGCAGTGTCGCCGATGCTAAGCCGAAGTGTCGTTTTGCTTGGGCGCACGCCTCATGTCCCGCGCTCCCCACACAGCTTCTACGTGCGTAGACAGTAGTACTTACCGTTGGCTCAATAATATTCTTTAGTGCACCTATTCTTTCGTTCAAACACAAGTTTTATCTAATATAATCACAAATACAAATGACCACATGAAAACAAAAGACGTCGTATTTTGACATTTGTTAAAGTTGCCAGAGTAAAAATCTGTTTGGGTTGCAAGCATTTTATAACAAATCTACCAATAAATGCAAAAATGTACTACGTGCCATAGATTAAAAATAATTTAGTGAAATGTAACTTAAGGTTCCTTCTTCTTAGCTCTGTAAAGCTCAGGCTGTAACTGCCTGACCTTAGCGAACACTGGAGGGCCTGAGACTTTTGCCATCAAATGTACTTATGTTTATTTTGCTAATCGTGCTGTAACTACGGGTCCGGTGACCGCAAGCTCATAATTTTATCGAAAATATTTTTTGAACTAATAATATCTACATTGAGTTCGTAGTGGTTTAGAAAATCTGCTCCTAATTTTCCTTGAATAACATTAGCGATTACAAAATTCCACTTAAACGCTCTTCTTAAATTTAATTCTAAGGCCATCAATACTGTATGTTCGTATTTCTGATCCATTAGCGGCGTACAGATTAAATTTGTTTGCATAGTAACTTGATCTGATGTTAGGGGATTGTGTCTTTGGACATTGTGAGATTGAGCCACTTCTTATGCGTTTTGTAGAATTGTCTACGAAACTCTTTCTTAAACATATTATTGCCCTAAAAGCGCTGCAGAAATGAACGTAATTTCTGGTTTCATCTTAAAGTTTTTCACTCTTTTTATTTTTCTTAAAGAGCTCAGCTAAGTGACCAATTTTCTTATAATTTGATCATTTCTTATTCTTCTTTTAATAAAACTTTATATAACCTAGCCGCAATCATAGCACTTTATAACATTTTTAGTAGACAATGCAACAGGAGGCTCCAGTATGTATATGTGCCAGTAGGTAATTCTGTGATTGTTTATCCTGATGGACATTTTCCCAAGCTGACTCTAAGTATTTATTTTGATATGGTAATATCATAAGAACGTTATTTTCATTGTGTCAGATACCAGGGAACGCTAAAGCGGGCAGTTGAGTCGCCGTCTGGGACGGCGATGGAAGGTCGAACCGTAGTCTCTCGCCGGGAATGTTGGCTGGTAGCATGTTCTGGCGTCGACTGGAATTGATGTTGCTGGGTTATTTCTCTCATCCATCGTAAGACCTGTGGAGCATAATAAATTGTGAGAAGTATGGCAAGGATAATGATAACAGAAGTGACAGAGCTAGCTACAAAAGTGTGTGTGTTAATTTGTTTCCAAATAGTGTTGTCTAGTTCTGATTGCAATTTTTGCTCGTTATTAGTTAACTCTTGTAGTATATCTTTAGAACTCTCGATCACTTCTTCCTTTGTTATATTAATTGGTTTACTGGAAGAAATAAGCGAATTTATAGAAAAATAGACTGTTTTAAAAAATGAACCAATAATCTGTGTTGACACATCTTTTGGCTGCTAATATGTTGTTGGGTGTTTTAATTATACAATTATCAGGGATGTGAATTACACCAACATCTTTGAGGTCTACTTCCTCTCGTTGTCCGTCACAAATTATTGACGTAACAATATGATCTTTTACAACAAACAATCAAGTATTTTGCATGTTGAGTTGTTTCCATAGTATATTGTTCGATATTTCAAATATTCTCGTATGACATTTAGTATGAGTGCGATTCTTAAAGAGTTGATCAACAATGCAATTTTCATTCAATTGTACGTTCTTCACGGCCCTCGGGAAACAAATATAATGAGTATTCTTTAACAAATAACTTTTGAATTCCTCGTGATTTAGATCAAAGAACAGTTCATTGTTGTAATCTAAAGCTATGTAATTCTTCTCTACTTCTATGCTTTGAAAGGACTGATCAAGATTCTTCTTTGGTACAGGTGTAATGTACATAAGTGTGTACTTGGCTTCGTCTTCTATTGGAAAATAGGCATATACTTGTATATGGGTATCGTTCTCAGCTATCTTTGTATCTAACAACTGCTGTTTAATTATTTTCAAATTCGAAGGTAATTTCTTGTTAACTGATGATATAACATTGTTTACTTCTTGTGGCTGTATTGCACTGTATATTGTGGCTTTTGTCAAAAAAAAATCTACCAGCCCGTTGTAGCGATCTATGATTTCTGATATGTAATTATTCGCTAGTTGAAATGTTTGTAGGATCTGTATGTTTACATGGTTTCTGTCAACTGTTGTATACCAATGATCATAAGTCTGCATGTATTCTATTACTAAATTCAACTTTGGATGGAATTTTTCTAATTTTTATTTATTCTGTTCTCAGTTTCGTTGACTTGAGATATGGTAGATATCATTAACTTGGTTTGATGATTTGCAGCTTCAATTAGTTTTTCTTGATTTTTACTAAGAGAATCTATGTCTTGGTACACCTCATCATTTACTCCAAATACAGAAGTTGAACTTATGTCTTATATCTTATTCTTATGTCTGATAGACAGCAATATAGTGTCAGGCAGGACACGACTTAAAAAAAGAGTTTGTAAGTCTAGCCACTTTTTTTTACAATGAGCCTATACAGTGTCCTACTTCAAATAATGAGGCGAGGCGTACTGAAATTCGGCTATTTGTACTAACACAAATAAATAATTTTACTAGTACCTCAGTTTGTACTCTTACTAGTACAATGACACATTAATATTCAATATCGCGAAGTTATTACCATTGATTATTTATTTTCGAGGTGTAATAAATCTATCAAATAAAATCAAACAAATCTATTATGTACAATTTTATTTACAAGTTTTTAATTACATATTCGAGTGTAAAAATACTAATAGTGCAACTTAGTTGCCACCTAGTTGGTTTTTCTGTCCTTTGTGACCTGGCCCGCTTTATTAAAAGTGCGTTCAGAAGGAACCGAAGTGGCGACAATTCGCAGTCCTTTTTAGCTAACCAACATTTGGCAGGATCTTGGGATTTTGGAGGTTCCTCGAGGCATTTATCGACTTCAATAATACCTCCTGCAGTCGGATTGGTGTTTTGCATTATAACACTAATGTTCTCATCAAACTCGTCCCATATGCTATCTTTGCGCTTGTGAGGCGGCGATGAAGCTGATGACTGTATTGAATATGAGATTTGAACTTGAACTCGCCCAGCCATTGCTTTTAAATTAGTACAAGCTCTGTACAAAAAGCATACTCGTTCTCAAACCCATACTTTTTAAATCTTATACATAATATTGGTACTTTCTGCAAAAATATTATTTTCTTTAATTCCTGAAAATCGTGTTATTTATTTCATTTAGAAGCACTTTTTAAAAATAAGTCATTTTTAAAACACAGGCCGGATTTGCAAAGATAAATATTTTTGATATTTTTTTCTTCAGTGCGTTGGAAAAAAGTATAACCTGAAAAGGCCGTTTTTCTACATTACCGCTAATTTCATTACATTACCAAACAAGTTATTTAAAAAAAAAAGCTTTCATTGTTACACGCTTATTAATTCTGTAAAGCCAAGACAAATCAAATCAGCCCAAACACGATAGGGTTAACTTGTTTAGTTTAAAAGTTTCTATAGCCACTTCCATCATAAGATCAGCTCCAAAAAAACAGAATATTGCATTGCCATGCGATTTATGTACTTCTTTGGCAGTCAAATTGTAACATAATTTCTTTTCACATTCCCCTCGTACTCAGAGTAATCAAACAAAACATCCTTTCTGACTATTAATTTTGTCGAAGATCCCAAAGCCGTTGCACAAGATTCTGGCGTCTTGTTATGTCAGCTTGAAGCTCTCGATTTGGTTTTTCCTGATCTTCAATGGCAAAATGTGGACTAGGTTGAAAAGACTCTTCTCTTGAAAGCTCTTCTTCAGATAACTCCGGTACTGGTAGATTAGCTCCATTACAAATGATGTGTAACATTACACAGGCATTTGTAATGAAGCCAGCCACTTGCGGTTGGTTTGTGTACCAAGAGACACCGAAATCGAGCTTTGAGAAGGCCTATTGTCCTCTCTACTATATTCCGAGCTTGCACATGTTTTGTTGTATTAATCTTTTGATGTATCTGGTTGAGCATCTAATATTGGTGTCATCATCGTTTTTCTTAAAGAATAACCGGAGTCATCTGTAAAGAAAGATAGTGGTTAATTTATGTAATTGATTAGTTACTATACTTTTTTATTAATATTTTATTGTCTTACCTAGAAGCCATACTGCTTCTCTGGAACTTAAACTCTCGAAATGTGCCCGGAGAGGATGATTGGTCCAAATAAATGAATCCTGATTTGAGCCTGGGTGACTAGATTCCACGTTAATTATATTCATATCATCACAAATCTGAAAAAAATACATTTATACGCTTAATATTTTAAGGAGTGATATGTGTGCACAACGTTACTATAAGTTTGCGTCAACAGCGGGTTACAAATGTTTTAAAATAAACATACATTGACAAAATCTCATGAGCCAAACCAATACTTTTTTTAGGAAAATCATCATCTCATAATAATGATGTATTGTAGTTCTTAGATATATTAGTTAACTTTTCTACATGCTAACTAAACTACACATTAGTGGATCCAAAGGTCCACCGACAGAAAAATAATCATATGTCGTCTTACTCATAAAACTTAGGAAAAAACGAAGAGGATAAGCTATACGTCACTAAAACTGAATTTACCTGAAATAAGTCGAATAGAATGAAAAAGGAGCTCTATGGCCGAGTCTATGGGAGCTTTTACACCCTTACAATTAAAACTTACTAGTTTACATTTATCCATTAACACTTATGTGATAGCCATCTCCAGGCGATAGGTTGCTGGGCTTGTGTCTTTTCACTTTCAGTCAGTCAGTGGCAGTTCGTGAACTATTTTAATTTTTGTATCGTACTGTTCATTGGGCAATTTTAGAGCTTGTGTATAACTGTCGTCAGTCGAGGGCAAGTTATTGGTTAAAGATTGTGGCTCGCCCGTGACGAAGCTCTTCAGATAATCTGAACAGGTGACAGTGAACTATCGCTATGAATCATGGCTGTGAAGACGTTTATGAACTCGTAATAATCTGTGTATTTTCCGCTAAAACTTGGAATGTAAATATGCTGTAATTTTAATTTCGAACTATTACTTGGTACATGAGATGAGCTAGACTTGTTCAAGGTTTTGTTAATTATAGCCATAAAATCGATGTATCGCCCTTCAAGCTTGCTGGGATCCTCAGCGTCTTATGTCACTGGCCACACTTATGGGGGGGACACAGAACCTTGTGTACTGAGTAAAAATGTTTGTTAGCCTTTCACTTGTACATTTTAATCAAAATGTGGACATACCTACCATTTCATCCGATGATAACATTTTTGTGATACGCGTAACAAACAATATAGATTAAGAGGAGGCAACGTATTGACTAAACCATCGCTAGACCGACTGATTTAGTATCCATAGAGTGCAGGTATCTTTGAAAAGTATTTTCAATGGAGGACTTCACAATACTTGAAGGGAGACGAAAATAAGATGGCGGATGATCGTATGTCTGTAACCTGGTTTTCAACATAGTGTTATTTCGATCCTTTAGAAATATCCAAATGATCCAATAAAATTGCGGGTAATTTTGTAAAACGTTCAGCGACAAATATCGGGATATCATCGGGTTCTGCACACTCAAGAAGGTATATAATGTCAGCAATATCGCGATTTTCTTTTCCTTTTTGTTTACGCACTATATTTCGCCTCTCCAACACCAAAGTTTCCAAGAGCAAAGCTTTCGACTTTTTTTATCTCATCACTCTAGTCTAAGCAGACACGCAGATTCTTTTTAAATCTTCATCATTTCTCACCGATATGTTGTCTTCAGTAAAACACAACATTTTGTTTATTACGACATTACATTGAGAATTAATACGCATTATCATGCCAACAACGCGACTATAAGGCAGGTTTAGACGAAGACTATTTTCAGCCGCCTAAATTACGGCGCCAGTGTCTACCGTACAGCACATCTTCAGACCGTTTAGACAATGACTATTTTCAGGCGCCTAAATCTCGCCGCTAGTGACCACCTGGTCGTTTACACGGTGCCTTTTCAGTACCAGTCTTTAGCACGGCGTCACAGCCGATGGTGCTAGTTTTTGCGCCAGTCTTTCTTACGCTAGATCTCCATCATTCAAAATGAATTCAGGACAATTTGCTCTGAAGCTGAAGTTGAAAAGGCAATGTATAATCAAATTATCCGCGTTATAGTACGAGATGAACTAATTAATATGTTGGAGGAAGAAATATATAAGAAAAAACGAATTTGGGAAAGAAAATGGATCAGTGACAGATATGCTACTGGAGCCTCAGCTTTGATTTTGAAACAGTTAAGATTGGAAGATCCCTCAGAGTATAGGTTGGCGTTACGACTAACTGCTGAAAATTTTGACGAACTACTTTCTCTCATCAAAAACTCTGTTCAGCGTCAAGACACTATGATGAGAGATGCTTTACCGGCAATAATAAAGCTGGAAATAACATTATGTTTTCTTATGTTTTCGCGATTGTTATTCATTAAATTAAACTATTTTAATACGGTTTTATCGCGTTTATTACTTATTTATTTACACCTGACGTTTCAAACACTTTACAGCGTTCATGGTCGCAGGCAGACTAAGTTAACATTTGTCTTTGATGTCATAAGATTACAAAACTACCGCCTGAAATTTTTATTGGGAACTATTCCGATTCACGCAGTATTGGCTCACAGTATCTAAGGGTCTTGCAGTCTGCTTCCGAGTTTGCAATTTTATTAAGTTAATGACTGGGTCCCAAGCTGGCGGTACCTGCCATCCATCCTCTCTATTGAAATTAGGATGTTTTTTAATTTCAATAGCTTCACGTAACATCCTTGGAATGAATCTGTTTTCCTTTGCAAGGACTTGAGGATTATCAAAACGCATATAGTGGTTGGGTTTGTCTAGAGCATGTTCACAGACTGCAGACTTGGTTGAGCGTCTATTTTTCATGTCAGCAATATGTTCTTTTATACGAGTATTAATGCTTCTCTTTGTTTGCCCAATGTATGATAAACCACAGTCACAGTCAATTTTATAAACTCCAGCATCTTGCAATGGGATATTGGATTTTACAGGTCTTAAAAATTGGTTTATTTTCTTATGCGGCTTGTAATAGGTCTTGATTGAAGCTCGCCTAAGTATGTTACCAATCTTGTCCGTGACTCCCTTTATGTATGGTAAGATGGCAGGAAAACGATCAACTGTGTGTGGCTTGGGTCGACTTCTGTGACAAATGTGTGGGAGGCTGAGATTGTTGCTTCTTAAGACAGACTTGACTCGTTGAAGCTCCTCCTTAAGATGGTGGGTGTCACAGATGCCGTGTGCTCTCTGTAACAAAGATTTGCCTACGGTAGCTAACTGACATGGATGATGGTGAGATTTACCATTGAGATATTTGTCTGTGTGGGTGGGCTTTCTGTACACAGTGTGACTGATACTATTGTCAAGATTTCTAGTTATTAAAACATCAAGAAAGGCTAATGAATTATTGATCTCAGGTTCCATAGTGAATTTAATTTTACTATTAATGGAATTTAAATGATCTAACAAAACAGAGACTTGAGTTTTGGGGAGTACAACAAAAGTATCATCTACGTACCGTTTGAACATCTTCGTCAATCATTGTCAAGAGAAGGCTTGAGGACCACCATCTACCTCAAGAGTATGCAGAGTTACTTGAGCATTGCTTAACATCAGGCTATCTCTTCTGGGAAAACAAATTCTACATGCAAATTGACGGTGTAGCTATGGGGTCTCCAGTCTCTCCCATTGTTGCCGACATTTTCATGGAAGACCTTGAGGAGAAGGCTCTTTCAAGCACCCTGGCTATGCCGAAGATGTTCAAACGGTACGTAGATGATACTTTTGTTGTACTCCCCAAAACTCAAGTCTCTGTTTTGTTAGATCATTTAAATTCCATTAATAGTAAAATTAAATTCACTATGGAACCTGAGATCAATAATTCATTAGCCTTTCTTGATGTTTTAATAACTAGAAATCTTGACAATAGTATCAGTCACACTGTGTACAGAAAGCCCACCCACACAGACAAATATCTCAATGGTAAATCTCACCATCATCCATGTCAGTTAGCTACCGTAGGCAAATCTTTGTTACAGAGAGCACACGGCATCTGTGACACCCACCATCTTAAGGAGGAGCTTCAACGAGTCAAGTCTGTCTTAAGAAGCAACAATCTCAGCCTCCCACACATTTGTCACAGAAGTCGACCCAAGCCACACACAGTTGATCGTTTTCCTGCCATCTTACCATACATAAAGGGAGTCACGGACAAGATTGGTAACATACTTAGGCGAGCTTCAATCAAGACCTATTACAAGCCGCATAAGAAAATAAACCAATTTTTAAGACCTGTAAAATCCAATATCCCATTGCAAGATGCTGGAGTTTATAAAATTGACTGTGACTGTGGTTTATCATACATTGGGCAAACAAAGAGAAGCATTAATACTCGTATAAAAGAACATATTGCTGACATGAAAAATAGACGCTCAACCAAGTCTGCAGTCTGTGAACATGCTCTAGACAAACCCAACCACTATATGCGTTTTGATAATCCTCAAGTCCTTGCAAAGGAAAACAGATTCATTCCAAGGATGTTACGTGAAGCTATTGAAATTAAAAAACATCCTAATTTCAATAGAGAGGATGGATGGCAGGTACCGCCAGCTTGGGACCCAGTCATTAACTTAATAAAATTGCAAACTCGGAAGCAGACTGCAAGACCCTTAGATACTGTGAGCCAATACTGCGTGAATCGGAATAGTTCCCAATAAAAATTTCAGGCGGTAGTTTTGTAATCTTATGACATCAAAGACAAATGTTAACTTAGTCTGCCTGCGACCATGAACGCTGTAAAGTGTTTGAAACGTCAGGTGTAAATAAATAAGTAATAAACGCGATAAAACCGTATTAAAATAGTTTAATTTAATGGAAATAACATTGTCATACTTGTGTACTGGAATGAATTACCGAAGTCTAAGTCACTTTTACCGTGTGTCCTAGCCGTCTATATCACTATGTATACCAGAAGTGTGTCGGGCAATATATGCAGCACTCAAACAATTTATTAAGGTAAGTGTTTATTTAAAATAATCTGAGGTAATATGGTTAGTTCCATATAGGGGTCGCAATACCGAATCATTTAAGCAAAACCGGTATTTTTGGTATTGGCTTCAGACTAATACCGATAATCCGGTATTTTCGATATTTCCGGGATTAAGATAAAGTTAGCAAATTTAGTATAATAAAGTTAGTCTGCGGAGGAATAGTAAGTAGGTACCTAACCAAAATGAATTTATCTTCTAAATAAAACAAAATATTCATTAACGCAAGGTTTATTATTTCATATGTTGGTAATCAATCAGTTAGTTCTTAGCAATAATTTACTAATATTAATGCCCGTTTATTCCTTTATTAAAGTAACTCAGGTTAACTAGTTCAAATACTTTAATCAAATGTAGTGTTTGACTAGGAAGTGGGAAATCAGTTCTAAAAATAAAATGTTCATCAAACTTGAACATCTCACAACAGTCTCAACATAAACAAAACGAACCAAAAAAATGCACTTTTTATTAATAAAAACATAAAACATAAAATTAACAAATTCTCATAAACATAAAATTAACTCTTAGTATGGTTTACTAATCAACAATCAATATTCTAATTAACAAAATAACAAAAATGCTTAAATTAAATTCAGTCCAAATCAAATTGAGTTATATAGAGGTAATCAAAATATTATTAAATCTCCATTAAATTTTTAGTTGGCCTTGTAATGAGATCGTAGAAACAGTAAAGTATCTAAACTTTTATCACTCAATCTTGACCGCAAATGATTACACAAGTAACCCGATGAAGAGAAAGCTCTCTCTGACTCTACACTAGTTGGTGGAATACTCATTAAATTGTTGAAGGCCATACTCAAATATTTTCCTCTAGACCCACCGTTTTCATAAAGAGCCATTTCTATTTTGATTAAAGTGTCAAAATCAGGTGTAGTTTCTATTGATGTGCTGTTCTGAATTAGCATTTGCTTTTCCACTGCCATTTCTAACTGTTTCTTTAGCGGCACTGAAGCTGAAGGGAGATCATCATATGCAGAAACAGTAACATCATGTGTAGATTCCATATTAAAATTTTCTTTGGGTTTGACAACATCCACAATGTGTTTTCTCATCTCTGTGCAATCTGGCCTTAAAAATACATCACAGTATTCATTCGCTGAATCGAAATAGGATTTTGGGTTATGTAGATAATTTAAGGTTGAAGCAACCAATAACCTTCGTTCCTTAACCCTACGTTTCAGAGAAGTTACAAGTTCACGAGCAACTAACTCATGTTGCATGGCGTCTAATTTTGTGAACATAAACTTCAGAGCAGTATCGGCAGTAATTAGGCTAGCGGTTCTTTTGCACAGTTCTTCGACGGTGGCTTTTAGTATTTCAAATACTCTGCTGAGATCAGCCAGACGTCGGTATTCACTTTCTGATAGCTCTTGATTAATTTTTAAATCTATCATTGCCTTCTGGATCGGAACTTTAAGCTTCACAAATCTCTCCAACATATCTGCTAAACTGTTCCAACGTGTTCTACAATCTAAAATCAAATTAGTTTCACCAATCATTTCCTCTTTCACATATTTTTGCAGCAAATCATTTTTTGTTGGCGACTTTCTAAAAACTTTCACAATTTTACGGACTTTTTCTATTAATTCTTTGAAAATAAATTCTTTGTTAGGATTAGTCCTCACGATTACATGGAAACCATCATTGTTATCTTCATCATCATCGTCTGAAGCAAAGGTGTCATTATTCTCATCGACTTCTGTTTCAATTACCCGTGTTTGGCAATTTTCTTTATTTTTGTACAAGACATCTAGTATTGCAAGCTGTATACCGTGAGCAAGGCACTGTTGATGGAAAATCGATGCATCACGGCCAAAGGCCACCATTACAGAAGCACCGTCAGTTGTGGTACAAATTACATTGTCCTTCAGAGATAATTCGAACGCTAACAATCTTTTCTCCAGCAACTGCAAGCAAATTTTGGCTGGCATACTCCCAATTATTCTTACAAGGCCGAGATTAACAAAATTGTTTTTCATCATAGGACTATGCACATTGACATTCATAAAACGTCTATTACTTGTACTAGTCCATTCATCTAGAGTCACAGAGACCTTAACTCCGTCATTTTTTAGTTTTTGAAGCTTGTTTATTATAGACAATTTTACAGTTTCACCATGCTTCATCACCATATTTTTGATCGAATTTGAAGATGTAGGCAATTTGTAGCCAGATTGCGCCATGACTCGTCTTTGGTCATTTGAAGTAATAAAAAAACTGAAAGGTAAGCCATCTACAGACGTCATACGAGAGAGCGCTTCTGGTAAGCTATTGGAAGTTGTAAAATAATCAGTTAATTTGTTCCTTTTTTTTTGGTGTTTCATCTTCCGTAGCAGTGGCAAAAAATGATGTATTTGCCGTAGAAGTCGTTGCCAGCTGATGTTGACTATTAGCATCAATTTTATGCTTTAAAACTATAGAATGTGCTGTTTTTAAATGAGTATGAAGCCCTGAAGTTGAGCCGCCCGATGTCTTGATTATTTTATTACAGCTTATACATTTAGCAGTAAGATTATCTGAAGCTTTAAGAAAACGACTCCATACTGATGTTTCTGTTTGTGATAATTTTTTGTGCTTTTCATATAGAATTTTGTCTTGATCTGCCAATTCTGCCATCGCTTTCGACTAATAACAACCTGTAAAGAAAATATCAAATTGCACTTACAAGAAATAAATCGCTGAACTTGAACCCTGCATAAAACACATTGCTTCAAAACATAACAATAAAATAAAATAAATCCATACTTATAATATTATAATACAAAGTCGCGGACATAGCTAGTTTGAAAGTTTATTTATACTATGACTGTTCAACAAAAGCAAAACTAAATATTATGGTCAATCAGAGCCTCTGATTCAGAGGGCAAAGCTATAAAAATAAGTTGAAAACAATTGAGGAAGAAACCATTAATTAAACGTTTATTTATATCGTAATTTCTATCTTAGCTATTTGCAGTACAATACATACAATACAAATGTAGAAAAATATTTGCACTTCTTTCTCTTTTCACAAACAGCTCTTTTCAAAAATAATTAAAAACCCCATACTTTTACGACATGCAATATAATAATTAAAAATCATTTACTTACCAATTTGTCTATTTTCTTTCTAAATTCCGAGTGTGGATAACAAAAACAAACCTCAACACCAACAAAACACGCAATGACGAATGACGATGACCAAATGTAAACAGTTGAAATAGAAAATTTGACACTTGTCGGTCGCAACGCAACTAATTTCATTCAACTCACTCACTTGCACCATTCGCGTCACGCCATTGGCTCGTTCGCTATTTTCGCTAATCATTGCGCGGGACAGAGAGCGGGAAGTTCGGCTACTCGGCTGTCGCCGGATTCATCGGTCTTGTCGTAAGGTGAACGAACTCGCGCGCGCATAATTTGAATTCAATGGCGCGTAACTTTTTCTATTTGTATTTATTTTTTATTTATTTTACTAAAACCGAAAATACCGAATATCTCGGTTTTTGTGAAATGAATACCGGTATTAATTAGACCTAAATTTGGCTCGGTATTCCGGTATTTTCGAAATTCGGTATCCCGGTTTGCGACCCCTAGTTCCATACATTATTATTATACGTACAAGGTGGGCCCAAACAATGGACAAAGCCCAAAAATACAGGAACTACTCATGATACTGGCTATGGCTATAATTTGGTCCCGCCTTGTTTTATCAATACAAAGATATTTTGCAACTGATCGCTAGACATATGAAGACAAAAACTATTAATAGAAAAACACAAATTAAAGTAACAAATACAAACTACCCTTGTACTTACGTTGAAATTAACAAATGAAAACAAAAATCTTTTCTTATTATACTTAATAAATAATTATAACAAGTGTTGGCGACGCGCTCATATGATTTCCATATTTTTTGCCAACGAAAGCTATATTCATATTCTAATTTATTTATGGTGCTCGTATTAGTGATCCGAATTGAGTTCACGATATATTTTTGTATAATTTAATATGTGCGGTACCCACCATATTATTAATATTTATTTTAACTTTTATTGTAAACTTCAGGTAGTTTAAAAAACCGTTAGTTAGATTCGCACAGAGGAAGCGAACGAGCGTCTCCTGACTATTTTCTCTGTTTTCCGCGATTTATCAAATTTCCTTCTGTATTTGTGCTCAATATAGCATTTTTAAACCTACAACTCGTTTTCCTGGCACCGCCGAGACCCCACAGCTTACAGAGTGGTCATTCGGCCGAATCTATATGTATCGTACACCAGCGAAACCGTCGATAATGGTTGGCACTCGAGGCGCCGCGAGACGCGAGCTTGAACAAAGCGAACGCGATCAGAAGTCAGCTGTTGTAGTGGAGGATTGCAGTTCCGTGAATAGTGTCACAGCCCAGAGAGCGCAGTTCAAGACACCCGCCGCTACGCCCAGTGTTAAAAGTGCCGCCACCCACAAGTCCAAAGGTCATAGCGCCACATCGTCAGCTAAAGCCAGGAAGGCGCAACTGCTTTTAGATGCCGCGAAACAGAAAGCACAGATAAGAATGGAGTTGATATATGCAATTAGAGGGGAATTTAGCTGAACTAGAGGATGAAGAGTTGGAGAAGAAATACAGTCCACACGATGAAGATCACATTCGTGATGTGGAGCAATGGCTAAACCAGAGTCGCCCCGAATTGATGGAGTCGGCCCCCGATCATGGTAAATCCACGGGTCTGCTACATCAGCTGAACGTACCGGAAATCGAACCTGAACAAACTACCGCTCCACCAGGTCCCCCAAGGCCACATCTGTTCAATCAGTTGCAGCCACAGGTGATGTCCGTGCCACCATTACCTGAGGAGGCCACCAACATCAACGGCACCATACAGATGCTAGCCAGCGTAGTGAGGGATTTAGCCACAGCTAGTGTACCTAACAAACAAATATTATCTAGACTGAGTGCTCCGAAACAACTACCAGATTACTCAGGAGATCCATTAGAATGGTTGCAATTTAAACAGGCTTTCAACGAGTCCACCGAGCTCTGTAACTTCTCACCGCAAGAAAACTTATGGAGATTGAGGAAATGTCTGCGAGGAGCTGCAAAGGAAGCAGTAGCGGCTTTGCTTTGCACTGCGAGCTCACCATGCAAAATAATGGCAACCTTAGAGCTGCGCTTCGGTAACCCAGAGCTTGTTATATCAAGGATATTGCAAGATATCAAGAAAATTCCTCCTATATCGCAAGACTATCACAAAGAAATTATACAGTTTTCCGTGAAAGTGCAAAATATGGTAGAAGGAGTACGTGCAGTAGGACGAGAGGAATATCTACAAGGTACGAGCATTGTATCTGTTATCTTATCTAAGCTCCCTACAATACTGTTATCTAAATGGTCAGACTATAGTTTTCCACTAATAAATAAAGGAGGAAAGACACGAATGGAAATACTGTCAGATTTTTTGCACGATGAAGCCTTAAAGATATCTGCCACCTTAAATATATACTTTACAACATCATATGATAACAGTAAACAAAGAAGGAATAACACTGATAACATAGGAAATCGTACTCAGACCATATTGGTACAGTCAGACACACAGAGGTGTTCTCAAAATGAAAATATATGTCAGTTTTGCCGTACTTCAAAACATATATTAACTGATTGCACGCAATTTAAAAAGGCACTTCGAAAAACGAGATGGCAATTTGTGAAACGTAACGGGATTTGTTACCAATGCCTATTATCACGACACAACAGATCGGAATGTAAAGCAGCTGTGTGTGATAAGGAAGGATGCGGTCAAGCGCATCACAATTTGTTGCATTACAATGTAAACAAACCAGGAACGACCAGTCAGCAACGCGCTTCCGAGACGTCGACATCTTCGGCCGTCGATAGTCCGCAAACAGTGACGCACATCAACGCGAGTGAGAGCAAAGTGCTTTTAAAAGTAGTGCCAGTGCGTATCGTTACTAAACGGGGTATTATAAGTACCAATGCGATCCTCGATGACGGCAGTAGTGTCTCCATAATGTCGTCTAAATTATGTAAGCGCGCGGGACTTAGCGGAGTTTCTGAGACCATGCACGTGCGGGGTGCATGGACTGATAACGAACTGGTGTGTAAGGCAGTGGTTACGAACGTCAACCTTTTGAGTATGGACAATAAGGTGCACAATATAAAAGTACGATGCATTGATAAATTAGATTTACCTGTTCAATATTTTTCTGTTGTCGATTGTAGTCAATTTAAAAATTTGTTCGATATTAAAGATAAATTGTGTACTAAAGATGTCAAACCTGAGTTACTCATAGGTCAAGATAATTATCACTTGTTATTACCTCTCGAAGTTAGGCTGGGTAGGTCAAATGAGCCGTCCGCTACGTTAACTCCCTTGGGCTGGTGCATGCACGGTATGATGCGTCCGATACGATCGGAGCGCGTTTCCCGGTCGACGTCTGTGTCGCACGCGTCCTTGCTCGTGTCCGCGGGGGCCGCGCCGCCGGTCGCCGCCGCCAGCGCCGATGACAACGAGCGTTCGCTAAGGAAGCTTCACGAGGAGGTGAGGCAGTCGTTTGCTGTCGACGCCTTAGGAGTGACAAGTAAGCCACGTCAAAATATTAATAGTGTTAAAGCTATTAACCGTTTAGAGGAAACCGCGACTTTGTCGGATGGTCGCTGGTATGTCAGCCTACCGTGGAAGGACGATGTTTGTTCCATGCCTGATACTTATCCTAACGCCTTGAAAAGGTTAAAGGGGATAGAACGAAAAATGGGAAGGGATGCAGGGTTCGCAGAGAGATATAGGGAACGCATAGACCATTTATTGGTAAATAACTATGCGGAAAAATTGGTAAATGTTCGACCTGCACCCCGAACTTGGTATTTACCTCATTTTGGGGTTGACAACCCCAATAAGGAAAAATTAAGATTAGTTTTCGATTCTGCAGACTCTGTGCATGGTAAATGTTTGAATGATTACCTACTGACGGGACCAGATTTATTGTCATCTCTTTTAGGTATTATGTTGCGCTTTAGGGATAATGCAATAGCAGTTACAGGTGACATTAAAGACATCCTGAGGGTAAAAATTCACTCTGAAGACCAGCACGCGTTTAGGTTTCTGTGGCGCGAGAACCCTACAGCACAAGTGGATACGTATGTAATGACTTCTTTAATATTTGGAGCCAATTGTTCACCGTTTGTAGCTCAATTTGTGAAGAATATAAACGCGCGTCGGTTCGAGTCGTCACTGCCGGCCGCAGTTAATGCTATATGTAATTCGCACTATATGGACGACTACACAGATAGTTTGCCAGACGAATCGACTGCTATCGAAATGGTAAAAAATATTTCTCACATACATCAGCAAGGTGGTTTCGAAATTCGCAATTGGACAAGTAACAGTTCTGCAGTATTGGACAGCGTACCGAAAGAAACCTTAGGTAAAGCTGCCATAAGGTTTAAAATTGATCAGCAATACCAAAGTGAGCCCACTTTAGGACTTGTTTGGTTTCCATGCGACGATACTATGGGGTTCGATACTTCTATGAAGCGTATCCCTAAAAATATAATTCAGGACAAAGAGAGACCTACTAAACGAATCATGCTACAGGTAGTTATGTCGATTTTTGATGTGTTTGGTTTTCTTACGCCGTACACTATTCAGGGTAAGATCATGTTGCAAGACACCTGGCGATTAAACATAGGCTGGGACGATAACATACCAGACGATATTTATAAAAAATAGTGTAAATGGGTCGATCTACTTCAAGAAATAGATCGTATACGCATACCTAGGTACTACGCATCGAGAGTGAAGGACGCATCATGTGCAAGCGAGGTGCAACTACAGTCAGCTGTTCGATGCCATGGCAATGACCTTTCTACAATGGAGCCTGTAGGCACTGCGTGCGAGTTACCGTCTACGAGTCACAGCTACGAAAGTCGTAGTGGGTCTACGAGCATTCCAAGCGATGCTACGACGGCGCAGTGCGCTACGAGGCCTACAACGGTAAGTAGAATGTCCTATGCAGATCTCGAATTACATGTATTTAGTGACGCATCTATTAAAGCAATGTGTGCTGTAGCGTACTGGCGTTGGGTAGATAATGGCGTGACACATGTTGCGTTCATAGCAAGTAAATGCCGCGTAGTGCCAGTTAAACCGTTAACTGTACCTCGAGCCGAGCTACAGGCAGCCTTATTGGCGGCCCGTCTTGCTAACACAATAATAAAAGAACATCGAATAACTCCAGTTCAGCGATTTTTTTGGTGTGATTCTGTAACGGTCCTACAATGGATTAGGAATAATAAGCGATCATACAAAACATTTGAAGCTAACCGTTTAGGTGAAATCGATGAACTCACACAAGCTACCGAATGGAGATACGTACCTACTAAAATAAATGTAGCCGATTTAGCTACGCGTGAGGAATTCGATAATACGGTTTTTCAGGACTGCTGGTTTACGGGGCCTGCATTTTTATATGAAGATAGGATGTCATGGCCTGCAGATATTATTTACCCGGAGAAGGACAGTAGCATCGAGTGTGTTGCTACGATGTACGAGTCATCTGCCAGCCTGCCGGTTCCTGATGTGCGGCGCTTTTCCTGCTGGTTTCGCTTGCTTCGTGCTACTGCCGTGGTACTGAAATTTATTGACAGGTGCCAAAAACGTAATGGCGACGTGGATTGTGACGCATTAGTCAAGGCCGAAGTTTTGCTGTTACGACACGCGCAGGCTGACTCCTTTCCTGCTGAATTATCAGCAATAAAAAAGGGTAAATGCATATCAAGAGAAAGTAAACTTCTTACCTTATCGCCTTATCTTGACGAGAGCGGGTTACTTCGGCTTGGAGGGCGTATCGACGCTGCTTCTGACTTAGACCTGGAAACTAAAAGACCAATAATATTGGATGGTAAGCACCCGGTGACGCGTCTTCTTGTCAGATACCATCACATCAAGGCGGCTCACGGAAACCAGGAAATGGTAGTGAATAATCTGAAACAAAAATACTGGATTATTCGTTTGAGGCCTACTATAAAAAATGTTGTCTCAAACTGTATGTTATGCCGTTTATGGAAATGTAAACCGGAGGTACCGAGGATGGGTGACTTACCTCAGGCTCGTGTAGCTCATCATCAACGTCCTTTCACGTTCTGCGGACTGGATCTTTTTGGACCAATAGACGTCACAGTTGGTAAAGGACGTCATGGACGTCAAAAAAGGTATGGCGTATTATTCACTTGTCTCACGGTCAGGGCTATACATATAGAGGTAGTTACATCGCTCACAACGGACTCCCTGATCATGGCCTTAAGACGTATGGCAGCACGCCGCGGTTGGCCCGCACATCTCTACTCCGATAACGGTACTAATTTGAGAGGGGCTGACAAAGAGCTGCAGCAGGCTGCACAAGGGCTCGATATAGATAATTTGAAGGCAGCTGGTGCCAACAATGCTATGAAATGGCACTTCATACCCCCTCTGCAAGCCCTGAATGGGGTGGGGGGTGGGAACGGCTTATTCGAAGCGTCAAGGATACTTTACGTGTCATAATGAAGGAAAGTGCTCCACGAGATGAAGTTCTTGCGACATTGTTGGCAGAGGTTGAAAATATGGTTAATAGTCGTCCGTTGACTCATGTTTCGGTCGACCACGCTTGTCCGGAAACCCTAACTCCGAACCACTTTCTTATTGGTAGCTCATCCAATTTGCCCATCATTAGTTCATTTAATGACTGATTTATTTTTGCGAAAGCAATGGCGTATTGCACAATGTTTAGCAGATATGTTTTGGCGTAGATGGGTCAAAGAGGTTTTACCTGACTTGCTGCCAAGAAGAAAGTGGAACCAGGAAGTGAAACCCCTGCAGGTCGGTGATCTAGTTTTTATTGTGGATCCTGACAGTCCTCGAAATACTTGGCCAAAAGGTATAATTGAACACGTGTACCCAGGTAGGGACGGCCGTGTCCGAGTCGTCGACATAAGGACGAAGACAGGTGTGTGGAAGCGATCGGCGGCGCGTGTCGCTCGTGTTCCGCTAGATGTTGAGTGCTGTGCCAGCACTGGGGTGGGGAATGTTGGCGACGCGCTCATATGATTTCCATATTTTTTGCCAACGAAAGCTATATTCATATTCTAATTTATTTATGGTGCTCGTATTAGTGATCCGAATTGAGTTCACGATATATTTTTGTATAATTTAATATGTGCGGTACCCACCATATTATTAATATTTATTTTAACTTTTATTGTAAACTTCAGGTAGTTTAAAAACCGTTAGTTAGATTCGCACAGAGGAAGCGAACGAGCGTCTCCTGACTATTTTCTCTGTTTTCCGCGATTTATCAAATTTCCTTCTGTATTTGTGCTCAATATAGCATTTTTAAACCTACAACTCGTTTTCCTGGCACCGCCGAGACCCCACAGCTTACAACAAGCTTACAAAATCAATCATGGAAATAAAAAAAACCCAGAAAACTGAGTAATAATTAGGCATTATCGTAAGCCAAATCTATAATATTACTAATATTTTGAGAGTCATCATTACTACCATTATCATATAAAAGCGGTGACAAATTACTGTTATCGTTTACGTGGAAATCCAGAGAAGTGCTGGTAGTACTTGAATAGACCGATGGACTATACGGCGCCGCCGGGATGGTCTGCGGTGGCGGTGGCGGTGGCGGCGGCGGCGGTGGTAGTAAATAGCTTGATTGATTGTATTGGGTACTACCTACAAAAGGCGTAGAGTTCGACTGAGAGTATTGTGTCAGCACCGACTGGATTAGTTGAGGATTATGATAATAAGATGACTGCTTAGCTCGTAAATCAGCAAGTCTGCAACTGGTTAAAATACTTTGTATTTTTTCTTGAGCAATTAAAGCCTGTTCTTCTGTCAGCTTTTTCAATTGAGATGACACACTCCTGCCAAAATAATCAAATTCTGATTCTTCATTGACTTTCGGCGTAGTATCATCTTGCATATTTTTTAAATCTTTAAGCATTACAGCCATTTGTGATAGTTTGCTGCGCTTAGATCTTATACGTGGTGTAAATGCCGATGTTGCCGACTGTGGTGAATCTGGTTGAGCAATATCAGAGGAAGTTCCTTGTTCACTATTATCATTAGTGTCATTAGTATTGTCGGTTTCTATTTCTATGTTATCCTGTAAGCACAAAAAATAAGATTAGAAAAAACTCAATTTAATTATTTTACTTATTTTCTAGGTTCCAAGCACAGCTGAAGAATGGAAAATCATCGAAGAAGTATTTAGAACACGATGGAATTTTCCTTCATGTTATGGCGCAATCGACGGAAAACATGTGGCAATAAAAGCTCCTGCTAAAAGTGGAAGTCAATTTTATAACTACAAAAAAACTAATAGTATCATATTGTTAGCTATTGTTGATCACGACTACTGCTTTTCATACATAGATGTCGGCGCCAGCGGAAGCGCATCTGATGGAGGCGTTTTCAAAAACTGTTCGATGTACCAACAACTGGAAAATGGCGTTTTACCTGAAGATGGTGTCATTGTCGGGGATGCGGAATTTCCGCTGAAGAAATATTTAATGACACCATATCGAGGTGTTGATCTTGGCACAGAACAAAAAGTGTATAACTACAGGCTATCACGACCAAGCCGTATTGTAGAAAATGCCTTCGGGATCTTAGTCAGTAGATTTCGAGTATTTGAAAAGCCAATACCTACTAATTTTGAAACAGTAGATGCAATAGTATATGCAACTTGTACACTCCATAATTGGCTAAGAAAGAAATCGGAGCTTTATATCACAGCAACATGTGTAGACAGGGAAGACCAGCATGGAAATTTTCTGCCAGGTTCATGGAGAAATGAAATAAATGCCTTAGAGAGTATTTCGAGTCAAGGCAGCAATCATTCAGCAAATATTGCTAGAATAAAAAGAGAACTATACAAAAATTATTTTGTTAACGCCGGAAGTGTTCCTTGGCAATTAAGAAGCATACATTAAAATTGTCCTCTCAAATTACTTAATAAACAAATAAGTCCCCCCCCCCCCTCTGACTGTTTTATATCCTACTTGAATTTATTTCTATAATAATTGTTAAAAAAAATGTAAATTTATACTGAGATAATACTTTTGGTACATAATAAACAATAATAATACTTACGGTAGTTGATCGTTTCGTAGACACATTTTTGATGAATGCATCTAATTCTTTGAACCATTTTACCCTTGGCTTGTAGATATTTCCGCCAGCACCCGATCTTGTTGATTTCTCTATTTTGTTTATTTCTAAGTAGTATGCACTCCTGATCGTTTTAATTTTCGCCTTTATTTCATTAATGTCCAGTCCTTCTATAGACATTCCTAACCTAATTGTTTGCAGCGCTGTTAGGCGCTTTTCCTTGTTTCGATAGTCTTCGCATCTGTTGTCCCAAAGACATTCTTGTTCTCTATATAAAACAGCTTATCCAGACATGTGAGGAATATGTGTGTGAACATGGGCTGAAATATAATGTCAGCAAAAGCAAATATATTGTGTTTGAGGCTGTGGATGCTAAGTGTCCGTGTAAATTACCCTCTGTAAATCTTAACGGATTTCCTTTAGAAAGAGTGGAACAATTTACCTATCTTGGGCATATAGTTACCACAGACCTTAAGGACAACGCAGACATTGAGCGGGAGCGGAGGGCGTTGTCGAGGAGGGCTAACATGTTGGCCCGCAGGTTTGCAAGGTGTTCGGACGAGATAAAAATAACTTTGTTTCGGGCATACTGCACCTCGCTGTATACAAGCAGCCTGTGGGCTGAATATTCGCAGAGAATCTACAGCGCTCTTTGTATCCAGTTCAACAATGCATTTAGGGCGGTGTTGAGGCTGCCTCGCTTCTGTAGCGCATCAGGAATGTTCGCAGACGCGCATGTAGACTGCTTTAATGCAATAATGCGCAAGCGCGCCGCATCCCTGGTGCGCAGGGTGCGGGACAGCCCTAACGCCGTGCTGACAATGATAGCTGGTAGACCGGACTGTCCCTACATCCAGCACTGTTGTGACAGGCACTTACCGTGTAGCCCATATAGAAGAAAACTGTAATGAATCAATTATTTGTATGTGCACTATGGGCCATTGTAGCCTGAAATAAATGGATTTTATTTTATTTTATTTTATATAGTTGAACAAGCTTTAATACTTCGTCTTCACTGAGTTTTGGCGCCATTTTACCCGAAGAAGGTACACCCTAGTTTACTTAACGGCACGGGGGCGTGCTAGCGACTGGCAGCGACGTGTTTACACGAATCCGAAAAATAGGCGCGGGGGCAGCGAGAGACGCGGGCGGAGGTCACTGGCGCCAAAAAATAGGCTCGTGTTCTATTCTGTGCCAGCGCTGGCATGCCGCGAAAAAATGGCGCCAAAAGTGTTTATACGGTGCCTTTCTTAGGCGCCGTAATTTAGGCGGCTGAAAATAGTCTTCGTCTAAACCTGCCTATAGAGACATAGAGATTAAAAACCAACAACATCCACTTTAACGGAAATGAGAGCAGTAGATTTTTTCATTATTATCTGATAGAACAGTGTCTAATAAATAATAATCACATCATATTGTTAAAAAACGTATTTAGGGTTAATAATTGTTCGAAACTTTCGTACAATTATTAACCCTAAATTATTATTTATATTTGGATATTGCTGTTTTTGCATCTTAAGTGGGCGGCAGACGCACGAACTTAAAGTACGCGGTTTTTAAGTTTGCGAACTTACTCGGCTCGACGTCGTCGGTGACACACGTGAAGCTTGCTCACACTGTATTGCGATGTCGTCGACAGAAGAAGCTTTGTGTTATTTAGGAATAATGGCTGGTTTACACGGTCCAGTGGCGGCAATCCAGTGGCGTCATGGACATGAAATTACCCACCGTATTGACCGTCAATAAGAATGCTTGTAGAATATAAATCAATTTATTATCGGAATAGAGAATCTAGGGCTACAGCGTTAATAAATATTTGTCTAGGAATGAATATTGAGGGTTTGACTAATTCGGACGTCAAAAACAAAATAAAAGATAAACATAATACTAGAAAGTTGATAAAATAAAAAAATCTACACGGTCGGGGGCTGGTGCTAACCAATATATTTCCAGAATAAAGTGGTTAAACGAATTGGTTGCATTCATAAGAGATGTAGCTATCAAAAGACAAACAATGGTAGGGTTTTTATATAGAAATACGCGTGGTTGCGGCGATCAACAGAATCATCTAAAACTATTCTTAGTTTCAAATTCGCTCTAAACATTAGAATATATTACAAAAATATTTTTTTTTTTCAGACATTTCATTTCTTTTTCTTTATGTAATCGCATTATACTCATACTTGCGACGAACGTATTGTCTGTCACCTCAACAAAGCAAATGGCTACTGGATTCAAGCCCGGCTCGGCCGCCGCCAGAGCCAATCCAATATACTGGATCGCTGGATCGGCGCAAAATTTCACTGGATCGGCGGGGCCTGATCTAGCACTGGATTGCCGGCGATCCAGTGCTTTCACGGACACACACATACAAACAATTATTTAAATGTGTTATTAAATTGTTTGCGGGTGTGGGGTGGATTTGGTGTCCGTGAAAGCACTAGATCGCCGCACTGGATCGTGTGTAAACCAGCCATAATAGCCGGTTTACATTATTCCAGTCCAGTGATCTAGCGAGATTCCAGTCCAGCGCTGGACTGGATCTGTAACGTCTACATTATTCCAGTTATTTAGAAGCCGTTGAAGTGTGAACACTACAGTGACAATGATTTCAAGAAGAGATCAGTTTCGAAAATGTTTCAAACGTGCTCAATCACTCTTGCTACAAGAAGTTATTAATGAGATTGATAAGGAACTAAAAAAATAGGAACGGATTTGGGTGAGAAATTGGATCAGCGAAAGAGATCAAAAAGGAGGGTCAGTAATGCTTTTACAACAACTGAAGGTAGAAGATCCCAATGAATATAGACTGGCACTGAGAATGACAGCAGAAAACTTTGAAGGACTGTTATCATTAGTTTCGATTAATATCCAGCGTAAGAATACGTTGTTCAGAGATGCTATTCCCGCAAAAATAAAATTAGAAGTCACTCTTTCTTTTTTAACTACTGGAGATAGTTACAGAAGCCTCAGTCGTATGTTTCGATTGCCAAAACCAACTATTTCAAAAATTATACCAGAAGTCTGTCAAGAAATTAAAAGGGCATTAAAAGACCACATCAAGGTAATATATTTTTTATTAAGTATTTATCTATCTTTACTATTACTATTAATCTTCAATGCTCCTACCACCTTTACGCAGACGATCTTCAGATTTACACACAAGCTGCAGCTGGTGATATTTCCTTAGCCATCGATACCACCAATAGGGATTTGGAATCAATATCTGCTTGGAGCAAGTCTAATGGACTTAACATAAATCCCTCAAAAACACAAGCTATCATTGTGGGCAGTTCTTGGCAGACAGGTAAACTGAAGAATGTTGATATTCCTGATCTTGTTTTTGACGGAACTATAATTAATCTTAGCAGTCAAGTTAAGAATCTAGGAATTATAATTGATAGTAACCTTTCTTGGTCTCCTCAAGTATCCGAGGTAAGTAGAAATATATTTGCGGCTTCAGCTTCTCTCAGACGGCTAAATAAATTCTTGCCAATGGCAACCAAAATTGCGCTTGCTCAAACCCTTCTTTTTCCTATCCTCGATTATGCTGATAGTTGTTATCTTGATCTTACTCAAGATCAATTAAGCAAGCTTGAGCGTCTCCAAAACCTATTTATCAGATTCATATTTAGCCTTCGTAAATATGATCATGTTTCTCAATTTCGTACGCAATTAAAATGGCTTCCTATTCGACTTAGCCGCGATTGGCACATTGTGTCACTGCTGTTTTCTATTCTGTTTAATCCTTCCTATCCTCAATATCTTAGAAATCTATTTACTTTTCACAGCGAGTTTGAAGGGCGGGACCTTCGCAGCTCCTACAATCTTCGTCTAGTGATGCCTGATTACAATGGCCCATTTTTTCCTCAATCCTACACAGTGCAAGCTGCGAGACTCTGGAACACTCTGCCAGCTGAAATTCGGCGTGCTCAAACTCTTGCGAGTTTTAAAGCAAGTGAAAGAGCATTTTCTAGATGGGGGTGAATGATGTGAGATGTTACGTTAGGTCTTAAAATTTATCTTACATCATTATTTGAGGTATTATAGTACATTTATTTATTTATTTCTGTATACTATATGTGTACTGCGATATGTAATTTTAAGTAAGTTTATTTTAGTTTATTTTATGTAAGTTTATACTATTATACTTAGCTTATGTTTCTGCACCATACCTGTCTCTTTTCCTGAAATGTTTCCTACAAAAAGGGTTGCCTGTAAGAGATTGCTATTGCGATAAGGCCGCCTTTGCACACTGTTGGGAATGAAAACATCTGACTCCAGAAGATGCAAAATATATATTTCAATAAACAAATGTACAATGAGTTTGCCGGTAATTTTAGGATATATTTTAATTTAACGCGACGGTTAACTAGGCGGTTCGCTTGAGAGATTGATACTATTAGATGGACAGAGATGAGCCCCTCCGCGCGCCCCGCACCTCAGGTCTGCAGTAGCCGCCGCTGGCCATGTATGGCATTTTAATCCTTAACATCCTCCCCCCCCTTGAAAGAATTGCTTTCAAGAGGCTCTTGGGAATCTAGAAGTGGGCATAATCTTGTAATGGCTCTTCGGATACGACCCTTTTTTGTTGCAACGTCGACCACTCGGGTGATGCCGTCTTCACCTGGATACAGTTGTACGACTCGCCCCATCATCCATTGCAACGGAGGCAAGCTGTCGTCTCTCACTAACACGAGATCTCCAACGTTGATGTTGTGACCCTTGATACGCCATTTCACACGCTGCTGCAGAGTGGATAGAACTTCTTGCGTCCATCTCTTCCAAAATTGGTTTCGCAGACGTTCTAGCAAGCGATAACGGTTGACGCTGAGTTTGGCAGTTTCTGGAGCAGGCAGTGCCGTCAGAGGACGACCAATTAGGAAGTGCCCAGGAGTAAGCGGTGTAAGATCAGATGGATCCGCGGACAAACAAGTTAATGGACGCGAATTCAAAATAGCCTCAATCTGAGCGAACAATGTGGATAGTTCCTCAAAGGTTAAACTAGTGTTGCCTGCAATCCTTTTCAAATGAAATTTGGCAGATTTGACGCCCGATTCGTAAATGCCGCCGAAATTAGGCGAATAGGCCGGGCTGAACATGAACTGGATGCCCTCACTGGACGCGTAAGAACCAATGGTTTGATCACACCGCTTAACTAACCTGGCTAGTTCATTGCTTGCTCCTACAAAATTTTTGCCGTTATCGCAATAAATAGTTTTGGGTTTGCCACGACGAGCAATAAATCGGCGCAAGCATAATATAAAGGCGTTAGTTGTTAAGTCGCTCACCACCTCCAAGTGCACTGCTTTAGTACAGAAACATACAAAGATGCAAAGGTAGCATTTACTGCTGTGTGAACCACGCCCTTTACGATTTGAAATTAGGAACGGACCGGCAAAATCGGTTCCGCACGTCTCGAAAGATGAAGCTGGATTGACACGAGGAGATGGTAAGTTACCCATCAAAGGTTGATATGCTTGAGCTTTAAATCTCTTACATTTCATACATTTAAAAACAGTTTTAGTACTTAATGCTCTGCCACCTATTGGCCAGAATCGTTGGTGAATAGAGCTTAGCAATTGCTGTGGGCCGCAATGTAGCAGTCGCAAATGTTCTCTTTCAAATAAAAGTTTAGTGAAGGTATGTTTGGAATGAATTAACATTGGATGAATTTTATTGTAGGAACAATGTGACGCATTCTGAATACGACCACCAACACGAAGTAATCCATTTTCATCAAGAAATGGATTCAATGGCAATATATTTGATTTGGAACTAACTGATTTTGTAGTAGATAATGACTGAATATCTTCATGAAAGGAATCATTTTGCGATTGTTTAACAAGAACAATTAACGATTGCTGAAGTTCATCAGCGGTAAGTATACCTTTAAGTTTATTTGTTTTATTGCTACAATTTTTAATAAAACGTAGAACGAATGCTACCACTCTCTGTAACTTACAAAATTTTGAATATTTTTCGAATTGTATAATATTTTCAAGACGTTGTACTTTAAGACTTATTTTTTCAAGTTTTGTTTCAGGCAACTCGACGCATGTGGGATTGAAAGAAGGCCAGCACTCTTCAGGATTTGACAAAAAGGAAGGACCATGCCACCAAAGTGAATTACGATGGAGCTGTTGTGGTGAAATACCCCGAGAGGCCAAGTCTGCCGGATTCAAATCGGTCGGCACATGACGCCACAACGACGGATCGGTAAGTTGACGTATTTCCTGAATTCTGTTACAAACAAATTGTTTAAGAATCTTAGGTTGAGTTTTGAGCCAACCCAACACGATAGTTGAATCTGACCAAAACAAAGACTTTGAAACTGAAACCCTAAGAGAATTTACCACCTTAGAATATAGCCGAGCACCAAGAAGTGCAGCCAACAATTCCAACCTTGGTATAGTTGTACCTGGCTTTAATGGTGCTACTTTGGCCTTAGCACATAATAACTTTACTTGATTATTTGACCTTACATAAATACAAGCGGCGTAAGCCTTTTGTGAGGCATCCACAAAGCAATGAATTTCTACATTAAGTGAATCGTCTGATAGGACACATCTAGGTATATGAATTTCTGACAAATAGGTGAAGTCGTTAGTAAACGATTCCCACAAAGTCTTAATCTCATTGGGGACTGGATCATCCCACTCAGATTTCAAAGACCACAAATTTTGCAAAATCATTTTTGGTGTAATCGTACACGCAGACAATAAACCAAGTGGATCGAATAATTTACTTGAAGCTGACAAAATATTTCTTTTAGTAATTTTAGGCATTTTCTCAAAATTTGTAGAATATTGAAGAATGTCACTTGCAGGTGACCACTTTAAACCTAAAACTGAAGAATCTTTACAAAACTCTTGAGTCTGATTTTCAATAGGAATGTCATCAAATATTTCAGGGACATTAGTGCGAAATTTTCGTAATGGGAAGCAACCTTCATTCAATTTGTCTATAACACCCTTAACTATCAATTTTAGTTCCCCCTTTGAGTTAGACCCCGTATTTAGGTCATCAACATTAAAGTCATGACGTATGACATTAGCAATTTTTTCGTCAACACATTCATTAGCAAGTTGAATTAAGCAACGTGTACTCAAAAAGGGAGCAGCTGCAGTTCCATACGTAACTGTATTTAATTGAAGGATTTTTATAGGCTGCGACTCATCATTTCGCCAAAGAATGAGCTGTAAATGACGTTGAGATTCGTCTAGGTTTATTTGTCGATACATTTTCTCAATGTCTCCTGTAACGACATACAAATTTTGACGAAACCGTAAAAGAATTGAAAACAAATCATCCTGTATTGTAGGTCCTACGAGCATGATTTCATTTAGCGATTTACCAGATGTCTTAAAGGAAGCATTGAAAACGACTCTTAATTTAGTAGTCAGTGTTGCCAATTTAGCAAATTTTATGCTAGATTTGGCATATTTTTATGTTGTTTAGCATTTTTATAAGTTATTTAGCAAATAGCATATTTTTTGGCATATAAAATAATTATGAATAACAAGTTCACTTTCCTTATTTAAGTCCAAATACTTCAAAAATATATATAAAATATACTGTAATTATCAATTATAATAGCTTTGTATCACAAATATTGAAAGTTTGATATATTTCATACATATTTATTATAATAATACAATGCTTTACGAGTTACAAATTACTTCACAAGTCACATAGTAAATACCCTCTTCATACTGGGCTGCGCTGTACTGGCTGCGCATATGCGAATCGGTATTTTACCACTCAAAATATATTTTACCAGTAAAGTTACCGAATAACTTACCGGTAAATTACCATATATTTTACCGCTCGCATCACTACTAATGAGGCTTCTATATGAACGTCTGGGTCGGCATACTTTTACCAAAAAACTAGCTAGTTATTTTTTGCCTTCAAGTTGGTTGCCTGCGACCATGGGTCGGAAAAAAGCGAAAGTGAACTGAGCATAAAAAACGTAATTTTAATTCTCAAAGTAGCCACAAAGTAGTGCTAAAGTATTCTTTTGGAATTATTTCGAATTTGAAATATACGTAAAAGCATTATAAAAACCACAAAAGTATTCTACGGTTTGTGCAAAAAGAAAGTTACAGAAATTGTTGCAAACTTATTATTAATTAATTAAGAAATAAAGTTTTTTGAACCATATTAGTTTCTTAATATTAAAAAAAGGTGAAATTACGAAGCGTTTCTGTAGCTCAGTTATATGTTAGATCAATCTGAAAATGATAGTACACTCTCCAAATTTGCATCCCTTATCTCTCAGAAATGAATGGGATTATTTATAAGAATATTCTTGCAAGGTGTTTATTTATTTATCAATTTCCTTATCTATTTGTTAATTGCAAATGTGAATATGAAAAATTGTGTTAAGGAAATACTGGATCCAGAGGCAACGATGGAGAGTGCAAACTAAGAGAGTGTACGCTGAGAGAAATTCCTACTAAATTAAATCCAAAAACCGGATAACACAGAAAATTTACGGCAAATGAGAATAAAATTCACAAACATTAAGTAGAATTATATAAATTTCAAGTAAAAATTGAGTTTCGAGTAGAATTTTTCTTGATTAGAAAAAACGCGTTTTACTTGAAATTAGTAAACATAATTCTTGTCACTAGCAGAATTTGTACTTTAACTGAGCCAACATTTCGACCATTGAGTAATTTTTTTGCTTATGATAAGAAAGGATTGCTACTTTAAAAATGTAAATTTTCCACTTTAGCTAAATAAATGATCATTTATTTATATAATTTTCCTTACTCGAAGCATAATAAACTCTCCAATTTTATATTGCTCCTAATTGTAAATGTTGAAACTCGAAAAAAAGTTATATCTTGTCTTAATTTGTAGGGGAAATCAAAAAATTGTCAAAAAATGAAGAAAAAATTGCTGTTGATTTTATCATTATTAAATTTCACAGCATGACTCACTGGGCTAATCTGGATTTCCTGAAAATTTCATGAAAATCGCATCAGCAGTTTCGAAGTTCTCGTTTTGACTCTATTTTTTTGTTTTTTTGAGAAACTAAATATAATTTTGCTCTAAATGCATACTTTTTAGAACCCAATATTCTTCACATTATTAGGTTCCCCTATCGAGAAATTATTCATCTATTGCACTTCTTTATAAAAGTGTCGACTTTACGTTACACTTTTTGATCAAATATAATTTATTATATAATTTCACTTTTATAATTTAACGGAGTCGAGAATAACGCATATTTAATGAATCCTAACTTTTTTTTTGATATTGGCAATCGGTAATAAAGTACTACCTTATCATATAATTTTTTATGCTCGGTTCACTTTCGCTTTTTTCAGACCCATGGTCATTGGCAACCAACTTGAAGGCAAAAAATAACTAGCTAGTTTTTTGGTAAAAGTATGCCGACCCGAACGTCTGTATTCGTTGGGCATCACTGTCTGATATTTGATGATGGTGCCAACTTAACGGCAAAGGTAATCTTTACGTCAAACGCTCTCAAGCGTGTTTCGGGGATTCCCCAACAAATCTAATTCAATATACCATAGACAAACAGCATTCTTTCACTCCCTCCTTCCTTTACGAAAGAAGTGAGATAGATTGTAAGTACTATACCGCGATTACCGCGTATTTACTGTCACTGTAAATGAAAGAAAGTTTAAAAGTTTTACGTGCATTATTAATTAATTGCTTGATAGTCGTTTCGTTAATATGCCGCCTAAATACAGTCAGCATTACCGGTCTGAGTGGGAGCAAATGCTGGATTTCAAGGATTGGTTACAGCCTGTCGAAGATGATACGACGAAGGCCTATTGTAAGTACTGCAAGTGCGAGATGATTGCAAAAGTCCATTGTTTAAAGTTACATATTTTGTCAATAAAGCATAAGAAAGCTATAAAACCAGTAAAAAGTCAAAGAACAATTAATTTTCCCAAAGTTAAAAAAGATCTAAATACACAGAGAGCAGAATCTTCACTAGCGATGTTTGTGTGCGCGCATTGTTCGATTATGGCTGTCGATCATTTATCAGACTTATGTAAACACCGATTCGGTGATAGCAAAAGTGGAGACTTACGAGTCCATCGTACAAAATGCACAAATATTATAAAAAATGTTTTGGCGCCTCATTTTATTGAAGAAATTGTGTCAGATTTGGGAGACCAAGAGTACAGTCTCTTGCTCGATGAGTCCACGGATATTTCTGTAAGCAAAATGTTGGGAGTATCGATCAGATATTTCAGCCGATCTTTAAAAACAATAATATCCACATTTTTGGGATTGGTCGAGATTGAAGATGGCACTGCAAATAGCATAGTCAATGGTATTAAAGGATTATTGTTAGTTTTGAATATTGAAATAAAAAAAATGATCGGTATTGGCACAGATAATGCTACGGTGATGACAGGCACTAACAAAGGAGTACATGCCCTATTAAAAAATGAAACTGGTAATGATAATTTGGTATTAGTTCGCTGCGTGTGCCATTCATTACAGTTGGCTTTATCGCATGCTTCGGAAGAAACTCTACCACGGAATGTTGAATTTCTAATAAGAGAAACCTACAATTGGTTTAGTCATTCTTCGAACCGTCGACTATATTACAAAAATATCTACCAAACAATTAACTGTGGCTCCGAACCATTGTTAATTCCACAGATGTGCAACACCCGATGGATATCAATTGAACCAGCAGTCAACCGTATTCTGGAGCAATGGGTGGAATTAAAACTCCTGTTTGAAGTTGCTAGGCGCGATAACCACTGCTATATGGCAGAAACACTATACTCCATGTATAATGATCCTGTGAATCATTTGTATTTATTGTATTTAAAACCTATTTTGGAGGAAGTCCAAGCTGTGAACAAGCTATTTGAAAGCAACAATACATAGGGCGCACTGTAAGTTTCCGGAACTGGCCACTTACATAAACAATATTTAAAAATTTATTGCAACATTTGAAAATATAACTCTTTGGCTGTAGAATGCAGTTTGTTTCATCTGACTGTCTTTTGTTTTTACCTTGTGGCGCCATTTAAAAAATTGTGTGTCTGCATCAACATGGATTTAACTCGGGAAAATTTTCGTAGTATGATTTTCTACGATTTTAAGTGTAATTTGACAGCTCAACAGAGCATCGCTCGGCTTGAAACAGCTTTTGGCAATGAAGCACCATGCAAGACAACTGTTTATAGCTGGTTTGCAGAATTCAAGCGTGGTCGTATTAATCTCAGTGACGAATCTCGCGATGGTCGGCCGTCCACCGCTGTGACCAACAAAAACATCAATGCTGTGCGCCGTATGATTGAAACAGACAGGCATGTGACCTACCATGAAATTCGCGCATCCTTAGAAATAGGCATGAGTCAAATACAATTAATCCTACACAAACATTTGGGTGTGAGAAAGCTGTGCTCGCGGTGGATCCCACACAACTTGACCGAGGCTCAAAAAACGGACCGCGTCACTTGGTGCAGTGCCATGCTTACCAGATCCAACGAAGGTGCGTCAAATTTGGTGTGGGACATAGTAACAGGTGACGAAACATGGATTTATTGCTACGATCCCAAAACAAAGCAGCAATCGAGCGTATGGGTCTTTCAAGATGAGCCGAAACCAACCAAAGTGGCGCGCGTGAAAAGTGCATCTAAGCAGATGATTGCTTCTTTTTTTAATAAAACTGGACACGTGGCTACTGTTGCTTTAGAGAATCGTCGTACAGTGAATAGTGACTGGTACACGACCATTTGTTTGCCGGTAGTTATTGACGAACTCCGTAAAAATAACCGTAAACGCCGTATCATCCTGCACCACGACAATGCTAGTTCTCACACGGCCAGACAGACAAACGACTTTTTGAAGGCGAATAATGTAGAACTCATGAGTCATCCTGCATACAGTCCCGACCTGGGACCTTGTGACTTTTTTCTGTTCCCAAAAATTAAGAATCAATTACGCGGTCAACGATTTTCATCACCAGAAGAGGCTGTCGAGGAGTATGAAAAACACGTTTCAGAGGTCACCACAGAGGAGAGGCACAAAAGTTTTCAAAACTGGTTTCATCGAATGAAAAAGTGCATAGACGCCAAGGGAGATTATTTTGAAAAACAAAAAATTAATTTTGTACCTTTAATAGTATTTTTTCATATTCATTCCGGAAACTTATAGTGCGCCCCACGTATTGACCCAACAAAACTTTACAAAGATTTGTGTGCCTTAGTTCAATCTACAAGTCGGCGTATTTTGAACCCAACTGCGAGAGTCGATATTTTTACACAAAATATAGAAAGTTATTTGGATCCGAAACCGTACATGGGATATGCTTTTGAAACAAAATTACGGGAATACAACCTTCAACCTGAAGTTGAAAATAATTTACGTCAACGTTGCCTGAATTTCACACTGAAACTTGTATCAGAGCTGCGTTCTAGATTACCAATTAATTTTAATATACTTGAGAAAGTATCTTTATTTTCAGTAGAAGAAACTTTAAAAGCAGTCAAGCCTTCTCTAATCGATATTGCCCAAGAATTCCGAGTGGATGCAGCTACAATGGATAGGCTCATGTCTCAATGGAGAAACATAGTGCACATTAAATGGGAACGCACATCTTCCACTGTAGAATTCTGGAATGAAGTAATTGATTACAAAGATGCAGCTGGTAATAACCCCTTTGCAGATTTATCTCAGTTAGCAATATCATTATTATCACTACCTCATTCCAACGCAGAAATTGAACGCGTTTTCAGCCAAATGAATATAGTCAAAACTAAACTTCGCAACCGTTTGTCGATAAAAACTTTAAATGCCATTCTATACGTCAGATTCGGCCTAAAGAGGGCAGGGAAATGCTGCTATTCTTACATAGTTCCGGATAACGTACTGCGCTCTATAGGTACCAAGGAGAGTTATAGTCTTGAGAAGAAGGCTTCCACGTCTACATGCACATCAGCTGCCGAGCTTGCCGATGAAGACGAAGATATTAACATTTTATTTAGTAACATAGTCGATTAAAACGTAGAATAAATCAAAATTTTGTTGATTATTAAACATTTCAAATTAAATGACGTTTTATTTGATATTGAAAAATGTTAGCTTATTTTCTGGCAATATTATAAAGCAATTAGCATAATTTTGGCAAAATTTTAACATCAGTTTAGCAAGTTTTAGATTCACCTTGTTGGCAACACTGTTAGTAGTTTCACTATGCTCACGCACGACTGCGTGATGAGGTATATAATATCCGAAAAACGGACGAGATACCTCTGTCAAATGTCCTAATTGTTCGTATTCTTTAAGAAACTCTGAATAACTCTCTTTAAGATTTTGTTTAGTCAAACGTTTTTCCATGTTATAAAATTGCCTTTTAACTACAGAATAAGAATCCCCAAGTACTTCTTCTGGATTCTCACGTAATGGAAGTTTTACACAAAACCTTCCATCTGGGAGACGACTATAATTTTGAATAAAATGAGATTCGCACTCCTCTTCTTCTTTCGACAATAATTTTCCTGATTGGGGAAGCTCTTCAAGCTCCCAAAACTTTGCAAGAGAATCTTTAATCTCTTGAGAGAAGTTGCATTGAATATTGGAACCTAAATTAGACGGAATACCTATAGGACCATTTTTTTTTTTTTTTTTTTTTTTTGTTAACGGAGGGGAAATGCATTTACGCACAAAGTGTGGGACTCGCCGGGCTGCTAGTCAGCCCGGAATACCCACTAAAACCCCTCCGGCGTTTCCGCACCGGCTGTTGAGGGCGCCATGGGGTCGCGTTAGCATTCTACCACGACGCCCTCCAGCCATGGCCTTGCGGCCCCCTCAAATGGCCTTTCGGCCCCCTCCCCAAATCGGACGTGGCCCATAAATGGACCACGCCCGTCCCCCAGACTCACATCCATTCGCCGTCTCATCATAGACGGCGGTGGAGTGGGCAGTTGGCAGAAATTGGCCGACAGTCAACAAGACCCCGACTACCAGGGAGTTGTTAACTGTCACCCAGGGTGCACCGTCCCGAATCCCTTGTCAGCCCGCCCTCTCACCGGATCCTTGGGATCAAGTGAGAATGCAAAGCTTTCAAAGGACCGGGCACTCGAGGAGGTTCTCTGCCTTGCACCCCAATACCTATAGGACCAGCAACAAGCCAGCCAAATTTAGATTCATGCAAAATTGGTTGATTCGGGCTCAACTTAATTTGATTAGACATGACAACCTCCCAAAATACATCTGCACCAAGTAAAATGTGTATTTCAGATGGCTGGAAGAATGTTTTATCTGCCAACTGAATATTAGGTGGAAAATTCAATTGTGTAATGTCAACTGGAACATTTGGTAAATTACTAGTTATTTGCGGTATTACTAAACAACTAACATCAATGGAAAAATTATTATTGATTTTGGACCTAATCTGTAGCTCACATACTTTAACTACACGTGTTACAGTATTATTGACACCACGAACTGATATTGGATTAGTTCGGGAACAAGAAATATTCATATTCCTTTGCATATTTTCAGTTACGAACGAAGACTGGCTACCATTGTCAAGTAAGGCTTTGGCAACAAATGATCGACTGCTTTTGAGATCTACTACCTCAACTTCAGCAGTGCATAGTAAAACCTGATTTGGCACCATAGCGGACAACGCTGCACTGGACGATTGAGACTGCATGCCTTCATTCGCAACTGGTAAGTTAGACATATTATAACTATTATTATCACTGTTAGAAGACTTATGCAATAATGAGTTATGTCTTTTTTTACAGATTTTGCATGGACCTAGTCGACACTGAGCTACAGAATGGCCAGCCCGGAGGCAGTTCATACATAATCTTTGTTTATTGACAAAAGATATTCTGTCACTCAACGGCATATTTTTAAATTTATCACACATATACAAAAAGTGATTTTGTTTACACACAAGACAATTTTTAGAATTTGTGTTATTGTTTATAATAAAAGACTTTGTAGATTTAGAAATATCCTTTGTGTTATTTCTCTCATATTTACCAGTTTCACAACGACTATATTGGATTGTCTCCAATACATCAGCACGACCACGTAGGAATTCGAAAAAATCAACGAGTTTAGGCGACAATTCTAGCGTATTTCTGTGTTCTTCCCATTTCCTACTAGTGGCGACATCTAGTTTTGATGCCATGATGTATATGACAATCGTGTACCAATACTGAACTGGCTCACCTAAATCTTCTAAAGATCTAAGATTTTTAGAGTAATAATCAACCATATAACGAATGCTTTTGTATGATTCTTTCGAAATGGCTTCAAAATTAAACAATGCCTTTGTATGATTATTAATAAGGATTCTCTTATTGTTAAATCGTTGACATAAAGTTGACCAAGCTAATTCATAGTTAGAAGAGGTAAAACTGATAGATTTAATTACAACTGATGCACCACCTTCCAACGAATTGCGAAGGTAATGGAATTTACTTATGGCTGGCAATGACTCATTGTTATGTATTAATGACTCGAAGGTGTCCCTAAATTCCAGCCACTTCAAATGATTCCCGTCAAAGGTCGGCAAATTAATTGTTGGTAATTTAATGTTTAACTGATTGTGATTACTACATATTGCGGAACCATGACAAGAAACTAAACTAGCCTCTGGAGACTGAGGCTTCTGTGACTTACCAAAATTATCGATAATAGTTTGGGCAATGGAAATAAATTTACAAAAGTTTGTTTCAATAAAGTCACGTTCTTCCAATTGAAAATCTATATCCGACACCAAACATTCTATTTTGCCTTGAATCTCATCGAAAGTTGGCAATAATTCCTGCATGCGAGTTAATTTTAATTGTAATTCTCCTATAACAATCGCATCAACATCTTTAGTATCAAGTTTACGTAAATTGTCTACATACTTTTGAAAAACAGTAAGTCTACCTTTAATTGTACCTCGTTGTTGGATAAGCTCCTTTAATTTATCCTTAGGATCAGTTGAATTTTCTTTATTTTCCGACATTATTTTATATTTAAATAATTATCTATTTATAATTATTTATTATATGTAATTATAGATAATTATCTATAATTATGACAATTATCAATAATCACAACAAGTATTTACCAATTAAGTACTCAAATATTAATTTTGTTGTTTTTTATTAGAGCCCTTTTAATTTTTTATGTTTTATTTAACAATGTTTTTATTTATTAGCATCAACAATATAAATTATTAATGAATTTATGTAAGTACGATAACAAGAGCAAGCAACGAATCAGCCGTGGACAATGACAATATAAAAAACAATAATAAAATTTTTAACTAAAAAGGACAGCCCGCAATGTACTGCGAAGCGGCAATGTACTCGCAACACTACCAATGAAGGCTCGTGACGTCACAGTGAGTCGGCGTTAAAACGATGCAGGCCAGCATGCAAGTATGAATGCAACTGGCTATTAAAATACGGCGAAATTAACGAGTCGGCCGCCCGTCACTGCGAACCTGGAATGTATACGAGTAAGATTTGTAAAAAACAACTTGTTTAATTTAATAGTGTTATTTGCAACTTGGGAACTTAACGTTAATTTTTAGGTTTGTTGGACAAATTAGCAATGAATGTTAGGTACTAGATTGGGAGATTTAGAAATAGGACAGATTGCAAATGTAAGTGGAGTTGGTTACTAGCTTTAAGCAGCCGAAATAATAGGAAACCTAGGACTTAAGTTAAGTCTTTGCACTTTTACACTTTAGTTTTATAATTGACGATATTAAAATATATTGCAGTAAAGTACTGGTTACAACTGCGAAACACTGCAGTTAGTTATTAGGTAACCTAGGGTTTAAATCCCCTTAGTAGGTACTTTACAGACAAGCGAACGAAAGTATTTGTAGCAATTATTAAGTAATGTAGTTAGTTACTTATAGTTTGGTAAATAAGCTAATAATTAGGAAATGATCATTCACTTAAATACTTGGCAAACACTTTTGATAGGTACACACATTTAATTGAAGTATCGTAGGTGCGTTTGTATGAATAATTGGAAGATAATTACTTACTTAAATACGAAAGAAAGAAGGCACACTGTTCGCACAGAAAGAAGAAACTTTGAGTTATAGCACGTAATGTAATGTGGTAATACCTATCTAAAATCGATTACTGAAATACGTACTTACTAAAACTGGGCTTACTTCCCTTTTGTATCGCCTAAGACAACAATACCTTTTCTCTGCTTTCTTCTCCTTGCCTTTCTTCCCTCAGTTAGGTATTCAATAGTGCGAATTATCTCGTCTTCGTAGGTAGTTGGTACGAAATCACGACACGCCAACCAACGCAACTAACTGGTCTCGACGACTTCAGCTGGTTCCCGTATTCTTGATCACGTCGGTGGTCACCAAAATGTTGGGAATGAAAACATCTGACTCCAGAAGATGCAAAATATATATTTCAATAAACAAATGTACAATGTGTTTGCCGGTAATTTTATGATATATTTTAATTTAACGCGACGGTTAACTAGGCGGTTCGCTTGCGAGATTGATACTATTAGATGGACAGAGATGAGCCCCTCCGCGCGCCCCGCACCTCAGGTCTGCAGTAGCCGCCGCTGGCCATGTATGGCATTTTAATCCTTAACACACACCATTATGTCTACATGTACATGTCTCAAAATTGTATTTTCTTGGTGCAATAAAGTGTTTATTATTATTATTATTATTACTTCCTTAGCACTGGAATGGCACTGGATTGGCCGTCTACATTATTCCAGTTGCACTGGATTCAAAAGTAGACGGCGAATCCAGTTACTGAACTGGAATGCTTACTGGATTCAGTTCATTCCAGTGCCGGTTTACATTTTTCCAGTAAGCAATCCAGTACTGGACTGGATTGCTGCACTGGAATAATGTAAACCGGCCATAATGGCGGCTCGCGGCTCGCAGTGCTGCCACACATACCAGCCGAGACGAGCTACGAGCAAGATTTCAAACCGGTTGGATCGCCGACGAACTTGCGAATTTTTAAAGTACGCGTATTCACGGTGACACACGGGCGAAAAAGGTCGTCGAGCCATAAGTTCGCGTACTTACTCGCACGTCTGTCACCCACTTTAAACATAGATGTTGCTACTTTATTGATATTGCTATATTTGCATCTAAGGTTTCTAGTGTATACGCGGATTAATATTTTTCATACTTCTTATTGGAATCGCAATATTTTTTTTATCAATGATAATATATAACTTTTTGAAATGAAAAATATCTAACAAAGAAAGAAAGAAATAAAATCCATTTCAATATGAAAATAAACTTTAATGAAAGTAAATCAAATTAAAGATCGAATTAAACAAATTCAAATTAAAGATCAATCACAAATGCGTATCATCTACTTCTTGCGTCTCACAAAGTTCTTCATCATGGGTATGTTCCTCACATTCATGACAACAACTTCGTCCATACAAATAAGCGATAAAGTTTTGAAGAACTCTTTTATCATTTTCCTCCCATTCATCACTCCAATTACTTTTTAGTAAAGTCAAAATTTCTTTAAAATTTCTGGAAACACCATCATCCATCTGGTAATGAAGATGACCTTGAATCAAAACATTTCCTCGTTTTTTAGGGCTTTTCAAAATGGTACCAATTTTCACACAAAAAGAAAGGTGAACCGTTATGGTTGGCTCGCTGGCAATGAGTCGACTAGTTTCAAAGGCGGCGATCTGACATTTTGTAAATTTTTCGTTAGTAAAAAAAACGTGTTTTATGTATACGTCATTTATGAAACACAAAACTTAAACACATATGATCCTATTATTGCAAAAAACACATAGATTAATAATTTTACGTTTCTTCAATAAAAAATAGCTATTAAATTTTGCAGATTGCCGGGTTTGAATCCAAATTTTAAAGAATGCCGGATTTGAAACTGACGCTGTTGTGGATTTCCGTATTTGATTCCAAACGACGCTTTCTATATTCAGGGTTATCACCAGAAATGTCCGAAGCGTATAAAAATATTTTTTAAGTTACCCCTTTTGTAACTTCAGGAAGTATAAGCAGCTTATTTAATTTTAATATACCCTGTGTTACTATCACAATTAACACGAATGTAACAACAGCTTAATCTATAGAGCGTGCCATAGAAATATACATACATTCATTCACACACTTATTTTTTACCTATGGCGAAGTCAAAAAGAAGAGTAATGATTTTGATAGTGTATAAATGTATGTGTAGCGCGTAAACTACGAAACCGATTTTAATGAATGAGGTGTCAATGGATTCGTAATAACGACAAGTATAAAATAGGCTATTTAATTTACGTAGTCAGGTACTTAATTGTAAAGATTATTCTTGTTTTAAGAAATTAAAAAAAAGATTCGAGAGAATTAAAAACTTTATTTTAACGAAAAGAAAATGAACATAATAACAAATTTAAATGAAAATTTAAACGCGAAGGTCCTCACCTTCGTCCATTAACTCTTCACAACAATTTACTTCAATCTCAGGCGCCATAAGAGCTTTCTGCGATTTAAAAACGTTATTATACTCGTAAAAAGATAAAATTGACACATCTTTCCACTCTGGACCAAAATGTTTTTGAAAAAAAAATTTCACATCGGCTAATTTATTCTTGTTAATAGGAACTATGTTTGGAAGTTGCTGAGGCGGTATATCCGATATTTTTTTTGATGCGTTGGCCCACATTCTTCGCTTTGGCCAAGTCACTTTTATAGTGTAATTCCCCTCTTACCAAAACATTACAGGTATTTTTGAGCGCCTGAGTACAAATCTCTTGCACATCTTAAATGCTATAGTCCAAGAGGTAGGAGGTTTCAATACACTTTTCAGAGAATCTTTCCAATTAAAAATCGGGCTCTTTTTTTAAAATCTTTTATTCTTTCACGCTTTTTGTGTAATCTACATTATCGTCGTTTAGTGCATATACGCCGCATTTTCTAAATCCATTATTAATAGTGTCTGACTGATATATCATCTGATATAGTCTGCTCGTAAATATAAATGTCAAGATCTACTCATTTAAACAAGGTCTACTCACAAAAATAAAATAAAAACATCATATTGAGGTCTGCTCAGAATGCAATACTCAAAAGTAGTCATGAACTTTAGACAAATAAAAAACAAAATACGATGGAGCTCACTTTCAAAGAAAGCATCCTCTCTCCCTTCCACAGCACCATAAACTCTGCCACAGCCGGGTAGCCTTCCCATAGGAGCCAGCAACCAGCTGTAGCTGTAACCGCATATGCCATTGTGCCTTTTTGATTACAAAAACCAGGGAATTCAATACAAAAGTGTGAGGTAGCCTCTATTCTCGTTAACATAAGCGTCCTGTTGCTTTTGGTTCTACTTCAATCGTTGCGAAACTCTTTATTTGGTAATTTCTCGTAAAGCTTTTCGATTTGGTTTTGAACCATCTATTGCCAAATCACGGACAAGATTGCGAATCAACGGTGTTGCAGTATGTAACCACACCAATGAGTAAATTAAGAGGCGAATATTCCTATATCGGAGTCGATAATGACTCTAAAGGTAAGACCGCACTAGGCGTAACTGAACTGCAGCGGAACTGCGCGACACGACGCGTCATTTTTGGGTATACCGCACTTGAACTGCAGCGGCGCTACAAAAATATATTCAGTATCTAGGATACAGTATTATTTAATAATGAAGATACTGAAAACCAGCAATGCCAATTAAGAGACCTTCCTCGTATAGGAGGTAATTTTGTAAACAACGCTATCCAAGTACGAAATACCTTCAAAGATTACTTCAATTCCTCTCAAGGTAGTTTAGCCTGGCTAAGAGAGTGAACAAGGTCTGACACCAGAGTGAAATACGGAAATAGTACTTAAAATACCCGTAAATTGTAAACCTACCTACTTTAATAAAAACATTTTTATACTAATGAAAAACGAGATTTATTTTTAATATTTTGCTTTATAGGTATACCTACATGACAAACAATAAAAACCTGACAAACTCCGTGGCCGAGTAGTCAACACGCTAGGCTGCCACACTGGAGTTCCCGGGTTCGATCCCCGGTCAGGTCATGATGGAAAATGAACTTTTGTTGTTGAGATAACCCCATAAGACAAGTCTCGAACTTACTTTGCGCTAGCTCAATCTGTGTGATTTGTCCGTCCGTATATATTTAATTATTTTATTTAAAGATTAATTAAAAAGGATTTTATTTTACTTTATTATTATTATATTACTCATACATTGGAGAGGCCGACTTTTATCCAGAGCAAACGAAAAACATTCAAAATTTACTTACTACTTACTCCCATTTCTTGAGCTATTTCACTCCAAAGTTGTTTTTTTCTGGAAGTATTCATATAATTTTCATGCTGGACGTCATATATCTCCGGATATTGGCTTACAATTACAATTAATTTTTCCTCGTCCATGGACATTTTAACTTATTATAGCGCTTCCAACCAGCTGACTGACTATGAAAATGAAGTTTGTCAAACCGCACTGCGCGGCAACGGAACTACACGTCGCGACAAGTCGCGACACTTTTGGTCAGTTGATCAACTTTGCCGCGCAGTTCAGTTGCAGTGCAGTTCAGTTGCCGCGTAGTGCGTGTTGTCTCATATAATTTCATACAAAGATTATTTTGACTCGTCGTGTCGCGCAGTTCCGCTGCAGTTCAGTTACGCCTAGTGCGGTCTTACCTTAACGTAAAAGCTAACATATACACAAATGTCAAAACATAAAATATAAATAATACTGAAGTGCATGCTGAAGATTTAACTGGAAAACATGCTGGGATGAAACATGATACAATTAAAATACAAAAAAAACATCTCATTTTCAAAACATCTTTTTTTTAAGTAGGTCAAACTAATTGTAAATTAAAACACAATTTATAATGGCAACTGACGCCACTAGTTTTATAATTAAAAAAAAGTTTAAAAAAAAGAAAAAAAAAACTTTTCGAAATTTCAAAACCTCTTATTTAAATAGGTAAAATAAATTGATAAATAAAAAACACACTTCTGCTCTTGCGCCTCGGCTTGTATGGCCACCTCAGCCCTAGCACCCCCTCTTCCTCTGCTTGCCCCCACCCGGTCCTCGGTTTGCCCCCCCTCCTTCTGCGGCTTGCGCTTCCCCTCCCGCGGCTTGCGCCCCCACGGCATTGTCCTCATGGCGGCTACAGACTCACGCGAGAAGTCTCGCCGAGAAGTCTTGGCGAGAAATTGCGCGAGAACCGAGAAAGCATCTACACTCATGCAACCTTCTCATTCGCATTCTCGATCGTTATCCGGAATGGACGACGACAGTGCAGCGGCTTTGGTTTTGTGTGCATTAGCATATAATAATCTTGTACATACTAAAATTAAAAATCAAATTAGGAAAAAAAGAAGACAAAGGCGATGGTGGATGACGCAAATTCATAGGAATAGATCGAAGTTAGTAAATTTATCTTATTTTTTTATATAATATGAAAGAATGTGTTTTATTTTATAATCGTCTACTTACTTGTTATCTTCTGTTTCAGTTTAAGCATGCATACTCAATTGGGTGAACTAGTTGCTGAAGAAAGTGGAGAATTTAAAAAGTTTACACGAATGTCAAATAATGATTTTGAAATTTTGCTAAACAAGATTTCTCCATTAATTACCAAACAAGATACACAACTACGAATGGCAATACCAGCCCGAATGCGTCTTGCAATAACATTAAGATACTTGGCCACTGGAGATAGCTTTCAAAGCCTTCATTTTTTATTTAAAGTGTCGCCTCAATTGATTTCAACAATTATTCCTGAAGTATGTGTAGCACTAAATAAAGTATTGGAAAAACAAATACAGGTAAGTTGTAATCAAAATATTTATTAGGTAGGTAGGTACTGAATTTATATCTTAGCTTAATCAGTATCACAACACAAATGTTATCAATCAGTATGAAATCAGTATCACAAGCAGAAATTAAGCATACTTGTAGGCTTTAGAAATAATGGTGGACAGCTGACTATCATCTAACAGCTTGTCTGAAATTATATGCACATTTGATTCAGTTTGCGCATCTGTATTTTGTGTTATCTGAATTTGTGGTAATTCAGGATACATGTGGTATTGATCCTGTTGTTCCGGAATATGAATTTGCGGTGGTTCAGAATATATTATCCGGGTATTCTGTGGTTGACCTACGTTGCGTAACAGCGGTTCGGAATGGGAAGACATGTTAGATGGAGGTCGAGAAGGTGGAGTAAATAATGGTGGAGTGGTTGAAAATCTTTCTGGGTTCTTGGCGCGGCGGCGATCAATAATGAAGCCATCGATATGATACATAATTTCCAGTCTTTCCTCTTCAGTAAATGCTCGCAATTTTTTCGCTAACCCCAATGCATATATTTCACAGTCATCTGCTTGGGCTTGAGACTCCCTTTTTCTAATGCTTTCCTGAAAAAGATTTATTGCTTCCTTCATTTGCTTTCCAGCCTCTTTCACTTCACACTGCAGTTGCGTCCTAGGACGACCAGTCTGTAATGATCTTGTTTCATTTCCGGTTCCCTCTTCATTGCCACTCGTTCCTGGTTGTTCAGTCTGAAAAAAAAAACAATCATTTCAATATAATTAACGAGATTTTTTTTTTTTCAGATTCCATCATCTCCAGAAGAATGGTTGGAAATTGAAAAAGGATTCAGCTCTAAATTTCCTAGGGCTATCGGTGCAATAGATGGCAAACATATTGTTCTGATATGTCCACCTAATTCGGGCTCAGAATATTTTAACTATAAAAAAAATTTCAGCATTGTGCTCATGGCAGTAGTCGATAGCAAATATAGATTTATTTTTGCCGATATCGGTGGTCAGGGTAGAATAAGTGATGGTGGAATTTTTTGAAATACTGTGTTATGGGACATGATTTGTAGCAATGCTCTAAATTGTAATGCCATTTTTGCTATGCCATAAATATTAAGTCGATTAACTGCCTAATTGCTCGATTGTTGAGTAGGGGGATCGATTCCGCTAATGAACTTTTAAAGGCCACGCAACTGATATTCAATCGCGACTTAATTGTGTTGCATTTTTTTAGATACACTCAATAGTGGTATTCTGCTTAAACAGTTTTGAATCTCTATTCATTTGCGACTGGAGCGTATTTTAATGATATTAGTGGGGAGATGTAAATAAAATGAGTAACGGAATATCGGAAGCGTCAAAGTCAAGTCATTGCGATCCAATTGCGATTCAATTGTGCACTAGGTACCTATTTGAAATGGGAGAGTTGACTCCTCCGTGAGATGTATCGATTGCGATCGTGGAAGCGGCATTCTGTATTTCTGAAATGTACGCGGGTGGTAAACGATAATCGAATCATTCCTTACTTTCCGTATTTTTTTAATCGCTCATTGAATCCGTGCGAGTTGGTTTAATTGTCGCCGGCGTATCTCAAAAATCGATACTACATGCCTGTTGTTTTCGCACGGTTCGGCACGAGGTCTATAGATGGTTCATCGAGTCGATTCGAGCAGGTGTCGACTCCCGATGTCCCCATCACTACGACTGAACTGACAGCTAGACACTTGCCGACACCGGCAGACGAAATCAGATGATTTTCGGAGCGGGTCGATAGTTGCTCGCTATTTTTTATAATTTAAAGGTTTAAATAGCCATTTAATACGATTATTTTGGAGTTTAATAGTGCAACCGTCGTAACAGATATTTTCGCCGACGTGGTCCCTGTTCGGGCGCCATGAAAGGTTTATTACCTGGGTTTGCTATCTAATTCCTGTCCTCTATGAAATTTGAAGGGAAATAAGCAAAATTAAAATAAAATAACAAAAAAAAACTTTTACAATATTTATTTGAAGAAGAAGAAGCTGAAAGTTACACAAAGTTAAAAACTCGAATTAAAAAAAAATTAATTTATATTGAAAGTTACCTATTTAATGTTGAGTAAAGAAGTAATTGCGATTAAAACGAGAAAAGAAAATTAGGGGCGCAGGAGATCGAATGGCCAATATTTAGATCCCTTCTTTAAAGTTTAAATGAAAAAAAAATAAAATAAAGGGTTAATAAAATAATTCAAGAATTTGAAGAGATTTCGGCAGAGAAGAGAGGATTAGGGCGTACCCATTTGGTGAGTCACCGTATTGACACCGGTGATCACCCTCCAATCAAGCAACGTTACTACATGATGTCCCCAGAGAAGCTCGCCGAAATGAACCGGCAGCTTGATCAAATGTTGAAAGACGATGTGGTGGAACCCAGTAACAGCGCTTGGAATAATCCCGTCACCCTAGCCCGTAAGGCAGATGGCACACTTCGCTTCTGTCTGGACAGCCGAAAACTCAACGCTATCTCTAAACACGACGCGTATCCGCTTCCTTATATTAACCATATTTTGGATCAACTCAGGGATGCTAAATACCTATCATCTGTTGACCTAAAATCTGCGTACTTTCAGGTACCTTTGGATTCGATGGAATCTCGTGAAAAAACTGCATTTACCATACCTTCACGAGGTTTGTTCCATTTTAAGGTCATGTGTTTCGGTCTAACCTCCGCCCCAGCGACCCAACAGCGTCTTATGGACAGGTTGTTCGGTCCGGAATTTGATAATAAAGTTTTTATTTATTTGGATGATCTTATCATAATTCATTCAACCTTTGCCGGCCATTTAGAATTGTTACGTAAAGTCAGGGAGAAATTACAAGCGGCAAATCTCACTGTTAATATGGGCAAATGCCAATTTTTTAGAAAACAATTAAAGTTTTTAGGTCACGTGGTCGATGAATTCGGTTTACGTACCGACCCGGATAAAGTAAGGGCTATTGTCGATTTTCCCACTCCTACTTGCCGAAAAGATGTTAAACGTTTCCTAGGCACTGCTTCATACTACAGGCGATTTATTAAGAATTTCAGTCATCGCGCCGGTCCCCTAAACGCGCTCACGTCCACTCGTAAAGGAGCTCCACCCTTCCGTTGGACTCCTGAGGCAGATCAATCTTTCAATGATTTAAAGTTAGCTCTGACCACAACACCTGTTCTAACATGTCCAGATTTTTCGCGCGAATTCTCTGTGCACTGTGATGCCTCGGATTTCGGAATAGGTGGGACCTTAGTTCAAAATATAGACGGACAAGAACATCCAATCGCTTATTGTAGTCGCTCGCTTTCTCCAGCAGAGAGAAATTATTCTGCGACAGAGCGTGAAGCTCTGGCAGTAGTTCATGTAGTGGAGCATTTTCGTCCTTATCTGGAGGGCAGTAAACCTTTCCGAATAATCACTGATCATTCTAGTTTAAAATGGTTTTTAAATCTTGAAAATCCTACCGGTCGCTTAGCGCGTTGGGGTTGTAGATTATCTCCTTATAACTTCATAATAGAACATAGAAAAGGGTCACAAAATGTAGTACCTGATGCATTATCGCGGTCTGTACCCGTGTCTGTAAATGCCATAGATTTAACCGCAATTAAGGACGCTTGGTATCTGAATATTGTAAAACGTTGCACCGAGAGACCTCGGGCTTGTCCGAATTTTCAACTAGTTGATGGTAGGCTTTACCGTTTTACAAAAACTTCTAACCAACTCAGTAAGGATTTCCAGTGGAAAGAAGTGATACCTCTTGAGCTGAGGGAAAGTATAATTGTTGAAAATCATTCTAAACCTACTGCCGCTCACCTTGGTGTGGCTAAGACTTATAAACGCCTGAAGCTGAGATATTTCTGGCCTGGCATGTATAAAGATACCATGAGTTTCATTAAAAATTGCGACATTTGTAGTGCTTATAAACACAGTTCACAGTGTACACCCGGCTTTATGGGAGAACCAAAAAATTGTACGCGGCCATTCCAGTGCTTAAGTATTGACCTAGTCGGACCACTGCCCATGTCACGGCGTCAAAATAACTATCTGTTAGTTGTCATTTGTTGTTTTACAAAGTACTGTTTTTTGTTTCCACTTCGCAGGGCTACTGGGAAGGTTATAGCGCAAAGATTGGAAGATCATGTGTTTTTAGTGCATGGAATACCTCAAACTATAATTTCTGACAACGGTTCCCAATTTACAGGTCGTGACATTTTGGCTTTATATGAAAAATACAATATCCCTCAGATCCACCTTGGCCCAGTGTATTGTCCACAGGTTAATCCCGTTGAACGCTATAATCGTACCGTAATGACCGCTGTTTCTGCTTTTGTGGAAAACGACCATAGGTCCTGGGATGAAAACATTCAAAAGATCCAATTTGCCATAAACACATCTGTAAACGAAGCCACATCTTATAGTCCGTTCCTTCTAGTCCACGGCAGGGAAGCTGTAGCCAACGGTGATATTTACAAAGATGGTAGTGATCTCAGCGAATTGAGCGTTACTTCACCTGATGCACATGTTCAAAGATTGGGTCATCTATCACAAATTTTCAATAATGTTAAAAATTCTCTTAAGCAAGCGCATCAGAAAAATGTGAAGTACTACAACAAAAGACGTAGGGATGTGTCCTTTAATGTGGGAGATTTTGTTTGGAAACGTACCTACAAGCAGAGCGTTGCGAGTAAGTACTTTGCCGCAAAGCTTGCTCCAAAATATGAAAAATGTAAGATTATCTGTAAGCTTTCACCGTTAGTGTATGAGTTAGAAGATGAACAGGGTAAATACATAGGGAAATGGCACATAAAAGATTTCAAATGCTTAGACTAGCCTTCATCGGCCGCGGGATGATCGGCTTTAGAATTGTCTCCCCGTCTGACGTCCGGACGTGTCGTAAGAGGCGACTGTGGATTATTTTAGGCGTTTTCCATCTTAAGCTAACCACCACTTTTATTAATCTACCATTTCATTCAGTATATCTTGAGTGACTTGATAACCATAAGTTTGTACTTATTTTCTCTCATTTATTTTGACCTGTTTAACAAGAAAACTTAATCTCTTTTAAGCTTTGTTGTCTAAGGGATCCCATGACAATTAGCATTGATATTATGTCTATTTACACCCTACCGGTGTTGGTAGATTTATCATATTATAAACTTTTATTCCCCATTTATAATATACTCATACAAGCGAGTCTATTTGTTTTAGGAGAATAATGGAATATTTTTCTACTAAATTTATAGGTCTATTACTCTCTTGTTATCCAGGGTTGGGAGGCGTTTCTAGGACAGACTTCTAGTCATTTTTCAGGTTTTAATAATGAACTGTAAGTAGTGGTTAGCTTGTCACACCTTTAAATTTTTAATTATTTAACTATCAGCCACCTCTAGTCAAAGGTTTTAATTAGTTTAATTTTTTTTATTCCTTTTTAACTATTTTTATTTTTACTGAGGATTAATTCCTGTTTTCAGGAATTAATTGTTAATTTTAAACTTACCTAAATATGGGTTTCACTTTATTTATTTTTTTAAGCACATTTTATTTTTACTTTGGATTCATTCCTGTTTTCAGGAATCCATCATTATCTTAAAACTTATTCTTTTGTAGTTTCACCGGACTGGAAATTATGTGAGAAATCATTGGTCACAGAATTTCCAAGTCAATACTTATTACCATGAGTTTTTGCGTACGCAACTTCTTTTGGTCTTTTCTAGTTAGAACTTCAATGGCGATTTTTTTTTGTTTTAATTTATGCAAATTACATATTTTTTTGTATTTTTGCCTTTTATATTTAAGCATTCTAGAATCCATGCTTATTTATTTATGTATCAGTCTTGATCGATTTCTTTTCGAACAAATCGATTGCAACGTCTGACCGATTTCCGCCAGCTGTGGTTTTTTCTACCTGAACAGAGTAATATACTTAGTAGTGTAACGGTGTATTTTCCTCTACAAATAGGTTTTTTCTCAATTCCCCAGAATCCGTTTCATTCCTTAAAATAAAAAAAGTTTTTTTTTTTTCATCTGTCAACGTCAAGTAGTGCGGTGAAAATTTTCATCGTTGTCGATATCGATCTCTCTCGATTTATTTTTATGAGTTCATTTAAACTAATGTTAATCTTTAGGGTGTAGAATAGGCCGAGGACGTCCCGCGAATTCCCTACGTGAATTCTTATCCGGGGAAGGGGGTGTTGTAATGCCATTTTTGCTATGCCATAAATATTAAGTCGATTAACTGCCTAATTGCTCGATTGTTGAGTAGGGGGATCGATTCCGCTAATGAACTTTTAAAGGCCACGCAACTGATATTCAATCGCGACTTAATTGTGTTGCATTTTTTTAGATACACTCAATAGTGGTATTCTGCTTAAACAGTTTTGAATCTCTATTCATTTGCGACTGGAGCGTATTTTAATGATATTAGTGGGGAGATGTAAATAAAATGAGTAACGGAATATCGGAAGCGTCAAAGTCAAGTCATTGCGATCCAATTGCGATTCAATTGTGCACTAGGTACCTATTTGAAATGGGAGAGTTGACTCCTCCGTGAGATGTATCGATTGCGATCGTGGAAGCGGCATTCTGTATTTCTGAAATGTACGCGGGTGGTAAACGATAATCGAATCATTCCTTACTTTCCGTATTTTTTTAATCGCTCATTGAATCCGTGCGAGTTGGTTTAATTGTCGCCGGCGTATCTCAAAAATCGATACTACATGCCTGTTGTTTTCGCACGGTTCGGCACGAGGTCTATAGATGGTTCATCGAGTCGATTCGAGCAGGTGTCGACTCCCGATGTCCCCATCACTACGACTGAACTGACAGCTAGACACTTGCCGACACCGGCAGACGAAATCAGATGATTTTCGGAGCGGGTCGATAGTTGCTCGCTATTTTTTATAATTTAAAGGTTTAAATAGCCATTTAATACGATTATTTTGGAGTTTAATAGTGCAACCGTCGTAACAGATATTTTCGCCGACGTGGTTGTCGTACGGCGTTATGAGACAAAAGTGTTTTGTTGGATATTCATAAAGAACCCTGAAAAGGTAATTTATTTTATTTTAATTATTGTCCTATTGAGCTAAATAACCGATTAATTCTTCCATTTGGTCTAATAACTTTCTGGTTAAATTGGGGGTTTTGTGAGAAATTTATAATTTACAAAAGTGGGTAGAATGTGTATTTTATTCACATGTGCATTTTATTCACATGTGCATTTTATTAAAATTTTATCTAATTTCGGTCTTAAAATGATTTCTCACCATTGGTACACATAAATAAGCGTAGAATATATAAATTCAAATTGAAATATTTCATACAAAATCGTTTTTTTTACAAAATTATGTAGATTTTTCATTGTCGGGTAACCTACCATTTGGGATTATGACTTTCTTTTTTTATAATTACAACCAAATAAGATTCAGCTCTAAATTTAGGAATAAACATACTCCATTAAAACAAAATTATACATATATTGAAAAGGATTTTGAACAGGAATAAAACCTAGAAATTTCCAGAGCCCCGCCCTATAATAAACCATTGTTTCATAAGCAGTCTTTTGAAAGTTATTTTGTTATTCCTACTTCAGGGTTAAAAAGAACACCTCAAGTTTCCCTCAGCACTCCCTCCGCTGAACACTGGGAGTTCTACCAGCTTCCCGAGGTGTCAGGAGTGCATACCACATTTCTTTTATTGAAACAAGAGGACACTGCTTATACTACCGTTTTATTCTGCGATAGACATTTTTGCTTTAACTGAGGTAACCACACAGCCGAAGCCAGCATTATCGGTCAGCCAGTGCCTGCGCTTTCTACATTTTTATTTTTATTTTATTAACCCTTTATTTTATTTTTTTTTCATTTAAACTTTAAAGAAGGGATCTAAATATTGGCCATTCGATCTCCTGCGCCCCTAATTTTCTTTTCTCGTTTTAATCGCAATTACTTCTTTACTCAACATTAAATAGGTAACTTTCAATATAAATTCATTTTTTTTTAATTCGAGTTTTTAACTTTGTGTAACTTTCAGCTTCTTCTTCTTCAAATAAATATTGTAAAAGTTTTTTTTTGTTATTTTATTTTAATTTTGCTTATTTCCCTTCAAATTTCATAGAGGACAGGAATTAGATAGCAAACCCAGGTAATAAACCTTTCAAAATTTACCAGCACCGCATCCACTACCAGGTTCAAATATTGATATACCATATGTATTTTTGGGAGACGGTGCATTTGCACTGCACATGAACATCATGAAACCTTATCCTGGAAATCATGACAGGAACAGCCCTGAACGTATATTTAATAAAAAACTATCTGGATCACGCGTGATTGTGGAAAACACATTTGGGATTTTGGCATCAAGATTCCAAATATTTAAAAGACCAATCGAGCTGTACCCTGAAAAAGCTTCTGTTATTACCATGACTTGTATATTATTACATAATTATTTAATAAACAGCAATACTTCTTCACAAATATATTTTCCACAAGGCACAGTTGACGTTTACGACAATAATGATAACCTAATTCGATCTGGTTCATGGCGTGCACAAATTACAAGTACTAATGCTATTCAAAATTTTCCACCAATAGCACGCAGAGCAGCTGCTAGTGCTAACCAAGTGCGTGAAGAATTCAAAACCTACTTTTCCAATATGGGGTTAATTTAGAGTTTTTGTATTATTAAGTACCTATGATCTAAAGAAATGTAAAAAGATTTATCTAAAATAAAAACTTCTTACTTACATTTGAGGTCGTATTTATTGTTGTCCTCGGAGTGAGGCCATCACCCAAAAACAAATCAAGAGCATCATAAGCAAACCATATTGGTTTGTAAACCTCATTTTCACCAGCACCTGATTTACATGAATCTTTAACCATCTTTCTATATTTACGGTAGCTAGCAAAAAGAGATTCCTTTTTTTTTTCAGTTCTGGTACTGGTATTTCCATTAGCTCTCCAAGTCGATTCCATGCGTCATGATTTAGACTTTTGTCTTTGTAGTGTTTATGTTTTGCATCCCATAAAATAGGCTCTGAATGGAAATATTCTATGAACTTTAGTTCTAAATCGTTATTCCACATTTTATATTTATTAAAGCACTGACGTAGCAAAAACCATCCAACTTGTGATATCCTGGCGACCACAGTCTGAGAGCACTGAGCTAAGACTGAGAACGAACAAGAATGTAATACCGTTCTCTTTTCTCGCCCGAGAAACCCTTTGAAGCGGGCAAAAATACCGACACCGTTCGGAGAACAGGCGAGCGCGAGAACGAGAAGCCGAGAATGCAATCACATTCACGCTTCTCTGGTGTTCTCGGGGGTTCTCGGCGTGAGTTTGGATGCGCTATCAGGTACGCGCACATTATGACGGGCCGCAACGGGGCGGGGCGGGGCGGTTGCCGCATCGCAGCCCAAAATGCGTACGTAGCACATTGGTGACGGGACGACGGCCCGCAGCGCATTGACGGATTTTGAGAACAGTGTACAGCTAGACGTTGCGTGCATACGTCATGAATAGCTCTGACGAAGAACTTTCTTTTTTTACATGCTATTAGAAGAATAATTTCGAAGAACAATGAAAATCTTATTCAAAAAAAATGTGGATACATCCTTTTTGTTCCAAGTGAAAGGTGTTCGGTGAATACCATCATCTTTTCCCCGATCTTTTAGCAGATAAAAAGAAGTTCTGGGTGTACTTTCGGATGACTCCTGATCGATATTAATAATTACTTGAAATACACGCGCGCGCGTGCGCTCCAATCCGCTTGCTATGGCACACTGTGTCGGGGCGCAGCGGGGCGGGGCGGGCCGCATCACACGTAAACAAAATCCGCGGCGGATTTATGCGAACCGCTGCGCCCCGGCACAGTGTGCGATAGTTCATACAAAATACACATGAGCGATTTAAGCTGATTTTTGCGCCGCGAATAAATGCGCTGCGGCCCGTCATAATGTGCGCGTACCTTAAATAAAGCAAGCAAAAGCTGCTTCAATAGTGCAATCGGTAACCGCTCAATATCAGAAGTTGGGCCGTATGCCTGTTTATCTATTTAGCGAAAAAAAAGAAAAATATACGAATCACCTCTCAAGCTAAAATCCATTGAGCTGTTCAGGCTGCAGAACGTGCCAAACAATAATACATACATACATACTCTCGAAAAACATAACCAAAATAAAATTATCCACCAGTATGAAAAACAAGAAGTACACGAATTACGTAGGTACTTAAGGGGGTGTCCACTAAAAATATATCGATATTTATATTTGATGTAAAACATCGGATTCCAGCATCGTTGTTTATCGATATATCGCTAGAAAACATCGATATTATTCTACTGTCGAATACTTTCCACAAAAGTTTAATATTACCTTTTTCCGTGAAATGCGCAAAATTTGTGGTCTTTGACTTTGCAGGTGTGAATGTAGAATCAGAGACCAGAGTAACATAGCTAAACTAGTAGTGTAATGATAGTAATTTTCTATGAGAATCACTATCATTACATAGTTACTTAAATATAATTGTAATACTAAGATAATGGTGAGATAACTGAGATGAGTTATACCTACATTTGCAAGTGAAATAAAAACGACAAATTAATAGAAATATTTTATTACATATCACATAACTTCAAAACAGTAAAAGAAAACAAAAAAACATATTTAGGACAAGCCTTAATCTAGGTATGTACCTGCAAAAACTTACTCTACCTATTTAATTAAGACCAATTCTCTTTAGACAAACTTAGCAAAAATAAAAGTTTACTTAATCTTTTCCTTTCATTCTATTTCTTTGTTGATTAACTATTTGTGCAACCTTAGAAAATAATCGTTCGGACAGAAAAGAAGTCCCGACAATAGTTAAGTATTTGAAGACAATCTTATAAAGCTTAGGAAATTGAATTTTTAGATCTTGCCAAATCTCAAGGATTCTTATTGAGCCTTCCTACTACTGGACTACGGAAGTACATTGATAATTCATCAGAAATTGCATCATCTGATTATGATGATTTCCAACTCTTGCTTACTAGTTTGTGATGATTACCCCATAAAGAAAAGCTCTCTTCTAGTTTTTCAGATTGATCAGAATCTGATTCGGACATTTCAATATTTTGTGTAGTATTTTTATTTATTTATTAAAACTTTATTGTTCCACAAAGTACACATATACTTATAACAATTGGCGGACTTAATGCTAAGAGCATTCTCTACCAGTCAACCATTGGGAGAAACGGAAAGATAGTTTGGCCCAAAAAAGTTTTCATAGTCTTTAATTTTTGCGACTGCTGTGGAGCAAGCAATTGCGTCTCAAAAGTGATTTTTTTTATACCTGGGATCCAATACAGTTGCTATGGCGAGTGGAGTTACCCTCTCGATAGCGCCCATTTTTTTTTTTCAATTTCGTTAAGTACAAACGATTTAAATTCATTGATAAGCGAGTCTTTCAATTGGAGAGGTTGGATTTTTAAAACTAAGCAATGAACTAACGAAATCACCTTGCTGCCTGTGCAGTATCTGTCCCCAGAAACTTCTTTAGTGGCAGAGTCTTCTGAGTGCTACTTCTTTGATATGGTTGCGATCGTCTGCAAACATACTAAGCAAAATGTTTCCGCTGTGGCCGAAGTACCCATTGCGTTGAAGCACAAGGTCAACTATTTTCAGAAGGTTCACAGGAATTTATCTCGATAATTTCATCATCTTGTGCAGGTGTTTCGACCCGTGCATGCAAACTGGTTTGGTTTTAATTTCAAACCACATCGGAGCATACACTCGGATGACGAAGTCTGGTAAGGTTTGCCAGTGGAGACATATTTTTTATTTATTTATTTAATAATAAAAACAAACATCTTATATATACGTTACAGTACACTAGTGGTGTTCTTAACGGCTATATTTTCATAGTGCGCTATATGGAATATGCTAAATTTTTATAGCGTGCTATTTTTGGCGCTATATTATAACGAATGAAATTGTGAATTCCGAACGCGTTGTAGTTGTAAAGTTACCGACGTTATTGAAATTTTTTCGTTATGTTGTGCTACATCATCATAATGCGTTACGTCCACGTTAGATAATTATAAGGTGGTGGGTGAGTTAATAATATAACGTGTTCATAGAGAATAATTATTGTTAGACATCTTTTTGGTTAATTTTATTAAGTTGCTATTAAAATATAATGAACTTCCCTTCATACTTTGCAGGCTTAGGACTGTCTATAATTTTACCTTTTGTATATATTTGAACAAAAATGTATAGAAATGATTAGTAAAATTATAGGCGTATTTAAAAGTTCATTATATGTACATAATTTGATTTATATACAAAATCTTTTATTTACATGTTTTTAATTATTTTTTTTGAATATTTTTTTTTTTTTTTTTGTATTATACATATTTTTATACATCTTTTTACAAAAGTTTTTTTTACATTATTTACATTTTATTTACATTTAAAAATATAATTTGGTTTACTTTCGTTGACGACAAACGAGTTCTTCTGTCACTAATAATGTATCCAGATTTGGAAAAAATACGTTCACATGGAACGGATGTAACCATGATATTGCAGTGCTGAACGAATAATTTAAATAGCGTCGGATACACAAATTGATGTTGTTGCCACCATTTAAAAGGACAGTCATGTCTTTTTATTAAAGCATCAGCCAAATATTTTTGTAATTCGTCTGCAGCTTTTTCTTCGGTTGGTTTGGGCGCGAGGTCAGCATTAGCCGCCAAATCAAAGTCCATCCATAAACTAAAGGAAGGTATCGTGCTGGCATCTTCTGCACAATTATTTAGTTGCGGTGCTGCTATCATGTCTGTCTTAGAAGACGACGGCTCTGACTCTGTTGGTTGCTGGGCCAGCTCCTTTACCATTTTTTCGATTAATGTATTTTTTATTAAATTTCTAGTCTCCTCATTCTTAATGCCTTTTAACTTAAATCTGGGATCAAGTAGAGTAGCCAAAGCAATTGTAATGTTTGATTCGAGATCCCCAAGTCGCCGTATCAGTCCGTCTTTTAATTTTTCGGCCAGATTTTTGACTGGCATATATAGATCTTGATTTTGTGTATAGCTTTCACATATTTTTATGAGGCTTGCAGTCAAAACTATGGCTTTGCTCGCTACCAAATAGTTTTCAGCACTCATTTCATTGGTAGCTTGATAAAAGGGCTTGAGTATCACACATATCTGCTCGATGCATTTCCATTCTTCTAAAGGTATGATTGGCAAAGACACATCTAAATTTGACATGGTGGCTCTTATGGCTTCCTTCAACTCTACAAATCTTTCCAACATTAAATAAACAGAATTCCATCTGGTTGGCACTGATTTTATTACTGTTTTTGGTTGAGCTATATTTTGTTGGGTCATTTGGAACTTTAGTAATTTTTCTTTTGCTATCGAACTTTTCCTGAAGTGGTTTACTATTTTATGTACCTTTACTGTGGTTTCATTTATATGCACCAGTGCATCTTGAACTACAAGATTTAACTTATGAGCAAAACATCCAAAGTGTGTCCACCCATCTTCTTTAAAATATTTAGCTGCACTCTCCATATTAGAGGCATTATCTGTCACGAAAAAATTTACCTTATCGTAAATATTCCACCGACTTAATATAGTTTTTATTTCTCTATATAATCTTAGTCCAGTGTGGTGGCCTTCGAACTCATCACATTGAATCAGTACCGATTTCAATGAGTTATCTGCAATAAAGTGCGCCGTAATTCCCATATAGCTATCCATAGTGCGAGAGGTCCAACAATCAATAGTGATGCACACAGATTTTGCATTAGCGTGCACATATGCCTGCAACTGTTCTAATCTATTTTGATACACTGTTGAAAGTAAATTTACAGACAAAGTTTTTCGGTTAGGTATTTCGTAATTAGGATTCAAGGCATGCGTATATCTACGGAAACCCTCGTCTTCAACAATGGAAAATGGTTGAAAATCGTAGACTATCATTGATAACAGGCACAGATAATTTTTTTTTGAATCAGCTTGTTTAAGTTTTTTAGGCAAATATGCATGCATATTGTGTTGAACAGCGTTGCTATTTGACGGTCTCTTTAAACTGCCACTAAATATATTTCTCCGTTTAGTATTATTGTCTGATCCACCACCAGTACCACCACCAGCACCACACAATTCACTTACAGTTTCCGTCGAAGCAGCAGCAGTAGAACCAACAGCAATCGAACCTGCAGCAGTAGAGCCAGTACCAGTTGTAACGTAGTGTCATATGCATAGATTTATAGCGCGCGCTATTCGTTACAAGGAAATCACGTGCTATTTTTATCAGCTATTCGTTATATTAACCACCACTACAGTACACTACAAACTTAAATTAAGTTTTTCCCGGCACTGATTATTCATCTCATTCTTTGTGGGAGATTACAACAACACATATACATATAAAGACTTAACAAATTATAGAGTCGAAGTATCCTATTAGCTGTCAGCCACTGTGAATGGGCGATCTTTCCGGGGTTTCGCTTGGCTAAACTTACGTCACATTGTCCTTTGCTAACTGCGTCACATATTTCATACAGATAAAGCTGATGTGTACTAAGATCGCTACGTGATTTTGAAATCTCTGGCAATTCACATGCGATGGGTGTAAATTCAACCACTAGAAGATTCTCACCATCCTTTAACGCTTTGCCAATGACACCTGTGAAACTTCTTGGTCCTGTAAAACTACCACTTGATGAGAAAACTCCCATCAAGATGCTCAAACAAATGTCGTAAAAGAAGTTCATTGGCATGCAATAGACACACTACACTAGCCATTGAAGAGGGCAATGAAGACTTATGACTGCAGCCTTGTTTACACTATTGACTGCCGTACCATTGCACCCAATTGCTATTATTCGCTTCAAATCACACTTCAACGTTAAATAAAGGTAAAGTCCTGTGGTCAATGTAAAATATGCCCGATGTATTGCGAGTCCGGTTCTTTTATGAAGGTTATGTGCTCTTCAACAACGGTTTTTCTGCGGTCTTCATATAGCATTGTGTTATCGTTACGGCCATCAAATGATATACAAATCAATGAATCATCGCCATCTAGCACGTTAACTGCAGCCTCTGAACTTCTCGTTTGTGCGCGAGCGCGCCGAATCCTACTACGATCGATAACACTTGACGTGTCACTCTTAGTAACCATACCGATATCTTGCAACGCAGCCGACACAATGGCAGCAGCAGCTTGGTCTCTGGTCACTGGAAATTTACTAGGTCCGGAAACATTAATTGCGGGCACCATCGAGGTGACATTAATAACTGACGAAGTAATTTTGTTTTCCTTCTTTTCTGCTCAGGTTCATCATTTTGTAACGTCATAGAGTTCTCCTTCAATTATTTTTTTTAACTTCTGATCAAACAAAGCTATCTTCTTAAATGTAGCTTTTTTATCTAGGGATCCAATCATCATTCTTCTTTCGCCACGTTGATCGAGCAAAAACTCGTGTTCTTGTTTCGGAATTTTGCGAGTTTTCTCACAAGAACATGTCGACAACGACTTGCACTTACAAAATGCAATGTCAATCGAAACGTCATAGTCTTCTTTATACTTCTGTAGTTTCTTTTTATAATTTTCGTTTTCTTTACTCTTTTGGTAGGATTTCAGAAGGGCGCGATGTTTGTCATGACAGGATCTTATTTTTGACACTATTGTTTTATGTTGTACTATTGGTAAAGAGGCTAGTTTCCAGATGTTTTCGATCTCGGTCGCAACAATATCACAAGTGGCCTGTACTAAATCTTATCGTCCCTTTTCCGCACATCGTGCCACTGTTACAAAAACATAATATTTCATTACATCACTGTAGGTTGGTAGCACATTTTTGGTAATTCACAACCAACACCGAAGAAATGCGACAAATAATTACTTCTTAAACTCATTGTACTATTTTTCACGTTGTCTCTTGTCAAATCAAGCTAGATGATTAATTGCACGAACATCGATGCGCCGCAAACAATCGCCGCATCCCGTCTCACCTGAGATCCCGTGGACACCCGACGAAACGCTCGGCCAATGTTACATTAAATGGTAAAACAATGCGCGATTGGTGGGTCAAACATATGACGCCACAGGCCACACAGTGTAACTTTTTTGCAATTATATCGTAGTGGTACTTGTTCATAAGTGAATAAAGGCATATTTTATGAAAAACAATTTATTTAAAACCATTGTAAATGTCAAGAAATTATACCTTTTTTTCACACATTTCGAAAACTGCGTGCTATGGCTGTACTTCTAATAATATTTCGTATAAATGATAATATACGAGAGGGTTATGTTAGTGTCAGAGCACCTTTTGCGACATCCGCCACTTCAATATTCACGTCCTGCTCCTGGGCGGGACCACCTCAACTTTTGAAGCGCCTGGTAAAAAGGTTAAAGAAATACTTAAACACGACTAGAATAAGAGTAAGGAAAATACAAAATCAAATATGTATATATGTTTATATTTTAGAATGATAAATCATTTTGTTTTTCAAGAAATGTCTTAATTACAAAAAAAAAGGAATTCTCATAAGAGAAACAATCCACTTACTCGTACATGAGAACAACTTAATGAAAAAGGTAGACACCATATTTAAGCAGAAAAAATAAAAAGGATCTGTGACAGTTATGAATTTCAAGATATACCCAAATCATCGACATAACCCAACAATACGGATAACAATTTTTTTTTCAAAAGTAGGTATTAAATATTTTACTATTTCTCATTAATTATTTATGAAAATTAGGCGTATAAAAAACAAGATATTCTGAATACATTAAGTCTATCATCATCAATATTTTTTTTCGTTTAGCTTTTTTAGTGTTTTCGGCGGTTTATTTTTTTATTGTTAAAAAGTTTTATCATACAAATTCATTGTTGAGCTTTAGCTTATATTAATACATCTATCTGCAATTTTTTTTAAATATCAGTTCTCCTAACTCTGCTTTGACTTTCAGCGTAACAGTGCCATTTGGATGGAGTGCCAGATAATCCTGGTACGTATTCTATTGCAGACACTACAGATTACGTGTAATTTTGTTTCAATACTATAATTTATTTATTTATTAAAACTTTATTATTCCACAAAGAACACATATACTTATAACAATTGGCGGACTTAATGCTAAGAGCATTCTTACCAGTCAACCATTGGGAGAAACGGAAAGATAGTTTGGCGCAAAACAGTTAAGGGGGGGAAAAATGTATTACTTATAATGTTGGGTATTTCGTTAATATTTACATTGGTTAATATTTATTTGTAGAAATTTCAAAAACGATTACGATACGATATCAATAACCTTGCTTCATTTTCTACATTACACGAATGCCGTGATGAGCGGGTTTTTTCAGATAATATAGAATTTGCCGATTTTTCTAAACCCGTTTTCAGATTACTTTCTTCTGCCAAGATTAGAATATCAAGTGGAATTAAAGGACAATTTTTTCCCAATTTAAAATCACATACCGAACATGTCTTCACATTTTTTGCACTATAATATTCATTTTACAACAGACCTTCAAAAATTCTTGTTACATTACAACTACAGTCAACAACTTGTATAAGGTTTTGTTTTACAGTTTTAAAGTATTTCGACAAAATTTCCGCTCTCGATCGTAAAACATCCACAGTATCATCTTGATTTGAAATTGCTCTAACTAGTATAGGAAACGGTGATTTTTTACTTTCCAGTAATACTCTTACGCTGCTGTACTCGTTGTAAGCTACTGCTAATGCATGCGCTACAGAATCGAAGTTATCTTGATAGTACAAAATACGTGTGCCTATATTTGACTGACTTATATTTCCATTTGGTAATAACGCCACATATTTTTTGTTATGTTTTGGTTTTAATGTTTCTATTAAAGGTTTTTGTATGTGAATATGGTTTTTATTCCGCCAATTTTCTTCATAGATTGGACTGTTCTGAAATTCTTATTCTTTGTAAAACTAATATCATAATCTTCGGGGTTATTTGATGTCTTTTCTTTTCCCAGATGCAGGTTTTGTTTAAAATGTTCGGTATTACTAAAAGAATAACACTGTGCTGATTTTATTTCACCTGAAATATAGTCAATATCCTTCATGATGATTTCATCTGCACGTCTCAATTCAGTTTTTGTAGTAAATAACTTTCATTGTTACTGCTACTCGGTGGATTATTTGTTTCTTTATAGAATTGTACCATTACATTTGTCCAAAGCGGAAGCCTGTACAGAAGTTTAATGAAAGTATCAAGAAAACTGGTAAACTGGGAAAATAATACATATTTTCAAATCTGTTTCTTCACGAAGATCTGCATACAGCTTTTCGGTTTCTACTACCGAGTGAACCCAATCTAATACATTTTCGCTGTCAAAGATCTCACCCTGATCAATAATGAATTGTTCAGTATTAGCCGTTTCCATTTCAGTTTCCAGATCATTTATTTCTTTCGTGTTCAAATAATTTTTCTTTTGCCTCTTCACATTTAGTTTTTTTATTATCCTCCGTGCATCGATCATATCTATTCACAGATACTATAATTATATTTCGTATTATTTCTTTTGCTTCATAGTAATTCGTAATTTTTTTTAAAAGTAACAGGTTTCTGACTATTATTTTTTACTCGTTTGTCTAACAATTTAAAACATTGGAGTCTATATATACACTTTAGAAAATGAGAAGTGTCCAAGCGCATGAAACACGAAGGAATAATTTTTGTTTGTCCCTCACGCAGCTTAAAGCAGTGATTGATATTCTCTTTATTTGATTCAAATGTTGTCACACACGCATATAAAAAATGTATATATTGTTCATTGTTTGAATTGCTAAAATCATCTGTGTTAAAGGGACGAATGTTTTTTGAGTTTTAAGTACTGGTACGCATAAAAAAAAATGTTTTGCAGTTTATAGTTGAGGAGAATTTATAGGTTTTATTTTTTAAACAATGAACCTGTTGCATCCAGACTTATAGATGTGTAGTGCGCTCGTTAAAATTCATTATAAAACTTTAGTTGCGCTTCGGTCCAATAATAGACGAAAAATCGATGTAGTGAAAATATTTCTACTAACATCATTAAAAGGCGGTGTATAAGCCATAATCCATAACACCATTACAACATTTTTGTGATAATATTTCAAATTTATTCTGCTTTTCATATTCTGCAAAGTTTTCAGATCAGGCACAAAAGGCTCTTGCGTTTCCTTTTCGGCGAATGCAGAATGTACCAATTTATTTCTCAATACAAAAGGATATTGAATTTTTCTTTCTTGAATTTCGTTATTCAAATTTTTTTGATAGGATCATGTAACAGCCGGGCATCTACATTTATCATTGTGCAACGAACAGACACTCAATCATCTTTTTTCTCAGTCTGGATTGCATTTTACCATAACACTTTTTACAGTGACCCCTGATTATTACACCATAATTGTTCCTTGCTGAATTAATTTTAAAGATCCACGAGCACCGATTTAAAGTTGTGTTCCAAATGTGCTCTCTAATAATGTCGGTCCATTTGTCTTTTGGCAATCTTCGTCTATTACGCGTACGAATCGTTGGTTTGTTCTTGTCATTTCGAACTTCATAATAAATCTCCGGTTGAATTTCTGCCCACTCTTCAGTAGATAAAACAAAAGAAACCAAATTTTCGCCATTGTCACTGTCTACCTCACTTGTACCATCAATGTCGTCACCAGTACACTCACTGCTACTGCAACTTACATTGTCACTACTGTTCTTGTCATTAATATTTTTTTCACTATTATATTTGACACTTTCGGAAAAATAAAGAAAGTTCCGTTTTGCCGAAAAGTACAATGCGTAAGGCGACATACGAGCACATAATGTCCCACTGATATCTTAATACACAGAACTGCATGAATTTGGTGCGGGTGATAATAACGCTTGTCGTCGATCGGCCCGTCGTCACGCCACGCCGGGTTAAAGGGCTGCGGCGGGAGGTTGGACCCGCGTGAAACAACTTGGGGCCGCCGTGTGGCACGCAGCCCGCGGGGCCAGGAGCTGCGCCCTGCGGTGGGTGCGGTGGGAAACAGCGCCAGCAGGCGCCGTTAAAACGAAAGCCGCGTGCGCGCGGCGGCACGTGGGCACACGGCGGCCTCGCACCCGTAGGGGCGGCGATAGGAATTCTTCTTACACGGCGATCTTCGGCGTCCGCTAAGACTTATACTAAATACAAATACGACGGGGCGTAAAATACGGTGAAGGGAATCAACCAAAAATCCCCATTACAATACATCATGTATTATATTTCAGAGTACCAAAAATCACCCAGCCGTAGCCGCTAGGCGACTCGGCGAAGAAGACCCTTTTCGTCTGGCTCGAACTTCGCACTTTTCCAAAACGTTCTGTTTTACACGCTTGCGTCATACGTCAAACCAATTTACAAGTTTTCCAAATCGAAGGGCGCTTGGGCGAAATAGATATTCATCAATATTTATTATACTATAGGAAGGCAATATTATTGTCTAATAATAAATAAAATTCTAAATTATAACGGGATTCCGTATTTTGTTATGCTGGCCAATTCCGACCGAACTAGGTGGAACGAAACGTCACCGGCCGTCAAATCCGCAACAACGTCAGATTGTTTTGGCCACCGCTATATGTTTTTGTTTCTTTAGAAATTTTAGTGAAAGTATCTAAAAATACAATGAATTGTTGGTTTGAATAATCAAAATGCGTTATGACGAATGATCTGGTGTATATATAGATTGTCGCGTTCCTGCCATTGGAGACTTTGCAATCCTCGTATGAAGTTTGAGCAAGATCAACTATGTGTTTAGTGCTAATGTTCCAAAATGAAACGAGATGAGAGGGCTGATGCCTCAATGTAACAAAAGCCTAGCACGCAGTTCAATCACCTATGTAAGTAACATGCAAATTTAAATAATCTGAAATAACCATTGTGCTAAATGTTGACAAACATGTGAATTCGTTCATTTAACTAGGTAATTAAGGAAAGTTTTTCTTATTTGTAAATTGACGTTTTGAAGAAAATGCTGCAGTGGAGTTTGTGGCGCCGCTTCTTCTCCACTTGCGCTTTGGAAGTGGTGGTAAACTTAATATAAGTAAATTGACGTCAATAAGTGATATTTATATCCTATATTGAAAAAAAAAAAATATCTGCTAGATTGTCTAAAACATGACATTCAAAGATGCATAAAACCCTACATCTTACCTATCTATAAAAAAAATATGTAGTTATCACTACAAGGTTGGAAGTGGTACGGGGTCATTCCTGCAGAATTAAGAAGCTTCCAAACTGCAAACTGGCTAACATTAAATCGGCGAGCTACATCGTAGGTACTAGCTCTGGGATCATTTTCAAAAAATGCAATAATCTCGTCTTCAATGTCGATTTCTGCCGTACAGGCGTTGAGCACCCCGAAGGTTTTCTCCACTTTGGATGTAGACCCGTACCATTTCATAAAACTCGCGATTTGAGTAGCCTGACATTGTTCCGGTATTTTCGCGCGCGGATGAAACCTAATTGGATATCGCTGCGGCGCCTGCGATACGTAGGAATTTTAATAGTGACTGATTTTTGACTAATGCCGCCTAATGGGCTAGTGAAATGCCTGGCGGCAAGCGCAGTGTGGCCATAATTTTTAATTCTTGGGATAAGTATGATAGAAAAATATAATAAAAAAAAGTATTTAGTTATCGATGCACGTATGTTCTATTATAGATACTGAATCACCAAAAAAAAATTTGCGCACTGAATTAAAAGTTTTCCTGCATATACATTTAATATACATTTTTATGATGTCATAAATTAACTTGAACAACTTTCAGGAAGGGCATTGTCTTGGTGGGCCCGCTGGTGAGTATGCTCTTCAGCGGGCCCACTTTAATTTATTTTTTACAACGAATTTATAGATTCGTATACATCTCTTTCGTGCTTATTAAAATTACAACAGTTGAAGTGGCCCAGGAGCAGGACGTAAAAAAAGATATTTTTTTTAGTTTAAAGTCAATTAGTTTTGACTCTTTCAAAATACTTTGTACAAAAAGACAAACACTTGGATGTTTAGGAATTTTCTGATTGAGTCTATGGTGCCACCCGTTAACAATATTTATGGTGCGGTATCTTGTTTTTGAACAACTCAAAACATCCATAGAAAACTTTGAAATCCATTGTTTTTGGAAATACGATTTGATTTACTCAGTTCATCTCTGTGAGGAATCGTATCCCTGTACTTATCCTATCAGGCGTTTGACTATTATCATCACTGGGGCTGATTAGGGCCAATATTTTCCCCCCTCAGCTAAAAGACATAGTAGATAGTATGTTTATCCAACCGTCTAAAAACCAAATAATTAATAATTATAACGTCATAACATAACATATTTATACCAGGATTTCAGTTTCAACAATGGTTTTTTACAAAATGTGTCGTTTAGGAATTTATAAACATTAAATTTCTTATTGTTTATAACGTATTAAGTAGAAATTAACTACACGAAACAACTTTTTGATTTTTTCAATAACGACACAACACTAAATGTGACCTACAATATAAGTACAAAGTTTTATTTAAACAATGTCACAATCAAAAATATTTATTGAATTTTTGCTTCCCTTTTCTAAAAGATAGTCTTATAACAAATTATGACGCCCTTTTACTGAACTAGTACGTGTCCTCGCTTCGTCAAGATCGTGGCAACTGAAATAAGACGATGTCGAAAAAAGAGCCGTGTTCGAACGAGATAGAACGACATAACTTTTCTCTCTCCCTCATTCAACGGTTTGGCTTTATGCCGTTTTTGTATTAATTAAGTAAATACTCGTAATTCGCATTTTTTTATACATAACATACTCAAATCAATTTTATATATAACTCAAAATTGCCATTATTTGAGATGTGACGTCCTTCTTGCAAATGAGCGATATATCTCAAATTTATATGCAAATCCTTAAAGAATACACAAAACATACAGTTTGAAGCCCCACTTTGGGGCTTATTATATGCAAGTATTGTTTGAGGAAGTGTGCAACTTTAAATGTTTGTTTATCTATGCAAAGTCGCTGTTCCATACATGGGTTCTGTTACGGAGCGGGTCTTTAGTTAGTTTAAAAAAAAAACTATTTTAATTCTAACTAAAAGAACTTTAATCGAAAATTAAAGAAAGCAAAGAAAAAGGACATAGAAACGTCTTTACCCGACGGAGGTCAAATCCAATCTGAATAAAGTAAAATATTAATTTAACATGAGTTTCCTATTGCATTGACAACAATTCAATTGGAAAGTCAGCACTTTTTTTTTATATTTTATCTAGTGTTAATCTCGACATAACAGTTCCATGGCAACTAATGAAAATCTATTAATCAATTCGTCAAAAACAGGACGTACTTTGAATAGACGAGCATGGCCTTGCTCACAAACTGCCTTTTAGGTGATATAAGACTATCAAAAATAAAGAAAAACTCCTGTAATTTTTTGTCATCGCATGTCGAATTAATCAATTTTCCTTCTTAAAAATAATTTATTCGTAACGCAGTAGAAGCGTATTAAATAATAAGTAAAACATCGCGTAGCAAATTAGCAGTTTCCTTTATTCAGACAGTTTTCTCACACGACCCATGTAAAACATCTCAGTCATAGAGCTTACTATAAAACCTCAACAAATTATTATTAAAATGTAATGACATGTCAAGTGTTCATTCTTAATTCATATTTTGGTGACCAATATGACCCAGCTAGGGCAATATCTCTCCATTCTCTTTGATTTTCCAGCTCCATTTCTCTTAAGCGGTTCTGCTCCTGTTGGAGTTGCACCAGTGTTGCTGTATCCTTAATTCCTTCCATTCGCGATCACAGTTAATAAAATTCTGTGCAGCCTCTTCGGAGCGTGCCGGTCTCATCAAACGCCTAGGTGATCTCCTCCTAGGTCTTCTAGACCCTTGAAGCCTCTGGGGAGATCCACTTTGAGGGGAACGCTGACGCAAAGCCTGTCCCGATATTGCAGGTTGTTCTGCAAACAGGAGAGGGGTTGACCGTAGTCCTCAGAATACAGAACAAACCAGAAGTAGCCTACGGCCGATAATCTATGGCGCTCGCCGTGTCTAAAAACAATTCGCAACTCCTCGCATTCCTCATACTTCCCACCCGTACAGTATTGCTACCTTAGAGAGAGTTTGCTTCTTTTAGGGTAAATTTAAAATCATGTTTTAAAATTAAATGGTTTTGTGTCACTATTACAGTTATACTTTTAGATAAATATGAATATACTGTTATGCATAAAAAACGCTTTAGTGAAATAAAACACGGAATTTCTAAAAAAATATGTCTTTATTTATGTGCCTTTTTGTTGTATTAATTTTTTATAATATTGCCGTTTTGATGCTGAGGTAATCAATACATTTTTACATTTTGATAAATGATGTAGTCGTATATGTAAATATTTTACTATTACGGCTCTTATGAGATTATTTCAATGCATGCATGTACCCTTAACAACTGCAAAAATGTTGTATTTTCCTACAAATTGTTTAAAAATTGATAGAACAATTGCAAAATATAACCGATAAGTTTATGAAAATACAGAACATCAGTTGCTAACATTGATTCTATACAAAATTTACATGTATGTATGTATGTATGTAAAAATCTTTATTGTACACAAAGAACATAGTATTAGAATACAGGTTACAACAAAAGGCGGACTTATCCCAAATAGGGATCTCTTCCAGTCAACCAAACTAACATAGGACATAGACATATGGGCACAGAAGAGGGCACAACACGCAAAGAAATCTTAAGTGCATAGACTTACATCTAACATACAAATTCAAATACACATAAAAACAGTAAGCTCAGCTCAAGTCCGAACGTTCGTAGTATTCCCTAACCCGAGATTTAAAAGAGTGAGAAAACAGCTCTTTTATCTCCAAAGGAAGCTTGTTCCAGAGATTTGCAGCGAGAATTGAGAAGGAGTTGGCGTAACACTGTGAGGAGTATACTATACAGGTATGTTCAACTTTAGGTGGTGAGATGCTCGCAGACGGGGATCAAGATCCCGGAAGGAGAAATTTGATCTGAGATATTCAGGGGAAGAAGGATTAAACAAGACATTATAAAGAAAAGAGACAGTATGTAGTTTACGACGTATCCGTATTGGCAACCAGTTCAGACGCTTGCGAAACTCGGAGATATGGTCATATTTCCTTAGCCCAAATACGTAACGAATGCACGAGTTCTGTAGTCGCTCTAGTTTAGCAGTGAGTTCGTCTGTAAGGTCCAGGAACGCGACATCAGCATAATCCAGAACAGGTATAAGGAGCGAGCGAGCCAATAGTGCTTTAGTATCAGTGGGCAGAAAATTTTGCAAACGTCTTAAGGAGTGCAAAGATACAAAGATTCTTCGGCTCAGCTCATTGATATGAGGAGACCATGATAGTGTTTCGTCCACAACAATACCCAAATTGTTAACTTTAGATGAGAAAGGAATTATGTTATTGTTTAGGACTACAGAAGGAAAGGGCGTGGATTTAAATTTTGAAATAAAATAGGGACTTCCAATTACAATTGCTTGTTATTGCTAAATTACATTTTATTGATTTGGACAAATAATGAGCTACACAACCTGATATATAACCTACAATGTACTTCGACAAATCAAGAAGCTGAGGAAGTTCAGAACATAATAATTTTGCTATGCTGCCGCCATTATCTTCAACAGGAAGTGTTTGATCTAGGTTGAAGAGCTCACCATTATCTTCGAATCTTTGCGAAGTCATAGCTTTAGTTGATGAAGAACAATTTAATATTCCTATGTTTTCAAGTGGTATGCAAGTTCCGTTGTTGGAAGCTTTAAGTTCTAAATGACATAAAACCTTCTTATGCCTTCAAATTGTAAAACTCCAGATGGTCTTGGCTACATTTGTATGTTGGAATAAATACAAGCCAATTATTGGACACAATTTAACTCTGATTTTCAAACTCTCAATGCAAAGAATTAAACCCAGGAAACCCGTACCGGCAACTACATTCTAAGACTGGTTTATAATTTTTCATTATAACCTGCACTTTTCTACCGTCTTTGGTAATTTTTCTTTTGACCACATTCTTAATTTTTATTTTTTAAATATAGGTTTTCATTTTATCTAAAAAATTAAATCTTTGTTACGACTGTTCAAAACTTAAAATCAAATGTTTCGATGGCTTTAAAATTTTCAAATGTATGCTATTTGGCATCTTCGCGACAAAATTTTAGGGCTGTAGTTACACTATTACTTAGCACTTGGCTAGCTAATTTAACTTTCATAATATTGTTACGGAACATTATATGTCTACGTGTAAGTTTATTAGCAGTATGAAGTCCTTCATTTTCTTGAAGTTTGTTGAACTCGCATATTAGGTTCCAGTTGATTTCTTCTTCGTTCTCATCTAGAAATGTTCTTTTGGACTCGAAATGATTTCTGACTAGTTTTATCATGTGAACAGAGTCTAAAAATATAGCTACGTCAGAGTCATCGACTGGGTGTTTAAAGGTAGTCTTTATTACACTATTATGATCAATTTTACATCCTAATTGCTTCATCACCGTTATATTAGTTGAATGACCATCACATGTAAGGGACACAGCTTAAACGCCAGCTTTATGGCATTTAATAAGGCATAATTTTATTAAATTAACTTTTTGCTTAGCGTTTAAGCCATGGTCCAAGAAGTATCCCAAAGGTAATTTAAAATTGCCGTTAACAGCATTTAACAAAAAGATGTACGCTTCCGAGGCTAAGGTTTGGCATTCAGATGAACCAGTTCCCATGTCGACATATCCATAATTCTTTTTTCCATCCCATAAACTTTGACGTCTGATCGACATCTCATCTGCAATTAGCGCACAGATAATTTTGTGTTCAGATGTTTTTGCCTTTTCCTTCAAAGCCTCGAAAGATTCATCAGAGAATCCAGGTTCTCCCTTTATATTAGAGTACCATTTCGACAAAGTTTTTGGATTGGCAAGTAAGTTGGCAAGTATCAAAAATTACTCTTACGTACTTATAGGCACGAGGCGAAATAAAATTTAATGTTAAACAGAACTTTTTGATTTTGGTAGCGTATTTAATTTTTTTTTTGTTTTGAACGTTATATTTTGTAAAAGTTATTAAAAAAATCGGCTGCCACAACATCTTTTGAAAGAAGGTTATAAACATCGTCGTTGACGTAACGATTGTTCTTTAAATTCCTTAGTATATTTTGCAAAGACTCATTTCTTTTTATTAGACGTCTGTTCTTTTGTTGCAATGTTTTAATTTTACGGACATATTTCTCACAAAATTATTGCTTACGACAGGGCTTTGAATATTTTTAATTTTTAATTTTATTTTAAATAGACTCCAAATCAAAGACAGGTACATCACCAATCTGCGAATATGGTTGTGAAGGAGATGATGTTAATTTTTTAGCCTGAAATTAAAAACCATCATCAAACATATTTTATACTGACCTCATGATTTCTTAAAATTAAACTGAGCAGTAAGTATAGTGTACAGTTTTAGCGTAGGTGTAGGTATAGCGAAAGTATAATTGCGTAGATCTATTTTAGGCATGTCACCGTAACATTATTAAATAAATAATTACCTACTAAATAATTTGAGTATAAATAATTACATAACGTACATTTATCATCAGAGTCGAAGGTCCAGCTGAAAGTTCGCCTATGTAGGCCCCCGGTAGTTCTGTTACCATGGCCGTATCCTGGAATTAAAAAATATTATTATTAAACTACTTAAAATCTTAGCACATTTTAATAACAGTAATGTTAATTTTATTGTTCTATGCAATAAATAAAATTTACTTAATTTTCTTTTACAAATCTTGTCAAAACCAACTGCTACAAAACAATTGCAATAATTCATGCGCACATCATTATCATCAGGGAAACGTCCGGTTATAGATATATCCATCTCGTCCTCTTCTGATATTGTGGCCGCTTGCTGAAACATAAAATAATCAGGTATATTTTGCATTCTACTATAACATAAATGTCAAAATTTGTAAATTTGTTTGTTTGTTACTTAATAACTCTTAAACGCTGAACTTCTGACTGACACTGAACGCTGAAATTTATTTACAATTACAACTATGTGTACATTTATTTTTATTATTACTTTTAAGAAAAAAGTGATTTGTCCGTATCTTTACCTTATTTGGAACAGATCCTTTGCGCAATTTTCTGAAACCACACTTTGTCACATAAAAACAATCCTCTTCAAAATGGTTAGAACAAATGGAAACCTTCTAAGGTTTCCATTTGTTCTCATCTAATCGAGCTCTTCTTATAATTGTGGTCCACATTTCTCTAATAATTTCATCAGTTTAATAATTAGAATAAATGTAAAATAACAGGTAATAATTTTATTTATTAAAGTCACTATATTTACACTACAATATCTCAATTTAAACAGAAGTTCATATCATAAATACTTTGACATTAAATAAATGAATATGTATATATATTTATGTAGGGACTTTTCAAAATTTAGATAAAACAGCGTGATTCGGGAAAAACAACTTTTATTTGACGCACACCATCGGTACATTCTTGTGCAATCATCTTCAGACTATACTTCAAACTAAAAACTAACCATCATCTGTCAAAACATCTAATTTGACATTGACAACCAAATGTAAGAAAAATAACAAAAAACGGCTTTTAAAAATAGTAATTTATCCGACATTTATATATAAATAAATATATTTTATAATAAAATCAATCTTTAAATTATTTACACGCATTTGTAAATTTTTTACAACCTTTCAAAAAAATTAATCCGTACTTTCGTAGGGGAAATTTCCAGCAAAGTTGGCAACATTGACAAAATTTACTCGCCCAAATTGTTTACATTTTGAACAAGAAAAATAATTCATTATTTAAATAAAATGAGATGTGTATGCGCTACTTACACATGTAATGTAATCCTATCTTGTTTTTTCATTCTTCCAACTGCATTCTTGCAGGTGGGAACAGCACAAGACGGCATTATTAAATAAAAACTGACAGTATTTTTCACACCTACGTCACACGGTGGCCACAGATAGACTAATCATCATAATGCCAAACTACACTCATTGAGACTAGTTTGTCAACTTCGGCTAAAGGCTGATTTACATTTCAATAAGTACAGTAGCGAGTTGAGAAATCAGTCAGTTAAGTATTAAGTTGCAAGTATTAAGTGGCGTCTAAACGTAGGCGAGTATAGTAGTCATAAGTTGCTGTTCTGAGAATAGGATTAGTCGCGTCGGTTGTTTTTCCCCTCCAAGACAGCAGTTTTAATCCAGAAAATGGATGTTGAGTTAGTAAATACAAATTTACGTGCTATAATAAGTGATATAGTATTAATAATTTTACAACACATTGAAGATGAAATAGTAATAGAAATTAATAGACCCATACGAATATGGGAAAGAAAGTGGATAGCCAGAACGTGGTGTCAGCAGTAACCTTCTAATGGAATTGTCTGAAGAAGTTTATTAATTATTAGTTTATTAGTTTAATTGTTAAGTTCAACTCATGAAAGAGCCCTGCGTTCTTCAAATAAGTTAACTCTCGCCACTCCTTCTCACCGTACTGGGTTCTACTCCAACTCTTTCGCCGTTACGGCTGTCAGACTCTGGAACGCGCTTCCCGAATCTATTAGGAGTGCCTCTAGCCGCGATGGTTTCAAAGCTCTGGTATTCGGACATTTTCTCGCTCAGCAAAGCAACTGATTAAATGTAATTAACCATACTTGGTTTAATGATGTATATTGCATCTGTATTTTATGTAACATTATATTATATGAATTTACTATATGTTTATGTATATATATATATATATTATTTGTATAGGTATATGTATTGTTTATGTATGTTTATTGTATTATAAAATATATGGTTGTGTAGGTTTATTCGTATAAGTATAGATTTTACAAGCCGTTCCCGTGGTATTTTCTGTACACCCACATTTAAGCTCTCTGCTATACCCAAAGGTTGACTGTTAGATAATGCTTTTAGCATTAAGTCCGCCTATTGTGCTTTACAAATTGTAATTTGTACAATGAAGGTTAAATAAATAAAAATAAATAAATAAATAAGAAGACACAGATGAATACAGATATGCTCTACGAATGAGTGAGCCTTCATTTCTATTTTTATTAGACAAAATTATGCCTACGATTCAGAGGTCGGATACGTTCATGAGATGTGCTTTACCCGCAAAATTGAAATTAGAAATTATATGTAAATTTAATTCTTTAATTTTACATTTCAATTTACATATAAAACTAAATAAAAACTAAGACCTAATATGAAAAAAAAACCTAAATAAAAACTAATTAAAATCTAATGTTTGCCCTTGCGGCATGGTGCCAAGAACTCCGGCAGCATTCCCGCGCTGGATGGCGATTGCTATCCTTTGCGCAAGGAATGAACCGGCCCTCTTGTCACCAGTGGCATCGACAAGTTTTGGGGCCAGGATTTTAATAAAAAAAATTTATTGCAGGACCCCACGGCCCGAAAGTTTCAACACCAAGCGGAACAAATATATAGTCACAAGTCAGTGACTCATATTTGCGCCGCTTGGCGTCTTCCGCAGCCTCCGCCGCGGCTCCAGCCCTTGAAACTGTCCCCCTAAGACGGGAAGGGGCTACAGTATCGACACAAGTGGCGTCCCATACTAGAGCCCTTCCCCGCCCCCAGGGGACTAATGTCAGGCCATCGGGACGCTTGCCATCGTCCCGAAATATACCCACTGGTTACAAAGTACTGGGTATATGGACGGTGGCGAGCGCCCTTTTAATAATATCGTTCAAAGAGCCGTGGCGGAAGAACCTGCCTACACTGCGTTGACAGTGTAGCCCGTGGAGTCCTTGCCTGTCGACGTCCGTGCCGCAAGGACAACGGTGGCGTTCGACAATGGCAGCTCCCAGCCTTAATCCGATAGCGATTCGAAAACTGCCATTGTCGAAGAGTGTTCCGAGGTTGACAGCGGGAAGTGCGTGTAGCCATTGCCCCGATTCCGGCTCCGAGACAGCAAGTAGCCTTGCGCGGTCTTGATCACTGATGCAATTTTGAGTCAGAATATTATAGTCTCTCTGCACCAACGGACCATCCCAAAGTTTCTGGCGGTTTGATGCCTCTGGGATTTTTTCGTTAGGGCAGAGAGCCCTCCAGGCTTCAATCGCGTCAGTAGCACAGTGTATGTCAACCATCGTATCATTTAAAAAATTTCCACATAAATTCGATACACTGTGCACAGACGACAGAAAAGCCGGGAGGGCGACGCTAGAGATTTTTCTAATGCCGATGCCACCAGATCTGATTGGTAAACAAGCTTGACACCAGGCATTAATCTCGAGTTTTATATTTAGATTTTTTTCCAGAGCTATTTTGAGAGTGGCATCTAAATTTTTTAAAATATCGGTATGTTTCCAAATTGGGCAGGCTCTGAGGATATAGGTAAATTTTGGGACAAAAAGACAATATTTTAAAATGGTATATGCTATGTGAGAATTTAAAAGGCCCAATCTGGTAATATTTTCTGAAAACAAATAAGATTTATGTTCTAGAAGAGGCCTAACACTTTCTTCAAGTAACGGTGACCCAAGGAGGTGAAGCGTATCGTTTCTTAAAATTTTTATTTCCGGTGCTACTGATTTGAAAGACTGAATTATTAAATTCCTTTCTTCGGTGTTGAATTTATTAGACACATATAGCTCACATTTTTCCACATTGAGCTCTAAATTAATTTTCTGAAAGTGTGTAATAATCCTAACAAAATCGTTTTTCACTGTCCCCACTTTACCTCCTAGAGTTCCGTCGTCTAGGTACCAGACATTTAATTTTGAATTTAAATTTGATATGATGGGATGAATTGCTAAGCTAAAAAGAGCTGGACCTAGAGGGTCTCCTTGCTGAACACCTTCTTCTGATGAAATTTCCGTGCTATCGAAAAATAATTTTGTTGGGGAACTGTAAGATTGCCAAATGTATTTGTAAATTTCAGGCGTATGGATATGGGCTTCGTTCAGCAAGGTTGACCTATCGATACTATTAAAAGCATTTTTCACATCAATTTTGAGCAGCACGTCCGCCTCGCAATCTTTTGATAAAAAAGTGCGAACCGAATGCACTGCTGCTTCAGCACCTCCACGACTTCCAAATCCTAATTGAATGGGTTGAAAATGGTTCCTTAATTTTGAAGAAATTTTTTTGCAGGCTAACTTTGATGCAAGCCTGCGTAAAGTGCATCCAATGGCGATGGGGCGCACACCTCCGCCCTTCTTGTTAAAGGCGCAAAGGCGCGCCCCAAAGAAAAGTTTTTTGAAATCATCTGAAATATGCCCAGAAAATAGAAAATTACAAAATTTAGATATGTCATTCAGCAATGTCCTACCGGAGTCACCTGCGGATACACCTACCAAATCTTTTAGGTATTGAGGCGTTAGTCCGTCGATGCCGCCGGCAGATCCATTGGGGAATGACATAATGGCGTCTAAAGTGTCTTCTACTGTGAACATTGAGATAGACTGAGCCGAAGAAAGAGGATTTGGTGGTGTAGAGGTTGAAGAGGCCGAGGGATGTTTATCGCGAAGGCTTGTTAATGTCTCGGTATCATTGGGAGCTAGAGTGTCGTCTGAAAAAAGTATTTTAGCTGCATTTCGTAAATCACCATCCATTGCCTTATTTTCTACCGATTTTAATATGTTGTATGGTTTCAGTTTAATTTTAGTTTTATCAGAAAAGTTTTGTAACGGATTTGACGTACAGTTTGCTTTTAATGATGATGTTAGAGATTTATTACTATTGGATGGGACATGAAAATGGTTGTAAGGAAATGTTAATACGTTTTGCCATGATTCTGGATTTATAAGTTGATTTTCTATACAGGTTTGTAAGACAATGGACAGTGATTTTGCTAAAGACACTCTAGCTCCTCTAGGGATTCTTTTTATGATAGGTACGTTCGAATGTAGATAGCTGAGGTACTGAGCAAAGGGTAAATTAGAATTTTGAACAGGATTGTGCACAATTGTAGAAACAGGTTGCGAATAATGGGAGTTATTCGCATTTTTATGAAATTTTCCTACATGTATGCTAAGGCCACGACGCCCTTTGAAGCGGCGACCATCGGAACACTGTGCACAAGTAAAAAAATCATCTTGTGTTATGAGGTTGAGCTTAGATTCCTGGCTGCTTTGTTGCGATGGAGGCGTAAATACTGCTGTGTCTTCTTTTGGCCGCCTTCTACGCCGTGTAGGCTGCGGAGGCGGAGGTGGCCTAGGTGAGGATAAATCATCTGCGGTTATGTAACCATCTGTATATTCTTCTATGGAAATATTAGCATCATTCATTTACTCTAAATGATTTCCGTTATGTATGATTGTTCACTATTGTATTTGTAGTTAGGTGTGCTGAAAAATAATATATAAACAAACTTTGACGTTTCTGTCAAAGGATGGCAGAGACTGTCTGCGGAGCCCTGAGAGTGCAGCGGTTTGGTAGGTACTTATTGGACTTCGTCTATGGATGTTGAGTGTTGTGAATTTACTTCTTTACTTATAACTATGTTGTATTTCTGAATTTTTAATTAAATTTTATTACTGCAGAAAATTTTATGTCATGTCAATTATTGACAGTTTTTTACTTCTTAAAATTATATTGTACATGCTTGCTAATGGAACTAGTTTGCGTACTTTAGCGCACATGTTCAGCTAAAGCTAGTATATCTAACATGATTCCTGAAGTATGTGACGCAATTTACAGAGCACTCGAGGATTATATACGGGTAAGAAATAAAAAACCTATTACCTATGTGAATTAATTATTTATTTAAAAAAACCCAACAAACACACAACAATTATATGAATAGAACTTGGACATTTAAGAACTTAAGTCAGTCATTTGTAATTGTGTTGAAAATAGCCAATTCCAATATATCGCCTTGTGGTTCATTGGATTGATCTTCTATAGATTCATTATAATTGTCCAAAACCAAGCTATTCATAACCACTGGTGAGGGTATATTATATGTTGCTGGTGACGCTGCTGGAGAAGGATGAGCTTGAAGATTTATTGTAGAATCATTGTCTAACGAAACTCGAGCGGAAACGGAGCTATTTACCGTTGGTGAAGGTGAAGAAATATATGTTGTTAAAGACGGAGGAGAAGGGGAATAAGCTTGTAGGTTTGAAGGGTTCGATATAGCATGCATACGAAGGGATGATAAATAATTTTACATATGTGATTGCGCTGGTAATGCCAGTATAACAGGCATAGCATTTAATTGTGCAGCGACACTCCTCCCAAAAATATCAAACTCGTTTTCGTTATTTGCCGTTGGGGTTTGAACCATCTCTTTAACAGCTTTGACTTTGTTCACCAAGCTTTCTATGCATTTTATGTTTCTCTTGCGGCTATACACAGGTTTCTTAGCAGCTTCTTTTTCTTCTGTAATGGGAGTATCTTGAGAATCTTTGCTAGATCCTGGAACTTCTTGGCCGCTAGATTCGTCGACAGGTGAAGTTATCCCTTCCACTGCAGCCTCCGAGGAGTTCTGAAAATAATACAAATACTATATTTGGTTTCAGGTTCCTAGCGATGAAAACCAGTAGAAAAAAATTGCAGATGGTTTTAAAAATACATTGAACTTTCCCAGATGTTGTAGCGCTATCGATGGAAAGCATATTGTAATAAAAGCGCCCTTTGAAGCAGGAAGCTATTACTATAATTACAAACATCAAAATAGCATAGTGCTCATGGCCGTGGATGACGATGACTACAACTTTTCATATATCGACGTTGTTTGCAACGGCAGAGTATCCGATGGAGGCGTGTTTCAAAGATGTAGCATCAGCAATCGATTGGAAAGTATGCTACCAGCAAACCACTGTATTTTGGGAGATAATGCTTTTCCGTTGAAAACTTATTTAATGAAGCCTTATGGCGAAAGCGGTAATATGACCACTGCTCAGAAAGTATTCAACTACAGACTTTCTCGAGCTCGTCGTATAGTTGAAAATGCATTCGGTATTCTAGTTAGTCGTTTTAGAATATTTGAAAAGCCTTTACCATTTCATCCCGACAAAGTTGTAAAAATTGTAAAAGCTTGCTGTGCTTTACATAACTGGCTCAGGTTTTTAAAAAATGTGGATGACTCTGTTACAATCGACGAAGAAGACATCAACACTGGCGAAATAAAACTTGGTAATTGGAGAGATGTGCCAAGCAATGGTCTCATGCCATTACCTAGAAGCAGTACCAATCATTCCGCAGAGAGGACCCGTATGGTGCGCTTTTGTCGTTCAAACGACAATAACAACTTAATTCGCCGATGAAGCAAGTTAACTCGCTACTGTACTTATTGAAATGTAAATCAACCTTAAGAGCGCGTTCGTGGTTTCTGGTTTGTTCTGTATTCTGAGTCGTAGTCATAATATCTTCCCTTCCTGGAACAAAACACAAGATTAGATTCATTTATTGGTTTGTTAAATTTGAGGAGCTCGATGGCCGATAAATAGGTTCTAAAATAAAATTTAGCATTAAAAAGTAATTAAATAAAATCCCCAAAAAAAAAATTACCTTCTACGAGTATGTTGTAATTAGTTAGTGTGGCATAGAGAGAGGGAGAAAGAACTTTGAAAAAAAATTGTATTATCAAATTATTTATAGACACGTTAAATAGAATAGCTTAGTCTATGTGACTTACTTTCTTTAACTCGTGAAACAATTATTACTGGTTCAGTGTGGCCACTGGGCCCAGTTTGAACATCCTGTAAATGAAGTACCTATTTAAATAACAAGTATACCTAATGTAAAATCCTTTTGAAATTTTGATTGTGAACATTTGTGTCAGAGTATTTAAAACCTGCAACATAGTATTTCACAAAATTATATCTTTTGTTAAATTATGATTGCAAAAAATACATTTTTGCAAACAAATTAATACTTAAAGATGTATTGTACACATCATGTAGACCTCGCTTCGCTCGGTCTACATGATGACCAGAATCCCCAATTATATTTGTTTAACCCCACTAATTATAAATTATTTTTATGATGAATTTGACTTTCATCTTATATCTAATTTTAGGAAATGTCTGTATAAAAAGATGTCTGTATTAAATTCTATCAAGTCTTGTGTAACATAACATATTAACTCGATAACTGTAATCAGTTATCGAGAATATAAAAAAAAAATAGATGACTAAACAAAAAATATTCAAGAGCAAAACGGGCGCGCGCTTTTCGAGCCTTCCTCGAGGTCGATTTTGGCTTTCGGTTTTGAAGGAGAGGCTCTCAAGCGCGCTTCCCGTTGTTTGTGTTATTTCATTTATATTCGGGAAGAGGGAAGACGTCACACAGGCAGGATCTGATTGGGGGCAGTTCCGACCGTTAGCAACATTCCCTCGCTCTGTTCGCTTTGCAATGTAACTGTGCCCCAATTGTGCCGTAACACCACAGATAACAAAGCATCGCTACTAGGAGTCCCAACATTATCGCCTAAAATTTTATATATATATCGTCTCAAGCAAAAAACTTTAACATCGCGATGCAGAAAAGCTACTTTATGAGCACAATTACAATCTTGATAGATGGTATGAAATATTATAAACATAAGGCATGTATTCCCTTGCACTAAATGCATGAGATAAAATTGCACATGTGACGTGACTGTGACGCGACGTCGCTCAGAGTTCACGTCATAGCACGTCACGATCGCCCGTCATCTAGCGACAAATAAGGAGCTGTATGCTACTCAATTAAAACTTTGTATTAGTACCTATCTAATTCTTTAAAAACTAAAAATCCGTCCTGTATAAAAAGAAAGTTAACGTTAAAAGATATTAAATAATAAAGAATATTACAAACATAAACACAAGATACGAGCGAAAAACATAACCCTTTTCTCACAGTCGGGTAAAATAAATGCGCGCATCAATATGCTATGTACACAACAAAAGATTTTAACTTTAGTTTTACGAAATTTTATGATTTCTAGTTAGCCCAAATTAAATAACTTGATTTACAATCGTCACACTGGCAGAAACCAATGTTAAAATAAGCATTTTAAGACCTCTCTTAGTTGAATCGTTTTCCATCAATTAGATTTACTCATAAGTACATATGTTGACCATATTAAAATTGAATCTCGAATTGCAGCGACAATGCGGCGCCGGGATAGTTAAATTAGGTATCGTTCATCTATGAGTCTCTAAAGTTCACACAGTTTAAACGATAGTATATCATATGTGTAATAAAAATAAGATTCATTATTGTAAAAGTTCATTGTATTATTTATTATTGTAAAATATTAAACTAGGAAAGAGACTTGCTTGTGGACAAGGTCTTATAATTTAGTTTTATAAATATTTGTCGACAAAGAATATTTTCGCCATACTCTTTTTTGGTGGATGCATCGTGCGGCTGCATCTCTGTTCAGTTCTGTGTTCGTAATACCAGCAAGCAAAGAAGCTAGTAAGTATGTATGTATCTATTAGATTTATTTTATTTTTATTTTTTTAATTTGTAACTACAATGAATAAATAATAGATACAGGCTGCGGATTACAAGTCATATCTCCAGCCCGCTGATTACGCTGTAAATTTATGCATAAATTATGATTTCAGGTATTCCAATCCTTTTGACTCGGACGGTGAAGGGCAATCTACCGCGCCAAAGAAGAGGACTAACAAGTCGAAAGCCTCCAAGCCGAAAGCCAGCCGAACTCCGAAGGCGAAGAAACAACCAGAGTTCGCTGAGTCGGACTCTGAGTCGGAGCGAGGGCCTGCAACCTCTGGCAGCACCAGGCCGCTACTTTCCGAAGAGTTTCCTGACGGTTTCAGCAGGAAACGCAAACGAGTCATACATGAGTCGTCCGAGGTGAGTCTTGATTATTTTTATTCATCTATTTGTCTGTATATTTGCACGCGTATCACGCAAAAACTAGTAGATGAAAAGTGATACGGTTTTGCCGTGTGTTGTTAAATTTTGAACTTAAAATCTAGCGCAGGTTTTCGCATTATGAATATTATGATACGTCGCTTAGAACCTGAGACATTTACAACAATAAATTTCGCGCGGATGAAGTTGTGGGCATAAGCTAGAATGAAACCTACTAGACGGATTTCGATGAAATTTTGTACGCGGGTAGAAAAATACTGACAATAGCATATAGGGTGCTTTTTATGCCAAAATTACCACAGGAGCGAAGCCCCGGGGTGCAGCTAGAATTATTTAAACTCGATTTTGATACTTAAGTACCTATTAGTCAACTGATTATAGGTACTGGGATTTTCTATTCAATCCCAACTTGATAAAGATGAGATATGTGCATTGTTTTATTTAAGTGTAAGTACCTATTTATTACTGGTTTCAGGATGAAGACTATGAAACTATACGTGCTCCGACCTTGAAAAGTTACCTGCAGCGACGCATGGCTTCGGGGTACTCATACCAAAGCGACCCTACCAAGCGCGGCGGATATTATATAGAAGTCCGCATCTCGAACTGCCACGAGCTGGAGTCCGTCGCCGCTGAAAGCCGTTGGAAGCATTCACTAATAAGCTTCAAAACGGCGGTGCCTGACAATTCAGCAACTTGGAAGGCGGCTACCCAGTTGGTGGCAATGGTGAAAGAAGATTTCCGTAATACGCGACCAATATTGTATCCCGCCAAATGAGCACATGCATCTGACCGTTTTTTGCGTACCTATTGGTCATAAACTTCGAGCTAAATATAAATATTAATGTGCTTATTTAACCGTATACTCATATAATTTTTTAAAGACAATAATTCATAATAAATTGTTTTCTCGGAATAGAATATTGTAGGTATAAATAACATTTTATATTTGCTAAAATTATTAAATAATAAGAAAACGTAAATAAAACTTAACCATTTAATCTAATTAATCTAATTTAAAACAGAATATTCTTAATTACCTGTAAAGTTAAAATCTTAATCGTGCAAAATGTACTTTTGCAAACCCTGTAACATGAATGTGAAACAACATTCCTCGCATAAGAGATCTAATATTCACAAGTCTAATAGTTTACTCCAAACTGAATTCGACAATGTTCGCGTAATAGCTTGCGCTTTTAAAAACAAAATTGTTACTTACCAAATCAGTCCCCATAGTTTTACTATATCCCCTGAAATATTTTTAGATGATATTTCACACACATCTCAGCATCTGATAAAAAAAATGTTAACACGACATACATCTGTTAAAGTCAATTTCGAGCTATATGTTTTATATACTTTACCGAAAAATAATGAATCATCTCTTAAATCATTTAACACTAAATATGAAGTTATTCATCAAAATACAGATTTAGTAAATTTTTATAACATGTTTTCTGAGAAAATAATAAATAAATGTTCCGAGTTCGAGCTCTGTGAATCAGGCTGGACTATTGAGTCAATAAGTCATGTAGAGTTAAACATTTTAAAATATAATCCTTTGAAAGCCGGAACGTACATACCATTGCCGCAAACAATTCAAAGAACAAAATCATGCCTGAATATAAAAAATACTGATGAACATTGTTTCGTATGGAGCATTGTTGCACATTTATACCCAACTAAAAATAACCCTACTAGAATAGCGTCATATCCTCATTATTCAAAAGTATTAAATACAACTAATATGTCGTTTCCTCCAACTTTAGAGGATATTCAATTATTTGAAAAAATAAATACACATGTGAGCGTGAATATTTACGGGTTAGATAAAAAAAATCAAGTAACTGGACCATTGTATAAAACTATAAAAAGAAAAATAATGCATGCTAACTTATTGTGTGTCGAAAAAAATAATAAATATCATTATTGTTTAATAAAAAAATTTGGCAAACTTGTGCGCAAACAATTGACCAAACATAAGTCACGCATATACTTATGTGAAGAATGTTTCATATACTATGATTCACCTGAAAAACTAGCTAATCATGATTGTGCAAGAGTACAAACTGTACTACCTGAAGAAAATATTCAAATAAGTTTTTCTAATTATCGTAATTCTCAAAAAATTCCAATTGTAATATACGGTGATTTTGAGAGTTTATTAAGAGAATATTCAGATAATGATAAGACTGCATGTGTTGAAAATGTTCAAATTCATGAGGCTAGTTCTTTTGCATACTATATTTTTAGTCATTCTAGACCTGAGCTAAACAAATTCGTTTAATACAGAGGGCGAGATTGTTCAAAAAAATTTATTAAATCAATTAGCAAAGATGTCAAAACGCTCTACGGATTACTTTTAGAATCAAAGCCTTTGATAATTACTAAAAGAGAACGTGAATCTTTTGAAAATGAAAAAACATGTCATTTATGCAAGAAAGAGTTTAATGAAACTGATGTTGTAGTGGTAGATCATGATCACTTTACTGGAAAATATAGAGGTCCTGCGCATAATCAGTGTAATTTAAATGCAAGAAAATGTCCGTATATACCGATCATATTTCATAACCTTTCAGGCTATGACTGTCATTTATTCATAAAAGAACTTTCTACTTCTTGCGGGCGAATAAATCTAATACCTAAAAATAAGGAAAAATATATTTCAATTACTAAATTTATTCCGATCGATCAAAATACTTCGGCTCAATTAAAATTTATTGATTCTTTTAATTTTTTGAGTTCAAGTTTAGATAATTTGGTTAAATCAATGCAATCAGATGATTTTAAAAATTTGCGACAGCATTTTTTCGATGATCATTTATTTAATTTAGTAAGAAAGAAAGGTATCTACTGTTATGATTATATTGACTCGGAGGATCGTTATAAAGAAAACAAGTTACCAGACCAATCAAATTTTACAGTAATCTTTCATCCCAAACAGTTTCTGATGAAGATTACAAGCATGCTTTACAAGTTTGGAAAGATTTTAATATATCCAACTTGGGAGAATATACAGACTTATATCTCAAATGCGACGTTCTACTATTGTGTGATGTTTTTGAAAAATTTCGCGATATGAGTTGAAGTATTACAACCTTGACCCATGTTATTATGTGTCATCACCTTCTTTGAGTTGGGATGCGATGTTACTGTACACTAATATTGAATTAGATTTAATTTCAAATATAGAAATGTATCAGATGTTAGAAAAAGGAATCCGAGGAGATTTGGCTCAATGTTCGTTAAGATATGCTAGAGCAAACAATAAATATCTATCAAACTATGATACCAATAAACCTAACAGTTTCTTAGTTTATCTTGATTGCGTAAATTTATATGGTTATGCTATGATGCAAAAATTACCTACTGGAAACTTTAAATTTCTTACCAAAAGAGAGATAGATGAGTTCAATGTAATGAATATTTCAAATGATAGTAATACTGGATATATTTTGGAAGTAGACTTACACTATCCTGCCAAATTACATGACGATCATTCTGATTTACCATTTGCAGCTGAGAAGTTTGCGCCACCAGGTAGTAAAAATCTAAAATTAATAGCCAATTTGTATGATAAACGAAAGTATGTCATTCATTTTATGCATTTAAAGCAATGTTTAAAAAATGGACTCATTTTATTAAACATTCACAGGATTTTGTCATTTGATCAATATGCATTTTTAGCACCATATATATTATTAAATACTACACTTAGACAAAAAGCTGGGTCAGATTTTGAGAAAGACTTTTTTAAAAAACAGAACAATTCAATTTTCGGAAAGACTATAGAAAATAAAAGAAAACAAGTCGACGTAAAATTAGTTAACACATAGAATGATAGATCAAATAAGACAAATAAAGTTTGTGGTGCAGAAAAATATACAAGTGCTCCTAACTTTAAAAACATTTCTATTATTTCTGAGTCGTTAATAGCTATTCAGTTAGAACTAACAAAAATTTTGCTGGATCGACCAATTTACATAGGATTTTCAATTTTAGAATTAGCTAAAGGACATTTATATCATTTTCATTATTCTGTAATGAAACGTATATACAAAGATTCTATTAAACTTTGTTATACTGATACAGATAGTCTCTTGTATCTGGTCAATACAGCAGACTTTTATGAAGATATGAAAAATAACAATAAGTACTTTGATACGAGTAACTTTGATAACGAGCTTTTTGATATGCCTAAATTAAATTGCAAAATACCTGGATTTTTTAAAGATGAAATGGGTGGTGATGTTATTTCCGAATTCGTTGGATTAAGAGCAAAATTGTACTGTATAGAATCTAGGAGTAATTTAATAAGAAAAGCAAAGGGAATTAAAAAATCTGTTACAAATAAACTTGACATAAATAAATATAAAAAAGCATTGATGGATAATAAGACTCTTAGAGAAAACATGTTTATTATTAGATCTAAAAATCATATTATTTTTACTCAAAAGATTAACAAACTTGTGCTTAATAGAGATGATGATAAAAGGCAAATTATGGATGATGGTTGTAACACTTTACCTTGGGGACATTATAAAACCATATTTTAAAAACCCTTTCTTTTGCTAATTCTTATGGTATTGATAATATAACAATATGTATACTTTTTAAATTGTAACTTTGTTCTATTTATATGTACCTCCTTATCAGCTTTTGTACTCTAATAAAATAAAGATATTTACAAATTTATAATTTTATTTCATTTCTATATTCCAAAATCAAAATACAGACCGCTTCTAGGCAAAACAACATCATTAGGTCATACTTTAAATTGGAACATAACAATAATAATATAATTTTGCATTTTGGAATTTATTTCTTTGCAAAGCGCCATCTGTTATCACAGGTACCATTGCATTAATTAAAAGCTAGTACGAATTTATTTCTTTGCAAAGCGCCACCTGTTATCACAGGTACCATTGCATTAATCAAAAGTAGTACGCTGCTAGTACAATGCGACGTGCTGTTACAGCATGCTTAGTGACGTAAGTTGATTAGTCTTATTTTTTCGCATAGGCGCCACCTGTAATTCTGCTATTGCAATAAATAAGAGCTAATACTTTACTCTTAATACTGTGTTAGTACCATCTGATGTGCTGTTACAGCATGCTTATTGACGTAATTTGATTTGAATTCATTTCTTCACGATCGAAAATAAAACACCATCATTATAGTTTATTAAACATTTATTTTGATTTTATCATAATTATCTTTATACCATGTGTACAAACAATGGACATTTTTATAAGCACACATATCTTTATGCAACGTTGAATGCTTGAACAATAGCGATCATACAATATTTCTAAATGAGGACAGCCAAAGTCTTCTAAATTATATACATTAGCAGTGTCTAACATATTTTTTAACCAAATAACTTTTTCAGTGCCTTTAGTTAATATATTTTTGTTTTTAAAAAAATCTTTTTCTTTTAAAATATACTTGTATTGATTGTATGGAATAAAACCTTCATTCCAATAAAATTCTCTAAATCTTTCAATCCATGTAACAGTTGAACGTTCCTTTTTCGTCAACTTATAATAGGGATATGGCGGCATTAATAGTAATATCATAACATGCTCCTTCGACAAAATTGCTATTTCTTTAGGTATGAACTGATTTTTCTCATTCATAAAGCCTTCAACATCAACAATTACATTCATGGTTGAATTCATGTTATATTTCGAACAATGTTACTTTGAAGCTTGTACTTGAAAAGGTGATCGTTTATGCTTAATTAATATCTTGCTGCAATTTTTTTTTATCTTGATCAATTTATTACAAAAATTACTTTATCTTTGAATGTTTTCAGATCAAGCATAGGCATATGCAGGATGCTGGAGTCGTAATAAGACTGACAAAAGTTTAAATGCATTTATTTATAAATATAAAATTGCTTTTATTCAGATATATCTTACCTATCTACTTAGATACAGTCAAGAGTCAAAAATGCAGTCAGAATCTACAAGGCATTATGATCATTAAGAATAGGCATAAGGTCTTCGAGGTATGACTGCACTTATGACGCTTGACTGTACATATTACATAGTTTACAATGATACAAAGTTTGTGATAATGTGTAGTGGCTAGTTTACAATGATTATAGCTTTATCTTTGCGCTGTTTTATATTTATGTGGATAATACTTAATCCTATATTACAAATTAAGAATCCTATATATTTTTGTTACACAAAATTTTATATAGCTCTTTACTTGATTAACTATATATTTGTTTTATCTGTTATTTATTACATTGATTTTATTATATATATTTAAATTCAGTTTTATAGCAATTAATTAAAACATGAAATATTATGATGTCATCTATATCTGTTACAAAGTTAATCTAAAATAAAAAAATACTTAAATCAATAATATTACTTACTGTTATTTTGGTACACCCTATATTATGCATATTACACGTATACGTATTATTATATATACACTTCGTACAGCCTTTCTCCTATTCTTTTAATAACTTTATTTGCAGCCTCCATCACATCATCATAAATGTCGTCGACCACATATTGCGCACTTACATTTATGCTAATGTCATTATTTTCACTTTTTTCACATTTTTCACTTTCTTCCTGCTCGTTCAGTTCACATATGTAAATTTTGATAAGATGACGTCCTCGCTTCACAGCACTTCCTTGGCGAATTATATATGATGAAGATGAAGATGGGCCTTGTAGATCCTGAAATTTCCTTTTTTTCTGAGGTTTCTTTGTCTTCAGTTGCTGTTCATCAGCATTCATTAGTTTATTTGGAGGCAGATCTTTTAGGCCCTCGTCTTCAAAATCTTGTAAAAGATCTTGTGCATAATAATATTCATTGCTGATAGTGCGAGCTGGAAGGTTAGAAACACGAGTTTCAGCGTTGGACATTATCTGAAACAATTAAGAAAAATATTTTATAAATACACAGCGTAGATTGTCAAAGATAGTCGCAAAGTTTTTAAAATGTTCTAATAAATATTGAAATATAAAATTAACTCACCAATTATTTCAGAAGAATCGACGTGTCGTAACAGGCGCAAAGATAAAGCTATAATGAATTTACTTAAGATTGATTTCGATCTCTGCAGCGTCGTTGGAATGTAATTCCTTTTATGGGCGCAGAATCTCGACATGTCACGACGACGATGCAACAGAAATCGATATCATACCTAAATGATTCATCATAACTTTTATATTTATTTATATTTTGTATTAATTAACATATATATCTATATGTATTATATAACCATTACATATATATTTGTATACATTGACAATAATGAAGTTGGTCAAACAGGTCGTGTCTCTAGAGATAACGCATATAGATTCTGAACTACAGACATTACCTTATAAACGACATGGAGAATTATTGCCAAATACAATTCGCTGTATTATTTGCGGACCCTCCAACTGTGGCAAGACGAACGTGATGATTTCCTTATTATTGCATGAAAATGGGCTTAAGTTTCAAAATGTTTATTTATATTCTAAAACTACTTTTCAACCAAAGTATTTACTTTTAGATCATATTTTACAATCTGTTCCAGATGTTAAAATATTTATTTTAAAAAATGATGAAGATCTTATTTCTCCAAATGAAGTTCATAAAAATTCTGTCTTTATATTTGACGATGTAATATGTGAAAATCAAGTAAATATTCGGAATTATTTTTCAATGGGGCGGCATAAGGGCATTGATTGCTTTTATTTGTCTCAAACATATTCAAAAATACCAAAACAATTAATTAGAGACAATGTTAATGTCTTAATTGTTTTTAAGCAAGATGAAATAAACTTGAAACATATTTACCAAGAGCATGTTAATTCTGATATGAGCTGGCATGAATTCAAAAAATTGTGCTCTAATATATGGAAAGATCCGTATATGTTTTTGTTGATCAATAAAGATTGTGAATTAAACAAAGGCAGATATCGCAAAACTTTTGACATATTTTAAATTTTGACTAATTATTAGGCGCCTATATAATGTCTAATACAATGCTTCACGGGTTACTTTAATTTTGACTTTCACGTTGATAAAGCGAATGTCAAAAATGAATGGAAATATTAAAAATGACTTAATTAAATCAGTTAAAGCCATTAAACAAAAAGTAAAATGGTTGCGAGAAAGAGAAGGTGACTTAGAACTACAACGCTGCAAGTTATTTAAACCTGTAACAAATTCCATACAATCATTGGCACAACCTCAAACTGTTAAATATGAAAATACTTGTGAAAACTATGGTAATGAAGATTTTAATATGAAACAGCAAAAGGAAATGGATGAATCATTGGAAATAAAATCCCCTAATAAGACACCGATCACTTCAGAGAATATTAAAACTCCGTTAGATCTTAAAAAAAATGAATTATGTGTGCCTTTTGGTGTACGCAACGATAATGGCAAATTGATGATAGGCAATACGTTGGTTACATTTACAGACGCTGTTAAAGATTCTTCTAATAAAATAGAGATGGTTAAAATAGGAGAAAATAGTTATGAAGTAACTCCAGGATTAAGGGAATTACTTTTTCAAAGTAAACCCAATTTGAAAATTATTTCTGATAAAGACAAATTAGTATATAAAGATATTTTATCTTTTACAAATGTTCACAAAAGAGATTATCATTCATCAGGTCAGATCAAAGGTGATAAAGGAATGAAATATTGTCACGTTATTAAACCACTAATCTTTGAAAATAATTGCAAGGAAAATAAAACAGGTGGTAATCTATTAACTTTAAAATCGTATAAAAAGAATACCGATTTTATTTATTGGGATGATCCTAATGAATTAGTTGAAAGATTGAAAATTTTGATTGCTTCTAAAGATGCTGGTAACACGAGTCATGACAATGAAATCATTTCAATAATTGAAGAACTTAAAGAAGCTGGCATTATAAAAAAGTGATTTGTCTAAATTAAGATCAGTTGTAGTATAGACGTTGAACATGAATGTCAACAAATTCGGTCATCATATTCACAAAAGGCAAAAAAATGCGCAGTTCTTCACTGAATAATATATTTGATGCGGAGTATAAAATCATAAAACATATTAGAGCGCCCGTAGATCCAAATGATTGTGCTACTAAAGAGTATGTGGATAACATAACTAACGGGTTCTTAAAGACATTCAAAACTCTCGATGATTTAACAGCATTGTTAAATATTGAAATAAATAGTTTAAAAAAGAATCTAGATGTTGCAAAACAAAAAATAAATAAAAAATGAGTAAATCAGATGTAGTCAATGAAATACATAAACCAGTAAGATACAATTTTCCCCGAAGACATGTTATACTCAAAGATATAGATGATTTGTGGCAAGCCGATTTAATTGATAAAAAAAAAAGGCGGTAGGAGCATAAATACATGTTTAAGTTAAGTGTTACTAAAATATTTATTTAATATTATAAAAGTGATTATTTTATCCCGAGTTTTATGTCAAATGTTTGAGTGTTAAGATACATACCTGCTAGTATAATCTCCTTCACTTAAATCACTACACCATGGATGCACTTGCACTGCAGAACTCGATGGAGGCTATGGCAAGGGAGTTTAACCTAAGGATGGCAGAGTTCCAGAGGAGCCTTAAGAACCCTACAGCCAACCCCACAACCATCGCCGCACTGTCTGCAGAATTTTCAAGTTTTAAAACATTTGTGTCCATAGCTCTTGATAGTCTCCAGAAGCAAACTGCCTTATTAATGCAGCAACAGGATATATTTGAGACGCGCTCGCGACGAAAGATGTTTTTGGTTCACGGAGTACCAGAGGCGAAAAAGGAAGACACACCAGCGGTTGTGGCAAAGATTGTCAGGGAGAATATGGGTCTTACGGAGTTTAGAGTCAGTGATATTAGCCGCTGCCATCGATTAGGCAAACCCACAGAGAGCAAATCACGTACTATTCTAGTAAAATCATCTTCACTAGGAGTAAAGGATAACATCTGGTTTGCCAAATCTAGCCTTAAGGGCACAGGCATCACACTGTCTGAATTCCTCACGAGGACTAGACATGAGGCTTTTATGTTGGCGAGGCAGCACTTCGGCGTAACGAGGACCTGGACCCGTAACGGTATAATACACATACTGCTGCCAGACGGAGCTAAGCATCGTGTAAGCAAAATTGAGGAGGTCCAGAAGCTGATTGGTGCGCCTATGTCTATTGTGGATCCTGATGGTGCCTCGGGCGTCGAAACTGCTACTACAGAGTCCAACCCGGCAACTAATGCTGCGCCGCGATCCAGGCGGGCGGTCAAAAAGTAGGCTTTGCTACTTTTAGGTTCTGTATATTTTCCTATTAAATGTCCTCATAAACTATGTACCTTCAATAATCTTGCTTTATCTACCTTCCACTGTTTTAGTTTTCTAGTTTGTTTGTTTCTGTTGTTTAATAGGAGGTGCCTGCCTACAAACAAATCACAAATTGTCTTAATTTCAGTGTGACAGTGACATATATCAGTGTCAATTTGAAAACGCGACATTTTCTTTTTTTTTTTTTTTTTTTAATTTATTAAAATATCATAAACAAACAAATTAACCTAAAAACTTAAAAAAATTAAATTGTTTTCTTTGACAAAACTGAAGTATGACGAAACTGGGAGGCTACCATGGTCTTTTGTTTACTTTCATATTGCTGCCATAGTCAATATTCCTCATCACTGCCAAGTGATGGCAACCATAGATTTTAATTTTTTTTTTTTTTTTTTTTTTTTTTTTACCTACATTCACTTAATTCATAAATAGCAACCTTTTGCTTACTCGCTTGTTGGAAGGATGGGACCGTGGTGGCTCTTCAGGGCTTTGGTAGGTACCTACTGTAATTTGTGCATGGTGTTTCATGCATTGCGGTTGTATGTATCATTACTAGTGGGTATTAGCCTGCTAAAATTGTGTTTAATACTTTGTAGACTAAATTAGTTTTATAATATACTTATAAACTTGTTAATTATATTTAATAGATTCTTATTTACTGCATATTTGCACAACCATGCTTGGTGGGCAGGGTGAAATATCATACTCAATTTCATCATCAGACGATGATAGTTTTTCTAGCTTACCTCCTTCTTTAGAAGATATTCTCACTAATAACTTTAAAAGCTATGCTAAAAATTTTAACGTCGTACATATTAACGCGCAAAGTATTCACGCTCATTATGCTGACATGCTGGCTACGTTTGACAACCAAAATATTCATGCCTTACTGGTCTCGGAGTCATGGCTCAAACCATGTCTTCCGTCAACCTCCTACTCTATTCCGGGTTTTAAATTGCTTCGTCAGGATCGCACTGGAAGGGGTGGTGGTGGTGTTGCCATCTATGTCCGGTCACAGATATCCTGCAAAATTCTAAATACCTCCAAATCAACAGATGAATTTGAATATCTTATGATTGAAGCTACCCTCTCCCACACCAAAGTCCTTCTTGGAGCTTTCTATTGTTACTCTTCCGCTGTTGATTATTTTTCTGATTTTGAAAAACTTATGGAAAGTCTGATACCGGATTATGGCCACGCCATTATTATGGGAGACTTCAACACGTGTATGAGGAAGGATGATTGGCGGTCGCAAAGACTTAAGGCTATTACAGATAGCTGTAATTTACAAATTCTTCCCCTTGACACGACGCATCACTTTCCTAACTGTACACCTTCTCTTCTTGACCTTATTATAGTTTCTACTGTCGATCATGTTGCCAAATTTGGCCAGTTCAATGCTGATGCATTTTCTTATCATGACCTTATTTTCCTCTCCTACAAGATCCGTCCACCAAAGTTCAAGTCCAAAGTCTTAATGCAACGTAATTTTGGTGCTATAGACATTGAGCAACTTCGGAATGACGCTCGTGATGGTGACTGGCAGTCTGTTGTAGATGCAGTGTCAGTTGATGATCAGCTCAAGTTATTTGAAACAACTCTTCTAGATCTATATGACCGCCATGCACCTGTGCGTCCTGTCCGATTGAAGCACTACCCTGCGCCCTGGCTGACAGATGAAATTAAGTCGATGCAGGCTAAGAAAAATAGGGCCAAGTCGAAATATAAGTCTGATCCGGATACTTATCGTGACGCATACATTCGCGCTAGAAATCGCTGCAACAGGATGTGTAGAGAAGCACAGCGACTCCACATACACCAGTCCATCCAAAACGGCGACCCAGCCAAGGTCTGGAAATTTCTGAAAACTCTGGGAGTTGGGAAAACTCAAAGTGACAAATCCAATGACTTTGACATTGAAGCCCTTAATAGACACTTCGCTACTTCTGTTGCCTTTGATGACAACATAAAACAGAACACATTGAATACTCTCTCTGCACTTCCCACTCCTAGCAACACCCCTTTTTTCTTTAAACCAATTTCTGATTGTGACATTGAGAAAGTTGTACGTGCCATATCGTCGAATGCTGTTGGCGCTGACGACATTAGTCGTAAAATGATCTTACCTATCCTCGACATCATTCTTCCTGTCCTTACCATTATCTTTAATAATTCCCTTGCGTCGGGGGTTTTTCCGCATTCATGGAAACACTCATATGTAACACCAATACCTAAAAAGAATAACCCCAAATCCTTGTCCGACTATAGACCAATATCCATACTCCCTTTCCTTTCCAAAGTCCTTGAGCGAGTGGTACAACAACAACTCTGCCACTACCTTACAGTCAATAACCTCCTCAATCCTTTCCAATCTGGTTTCCGTCCTGGTCATAGTACGACTACTGCTCTTGTTAAAGTTACCGACGATATTCGACGTGGGATGGACGGCACACGGCTGACTGTTTTGACTCTGCTGGATTTTAGCAACGCCTTTAATACAGTTGATGTTGACATTTTGCTGGGTGTCTTACGCTCTCTCAATATATCTCCAACAGTTATTGAGTGGTTCCGTACGTACCTGTCTGGAAGACAGCAATGTGTTCGCGTCGAGGACCATTTATCTACGTGGCGTAGCACGTCTGCTGGTGTTCCACAGGGTGGTGTCTTATCTCCCCTACTCTTTTCGTTGTTTATAAACTCCATAACCTCTAATCTTCAATCTTCCTACCATCTTTATGCGGACGATCTGCAAATTTATACGCAGGATTGTGTTGATAACATATCAGCTGCGATTAGCACTACTAATGAAGACTTGGAACGTATTTCAGTCTGGAGTAAAAATTTCGGTCTGCAAGTCAATCCCACTAAGACTCAGTGCATTATTGTCGGCAGTTCTAGGCTGTTGGATAGGCTTGATTACAAACTGCTTCCCCGAGTTGTATTTGATGGAGTGGTTATAGAATACAGCGACTGTGTTAAAAATCTTGGCATATATATTGACAAAGCACTCACTTGGTCAGTTCAATTGGCTGAGGTTAGCAGGAGAATATTTGCTACATACTGGTCACTTAAAAGGCTTAGTGCCTTTTTACCTATAGCCACCAAAATCATGCTCGCACATTCCCTGCTCTTCCCTATCCTAGATTACGCTGACTCGTGTTACTTGGACCTTACTGAGGAGCAACTAAATAAACTTGAGCGTCTTCAAAATCTCTTCATTCGTTTCGTATATGGCCTTCGCAAATACGACCACGTTTCCCAATTTCGCGCTGATCTCAAGTGGCTCCCTATTCGTCGTCGTCGAGATTTACATATTCTGTCTTTACTCTTCACAATCCTTTTTAACCCTTCCTCGCCCAGCTATCTAAGAAGCCTATTTCAATTTCGTGGTGATGTTGAGGATCGCTCACTGCGCAGTGCTGAGAGACTTCGCTTATTAATTCCAACTCATTCTACTCAGTTCTACTCTGGTTCCTTCGCTGTACAAGCCGCTCGTCTATGGAACTCACTGCCATTCACCGTTCAGTGCGCCAAAACGTTAGCAAGCTTCAAATCACAAGTCATGTCGCACTTTTTACGTGATATTACTACTTAATACTATCCTTACTTATCATGGCTATGGTATTCTACCTTGTTTGTAGTAATGGTATGTGTATGTGTAGTGAATATGTTGTTATATTGTATGTATATATATAGTTGTATATAAGTAAGTGTGTAATATACATTATATGTGTAAGTTTATGTTTTGATATTTATAAAATTATTATGTTTCTTCTTATTCTTGTTGACACCTACCGCGCACAATCTTTAATATTTTTACTCAATTTTCCGTAAGGTTGCCTGGAAGAAATTGCTATTGCGATAAGGCCGCCTTTGCGCAAGGTTATTTTTCTTGTAATTACTTGTATTTAACAATGTATCCTTGTTGTGCAATAAAGAGTTTTTGTATTGTATTGTATTGTATTGATATGCAATCTTATTCTAACGAAAATTCAAACTATAAATACATTTTAACAATAATCGATGCATTTTCAAAGTATGCCTGGGCATATCCCCTCAAAAATAAAGACAAAATAAGTGTAACTAGAGCGTTTAGAACATTACTAGAAAAAGGTCGCGTTCCAAAAAATCTTCAAACAGATTTAGGAAAGGAGTTTTATAATTCGGATTTCAAAAAGTTGGTAGAAAAATATAATATAAATCATTATTCTACTTTTTCCGTGAAGAAAGCATCAATAGTTGAAAGATTTATCAGAACCATAAAAAATAAAATTTACAAATATTTTAGTTTACAAGGCAATTATAAATGGAGTGGTCATATTCTAGAAAATCTTGTTAAAGAATATAACTCAACTTTTCACAGAACAATTCAACAGCCGCCAAATAAAGTTAATAAAAAGAACAAAGATGTATTAATAAAAAGATATAAAACCTTGCAACTATCTTCATTAAAAAAAGAACGTCAAAGATTTAAAGTTGGCGATTGCGTTCGTATAAGTAAATATAAAGGGACATTTGAGAAAGGATATACTCCAAATTGGTCAACAGAAATATTTAAAATATTTATGGTGCAGAACACAAGTCCTATTACATATCTTTTAAAAGATATTAGACAGAGACGAATTTTAGGCGCATTTTATACGCAAGAACTACAAAAAACTAAACATCCTGATATTTATTTGGTAGAAAAAGTTTTGAAAAAGAAAAGGGATCTGTTATTTGTTAAATGGTTAGTTCTGCCTGTAGCTGAAAATAGCTGGATAAAGAAATCAAGCGTCGTTTAAGCATATATATTAATTCGAAGAAAAATAATCTTCATTCTGCATTTAGGTGTGAGAGAAGGTAGAGGTTACATCCAATAAATTGTAGAGTAAAATAAATATCCTAACAATCATAATGGAGCCGAAAGTAAAAACAAAGAAAAAGTCTCTTAAAACTAAATCTGCATCTCCAAAGACAGTAAAGACAAGAACGAAAACCTCTGGGGCTGGTTTCAGCAAAGTTTTTAAAAATATGATTTCTAAAACAAAAAAGCACCTACGTAATATAAAACCAAAATGTAAAAAAGCTGCAATTGAGTTAGCTATTGCGGCTGCGAAAGAATTAGCATCGGAGTTACCTGTTGAAGTACCTCGTGTTATTCCAGTACCAAAGACTGGTGGGGTATTACCATTGATTCCAATTTTCGCAGGCCTTGCTGCTGCTGGAAGCTTAGCAGGTGGTCCAGTAGGTGTATTAAAAGCTATCAATGCTATTAAATCTGCTAAGAAATTATTTCAAAAAGAGTCACGAAAAATTGAAATCTTTATGTATCGGAAGCGGATTACACATTAAACCTTTTGGACAAGGTTTAGGAATATATTCGAGGATAGAAAAAAACTAAATATTAGGCTACCGAATCGAGCACTATCTAACTTTGATATTTTAAAACATTCAAAAAATATACCTTATTTCAGAGGGGTGTATATGAGAAATGAATTACCAATTCATCCATTTAAGAAAGAATGTGGTATTATCAATTTAGATAAATCTGAAAATCCTGGTACTCATTGGGTAGCCTATGCAAAATTTAATGATTATATAAAATATTTTGATAGTTATGGTGACTTAAAACCACCTCGAGAATTTGTGAAATACATGGGATCTAAATTTAATTATAACTATACAAATTTCCAAGGAAATAACCCATTTAATTGTGGACATCTTTGTATAAGATTTCTTAATAATTTTTGGCGCCATCACAACCATTACGACAAATAAATATTGATGCATGCAGAATAAAAGTCAGTTCATCACAATGTCTGTTACGCTCACTATTACTGGAAATAACTCTGTTTTGGAAACGAATTTTATTCCTCCACTTATTTTAGATGGTGCATACGAGTGCGGTTTATTATATTTTTCTTCTTTCAATTCTATACCTAATATAAGTGATCGCAATAATTTATTCGTGTACGGAGAAAATAAACAAAAAATTAAGGTGCCAACTGGAATTTATGATTTGCAAGATTTATATGAATATCTAAATGACAGAATTAAAAATAAATGTGAGCTAATAATAAAACCGAATAATAATACTATGTCATGTTTCTTATTCTGTAGTGAAGTTGTAGATTTTGGTGTAGAAAATAGTTTAGGATCTTTACTTGGTTTTCCAAAAGTGAAATTGGAAGCAAATAAATGGCATGAGTCAACGACTCCAATCAACATTCTACCAGAGTCTGTTATAAGGATCGAATGTGATCTTATACAAGGGTCTTACACTAATGGTATTCCATCGCATATCATTTACGAATTCGTGCCAAACATCCCACCCAGTCATAGATTTGTTGAAATACCAAATAACGTTATATACTTTCCAATTACTCAAAATATTATTTCATCTGTAACTGTAAAAGTGGTGGACTTAGATGGGAAACGTATTAATTTCCGCGGAGAAAACATTCAATTGTGTCTTCATTTAAGAAAAATAAAATGATTGTTTTTCATAAAAATAATTGTAATAACGTTTATAAATTTCAAGTAAAGAAAGTTAAGAAATCTATTTCGAAGACTGCAGTGAAACAAGTTAGACGTGCTGTGACTCGTAAAAAAAATAATAAAAATAATAAAGAATTTCTAAAGGCACTCGGTTTTACAACATGACTATCCTGAACATAAATGATTCAACTCAATTTGATAATTCAATTGAGAGTTATGAAATACATACTTACAATCCATATAATAACAGTTTTAATACGAATGATGAAATACGAATACCGATCCATCATCAAGATATATATGTATTACCGTCAGCCAGCTCTATTTACATCGAAGGAAGTGCTATAGTGAGTCATGCGGACGCCAACGGTAAAATTCAGAAAAAGAATGTCAAGTTTACTAATAATGCTATATTATTTCTCTTCCAAGATATAAGATATGAAATAAATGGTGTAGAAATTGATCGTATAAGAAACGCTGGAATAACTACATCATTAAAATCATATATATCAATGAGTAGCTGTGAGAGTAAGGCAGCAGCTGCGTGGGGATGGAAAACTGACGAGGACTTGAATAAAAGTAATAATAATGGCAATTTTAGCATTCTTATACCATTAAATAAAATATTAGGCTTTGCAGAAGATTATAACAAAATTGTAATGAATTGTAAGCATGAACTTATATTTAATAGAACTAGTTCAAATCTAAACAGTATTGTTATGGATGCTAATGATACTGTAGACATTAATATACACAGGATTCAATGGCGCGTACCTCATATCAAAGTTTCTGATAAGCAGAGACTAATACTATTGAAGCAATTAGAAAAAGATAATCCCATTCAAATAGCATTCAGAAACTGGGATTTATATGAATATCCATTACTACCAACAACAAAAAAGCATTCGTGGGCCGTAAAGACTACATCTCAATTGGAAAAACCGCGATACGTAATTTTTGGCTTGCAAACAAATAGAAAAAATTGTAAAACGACAGACAGTTCTATATTTGATCATTGCACGCTGACTAACGTCACATTATTCCTAAATTCTCAATATTATCCATATGATTCTCTCAACGTTAAGTTTGATGAGGAGAAGTACAGTATATTATATGAGATGTATGTTCAATTCCGTCAGTTGTTTTATAACCGTCCTACAGACCCCTTGCTTGATCTATACAAATTTAAAGAAAAGGCGCCGTTATTTGTAATCGATTGTTCTAGACAGAACGAGAATTTAAAAACAGGTCCAGTTGATGTCCGATTGGAAATTGAAACCTCTCAAGATATACCGAATAACACCTGTGCTTATTGTTTAATAATTAATGACAGACTTATTGAATATAAGCCTTTAAGTAATATTGTCCGAAAACTATCTTAAGTTATTGTTTTATTAAATCGGAAAATATTTACTATTAAAACATGTTTGCTATCGTGGATGTTCAAGGTTTAAAAAACGATAACAACGTATTTATTGTAAAAGAAGTAGCTGTCATATATGCCAATAAGCTAATTTTTTTTTTAATATCACCGCCGTTCCCATTTCGCAATCTTACTAGCGCTGAAAAGCGAAACGCGTGTTGGTTAGAGCAAAATCGAAAAGTACGGTGGGATGAAGGATTTATACCATATACGAAGCACAAAAGTATTGTTCAAAATTATCTTAAAGATAAAATCGTTTATTGTAAAGGTATTGAAAAAATGACTTGGATAAAAGACATAACAGGTGCAAATAATATTTATAATTTAGAAGATAAGGGTTGCCCCAATTTTAATAATTTATATAAAGCATATTCAACAAATAACAATGTATTTAGTTGTTCAAATCATCCATCAATATGTGCTTTAAAAAATGTATTATGTTTAAGAAATTGGTGTATTTTTATTTTTATTTATTTTTTATTTATTTATTTATTTATGGAATACACAACAGGTCACAATCAGTGTACATATGTATAAAAGTTACATGACTAAAATTTTAAGCCAGATTTTGACCCAAAAACGTGTATACACAACATGACAACTGTTTTAAACATCGTTTGACACTGGATTAGCAGCATTTAACATTTAGTGAAGAAAGAGCACACATAACAACACACGTATATACACACACACACATATATAACATACATAAGTATCATAAAGTGATTATTTACTTGTGAAATTTACCCAATTACGGAATAACATAACAGTTTACACTGCTACAGTTCTGAATATAACTCAATAAATTCAATTTAAGATGGGTAATCAGTGGAGGATACGCTTGATTTGGTTCTTAAAAGTGTTAGTACTATTCACGGCAAAGACATCTATTGGTTCGTTTGCAGTTTCAAGTTCATTATACAAACGGCACATGCGAACGATCGGGTTATAGTATGAGGTGTTATTCTGGTAGATTGCTAATACAAAGACCCTACATCGCCTGCGAGGGACATGCCTCGTGTTAAATCTAAGTAGTGACAATAAATATGCCGAATCAATCTTACAGTGTATAATTTTATGTAAATTTATGAGGTCCTGTTGCTTTCGGCGAGATTCTAAAGACGAGATATTAAAATGAAGAAGCCTATCTTCGTATGACGGTAGTTGACGCTTTTGATGAGTGCGGAAACTCAATATTCTAAGAAATTTTCTTTGAACACTTTCGATCCTAGCTGAATGCACTTGGTAATTTGGGGACCAGATTATTGAGCAATACTCCAAGCAGCTTCTAACAAGGCTGAAGTAAAGGTATATGAACGAGCAATGTCTCCTATGTATTGATAATAAAAAACTGATTAGTATGTATTTCGCATTTTATTTTGTTTCACCCATTTTTAACCCAATAAATAGATGTAGTACGAAAACAATCTTACATTCCTAGGCAGAATTTAATACAGACATCTTTTAATACAGACATTTCCTAAAATTAGATATAAGATGAAAGTCAAATTCATCATAAAAATAGTTTATAATTAGTGGGGTTAAACAAATAAAATTGGGGAAGTTAATTTGGAGTACACACCACGCCCACTTAGCGGAAGCGTACTTTTTTTAGCTGTTTCCAGTTTGGTAAGGACTTTGCAGGCTGAATCACCTGATTGTCTGATAATAAAGATGATTCCGTGCTTCAGATGGAACGTAAGCCGTAGGTCCATTGGTTGCCATTTGGAAGTCGTTAAAGGAACCACGTCACAGGCCTAGAGGCGATTCCGAACAACTGACACCAAAAATGATGATGATGACCAGGCCCACAACCAGTACCACAAGCTGTGCGGTGCAATCGATCAGTCTTCTTTTTGGTATTGTTTTTAGAGTCGATCCACACCTTCAACATACAATACAATAATCCAATACATTTAAATAATATAAAAATATAACTTTTTATTTTAAGATTAGCCCAAGCAGCATAACAAGCTGTATATCAACTGTATTTCAGTTCAGTTTTATACAAAAAGCTGTTTATTCTGGCTATGTAAGACTTGTTAAAGCGCTTATACAGCCCTTATAACCGCAAAAAGGGCCCCAAATTGAACAGCTTTTTTGCGTTATTAAAGCTGTACAGTAGCTGTAAAGCTACAAAACGGCATTACAATAGCTGTTATTCGATGTCAAAGCAAACCATTGCACTACAGATATTATTTTATAAATCTCTTATAAAGATTGCAGTTATTAATTGGTTTTTGAGGAGAATTACAAAATACAAAAAACAAAAATCTCAGTCAGTTGACCAGTAATTAATAAACAACTAAATCTTTTGGATTACTGTAAAAACCAGGAATCTTAAGGTAAGCGTATTTTGGTCTCTGATTGATTAGAAGTGAAATCGGGGTGCAACTTCATATTTATTGTAAACATGTGTATATATCTCAGCAATTTTTTTTTTTATGTTATGTAGGTATAGTTGTAAAACCTATTTGTAAAGATATATCATAATTACGCATGATTAAATAAATAAATCTTTGCCTCGTGTCTAAAGTCCATTCGCTTAAATAGTGTTGCCCTTTAAGATACGGACAGACGTCCTCAAAAAAAAGCATGCTCATAAGCTTGCTTAAAATTAGCATGCTCTGCAACTGTTCTCATTTGCCAGAAATAAGCATTTTTGTTGTAAGCATAGTCATAAATAAGCATACTCAAAGCAAACGTACGGACAGGCGTGCTATTTGGCACCAGGTTCTCGGCCAAAATGGATGTACAAACATATAGTGACAGGGCTATCCGTACAGAACTCAATAAAATAATCATATTGCTTGCAACGGAATTGTGTAAGAACATTTGGTGAAAAAGAAAAAAACAAAAAAAGGAGAATTTGGGTTCGTAATTGGATAAACAGAAGAGAATCGCTGGGAGCAAGTAATCGATTGTTGGCAGAGATGCGAAGCGAAGATCTCGACAGTTATAAAAATCATTTGCGCATACTCCCGCACAAATTTGATGAGCTACTTTCTAAAATTGAGAGCGTCATACAAAAACGAAACACTTATATGCGAGATGCTTTTCCAGCTAAAGTAAAACTGGAAATTATATTAAGATATTTAGCTGTCGGAGATTCTTTATACACATTATCAGGACTTCACAGGGTTGGAAGATCTACAATATCTGAATTTATACCTGAAGTTTGTGCTGCAATATACATGGCTTTAAAGGAATACATTCGGGTATGTGACGTCCTCTCGTCACATATGGGTAAGCTGTAGGTGTCTAAGTAAAACAATTACTGCTATTAGGGTGTATACGTGGTCGCACGTTCGGCCGCTAGCACTAGCACTGACTGCTACCCCGACCGTCAACCCCACCTTCCGAGGGCGCGCCCACGCCTACATGTGGAGAATTCAAATTAGAAATCACCACGAATCTTGGGGAAAAATCAAATCACCTGATTTTTACGGATCTAAAGGATCGTTGTAGTTCGGATAAAGCAGCTTGTTGGTATTATACGTGCGAGTTACCTGAATTGGGAGTGAAGAGAAGTGCTCGCGTGCGGTAGTCGGGCTTTTGGTTCAGACACTTCACCGATAATGATTGTCCATTTCCGAGGTAGTTGCAGTTCACATCACTGACACTTAGTTACAGGAAAAAACGCTTAACATTACACAATTCACTTTGATACAAACTGTAGATTTAATTTGATAGGCAAAAAACGACCACCCATTTTACCGACGGGGTTCTCACCAACGTTCCTTTTAAGTTCATGAAGTTCGCACGAGCCACTCCAATGCCGCTGCGTCGGCTAACACCATTGGCTCATTACCGAACAACGTCCTGGAAGTAAGTGCGAATGGACTAGTGATTCCACTGACCTTCGATTCTCTTGAGATGAATAATATTTCTTTCATTTCTTGTCCCGTTTTATCATTTACTATATTGTACTTAGGCCCTTGAACTAATAACGGACACATAAAATGTAAATATAATAATCCAATGAACCTTTTCTTCCTAATCACTGTCTGTCTCTGAATCAGATTTGTTGTTCTCGCAAATCTTCCACTGACCTTCGATTCTCTTGAGATGAATAATATTTCTTTTATTTCTTGTCCCGTTTTATCATTTACTATATTGTACTTAGGCCCTTGAACTAATAACGGTGTGTGGTGCTGGATTGAAGTTTGTAGTTAGTTTGTTTTCTTTTACTTCAGCCTTTTTTTTTCTGTCTTCATACTCCTTCCCTTTTTCTTCCATTAATTGGTCCTTATCTCTGAAATCTGAACCTGTCGAACTGTTTAAATCCATATGCTGCGATGGATCTCTCAAAGAGGATCTTTTCTTTCAGCCATCAATGCTTCCACTATTAACACTCCAATGATCCCTTCTAAGTGTCTTACGGCTAGGTTCCGGTTTCTTCTCTCATTTATCCTGCGGTGCAAGAAGTAACTATTCTTACTCTCAACATCCACTGTCTGCTAAGTGATGCTTTTATTATTGTAGAAATATCTTCACTGATAGTTAATAGATTTTCAACTTTCAATTTTATTTATTGGCATACTAAGTGTTACAGAGTGATCTTAAGTAGTTTATAAGTGCTTACAACTTAGTAACCTTTTTACAGGTATTGCAAATAGGAATGCAAAATATGCAATATATTGTAAATTGAAATGCAAATTATACAATGCAAAACTTTTGTATCTCTATTATTAACAAGTGTAAATCACACTTATTTTATTACTAAACATTTTACTATATGTTTTAAAAATAAATTGGGTTCAACAAAACTAGAGCTAAACATGAATTTGTTCATGAATTTTTATGTTCCAAATAATGATCTACTGAATAGAAAGTCTTATTTATTAGGAATTTGAACATATTCAGACATATAGATTGCATAATAATGCGATGTGAAGGCAACTAGAAATCATAGCATCAATGGAATACATGGAGTTTGCTACGCAGTGCTACGAGTGTCTACGAGACGTTGTATCGGCTACGAATATTGCAATCAAGTTACGGTCAGCGGCGCGGCGTGTGTACTCTGTAATCCAATGCTGAGCGGAGATTTCTCATTATTACGGGAAAAATTTCTGCATTAATAAAGGAGTTAAAATCAGTTGTATACAGTGTGCTTTAAAAATTACATTGCTTTTTTTCCTTTCTTATCAATGAAATAAATCAAATGATTTATTTTCAATATACGATATACTCGTATCATCACTTTCTGACGTCAATTTACCTCCAATTAGTTTACCATCACTTCCGAAGCGCAAGTGGAGAAGAAGCGGAGCCACAAACGCCATTACAGCATTTTCTTCAAAACGTCAATTTACAAATTATGTTAATTTTATTTTGACAACTTACAACTATACGTTACACATTTAGTATTTTGAAATATTTAATTGTTAACAGTGTGTTAATTGTTAAATTCTAAAGATAGTTTTAAGATAACTCTGTAAGTTAAAAGCACAGAATAGAGAATAGTACCAAATCAGTGTTATGAAACACCAGTTTTTCCTGGGTGGATGGATTACGTCAATCATCCTTGGTAACCTTGTTCATAGTTTATACATTCTAAAGGTGATTAAATATAAGAACACTGTTAAATAATAAATTTAACATAGACAATATCACTTTTGTTTCATAATGGCAACACTATTTGATTTTTTTATGAATGGCAATCGCCATCTTTCACTTCACCTTATAATTTTACTGTGTCCCGTTGCGCTGTACAATTTTAGCTTTAATATTTAAAATAAACCATTTCAGTGCCAAAAAAGTATTTTCTTTTAACAAAGTGGTCCGTCAGACGCAAGTTGTGAGATTTTTATGTAGATTTCGCGTTTCGTGAACAAAATCGGTGCCGCTGTCTTCGTCAGTCGGTACTTTTGCGACACGCCGGACTGGAAGAAATCTATATATGTCTTCCACTAAAAGCTACAAAACATCGAATCAACTTAAAAGAAACCAGTTTCAGTGAAGCTATCGAAGAAATTGGGAAATTTCCAAATAATTTAAATGTGATTTTCAAGTTGGTGGAAGAAAAATTATAGTCTGGGAGGTTGGTACAACGAGCGGCGGCGGCGGCAAATTTCTGGCGGCAAGTTGGAATTACTGCCAAAACGTCAGCTGTCATTCACGCAGATGTCAAAACCTGAACCATTGTTTACATTTTTAGATTGTTTGAACGCCACTACATCTTCACTTCAATTTTAAACAAAAATTTCATTTAAAAACGCAAAGAGCATTATAAAGATCTAATTATAAATAAAAGTCAAAAACAATCAAGCTGTATTAGCGTAAAGATTATTGTTTTTGGGGAAATCCATTAATGTCCTTGTAGTTTCTGGCTTCAGGTGTATCTTCTCTCTGGCATCCTACTGCTGTTTCTTCTGTGTAACAAATTACCTACCTGAATTGCGTGTGCGCGAGTGATAAGTGCGGCTTAATAATACGTCAGTGGTAAATTGTGTGCGGTTTTACAAAAAAGGTAAAATACGTGTGTCTTAGTATTCAACTAAAATGGATACCGATCTGAAAAGATTGCGATTGCAGAGAGGACTGTTGAAAGGTACAGTGACTAGAATTTTTAATTTTGTCAATGACCCTTTGAATTTAACATCTGCTTCCTCTGTAATGTTGCAAGCCAGAAATGATAAATTACTTGAAGCAATGAAAGAATATGAAAAAGTTCAGATAGACATTCTTTCTCAAGATTCTAATGATGATGAAGACATAGATATTTTCGAGCAAAATTTTTTCATATTATTTCTTCAATAAATAATAGTTTGAAGTCTTTTAATGAAACAGAAGTCTCAAAATGTCCAAGTGTAGCTTCCTCAAAGTTACCAAACATAGAAATACCTATATTTAATGGAAAATACTTCACTAAATACATTCCATTCATGGATTTATTTACTGCTATATTTGATTCAAACAAAACACTTTCAGATGTTCAAAAATTATTTTATATAAGGAAATACTTGTGATGCAATAACAGTTATAGTTAATTTGCCATTAGTTAATGAATCTTATAAAGAGGCATTAAGTTTATTAAAAAAGAGATACCGTAATAAAGCTCTTTTAAAAAAAAACACATTAATATTTTACTAGAATTGCCGTCTATGCAGCGAGGCACTGCGGCTTCAATAAGGTCATTTATTTCAGAAGTACGCCAGCAACTTTATGCACTCAAGAATTTAAACCAACCCATAGGTAGTTGGGGCATGCTTCTCATTTGCATCTTAACAAAGAAGCTGGATTAGTATACTAACCGTGCTTATCAGGTTGATAGAAATTCTGATACATTACTCACGGTAAATTAATTATTAGAGTTTTTAGAGAAACGTGCCATAGCCTTTGAGGAAAGTGGGGATAAGAGCACAAATGAGAATTTCTTTAAAAAACCAACTAAAGTTGTAAATGTTGCTAATATAAACTCCAAAAATTGTTTATTTTGCAAAGGGATTGGTCATTTAATGTTTGATTAATAAATTGTGTAAGATATGTCTCAACAAACATAAAGGGATATTAAATGCAAAATATGTAAAAAAGGCCACAATACCCTGCTGCATAGCATACACACAAGTAACCCGTCAGCACAGGTATTAATACCAACTATTAAAGTTAAAGTGTTTGATTTGAAGGGTCAAGAATTATTTGTGCAAGCAATATTAGATAGTGCCAGCCAAGCATTATTTGCATCAAATTCTTTAGTAAAAAGATTATCTTTGAATCCTTTTAATATCTTTGAATCCTTTTAATAAGGAAACCAATATTGTTAGTTTTGGCAATAAAAGTAACACATTAAATAAAAGTGTCAACATAGAATTACATTCTCCCATACAACAGCTTAAATTAAATGTTAATTGTAATCTTGTGAATCAAATTACAACAATATTACCACAGAAACAAATAGAAATTTCTGTGTGTGATATACCCAAAGATGTCCAATCAGCGAATAATGATTTTTATATACCTAAAGAAATATCCCTTCTATTAGGAGCAGATGTCTATTTCAGCATTTTGAAAGGCACAAGTATTGCTTTAGGAAATGGTCTTGTCCTTCAAGGTACCATCTTTGGCTTCATAGTTGCAGGTGTTGTTCCTTGCAATGCAGGGGAAGACTCATCTCTGGTTTCAAATTCAGCAATTGTTCAAAATGAAGATAGTAGTCTCAATAAAATAATGCAACAGTTTTGGTTAAGTGATAAAATATCCGAAGAAATAAAAACCACATGTTCAGAATACCAACAGGCAGAACAAAATTTTACCAAGTCTGTTAAAATAGTTAACAGCATATTTTTTGTAGATTTGCCTCTAGTTGCTGATTTACATGAGTTAAAAATGGGTAGTTCATTTTCTGTTGCATTGCAAAGATTCCTTGCATTAGAGAAAAAAAATTAAAAAGATAAAAAATATTTTGAATTGTACAAAAAAAATATAGATGAGTATATAGCTCTGGGACATGCCAAGAAAGTAGATATTGAGAAGTATGACATTAAAAATGGTCCTGTTTATTTTTTATCTCATCATGCGGTAGTAAATGACAATTCTCCTACTACTACATTTCGTGTAGTCTACAATGGTAGCATGAAATCAAAAAATAACAAATCGCTTAATGATGTTATGTTAAATGGGCCCATTGTTTAGAGTGAACTTTTTGATATTCTGATTTTATTTAGAACTTACACTCTCATCTGTGATATCACTAAAATGTTCCGATATATAAACGAGGAACAAGATCTCTTCAAAATATCTTGTGGGGAGAAAAGCCAACTGTCACTTATGGACTGAAAGCATCTAACATTTCTAGCTACTAGATGCCTTATAGAGCTAGCAAATGAATATAAAAATATTTAACCACTTGCATCAAAAGCCATGCATAAAAACACTTATGTTGATGATATTTTGTCTGGATCAAACACAGAAATTGAAATAGTTGAATTAAAAAGTCAACTGGTCGCACTCTTAAGCAAAGGTTCTTTCACTCTACATAAATGGAATATATACCGCAGGCGAAGCTGCGGGAAACAGCTAGTAGAAAATAAAAAGCAAGTTACTTTAACAAAACACTGTTAAATATTTGGCACACAATATTAATACTCACATAATTTGTAGTTTTTTTACCAAATATCGAGCAATACTTATTTGTTTTATCACAATACTGACCACTCGCATGAGTCACTCACAAATCTTGAACACGACACATCCGTGTGTTTTGTTTGTTACTGCTTATCCCTTTTTTATTTTAATTTGGATTATCCCATACTCGTCACCACTTGTGACGTCCTCTCGTCACATATGGGTAAGCTGTAGGTGTCTTAAGTAAAACAATTACTGCCATTAGGGTGTATACGTGGTCGCACGTCCGGCCGCTAGCACTGACTGCTGCCCCGACCGTCACCCCCCACCTTCCGAGGGCGCGCCCACGCCTACACATTTATTACTACTACGTCACAGGGTAAGTAAAATAATGTTGTATGAATATTTGAAAGGTTTTATTTATTTTTTAATGTAATCATATTTATCATATAAATCACAAGTTTATTTGCCACGCAAATTTAAAAAAAAACCCGACCTTTCATATTAAGAGTATCATGTATTCATATTTAGAATAATAATCAAAATGGCAGCGAATAATTTACGAAAGTTTCCATGCCTCACTCAACAAATCTGTTTGATCATGACCTTGTTGCGATTGGGCATTGCGTGCATCTGCGTTGTTTTGTATGTATGAAAGCATGTAGGGTTGTGTGTTTGAAGTTGGAAGTGTAGAATAATTAAGGGTTTGAATGTTTAAAGATTGAAGGATATTGTTTAGTATCCAACTAAATTTAATTGGTTGGCGCATCACGTCGCCATTGTGTCTAATAAAACAATTAATTAAATATATATTTACTGTGTCAACAAGTGTAAAAGTAATACGAAATAAAAGTGTTTAACCAAAAAAAAAAAAACTATGTAAGGTTAGGTATGTTATGTTATGTTAGGTATATAAGGTTGCCTGGAAGAAATTGCTATTGCAATAAGGCCGCCTTTGCGCAAGGTTATTTTTCTTGTAATTGCTTGTATTTAACAATGTATCCTTGTTGTGCAATAAATAGTTTTTGTATTGTATTGTATGTTGGTCCATCGAGTTTCAAGATTATCATCAAGACGCCATTTTTCTCTGTACATCGCTTCACAATTCACCTAGTGCGGCGGGGGGACGAAAAAAGTGCGATACCAGCGCCATTTGATACGACTTCTTTACCGACACTGGGTCTACACGGAAATGGAAAGAGCATTCATCTAATCGTGAGCCAATCACAACCTACTACGTCACAGCAAGCGCACACGCTACCAACCAAATTCAACCAATAAAAATAAATAAGGATTTATCTTGACTTCCGGATCGATCGAGAAGTCAACTCAATAGTATTTTTTTTTTTTTGCGATTATCAATATGGACGCCGAAAATTTTCTCCCGGCACTCCGGACTCAAAGAGGTGTTTTAAAAAGCAAATTAACCAGAATATACCATTTCGTTTACAAACGCATGAAAGAAATTCACGTCAGACAAGCTGAACTGGAAAGGGTGATTCAACAGTTTGAAGAAACTCAATTGAAGATTGAGATAGTGGATTCCGCAACACCGGATCGCCAAGCCGCACATGACACCGAGAGGGAGGAATTCGAGGATAAATACTACTTATGCAAGTCGAAAATGGAGACACTTCTGGGTGCTCGGTCCACGAATAGTGCATCCAATGACTCAACGGCTAAAGCGTTCCTTGACTGTTCATCATGGCGGAAACCTCAAATTCGACTCCCAAAATTGGAACTAGCGAAATTTGATGGCGATATAAGGCAGTATCCCGCCTTCAAGAACCCTATAATATATATATAATATTTTACGCTACAGTTGACAGCACGGATCTACCTTTGGTCCAAAAGGTTCAGTATCTAACATCCGCACTCACTGGAGAAGCCGCCGGCCTCATCGCTTCGTTGTTAATAACAAGCGAAAATTACCCAAAGGCTTTGGGCATTTTATCTAAGAGGTACGAAAATAAAACAATTATTGTTAATTTCCATTTAAAGGCAATTGTTAACCACAGTGTCATTTATAAAATAACCTAAAAGATTTTTTCATAAGTCATATTACAACAAAGTTTAGATTCTTTAAAAGCGATTAACTTGCCCGTTGATAGTTGGGATACATTGTTAGTATTTTTAATCTGTCAAAAGTTAGATAATTCATTAAGAGCTGCATGGAAAATTAACAAAAAGGAGAACACTATTGCTACTATGATTGAATTACTTGAGTTCTTGAATCTACGTAGAACTGCCTTTGAGTTATTAAATGACAAGCCTATTAGTGAAAAAAAAACGTCAAATCTGTTCATGTATCAGCTCAACAGAACCTAACTTGCATCTTATGCCAGAGTAATCATTCATTGCACAAATGTCCTAATTATCTAGAAATGACCGTACCTAATCGTATTCAGTTTGTTAAATCTAAATTATTGTGTTTTTATTGCTTACAGCCATTTATAGCAAAACATAAGTGTTCTAAATTTAGATGCCTCACATGTCGTGGCAGACATCACACAAGTATACATATGGATAAATCACAGCAGGTTAGTAATGTCAACAATGTGTCGAGTGAAAAGCCTCCAGCGCTTAAACCTACCCTATCAGTAGCACATCACACTCAAACTACTAGCCCTCAACAAGATTGTACACAATCACAACATGACAACCCGTCATTTACCCACAACAGTCCTTCCACTGTGCTAGTATCCAATAATAATCAAAATCAAATATTGCTTTCCACAGTCATCGTGAAAATACAAGATTCATCAGGGCACTGAGTCAACGCCCGAGGGATACTGGATGCTGGAAGCGAGGTGAACATTGTCACCCACAGACTTGCTACTTAACTGCAGCTTAAGTTTACAAAAAATGCATGCCGCATTCTAGGTGTTGGCCACAGCCAAAAGACAGCGCATGTAAGTGTCAATACTAATATTTCCGCTCGCTACAAGCCTTATAATGTTAGCCTTTCATTTATGGTAATGGATAACATAACAGTGCCTTTACCTATATACTTACACAGACATGGCCTATACCAGCCTAACAAGCACAGCAACTCGCTGATCCTACATTTTACATTCCAAGCCAAATAGTTTTGCTAATAGGTGCTGAATTGTTTTATTCTGTCTTGCACAATGAATGCATTATGCTTGTTTCGTACCTACCATACCTAATAGACACTGCATTGGTTGGGTTGTTTCTGGCCCAATCTCGCATACCCCGCACTCCTCACATTGTGCACAGCATGTAAGCATGTATGTTTCTGCTTCATCTGATTCAACAGACAAGATATTACAATCCTTCTGGTAGCAGGAGGAGGTGTTACTTACAAAACATCAGCTGCGTTCACCCGCTTACAAATATTGTGAGACTTTATTTCAAACTACTACCATTCAAGATACATCAGGACGCTACATAGTCAACTTACCTTTACATATGGACAGAGTTCCAGAACTTGGCAACTCATTCAACATGGCCTACAAATGTCTACTACAGTTAGAATCTAGATTTACTAAAAATCCTCAGTTACACAACACAAACAATATACTGACTTTATACACGAGTTTCTTGAACTAGGTCATGCTCAATATGTGGAACACTTCACACCTGCAGATAAAAATGCTTATTATATGCCACATTTTGCTGTTATAAGACCAGAGGCTCAGCCAACAAAACTACGTACAGTTTTCAACTGCAGTGCTAAATCATCTACAGGTGTAGCTTTAAATGACCTGCTACATAACGGTCCAAATATTTACAACTGCTTATTCGAAATTATTCTCAGATTTAGATTTTTTAAGTATGCATTCTCATGTGACATAGTTAAAATGTTTCGTCAAATATTTATAAATCCAGATCAATATTCATTTTAGAGAATATTATGGAGAGATTCAAAGTCTGAACCCCTCCAGTGCATTGAATTACGCACAGTTACATATGGTACCAAGAGTGCACCCTATTTAGCATGCCGCACTATACAAGATTTGGCAGAGAAACACTCTAACACTCACAAATTAGCCGCTGACTGCATAAAACACAGTAGTTATATGGACGATTTTATGTGTGGTCATGACATAAAAGAAAAGTGCTACCAGCTGTGTACAGAACTTGTAGAATTACTATCTAAAGCTGGGTTCCAATTACATAAATGGACATTCAACCATCCAGAATTACTCTAGTATTCCAAATACAAATCAGTCAAAACATCATACTGCACATACTAATAATTCTGAGAGTAAGTCTTATGATTTTACACCTTCTAACTCAGTTAAATTTTTAGGCTTGAAATGGGCACATTCTTAGGACTTACTGCAGGTCTCGGTGCCTGACCCAAAAGATATTCCTTGTACTAAAAGGAGTATACTTTCCGAGATAGCAGGTATTTTTGATCCTGTAGGGCTATTAGCACCTAGTACTGTCATAGCAAAATTAATAATGCAAGAGATCTATACACATAATTCTGATTGAGATTCTACTGTTTCACAGGAATTAGAAGCTAAATGGCTCAAATTTAGTAATAATATTTCATAATTTAAAATATATACAAATACCTAGATACAGTGCAACCTCGATATAACAAATCAGAGGGGAACAAGAAAATATTCGTAATATCAAGTAATTCGTTGAACTGAGGTTTGTTATGTTGAGGTTGGATTGGTCTAAAATTCGTCATAAAGAGGTAAAAGAATAGTTTTATTCACCTCAATATTACGTACTTATCTTGTTATAGCGAACAACTTCTACTAATAAATGATAACACATTTTTATCAAATTACTATATGTACTTATTTGCTATGTATTTAAAAACAATTAGGTAGATAATAAATTTTTTTTCTTACATTAATAATCAAAAAGAATTAACAATGTGGTTATAGTAGCTTAATCTCAATTTTGTTCATTGATTAGAAAAAAAGTCATCGATAGTTGTCTGTTTACCACCGGTATGAGTTATGACATCCAAAGCGCAATCTAATTTCGTGATGGATTTCACTACATCGTCACTCAAACCTCCCTTTTTGAGAAACACAGATTTTATTGTATTCAAAGCATTATAAGCATCTTTTATTGTGAAGTTATGCTCATCAATTTCACCCTCTTCTTCCTCGTCTTCATCCGCTTCTGCATTAGTAACTGGCAACACAGATGTGACGATGTCAGCATCAGTTAGTTCTCCACAGATGGCTAAATCATTATCAAAGGTAACGAAGTCTTCGAAGTCAGTCTCTTGAACGTGTAATTCTTCTTGAACTCTTTGCCAGGTCCTAGCAAGTTCTGCGACTGGTAAATCGTCCTCTTCATCTTCGCATGTTACTTTAAACCCACTTTTCTTGAAGCAGTTTGCAATGGTCTTTTCAGTGACTAAATTCCAAGCTTTAGCGATCATCCACATGGCTTGTAAAACGTCAATTGTAGTTGGTGTTTGACGTTCAACATCAGCAAGAAATCGTCTCACAACTTCCTTCCTATAATGCATTTTGAAGCTTTGGATGATGCCCTGATCCAGTGGTTGTAGTTTTGAAGTTGTATTTGGAGGTAAGTACTTTATTTTTATATTTTTCAGGTTAGGAATTTCTCCGTGTGCAGTACAATTATCGATGAACATTAGAATTTTCTTGTTTTTTTTCTTCATCTCTTTATCCAGACTTTTAAGCCAATTGCAAAAAGCATCACTGGTCATCCAAGCCTTATGGTTGGACGTGTAATCTGTTGGCAGATTATTGACATTCTTAAAACATCGCGGTTTTTGATATTTTCCGATGATGAGTGGCTTTAGTTTGTAAGTCCCAGTACAATTTGTTCCCAGCAGTACTGTTAAGCGAAGTTTACTGTTTTTCCCACCATTACATTTATCGCTTTTGAATGATAAGGTTTTGTCAGGTAAACATTTATAGAATAGTCCAGTTTCATCGGCGTTAAAGATGTCTTCGGGATCGTATCCGGTGACCAGCTCTGCCAGTTTGTCTTTCCAATCATCACATACTTGTTTATTAACACTACCACTTTCACCGCATATTTTTCGAAAAACAACCTCGTTTCGTTTTTTGAAATTTTGAAGCCACCCGTTGCTAGCACGGAACCCTTCATGTCCCAATTCTACTGCAAACCGCTGAGCCTTTTCCTGAAGAATAGGGCCTCCGATTGGGATATTTTTGTCTCGGCACTGTTTTAACCACTTTAACACACATTCCTCTACGTCTTTGAACTCGCATGATTTTAATCTTTTACTGTTTACATTCAAACCACTTTCTTCTGAAAACTTATCTTTAAATTTTAAAATTGTAGCCAATGTACTTGCGGGAATCCCGAACTTATTAGCTATGTCTAATTTTTTCGTCATGGGATTTTGGTCAACATAATTAATGATGTTTCGCTTTTCTGCGACCGATAAGGAACACCTTTTACGTTTCTGAGCCATTTTAACTTAAATCTTTAACAATAGTGACGAGCAGAGGTGTTTACATTACTTTCCATCAAAACAACAATGATTACTTTACAAACAAAAGCGTGTCGAAACATGTCGAGACATGAATCACATTATAAGATTAAGAGTTATATTATTGGTGGAAACTTTATATAAAGGTTTTGGGTTGGCAAAATTCGTTAATTAGAGGTATGAATACTTTTTCTTGATAGTTGAAAATTTGTTATAAAGAGGTTGTACGCAAAGAATGTTCGCAATGTAAAGGTATATTTTATATTGACTCTTATGGACAATTCAAGGGGATTACGAAGAATTTGTTAAATCGAGGAAGTCGTTATATTGAGGTACGTTATATTAAGGTTGCACTGTATTATTTTTCTGATGTGCCTAGTCAAATTAACCTAATTGGTTTCAGTGATTCTTCTAAGAAAGCTTATGGTGCTTGCTTGTACCTACAAGGATCATATCCCAATATGATCCCAAGCAGTTCGTTAGTGGTGGCAAAGTCCATCCGTTTAGAATTATGTGCTAGCACAGTTGTGCAACAAATTTATTGCTACAATTAAAGACACAAAAAATATTAATCAAATCTATCTCTTCACAGATTCATTAAAAGTGCATAGTTGGATTAAGGTACCATACAAACACAAACATGACACATATGTTACACATCGACTCGCACAAATTATTGACAATACTTCAGGTAATGATTGGTATTATATAAACACCAAAGAAAATCCAGCTGATTTGATCTCACGAGGTGTTATACCAAACACATTACAGGCCTGCACTCTCTGGTGGCAAGGACCAGCTTGGTTGACCCTTGACCAATCACAGTGGCCACTGAATACACCTCAGTGTCCTGAAGTTAATCTTCGTGAGTCGTCTCAACTGCAACAAGCTCACAACAAAGTAACTATTATATGCATAGAGACTACTACAGAACACAACAAATTTTTCTATGCTATTTTCTGTAAACATTCAAGCTTCTCAAATTTAATAAGATCTATAGCATACTTATTTAGATTCATACATAATGTAAGAAATAAAAACAATAAACACAGCTCATTCTTGTCGCTTTCGGAGCTCAAACAAGCACACAATTTCATAATTAAAATCTGTCAACATTGTTCATTCATGAAGGAAATATTTGAATTGCAACAGGCCTCATCTAACACTTTTGATAATACTCAAATAAATTGTCAAGAGCTGACACAAAACTCTTGTAAATACACATTTAAATCCAGTCCACTCAAGAAATTGAATCCTTTCTTGGACGAGTATAACATACTGAGAGACGCATACAACACTCGGACATTCCCTATGATCAAGCACATCCTATCATACTACCAGCCAAAGACCATGTAACCTCCCTTATAATACAACACTAGTAGTGTTGTATTATATTGTAGTGTTACACTACCACACTAAGTTGCTACATGCAGGCTTACAAAACACTCTCTTTAATATGAGATTAAAATATTGGTGTGTAAATGGTAGACGAGAGGTAAAGAGATGTATTTACTCATGTGTGCGTTGTACAAGGTACCGTGGTAAAGTCTGTGGGCAACAAATGTCTAATCTACCAGCACCCAGGGTTTCTTTGCAGACTCGAGCTTATATGCATGTAGGTATTGATTTCAGTGGTGCCATAGCCATTAGAAGTGCTATGGGTAGAAATTGCAAGTACTCTAAAGGTTACATATGTTTATTTGTGTGTCTAGCCACTCGTACTATTCATCTTGAATTAGTTACAGATATGTCTTTACAATCCTTTATTTGTGCTTTGAAGAGATTCATTGGCAGGAGAGGCATACCTACTTGTTTATACACAGATAATGCTACTAACTTTAACCCTAGAAAGATAATCTGCGCCTCAGAGGCGCAAGCAATACTTATTTATCGCTGTCTCTTTTTAACGGGCGCGCCCTCGAATCTGTCACGACAGGTAATCTCAGTCATCTATCAGCCGGTTCCCACTTGTCGGGTGTCGGCTTCGTATATTTATCGGAGGTTCCAGTGGCAGAGCATTATATATGAAGCTATTCACACTTATCGGAAACCGATTTTGTGTCGGCTCCGACAAGAAATGTCGGGTGTTTTGCCAGCCCTCTACACCCGGAAAAAAATCGTGTCGGTTCTCGCTCGCCTATGATTAAGAATGGCGCTGTTCACATTTGTCGGATGTCGGGGCCGATAACCCTCTCCCCGCTACCCCTCGTTCCGTCCGTGCATACGTCGCGCTGCGATCGCGCACACACACATCGCGGCGCGCAAGCAGAGCTGTTGTGTTTTTATTGTGCGCACTTTTGGTGATTCGTAGTAATGGAAACAAATATTAACCCCGAAGAATTGATCACACTAGTTCAGGAAAGAGGTGTCCTTTGGGACAAAACTCTAAATGATTATAAAGATAAGCAACTGAAAATATCTGCTTGGCGGGAAGTTTGCTGCATACTCATACCTGATTTTGTCAATTTGGACGAAAAAGAAAGACAATCATGTGGTAAGCGTCTACAGTATTTTATTTAAAAATAAAAGTAATATCCAAAACACACAAATATTAATCATGCGCTTCTGGTTGCCAAGGCACCGAGCCTATTGTTGAAAGGAAGTAGTTTGCAAATTCAGACCGTATATCATTTGCAATAGGGCCACCACGCGGATTACAGTTTTGCTGTTGTACTTGTTCTTGCATCGGATTTTCCGCCGCATACTGAATATCTTCAAAGTTCAGACCGTCCTTTTCTCTTACAAAATTGTGTAATACTGTACACGCTTTTACGATTTCGATAGCCGTGTCTGGGTGGACATCCAGTGGCCGATGAAATATTCTCCATTTATTGGCTAAAATACCGAATGCACATTCAACGTACCTTCTTGCCCGACTTAAACGATAGTTAAATATCTTTTTCATGTGGTCCAAATGAGTGCCTCCAAAAGGTCTTAACAAATTTGTTGACAGTGGGAAAGCCTCATCGCCCACGAGAACATAAGGCATATCTTTTTGAAGTGTTGCATGTAGAGGCCTTGGTTTTGGTATATTTAAACTACCATCATTCAATTTCTTCCACATGGTCGACTCCTTGAATATCGAAGAATCGCATTCTTTTCCGTACGAGCCAACACTCATAAAAATAAAACGATATTCTGCATCAACAACGGCTAGTAAAACAAATGAGAAATAATCTTTGTAATTAAAATACATCGAGCCACTATTATTTGGTTTCACCACTCTTATGTGCTTACCATCAACTGCTCCAAGACAGTGCGGAAAATTGGCTTTAATATCAAAACTTTTTGCAATTTCCAACCATTTACTCTCATTATCAGGAATTTTCATGAACTCGTCTCTTAATACATCCCAGATATTAGAACTAATTTCTTTGCAGATTTGACTAATAGTTGACACACCAACTCTGTAACTATAGTGTAATTCTTTGAAGGAACATCCCGATGCGCAATATCTGTAAAATAATAAAGTAGGTAAAATATAAACATTTCTATATGTACCTATTTCAATTGCAGGTAAACTAGTATCTACAAAGTGGTCGAATCTACGAGATGCCTGGATGCGAGCAAATAAAAACGAAGTCAAAAAATCCGGAGCAGGGGCTAAGTTTTCAAAGCCATATATATATAAGGAACAGATGAGTTTTTTGAAAAAAGTTGCTGAGCCTAATCGCACACATGATTCTGTCAAGAAGCGTCCATCAGATACATGTCCAGAGACACCAGCAGCGGCCAATGCAATAGATATAAATTCAGACCTGCCATTACCATGTACTTCCAAAAAGCCCAAGACCCTCGATGACAAAATGGGCCAGTTTTTAGATAGCAGGCTACAGCCAGACAGAAGTCAAGAACATCCAATGCTTTTTTTTTTTAAAGGTGTTCTGCCGAACATTACGTCTTTTGACGATAATGAAACTTTAGAATTCCAATCAGGCGTGCTGTCACTGATCCAAAACATTAAAAAGCAGCGTGAAAGTCGTTTATACTCATCAAATTATGGTTGGCATTCACAGTCAAGAGATCACATGCAACAATCTGTACATTCGTCACAAAACCAGAATGTGCACCCTCCATTAAACCAGAATATCCTCCCTTCAGGTGGATATGGATATTCGACACGCCAACCCGTCGAACCAGCCTCACCTTCTTGGTCACAAGTGTCACAACATTCAAGTGTGACACAAGATTCGGATTTAGATTTTAGTAATATGTAAAACCCACTAATTTGTTTTCGAAATTATAAAAAAAAAAAAGTATTTTCTTTAATAAATGTGAGAACTAAAAGTGACTGTTTTATCTCTTCCTTTTACAATAGGTATAATTATCTTACCTTAGAAATATGGACAACCTTTCTTCAGTACAAATGCAGTCTCTAAATCTTGTATTTTGGTAGTTTATGCTCACTGATATTTGAGCCAATAGATGGTTGAATGTAGTTATCGACATTCTAAAATAATTGAAAAACTTAATTTCGTCACTTCTCAATTCTGTTATTAAGTTCTGAAATGTTCCCAAACTAAATCTTTCCTCGTTTTCTTCTTAAATAATAATACATCACAACAAGAGCTTCGTCGTCGTCCATCGTGCACAGTAACCTCGCGTAGAGTGCTTAAAATTGGCACTAGCTTCGACCGTAACCGTCAACCGATTATTAATCGTGTGTGTGAACAAAGGCGCCGACATCCGACAAGTGAGAACGAGCCCTATCTCAGATACTAAACACGTGTTCGTTTGCGTGTTCGAAGCTGGAAGTGTTGAAGTGATGGGTTGAATGTTTGAAGACTGAAAGGTGTTCGTTTGCGTGTTCAAAGCTGGAAGTGTTGAATTGATGGGTTGAATGTTTGAAGACTGAAAGGTGTTCGTTTGCGTGTTCAAAGCTGGAAGTGTTGAATTGATGGGTTGAATGTTTGAAGACTGAAAGGTGTTCGTTTGCGTGTTCAAAGCTGGAAGTGTTAAGTGATAGGTTGAATATTTGAAGATGAATAGGTGTAGGTTTGTGTGTTCGAAATTGGAAATTCAGGAGCAGATAAATTAAGATACATATTTCGACGTCTAGCCGCGGTCAAAATTGCTTGTATTTCATTTTGTACTCCTAATGCTTCGTACAATGGAAGTTGCCCCAGATGAGACGCCACGTTCAATCCAAAAAAATGAAAGTCGTCTTCTTTGTTTCGGTTGTTTATCGCGGAAAATATACTTTGTAAGCGATTTAGAGCCTCAGCAACGCCAACTGTTTCCTCTATTTTTTTAACTTTTTTTCGCCTTCCTGAATAATCGTCAGATAAGAGTGATTCCTCAGTTTGAGTGATCGGCGGTGGCGGTGTCGGTGTCGGCGGTATCGGTGTCCATATCTGCAGCGTTGGTGGCGATTGAGTATTCTGTGTTGATGTATCTGACTCCTGTAAAAAATTATATTTGTTAGATTCTTGTATAGGTGCTTGAAATTAACTTGTTAGGTACTTTATTTTATTTCAGATTCCTTGCTATGAAGAATGGAAGCGCGTTAACCCGTCACGCGTCCGGGGGCTCTCAGCTTTATGTACGGCAAATGTCCCCATACATAGCGATTTTTAACGACTATCCGCGCAAAAACGTGATTTGTGCTTAAAATGTATAATTATATTGCAAGATTTGTATATGTAAAAAAAGATCAAGAAACTGGCAACAAGATAAAAGTAAAATTATATACTAATAAATACCGGAGTGTTCCTTTTATCCTGCAAACTTTTGAAATTGACGATTTTCTTGGCGCCATTATCTGCTTTCACGTAAAATTTAACTAAATTTACACACACTTCACTTAAACCTTTTACAACAACATAAAGTCTAATAAATTACGCGAATAATGACTATAATTACACTATTCTAGCACAAAAAATCACTTGTCAATTGTTATTTTATTAAAAATTAATAATTTGACGCGCGAAAAACAATTGCCGTCGGCCCGCGACTGACCTTGAAACGCAATGGCGCGAGCTGTACACCTGATTCCCGCCACTAGCCCTTCGCGATGCCGCCCGCAAGTATAGATAGCAACAAAAATGTAAAAATGAATTTATCCGATTTCTTTCATTCATAAATATTAGAGTATACCTGTTATTATTGATTATAAATATATTGCATAGAGAAAACTAACAACATAAATATGCGTTATAATTTAAATCCATGCTTAATATTATAAATGTGAAAGTCTGTCTGTCTGTCTGCCATCTGTTACGTTTTCACGGCCAAACCGCTGAACGGATTTTGATGAAATTTAGTATGAGGCGGAGCTGCGGAAAAAAGCTAGTAATAAATATATTAATGTCAAATGCTTGAAAAATAAGAAACCCTATTTTTGAATGTATGAGATTTCATTCGACATATAGTCTTATGAAAATCATTCGATAACGAATAAAAATTATTCGACACAATTTTACTCGATCCCACTTTTTTTTAAATAACGCTCATGATTAGTAAGTAGAATATATGTGACAGATTTTATAAACTTGAATTCGCTCACTGCGCTAAGAGTTACTAGTCGTATTAGATTTTTTTATTTAGAGTCGTATTGACTAAAACAAATATCTAAATGAGAAAAAGACGGAAGTGCTATTTTAAAAAGTGTGACTCACGCAAAATCGACGTGTCGAATACTTTTGTTCTATATCGAATGATTTTTGAAAATACACGTGCACGTAATGAAAATCGTTCGAACAAAAATTATTCAATATCGAACGATTTTCATTCGACATACATTTAAAAAATAGTCCCCCAGAAAGAAAACACATTGTAGGGGTTATATGTTTTTTTATTTAAACAATTAAAAAAAGTAGTATAATACTGAATTCAGGAACTAGGTCCTAATCACAACTACAGGACACAAGGCATTTTTAGCCGGGAGCCCTATTTTTGCAAAGTGTGACTCACGCAAATTCGGCGAGTAGACTAATTTTTAGTAGAAAACCAATGACTTTTGTTTGTTATCGATAGAGTTTCGTTCGATATCGAATGATTTTCATTCGACATAGGTATATATGTCACACTTTTCAAAAATAGCATAAATATAGGTTGGTACAATAACGACATTTATTACATATTTGGAGCAAATGCTTACTTTCTAGTACATAAAACGTTTGTTAAAAAGTTCTACCTACTTGTTGTATTTTGTTATTACAACAATAAATATGGAGATAAAATAGTAGAATCCACATGAAGAGAGCCGCCTGGGGTTCTGTTCACGGCCATCACTCGATCAATGCTGTAAAATAATAATAACTGCATGAAGAATATGTAAAGTAAAATTGGGTGAATCAACTATTCCTTGCACTGGATCAATTTTTTTTTTCAAAAAATAAAATTAATATTTTTATAAAGTTACTTCATGATTCTAATACAGCAACTATTAAATTTTGTTATAGCAGGTTCAGCACCGAAATATTTACTATATTTCAACACTTTTTACACACAAAGAATGAAACGGAGCTTAATAAGAATCCCCTGGGTAACGTTTTCTTATCTGCTTTTTAACCAAATAAAATTACACAGAATAGGAAAATCAATATTTATATTAAAGGAACAAATGTTAATAAACTACAAATGCTTTGACCAGTAGCTATAATGAGTAACATTAATTATTTTCATAATGCTATTGTGTCTCTTGGGTCACTTTAATTAAAAAACAAACCGATATTTCTCAAAATTTCTGATCTAGGTAAATTAAAATTAAAAATACCATCTCTGCGCTAACTGGTTCTAAGTAAATAATATATTTGTATACAAAGGTTTATTTATGTAAAGAAGGTTAATCATAAAAAAATGAAAATTCTAAGAGGATGTGAGGGACACAACCATTAGCCCAGAGACAATTTTAGTGACTCAAGAGACATATTCAAAATTTTTCATCACTAATAATCAAATCTTCACTGTAATCAGTCTTAATTCGGAATCATATTTTAGATCTTAAAGTAAAAAACTCACAAAAATAATTAGAAAATATAGGTACCAGGGAAATTCGTAAAAGAAAGCTTAATTTCTGTATTTTATTTCTCCTCGAACTGTCGTAAATATTTGGTGTACATTTTTTGTGCCTACAAGAGTTGAAATTTTCTTTGGTAAAGTTTTGGCCACATTTGATATATCATCCGAAGATATGAGATAAAGTCGGGTCTTGTTAACGTCTTTCAGTGCTTCATAGAAATCATTGGCATTAGAAATATCATCACCACGTGCTACAAGATCATCTGCCGACCTTTTTAGATAGCCACCTATGCCATCAGCAGGTCCCTTTCCATGACTTGCTTCAAAAAAAGGCCATGTCATTCCTGTAAATCCATAGTTGAACAGAGTGGTTGAACTCAGATAAAAGTTTTGTTTTTGGCGGTATTGGTAAACGGACCATCGGAGAAAAAATGAGTAGTTGTGACGCTGGGGTGACTGTTTCTTATGTCTTTCAATATTGGGTCCAAGTGGGCCCATATAGCTGCAGGTTGATGATTGATGTTTGATGAAACTGTGCAGTAGGATTCAACTTTCTTGTTATTGTCACCAACGTTGAGATATACCACCAGCCACCACCGTATGCAGAGACTTGCTGCTTTGAACCGCCAAATTAGTGTGCCTGCATTTCTTCGTGGAGCTTGCACGTATAATTTTCGCTGAAGTCTACAACTATGACTGCTTCTGTTTCTGGTACATTATCAACAGCCTGTCTAAAATTATGAAACTGGACCTTCATATTATATGTATGTTTCTTTAATATCTTTATTTCTTCATTAAATATTTCATTAACTGTTCGACTGCCCCTTCTTTCTCACTTTTCACTTTCTTGAAGGCTTTCCTTTGTTTCTCGTCTTTGTCATATAATTCTATTATTCTTTCCCATTCTTTCCAGCGTATTTTGTCCGTGCATTTGCCAGCATTAGGTTTATTTTTAATGTTTGCATTGATTGCAAGTTCCGTACATACAAGCTTGATTTTTAGAATTGCAGACTGTTGGAATAATCAAAGCATTAAGATCACTAGTACTGATGACATCTTTGTTTTTAAGTGCATACGCCTTGTATGTTGTATTTGTGTGCGTTTTGCACAAGCACATTTCACGTCCACTCACGGTTGGCTTTAAAACATAGAATGGTAATGAAATGTAAAGTAAAAGTACGAACACTAAAATCCAGAATTTTCTTCTTTAAATGTCTTGAACAATTTTTTCATACTACCCAACATAAACTTTTTTTGCATTTTCTGACCATTTTTTGTACAAGTTTCTTTTTGCCAGCGGTAGCCCTTGATATATCGTCCCTTATAAAAAGTTTCTATTGATTGTGTTAGTTTTGTTGAAGAGGTGTTAACTTTCATCGATGTCCTCGGTTTACTTGTAATTCCTAAAGATTCTCTTATAATTTCTATTTAATGCACTTGTGTTATAATATTTTTCAAAATTCTGTTTTCTTTTAATGTTTTTAATCTTTGGTAATTAGCTTTCATAGTTGTAGACAGCTTTTGATATTTACTTTTTTCATCTATCTCAGGTTTATTTTTTTTCAACTCTATTCTCTGGCAACGCTTTTTAAACCTTTCACACTGCTTTTTCAATTTTTCATTTTCTTCTTGCAGTCTTAAATTATCTCTATATAATTTTGAACGGTCTCTTTTTATTTTCTTTTTACCCTGTGAAGTTTTATTAGATTCGTTTTTAGGAGCTGGCGAAGCTATATTTTCTCTAGCAAAGTTTACGTCTTCATTATCGCTTTCATTTAGAGGCGCTATTAAAGGAGAGCTAGGTGGTGTTATATCAAAGACACGGTTTAAGTTTATTCTTTCGCTGTCTTAATTGTTTCTTTCTCAACCTCCAAATAACTCTTAACATTATATTGTTCTTTTGCTGACAGATCCTTAACAAGTATTTTCTTTTTATGGTAGTTCTCTCGTTTCTTCTTTTTATACTGTTCATACTTCTCAGAATTAAGTTTTAGTTTTTCTTTATATCGCTTCTGCCTTTCTGCAGCAGTAAACGGCATGGTAGCTGAAAGAGCACATAAATAGCGTCACCAAAGCGGAGGGTAAGAGACTAAAAGCATTATCTTAGTAAGAAAACGTGACAATCGAGCATAACCGATGAAAGAAAAACGCGCATTCAGCTTTTCTAGTTAAAAAAACATTCGCTTGTAGCAATTGTTTTTAGATACTAATATGCCTGGTTGTTAATTTTCTTTATCCTAGTTAGTATTTGAATTTGAAGCGTGACTATTCTTTAAATTTGATAATAAACACAAAAAGTCTCCTGACTAACGAAAATTGTCTCTTGGGTCACGTTACAATGTGACTCAGTGGAACTGTGACCCAAGAGAAATTTAACGATTAAATACGTTTTTTTGTTAGAAATAAATAAAAATTTGTATATGCGACTGCACCCAAAGCATTTCAGACTCAATTGTTAAATACATACAACACAATTCCCGTATATAGATCAAATATTTACCGAAATTCGATGTCACCCAGCAGAGCCACAGTAAAAACACGCTGCCTCGCTCAGGGCAACGGACGAAATGGCCGAGCAAGCGGACCTTTCTCAGCGGCATACCGACGATCAGATGACTCGTAGAACAGACCTCATTGGTCACACCATTTATAGGCTATCTCTGTCGTTTTAGCTAGTACTTTATATGGCGTGAGTAAGCAGACAACAGTTTCATTGCATCGTCAGGGACAAAGATATTAAAGTCACTTGAATATACTAAAATGAATTCTATTACTCTGTAAATAGAGTTTTAGGAAGGGTAATGTATCCTAGTATGTGATTATTATTTTAAATTTCTGCTCGCCTACGAATATTTAGGCATAAAATTGTAATTTTGTTGACTAGTGCGTACAAGGGACAACGTAAATTTGTATGGGAGTACAATTTCGTCTACTGGGTCACACTATTTTTTTTCAAAATATTAGAAGTAAGTTTTTATAGATTTATACTTAGATATTTTGGAGATAATTCTGATAATTAAAATAAACCTACAAACATAGTTTTGTCCTAATAGTTTAATCGAAATTTCATGTTGATTGTAAAGGACACGTTCTGGCAAAGAAAAGTTGATTGACCCAATTACACAGTTAAAACTCAAAAATATAAAATCTACATATCCTCCAAAAAACAAAGTAAGTTAATGCGATTTTGTTGTCAACTGTACAACTATGAAGACGCTGCCCAAACGCGCCAAAATTACAAGGTCAATGACATTAGCATGAACAATATGATCGGTGAGCGGTGACAATTAAATTATTACGGAATTGTATGCAATTTCAACAAAATTATGGTGACATAAATAAAATAATAGATTCCCGAGTAAATTTACAGTAAACTTATATAGCTTTCACGGTATTTTATTGTATTTAGAAACAAAATATTGCAATATAAAACCCGTTAGAAAGATTGTCGATCTTAGTAAATAAAAGTTAAATCAATTTCCCCACATTAAATTTTACATTGCGACTAGAATAAATACATTTCCCAAATAGGTTATTTATTTAGCTTTAATTTTATATATAATACATAATACAAATACTTACCTCCTAAAAGATTTCGACATATTTACGATTTTACTTCACACGCGAAATTGCACTAAAAACAGTAATGGCGGAGTTTCTTCCTGTGTCGCACTTCACTCATGAATTTGTTTTTATTGCGCAAAAAATAATTGATTTTCATTGGCGCAAAAAATACCAATCAACAGAAGGAGAGTTCCTATTGGTGTTAATATAATTTTTGAATGTGTCAATCATTTTAAAGTATACATAAAAAATACCAAAGAGAACGGAACACTTTATGGCCTAAGTGGGCCCTTTGAACAGTATGAGTAACATTTGCGCTGCGGACTAAGTTAGGCCGCTGGACGCGTGACGGGTTAAACATGGATTTCGAACAAAATGGAATTTCCCAGAATGTGTGGGAGCGATTGATGGAAAACACATAAATATTTTTGCTCCTGATGACTCTTCAGATTACTACAACTACAAAGGTGCTCACAGCGTTATACGCCTGGCATTAGTTGACTTGAATTGTTAAACTTGAATCATTCATGTCCTTTAATAAGCATTATTTCGTGCAATGGTATTTTTATATAAAGCGGAATGTGTGTTTCAGAGAAATTGGTAACTTCGATAATATGTTACAATAAGAAAGGTTTTTTCTTCTCCCCAAGGCGACATATTGAGTGTTTATTTAGTTTTTATTTTAAATTGTCGCAGCAACTGTCGCGGATCGAGATCGAATCGATAATAGCATGCTCATAAGCAAACCTGTTCAAACGCGCTCGGAGCATGCCCCCTTTTACCCGCGCCTCAGGTAGCATGCTCGAAAATCAAACGTCGGTTGATTTTTTAGCACGCTCTAATTTAGGCATACTAAATACTAGCAATGTTGTTCACACGTGCTACAAATGAGCACTTGCTCAATAAAAGCATGCTTTCGTGCTAGTAATGAGCACGTCTGTCCGTACCTTTAATCGCGCCGCCTTTGCACGTGCCATCTCTTGTCAAAGGATGCCGCGTGCGGCAAGTAAATTTGGCAGTTTACATCGAAGCGCCGCTCTTACTTTATTTACTCTTTTGCTTTATGTATTTTTTCATTAAAATTATCTTTGCATCTAGCTTGTGTGCATTATTTTTATTCGTTTTTTATTACAATAACCACAATTGCATGCGGGTGTATCGACACTATCTAAGCGGATGGACTTTACTAAATATACTGATTTGACGATATACCGGCGGCGTGCTTTTGATCTCATTTTACGCTACAACTCTAATTAAACGTTTTGTTCAGTTAATATCTGTCTTCAGACAAGCGCGTACGCACTATGTTTTACTTGTCACTTTGCCGATAGTTCTCGTATTCAACCGAACGCTAGTGTTAGCAGTTTCATTACGTTGTGTGTCGTATAAGTGTTAGTACATTTTATATTTTTCCTTTTTCAGGGAAAAAATATGCCGTTTAAAATAGTTGAAACAATTGAAAAAGGACAAAAAAGGCTTTGCATATACCAAGTTTGTAGGAATCAAAAGGCGAGCTAAGATGGCCTAGAAAGCGATTAGAAGTCAACAACTTTGGTGGTTTCAGCTTCCAGAGAAGCCATCAACTTCATCTGCCGTATCAGCATTCAGATCGGAAGTTTCAGAAGCGGAAAATGCCCAATATATCATTCAATATGTAGATAATTCTGATTTAGCATAAATTTCAGTTGACACTTTTAATACTGAAACGGAAACCCGAAACAGCACTGACTTGGCAACACATCTTAAATTAATTCTTGATTCTCAGTTTCGAATGGCACAAACTATCAATGTTCTAGCAAAAAATAAAAATAAAAAACTATTTCATAAATTGGCCAGTCTATCTGAGCAAATAGATGATGGATTTTCTAAAAGAAACGGGACTGTAAATTTAGATGTGGTTGCTTTAGGCGAGTCTAACTTATTTGATAATGAGGCTTTCAGTATAAAACCTATTTATTCTGTGAAAGAACTAGACGAATTTAAGCTACTTTTGTCGGTCAGAAAGCAAAAACATAAACTCATATAGAAATATTCTCTTGTATGTACACAATCAGATGGAAAGGGTGCAACATGCTCATACAAAATATTGGATATGATTTTTTCTCGCCAATTCTTTTGCAAATGTTCATGGACAGAAGGTAGCAGGAATAGTGATGAACCAAAAGTTGCACTGAGAAAATATAAAAACATCCTCAACTTTTTTTATGACTTGATATGTATCTGGGATAAAACATATATCGCGGAACAAAACGATTTTTTTTTAAATTGTCTTGAAAATTTAAAAAATTCTGTGAAAAGGAAACGGAACAAGAATGAAAGGCTTTCAACCAAACGTATTAGAACAAAAAAAGTTTCAGTTATAAGTAATAGTTTACCTGGAAATGAATTAGCTCAAGGAAATCAGACTTTGAACCAGAATGCTATTGATACAAACGAACAAGGTGTAATTGACAAAGACGCTACGAATGAATTGATTAACTGCCTGCTTCTTTTCTCATTGCCACTGCTAAGACGATTTCGCTTCCAATCACGTTATTATTCAAAAAGTCACTGTGTGAAGGTTTTGTTCCTAGAATCTGGAAGTCTGCCTTCATAACACCTGTGCATAAGATGGGACCGAAAACTGACGTTACAAACTTCAGACCCATTTCCAAGCTTAGTATAGTGAAAGTATTTGAATGTATTATACACAGTCAACTAAGCCTGGCTCTGAACAATTCTTTTGGTTCCTTTCAGTTCTCAGTGGGAGATCAACTGTCTCTAACCTGGTGCTTCTTAACGATTATCTCACGGAGACCATGGAATCTGGTGAGCAAGTGGACGTGATATACACTGACTATTCCAAATGTTTCGACCGGATTGATCATAAAACGCTAATACTGAAGCTTGCGGCCATAGGAATTTGCGGGGATCTCTGGAGGTGGTTCTCATCTTATATAGATCATCGGTCTCAGGCGGTTGTTATTAAAAACTATATCTCCAGTTGGGTAGACATACCCAGTGGTGTACCTCAGGGTTCCTTGCTTGGGCCTTTACTCTTCAATGTTATGGTTAACGATATCGAAAACTGCTTACTCACGTCTCGATTGCTATGTTTTGCAGATGACATGAAAATTTTCTCCAATATATCTTCTCAAAATGACGCATCTGCATTACAGGCTGACGTCTCTCGGTTGGAGCAGTACTGCTCTCGTAATGGTCTCGATCTCAATCCGGCTAAGTGCTGTGTAGTCACTTTTACCAGAAAAAGTAATATAATTCCTACGACATATACACTCAAACATCAAACCCTCCAGCGCTCCACAACAGTGCGTGATCTAGGAATTCAGCATGATGCTAAACTTCTATTTGACAGCCATGTCGATAACATTGTGTCAAAGGCCTACAGAGCGCTCGGCTTTGTGTTGAGATGCTCCTCGTCTTTTAATGATATCAAAACATTAAAGATACTTTATTGCACATACGTGCGCGCCCACCTCGAATATGCTACCCAGGTGTGGAATCCCATGTACAATGTGTATATGGATCGCATTGAAAGTATCCAGAAGAAGTTTGTGAGGTACCTATGTTATCGTCTTAAAATAAATTATAGCTCTCAAAACTACTTAGACCTTTGTAGGGTGCATCACTTAGTTCCACTGCGGGTGCGTCGTGACGTCGCTGATATAGTTTACATGATAAAAATAGCTTCTGGTGTTGTTGACTCGCCTGAACTTTTATCTAAATTAATGATTAATGCACCGCCTAGAATATTAAGATTTAACCCCCCCATTTTTATACCAAACACATCCACTAATTATCAACAGAATTCGTTTATTTTGTGCGCAGGTAAGAATTTCAATATTATTTCTCGAACGGTGGATATTGATTTGTTCACCACAAGCATAGCGAGGGCTAAGCTACTTCTATATGACCATTTGTTCCAGCTGGGTAATGTTTAGGGTAGTTCGTTGATTTTTGGTTTGATGATTTTTGGCTTTAAATTGTTTTCCTTTACTAAACTAAACGGTGTTGCTTTCGATTAATGGCAATATTTTAAAAAATAAAATAAATTGTTTTTTTGTTTTTTTCAAAATGCAGTGTGTGTACTGTACTATGTTTGGTTTGTTAGTTGTACTATTCTAGTTCTATCTGTGAGGACCTTTAATTGGCTTCTAAATTGCTTAAGTTTTTTACCTATTGTAGATATAAGCTGTTGGTCTTCCTTAAAATAAATAAATAAATTAAAATGTTTAATTTTAGTTTTACAATTTACTTTTGAGGTCAAGATACCTTCTTTAAAAGTTTATTAAACGTGTTATAATTATGTTACCAAGTAGTTTTTTTGTTTTAATTTATCTAGGATAGTTAGTTAGTATTTGAGAAGAACACGTAATCTCGTGGCGGTGATGCTTTTATGATAAAAATATATTTTTGTTTTATAACTTATCTGATTATTAGCGTGTAGCAAAATAAGAGGATTGGAGTACATCGACACTGTACAAACAGAGAGAAACAACTATGTATTTGAAAAGAAAGTGATGGGTGTCACCCTCGCAGATGGTATTAAGGCTGCTACACACAGTGCCGGCGGCAGGGCCGCCGGGCAAGCCGTACACCCGGCGGCATACAAAGCCGTCGGCCTTGCCGCACAAAGGAGCCGCCGGCATGGCCGCCGGGGTGTGCCGGCGGGTTACGCGGCTTGCCGGCGTCACTTCGTTCCTGGCATTCGAGTGGTAGGGTTGTGCGATTTGTGTTTAAACAATTTAAAATGTCATTTAATTGGGACGACGAAGCAGTGCTGCTCTTAATTGAAAAATTTCATGAAAATGATATATTATGGAATCCCAGAAATGCAGACTATAAGAATAGGAACAAACGAATAGACGCATTGAACATAATTGCAAGTGTATTTGACATTGATAAGGGCGAAGTAGAGAGAAAGTTAAAAAAATTAACCTCTCATTATTTTCGAGAAAAAAAGAAGTTTGAACAGTTGCACAAATCTGGTGCAGGCATAGACGATGTACAGGAACCAAAGTGGTTTGCTTACAAGGCATTGAACTTTTTGCGAGACAAAAATAAACCACTACCCACAGTAAATAGTGAGAATGATGTAAGTATTAATGTTTCCTATATTTATTGTTTATTTTATCAGTTGTAAATCAATATAAATTGATTCAGTATTTCCGATGATTACTCCCTACAAACAAACAAATTGATAAACTCCCAAATCGTTCTTCTTTATAATATTAGTATAAATATTAAATACCTCCCATGATAAAAAAAAAAAACATTTTAATTCCTTCTATTTATAGATTGATTCGCTAGAAAGTCAGCAAGATAATGCAACAGCGACTAGTTCCCGGAAAAGGAGATGCGGTACTGATGGAGATAGTGATATTGCCGAAGCTCTGCAAGTTTTAAAAAATATGTCAGCTTCGTCATCTGCTCGCGACGACGCGTCGGTATTCGGAGAATACATAGCAAGTAAAATACGAAAAATGGATCCTATGACAATATTTACAGTACAATATCATATTCAAAATATAATTTACCAGGCTGAAATGGGCGCGTACTCAAGACCTTCCAGGGTGGAGGCAGCTGTAGGATATTTTACCACTTCTACACCTGAAAGTGTACGTCCTTCCACTAGCCATTCTTACACCGACAATTCTGATACTCAGGACAGCCTTTTTTCATATTTGGAAAATAATTAAATCTCTTTTAGATTTATGAAAGGATTTAATAATTAAAATTAATATTGCTAATTGTGATTGATAATGATATTAGTAGGGCTACACAGATTTAAAAAATATTACCTAGTTAAAGTTACTTAAAATATCATTATATAGATTTTTATATGCTAAATAAATGTTGTTCCCTATAAAAATATGTTTTATTTATGAAATGTAATATTGCCATGGAAGTTGTCCTTGCTCTGAAAGAAAATAGTTCATCAACTCATTTCTGACAATTGAAGGCTCCAAATTTCGATATATTTCAATATTTGGTGCCGGTATCGTTATCATATTATCCTCAACATCAACGTCATTTCTTCGGATAAAATTGTGCAAGCATACACAAGCCATAACTACAATTTTCATTTTCTCTGGCTGTAAATTAGCCATTGAATGAAATATTCTGAATTTTTCCGACAATATGCCAAAAGCACGACTCTCCTTCCCCTACAAAATCTGTAATTACATATTCTTTTCGGAGATCCTCGCTCATGTTGTCCAGGAAATGGTTTCATTAAGTTAGGAGAAATCGGAAAAGTGTCATCACCGAGGAAATAAAATGGAACATTCATTGTCCGTCCAGGTAAAGGTCTTGGTGTCGGTAGATTTATAGATTCATTTCGCAATGCTTCGTAAAGCGAGCTATTTCTAAAAACACCCCCATCCGAGACTCTTCCTTGACAACCAATATCGACGTATAAAAAATGATAATTAGCATCGACTAATGCCAACAAAACAATACTGAAATACGATTTATAATTGAAAAATTCTGAGCCACTATTATTGGGGCATTGTATACGTATGTGTTTCCCATCAATGGATCCACAACAATTGGGAACATTCCATTTCTTGAAAAACAAACGTGACACCAAAAGCCATTCTTCTTCTGTGGTCGGCATCTAGAAGAAAAAAGGAAATAAAAATTTAAACATTCAAAAATAAACATATACTTAAATGTTTAGCGTAAGTGCTTGAAGGCCCTTATGTAATAAATACTCAAATTTTATTCAATTCTAGCAATATCACATACATTCAGGCCATATCATAAATAAAAATAAAATAAATAAATAAATAATAAATATTTGGTCAATAGAGGACAAATATACATTAGGTTATGGTGTTCTCTAGCTTCCCCTTTAGGATTCCCTGTGAGTGATCTTCCCTGTTACTATCAAGAGTGAGTCATTAAAAAATATATATTTACCTTGATTTGAAATTTTGACATAAGTGCTTTACAGACTTCGGGAATCAGTGAGGAAAGAAGTTGTGGTGAAATTTTAAGCTTAACAGTGTCCAAACCTTTACATGCACGATAGGCCGATATCACGTTGTCACGGAGTAACCTAGTAGTCAGCTTCAGAATGACATTTTTGGGGCGCTTATTTTGCTGATCAGCGTGAGGCACGCGATGAACAGACACTATCTCCTGCGGGCTAATTGGTTGCTTAATACAATTTCCTATGTTTGCAATTAAATCAATAAGGTTTTCTCCCCGCCGTTCGGGCAAATTGCATATTTCTATGTTACATTGCCGAGCCTGTTGTTCTAAATTTGTCAGCTTATGCTCCAAAGTGGAGATCTCAGTGGCTATAGCTGATGATTGTGCCATGCCGTCCTCCACAGACTTCAATCGACTATCAAAAACAACCTGTCTTTCCGCTACAAAATTCTGTGACTTTTCGATTTCGATCAGCCGGTTGTTAGTGGCCTCGATAGTTTTATTAATAATTATATTATCTTGATTAAGCTTCATTAAGTTAGTATTTATGTCTGTTAAGGCGGACGTAAGTTTAGTCAGCTGATCATTGATAGGCGAAACAGCAGAATTAACAAATGTATTGATAGTGGCTGAAAGACATTCAAGTTTTTTATCCCATAAAGCCATTTGGAAGTGCATTTTTTTTTCAAAGTCTTCCATTCTTTGGTAGTATTCATTGTCGCGTTCCTCTTGCTTGCGTTTACGATTTTTCATAAAAGCCTCAATATCCAACGACTCTGGGATGTTAGTATCCGATGATGATTTATTCGGTGGTGTGCGCTGAACCGACATTGTTCCCCTTCCTCTTTCTTTGTATGTGTTCGTAAAGGCCAATCAAAGGTGACTTCGGGGGTGAGGGTCCCCTTCAGTTATTAACGCAAGATGCGACGCGGGAAAGAAATGGCTATACGTAAAAGCTAATTATGTTAAACTCCGGGGGTGAGGGTTCCCTTCAGTTACGAGCACGAGATGCGACGCGGGAAAGAAATGGCTTTATAACACTATTTTTATTTCACTCACACTGTCTTTGAATTTGTTTACGCAGTTTTGACACTACAAACAATTTACGTATGATCTAATATCCTATGACGGATTAATGAGCACAGCAAGAAAATATTGTAACACTACCACGCTCAACGAAAACCCAACGACGAATGAAATATTGCCGGCGGCATAGCCGCTCGGCATAAACCCGGCGGCATTGCCGCCGGCATGTGTGTAGTAGCCTTTACTAATACACAGACTGTACTGACTGCCTCAATCACAATTTTCAGGAGAGTAATACCAAGCACATTCATAGTCCTTCCTCAAACCAGAAGAAACGTGACTCTTCTAGGAGTGGGATTCATACAGGATGCCTAAGTTCCTGGACAACGCTTCTGAGGCCAAAGATTTCAATGAGGAATATGCACATGAGGATATCATTGAATAGATACACTCGACCTTTGCGATACCGGAAATGGTATCCCCAATGAAAAGCGCTGAAATCACCAGTGGATACGGAGGTAGGAGCTCACACAATGGCTTTGACAGCACCCAACGATGAACCGCAGGAAGCAACTTTGCCATCTGACATGATTGGAACTGACAGCAAGCCCTCGCCTTACTGCACGCCCCCTCGTACACCACCTCAAGACTATAGATGCGAAGCAGGTTATTAACGATTTTAACCAAGCGGTTAAATATGCATTTTTCGTTATTAACGGTTATTTAACAGCATTTTAAGCTTATTACGGTTAAATACCGCCGCAAGATGGCGCTAGCGGCTTGAAATGTGTATCGCAAGTTGCGCGAGGATGCCAGCTTCAACTGACGGCAAGGGGGCGACTGTAGACTACGTATTTGGCGCAGTCAGGTAGAATAGTTAGAGTCAGTGAATCACGTAAACTAACTCGCTATCAAGAACCTACGGTTAAGTTGCCGACGTATGCAGACATAGATACATAGAGACCAGAACATGTTCATGTAAGTAAGTGCTTTAGAATTCATTTTCTTGAGTTGCTTTATCAATATCCTATAATTTTTAAATTCCTCGTTGTAATTTTCCACTTCCAAGATTTTCCACCCGAGAGAATCTAGGAGCCCTAGGGTAGATGATTCTAGGCTTTCTCGTTTTGACGAGAACAGATAGTTAAGTAGTGAATTAAGTACCAGTATGGCGAACAGTACAGATAATATTGATAAGATTTATAAGGTAGGGTGGAGTGAAAAAACTTTTTTCGTCTTATTGTTATGTAATAGCGTGAAAAGGGTTTATTATAACACACACAAAATATTATTTGAATCAGTTTAGAGTATCTGCCTCCGAAAGGTCAATGAACTTTTAAATAAATTGATTTTTAGACCCATGTTTGACGCTACGTAAAATTGTCATTTATAAATATTCATTATGTTTTTATTTTATTACTTGATAGTAACAATAGTCTATTTTGATTACTAATCATTAAAAAACATATTCTTACGTTGATTTAGGTACTTAAAATAAGAAGAGTGCGGGGGCGAGCGGGGAGGTAGTTCGTTGCGCGGCGCGCGCTTTTTGTTGTGTATTACTCGAAGTGACAGGTCGGACGTTTGTTTAAAAGCATGGAAAAGACTCGTAGTGCATTTAAGTGCCCCCTTTTTGGTGGTGTCGTGGATATTAAAGACAATTCTCTACCTACTTATGAAGATGTAATGAAGTATTATGAATGGACGAGACACCAGCTCAAATTACAATTAGAAACTGCAAAGGAACCAACATTTTCACAAGTAGCAGATATAGTGGTACCTAGGATTGAAGGTATATGGCAAACAGCATATATTCCAACTGTAACATGAACGAGAATCATACAGATTTTAAAAGCATATCACTTGAAATGCAAGAATTTACTTAAGTCTATTAAAAAACTTTCCCCGAAAAAGTTGGAAGTTTTCACGAAAATAGTAAGCTGCTCTTTGATATTTTATCTTGCAAATGTAAAGAACTCCCACATTGCATAAGTAATATTTAATTTACCAAGCGGAGGCAGAAGATACTATAAAATTAAACTGAAAAATTACAGTTACTTTTACTTTAACATAAGGCACTAATCCCCCCCCTATTAGAATTCAAAACAAGGAAAAAAAAATTTTCCCGACTTTGATGGGAACCCGAATGTGCTAACACTTTTTATAAAACTCTGTGATCAGCTAGTAGAGACATTACTGTCTCCGCCAGACGAATTATCTGTCACTGTTTTAATCAATGGCATCCTAACTATAGTTACTGGCCAAGCAGCTCGGTTGATAAATTCCAATGGCATCCCAGAGAATTGGGCTGGCATCCGCAAGGCATTAATTAATAATTTCGCAGATCAACGTGATGAGACCTCTTTGTACAACGATTTAGCATTACTTTCTCAAGGCTCATCATCCCCTACCGAATTTTATGAGAGATGTCAAAATTTGTTCAGTACTTTCATGGCTTACATTACACTTCACGAAACAATACCCAGTACAATAGAGTCTGAACGTACTTTGTATCAAAAATTAACACTGCAGGCGTTTGTGCGCGGCCTTAAAGACCCCTTAGGTTCACGTATCCGCTGCATGCGCCCAGAGTCTATAGAAAAGGCTTTAGAATTCGTACATGAGGAGATGAATATGTTGTATTTACAGCAAAGAAATTATCACATGCCTGATAAGAAACATATCAATGCTACATCCAATCCATTTAAAGTTCTTGCCAATCCACAACAAGGATTTAATGTACCTTCCCAACCGAAGCCTAATGCTTTTAATATGCCCGGTCCGTCACGTGATAATTTTCAGATTAATCCGTATAGGCCCCCAGTTCCTTGAAGACCCCAACCTAATTTAGCTCCACAATTTAGAGGTCCAACACGAACTCAGCAAATGTATACTGCACCGTTGCCTAATCACAATCGTAGTAATGTATTTAGACTACCGCCCAGGAATCCTAACTTTACCCCAAATGCTAACTTTAACAATCCCAAACCTTACTTTAATAACTCTCCAAGGCCTATGAGTGGAGTGAGCCACTTCGTTCCGAAAACGATGCCACCAAGTGGTCACGATTGGTCAAAGTTTGCCAACCTTTCACCAACTAATTATTTTAAGACAAGGGAAATGAATATGAACGACTGTTATGAATATCAAGTTTCTTTCGAATCGTATGGTGACTATTTTTATGAAAGCTATGAATCTCCCTATTACTTTAATGAGAAATTGGAGACAGATTCTCAACTTCAGTTTAACGAAAATGATTATTACTACTCCGCCCCATGCGAAGATAAGCATGACAGAGCTGATGCCTCACATGATGAGGATTTTCCCAAAATTACGGAATTAGACAAACCCACATAGAAATAAATTTACAGACCAAACGTCAATTACCATACTTACAGATAGCGAATCCACCTCTTAAATTTCTCATAGACACAGGTGCTAATATGTCTATTAAAAATCTTGAAACGGTACAAAAGTATTTCTCACACATATACCACTAAAATATGATCCGTTTGAAATAACTAATATCCATTCCACCATTCGTAATGATTTTTCTATAACCTTACCTTGTTTTCCGGAAATAAATGACCATGAAAATACCTGTACCTTCTTTTTACACAAATTTCATAACTATTTCGATGGATTGATAGATTTATATATATTTAATAAGTGGGATTCAAATATCGATTTAAAAAATAAAAAGTTAATAACTCGTAACGGTAGTAATCCAATAGGTATGTACGATTCTCGGAATTGCAATTTATATCAAGACATAACTCCTGCTAAAGGTCGTAAGAGTACCCATCAATGGTAAAGATGGCGAGGTTTTTATAGTAGAGCAATCCATATCTAACTGCATTATAGGAGAATGTTTAACTTCAGTTAAGAATAGTCGAGGATTTTAGCAATAACTAACCCAACGCAAAACGATATCATATTTAGTATAGATAGGCCTATTAGTGCTGAACTTTCTATCCCGTTTAAAAGCCTCTCTACACTCGCGCGCGAACCATGGCATGAAATTGCGGCGCGGATCGCGGAAAAGTCAGCGCAAAAACTGTCAACGTTCCACTTTCGCAGAAGTTCGCGCTCGGTTCACAGTATAGTTCGCACCCTTGACAACGATGGACGTTGAAACTGTTGTTGCGGGTCTACTTAGCGCTTTGGCAATATATAATTAAAAAAAAAAAAAAAAAGAAATGGAGAAAACGAAGGTGGTGGATGGTTACTATCCACCAAAACAGAACTAGGTAAGTACTTAACTACCAACTGCAACGTACTTATATAATGCTCTGAAGTGGTGTGACTCATAGAGTCGTGCAAAGCTAACTTTGCAATAACCAAAAAATGGTAAATTTTGTAAATTTAAATATGGTAACACCGAATGTATGAGGAAAATCTATCTTGATACTATTAAAAAATAATTTATTTTATGCAAACAGTACCTATATAATCACTAATTTTATGCAACCGGGAAAAGGATAGGATGAGAGTAAGTACTCAGCTGGGATGCGCTGGATAAGTGGAGTGTCACGGAAAGACTGCATAAAAAGAACCCATACTCGTGGTAGTCCATGTACGGACATCGCGTACAGGCGGCTTTTGGAGAATCGCGATGGTGCGTTCTACGAAAACCGCCAATTTACATTGGGAACAAGTGTCTAGCCATGCCGCCTTTGCCAGGCTTGGGTAGAAGGGGCAGGCCTGAAGTGTGATGACTCGAAGTCGCAGTAAAGGATATGCGTGCTAATGATCTTACAACAAAAGATGTGAAATGGAAAAGTAGGAAAGCAGATGATCCTAGGCTCCAGAGCAGGCAGAAAAAGAAGCAACGGGGAAAGCTAGCTAAGATGAGAAAGAGAGAGATGGAGTACTCCATATACATAAAGGTATACAAACAGTAAAACATTTGAACATATAAATTTTTTATTTTAATTTATAATACAAAAAAACTGACTAGTTTCCGTGTATTTACTCTATTCCGTTTCTTCATCCTCAAAGTCTGATTCCAAAAATTGAATATCTTCGAAAATTGGTTCGTCACTTTCTTCATCATCGCTTTCCGAGTCTTGGACATTAATAATAAAAGGTGTAATATCAGAATCAAGAAGCGTATCTTTGCTTTGGTGCTCCAGTTCTAACTTTTTGACATGGTCTACATATTTCTGCCAATCTTCAGCAGTTACTAAAGAAAATGCTTCCTCAATTTTTTTTGGCATTTCATTTGCGTTGCTCTTTACATTTTTTTCTGCAATTTTTCGTTTGACTTGGCTCCAAACCATTTCTATTGGATTTAAATGGCAATGGTAAGGTGGCAATCTAAGTACCTCATGGCCATGTTCTTTCAATAACTCGTCAATGTAATATATGGGATCAGGTTTATGTTTTTTTACCAGACATAGCAGTTCAGCTTTGGTCAATTCTTCTGACCATATTATATCATTTTCTGTTAGCCAGTCCCTGATAGCTTGCTTGCACGAGTTGGTATTCGGCGCTTTATTTATTTGAATACTATGATAGCTCGCATTATCAAGCACTATAACACTAGGAGATTTTTTAAATTGGGCAGCAGTTTTTCAGCAACCCACTTTGAGAAATTCTCTGCATTCATATCATCATGGTAATCTGCACTTTTCGATTTCGTGCTGAATACCAGAAGAGCGTTATTCACAAAACCATCTTCCGTGCCAGCATGAACTATAATAAACCTTTTGCCTTTCGATATACTCTCAAACATTTTAGAAGTTGAAGGTCCTTGCCAACTTTTTTTGGGTTTATAATTTTGATGAATGTAGGTTTCATCAATATAAACAATTGGTTTTTGTTTTTCTGAAGGCTCATTCCTTAATGCTAAAATTTTTCTTATATATCGATGCCTCCAAGCAGCGACATCATATTTTTCCATCAATACAGTCCGCTCTTCACTGTTCTTTTTAAACTCATATCCCATTTTTAATAAGATTTTCCTCAGAGTTTCTCGGCTACCATCAAATTGAATAGCCTCTTTCAATTCTATGAGTAGTTTTTTTAATGTAGGTACTTCCTTTTTGACCAAATAGTATTCATCAATCTTATTTCTTATTGCGCATTGGTCAAAGTTATCTATATTTATTTTTGTTGCTCGGGTTGCCCGCTTCTTGCCTGGCGTTCTCCAAACACCTTCGTTGGACTGACCCTCTTTTTTTATAGTCCAAAGTGTCCGTTCACCTACTCCTGCAAAATATACATAATTTTAGATTAAATTTTTCACACTCATAAATATAAAAGTTTAAAAGTTTAAAATATTAAGTGTGAAAAATTTATCACCCTCAGCTGATTATTAAGGAATACCTTAATAATCAGCTGAGGGTGATAAATATGTTTCATGTTCCTAAGTAATCAGCAAAGCAAAGGGTGTTAGTTGGTGCTAATAGATTTCCAATCTGTCCAATTTGAAACGACCTACCCATGTTAAGGTGATACCTCGGTGAACACTAGCGCCACGGTCATTTAAAAATCATTACTCACTGAAAACACAAGTTATCAAAAATCCCTCTGCTGTAATAAAGGTTTTGGGTCTGAAGTTAATTTTAAACATATTAAATTATAATTCCCTATAGTTACAAATTGCATTATTGCTTAAAACGGCCACTTTTAGCAGTTTTGCAATTTGTAACTATATGGAACTATAATTTAATAATTGAATATGATTTAAATTAACATCAGATCCAGAACATTAATTACAGCAGAGGGATTTTTGATAACTTGTGTTTTCAGAGAATAATGAATTTTAAATGACGGTGGCGCTAGTGTTCACCGAAGTATCACCTTAAGGGAATATTATATATGAAAGCAATGTTTTTTAAACAAAAATTAATTTAGTTTAGTTTGCTAGTATAGAACCCTCAATGGGCGAATCTAACTTTCCTTTGATTAGGTTTATTTATCTTATGTTAAGACTTAAGCTTTGATTTTTTTTTCTGCAGTTGTAGGTAAAGTAAGTAATTATTTCCATCGGTGAAAGGTACACATGCATCACTGTCTATCAAAGTCTATATAAGAGCAAAACCGTAGCTTACAACTAAGTAGTTAATATAAATAAGTGATTACCGAGGCAAAAAATCTTACCCGACATATTAGAAATGTTTTTCATATGTTGCTTTTCAGTAAAAGTAAATTCTTCCAAATCTTTAAGTTTCATAAGAACAGCTTGCAAATGAGGTTTAGTTCCTCACTTATTCCTCCTAAAAAAGATAAAACATAACCATGAGGTTGGTGGATATATAAGTTAACAAAGTTCCAGTATAAGTCAAAGTAAAAAAAAAAATGTGTAGTAAATTTTTGAAATAGGTTAGCATACTTACTAATAGCCCTGACCTTACTAAAATACTAAAGTCAAAAAGTCAGGATTAAAAAATCGTAAAAAAAATAATTAAATCCCGAGCATCAAGTCCCTATGTATAGATCAAGTCACTACATTTCGAAAACCATGGCCCTATGAAATATTGCATATGACCTTATGTAATCGTAATGATACAATACATCTTATAATAGGTATACGATTATAAAAGATAGGTATGATAATATTGATGCTGCACACTTTTTCGGATGGGTGCTCCAACGTTTCTAACCAAAAAGTAAGTTACAAACAACTATTATCATGAATATAGCTTAGCTAGTAAGATAGTTTATCTAAAAGGCATGCTATTAATGAATAGGTATGTACTTATGTAAAAACAAAGGATTAAAACTGTTTGGGTCAATGGGGTAAACATACCTGTCAACGACTCGATTTCTTGGAAACATTGTTGTTTCTGCAATGCAACCGATTGCCGTTGGTCTTTTAGGCCTCCGTAAGAATTAAGCATACGGAATAGTAACTTCCGTACATCGCTTTTATAAGGTTTCACCATATTTTTAATTTTATCACAAAACGAAGTTCTGACAAAATATGAGCTGACACAAGACGTACCGCGTAATATGACAGATATGGCAGCTAGTGAGTGTTGTCATTAATAAAGTTTTTTGGGGTTGCCATTTAATTTCATTGCAGAGTTAGGTTTGCAGGACTCTAGCTAGTGCTGATGCCAATCATAAGTGCAAGATGGATAAAGCGAGATATTACACTCGCTGTACACACACATAACTTTGTCTTTTGTTACAGTGCTACTATGGAGAAGCAGTTGAATGAATTAGTTGCAGAACCTTCCACTGAATTCAAAAAGTTTACTCGGATGTCACTAACAGATTTTGAGTACTTATTAAACCTATTTTCATTTCAAATTTCTAAACAAGACACCCAATTGAGAAAAGCTATACCAGCTCGAATACGTCTCGCTATAACACTGCGATACTTAGCATCAGGAGATGACTATGAAAGCCTTCATTTTTTGTTCAAAGTTTCTCCACAAATAATATCAGAGATTATTCCCGAAGTTTGTCTTGCTCTAAGTCAGGCACTGAAGGATGAATTAAAAGTGAGTACAATTTAATTATTTATTTTTATTTAATACAAACACATACAACATTCTTAAAATCTTGATAGATTTTATAGATATGATACTACCTATAATTAATAATATAGGTATGACGTAACCAAAAGTATTTAGAAGAATTGCCTCTAAATAATATGATAATAGGTGGATTGGAAAACGTTATCCTGGATCGTAAAGACTCGTCAGTAGTTTACAGTGCAACATTTAATTTGGACTATGTCCAGTATTTAATTTTAAGACACATATATAACAAAATCCGCTAATATCAGTTTAACTTAAATTTAAAGCTGTCTGAATTATATCATTTTCTTGATTAGATGTAATTAAGTTTTCGGTGACTTGGTCCGGAATATGAAGAATAGGATATTCAGTATCAGCTGTACGAACTAATTGGTTGGATTGAATAATAATATTAGAAGTTGGAGCTGATACAACTTTTCTATTTTGGCAATGAGTTTTTTGAATCACCTGCCCATAATGGATAGGGGGCTAGGAATATGTAGATGATGATGTACCAGGTCTTGGTTCATTGTACAAAAATGTTGTTGTTGGAGTGGGCACTGATCGAGACTCTTCCAATTGATATTGTATATATATATCGTCTATGTCACACATAAACTTTAATCTATTAATTTCAGATAACTTTCGCAACTTTTTTGCTAAAAGTTTACCGTATAAATCTGATTCATCGTCTTGCTGGGTAGGTTGTATTGGTAATTCATTCCTTTTTAGCGAGGTTTTGAAGGTGGCAAGAGCGTCCTTTACTAAGTTGCTGGCTTCCGCAAGTTCTGACGGATTTTTGCGACGGCGAATCGTTTGCTTTGTGTCTTTTGGTGTATTTGGAGATGGATTCTGATTTTCTTCAAATGTCTCTTCAGTTGCGTCTGGTGCATGGAGTAATTACAAAGAGGAGATGCCGTAATACGCGTTTTGTAAGAAAGCGTTTGTGAGGCTACACGGGGCGGAAGGCAGACGTGCGGGGTGCTCGGTTTCGGCCGTGGCTCCAATCATAGAGCACGAGCAATGACAAGCTCCGCCCACTGCAGTGATACCGACTTGTCCGGAAGAATGGCTGCGAATTAAAAAAGGATTTACAAGGAAGTTTCCTCGGGCAATAGGATCAATTGATGGCAAACATATTGTGCTCGATTCTCCTTTCAATTCTGGTTCAGAATACTACAATTATAAAAGAACTTTCAGTATCGTATTATTAGCATTAGTCGATAGTCAATACAATTTCATATTTGCTGACGTTGGTTGTCAAGGCAGGATAAGTGACGGTGGAGTTTTCACTAATAGTCTTCTATGGAACAAGATAAGCACGAATCGCTTAAATTTACCACCGCCGCATCCCTTACCAGGTTCAAATGTTGATGTTCCGTACGTTTTTTTGGGGGACGGAGCCTTTGCCCTTTCAGAACATCTAATGAAGCCCTATCCTGGTCAGCACAACATAGGATCAGCAAAACGTGAATTTAACAAGAGACTGTCTTCGGCTCGAGTGGTGGTGGAAAATACTTTTGGTGTGTTGGCGGCCAGATTTAGAGTGTTTAGAAAACCCATTCGTGTACAACCAGAAAAAGCAAGCCTTATAACAATGACCTGTATATTATTACATAACTTCCTGAGACGGAGTTCTACTTCTTTACATATATATACACCACCTGGGTTTATTGACATTCACGATGATAATGGGGTACTTGTACAACCTGGATCATGGAGGAATGAACAAGAAACAACATGTCGATACTTCGGGGAAGAAAGGTCGTAAACCCCAAAGTGGCAACTTTACAAGAGAAGCAGAAAACGTAAACGAAAAATAATTTTGAGACGTAACTTTTTTGATTTTTAACTTATAATAATAAGGACTAGTGAGATATATTCGTATTTAAATGAACTTTAACGTCAATAATTCTATGTTTGAATAAACTTTATATTTAAAAAGTTTGTATGGAATTACGACCTAATATATAAAAAAAAATGGTGAATACGGCTCCTACTACCTACTCACTAAAATATGTTTTGTGACGTATTCACAAGTCCTCAATATAACTATACAAATTTTGGGCCTAAAAGCCAATGAAAACAAAATATAAAAAATAAAAAGGCGTAACTAAGGATTGATGATAAAAAGATTTTTATATTTAGAATCATATTTATTGTATGAAATTATAATTGAGGAACAAAAGAACAATGAACAAGGGTTGCACAATGATCAACACCAATCGCCCTTTCTTTTTTATGTCTAAATGACAAACAAAAAATTAACAAAATATTTCAAAAATTCTAAGTAATATTTGAATTTTACGTTAATTCTAATCAGATTTGTAGTCAGAGACAATAATTGATACTGATGAAGAAGATGAATCTTCTTCATCAGTATCAATTAATGTATGTATGTATGTATGTATGTAAAAATCTTTATTGTACACAAAGAACATAGTATCAGAATACAGGTTACAACAAAAGGTTTGTTTTGATTTGTTGTGAGGTAAATTAAGATATTCATTATGATACGGTTTAGGTATTGTTCCGCTTACACAAAGACGTTTCAAGTCATTAAATTTGGCAGTTGAAATTGGTAATCGAGTGTTATATAAATTTTTCAAAACGTAATTTTTCGCCTGACTTCCCTCAAATTTGATATCATCTTTTTTATCCCTTACACGACTTTTTCCTTTTCCCCCACCTTTTCCCTTTCTTTTTCCTTTCAACTTCCTACTATTCTCAGATTCTTCGAATAAAGTAACTGTTTCTGCAATAGCATTTTCGTCAGTGGAGTATTTAAAATTAAATTGGTCAGTACACTTTTTTTTAAATGTTACTATTCTAATATTCTTGAACTTCAAATTTTTCAGCGTTTCCTTTGTAAAAGCTTTTAAAGCATGTTCTTCCCAATTTATGAAATCTGTATTGTCCATAAAAATTACTTGATAAGGTCGAGGACGTTTTCGTGCCGATGAAATGTAAGGAGCCCATTGAGAGGGGCTCCAAACTGTCATTTTTTGGACTTCGCGTTCAATTGTAGCATGTACGGAATCAACGGGCATGTAAGTATGACCAGGTAATAGGAAATTGAGCTGTATAGTCTGCACATTTTTTGACAACTTCAAAAAGTAATTTATGGCTGTCAAAACTACTCTATTTTTGTTCTGTCCTCCAGCTGAATCGCAGTAAAGCAGCAAATGCGTCACATTTCTCTTATCAACTTCTTGGAAATATTTAAACAAACAAGATGCAATCTCTTGACTGCCTCTCTTTCCGTCACATTCTCCCCAAATGTAACAATAAACATTTTGAGTCCCACTTTCGTACAAAGTGAAATTGAAAACCGCGTATTTTCTAACATATCCTAATAGCATGCTATCTCCATGGGGGGTAGTTAATACCTTTTGTAGGTCAAAACTAGTAGTCAGCGTATCAGTGCAGAGTCCTTTTAATTTTTGGTGAGTTAAAAATCTCTGGTATGTCGATTTCTTTTCTCGAAGATGAGCTTCTAACTTTTTTTTATCTTCTTCACTCACAACATCATTACGTTCTGCTCTTATGCACAGCAAGCATTTATCTTTTTTCGGCACGTGGAAGCTGATGTTATATTGCTTAAAAATGTCTCGAAATACTGAATCTCCTACGGCTTCCTTTTTATTATCTTTACATTCTTGTTGGTAAATTCTGAACAAATTAGATATATTTTTAAGCTCTTGGGGAAGATATGCCCTGTTTGATCTTTTACGATTATAATGTGAAGGCACTGCGGGTAGGTTCTCAATGAAAGATCTCGCGTATGCTTTGGCTTCCTCAGAATACTTATCGGGCATTGTACGAGTTCTCCGATCCTTTTGGGACATGCCTTCTTTTGAATGTGACAAATTGTATAATAAATATTTCTGAGTAATATTTAATGTTTCAATCAAAAACTTTTGGCAAACTTTTTGACGATCTTCTCCGTTATTAATAAAGTATTCATAAGTAACATTTCGTCTACTCACGGGTGAATCTGTTCTTTTTCTTGCAATGGATGTCACACGACAACTATTTACTAACCAGTCTCTACGCCGTTGCGGATCTAAGCTCCAGAAAAAATCAAAAAGGGATTTTCTTCTCTCGTCTGTGATGTCAAAACACCCTCTTTTACACTTTTCACGGTCACATGGATTTATTCCCATTAATTTTTCTTTTACTATACCTTTTTCAGTCTCATAAGCTTTTCCTTCATCTTTTAATTTTTTCTGTTGCTTACGCCTGTTAATTGGTTTTTCTTTTTTCGGCTTATTACTTCTGTCTTCCTGTTGAACTTTCTTCTTTTTAATTCGTTTCTTCTTTTTGTTTTTAGGAGACCCACTCGACTCAGATTCGTTGCAGGTCCAATCATCTGAACTATCTGCAGAGAAATCACATTCTTCTTCATCTGATAAAAAGTCCATATAACATTTCTTAGATGAAATTTTACGTCTTCTGGCCAGTGGCGAAGTTTTGTCTATATTGGAAGGTCCAGGTTGCATTTCGGCTAGCGATGGGGACGGTGGTTTGACAACGCAAATATTGAGGTCATTTATCATATGGCAGGAGGTTTTGGGCTGAACGGAGTAGAAATCTTCAGGAATAGAGTTGAGGTTCAAAGTCGGCGATTCTGTGGACGACACAGAGCAAGAGACTTCGGGTTGGTCGGCAGTAACATTTGGAAGTAGAGGATCTAAAGGCAGCGGCTTGACGGGTGGCGGAGTAGCAGAGTCTTCTATGAACGTATTAAGCTCAGAGTGTTTATTAGTGTGAGGCATACTCATATTTCTGGTAGGCTTTATTATTTCAACAGATGTGATTTTAATTTTATTTTCATTACAAGTATTTATTTTTAACGGGCTATTGGGTGGTATCAGGTTACTCCCCATAATTCCAAAGAAAGACGTATGTGATCGGGGTAACGAAATCGTAGATGTATTTATATTATCGCCATCGCTGCTAGTATTTATTGTAATATTTGGTCTGTTAGGTACATTTATTGTTTGATTTTCTGTGTCACTATTTTCAATGATGTCATTGCTCTGATTCGAACTACTGTCTGGATTAAATATAGTGCGACTGCAACTCGGTTGATATAGTTCTAGATCAGACCTGAAAATATTTTTTTTTTATGTTTAAAAAAATTTAAATTAAAAATAATTTTAGTTTAACATCTATTCATAACAAGCCGCTCAACCCGGCTTCGCCCGTGGTACATACATAGCCTATGTCACTCGCAGATAATACACTTATCCAATGGTGCAAGTATCTTTGAAATCTGTTCAGTAGTTTTTGAGTTTGCCCATTACAAACAAATCGCTCGCCACAGGAGTAAGGTGCATCCCCACATCAATTTATTTTTGTCTTTTACTTGCAACGTAAGGGTGTAAAAGCCACCTACTTACTTGTATTGAAATGTCAAAAAGGGTAGTAAACGCCAACAAACGACTCAATGATATTTAGTTCATAAGGGCGTATAAACCACTACTTGAATTGCATTGTCGAAAACTTACTTATTTTTGGGGTGTACATGCCAAGGCTGTATTGACATACGAGTCGTAAAAGCCACAATTAGTCAGTTCAGTAACAACTAAAGGGCTCAAACTTGCGACAATCGTTTCAATAGGTACGTGCACCATTTTGATTTGTTTGCCAAGCTACAGAACTAGTATTTTCTTGATTTTTAACCCTTTTTATTCTAAATACTTACGTAGTATAAATTATTACATTAGTATACCATGGGCAAACACATACAAAAAACATTAACAAAGTCACTTATAATATAATATGTACTTTAACAACGGAAAAACTTTATGATTAGGTATAATTCTCTATGAAATTGGAGTATGCAAACTTAGATAACTACTAAAAAAATACATAAATACTTACTTCTGTACTGATTGAGAACGATATTTCAAGTGCTCTGCCAGTGATTGAACTATATTTCTTCTTCTTTTTAAAGAATCTAGTGTATTTTGCGCCATTATTGCAAGTAAACATTCAAAAATAGGTAACTATTATGACACTTTCTCGCCCTTGTCTTTACGATTACACTACTAACCCAAGTAAACAATAACATAGGGAGTAAAACACATATTTTTCGGAATATTATAACTTTGAATAGACAAATCGATAGCGTGTAAAATTCTGAACAAAACTGCATTTCTAAGTCATTTTGGCCAAAAGTGGTGATTACGACCTTTCTTCCCCGAAGTATCGATGTGCTCTCCGTAACTTGAGACATGTACCTCGGCGCCCAGCGAAGGATGCCACAGAAATAAGGAACGAATTCACCAATTACTTTAGTAAAATTTAAGTTAACAAAAAATAGTAATTACTAGCTTTACACCATTCAGCTTAGCTCGCGTGTATGTTGTATATAAACCACTTTCAGCGCAGGTTGACTGTATTTATATATTATTGGTATACTTATCAAATATCAGCAAATTTGGTAATGTAGTTTCGACGTGAAAGCGTACAGAAAACATACTCGCATTTATTTAATAAGTACAGATTAGACAGTGGTACTAAGGATTTAATTAGGTAATAAGTTTTTGTTTTTTCAATAATAGGCAGTGACTTTATCCCTAAAATGTATTAAGTATGTAGTAATAACATAAATAAAGCCTTACTTACAGTATTAATAGTTTGATTACATTTCCCTGTTTCACTTAAAAATGAATCCATTATCTCATATGCGAACCAAATGGGTTTGTATACATCGTCTTCACCAGCTCCGGAATTTAAAGATTTCTTGACTTTTGTTTTATAACTTCTATAGCTGGAAAGCAAAGAATCACGTTTTTTTTTTAAGTCTGGAACTGATATTTCCATGACGGCGCTTATGCGCACCCACGCATCATGACATTTCATTTTATTTTTATGGTCCTTATTATTAGGGTCCCATAATATAGGTTCAGCTTGGTATTGTTCTAAAAATTGTAGTTCCAAATCATTACACCACGAAACACTCATTTTGCACGCACGCAACACAACAACCTACTCGGATGGCGGCTCAGTCAATACTGAGCGGAGCGCGAATGTGGATTCTACATGAGTACGCGCCACATTCGCGCTTCGCGGTTCCTTTGACGCGGGCAAAAAAACCGACAAAAATCGGGGAACAAAGCGCGAAGCCGCGGAGAATATGCGAATCGGCTCCACACTCATGGATCGCGGGTCGTTCAGGGCTTCGCGCGGGATTCGCGCGCGAGTGTAGCGAGGCCATAAGAACAGGCCATTTAAACGAAGAAGAAAAAACTAACCTAGAATTACTTTGCGCTCAGTATGTGCCGATGTGTTCTATATAGAAAGAGAACCTCTAACATTCACTAATAGGATTAAACACAGAATTCGTACAACAGACGAAGAACCTGTATATACGAAGAGTTACAGGTATCCGTATATACATAGGCAGGAAGTTCAGGGGGCTTACCATAATGTCTTATAGCAGTATTATTTTAATATTACTCTCGAAATTCGTACCATGACACGTAAAAAACAATATTACTATAAGCTTGCATTTCCTAGCAGTTTTGATGACGTCACAGTAAATTGTTCATTCAATTTCGTACCATGAGCAGTATTTGACAGTTAGCAATGTTGTTTTTACGTCAAATTTAGCGATCTTGAAAAAGTTGGTCGGATGTGATGGAAACAAAACTTTTTTCATGTTGAGTGTGATTCTTTCAATGATCTTGTGTTACAAATAACAAGGTAAATTCATGGTAAATTCTAACTTTGTGCAAAAAACTATTAGTGTGCGACTGTGTGTGTTGAATCTTTCATTATTATGTGTTAGATTTGTTTTGTGTTAGTTACGTGATGTTGTTTAAGTATACCTCGTCCGGCCATAAGTTCTGTTACAAATAAAAATGCATTTTTTATGAAGTAATGTAATATTACTAAAACTTATATGTACATATTTATTAGCCTCAGCAAAAAATAAAAACAATATTCTGTTCAAAGTGGACACCTTTGGCTTTTAAAGGCCTTTTAATCTGTCTGGCCATGAATCTATGGATTCACGCACTGTTGCCATGGGAAATTTCGCCATTGCTTGCTCCAGAGATTTTCTAAGAGACTCAATGTCGCCGTGTCGTTTAGAGCAAGCCGTTAGACAGAAACCTAAAAATAAAAACATCTTAATTATTTTAGTAACTTAATATAAAAAAGTGGCAGTGGGCGGGGCACATAGCGCGGAGAACCGATGGCCGAAGGGCAGAAAGGGTCTCGAATGGCAACCACGTACCGGTAAGCGTAGCATTGGACATCCACCGACCAGATGGTCAGATGACCTGAAAAAGGTCGCAGGTAAACGCTGGATGCAGACTGCTGCCAACCGATCATTTTGGAAATCATTGGGAGAGGCCTATGTCCAGCAGTGGACTGACTGCGGCTGAAATGATGATGATGAATGTAAAAAAATAATAGACATTTTACTATTTTTTCCACAAGACATGATAGGCTAGGCTAGCGACAATGCCGGCTCCTCTGTTACTGCTAGACCCTCGTTCAACAAAGGAAGGAGAAGAGTACGAGAACGCTGTCCCCATTCACAGTTCTCTCTCGAGAAAAACCTGTGAATCTGGACCCCGCATTTAACTTACTTGGAATAAGCCAAAGCTATTATTTAAATATTTTTATCTAAACAAACTCAGTGCGAGACCTTTTGAGTGACTGCGCGTGAACTGTCAGTTGTCTTTATAAAACGTAAAAAAATGTTCCGAATCTCATTTGCGTGCACAGCTTCGTTTGTAATCAAAACCCAAATTTCATTTTTTATTTGTTGTAATTGAAATTTAATAATATAAATGTATTTTATATATTTTGAACACAAAATCAACTTTAAAAACACACATTTAAATTTAATATATTGAATTATTCAATATATTAAATTTAAAATTCAATATTTCGTAACGAGAGTCAATCGGAACACTGCGTAAAAGTGATGCAGCTATACGAATTATATAGCGGAGTCTCGCTCTCACAATCGCCAGGGAATAGACAAATCATTCGTTCTTTCACAACTCTAAGCAGGAATACAACAATCTTGTTTTAAAAGTTCATGGTACGATTTGGAACAATATTATTTTAAGCTTAAAACAAGATGGGCGAAAACCATGATGGTTTTGTTAAAGTTTATGGTAAGCCCCCAGGAACAAATTTCAAATATGCTGAAATAAATAAAAAAATCATTAGGCCATCAGAGTCCGCATGGAGTAGGTGAGCTTTGGGTAGTTGCCAAAAAACAGGACGCGTCTGGCAAAAGGAAATGGCGTATCGTCGTAGATTTCCGTAAAGTCAACGATAAAACTATCGATGACAAATACCCAATTCCCAATATAAATGATGTCTTATACAAATTAGGAAACTGCCAGTATTTCACAACTTTAGATTTAGCCAGCGGATTCTATCAGGTAGAAATGCATCCAGATGACATTAGCATTTAATGTAGAACATGGCCATTTTGAGTTTTTACGCATGCCGATGGGACTAAAAAATTCTCCATCGACTTTCCAACGCGTAATGGATAATGTCATTCTGCAGATCTCTTAAATCTGCAGAACACTATTTGTCTAGTTTACCTAGATGACATAGTTGTATTTAGTACTTCCCTACAAGAACACATAGTTAATTTAGAGAAAGTTTTCAAAAGGCTTAGAGAGTCTAATTTTAAGATACAAATAGACAAATCAGAATTTTTAAAATTAGAGACAGCTTACTTAGGTCATATTATTAGTAGAGACGGAATCAAGCCTAATCCCGACAAAATTGCCGCTATCAACAAACTCCCAATTCCCAAAAATGCTACAGAAATAAAACGTTTTCTTAAATTATTAGGATATTATCGAAAATTTATACCTGATTTCGCAAAATTAACAAAACCACTTACTCAATGTTTAAAAAAGGGTTCTAAAATAGTAATAGATAAACCAGAGTATGTTAACTGCTTCGAAAGATGTAAAACTCTTTTAACAAACGATCTGACATAACAATATCCTGATTTCAATAAGGAATTCGTTCTTACCACTGACGCATCTAATTTAGTAATAGGCGCCATGCTGGCACAAGGAACCATAGGGTCAGAAAACCAATCGCCTCTAGGACCTTAAATACTAGTGAGATAAATTATAGCACAATAGAGAAGGAACTATTAGCCAATAGTTTGGGCTACGAAATATTTTCGACCATATCTGTTCGGAAGGAATTTCAGAGTTGTAATGAAATAAATGAACTGAAGGAGCCTAGTTCTAGATTAACTCATGCTTGCCAACTTCAGGAAGAACATTATGTAATTAAGGATTTTGGATAGGTAATCTTACACCCTTCGCTTTCATAACTTTTTAAATAATATAATGCATTTTGGCATATTGAATGAAGTGTAAGGATCTCGTATATTCATTTACCTTTTAGGTAAGAAAAATGGGTTGTTACATTAATAATTTCTTCATTAGGAACATATGCGAAATGATGATTATGCCAAAAACCGTGGACTTTAATGTAGGCCTTTTAATTTTATGCACTCCAATATGACCCCTGACTAAGGATGCAACCTGATCTACTTAAAGTTCTACCACTTTCTACCTATAAGATGTACCATGTCCGTCAGAATGAACGGTCATTAAACGTATATTATAGTGAAAGTATGCGGAAACATTGCTGCCCTATTGCTGCTTTTTGCTGCCGATTAAGAAAGAATTGCTGCCATCGTTAATTAGGAGGAATCAAACATTTTTGGGTGACTGTCATTCTGATGTTTGAATGGCTGGTCACCTAGCCGTAGTGTCCTTGCTACGTGGAATTAATAAAATCTTAATAGACTAATAATTGCTGCCCATTTGATTCCTTCAAACGTATTATACGTGAACTTGAATCGATAACGGTAAACATAAAAAACAATAACCCGCTCCAGCGCCTGACAAAATTAGAAGAGCAATCTTTATTTAAATAGCAATGTAAACTTAAGCGTTCTTAAGGTTACATTGCTGTTTGTGTTACGAGTATTCCTTGTGTCGTACAGCTATGAAAAGACAAAAACGTAGAATGTGCCAGCTCTACTCGCGCAGACCGCAGAAGCCGGCGAAAATTATCCAGAATCAATCATACCAATAGATGATATGCCTAGTAACCTATCACTATTCTGATTCGGTTCTCCACCTATACACCTACCAATACGTTTAATGTGGCCTTGGATCTTATGACCTCATGTAAGGGATGAAGACCTAAAAAAACATTTTAAATTTTGTGGTGTGGAATCTAAAAAGTGTTAGGTATATTCTGTTTAAGTGAGTTAAAATTTGAAATGAAAAATAAAAAACTTTCTTTTTATTTAAAGTGATAATTTTTTGCCATACATAATACAATGAGGTATAATTTTTTTACAACTCCTTACTACTCTCGTACTCATATCGTCGTAACATTGCCAGATTTTTCCACGTCTACAATAAAAACCCTATAGTGATCCATTGTACCAATAACAGGCGGAACAAACTCTATAATTGATATTTATTCATATTCATTATCCTGCAATATCAAATTTGTAGGTACATTTTGTACTAAAACGGGTTCATCCGATGTTTCAAAACATACTAGATCGCCTAAAACATATTCAAAAGTTTTGATACCATCACAATTTGATTTATTGCATGGTGTTATTTCCATATTATTTATAAATGTATTTGCAGCTTCTTGAATATCGTTTACACTTTTCCCAATTAAACCTAAAACAGATACTTTTCTGATTACTTGATTGATTGGACAGTCAAAATTGGTGCAAGACTCATTTTGTTCCGGACTATAAAGAGAGCAGTCAATCAAAATTTTATCAAAAATGTGTAAAGCATTACATTCACAGTCAATTTCAGTCACACCTTCTCTTTGAATATTTTTAAAATATATTCTAGCTAAGCATGATCTAATTTTATAAACCTCTTGATTATTCATGGCGCACATAGATTTAATAAGCTGACTGAACATATGGTCACTTCCTTGTATGATTTGTGCTACACTAGATCCATCAATATATGCTGTATGCTTGACAGACGGAATCCAATGCACAAGTATTTGTGGAAATTACAATTTCATTGTCTATTATCAATCTTCCTCCATTCGACAACAGTAAAATCTTTTTTATTTGTTCTGTTTTCATCTTTTTACTTCTATTGCCCTTCATACCTAGACCTCTCCAATTTTCTACCAGACTTCGGAGAAAATAGAATCGTCTGTAAATTCCGATACATTTTTATTTTTTTTTTTTTGGTTGTGCCCGTTGTATTCTTTGATGTATTTTTATGGGGACCTATTAAGTTACTGATCGCAATATTTAACTCTCGGGTCAAATATTCTAAGTGCTTGATAATAAACTCATCAATACGTAGTCTTTGAGATTTGGTGCCTATTTGAAACAATAACTTTTTAAGGTTTTTAAAATAGGATTCGACATTGAAAGACGTAGGTCTATCTATATTAGATTTGTATAAATTCTTCATTACATTAGACCACGGCTGAACTTTAGAAACGTGCCACCACCGGGGGGGGGTTGGGAGTAGGTGGGGGGGGGGGGACGGTTTGTTTGACCCCACAAGTATTTTTTTTTGCCGGAACCCCCCCTTTTTTTTTAATGAATTTTTGAAAATCCTAAAAATTGCACTCAACAAAACGCAATATTTTCAATATGTCATTGTAAACTGTGTCAATTTCATAAAGTTATTATTCTTTCTTTGGGTCAATTTACTATTACTATATTAGTTTTGTCATTTTACATGTTTAAAACATTAATTAAGCACTAAAATATAGTCAAAAACTTTAGCTTAAAGTAAAAAAAAAAAAAAAAAATTTACTCTAACTGTGAACAAAACGCAATCCGCCATTTTGGTTATACGTTGACAACTTGTTATGTCATAACCTTGTCTAACATTCGTTGTTTCCTTGTGCTACGCGAATGTGCTCTTCTGTTTATTTCTCTGTTTTTGACGACTTTGGCTTGAATTTGACTCCGATATCTCCCACTTTTATACGACTTGGCTTGCTCACTGGATTTACCTTGGATTGCGCGACGTTTTACCTTGGCATTCTCATCGGACTTCGGATTGCATTCTTATTTGGCTGCATTGGAATATGGCGTCAGGAAGTCCTGAAGATCCTGTTCCGTCTACGAGTTCGGGTGGACCGACTACGAGTTCGGGTGGACCAACTCAAGGAGATTGTGACGAACCTATGACAAAACGTCACTTATATACGTCGGAGGTTGTGGCGATGTGGAATCTCTCCAAAGTTATCAGGGAATTATCTACACGGGAGCAGTGCGTAGCATTTGCTGAGAGCAACGATCTAGTCCAAAAGGAGAAGAAATGCCGAACTCATCGTGTACCGATGAAAGTCACGTACTCCACAAACAGGTATTTATAAATATATTTAACATTTTAGTTAGTAAACATTATAAGAGAATTCTGACTAGTCAGAAAACGAACAGCGGGGGGTGCAGGGGGGCGCAACCCCCCCTGCACGGGGGGGGCGGGGGGCGGTAGCCCCCCGCAAATAAAAAAAAAACTAGTCACAAACCCAACTCGGTTAGGTTAGGTTAGGCTTGTGTAAACCACAGAAGCGGAGCGTTCGAACTGAGTCAAAAAAAGCTTGGATAGGTTTAGATAGGTGTTAAAGAAATCTATTAATCTTTATACTTGTTTCTTTTACAGATCACTGGGATCATGGATCTGCACTAAAGGATCCTGCAAAGGAAGAGGCAGACAGTCGCGAACCGAAGGCACTTTCTTCGAAAATATTAAAATAGAAATGCAACATGTATTTTATATGATATATGCATTTGCCCATAATTGGTCATATGTGCAAGCCATACATGAAGATCCATATAAATATGAATCAGAAAAAAAATTATCAGAAGCAACAATATGTGATTGGTATAATTACTGTAGAGAGGTGGTAGTGATTTACTATTTAGAAAAAACGCAAGATGTTCGCGGAAAAATTGGAGGGCCAGGGAAGATAGTCCAAATTGACGAGTCCAAATTTGGCAAAAGAAAGTATAATAAAGGACGTCATATAGATGGCCATTGGGTGCTTGGCCTCATTGAAGATGGGTCTGAGGATCTAAGATTAGAAGTGTGCCCAGACAACGTACGTTCTGCAGATGTGTTGGTGCCCCTTATCCAGAAGCATGTCGAGCCGGGCACCACTGTTCATACAGATTACTGGAAGGCGTACGATTGTCTGGGTGAATATGGTTACATTCACAAAAAAGTAAACCACTCAGACCCCGACAATCCATTCATTGCACCCGATGGCGTCCACACTCAAAGAATTGAGTCACAGTGGAGAGTGGCCAAGAAATTTTTCCGGTCTAGTAAATAATTACTACCAATTGCAAAGATTTTGCTGATTTAATTGTCGAGTATCAATGGAGAAATTTAAAAAAGGAGAAAAAAGACCCATTTTTAGAGTTGGTGGAAGCTATAAAATACGTTTATAAAATAAAATAGATGTATTAAATTTTGCTTTTTTATTTCCTATCCTTGCAATTGTTGGGGGAGGGGGTTACGGGGGGAGAGTTCCTCATCTTCTTTTCACCCCTCCTTACCTCCTCCCCCCGCCCATCTGGCGGTTAATGACCTTTAGCATACATTTTATATGAAAACTTTAAAAATTCGTAAAAAAAACATATGAGCTTCCGGCGGGGGGGGGGGGCACGGGGGGTGTTACCGCTCCCCCCCCCCCCCTTGGATACTTTTTTACGCATGTGGTGGCATTTTCCTGATTGTGAGTGCTGAACAAAGTGTCCTCAAATATTGTATGATTTATATCATGAACATTAGAATCATTTTTCAAACTACTTTTTGCAATTTTACATCTGGTAGGAGCGTCATTCTTGAAGCCATCTCGTTGATGTAAAGTGTAAACAAACAATAATCACATCGGAAATAATTTTCTTTGCCTTAGTATAATCATCACAATTTTTTAATTCAATGAGGCATTTAATATAAAAAAAAATTACTCTAATATCAGTGTGTTTGAAGCATGATAAATTAAACAATATTTTAGTAAAATGACTAGTGTCAATACGGATGTAACAATCATTGTTAATTTCGACATTATCATCTAATTTTCTATAAGAATCTTCAACATATTTAGCAGTCGAATCATAATTAGTGAAGGCTTTCACTGTGGCCCCAATCAATGCCGAAGAATCATCTAAATTTATTTCATCAGGAACTGGATTACTTTTCCTCCAATCTTTGAGCCACTGACATATCGTTTCCATTGTTTGGCTTTCGGATATCATCTGTGAAACCTGGACTGAGCTTTCGCCTGCCTGGGTTTTTATTATCAACACATATAAAAATAAATGTTTACTGATGATCATATTATTATTAGGTCCTATTTCTTTGAATATGCTACCAGTAGCATCAACACTAAGTACTAATCTATCAATATTCTTTTTTTTTTGCAATATTCTTCTTGTATAGGCGTCTAATAATATATGTAAAAAGGGTATAAAGAAATGTGTTTAATTGCTTCTTTATAAGGTGTCACACGAGTCATTATCCACAGAGATAAAACTTGATTTGCATCTGTGAAGTTTTTCTTTCCTCGTATTTCCTCGACCTTGGAAGGTACAGGAAACATGGATGAGGATGATGAAATGTTTGATGGAGCCATCGGCGCACTGCAGGAGAAAGGGAAAGGTGAGGTGCTGCACATGGGGATAACCTCTGTATCACCTATGACACCAGGAATGGTCACTAGGGGAAGGAGAAAGTCGGAGGATGTCCAAGCATCAAGGACTAAAAAGAAAATCAAAACAGTAGAGAAACCACCTCTTCCTGAGGAAGATGATGAGTTTGATGAGAGGGATCAACCCCCCGCAGGGCCCTCCAAGGGGGGAGGTGTGCAGGAGAAAGATGAGTGGGGTTGGATGTACACCATGTTAACAGATATTCAGAAGACACAACAGGAGATACTAAGTAAAATAAACACAATTCACGAGCAGGCTCAACAAGATCGTCAGAGGTTAAGCAACCTAGAGCTAAGGGTTGAAAACTTGCAGAAGGCCAGAATGCTTGGTCTCACATCCCAACCCATGACTCCTCCCACAGGACTCCCCCTCCTCAGGCACAACACCCCACACCAGCAGTGTGTTGGATGGCCCTCTCCGGTTATAACTCTATTTGATTTGCCGTAAACAGCTAATTGTTGGTAAATGAGGTGGTTCACGGTCACCGGACGCCATTACTTCATTTGCCAATTTATTACGATAGGCGATTGCAGATTTATGTTTTAAATCAGAGGCTATTTGAACGCGCTTCAATGGTGATAACTTAATCTTTTTATCAGCAATATGAGTAAATGATACATCAAAGTTCAATATATCGCATACGCATTGAGCTATTTTATCAACAGGCCAGGAAATTAGTACATTTATCGAAGCATTGCATTATTTGCATAGACCTTTGCAAGTAATTTTATCATTATTTTTCACACTATAATTGTTGAAAATCCAAGAGCAAGGACATTTAATTGCTTGCCATATTTTCTCCCGCAACAGAATGAGCCCACGTATGTTTTGGCAGACGATACTTGCTTTTAGTGACAAATTTCGCATTTTGGGTAACTTTCACTCTTTTACTTATAGTTGTATGTTCTTCCATTCATATATATCAATCAAAAAATTAAATCTAATTGACTTGAAAGGTTTTCTTTCTTTCGTATTATATCGCTGCTACAAGCAATCTCACTACGTTCACAAATTTTCGTCACGTCGAAGAAATAGTTAAAATTTTTCGTCACAGACAGTAAAAGTTATTTTTCACTAATAGAACTCGGTAACATGTTTTTTATTTCTGTAAATATTGGATCGCTGGCTGGTGTAAGATTATAAACACTTTTAAAAACACGTTTAAATTGCGAAAAAGCTCTTTTTTGTTCTTCTAACGACACTGAGAATTTTCTTCCCCTTTTCATTATTAATCTTTATAAAATATAAACTCAAATAATTAATCGACTGAACAATGCTTTGATGCGAAATATGTATCTACCCGCCCTTAATCATAAATACTTTACCTACTAACAAATCCAAAATGAATTGAAACGTGAAGCTACATTTTTCATGGTATCGTTATATATAAATGTCAAAAACCACTTATTTATGTAAATACTTATTTATTTTTTTCGTGTCATAGATGTATGAAACAAGAAATACCCGTAACACAAACAGCAATGTAAACTTAGCGTTATTGCTCTTCTAATTTTGTCAGGCGCAAGAGCGGGTTATTGTTTTTTATGTTTACCGTTATCGATTCAAGTTCACGTATAATACGTTTGAAGGAATCAAATGGGCAGCAATTATTAGTCTATTAAGATTTTATTAATTCCACGTAGCAAGGACACTACGGCTAGGTGACCAGCCATTCAAACATCAGAATGACAGTCACCCAAAAATGTTTGATTCCTCCTAATTAACGATGGCAGCAATTCTTTCTTAATCGGCAGCAAAAAGCAGCAATAGGGCAGCAATGTTTCCGCATACTTTCACTATAATATACGTTTAGTGACCGTTCATTCTGACGGACATGATGTACAATGTAACCTTGATAAAAATCAGTAACCTTTGGAATAATTACTTCAGAAATGAGCTTTTCATTTCGATTAACATAAATTCTCTATCGTCTCTATTTATCCGAACAAAAAAATCTGCATACATTCTGTCAGTAACAAGTAACTGTGTTTCAATTTGATAATGATAGGGACTGCTTTCTTTCAAACAGAATTCACCGTTTATAATTTCAATATGTTTATAATTATCTGGAGTGATAAATTCATATTTTATTAAATAAGGACATTTCACTTCTAATACAGTTAAGTTACACAGTTTACAGTTAAGTTAGTTAATCCATCAGGTGAAGCTCCAATATGAGGGTATTTACTGGAAATAAAAAATCCACAACGTTTGACAGCATTATGTGACATAGACTCGTAGGCCTCAATAGCTGTGTGTGTGTGTCTCTTTAGAATGTCCACATGCTGTAGCTGCACTTGAAAATTGTTTGGGAAACAATGTCTTCAGCGTACTTCACTTTCTCTCTTTTCTATCTGTGAATTTACAAACGTTACATACATGAGAACCAGTTATCCTGATACTTTATTCACTATGCCACTTTTTATTTTGTGACTGTTGCCGAATCTTCTACTCTATTCTGGAGGCTTCTACTGGAGAAACCTGAAATGTAAAGTCATATTAATAACTAATTAAACAATTATTTTGGTATATTTAGTCAACTAATCCTAAACTGCATGTTGCTTAGTTCAAGACACTATGCACAACCACCAGTCTAGTAAACCGGCAATTCACTTCAGTGGTTGAGTGAGGCATTTAAGGTGGCTCTAGTCATAATTTTTTCTATACAAATTTAGGAGGGATTTTACTTTACTGTTATTCTACATCCAAAAATAAAAATAATATCGTTTTGTCACGTTATTAATTTTGTCTGTACGGATAAAAAAAATGTAAAATATGAGAATGCCTGGCTATTACATAGGAGAGATCGCACTGATCTCAAAGACCGTTTAAGTCTAAAAAAATTTCAAGTGCAGGTAGTATTTGAGCTCTTACATAAAAACAGAAAGAGAGTAACAGAGAGTCGAGGGAACCTCCTAACAAAATAAGAACTCCAGTTGCTCATAGACCGACTAATGCTGTACGATACGACAATATAGGTAATTTGCCCATATTTGTGTCGTATTGACGGTGCAAGTACTGTAAAAATGGGGACTCAAATGTTACTTGCACATAATGCAATCTCCGGCTGTGTCTAGTGGTTAAGAGAAACAGCTTCTATAATTATCATGTTAAGCAATAAATTATAATTCGATTTTCTTATATAGTTTTATTTATTTATTTATTTAGACTATATAAAGCACAATGGTGGACTTAATTAATATTTGGCAACTAGATTCCCACATCACTCAGCTGTGCGAGAAAATGCTCGTAAACAAGAGCTTTGAAACCCGCACGGCTAGAGGCTTTCCTATTTGATTCAGGTAGCGCGTTCGAGAACATGACAGCCGTGACGGCGAAGGAGTTGGAGTAAAACCCAGTATGGTGAGAGGGAGTGGCAAGAGTCAAATTGTTTAAAGAACGCAGCCCCCTTTCGTGAGTCGAACTTAAAAATTTGAAATCTGTTTTGAGATACTTTGGGGAAGATGGATTATTAAGCACATTATATAACTGACAAAGGATATGGAATTCCTGCGTTGACGGATAGGAAGCCATTTAAGCTGGGATCGATATTCTGAGACGTGGTCGTACTTACGTAGGCAGAAAATGAACCTAATACAATTGTTCAGAAGGCGTTCTAACTTATTAAGTTGTTCTTCAGTAATGTTCAGATAACACACATCAGCGTAATCTATCAGCGGTACCACAAGAGATTGAATTATTATTTCATCGTATATATGTAAGTACCATAAGCAAGTTTATTATCATTCCAACTTTTTGCTTTCTTCTTCACACCACCTTTATGCGGACGATCTCCAACTCTATCGTTCTTGCACTTGTGAGGATCTTGACTCAACTATTGCTCTTATTAACAACGACCTTCGCAATATAGATGACTGGTCATCTAATTACGGCGTTGCGGTCAATCCCAGCAAGTGTCAAGCAATCATTATAAGTAGTTCACGACAGGTCTGCAAGATAAATTTTAATTCATTATCTCAAGTGGAATTCAAAGACGCGGTTGTTCCATTTTGCGCCAGTGTGAAAGATCTCGGTGTGCACATCGACTCCACTTTAAGCTGGGTAACTCACGTCTCCGAGGTCAGTCGCAAAGTCACTGCCACGCTACGTTCTCTCTATAGGTATAAAAATTTACTCCCTCGCTCCACTAAAATTTCTTTAGCTCAATCCCTAATCATCCCAATCATAGACTATGCTGATGTCTGTTACTGCGATTTGAACCAAGTCCTCGTCAACAAACTTAATAAGCTGGCAAATAATTGCATTCGTTTTATCTTTAACTTACGTAAATATGACCAACATCCCAACTAGCAAAATTGCTTTATAAATAATCTTTTTTAAGAATTAAGACATTATAAAAGGTTTATTTCCATCTTGACTAGGAAGGCTTATCTTACAAAGGCATGTTAAAAGACATTTCGTCCTAAAAGAGTATTCAAATTTACTTAGCACTTTTGTAGACGTTTGTAAGTAATATTTATAAAACATTTGTCAGAATGAAGGTTTTACAAGTGCATTTTAAAAGATTAATTAGTCTTCATTATAATTTGCACTTAATAAAGCATCTTAGAAGTATATTCGTTCTTAGTGTCATCTTCATTTAGTGTGTCATTAGGCTTTTACTCTTACTAAAGCGTTGTATATAACTGCTGTAAAACCAAACGTCTTTAAGTGCAATTTGTTTTATCTAAGTCACTTGAAAGAATAGAGATACGTTTAAAGGCTTTTGTGAGATCATGTTATCTTACAAGAGCCATAAGACATCTCTTTTAAATATTTGATATAACCTCAAATATTGTGTTGCTGCGAATCATTTCAAGAAAATGTACTTAAATAAATGGAAGCGATTCAAAAGAAGTGGAGCATATCGACGGAAAGTACATAAAAAGTACTGTGAATTAGTACAAAAGCCACTGGAGTCTTTACAAGTTTTCACGGGATCCGATAACGTTGGAACTAGCAATTCGTATGATGGTTCCTTACAACCAAAAAGCGATAGTAGTACTGATGATTTTGAACAAACAGATTTTTTAAGTAATGTGGCTGAAAGCGAAAGTGAGTCAGACGAGGAGAAAATGGATTATGAAAAAAATCTACAGATGCGAGAAGAAATTAAAATTTGGGCCATGAAATTTAATTTATCGCATTCAGCATATAATGAACTATCTGTGATATTGAACAATAGATTTAAAAATATTTTGCCTAAGGATGCTCGCACACTTTTACAAACAACTAGACAAGAAATACAGATTACTGCATTGGGCACTGGACATTATTGGCATAATGGCTTAAAAATGCAATTGACTCAAGTTTTTGAACACGCTAGTGTCACACCTTTACCTAATAATATTTCACTGAATATAAATATCGATGGCTTGCCACTTTACAAAAGCTCTAGACAACAATTTTGGCCAATACTTTGCAGTATTTTTGAAATCCCGAGCTTACCTCCACTGGTGATAGGTAAGTACCAAACAGTAATTAATATAATGGTATTATTTTTCAACTTGTTAAAACTAATATTATATTAAATTTCTAGGAATATACGCAGGGGATAGCAAACCATTAAATTTAGATGCCTTTTTAGATCCTATGGTATCAGAACTGAATGACCTTCTTACAAGTGGGTTTAAGTTATCCATCCAATCAACAGGAATTGAAACAACTGTTCCTGTGAAAGTAAGGGCTTTCATTTGTGACTCCCCAGCTCGAGCAACTTATCAAAGGTGTTGTAAATTTTAACGGCAAGCATGGCTGCCTCAAATGTACTGTTGTGGGTGAATATTCGCAGTTATCTCGCACTGTCACATTTTTAAGATTTGATTGCCCGAAAAGAAATGACAAAGACTTCAGATCAAAAAAGGACGAAGAACATCATAAGATTGATTCTCCACTTTTAAAACTTAATATCGACATGGTAGATGACGTCCCTGTGTGTGACTAGCTTCACTTGATTGACCTTGGTGTTATGAAACGTTTGTTGATGGGATGGAGAGATGGGAATATTGGTAAATATCTTACCAAGTGGTGCAGCAAAGACATCGAAACAGTGAACAAATTCTTGTCTAAATGTCTCATGCCTAAAGAAATCCACAGGTCTGTGAGAAAAATTGATGTTCTAGCGCATTGGAAAGGGTCGGAATATCGAACCTTTTTTTATTATTTAAGTTTAATTATACTTAAAGATACACTACCAACTCAAGCCTATAACCATTTTTTGCATTTGTTTTGGGCCGTTACAATTTGTTCGAATGAACAACATTTTAAATTTTTTTCGATTGCAGAAAAACTCTTTGAGCAATTTGTAGAAATTTTTAAAAATATATATGGGAAGGACTATGTCTCCAGCAACATACACAATTTAACACATATTGTCGACGAAGTAAGGAAATATGGAAAACTGCAGAGCTTTAATGCTTATCCATTCGAAAATAAGTTGCACGTTATAAAAAATCTGATTAGACAAGGAAATAAACCTCTGCAACAGGTTGCTCGGCGGTTGAATGAAAGATTTGATCTAGAAATTGAAAACATGTATCAAAACCAAACAACCTATCCATTCATTAAAAAAAAATCAAAGCAAAAGTGGATCCAAACTTTAACAACTTTGTTTCGACTCCTTCATTTTGTCAACTCAAGATCGAAACAAATGGTTTATAAGTAAAGAAGGGCATTGAATTAGAATCAATGTGCACCAGAAACGAAAATGATACCAGAGATATTTTAATACATGGATATCGTTATGAAAACATTTATGATGTTTTTGAGGAGCCTCTCAAATCTTCATATCTGTTTATTTACAAAACCGATTGTAACAACTGCAATAAAATTAAAGTGGTCTGTGAAGTATCAAAAGTAAAGTGCAAATTAGTTAAAATTGAGCACAACTCAGAGCTATTTTTTATACCTTTATTACATACGCTGTGAAATAAAACAAAAAGTAAGACTAGTGTTGTAGTTTCATTACTTGTCTTTATTTTAACCAAACATTTAGGTCTACTCATCAAAACTAAAAACAAAAGAAAAAAATTCAAAAATCTCTTACATATGGTTTGAACATAGAAATCAATTATTACAACATACTTAAACGTAACTTAATTACTACGTGCATTTGTACTACTTCAATCACAGATAACTAACAACTTTTTGTTGTAACTTTTAATTAGACACTAACATAAACAAAATTAGATAACTTAAAAATAAATTTGTTTCTTTCTTTGGAAAGTGCAAAGAAATAAAAAATAAGTACAGTGGAGCTTGTGCACATTCTACTGAAATAATTTTAGAGAATTTTAAACCTTGAATTGCAAAGATTCAAGTTAGATAATCATCAAAATATCTCTCTAATCAACATTACCACAATGAGATCAGCCACTTAGCCAAGATGAATAACTATGACAGCTATAGTCATACGAAAAAATAACAGATACTTAATTGTTTTTCTTCTCTTTAGAAAATCTAGAATATGTGTAATATTCTACTAAAATAATATAATATCGAATGAATAAATGTGTATTGTGTTTGTATTGTGTACGAGTGTGGTGTGGGGGATAAATGTGTGTGTGACTAGCAGAGACAATCACTTTCCTCTTCTAGACTATTTTCATTACTAGACGGCTTCGTAGATGCCGCTGAAAGAGATTCGTTTGATGGCTTCTTAGAAGTTGACCCTTTACAGTTTGCTTCAGGTTCAAGTTGTGCTTCAGCACTTGTGATTGTTTCCCTCTTACCTTGTGATTCTTTTGTAGGAGAGCGTGGAGCTATTTTTGTAATTTTCGCTCGATGTCTCATTGTAGACATTCTAATTTGTTTACTTGCACAGCGTTGACGTGAATTTTTTAAAACAGTCTTAAAGAACTTCTCACAATCTGGCTTCTTAAAATCAGGGTCTGAATCGTGAAGAACTGAGAAAAACAAATCGAAAATGTTTGTAAAACTTTTAAGACAAATCTTCGACTGTTCTGTTCTGGATCCACCAGCCCAAGAACATTCACACAAAAAGCTTCTTTGAAACAAAATATCAATGAGCATATGCATTATTTATTCCTCTATTTTTACCCTTGCTACATACGACTTCTAAAGTGTTCCAAAGCTTTGCTTTAAAATCAGGATCAGCTAAGAGAAGTTCTAATTCTTGTAACTCTTTCTTGTTACTAATAGGCTTTACGTCAGGTTTTTTGTTATTTCCTGTTGACCCACAAGACTTGAGTATAAATTCTTCAAATTGCGTTTGGCTTTCTGCAAATTTCAATAGCATATTGTTTTGATTTTGAAAAAGAGCTTGCTGATTCTCAGTAATCATTTTAAATTCACCAGCTAGTGTCTTAATATCTTCTTGAACCTGTTCGAATTTATGCAAGATTGTAACTAGAACTTCATATATAGTGATTTCATTACTCATAATAGTATTCTGCGCAGGTGGTGGAACAGCATTATTTTCGTAATTTTCAGTCATAAGTACCGGGGTTTCTTCATTAACTACTGTTACAACATTATTTTGAGTTGGTGTTGGAATACCATTATTAAGAGGAATAGGTTGACCAGCAGGAGAATTAGATGGAGGAGTATGATTTATAATAATCGTGTTTTGTGATGTTTGAAATTGCGATTGTTGAAATGTGTCTTCTGTAATCAAGTTTTCATTTACGGGTTGCGGTTGAGACTGCTTAAACAATAAAAAGCACTTAAATTACACACGAGGTTACTTATATTATTATTAACAAAGTTTTGAACGCTACAGTACTCACCACACAACACTCTCTTGCCATTTCGTTATAGGATTGATTCATTTTGTTATTAATATATTTCGTTAAGCTTTTTACGTAATTTTTAGTGATTCGCTTATTGTCATTGTCTGTTTCGGTATCAGAAAGGTTGCTCATATCATCTATTTCTGATTCAGCCTGTGTGAAACTAGATAAATTTGATCTTTTTAAGATACAATTAATTGTCCGCCAATTTGCTTCAGGTAATGAATTTTCTATCCTCCTTAATTTTTCATGTTTTTTTGGCCAATATAAAATTCCATTATGTTCCCATTGATGAGGTACAGCAGTCAACACAGATCGGCCTTTTTCAATAGTTTGAACAATTTTATATGGCATATTTTAGATAATCTGGAAACAAAAAAATATCAACTTATTCTGCACGGGCACAGATATAAAAATACTTAAATAGGTAGTAGTTTGTCACTTATACGGTTTTGCAAGATACAATATCTATCACGCATTAATTAAGAATCAGTTTTAGTTAGACAAAATATTCATTACACGCGGTGACGCTGTAATGAAGCCCAGCGATAACTGTGTATTTTGTTTATACAAACGCATACATACATAAATATGTGAGTGTTTATGTTATTGTATTTAAGCGCCCGCCGCGCTTGCCACGCCGATACGGGGAATACCCTGAATATTTTATTTGCTGTACGGTTAGAGCCAGCCAATGCATATTATTCTAAAATATTTTTTTAATTTTATCTAAATACGTAAATACAAAATGTCATATATGAATATTTACCTACCCAGGGTCTTAATGATTATAGGTACTTATATTGTTACGTGAAACAACAACTATTATAGTCTAATGTTAGTAGTTGCACACTTCACATTCATCCCACGGATAATGGTCGTAAATAGCAAATTCATCGCAATTTTGACACCAATAGAAATTTGATTGCAATAAATTAGGTATATCATTTTGAACCATTATAAAATGATGTGGTTTTTGAGCCACGACTGCGTTGGTCGTACTCGAAGTATATCCACAAGCGACACATTTATCAGACAATATAAAATGTGTTATGTTCCAAGGCCACTTTCTGTTCTTGAGCATTCGATTTTTTTTCTTATTAATGAAACAGTCGACATCCATTACGACAACCATATCTTCTCTAAAACAATAACATCACAAACACATATTTATAAGTACATACACAATTATTTTAATTTGCAACATTCAACTCATACTCATATAATTATTATGTCACTTAACAATAAATATTTTGTTTCCTAACTATTTCATAAGGAACCCTATAAATTATAAACATGGCCACAGATAGTGTCTCAAGTCACTGTTTAAAAAGAGCAAAAGACTTACAATTGACTATACGAGTGTTTAATAAGATATATCACTCTTACAATAATCTTATTGGAAGCGGACAATTGCCTGTTATGTTCTGACATATAGATTTACTTGATTCAATTTAACTTCACAAATAATTAATTATATTTATAATATTGTACTCACATTTTGGAAAGGGCCCGTGAAAATATTGTTATTTATTTGTAAATCTATCCAGGCAATCTACTCTGCCAGGTTGTTCAGCAATATAATATCAAGATTGGCTGTGATGAAATTATATTATATGTAAGCAAGCGTTATAATTATATTGAGTTAATTTAGTAGTAAATAACACATAAGAAATTACACTTACATTTTTTATTATTTTTAATCCACCTTGCGTACTTTTTTTCGCCTCTTCAACAATTGTAATAATACACTTACAATGAGATCACAGAGAGGAATTCAAGGGCAATCACACTAAGAACGTCATTAAGAAGACCACTCAAAGGCTTTTTAACCTTACAGTATACCAGTGTAAGACACTTGTAAGGTATTTGTCCTTGCAATTGCATTAGCAAGATGATTGTAAGAGTAAAAATTTACTCAAAAAGACCATAATACAACAACTGTAAGAGCAAATATTCTTACAAAGTGCGCCCAATTCCACACTTACAGACGTTTGTAAGTATGCTATAAGGGTAAAGAAAAGGTGGTCTTAGGATACCTGTACGACCAAATTTTGCTACTTGGGATATCTTCATATCGTGCTCAGCTTACATGGTTGCCAATGCCTGAACGTCGGAATGCTAGAATTCTCCTTATGCTCTAACTCTATACTCACCAATACTCACTCTCCCAACTATCTTAAATCTAAATTCTGTTTTCTCAGCTCTAACCATTCACGATCTCTCCGGTCTTCCAACAGCCTGGTTTTGGCCACCCCTCTTTACCGCTCGGTCTTCATGGATAAACATTTTTACTCCAGCCCACAAAGTTATGGAATGCTCTCCCTGAGACAATCAGGAGAGGCCCCAGCCGTACTGCCTTCAAGCGCGCAGTTCATAAACTGTTTCTGCAGCAAGTCGCGGAGTCATAGTCATCCAATTTATATCCTATGTATTGTATATATATATTTTATATACTTATTTTATGTATTTATGTATAATATGTAATCTTATGTATTATTACTTTTCTTTTGTAAGTTAAGTAGTAAGTAAAGTAAAGTAAGGCATTAAGTCCACCATTTGTACAAAATTTTGTATTGTGCAATAAAGCTTAAATAAATAAATGGCACTGCCACGCACACAATATAGGACATGAGTCATTGTCAATCATGTCACATGACACGATATACTGATGTGGGCTAATTGTTAATGTGTTTTGGTTTTAAACTTTTAAGTTCATGTGTGCACTTCAACAATAACTGTGAGCTTCGCGTGAGTGAAATCACACAAGCAGAAGCCAAACTGCATAAAATAGAGCCTATTATTGCCCACCTCAATTCAAAGTTTCAGTCTATGTACGCCCTTAGCCAGAAGGTCGCTCTGGACGAGTCTCTTCAATGGAAAGGCTGGCTATCAATTAACCAGTTTATAACCAATAAGGCGGCCAGAGTCGGCATTAAAACCTATGAGGTGTGCGAGTCAGCAAAAAATTGTTTATGATTAAATAAATGAAAAAAGTCCCAGACCTCTGGCGATTTGAGGTACACGCTCATAGGAGGCATGTACCTCAAGAGCAGCAGTCGCCTCTTGATGGGTCACGCCTCGTCCAGGGGCTAGAGGGAAAAGGCCATACCATATGGATGGACAATTTTATAATTCGCCGGCTCTGGCCCGTCGACTTAAGAGCACGGGCTTTGACGTAGTTGGGACCCTGCACACCAACCGCCAGTTTGTACCACGGTCCATCACAGTTTGCACAAACATGCGACCGGGGCAAATTACCGGGTTCACTTCGGGAATGTGGATTTGATGGTATGACGGTATGAAAACCGGGTCGCCACTATCTTCACATACCATGGAAATGAGGTACAAAGAATCGACGGGAAGGTGAAACCGTGTTTAATACACGACTATAATATCATGATGGGGGGTGTCGACAAGAAGGATCAGATGTTGGCGATGTTCCCCATAGAGCGGAAATGCACTCGCACTTGGTATAAGAAGTTTTTCCGCCGGTTGCTTAATGTGTCGGTCTCAAAAAGTCTGCTTCATCAAAAGCATTAGACCACCGCAATTTCAGAATGTAACTTAGAACTTCTATTTTAAAAAGGAATTGCCAGGCCACAAGCGTGCAACCTTTGTGTGGCCAAAACTTTCTAGCTAAGACACACTACATCATAGAGCAACCATTAGGTAGCAACAAAAGTCGGCTGCGCCGCAAATGTTCATCTTTTGGCAAAATTAACTCATTATTATTGTGCAGGCCGTGTTAAATCAGTGTGCATTGGTCCATGCTTCGTAGCAATGCACTCGTTATACTCCAAAGTTCACACACGCCAGTACTCTGTGAATATAAGTATATCGCTGTCGAAATCGAGACGTTTTATAAAAGCTAAGAAAAGGTCTAAATTATGGTAAATGCTTCTGATATTGTGAGTTGAATTTTTAAACTATGTTTAGGATTAAGTAGTGCTTTAAGACAATTTTCTGGTTTAAGTAGTGCAGCCTCAGTGTCCCCTACATTGTCTAAGTCAGATTGTAAGTTTATAATGTCGTTGTTATCCACTGTGAAAGTTAAGGAGTGGGGGAGTTGTGATGAGTACTGAATTTATAGTTATTGCGTAAATCCATCGATTATTAACGACTATGAGACATGATTGACATGAGTAGCACGAAATACTCGTTAATATTAAACTATTAGTTTAAGAGAAAAAAACTGACAACAATGGGCTACTTGACTGTATTATATATACTTGGTTAATATTGTTATACTAAACAAAATATACACTAAAAAGTAACCGATTCTGAAAACAACAACAAAATTGGTTGTTAATTAAGGCCGTAATTCGATTTTAAAGTTTTCTCTAAAAGAAAAGTGGGAGCGTGGTGGGGACGTCTTGCTATCTCTTTTGTAAGCACGAAACCGAGTGGGAGTGACGTCACAGCTCACACTCCTTTTCTTGTTTTTTGACAGTTTCCCCTTACACCGAATTTCAAAGGCTTATAACTTACTAGCTGTGCCCGCGACTTCGTCCGCGTGGAATAGTTATTTTGGGAATCATGGGCGAGCGCTCATCATGCGGCGCGTGTGAATTTTGTTTCAGAGTTATTTTAAAATTGTATTATCTTATAAGATGTTTATTGAAATAAGGTGATGTCAAAGACAATTTTGTTCACAGTTAAATACTCTTAATCAATAACACATTTATTTGGATAAAGATTTATATTATTATGTTGATACAACTCTGACAAATAATTTGTAATAATGCATTAATTTCGACCAAATTTTATTATCATAAAAACGGTTATTGTGAGTTAATCTTAAAAGATAGACATATACTGTCGCGGACATTTTTTTAGATAATTTAAAGAGGAATAATTCTTTCATACATATTTTCTGGGTATCTCGAATGGTTTTCGCAGCGCACTCAACGGAAGCCCTCAAAGATCAATTATTTTCCCCGTTTTTTCCACATTTTTGACTTTTTTTTCGCTCCTATTAGTCGCAACGTGATGTTATATAGCCTTCCTCGATAAATGATCTATCCAACACAAAAAGAATTTTTTAATTCGAACCAGTAGTTCCTGAGATTAGCGCGTTTAAACAAACAAACAAACTCTTCAGCTTTATAATGTTAGTATAGATTTATTTTTGAACGGATTACAAAAATTCTTTCATAATTCTGTTTCTGGAAATAAAAATATTGATATGAAAGAAAAAATAAAAATTTGTAGAATACCCATTTATCCGAAGTAAAAATAAAAAATATGTTTATACTCAAACAGGTTCAAATGTGTGATTGAACGGAAAATAATGAGGTAAAACGTGGCGGCTTTGCCCATTGGATCTGACTTTGCCCAGTCAAGTGTTTTTGTTTTGTATTCGAAAAACATCGGAAATATTTAATATTTGTTTTTCTTTTATTTAATGGTAGAAAAAAGATTATGTATCTGGCAACACTAAGTTACGGACGTCAGTTGCTTGACAGACAGTGTCAAAGTCAGTTGTGTATTTTGCGGGCCAAATCTATGGTGAAAAACTTTGTTTCAAACTCGTTGTTGTCGTCGCAGCAGGTAAGTAATTTTTTAACCATCGTTAGTTAGTAAAAGATAAACAATATTGATCGCAAATATAACAAGAAATCGCTTCCAGATTCAGAGTTGTGATAGTGGGCAATGTCACCATAGCATGTATGAAGACTTGGCGACTTTGCCCATCTAAATATTACCGTTAGGGTTGTCACTAAATCAATTTATAGTATTTTTTTTAATCGTTTCGTTTCTTTCTTTGTTTTGTATAGGAATAAAGAATATGGTTTGAGAAATATTTCTATACCTACATGATTGTGAAAGCTTTGATTTTATGTGTTTGTATTGGATGTTTCCAATGATGATTGGATTTTATGTGTTTGTGTTGATTGATGATTCACACAAAAAATACTGAACAGCTTTGGATGAAGTTTGGCAGACAGATAATATGGATTAACGCAATAAGATACTTTTTTCCTAGCAAAGGTATTGTATTTTTTTCAGTATGGGTGGTAAAAGTCAACCAACTAATAAAAAAAGAAACAGACGAAGACTTGGATCAAGAAATTATAAAAATTATGCAGTTGAGATGTTAGAGACTGCTGTAGAAATGATCGAAAAAAAAAATTATTTCTAGTAGGGACGCTGAAAAAAAATTTGGAATTCCACGTCGGACAATACTAAATAAATGAAATAAAATACAAAACTTGCTGGAGGACAAAAGAAACTAACAGATGAACTTCAAGAAAAACTGGTAAAAGTTTTAATAGCTGCTGCAGATTTTAGAAGCCCGATTACCAAGCCAGATTTGAAAATGCTTGTTTTCAAATATTTGCAGAAAAATTCTCTTGATATTTTTAATGGAAAAATGCCGGGAGATGCATGGGTTAACCATTTTTTGCAAAGACATTCCTCAAAATTGTCAGTCAGGGCAAACCAAAATATTAAGCAAGTCCGGGCAGAAAAAGGATTAAAGGAAATGGAAAATTTCTTTGAGAATCTAAATGAAACGCTTAAGGATGTACCATAAACTCATATATTAAACTATGATGAAACTAACTTATCGGACAATCCAGGCACATCTAAATGTAATTTTAGAAGGGGAATTAAATATCCCGAAAGGATACTTAACAATTCAAAGAGTTGTGTCTCTATCATGTTTACTGCATGTGCATCTGGATATTGTCTCCCGACATACGTGGTATACAAAGCTACAAATCTCTACTCTGAATGGGTGGAAGGAGGTCCGGATCACACTAGATATAATTGTACTAAAAGCGGATGGTTTGATTTTCGTTTGAGGATTATTTCCGAACTATAGTTGTTGAGTGGGCAAAGAAAGTTGGCCCCGGACTATAAATATCGAAGTTGTAGAGATGTGCGAAAAGCACAACATGAAGCTTGTGTTTTTGCCGCCTAATTCTACACACCTTACCCAGCCACTCGATGTGGCCTATTTTGGCCCGTTAAAAAAAAAATGGAGAAAGATCCTGCTACAATATAAAATTCAGAACCCAGACCAAACCTCCTTAAACAAAAAACACTTTCCAAAGCTATTGAAACAATTGGTAGAGCAAATTAAACTCAAAGATAGCAACAACATTAAAAGCGGCTTCAAAGCTGCAGGTATCTATTCTGTGAATGCACGTAATGTTTTGAAGTGAATACCTGTTTTTGATAATAATGAAGAATATGGAATAGATATGGCTTTGTTAGGTTATCTTAAAGAAACCAGAGCACCAAAACCAATGCTTGTAAAAAGAAATAAGAAATTACGTACAGAACCAGGAAAATCAGTTTGTTCAGATGATATTTCGGCCGAACCTGTTAAAAATATAATACGCAAAAACAAGAAACATAAGACAAATTTGACCTGTAAAGAAAATGTAATTGGTTATGATGTAAATGCAGCAGAGTCGGACCATGAAATTGACACAAATATTGAAGCAAATATCAGATCAGACTATGATGAGGAACTTGACATACATATGTTAGATAAACAAATCGAAGAAAACATAGAGCTGAAGCCACATGATGTCATACTAGTGTTAGACGAAAATACGGATGAATTTGTAAAAAAATCAAAGAAATGCAAACTGTCTACACATGAGATATATGGCAGTTATTATTACGAGAATAATTATTTGTCAGATGATAAAATAGACAAGATTATAGAGTCAGACCAAGAAAAAGGGAGAAAAATAGATTGGATGAATTTTCTGGCGATATAACGGAAAGATCATACAAAAATAAATTTTATTATACAAGGTGACTGGTAAGAGGTATATAAAGCGAAAAGTGGTAGGTAAGGTATCATATCGACATGCTAGATAAAATAACATCTTGTAAGAAAAGCGTCACAATACCGAGTTAATTAACATTTCATAATTAGACAAAAATCTTAAGGTACCAACCCTGCATCAGCTGTTGTCATTCATCATTACGAAAATCTACAATTTTTACTATCATTTGACCAATGACCTAGAATACCAGGAGCTAAGAAATTACAATTACAAAGACTAAACAACGACCATAACAAATAATCATTGCCCAAGATCCTTGTGTCTCTGAGAGACGGATTTTTAATTTAAGTGGTAGTTCAATCACTTAAATTTAAAATCTGTCAATTAGTAATTATCACTAAATGAAATAATTTACTTACGTAAAACATAATCAGCAAACTGCATCGTAATTTTTAAAAATAATTTAACGGCGAATCAAACAATTGGATTTAATTATGCGTGGATTTCTGACAAACTTGCTAGTTGGTTTTGATTTTTATTACATATCAATAACAATAATAATAAAAAAAATCCTCATAATGTCACTGGTATTACGGGTAAAGTTAAATCTTCTTACAGAGTAGAAGCCCATCATTTAAAGTAAAAACAGCTGATATCAAATCGTAGGTATGTAAAATCTTGACATAAATTAATGCTTGAATTAACAATAAACAATTAAATTTCAAAAGACAAAAAAACATTCATGTAATTTCCAAAGTAGAAACAATTTACCTAGATGCAATGCATTATCTCTTCTGCGATTATTCATCTTCATGCCCGTAATTTTCTGTCTCGCTCTCTCATTATTCGCTTTATTTTTTGATATTTTAGGCTTGGTTCCGTATTAAATTTTTTAAATTCCGTTTTTTGCTATCAGATAAATAAGTTTTCTTTAACTGTTACTGGAACGATGAACTAAATGTTAACTTAGCTTTGTAAAACATTATTCGTACATGAATTGAATTAATTAAGATCCTTGAAGTGGCAGTGGGCGAGGCACTAACGCGCAAGACTGACAGCCATTGGGGTAATAAAGTTCTCTCATAACGACCACGTACCGCCAAGGGCAATGTTGGAATCCCACTGACCAGAAAAAGCAGTCATCACGAATTATTATTTTAATTTTTCGCTCTTTACATAAAAACATTTTTTTTTTAATAGGATTTGTTTTGCACTAAAGAGAATACCGATTCATAAATTACACCAGATACCTCAGATACAAAAAATTGCGTACAGAAGTTGTAAGATTTTTCACATCTTCAAAAGATTTTTGATATCGCAGCTGCTGTCCATAAACTTCGGTAAACACGACGGTCAGATAGACTGAAAGTCTTTTGTCTAATTAAATAAATTACTTAATCCACGTCAAATGCACTTGTGGCGGTTTAGAAACTCTGACACCAGGGTATGTGGGGTCGTAAGACCTTACCTACACGAGATGAAGAAAAAATACTTTAAAAAAGGTTTCTCCTTATTGCATTGCGGAACCATAATTAAGTACTAGGCATACAGGATAGATGAAAGAGGTCACTTTGATGTCGCCGCTTGCGCTTGTATCGGAAGGAAGTCAGTCGATCGGTAACATTCTTAGCGAAAAGAGTGATTATCTCACGCGTTCGTGTCATCATTACTATCGACTTTTTCGAACATGAACTACTCAAATTCGGAGTATTATGATATGGTTATGTGTGTGGGGTCATGCGACGGCAACCTGGCGGCTGCTCGTCGTTTATATGAGGAGCGCTACGTTTTGGGTAGGCCCAACGCCCGTCAGCTTCCTTCCTACGCGTGCTTCAGGAACCTCGTGAACCGGCTGCACACCACCGGCAGGCTACAACCGAGCCCTGGCGAGGGCCCACCGCGCGGGCGAAGTGACTTGGAAGACCAGATCCTGGACCATTTTTCGGCGGACCCCACGACCAGCACACGTCGCTGTGGAGCAGTATTAGGAGTGTTACAGTGGAAAGTGTGGAAAACACTGAACACTGATGGGCAACACCCTTACCACTACCGGAAGACCCAGGATCTCCTGACTCGGGATTTTGCCTCTCGTGTTCAGTTCTGCACGTGGTACGATCACGAAGTCACGAGGGACCCGACGGTGGCCATGAACATTCTGTGGACAGACGAGGCGTCTTTCACAAGAAGGGGCCTCTTTTAACTGCCACAATGAGCACGTCTGGGCGCACGAGAACCCGAAGGCTTCCCGCGTGGCAAGTTTCCAGCATAGGTGGCGGATCAATGTGTGGGCAGGCATTATTGGAGACAGGCTCATTGGTCCAATTTTTTTGCCAGAATCCCTTGATGCCGAAAATTATTTATTATTTTTAAGAACTGAGCTGGAAGAGATGTTGGAAGATCTTCCGGTAGCAGCCTACAGGAGAATGATTTTCCAACATGACGGCGTTCCCGCTCACTTCGCCCGCGAGTGCCGTGCGTACCTGGACCGGCGGTTCGACGTGTGGATAGGGCGGCGCGGTCCCGTGGCGTGGCCGCCACGATCACCTGATTTAACCCCACTCGATTTCTTCTTGTGGGGTTACATAAAAACAAAAGTGTATGCCGTGGAATGTGAGAGCCCGGAAGAAATGCGCGGGCTGATACTTGCGGCGTTTCAATCTGTCCCGGCGGATATGCTTTTGAACGTCGTAAGCTCAATCCAAAAGAGGACGCAATTGTGCAGAGATCGTGGTGGAGGACACTTTGAGCCGGAAATTAACTGAATTGTGTACCTAAATCTAAGTGGTGATACGTGTCGTGTATGATTCTTAAATTTTCATTTAATCCAGTTCAAAACTCGAAATCAGTGTTTTTTTTTTGAACGCAACAGATTTTCAACCTTCGACAGAAGGACATAAGTGTCAAATTTGTGAAACAATGTTGTTGCTAAGTTCCGCAAAGCGATTTGCCGCAAAGGGAAGGCGGCTTCTTTGAAAGAGCGGCGCGGCGGCCGGCGCGGTGTCAACAAAGAGGTAGGTGTCTGAATTGTACTAGGCTGACAGAACATAGCAAGAGTTCGAAATGCTCTCAGCTGTGTTTGTGTTTAGAAATAAATTGCTATTATTAGGATGTGTCTACAAAAGTACTAGGAACATATGACATACAAGGGCTTTGCCGCGAGTAACGAAATTTATCAATGAGTCTTTCTTTTCTTTCTAATATTATGCATAATTAGGGGTGTGACCAAAACAAAAAAAATATTGTTTTTCTACTTTTGTATGGAAAATATCTTAACAAGATATTCGTTTCTTTCCACCGCCATATGATTTTCATAACCCTCGGGGTATGGCCTTGTCACGGCTTTATATACCTTTTACCAGTCACCTTGTATTCATAATTACATAGTCTTAATGTGCTCTGTATCAAAATTATCAACTCTCTGTTGAGCTCATTAGATCAAGACTCTACAGCTCAATCATTAGAAGTGTGCGAATTGGGTAAAATTTCGAAACTTGGCAGTCAGAATTTGGCGCTTAGTGCGATGAATGAAAATGATCTGCCAATATGTTTACAATCTGATGTACATCCTACAAGCCTATCTGGAAAAGAATTAGAATATTCAGCCAAGGGTTCATCATCCCAATTGTTAATTATTTCTAATGTGAAAGTAGCACCTGGTACAAAAGTTGCCTCTAGAGACTAAGTTGAAAAAAGTTAAAAAAAAAAACAAAAGGAACTCAAGTAATAACACAATCATCACTACAGATGAAATTAGTTCCCATGAAAAAACAAAAAGTAGTTAAACGAAACGAAACAGAAACTGACATATATGATATTCCAAGTACGTCAAATGAACAAAATTTAAAAAGAAAACGGGAAAATAAGGATACAGGAATAAAAAAAAAATTTGAAAATAAGATCAAAGTTAACAAAAATAGTAGAAAAAAGACAAAAGGTAGCAAGTATGCCTTAAAAAAGAAAACTGTTACATTGACTGATACGAGTTCCGAAAATTCCGAGAACTATAGCTAACATGACACAGATTATTCGGATTGTGACACATATGATGATTATATAAGAACTTGCTTAGAAGAACAAGCTGAAAAAGAAAATATGGAACCAGATTTAAATAATATTATACCGTTTGGGTGCAGCGAAATCGAATATTACACAGGCGATGAATTTAAAAAAGATCACTGGGTTGTGGCCAAATTTGCAACAAAAAGAAGTTTGAAGCATTTTGTAGGTCGCATTTTGTTAATGAAAGGGAACATTCCTACCGTAAAATTTGTTAGGAGAGTAAAAAATTCTAAAAGCGGCAAAGGATTAATCTTCACATACCCCGATGTTGAGAATGTATGTGAAATGAATCGTGATGATATTATTTTTGTCTTACCTCAACCAAACATTACACGAACAGGTCAAATGATATTTGATGTTGACTTAAGTTGTTACAACATACAGTAAAATACAATGATTCAACGTTATCAACATTCAAAAATTATTTTAATTTGATTAACAATACACAAATGTTCAAATTGGAAACCAAAGTTCATGACCTGATTTATAATTTAATATAAGTTTTAGATAAGTTTGAATTTAACCAAAATATGGTTAGTTTTGATTTTTTTTGTTAGGTTTTATTTGTAAAAGTTTCTAGAAAATCTTTAACTGTAATAGTTTGCCACTAGGATTATTTGGGCTAAGAAAGTCTCGGACTTACCAGAGTTACCACTCACCCAAATTTGGATTGTTAAATTTGGCACTATCATTTTTTTTTACTAAAGTAGAGATAGTGTATGCCTTGATTTGGTACAGTGATGGAACGGAGTGCCGTCGTTTGGTAGAGTGATGGGTTTGGTAGATAGATAAAACGGTATATCTAACACATCATCACTCTCTCAAACCATGGCTTTACATTCCCCTACTCTACTATACCGCGGCTCTACTCGGTTCTATTTCAGTAACGAAAAAAGATAGTGCCCGAATTCTATTTTGAAAATCTGTTTTGGAAAGTGTGACCGCGAGTTTTTCTTTGCCTGAATACTCTCTGAGACAGGCTTTTGTTCGAAATGTCGTGATTTATGTAATAAATTTGTGCTACTTAATTGATCAATATAGTATCAGATTAGAAGAAGTCTAATGTCTTGGTTATGAATACATTATCGTTATAAGTTGGTTGTAAAACAAATGACGTGACCAAACAAATATTTTTTTAAATTCTTTTAATGGTATTTTTCTGGCTTTCTTACTCATTATTGTCTATTACAGCAATAAAAACTGTTCTTTTGTATAAAAATGTTTTATTAATCCTAACTAATAACTTAACTATAACTTAACTAATATTATAAATGCGAAAGTGAATTTGTTTGTTTGTTAACTCTTCACGGCGCATCTATCGAACCATTCGTCATGAAATTTTGCATACACATTGTCTGAAGTATGTGGAAGGACATAGGGTAGGTACCTTCCATCATCATAATTTTAACAGTTCCTGAGGGATCGACATTAACGCGGGCGGAGCTGCAGCAAAAGCTACTAATATTAATATGCGACACTAACAAATCATGTAAAGAGCGACATCCCTAGTTGGTTAATTAAATTGTATAAAAAATGCCAAATGCAGCTTGACGACTTTGCCCACTCAATTTTAGGTCCTTATATAAAAACATTGAAGTGTTTTAATCCAATTTTGGGTGTCATTGCCCAGTTTAATATTTTAGTTTTTATGTCCAATGAATAAGATCGACAATAGCTGAGTTTCAGAACTAAACTGATAAATGGGCAATTTCGCCAATAGGTTTTTGGCCAACACTCTATAGTTGTTATTTTTTTCAAATAAATATTCTTTTTTTTGCACTTATTCTTTAATCATGCAAAGTAATCTTAAATTTACCTTTTTGTAGTGAAAACAAACTGTTAAAATAAATAAATATTTGACCGAACTTAAAAAAAAGAGAAAGACGTGGGCAAAGTTGCCACGTTTTACGTACTGAATTTATAGTTACTGGGTAAATCCATCTAGTATTGACGACTATAAAACATGATTAACATAAGTAGCACGAAATTTGCGTTGATATTAAAGTACTGTGTTTAGGAGAAAAAAACTAAAAACTACCGTAAATATCCGAAATAAAAATATGTTTATGCACAAACAGGTACAAATGTATGGTTGAACGGAAAATATGATAAAGAATGTATACCTGAGTACAAAAACCGAAAAATAGTCACTTATTATCTACCAACAATCTACCAATCTCACCCTCGCTGTTCAGGCAAGCTCTTGAACCTTCTTCCTTCCGTATGTAGACCAGTCCATGGGAGGTCCAGCAGTACTTGTAGATGTTTTCGCTGGCAAATTTGCGTGCTAAAAAAAGCAAATATTTTTTTATTTCTCATACTCGGAAAGTAGTCTATGTTTGATCCAAGTATCGGTCTGAAAATGCTTCATCCGACCCGCGGGTCGGAATGTTTCATACAAATTCATTCCGAACCAAGGGCCGGAATGGATTTCAAAAATAGAACTAATACATTTCTTATGAAGCCAGCTGTCAAAAATTTAGATTTTTTTATGATTTTTTTTTTATTTTAGAAGTCAAGTTAAAAGAAGTAATTTAAAAAATTATATTTGTCTATATTTTGTCACTATCATTTAAAAAAAAATATAAATCTATAATTTTCTTAATTATATATAATTATTTTAATACATAGGGTTGTTTTATGTAAAAAATGATATCTATACCTACATAGAAATATGTCACCGATTTTATTTATGATAAAAAAATCAATAAAAAGGGACTGCATACCTACATACACAGTATTTAAAAAATAAAACAAACATTTTTTTTTAAACATCGAAATGGATGGCCTGCGGCGGAGAAGCTTTGTGTTCCATATTTAAAATTAAAAAAATAAAAGGTAGAAAAAAAAAGACTTGAAAAATTATTTGGCGGGATTAGAGCTGTTTGTTTGCATTGCAGAACTATTTTTACAAGAGATTTGTTTAAAAATGAGTTCAAGTGATACTGAAATACTGACCCCAGATTCGGTTAAAGATGTAGCAAATTCAGTAACCGAAAATCTTTTACCAGCAATTTCTAAAGAAAGATACTTAATTGTATATAATGATTTTATGAATTGGCGAGCTGACAAGAAGATAAATTCATTTTCCGAAAGTGTGTTTCTAACATACTTTAATGGACAGTCTGGCAAAGTTAAACCTTCTACGCTATGGAGCAGATATTCAATGCTTAAGAGTACACTAAGTGTGAAACACAATATAGATTTGACAAAATTCCATAATTTAACATCATTCTTAAAAAGACAGTCACAGGGGTTTAAAAGTAAAAAATCAAAAGTATTCTCCTCTAACGAAGTGGAAACATTTTTATTTATTTATTTATTTATTTATTTAACATTTTCCAAAAATTGATACAAACAAATTAACATAAGATGCATTTCACAAAACCACTGAGGTTTGTTTAGAAATAGCAGGTACATTCAAATCAAGCTAATTCAAAATCTATGATATTCATATAATAATAATAATAAAATGAAGTAAATCTTACAGTGAGCCGGGCAATCAATCCTGATAAGAACCACAGAAATGAAGCTGCAGACAACAGCTAGTTCTACCGAATGCTCATTTCAGTCCCATTTAAGCTAAGTCATGGGCCCATACTTATTAAAGGTATAGGCATGCATGTCCAACTAAAGCTGATTTTCCAAAATTTGTATGAAATTGAGCAATGAAGGCCTACTTATTAAAGAGCAAAATCGATGTTGTCAAGAAAGTATTTTTTAAGTTTATATTTTATATTTTTGTTAGTGTTGTAGCCCCTGACGAGATATATTTGGCAGTGAAGGTAAGCTAATAAGTAAATGTTTTTATGCAAAACCAACATGTTTTCCGTTGTCAGAATGCATAAAATGGGAACATAGATGTTGAATGGTGTGTGTTTTCAAAATATTTTTAAATCTCTATCTATACCAACAAAATTATGTTCTTCACAGGTAGTGTTGATATTTGGCATAAGCGGCGCTTGCAGAAGCAGTGAGCTCACAAATCTAACAATCCATGATGTTGAAAATCAAGGTCAGTTACTACTTATTAAATTAACCAAAACAAAAACAAATATTGAGCGCACGTTTGTAGTGCGAGAAGACTTTTCGAAAATAGTTAAAAAATATCAAAAAATAAGACCAGAAAACATAACAACGGATCGTTTTTTTCTCAACTATCAAAAGGGAAAATGCTATAAACAAGTGATCGGTAAAAATAAAATATCAGGTATGCCCAAGCAGATAGCGACATATCTGAATTTGCCTAATTGTAACGAGTATACCGGCCATTGTTATAGAAGAACGTCAGCGACACTATTAGCCGATTCTGGAGCAAATATGACTATGTTAAAGAGACACGGTGGATGGAAATCCAGCACAGTCGCCGAAGGATATATTGAAGATTCTGTTCAACAAAAAACGAAGATATCGAACAAATTGACTGAATCCATTAATATACTCCCCAGTTCGCCTAAACCAGTAGTTCCCAAACTTATTTTTCTCGTGGACCACTTTCAAAATTTTACTGGTTTCGGTGGACCCCCTGCTGCTACATTTCTACCACATTCTTAAAGTCGCCAAAAAATAAAAATTGTGTCACTTCTGAGTTCTGTCCCTATATTTCGATATGTAAAATAAAAACGAAAAATGGTACATTTTATATCACTTTATTTATTAAAAGAATAGAATTACAAGAAAAAAATATTAAGGTAATATAGGTTCAGGCCATAATTTTAATTAATGGGAAGGATGTATCTGATGGAGTGTCAGCAAACGATCAATGTTTGGCTTTATTTTTGTGAGCAATAACCGCAAATCCCCCCGCTCTGTGATGTTTAATTTGCTCCTTTTTTTTGTTAAGAGGTTTGTAACGGCACTAAAACTCCTTTCGACAAGATATGACGAGGGAAAAGCTATTAAAAATTTCCTTGCGATTTCCCACAGTCCAGGATATTTTTCGGGTATTTCTGCTTGCAGCCAAAATGTTGGGTAGCCTTTTCTAAATTTCACCTTCAGCTCCTCATTAGTGCTTAGCTCGAGCAGCTCCTCTTGTAATACAACATTGGCCACTTCCGTTTCATCAAATGGATTTATTATCCATGGTGGTATATCCATCGTCAGTATATCTTCAAACCTGGTTTTGAAGTCATCATGCAGGGCACTTAAATGTTGACTGTAGGTATGGATATCCTCATCAATACATTCTACCTGCGACAAGTTTGGAAATTGAGAGAATTCGCGCCGACTAATGTTTTGCTTCATAAATTTCAATTTCCCAAGAAAAGCCGAAATTATCCCCTTTGTTTTTATTAAATTCAGGCTGTCCCCTTGTAACTGCAAGTTAATATCATTAAATTTTTTAAACAAATCTGTCAAATACGCAATGTCTGCTTTGAATTTGATCAAGTTTTCTTTTAAATCTGGATCTCTACTTTCTAAGAACTCTAATATGGAATCGAAAACAGAGTAAAATCTCGTTAAGCATGCACCTTTCGACAACCAGCGTACTTCAGTATGTAAGAGCAGTCGTTGGAAGTCTTCATCATTTTCGTCGCACAATTGAGCAAATAAACGTGTATTCAATGCATTGCTTCTGATTTTGTTGACAGCTTTTATTACAAAATGAAGAGATTGGTTCAACCTGTCACTTAAATGTTTTGCCACAAGATGTTGTCGGTGGATTACGCAATGAATAGCTGTAAGTCCTGGTATAATTCTTTTGAGATGACTTATAAACCCACGATATCGCCCGACCATTGCAGGAGCTCCGTCTGTTGCCACTGAAATAATGTTTGTAAATGGGATCGATTTTTCCGTAAAAAAATTACTCAGGACATTAAATATTGATTCGCCTTTAGTGTCAGTCTCCAAAGTTCTGGCAAATAGCAATTCTTCGTGAATTTCTTCCTCAACAATAAATCGGACATATGCCAATAGTAATGCTTCATTACTGGGTAACGTTGACTCGTCCAGTTGTATAGAAAAATGAGTTTTTTGCAGATGATTGCACAAAAAGCTTTCGATATCAGAGCTCATTTCATCAATGCGTCTTTGTACAGTATTGTTACTTAATGGAATTCTTTTTAGTACGTCAAATGGAGATTTGTGCAAAACAGTTTTTAAAACCTCTTCAACAGCGGGTAAAATTAATTGTTCTCCGATAGTGTGCGGTTTTCCAGATTTTGCTATAAGTAATGAGATATTGTAAGATGCCCGCAAGCCATCATCGTTACTTTGAGATGTTGAAGCGAACATACTGTGCATGGTGGGTCTCTTTCCATATTTTTCTTTCAATGTTTGAAAATATTTTAAATCTTTACCTATTTTATCAGTATGACACCTTTTTAGATGATCTTCGAGCTTTGATGGTTTCATAGAGTCATTGCTCAAAACTTTGTTGCATAATAGGCACATGGGCAATTGTTTGTCTGCCTCTGATGGAACAAAACCATATTTCAAATAATCGACACTATATTGTCGACATTTTTTCTTTGCTGTAGCCATGTTTCGTGTCAGTTACCTTACCTGTAAAAAAAATGTTTTAGTAACCAAGTTTTTTTCTGAATATAGGTATCACACCGCAGCCTTTGTCAGCACGCGGAAATAGAATTACGGCTTGTAAAGGGACCAACTAATAAACCGCTGAGACAAATACAAACGTTTTCACAAAACGGTATCAATTTTAAAGTACATAATTTACCACTAATTTTTAATAGTATAAATAAAAATTAGTGTACTCAGTATCGAATACTGATCATATTTGTGTAGGAAAAAATAAACGTCGAAATCCCAAAATTGTCCATAAAAACGATAACTAACATTTTATTAAATCAATGAGTTCACGCGCTCCGTGTATTTGCGTATTTTTTGTCTGCGGCTTCATTGTTAAAACGTGACAAACAGGCATCGAAGTTCAAGCCCCGCCCTTTTCCCGTCGCCCGCGCACCGCTCGCTCTTTCCGAAAAGGAATAGTTTTGATAAAATAGTTACTTCAAAATCAATTTAACATGATTATGAAATTACTGTTTTATAAAATTAGTAGTTATTTGCAAGAAAAATTACAAAATTAATTGCTCTGCAATATTGCTTATTCGGCCTTTTTAGAGAGGCAGTGCTTCTCTCGTGAAAAAACAATTGAATAAAACGTGCTGTGTTTGTCTTCAAATCGAAAGAGGACAATTAAAATATCTGTAAGTTACTAAGTTACCTATCTATACAGGCCGTTGTGATCAACCGACTAGTACACGTAAACAAAATACTTAAGTACTATAACAAAAAAAGGTAGGTTACTTACTTTTCTCCGGCACTAGCAAACACAGATATAAATTTTCTCACAACTTTTTTCCAAATTCCGCCTTGTTTTCGAAATTCCGGAAACAAATGAATATGAATGCGTTTGGTTGCCTTTGGCATCAAGTATTTATAGTGTTGATCAAGTTCATGTCTGAACAAGCATTAAGCATTGTCGGGCGGATAGCGCTTTGCAAGTCTGTACACGAAATTGTACGTAATATCGAATACACAAGTTTGGACAAGTAACAGTCGCTTGCCTTATTAAAATATTATCTGCTTAGATAGGTACTTAAAACAATGTAGGTAGGCCCTTATAAAAACTATGCTTACATTTTTGCTCTTTACTATCAAAAGCAGATAAATTTTCGTGGACCCCCATTAACATCTTATGGACCCCCATTTTTTGTTCACGCCTACGTAGACCCCCAGCAAGTCTCCCGTGGACCCCTGGGGGTCCACCTGGACCACTTTGGGAATCACTGGCCTAAACCAACCACTTCAAAAGATTCTCAGCCATGGATTCCACCATCTAATCAAATACATAATCTATCCCCTACTTTTACAGAAATTCAGCTTAGCCAAGTTTGTAATAGTGGAGTAAGAGAATAAAAATGTCACTTTAAACTTTACGAATTGTTCGAACTTTTCCATTAATTTTAAATAAATATTTAAGAAAAATGTTTTTTTTTTTTACTTTCCTTATATTCGAAATGAAAAGTAGAGTGTTCCCCGCGGGTGGATGACATCAATTCATACTCGGATTATATCCGCCCTCGCTGCGTTTGGGCGTCTAAACACCTCGTATGGGAATTGATGTCATCCGACCCTAGTTTAACAATTTACTATTTTGGTACGGGCTGTAAGGCTCTCCGAGATATAGATGGGCTGACTTGGGCCGGAAGCCTTGATGATGTCAGTAGTCAGGTTGGCTTTAGAGAGTGACTTGAATTTTTTGACAACATTCAGATCTGCGTCCTTCTTCTGCACAGAGCAGAAGTTTACAACAATTGGCATATTTTACCGAGGTCTTTGATGGGTACCAAAATATATATTAGGTCAGTGACGTCAGTCTTGGTGGCGGATGAAATACTCGGAACATTCCTTATCTCGATGCTAGCGTTGCGGGCCGTCCGTTCAGGCTGATCAACCCTGCCTTCTAGCTCTTTTACGTGAGTCAAAGCCTCATTTCTTTCCTTCTCACTCTTATCCAACCTAATCTTCATTTCTTCGTATTTTTCCGACATAAATTACATGGCTTAATTAATATTATAATTAATTAATATTTATCAATGCTGTAATTAATGTATATCTTTATTTTGTTGCTTGATTTCCTCCATGGATGCTTGGAGAATAGAGAACATTCTGTTATGGTCTTCGGTAACCGACGTGATCATTGTCTTCATGTCAAGCATCGCTATCTTAAGGTCTTCTTCATATAGGTCGCCTCGCTTCCTTTTATTATCAAATCTGGTTGAAATAGTACACAGAGGAGTATTACCACTGTCGGACAGAATATTTGATAAGTCCGGCGCTGAACCACAGTGTTCCTTCGGTGAGGTGCACTTAAGCGACATTATTGTGTAGTTCAATAGCAAACACAAGTTTGTTCACGTCGCTGAGAAGGCCGGTGTCAGCCTAAATTGGTGTCGATCGAGGAATTCACACAAATCGCCTTTCCGTCAACTATAATATGAGCTGGGGTCAGATTATACTGGTCGTTATAGAGAAATCGGAACAATTTTGCAGTCCGTCCACTATAGGTTGATTCCTTATTTTTAAGTCGAACAAGTAATATTAAGTTTTAAGTAAACACGACCGAACTACTCGGGTATCCGCGGGAAAGGATAATAAAAAAATAAAAATACGATAAAAATGCCTTATGAAATTCAAAGAGCTATTATTTTCATTTTTAGTTTACAAAAGTTACTATTCTGTAATTGACTTCTTGCATGATAATTCTAATAATTTGACATTTTAATAAAGGTCTATTTGTAAGCTGTGTCTATCAGCAAAATCATAGTGATTCTGAATTGCTACTCTAACACCTTTATGTACTACCTATGTTTTCACAAATAAATGATTTGATTGATTGATAAAAATCTGATTCGTACGAGTATGTATGTAAAAATAATATAATACATACATGTCTTTTTTGGTATATATTTATGAGATACTTCATCTAAAAGAGGTAAAGAAATATTCGATTTCAAAAGCCGTATCCATATTATAATAGCCAACCTCGGTAGAGGTACCAAGGTCGTTTTGTTGTGAAATTGTAAATTTTCAATTTTTTTTATCGCCAACAGGCCCACAAGGAAGAGGCTCACCGTTTTCTATTACTGGCGTTGATAGGGGTTTATTTAACACATTTTCCTCGATATGCTTTTTAAATTGCTATTTGTAAAAATAATCGAGTCAGAAGATTTTCCGTAACAGCCAACATCATCGTAAATAAATTCATAATTTGAATCACACACTGCTAATATATTAATTGAAAAATACTTTTTGTAATTAAAGTATAGTGAACCACCATCACATGGTCTTATTATTCTGACGTGTTTTCCATCGAAGGCTCCAATGCAGTTGGGAAAATTGGCCTTATTTTTAAACCCATTTGCAATATTATTCCAATCTGTTGCTTGTGTGGGTGGTTTGCAAATATGAAATAAGCATTAAATTATCGCTGAGCATGTTGTTTGTATTATTTGTTGCACTGTTGAATAGCCCCTTCTAAATGAAAACGTTAAATCTTTGAACGAACATCCAGTTGCCAAATATATGAAAATAGTATTATTTGTTTCAGCTTTGAAAATACAAAAAAAATGGAAAAGCATAAGAGACCGGTACACGAGAGAGAGAAATAAAATGACCAAGAGTGGTTCGGGTGCACCGATAAGCAGCAGAGAGTATATATATTATAATCATTTTATTTCCGATTATAAAATGGACGCAAGGATGGAAATAATGGGAATCATTAAAAAGTATACCCAAATGTCGAAGTACACCAGACCAAATTATAACCAACAAGGTTATTTTACATACGAAAACATTGTCATCCAATTCTTATCAGGAATCACCCCCTCAAGAAGATAGGAGAGGATACAAGTGATGACACTTCACAAGAGTTACAGCGACTTATTTTCCGAGAATGATAATCATTACTTAAACCAGTAACTTCATCATCACCATTTCAGCCGCAGTCAGTCCACTGCTGGACATAGGCCTCTCCCAATGATTTCCAAAATGATCGGTTGGCAGCAGTCTGCATCCAGCGTCTGCCTGCGACCCTTTTCAGGTCATCTGACTATCTGGTCGGTGGATGTCCAACGCTGCGCTTACCGGTACGTGGTCGCCATTCGAGAACCTTTCTGCCCCATCGGCCATCGGTTCTCCGCGCTATGTGCCCCGCCCACTGCCACTTCAAAGAACTAATCCGCTGGGCTATGTCGGTGACTTTTGTTCTCCTACGGATCTCTTCATTTCTGATTCGATCTCGTAGGGAAACACCGAGCATCGCCCTCTCCATAGCTCTCTGGGCGACCTTGAGCTTTCTTATGAGGCCCATAGTCAAAGAGCACGTTTCGGACCCGTATGTCATCACTGGTAACACACACTGGTCGAATGCCTTAGTTTTAAGGGACTGAGGTATTTTAGACGAGAAGACGCTACGTAGCTTCCCGAACGCCGCCAATCCGAGTCGGATTCGACGAAAGACCTCGTCCTCGAAGCTGGAGTTGCCAGCCTGGATCATCTGACCCAGGTAGACATACTGGTCTACAACTTCAAGGGTGTGGTTCCCGACTGAAACCGGTGATGGTGTAACATGGACATTACACATTGCCTTGGTTTTGTCCATGTTCATTTTAAGGCCCACCTGTTGGGAGACCACGTTGAGGTCGCTGAGCATGGTACTTAAGTCCTCCAGCGATTCCGCCATGACCACGATATCGTCGGCAAAACGAAGGTGAGTGATATACTCGCCATTGATGTCGATGCCAAGTCCTTCCCATTCCAGGAGTTTGAAGGCATCTTCCAGAGCAGCGGTAAACAGTTTCGGAGAAATGACGTCTCCCTGTTATTGTCCGTCATTTGTACAACCAGTAACTTAGTTGTTGGCAAATTATTGTTAATTATCTGTAATTTTGTTGATTACCTGTGATTTTGTCAATTATCTGTGATTTCTTTCAAAGAAAGTGCCTGAAATTCGCTTTGTCGGACGAATTACTGATCTAAAAAACTAATCTAATAAGTATAATAATAAATAATTTATATTAGATAAAAAAAATTGTTTTACTTACCTCAATTTAATAACAAGCCTCTCTTCAGGTGTTACCGATGACCTCAAATTAGTATCTTGATATTTAATATCATGTTGAATCAAAAGTAAAAGTTCGTCAAATGTTCGTCTTGGAATTCTTAAGTGTTGAGGATTAATAAGCTGGAAGTCACAGCCACAACTTTTATAATAATTAAGAAGTTAGTCTATGGTAGGACGGGTTTTTTGTTTTTGGATTTGGGGGTTAAAGAAAAGAGAGGATGTTGGGAGTTGTGGTGTGGTGTTAAAATAAGGAATACAAAATGTAGAAAGGATATTAATAAAAGAAGTGATTCAAGATTATATTGTTTAATTCATAAACTGAAAAGCCAACAGCACGCTTCCACTGCGCCACCGAGGCGGCATCAATACAGGTACAAACTATTTTGCATTGTGAAAGAGCATTGATTCAAGATGTCGGCTAACAGGGAATCTTTATTGAAATTTAACATTAAACCATTCAATGGCGAAGCGTTTAACACATGGGCATTCCGGATTAAAAGTATTTTGAAGGAAAATAATTGTATCGGAGCAATAGAGAATGAACAGTTTTGTGAAAATGAATCTACAACAAAAAGGGCGTTGGAGGCACGAGCCCAAGCCATTATAATAGCCGCCATGGCCGATAGTCATTTGGAATATGTCCGCAAGGAGTCGGCTTACCTTATGTTCAAAAATTTAGAGGATAATTTTAAAGAAAAGGGTACAAGAAGCAAATTATTTTTAAGAAGACAATTGAGTGAAATTAAATTTAAAGAGACGCAACCATTGAAGTATCACATAACAAAAATACAAGAAATATGTACAACTTTAAAGGAGGCTGGTGGAGGTATTTCAGAAGAGGAACAAATAAATTATATTTTGCTATCTATGCCAAAGTCATATGAATCTGTGGTAACAGCATTAGAAACAATTGGAGATTTAAAAATGAATATAGTAACAGATAGATTGCTCGCAGAAGAAGAAAAACGAAAGAAATTTCAAACTAATGGAAATGAATGCACACAGAGTGCTTTTTGCTGTTTTATGTGTGGACAAGCCGGTCATAAAAAATACCAATGCCAACAAAGAATGGGACAATACACAGGACAAGGATACAGTGGTCAACATGCCACACGAGGGAATTTTTATAGTAGAGGAACTTACAATGGTCAAGGGAATTTCAACGGTCAAGAGAATCACAATGAACGAGGAAGTTATAGTCGAGGGAATTTTAGTGGTCAAGGAGGTTTCAATGGTCAACAGAATAATTACAATAATCGAGGAAGGTTCAATGGTCGAGGAAGAGGATATTTTAGAGGACAAAGCAGAGGGAGAAGCCAAGGACATTCTTACAATACGGAGAGTACTACTGATCGAGGTAATATTGCATTGTTTAGTAACGAGGGACAAAGTGAAGTGAATAACATGGAAGGAACTAATGAGTGGGTAGAATTTATTGTGGACTCTGGGTGTTCGGATCATTTAGTAAATAATAAAACATATTTTTCTCAAATAATAAAACATATTTTTCTTTAAATGATAGACTTAAAACAACCAAAATTGATTTCAGCAGCTAAAAATGGTATTACTCTCAAAGCAGTAGGGATAGGTAACATAGAAACACAATGTTTTGTTGGAAAGAGGCCAATTACATGTACTATTAATAATGTTTATTATGTGCCTGAATTAAGAAAAAATCTGTTGTCAGTTTCAAAGATGGAATCTAATAATTTAACTGTCACATTTGAGAATGGAAAAATTAGAGTATTTAAACAGTCTTATTTAATTATGATTGGTAATGTAGATAATTCTTTATATAAAATTAACATGAAAATTAACAAGCAAGATTGTAACAACTGTTTTTTGTCAAACTCTGATAGTGTTTTGTGGCATAGGCGTTATGGTCATCTAGGGATGAACAATTTAAATATTTTGACTAAAAATAATATGATTGACGGTTTACATGACTTGAAAGACTTGACACTTGCAAGTACATTATGTGAGACATGTTTATTAGGGAAAATGACAAGACAATCATTTAATAAAATAGGCTATAGAGCTAAAAGACCACTTGAATTAGTACACACAGACGTCTGCGGACCAATTACTCCAGTTAGTAGAGATGGTTATAAATATTTCATCACTTTCATCGATGATTATACACATTTTGTTATGGTTTACTTAATGAGACATAAAGGTGAAGCTTTTGAAAAATTTAGAGAATATTATTATTATGCAACAAAGCATTTTAATTGTGACTTATTAAAATTAAGATCAGACAACGGTAGGGAATATGTAACCAGAGAATTTCATGACTTTTGTAAAAACAATGGGATCCAAGTTCAGTACACTGTACCATATAATCCTGAAATGATAGAAAATGATAATGATAGGATATGCCAGAAACGGATACAGGCTTTATGATGAAGAGTCCAATAAAGTAATAATAGCAAGGAATGTAATATTTGATGAAAGAGAAAAAAAAGAAAATATTGTGGAAATTCAGGATCGAATTAAACAGGAAGAGATTGAAGAAGAAAATAAAGAAGAAAATTTTCAGTCAGAAAATACAGAGGAAAATGAAGAAAATACAAGGAAAGAATCTCAGGAAAGAAAGAAGATTTTAGAGAAAGAAAAACAACAAGAATATCAACAATCTGGAAGAGAGAAAAGGAAAATACAAAAGCCAAAGTGGCAAAAAGATTATGTAACTGATTTTGGAGAAAATGAAGATGAAGTTTTGTATGCATTATTAGCTGGACAAACAGAAGAAACACCACATACATATGAGGAAATAGATAATAGAGAAGATAGGGAACTATGGAGAAATGCAGTTAAGGAAGAGATTAATGTTCTTGAAGAGAGTTGTACATTGAAGAAAGTTAAAAGGGAAAAAGGAATGAAGCTTTTAGATACTAAATGGGTTTTTACAAAGAAAGAAGTAGGAGATGCTCAAATATGTAAGGCAAGACTTGTAGTTCTAGGATATCAACAATCAGGACAAATAGATGATTTATACTCACCAGTATTAAAGATGCAAACTCTTAGAACATTATTAGCTGTTGCAGCAAAGAAGGATTTTAGAATTAACCAAATGGATGTAAAAGGAGCTTTTCTATATGGTCGAATTGATGAAGAAGTTTATTTAAAACCACCTAAAGGATATTACTTTGAAAGAGAGGACAAATATGTTTTGAAATTAGAAAAATCTCTTTATGGTTTGAGAAAATCACAAAAATATTGGTATGAGAAATTTACCGAAGCTATGTTGAACTATGGTTTTAAAAGATCTGAAAATGACTACTGTTTGTACATGAAAAATAATATATATGTGCTTCTATATGTTGATGACTTATTGATTTTTGGACAGGAGAAAATAGAAATAGAGAGAGAGTAAAAGATTTTTTAACTACGCAATTTAGAATGAAAGATTTAGGTAACACGGACATGACATACTTAGGAATTACAATTAAGAGACAAAATGATTGTATTTTTATAAATCAGACAAAATACTTACAGACTATACTTAAAAGACATGGTATGATTGATTGTAAAGGTATTGACACACCTATGGACATAAATTTCAAATTTGATGATAATAATGTTGACATGACGTATGAAGCTAAATGTAGATCATTGATTGGTTCTTTATTATATGTAACTGTAAATTCTAGGCCAGATTTAGCATTCTCTGTCAATTATTTAAGTAGATACCAATTAAAACCAAATGAAACTCTATGGAAAGCATTAAAAAGAATTCTAAGATATGTAAAACAAACATTGTACCTTAATTTAATTTTTGAAAAATGTAATGATACTCCCTTAGTTGGTTTTGCTGATGCAGATTGGGGTAGAGATGTAGACAGAAAATCGACTACAGGCTATTTATTTCAAATATATGGGAACACTGTGGAATGGAAGTCTAAAAAACAATCTGTTGTAGCTTTAAGTACTACGGAAGCAGAATTGATAGCTCTTTGTGAGGCTTGTGTAGAGTCATGTTTTATAGTTAAGATACTTAAAGATTTAAATATAGAAGTAAAGAATTTTAAAATGTTTGAAGACAATCAAAGCACTATCAAATCTGTTCAAACTTATGATCAAAGAAAACTGAAACATTTAGAAATTAAATATAACTTTGTAAAACAGAAAGTAGAGCAAGGATTTGTAACAGTAGGGTATATAAGAACTGAGAAACAATTAGCTGATGTTTTTACTAAGCCAGTTGGTAAAAGTCGTTTGAGAGAATTAGTTTTTAAGTTGGGAATTATAAATGTAGTGTCTGAGGAAGAGTGTTGAGGATTAATAAGCTGGAAGTCACAGCCACAACTTTTATAATAATTAAGAAGTTAGTCTATGGTAGGACGGGTTTTTTGTTTTTGGATTTGGGGGTTAAAGAAAAGAGAGGATGTTGGGAGTTGTGGTGTGGTGTTAAAATAAGGAATACAAAATGTAGAAAGGATATTAATAAAAGAAGTGATTCAAGATTATATTGTTTAATTCATAAACTGAAAAGCCAACATTAAGTAATCATAAAAATGTTTTTTTATTATGTTTTATATGTTTACAATACAATACGATATAATCCCTTTCTTGAGTAGATAACTCCACAAAGGATCTTCGCAATACTGACGATGCTGTTTCCTTTTACGTTTACGTAGTTTTCTGCTCATTAGTAACGTAAACAGTAGTGTTTCTTCGTCGGAATCCATTTTCACACTGATTGTACCCGACAGGCGCCACATCAACGCGACGCCAGCACTGCGTATACCCCGGCATTCGGCGTTGGCGTCGCGTTGCCGTTTCGCCAACGTTGCGACGACGCCGCGCAGGCGTTGACAAGACGACGACGCTCGAAAGACGCCAGTGTGGGAAGCCTTTAGCAGTTCTCGAAGGACAACTACCAACTTAGATTGACTTTTAAAATGTATGTTGCTCATACTATATGAGAGGTCAAACAACATTGGACATTTCAATTTTTGGACTAAAACGGTATTTTTTCCTTTTCGACAGAATTTATTTTTGCTATTGCTTTGTAATTGGAGTAATTATTGATGGTGGTGTTCATAGTGTGAGTTGTTATTAAATGTATATCATTACGTATTTACTTAAATGTTTTTCATTCATTCGCAACGAGTGGGTTACATGGTCAGTCGACCATGCACATCCAGGTGATAAAGTTTTTTTCAAAATTACATTACGGCCTCTGACATGGTTCCTTTAACGACCGCCAGATGGCAGCCGGACGGGACCAACGACTTAAAGTGCTTGTGGCGGACACATACAACCTCTTCGGTCGACAATCTCTCCGTACAAGATTGGAAGACTGTCACTCATAAAAAGTATTGTCAGAGAGAGAAAAATCAAGATTGCGAACTGCAACGCTAATTGTGAAGTCGTTTTATTTAATGTGGAATTATTAGTTTGAATGTAAAATATAACAAATATAGCGGGTCATATCTATACCATCCTTTTATTTATCACACCCGCTATAGTGGTGACTCCGACGTGATAAATAAAAAAAAAAAATGACGAGCGTTCCCTGAGCAGAGGAGGAAAATTTTCAGGATGCATCTGGCCCATCTGTAGACAGGGTAGCAGTGAAATTGCCTCCCTTTTGGCCGGAAGACCCAGAAGTTTGGTTTGCACAGGCGGACGCACAGTTTCAGATATCAGGTATTAAAGATGACATTACAAAATTCAACTATATAATTTCACAACTAGATCAAAGATACATGAAAGAAATAAAGGACATTATAAAAGATCCATCAAGTTCCGGACGATTTGAAAGATTAAAGCAGGTTCTCACTAAGCGGTTATCGATTATCGCGTGAACGCCAGATAACGCAATTACTTTCGAGCGAAGAATTAGGAGACCGAAAGCCTTCCCAGTTTTTAAGGCATTTCAAAACTCTAGCGGCAGATGGCGTCACGGACGAATTTTTACGCAGCTTATGGACAAGCCGATTACCATCTCACGTGCAAGCTATAATTGTAGCACAAACCGGAAATATCGAAGCGATTGCAGAGCTAGCTGATAAAATTATCAATAATTAACATCACATCAGGTTGCGATCGCTACATCTTGACGTGATCATTGTCTTCATGTCAAGCATCGCTATCTTAAGGTCTTCTTCATATAGGTCGCCTCGCTTCCTTTTATTATCAAATCTGGTTGAAATAGTACACAGAGGAGTATTACCACTGTCGGACAGAATATTTGATAAGTCCGGCGCTGAACCACAGTGTTCCTTCGGTGAGGTGCACTTAAGCGACATTATTGTGTAGTTCAATAGCAAACACAAGTTTGTTCACGTCGCTGAGAAGGCCGGTGTCAGCCTAAATTGGTGTCGATCGAGGAATTCACACAAATCGCCTTTCCGTCAACTATAATATGAGCTGGGGTCAGATTATACTGGTCGTTATAGAGAAATCGGAACAATTTTGCAGTCCGTCCACTATAGGTTGATTCCTTATTTTTAAGTCGAACAAGTAATATTAAGTTTTAAGTAAACACGACCGAACTACTCGGGTATCCGCGGGAAAGGATAATAAAAAAATAAAAATACGATAAAAATGCCTTATGAAATTCAAAGAGCTATTATTTTCATTTTTAGTTTACAAAAGTTACTATTCTGTAATTGACTTCTTGCATGATAATTCTAATAATTTGACATTTTAATAAAGGTCTATTTGTAAGCTGTGTCTATCAGCAAAATCATAGTGATTCTGAATTGCTACTCTAACACCTTTATGTACTACCTATGTTTTCACAAATAAATGATTTGATTGATTGATAAAAATCTGATTCGTACGAGTATGTATGTAAAAATAATATAATACATACATGTCTTTTTTGGTATATATTTATGAGATACTTCATCTAAAAGAGGTAAAGAAATATTCGATTTCAAAAGCCGTATCCATATTATAATAGCCAACCTCGGTAGAGGTACCAAGGTCGTTTTGTTGTGAAATTGTAAATTTTCAATTTTTTTTATCGCCAACAGGCCCACAAGGAAGAGGCTCACCGTTTTCTATTACTGGCGTTGATAGGGGTTTATTTAACACATTTTCCTCGATATGCTTTTTAAATTGCTATTTGTAAAAATAATCGAGTCAGAAGATTTTCCGTAACAGCCAACATCATCGTAAATAAATTCATAATTTGAATCACACACTGCTAATATATTAATTGAAAAATACTTTTTGTAATTAAAGTATAGTGAACCACCATCACATGGTCTTATTATTCTGACGTGTTTTCCATCGAAGGCTCCAATGCAGTTGGGAAAATTGGCCTTATTTTTAAACCCATTTGCAATATTATTCCAATCTGTTGCTTGTGTGGGTGGTTTGCAAATATGAAATAAGCATTAAATTATCGCTGAGCATGTTGTTTGTATTATTTGTTGCACTGTTGAATAGCCCCTTCTAAATGAAAACGTTAAATCTTTGAACGAACATCCAGTTGCCAAATATATGAAAATAGTATTATTTGTTTCAGCTTTGAAAATACAAAAAAAATGGAAAAGCATAAGAGACCGGTACACGAGAGAGAGAAATAAAATGACCAAGAGTGGTTCGGGTGCACCGATAAGCAGCAGAGAGTATATATATTATAATCATTTTATTTCCGATTATAAAATGGACGCAAGGATGGAAATAATGGGAATCATTAAAAAGTATACCCAAATGTCGAAGTACACCAGACCAAATTATAACCAACAAGGTTATTTTACATACGAAAACATTGTCATCCAATTCTTATCAGGAATCACCCCCTCAAGAAGATAGGAGAGGATACAAGTGATGACACTTCACAAGAGTTACAGCGACTTATTTTCCGAGAATGATAATCATTACTTAAACCAGTAACTTCATCATCATCATTTCAGCCGCAGTCAGTCCACTGCTGGACATAGGCCTCTCCCAATGATTTCCAAAATGATCGGTTGGCAGCAGTCTGCATCCAGCGTCTGCCTGCGACCCTTTTCAGGTCATCTGACTATCTGGTCGGTGGATGTCCAACGCTGCGCTTACCGGTACGTGGTCGCCATTCGAGAACCTTTCTGCCCCATCGGCCATCGGTTCTCCGCGCTATGTGCCCCGCCCACTGCCACTTCAAAGAACTAATCCGCTGGGCTATGTCGGTGACTTTTGTTCTCCTACGGATCTCTTCATTTCTGATTCGATCTCGTAGGGAAACACCGAGCATCGCCCTCTCCATAGCTCTCTGGGCGACCTTGAGCTTTCTTATGAGGCCCATAGTCAAAGAGCACGTTTCGGACCCGTATGTCATCACTGGTAACACACACTGGTCGAATGCCTTAGTTTTAAGGGACTGAGGTATTTTAGACGAGAAGACGCTACGTAGCTTCCCGAACGCCGCCAATCCGAGTCGGATTCGACGAAAGACCTCGTCCTCGAAGCTGGAGTTGCCAGCCTGGATCATCTGACCCAGGTAGACATACTGGTCTACAACTTCAAGGGTGTGGTTCCCGACTGAAACCGGTGATGGTGTAACATGGACATTACACATTGCCTTGGTTTTGTCCATGTTCATTTTAAGGCCCACCTGTTGGGAGACCACGTTGAGGTCGCTGAGCATGGTACTTAAGTCCGATTCCGCCATGACCACGATATCGTCGGCAAAACGAAGGTGAGTGATATACTCGCCATTGATGTCGATGCCAAGTCCTTCCCATTCCAGGAGTTTGAAGGCATCTTCCAGAGCAGCGGTAAACAGTTTCGGAGAAATGACGTCTCCCTGTTATTGTCCGTCATTTGTACAACCAGTAACTTAGTTGTTGGCAAATTATTGTTAATTATCTGTAATTTTGTTGATTACCTGTGATTTTGTCAATTATCTGTGATTTCTTTCAAAGAAAGTGCCTGAAATTCGCTTTGTCGGACGAATTACTGATCTAAAAAACTAATCTAATAAGTATAATAATAAATAATTTATATTAGATAAAAAAAATTGTTTTACTTACCTCAATTTAATAACAAGCCTCTCTTCAGGTGTTACCGATGACCTCAAATTAGTATCTTGATATTTAATATCATGTTGAATCAAAAGTAAAAGTTCGTCAAATGTTCGTCTTGGAATTCTTAAGTGTTGAGGATTAATAAGCTGGAAGTCACAGCCACAACTTTTATAATAATTAAGAAGTTAGTCTATGGTAGGACGGGTTTTTTGTTTTTGGATTTGGGGGTTAAAGAAAAGAGAGGATGTTGGGAGTTGTGGTGTGGTGTTAAAATAAGGAATACAAAATGTAGAAAGGATATTAATAAAAGAAGTGATTCAAGATTATATTGTTTAATTCATAAACTGAAAAGCCAACAGCACGCTTCCACTGCGCCACCGAGGCGGCATCAATACAGGTACAAACTATTTTGCATTGTGAAAGAGCATTGATTCAAGATGTCGGCTAACAGGGAATCTTTATTGAAATTTAACATTAAACCATTCAATGGCGAAGCGTTTAACACATGGGCATTCCGGATTAAAAGTATTTTGAAGGAAAATAATTGTATCGGAGCAATAGAGAATGAACAGTTTTGTGAAAATGAATCTACAACAAAAAGGGCGTTGGAGGCACGAGCCCAAGCCATTATAATAGCCGCCATGGCCGATAGTCATTTGGAATATGTCCGCAAGGAGTCGGCTTACCTTATGTTCAAAAATTTAGAGGATAATTTTAAAGAAAAGGGTACAAGAAGCAAATTATTTTTAAGAAGACAATTGAGTGAAATTAAATTTAAAGAGACGCAACCATTGAAGTATCACATAACAAAAATACAAGAAATATGTACAACTTTAAAGGAGGCTGGTGGAGGTATTTCAGAAGAGGAACAAATAAATTATATTTTGCTATCTATGCCAAAGTCATATGAATCTGTGGTAACAGCATTAGAAACAATTGGAGATTTAAAAATGAATATAGTAACAGATAGATTGCTCGCAGAAGAAGAAAAACGAAAGAAATTTCAAACTAATGGAAATGAATGCACACAGAGTGCTTTTTGCTGTTTTATGTGTGGACAAGCCGGTCATAAAAAATACCAATGCCAACAAAGAATGGGACAATACACAGGACAAGGATACAGTGGTCAACATGCCACACGAGGGAATTTTTATAGTAGAGGAACTTACAATGGTCAAGGGAATTTCAACGGTCAAGAGAATCACAATGAACGAGGAAGTTATAGTCGAGGGAATTTTAGTGGTCAAGGAGGTTTCAATGGTCAACAGAATAATTACAATAATCGAGGAAGGTTCAATGGTCGAGGAAGAGGATATTTTAGAGGACAAAGCAGAGGGAGAAGCCAAGGACATTCTTACAATACGGAGAGTACTACTGATCGAGGTAATATTGCATTGTTTAGTAACGAGGGACAAAGTGAAGTGAATAACATGGAAGGAACTAATGAGTGGGTAGAATTTATTGTGGACTCTGGGTGTTCGGATCATTTAGTAAATAATAAAACATATTTTTCTCAAATAATAAAACATATTTTTCTTTAAATGATAGACTTAAAACAACCAAAATTGATTTCAGCAGCTAAAAATGGTATTACTCTCAAAGCAGTAGGGATAGGTAACATAGAAACACAATGTTTTGTTGGAAAGAGGCCAATTACATGTACTATTAATAATGTTTATTATGTGCCTGAATTAAGAAAAAATCTGTTGTCAGTTTCAAAGATGGAATCTAATAATTTAACTGTCACATTTGAGAATGGAAAAATTAGAGTATTTAAACAGTCTTATTTAATTATGATTGGTAATGTAGATAATTCTTTATATAAAATTAACATGAAAATTAACAAGCAAGATTGTAACAACTGTTTTTTGTCAAACTCTGATAGTGTTTTGTGGCATAGGCGTTATGGTCATCTAGGGATGAACAATTTAAATATTTTGACTAAAAATAATATGATTGACGGTTTACATGACTTGAAAGACTTGACACTTGCAAGTACATTATGTGAGACATGTTTATTAGGGAAAATGACAAGACAATCATTTAATAAAATAGGCTATAGAGCTAAAAGACCACTTGAATTAGTACACACAGACGTCTGCGGACCAATTACTCCAGTTAGTAGAGATGGTTATAAATATTTCATCACTTTCATCGATGATTATACACATTTTGTTATGGTTTACTTAATGAGACATAAAGGTGAAGCTTTTGAAAAATTTAGAGAATATTATTATTATGCAACAAAGCATTTTAATTGTGACTTATTAAAATTAAGATCAGACAACGGTAGGGAATATGTAACCAGAGAATTTCATGACTTTTGTAAAAACAATGGGATCCAAGTTCAGTACACTGTACCATATAATCCTGAAATGATAGAAAATGATAATGATAGGATATGCCAGAAACGGATACAGGCTTTATGATGAAGAGTCCAATAAAGTAATAATAGCAAGGAATGTAATATTTGATGAAAGAGAAAAAAAAGAAAATATTGTGGAAATTCAGGATCGAATTAAACAGGAAGAGATTGAAGAAGAAAATAAAGAAGAAAATTTTCAGTCAGAAAATACAGAGGAAAATGAAGAAAATACAAGGAAAGAATCTCAGGAAAGAAAGAAGATTTTAGAGAAAGAAAAACAACAAGAATATCAACAATCTGGAAGAGAGAAAAGGAAAATACAAAAGCCAAAGTGGCAAAAAGATTATGTAACTGATTTTGGAGAAAATGAAGATGAAGTTTTGTATGCATTATTAGCTGGACAAACAGAAGAAACACCACATACATATGAGGAAATAGATAATAGAGAAGATAGGGAACTATGGAGAAATGCAGTTAAGGAAGAGATTAATGTTCTTGAAGAGAGTTGTACATTGAAGAAAGTTAAAAGGGAAAAAGGAATGAAGCTTTTAGATACTAAATGGGTTTTTACAAAGAAAGAAGTAGGAGATGCTCAAATATGTAAGGCAAGACTTGTAGTTCTAGGATATCAACAATCAGGACAAATAGATGATTTATACTCACCAGTATTAAAGATGCAAACTCTTAGAACATTATTAGCTGTTGCAGCAAAGAAGGATTTTAGAATTAACCAAATGGATGTAAAAGGAGCTTTTCTATATGGTCGAATTGATGAAGAAGTTTATTTAAAACCACCTAAAGGATATTACTTTGAAAGAGAGGACAAATATGTTTTGAAATTAGAAAAATCTCTTTATGGTTTGAGAAAATCACAAAAATATTGGTATGAGAAATTTACCGAAGCTATGTTGAACTATGGTTTTAAAAGATCTGAAAATGACTACTGTTTGTACATGAAAAATAATATATATGTGCTTCTATATGTTGATGACTTATTGATTTTTGGACAGGAGAAAATAGAAATAGAGAGAGAGTAAAAGATTTTTTAACTACGCAATTTAGAATGAAAGATTTAGGTAACACGGACATGACATACTTAGGAATTACAATTAAGAGACAAAATGATTGTATTTTTATAAATCAGACAAAATACTTACAGACTATACTTAAAAGACATGGTATGATTGATTGTAAAGGTATTGACACACCTATGGACATAAATTTCAAATTTGATGATAATAATGTTGACATGACGTATGAAGCTAAATGTAGATCATTGATTGGTTCTTTATTATATGTAACTGTAAATTCTAGGCCAGATTTAGCATTCTCTGTCAATTATTTAAGTAGATACCAATTAAAACCAAATGAAACTCTATGGAAAGCATTAAAAAGAATTCTAAGATATGTAAAACAAACATTGTACCTTAATTTAATTTTTGAAAAATGTAATGATACTCCCTTAGTTGGTTTTGCTGATGCAGATTGGGGTAGAGATGTAGACAGAAAATCGACTACAGGCTATTTATTTCAAATATATGGGAACACTGTGGAATGGAAGTCTAAAAAACAATCTGTTGTAGCTTTAAGTACTACGGAAGCAGAATTGATAGCTCTTTGTGAGGCTTGTGTAGAGTCATGTTTTATAGTTAAGATACTTAAAGATTTAAATATAGAAGTAAAGAATTTTAAAATGTTTGAAGACAATCAAAGCACTATCAAATCTGTTCAAACTTATGATCAAAGAAAACTGAAACATTTAGAAATTAAATATAACTTTGTAAAACAGAAAGTAGAGCAAGGATTTGTAACAGTAGGGTATATAAGAACTGAGAAACAATTAGCTGATGTTTTTACTAAGCCAGTTGGTAAAAGTCGTTTGAGAGAATTAGTTTTTAAGTTGGGAATTATAAATGTAGTGTCTGAGGAAGAGTGTTGAGGATTAATAAGCTGGAAGTCACAGCCACAACTTTTATAATAATTAAGAAGTTAGTCTATGGTAGGACGGGTTTTTTGTTTTTGGATTTGGGGGTTAAAGAAAAGAGAGGATGTTGGGAGTTGTGGTGTGGTGTTAAAATAAGGAATACAAAATGTAGAAAGGATATTAATAAAAGAAGTGATTCAAGATTATATTGTTTAATTCATAAACTGAAAAGCCAACATTAAGTAATCATAAAAATGTTTTTTTATTATGTTTTATATGTTTACAATACAATACGATATAATCCCTTTCTTGAGTAGATAACTCCACAAAGGATCTTCGCAATACTGACGATGCTGTTTCCTTTTACGTTTACGTAGTTTTCTGCTCATTAGTAACGTAAACAGTAGTGTTTCTTCGTCGGAATCCATTTTCACACTGATTGTACCCGACAGGCGCCACATCAACGCGACGCCAGCACTGCGTATACCCCGGCATTCGGCGTTGGCGTCGCGTTGCCGTTTCGCCAACGTTGCGACGACGCCGCGCAGGCGTTGACAAGACGACGACGCTCGAAAGACGCCAGTGTGGGAAGCCTTTAGCAGTTCTCGAAGGACAACTACCAACTTAGATTGACTTTTAAAATGTATGTTGCTCATACTATATGAGAGGTCAAACAACATTGGACATTTCAATTTTTGGACTAAAACGGTATTTTTTCCTTTTCGACAGAATTTATTTTTGCTATTGCTTTGTAATTGGAGTAATTATTGATGGTGGTGTTCATAGTGTGAGTTGTTATTAAATGTATATCATTACGTATTTACTTAAATGTTTTTCATTCATTCGCAACGAGTGGGTTACATGGTCAGTCGACCATGCACATCCAGGTGATAAAGTTTTTTTCAAAATTACATTACGGCCTCTGACATGGTTCCTTTAACGACCGCCAGATGGCAGCCGGACGGGACCAACGACTTAAAGTGCTTGTGGCGGACACATACAACCTCTTCGGTCGACAATCTCTCCGTACAAGATTGGAAGACTGTCACTCATAAAAAGTATTGTCAGAGAGAGAAAAATCAAGATTGCGAACTGCAACGCTAATTGTGAAGTCGTTTTATTTAATGTGGAATTATTAGTTTGAATGTAAAATATAACAAATATAGCGGGTCATATCTATACCATCCTTTTATTTATCACACCCGCTATAGTGGTGACTCCGACGTGATAAATAAAAAAAAAAAATGACGAGCGTTCCCTGAGCAGAGGAGGAAAATTTTCAGGATGCATCTGGCCCATCTGTAGACAGGGTAGCAGTGAAATTGCCTCCCTTTTGGCCGGAAGACCCAGAAGTTTGGTTTGCACAGGCGGACGCACAGTTTCAGATATCAGGTATTAAAGATGACATTACAAAATTCAACTATATAATTTCACAACTAGATCAAAGATACATGAAAGAAATAAAGGACATTATAAAAGATCCATCAAGTTCCGGACGATTTGAAAGATTAAAGCAGGTTCTCACTAAGCGGTTATCGATTATCGCGTGAACGCCAGATAACGCAATTACTTTCGAGCGAAGAATTAGGAGACCGAAAGCCTTCCCAGTTTTTAAGGCATTTCAAAACTCTAGCGGCAGATGGCGTCACGGACGAATTTTTACGCAGCTTATGGACAAGCCGATTACCATCTCACGTGCAAGCTATAATTGTAGCACAAACCGGAAATATCGAAGCGATTGCAGAGCTAGCTGATAAAATTATCAATAATTAACATCACATCAGGTTGCGATCGCTACATCTTCACGCGTAACTGATAATTATGATGAATTGGTCAAGCAGATCAGCGAGCTACATAAAGAAATAGCGCAGCTTAAGACCTTCCAGCGATATCGTGGACGCAGAACTCCTGGGGTATGTTGGTACCATGACAAATTTGGTAACAAAGCAATCAAATGCTCACAGCCATGCAATTATTTAAAAGAAGAACAGGAAAACTCCAACGGCAGTCTGTAGACGCGGCCGACAACTGCCACAGTACACCTACGAGTCGCCTCTTCATAACAGATAGGAAGTCTAAGGTACAATTTTTAATTGACACGGGATCCGATTTGTGTGTCTTGCCACAGCGTTTCTTGCGTCAACCTAGACAACCAATTGAATATATTCTGACAGCCGCCAATGGAACAAAAATTAACACTTTTGGAACTATGACAATGCATTTAGATCTAGGCTTGAGACGAGACTTCACATGGAATTTTATTGTTGCTGATGTTGAAAGACCTATAATTGGTGCTGATTTCATTGCCCATTATGGCCTTTTAGTGGACTGCTAAAACAGGCGTTTATTAGATTGCACTACCACTCTCTCTTCATTTGGCACAATCAGAGACTGCATTCAAATGAGTATTAAAGCAATTACTGGCAATACAGATTTTCATAAATTGTTAGAAAAAATTCCTGATTTAGTTAGACCTCCTGGCATTCATCAAAAAATCAAACATTCAACTGCTCATTTCATCAATACTATACTCTAGGCCCTCCAGTTTTTTGCAGACCACGCAGACTAGCACCTGACCGCCTTAAAATTGCGAAACAACATTTTAAAGATATGGTTAGAGAAGGAACCGCACGCCCTTCGAACACTCCATGGGCCTCAGCGCTCCATCTGGCCCCTAAGAAGAATGGTTGGAGACCTTGCGGCGACTATCGTGCACTAAATGCCCGCACCTTACCAGACAGGTATCCCATTCGGCACATAGAGGATTTTTCGCACAGGCTAGCTGGTTGCACCATATTTTCAAAAATTGATTTACTAAAAGCTTATAACCAAATTCCAATGGCTCCTGAGGATGTAGCAAAGACAGCAATAACAACACCATTTGGATTGTTTGAGTTTCCGTACATGCCTTTCGGACTCAGAAATGCAGCCCAAACCTTTCAAAGGTTTCTCGATGAAGTACTACGTGGCCTAGATTGTTGTTTCTCATATTTGGATGACATTTTAATATTTTCTAAGGAAAAATCGCAACACCTGAAACACCTGGAGCTTGTATTTAAAAGGCTTGAGACATATGGTCTACGCATCAATGCTGGTAAATGCGGATTCGGGATCAATGAAGTCGACTTTCTCGGATTTCACATCTCAGATCAAGATACCCGTCCATTACCAGACAAAATTATGGCAATAAAAGAGTTCGATCCTCCAAAAACTGTCAACGGCTTACACAGATTTCTTGGTATGCTAAACTTTTACAGTAGATTCATCCCACATGCTGCTGAAGATCAAGCCCCTCTACATGAAATGCTCTCTGGCCCTAACATCAAAGGTACTCAGAATCTCACATGGACACCAACGCTACTCAAAGCTTTCAACGACTGCAAGGAAAGTATCATCAAATGCAAAAACACTTCTAGCTCATCCAGTGCTAGACGCTCCATTAGCCCTCGTGACTGATGCTTCAAATTCAGCCTTGGGTGCGGTACTTCAACAGTTGGTTTACAAAGAATGGCAACCACTCGCTTTCTATTCAAAAAAGTTGAACAATTTGCAAAAATTGTACAGTACCTACGATAGAGAACTACTCGCTATCTACGAAAGTGTCAAACATTTCCGTTATATGATTGAAGGTAGACACTTTGTCATATACACGGATCACAAACCTCTCATCTATGCTTTTTAAAAGAAACAACAGCAATGTTCACCAAGACAATAGGGTAAACTTCAAGTCATTGGACACTACCACTCATTGGACAGGAAACAATAAAACCTCAAAAAATAAGGATGCCTTAAAAACGGGAACACCGGAACTAGCTCTTTTTAAACTCTAATTTATGACAATACTAAATAGTTAAAAACATTTGTGATAGATGGCAGTAGTGGTTTAAAATATTCATTTACCTCGGCGTACTCACTGTCAGCGATATTTCTGGTGAAAAATAAAGAATTTGGTAAGTTTACTAACAAAGTTTTTAACATTTAATTTCCTTATCATCAATCCCATATGCTTACTCGTTTACACAGGGAAGTAATATCGTATTTTGCATAGAATGGAGTAGTATTTGGTGCTACAAATATAATTCTTAGGTTATAAAGTGCTGTCCAATCACTGAAAGCTTTTTTACTTGAAATCTAATTAATGGACAGCTGTCCATTAACTGTGTATTCTAAATTCAAATAAATTTTAATAATTAAAGGTTTCCTTGCTTTTTTCTTTAAACTCAAACAACTACATTTAATATTATTGTTTTAAGTAATTTTCTACTAGTCTTTGGACAGGTGTCCAACGACTCGTATTAATATGTCCAATAACTCGTTAATTGCAGGTAAGATTAGATAGCGGTCATTAAGACGGGAAACAAGAATGCCTAAAGGGAAGAAGAAAGATTATGATCATAATAATTTGAATGTAGCACTTAATGAAATAAGGGAAGGTGGAAAAATACGTGAAATAGCGAGAAAATACAATATCCCCAAATCTACCTTACATTTCAAAGTAAAAAACCCAACCCATAGAACATCTTTTGGCCCACCACCTGTTCTAACTGAAGAAGAGGAGCATACTTTAGAGTTTTGGATTAAGGAAAACATGAAAAAAGGATTTCCTTTAAAAACCGAAGATCTGAAGCAAAGTGTTTATAAGTTTTTGACGGTAAATCCACGGCCTAATAAGTTCATTAATAATTACCCTGGAGATGGATGGGTAAGAGGGTTTTTAAAACGACACCCAGCCATTGTATTCCGTACTAGCGAAGGTGTAACACAATCAAGTGCATGTGTTTCGGAATCCGATATTAGGAAATGGTTCTCTGAAATCCATGACTACTTATCTCAAAACAACCTACTAAATATTTTCGAAGAACCATCCAGGATCTATAATGGCGACGAAAGTGGATTTCAATTGTGTCCCAAATCGGGTAAAGTTTTAGCTGAGAAAGGAACCCAAAATGTATATAAAGTTGACGAAGGTAATGCCAAGGAGTCGGTAACAGTAATGTTCACTTTTTCAGCTGATGGTACTGCGTGTCCACCTATGATTGTTTACAACTATCAAAGAGTACCTCAAAAAATTGTTGACGGAGTTCCCAAAGAATGGGGAATCGGCAGAAGTGACAATGGATGGATGGCATCCGAACTATTTTTTGAATACATAGGAAATATATTTCATCCTCATTTAATTGCCAAAGGCGTACAATTCCCTGTCATATATTTTTAGACGGACATAAAACTCACCTTACTTATGAGGTAAGTAAGCTATGCAAAGAGTTAGGCATAGAAGTCATTGCATTATATCCTAATGCAACTAGAATTTTACAACCAGCTGACGTAGCTGTGTTCCGCCCAGTAAAGGCAGCTTGGAAGGACGCTGTAAAGTTATGGCATTTAGAAAACGGAGAACCAATTACAAAAGTGAACTTTGCAAATGTACTCCAAATTGCATTACTGAAGTCTATTAAACCAAATACATTGATTAATGGGTTCCGTTGTTGTGGTTTAGTACCATTCGACCCTAACGCAGTAGACTATTCTAAATGCCTTGGTGGAATAAAAAATAATAATTCCGGTACAAATGTTCTGTCTGTTCAACAACAACCTGAAACAAGTTCTCCAAATGTTATTACTTTGGAGAAATTTAGGGAACTGGTTGGACCATCTATAATGTCAAAATTACATGCTTATGGCAATGATGATGGTGGAGATGATGAAAATTTAAATATTTTGTACCGCCTCTACTCAGTGTTTGACATCAACTCCTCTCAGTATACACAAAATAATTCAACAAGCCTTGAAGAAAATATGCCTATAGAACCGCCTTTGCCTATTCAGTCCTATGAAGAAAATAATAATGAAAGTCGATTTGATGAGGATATGACACAAGAGAAGATATTTGCTACTCATGAAATGGACGACGCAAATGACTTCCAGTCTATATTTGCCAACAAAGATAATTTGAATCATAGTTCCAATGTTATTCCTGAAAGTTCACAATATATGACTCCAGCCAAACAAGTTGTAAATTCTAATGTTTCTGTAAACTCCGCAACAGTTTATGTTCAGCAACCCACATGCGAAACTAGCCCAGCTTTTAAAGTTGTTTCTAACAGTCTTTTAGGAACTTCTAGGACTTTACCAAAAACACCCGAAAGGAAAGGTAAAAGAAATACCGTGAGAATGCCTTTTGCAATAACATCTGACAAATACAGAGCAATGTTCAAAGAACAGCTGATGAAAAAAGAATTAGAAACAAAAGCAAAAGAGGAGAAAAAAAAGAAAAAGGAAGAAGCTAAACTACAGAAAGATAAGGAGAAGATAGACAAAACAAAAAAGATTGTTAACAAAAATTTTCAAACTGTTTCAACAAATGCGTGCAAAATATGCTGCAAGTCGACTAAGACATCAAATAGGCTGGTATGCGATATGTGTTCGTCGATATTCCATGTAAAATGTATACCAGCCAAGCATCAAGAACATGTTCCCGAAGATATAAGAATCGATCTTTTTGTTTGTCATGGTTGCTACAAAGAAGATAATAATGACAATACTCTTGATCTCAGTTCTGACAAGAATAGCGAAGATAGTGATGATGATGCACAAACCTTATATGATATGATGATAGAACAAAAGAAAAAAAAAATTAATACTATTATTTGAAAAGACATAAGCAGTTTGTTTTGAAGTTAAGTTAGTAATTATATTTTATGTTACAAGTAAAGTAGTTAAAATACATACAAAGATGTTCCTAAGATTTTGCGAGACTGAATATTATAAGTTTTATTACAAAATGTGATTGAACTTTCTAAGATATGAAAATATATGTTCTCATTTGTTAATTTCCTAATAAATATAATTACAAACAGTTTTTACTTCTTATTTCTCCTTTAAATGCAGTATCATTTATTATTTTGATGATTTAAGAGTTCATGAAAATGCTGTCCATTAACTAGATAATAGTGTCCAACAATAAGTTGTCCAATAACTATATATTTTGTTAGTTTTTTTTAAACAGACTTTTTTTCGCGTATTCTATTTAAAATTACTTTTTCAAGAATATATTATACACAGTAAATATTCCACTACTTAAATAACAAAAATATTAGCAGGGATCATTGTAAATGAGTTCATAAACCATTGAAATCAATCAAATAGTCGTTAACTGTCCAATGACTGGAAGTTTACCCTACAATCATTTGGACTTCACATCACAATTCACAACAGACATCAAGCATATTTCGGGAAAAGAAAATGTTACTGCAGATACACTTTCGCGCATAGAAGCTGTTTGTTTACCACCTAGTTTCCAACAACTGGCTCATTCTCAACGGACAGACCCTGAGCTACGAGATTTGCTCGCTGATCAATCTTCATCTCTACAGCTGGTTCCAACACCCATTCCAGGATCAAGCATCTTTGTATATTGTGATATATCACTGTCTAAGCCACGACCATTTATCACCAAGGAATGGCGTCGACAGATCTTCAACTCAATTCATTCTCTCAGTCATCCTGGAGTAAAGTCAACCACCAAGATGGTAACTGACCGGTTTGTATGGCCCTCGATACGCAAAGATTGCCGTACTTGGGTACAAACTTGTGAATCTTGTCAGAAGTCGAAGATACAATCGTCATACGTCTTCACCATTAGGTACTTTCATACTCCCAAAATCTAGATTCAGTCATGTTCATATAGACCTAGTTGGCCCATTACCATGTAGGTAATGGGCCAACGATTTTAAATATTGCCTTACAGCTGTAGACAGATATACCAGATGGCCAGAAGTTCAACCTCTTCAAGATATTTCCGCCAAGACTGTTGCAAGAGCTTTTTACGACATGTGGATTTCACGTTTTGGTTGTCCTGAGACTATAACCACAGATCAGGGCCGCCAATTCACTTCAAATCTTTTTAAAGCCCTTACTAACCTATATGGCACTCATCTTAATCACACAACTGCGTACCACCCAGCAGCAAATGGTATGGTGGAGCGGTTTCATCGCACTTTAAATCATGGCCCACGGCGAACAAAGATGGACAGATATCCTACCCGTGGTACTTCTTGGTTTACGAGCGGCCTGGAAAGAAGACCTACAGTGTTCGGCGGCAGAATTGGTCTATGGTGAACTGTTACGGTTGCCTAGCGAATTCCTTCAACCGTGAACTGATCAACAGATTAAGCCAGAAGATTTCACGGTGCAGCTTAAGAGGTTTTTCACTAATTTACAGCTTCAGCATGCATCTCGACACTCACCAAAGACAGTATTTATTCATGACGACCTCAAAACTGCAAAGTTCATATTCATAAGAAAGGACGGTGTAAAGAAACCTTTAGAGCCACCTTATACAGGTCCTCACAAGGTTCTAAGCAGAATGGACAAAACAATTACCATAGAAATGAAAAGGGGTCCAGTAAAAGTATCAATAGACAGAACAAAACCCCGCCTACTTCATAGCTGACTCAAATAACTGCACTACCCAATCAAGAATCTCTCAAGAGAATGTACCTTCGTCCACCACCACAAAATCTGGTCGGGTTGTTAGATTTAACCCCAAATTTTTGTAATCAGTTCACAGACTAACTCTTCCTCGTCGTGGAACATCAGCACTCCAAGGGGGGTGATGTGGCGGACACATACAACCTCTTCGGTCGACAATCTCTCCATACAAGATTGGAAGACTGTCACTCATAAAAAGTATTGTCAGAGAGAGAAAAATCAAGATTGCGAACTGCAACGCTAATTGTGAAGTCGTTTTATTTAATGTGGAATTTTTAGTTTGAATGTAAAATATAACAAATATAGCGGGTCATATCTATACCATCCTTTTATTTATCACACCCGCTATACGCTTTCCAAAGCACGGAATCATTATAGCAGAATTTGGTCATAAAATACCGGAGGGCTATCGCGCTAAATGGAAAGACATTAACGTAACCAAAACCTCGCTTTTGACGTGGGTTCTATATTATGACTTTTCAGTCATTCTTATAGAGTGGGGTTACGTGGTCAATCTACCCCTGGTGTTAAAGTTTTATAGGAGACGATTTTCGTCGTCAGATTTTTTTCGGAGAGCCTTCGAGCTTTGACGTGCCTTCTTTATAACGACTTTTCAGTCATTCACATTAAGTCGCTTACATGTTTAATCGACCCTGCAAACCCTGGTGTCAGAGTTTTTCGGAAACGCCTTTTGCCTCTGACGTGGGTTCTTTATTATGACTTTTCAGTCATTCTTATCGAGTGGGTTACATGATCAATCGACCCGGCACAACCTGGTGTCAGAGTTTTTTCGGAGACCCTTCAGCATCTGACGTGAGTTCTTTATTATTACTTTTCACTCATTATTATCGAATAAGTTACATGGTCATTCGACCCTGACACCCTGGTGTCAGAGTTTTTTCGGAGACGTCTTGCGGCATCTGACGTGGGTTCTTCAATATTACTTTTCAGTCATTCTTATCGAATTAGTTACGTCGTGTTGGCCTTTCGCGCCATTTTAAATAAATGACGTTGACAGTACAGAGGTTATGCAATCGATTATGCTTAGGATCTTCGGGAGGTAAATTGTCGTTTTTATCGTTAAAATGTATTTGGAGATTTTTTTCAAATCTGTTTACAGTAAGAGTTTCTGCTATTGGATTAAATCGTATGTTGGCCGCCCAAAATGATCGGATACTAGGATAATGATATAGCGAAGTATAAATCAAAATACCAATGTATTTACGTAGTTCCAGTCTAGTTATCTGATCGGAGAAGTTGGGATTCTTTTGTATAGCATATTTGTTGGATTCTGCAACTATTTTCTCTAGTAAACTCTGATCAAGAAAATACGAGAAATACTGATATGGTGTAGACAGGCCCTTAATGTTTTGAGAATAATCTGTACCTTCTATAAATCAAAAGACTGATCAGCCAAACCCATATTCTTTTTTTTCCACAGCAAATTCCGTGTATTGTTGTAGTTAACGGAATGAAGCTGATTTGAAGACAAATCATCAGATATCAGTGGAGGATCAGAAGCTGCTTCGTCCTCTTCTTCTGTTGGTTGTCCATATCCTTGTCCGTTTTCTTCTTGTCCCTTATCTTCAAGATCGACTTATAACTCACCAACATTATCGTAGTAATCCAAACCAGGGTTGTTGCGAATATCAGCATCAGCTGATCATCAGCTTCCATTTTCCACATCAGCATCAGAATCATCATCCGCATTGATCGTTGCTGATGCTGATGCTCGAGTCGCAACATGTCCCCCGGTGGGCGGAGTTAACGTCTCGTGTCGCTGTCGCTTGTGAGTTTTATCCAATCAAAATGCGCCATTGTTATTCTTTCGAAACAAAACGTCGCGTGTTCGCTCAGTGATTATTGTTAACAATTTGTAGTGCATTGTTTTTGTGAACTGTTGTGATTTTAAAATGTCTCCTCCATTAAAAAGCGAAATATGGCAATATTTTAAATCAGTTGAACAAGATTATGCAAACTGTAATATATGTAAGAAGAATTATTCACGCAAAGGAACACACACTAATACAAACACATCACTTAAAATATCATTTAAAGGCCAAACATCCTGAAGAATATGACACGTATTTAACAAGTGAAATCGAAAATCTAGCTTCAAATTCTACTAAAGAATGTAAGTAAATGCCCATAACTACCTACTTTGTAAAAACAATATTACCGTCTGACTGACTGACTAACTTTCAGCCAGCGGTTTCGTCGCTCGCGTAGAAGATGTTTCTGAGATATTTAAATACTTACCTAAATCTATTTAGCCTATGTTTATATTAATCGGAGATAATGTAGTAATGTAATGCATTCTATGGAATATCTATAAAATATGTAATTCTAAATCGGTCCAGTAATTTTTGAGCTTATTCGTTACATGCATAAATTACCTACAAATCTTTTCTCGTTATACCTAGTCCTATTTAATTATTATAAGTACTTAAATTTAATTTATAAAAAAGTACCTACTAATTAATTAATAAATTTACTTACTATAGTTTTTAGGGTTCTGTAGCCGAATATGGTACTCGTATAGTAAAATAACTTAATAATTATAGATTTCTTTCAACCTTTTTTCTTCTTATGGCAAAGTACTTTATTTTGTTTGTGTGGCTACCTAATAAAATAAGTACTTATCTTTCTTTTAGGTAAAATACTAACACCAATAGAGCAAGCCAAAAAGCAATTATCAATAGAGGAGACACTGCAAAAAGATAAACAATTTGACAAAAATAATCCAAAATCTGTAATGATTGACAAATTGATTGGCGAGATGATTGCTGTTCAGGATTTACCTTTTCACTTTGTGGAAGGTATTGGTTTCAGGAGATTGATGCAAGCAATTATTCCAAAATATAATTTAAGGGGTCGCAATTTTTGCACTGACTATGTCTGTAAGGAATTATACGAGAAAGTTGCTACTAAGGTGAAAATAATTAACGAAGAATTCAAACATATGTCGTTTACAAGTGACATTTGGACGGACCCCAGTGCCAATGTTTCTATGCTGAGTTTGACATGTCACGGCATTACAGAAAAAATGGAACGCAAGTCAATAATATTGACATGTGAAACTTTCGACGATAGACACACTGGAGATATTATTTCCCAAAAATACGAAAGTATGTTAACTGAATGTTTTCCAAAAATCAAGTACACTGCATTATTAGAGACGAAGGATCAAACATGAAAAGGGCCATGACAATATCGGAGTTCAAAGATATAGATTGCACAGCGCATAAACTTTAATTATGTCTGAAAAATGGGTTAAAGTTACACCAAAGTCTAATTGATGTTAAACAAAAAGTAAAAAAAATTGCAAACCATTTCAATCACTCGACAATAGCTCAAAAAGAATTGAATGCCATTCAAGAGCGCCCTAGTCAACCAAAATTAACAGTTTTTCAAGACTGCATTACGAGATGGAATAGTACCTTTTATATGATGGAGAGATTTTTGAAGGTCAAGGATTCATTAAGCATTTACAGTAATAACCATGATATACCAGGCATCACACCCGATGAATGGAATTGATGGAAAACTGTGTGAACTAGTTGCGGCCTTTCGAAGAAAGTACACGGGAACTAAGCAAATCAAATGCGTTGATTTCTTCAGTCATTCCACTTATTCATTTACTGAAAAAGAAACTGGATGAACAATTTGCTAACCTTAATAACATAGACTCAGTAATGTCACATTTGATTACAACTTTAAAAACCAAAATAGATGCCGAATTTTCTAATATAGAAAACAATTTTTTATACACATTGTCCACCTACTTGGATCCTCGCTATAAATACAATTTTAAAGGAAAAGGTTGAGACGGAAATATTGAGACTACTCAATATGAATAATAACGAAACTGACCTGTGTCCCCCTTCAAAGAGGTCACGAACTACCCTCCCAAATGAATCACAAGACCCAATTCTACCATCATCTAGTAGAGCTTCTACACTAACTCTACAAAATTAGCTCGAAAATTTGCTAGATTCTAGTGATGAAGAAAACGATGACAGAGATGATATTAATCCCAATGCCATATTGAATTCACAGTTAAAACAATATAGCAAAGACAAGAGATTGATTATGTCACAAAACACGCTTAATTGGTGGAGAATTCATGAAAATACTTGTAAAGATCTTTCTTCACTGGCTCGGAGATTCCTGTCACCTCCACCTGCAAGTATTCCCAGCGAACAATTATTCAGCAGTGCCGGAATTATATACAAACCTTCCCGAAACAGATTACAGGCTGAAAAAGCAGCTCAACTATTGTTTTTTAAATACAATTTACCTTGAATACAATTCCAGTATTAATAATACTTAGATTAAGTATTTAGTACTATAAAGAATTTTTTTGATTCATTAAAACTTACAGAATTATATTTATCTTTTATTGAAATACATAAGCTAAGAAAATATAATATTTATATAAAAAATCATAATAATGAGCACCTTTTAGGAAAAAATTAAATAAAATCAGCATCAGCATCCGCTAATGTGACAAAATTATGCATCAGCAACAACCCTGATTCAAACCATCTTCGTCTATGTCACCTTCATCCTCTGATATCTCGCCATTTTCCAATTGCCCTATCAAGCGCGCGATGCGGTCTTAATATAGTTGCTATGGTTGCAGTAAATAAATTTGATTTGACAACATGAAGAAACATGGCTAACAGTTGTTTAAAAGTAAATTTCTGTCATCTCTTTCACAGGTTCTTCAATGCAACAATTTTGAATGCCGAACCGGAAGAGTAATTCAAATGATGAGAGGAAATTCAAAGATGTGATTGGACTGTCCATGCTTAAATTTATATTGTGTATGTTCTATGAACGTATAATAATTGTATTTAAAAAATGTACATACCATAGTTATTTTAACGGAAGAATAAATAAAACCATTTAAAAATATGATTTAGATTTGTTTTATTGTTTTAACAATTGTGACTAACATTTTAATTTTCGAAAAAAAATCATGAGTCGTTACATAGATCCTTACACAGTCAAAAATATAAATAACTATATGTTGATATATAAATTAGACGGATGGTTCAATGCTAACTATAAAATGAAGCAGACAATATCCACTACATTCCCAAAATTTAGGACGCTGCCAATTTCCCTTGTGAATAGGGAAGTGTCCAATTCTTTTGATAATTTTTAAAACAACCAGTAGAACCTTACAACATTGCCCTTGGAATACAATTTTGCCCAAAACCGAAAATTAACTAAAAGTAGTTGTAGCCCATTTGTTTTTTTAATGGCAACATTTTTCAACATTTCGTGCAATCTTCGACATATTACATAGCAACACAAACCATCCGTTATGTTCCTAACTTCACTCAGTTGACTCTCAGCAGTTGTCAAAGTAGGTGTTACGATATATAGTCTGTGGACCCTAAGCGGGCAACACTACTTCCGCCCACTACTCGCTGATTTCCTTCCGCGTCACGCTTGTACTTGTCAGACATATTGTCCTAACCATGTGCATATTAAATAATAAACTGAAGTGTTCGTATAATGTCTTTCAATGAAGAAAGTCCTGCCCTGGAAGCCTCCATACAAAACAGTAGGGGTGGTGCCAATTTTTTTGTGCAAGGTTTTACCGTGCTGAAAACAAAAGAATTAAAGTAGGTGAGTTTAAATTGGTGTGCTCTTAAATGATTGAATAGCTATTAATTTTGTTTTGGTTTTACCGTTTTAGATGTCTTTATTACGAATATATTCAAGTGGGCAATGTTGTAAGCAACGCTGCAGCAAAAAGTTTGCAACATTGCCCACCCTAAAAAAGGTGTTAGGGTTGTCACTTTTTCAATCTGCCAAAACAACGCGAAAAAAAAGCCGAAGACGTGTTGTTGCGCGACCGTACTAAAACTACTCAAAAGAGATGTTAGACTTGGCGGTACAATATATAAAAGAAAAAAAAATGTCTTCAAGGGAAGCCGAACGCCAGTTCGGCATACCGCGGCGCACGTTATTGAACAAACAAAAAGAGAATCGCCCAAAAAATGTAGGAAAACCTACATTGTTATCCGAGGAAGAAGAGGAAAACATTGTTAAAGTAATAGTTGCAGCAGCGGACTTTGGTTGTCCTCTAACGAAGCTGGATTTAAGGCTGGTAGTCCATGATTATTTAAAAAAGAATGGTCGTGACGCAATCTTTAACAATCAACCTCCCGGAAAGCAATGGGTTGAATGTTTCATGGAAAGGCATGAATCAAAACTGACAACGAGAAGCTGTCAAAATATAAAATTGGCTAGAGCAGAGAAAACAGTGGACGAATTCCTGGAATATTTAAATAATTTGGAAGAGACCCTTAAAGATATTCCTTCATCACATATATAAAATTTGGATAAAACCAATTCGAGCGATGATCCCGGCGTATCCAAATGCATTTTTAGAAGAGGAGTAAAATATCCAGAGCGAGTTTTGAACTCCACAAAAGGTGCTATATCATTGATGTTTACAGCAACAGCTGCTGGTCAGGTTTTACCTACTTATGTGGTATACAAAGCTGAATGTCTTTATTCTGAATGGATTTCTGGAGGCCCCCGAGATACGCGCTATAATCGAACAGCGTCAGAATGGTTCGATACTGCCGTTTTTGAAGATTATTTCAAGACAATTGTCGTACCATGGGCAGACAGTTTACCTGGAAAAAAGGTAGTTATTTGTGATAATCTATCCAGTCATGTCAATGTCACCGTCATTCAGCTTTCCGAGGAACACAATATATCTTTCGTATTTATACCCACGAACTCCACACATCTTACACAGCCTCTTTATGTAGCTTTTTTGCGCCCCTAAAAAAGGCTTGGCGAAAAGTCCTACTTGAATATAAAATGGAAAATCCTAATCAAACCGTATTAAATAAAAATCATTTCCCAAAAATGTTGACAAATTGGATTAATAGTATAAAACTGAAAGAGGCCAATATCATCCAAAGTGGATTCAAAGCCACCGGAATATATCCATTAAACCCACGTCAAGTTCTTTAGCGCCTTACTGAGTTTGCTGACAATATTGGAAATTATAGTATAGATTCTGCATTACTGGATTATTTAAAAAAGGTGCGACAACCGAAGCCAGGGTCTGTAAGTCGTAATAAAAAGTGACCGTGGAACCAGAAAATCAGTAACGATTGATGATTTCTATCATATTCTAAGAGAGAAAGAAGCAGCTGCTGCAAATAAGAAATTACAGAAAAAAAGAATACGTGAGAGAAAAAAAACAAAAATAAAAAGAAACAACAAAAGAAAAAGAATGAAAATGAACAAGAGTTGTCGCAACTCAATTACGCTGACGAATTTATAGAAAATAATGGTAAAATGATTTTTCTAGAAGAAAACTGTTTGGTCGATCACTTTTTTAGAAAAGATGTCTTAACCGAACTTCTCGACTTAAAAGACACAACCGAAAATCACGACACAGAAATTACAAACAAAGAATTAAAAGAGAACTACGAAGAAATCGGTGCTTACCTGTCAGACGCTGAAATGATGAGTATATAAAAATAGACCAGAATAATGAATTGAGTATTTTGGACGAAGTTATAGGAAAAATTATAAAATCATCTTGTCAAGGAAGACCAATAGGTCCAACAAGTTTGGCTCCACCAAGTTTGTCTGTTCTTTGTACGAAAAACAATTATCAACAATTTTTTGGGCTCCGCAATACTTTCTTAATGAAATTTCGCAAATCTTTTGAACAGTCATCAAATGTATGCATATTAAGTAAATTTTCTAAGAAAAAAGATGTTCAAAACATGGCATTTAGGGCAAATACTCAAAATGATGTACTGTCATGTTCAAAACCAGGTACAATATCGGACACCCAAAAGTCAGAAAACTTTTTGACAAAAAAATTGTAGTCTTTAATGAAAAGGTAAATTCTGACAAGATAACATGTCCCAAAAAGGTCAACAAAATTAAAAAAATCTAAGCGGAGCAGACATTGTAAGACACTCAGCTTTGCAGATGAAATTGGCTCCAATTAAAAAACGAAAAGGAGTAAAACATGAAGTTAACATTTATAAAAAAAAATACTAATGATGAACCGAGTACATCAATTGATGCAACCAGAAAACGTTAACGAAATGATTCAAAAAATTCAGAGACTTTAGAATAAAGTGACATAATGCAAAATTTTAGAAAAAGATGATACTACAAGTAAAGAAAGACCAGAAGCAAGCAATGAAGAAAAGGCAAAATCAAAGAACAACAAAAAACTTTAAAATGGAAACAAGCTCCGAAATTTTAGATACTATGAGCATAGTAAACACAGAAGATTCATTTGATGGAACATTTGATGAATATATCACAGCTTTTTTTTAAGGACAAAACGGGAAAATCTGGATCCAGAATCGGATGTTGTGCCATTTGGGTGCACTGACATTCTATATTGCGCAGACAACAACTTCTATAAAGATGATTGGGTTGTTGCCAAGTTTGCAACGAAGAAAAGTTTAAAACACTAGGTCGGACGCATTTTAAGAGTGACTAACAATATTCCTACAGTCAAATTTTTAAGGAAAGTTAAAAATTGGACCCAGACATAGATGATGTATGCGAAATGCACCACCCAGATGATATTCTTCTGATTCCTACCTAAAGCAAATATTTCTCGGCGCGGACAAATAATTTTTAACATAGAATTAAGTGATTACAACATTCAATAAATCACATAAGTACATATAATTTGCGACTGTTTAAAACCATTGACTTGCTTGCTGTAAATGGCATTGATGTCCTTCTTGATTCAGCTTACGAATTTAAAAGTCACATTGTTTGATTGTAAATTTTAGGATTGTGAAATTAGGCGTATTACATATTTGATTTAAACATTTTTTTGAGCAAGTAGGTACTTATTAGCCTAATAGTTTAATGCTGACATCCAAATATATTATTACGTTTTTACTTTAAGATACAAAGGCAATATTTAAATAGATTGGTCCAACTAAGCAACCCATTGGGCTTTTAAAAGAATGTTCTTTTAGAGTTTTTGATTAGGTTTTTGAGTTTTTTAGAAGTTTTTTGAGTTTTTGAATTGCCTATTTTGGAAAGTATTGGTTAAACGTTAAAACAATTTCAGATGATTTATTGTTTCTTTGTTAAGTTAATATGTAGGTAGATCAATTTATCAATTATTGAAATAAAAGAAGTGATCTCTCATTATCCAGAGGTTAAAAAGTTGAAAAACGTTTATTATTGTTTAAAATAATTATAAATAATAGTGATCTCCAGCTGTACAAGCGCAGCTTAGTTTTTTCTTAAAACCGTTATTTCAAAGTTTAATTAGGTGTAGCGGACTGTATAAGTTGTATGTAGGTCTGGTTGCTAGTATCTCCCAAATAAAAAGACTATTTAGAAAATAATAAAATATTATTGGCAAAGACAAAGAGATCGTAAGGAAGGAATGTACGCAAGTGAAGCGACGTGAAGTAAAGCTCGTTGCTTTTGCTATGTTCGACTCAATGGTAGTGGTGGGATCCGCTGGCCGCCAATCAACTGATTTAAACTTGTACATACTGCCGCCCGTTGAAGAGTTTGCTCTTCAAGCATTTATTGGAAGAGGACATAAACGCGTGTATGCCCGTCTGAGTGTCCCTTTCTTGGTAAGTACGTCAGCGACGCGTGCCACACCGTCGCTGCCGACGTGAAGATTTGTGATCCGTCCCAAGAGCCAGTGGAGCGGGGGAAGATCCTTTTCTTGGACAAGAACCAGCTGTCCCAGTGTAAGCTCGCCTGTGGAATGGTGCCACTTCTGCTTCTGCTGGAGTAGAGATATATATTCATGTGAAAAGCGTGACCAGAAATGTTGCCTCAGTTTTTCGATGCGTTCGTGCCTTTGAAGACAATTTATGTTCTTCTCAGATGTCTGGGCCTGAGGCACAGATAGCAGTGGCCGTCCAATCAGAAAATGTGATGGGGTAAGGCATGTTAAGTCTGATGGATCTGATGAAAGAGGTGTTAGGGGACGCGAATTCAATATAGCCTCGATTTGGATCAAACAAGTACACATCTCCTCGTACGTTAGATGCGTTAGACCTAAGACTCTTCTCAAGTGATGCTTTACGGACTTTACCGAGGCCTCCCAAAGACCTCCAAAGTTAGGGGAATAAGGCGGAATTGGTTTAAAATCTATACCTGTTTCTGCAATGTCAATCTCAGACTCTAAGTTCCCTAAAAGATTTGAGAGTTCATTAAAAGCCCCAACAAATGAAGTGCCATTGTCAGAGTAGATGGTCTGTGGTTTTCCTCGCCGCGATATGAATCGATAAAGCGCTGCAAGGAACGCCTCCTTTGTAAGGTCCGTGACCAGTTCCAGGTGAACTGCCTTCACTGAAAAGCATACAAATATGCAAATATAAGATTTGTGTAAACGACACCCTCTGCCTTTTTGATTAGCTATCAACACTGGCCCGGCATAGTCTAAACCGGTTTTAAAAAATGGATACTCTAAGTGCAATCTACCGCTTGGCAAATTTCCCATTATGGGCTGAATAGGTTTAGCTTTTAGTCTATGGCAACGAATGCACATATGAACTATGTGTTTAGCAAGGTTTCTTCCGCCTAGAGGCCAATAAGCTTGTCTTATCGAAGCTAACAATAGCTGGGGGGGTGCGTGCATAAGCCTTTTGTGTTCTGACTCAAAAATAGATTTAGTGGTATGATGTTTTGAGTCCAAAATTATCGGATGCTTTATATCATAAGAATAATATGAGTTATGAAGCCTTCCGCCCACGCTCAAGAGCTTGTCTTCATCGATAAAAGGAGATAAAGATATGAGCCTGTTCTTTTTGTGTAAGGATTCACCGTTGATGAGCGTGCTGTATTCATCAGGAAACATTTCCTGCTGAACAAACCTTATTATAAAAAAATGCGATGACTTAAGTTCTGATACTGATAGGTTATTTAATAATTTTTTATCTTTATTTTTACAATTATTTATAAATCTGTGTACATAAGATATAGTTCTTTTAAGTTTTGTGTAATTAGATATTTTGTGTATTAAATTATGTAATGAATTATTTGTATTTTTATCTAAGTTTGTGTTAATATGTAATGTGTGTATAATTTCCTGTGTATTGACATTTTGGTTATTAGGTATTTCCGGGAATGTGATATGCTGACTGTGCAAAAAGGTAGGACCGGACCACCAGAGCTCTGACGCGCCAAGTGCGTCAGCCCTCACCCCCCGCGACACAAGGTCCGCTGGGTTTTGTTTTGACGGCACGTAACTCCACTTGTGACCAGCAGTACTGTCAAGAATCTCACCTATACGATTTCTTACAAAAGGCTTAAGTTTACTCAAAGGAGTGGAAAGCCAACCCAATACTATAGTTGAATCGGTCCAATAGTAACATTGAGCAACATTTATTGTAAGCGAAATTAGTACTTTCTTGCAGAGTCTAGTACCTACCAGGGCCCCGCAAAGTTCCAACCTTGGAATAGTAGTGGGTTTAATCGGTGCAACTTTGTTTTTTGATGTAAGTAGACGTACACTAACTGACCCGTCACCACAAATGCATCTTACATACATGCAGCTCCCGTAGAAACGTTCAGAAGCATCTGTAAATGTGTGTATCTCAATTGTAAGAGCATTATCGCATAGTACCCAACGTGGAACATGTAAATTATTTAAGTGGGGGAGGGAATCCAAAAATGAAAGAAAATTTGTTTTAATGTTGGGTGAGACTTCCTCATCCCAACTGCACTTGTCAATCCAGAGTTGTTGCATTATTGATTTTGCCTGAATAATGCATGGCCCTAAAATACCTAATGGATCGAAGACTTGGCTTATTAAAGATAAAATTAGACGTTTTGTAATAATTTTATTTGTACCAATATCGATAGAAAACACTAAATTATCGTTGACCGTGTCCCAATACAAGCCAAGCGTTTTGCTCGGTTCAGAACTATTTAAATTTAAAGTTTTCTTTGTTTCTATTTTACCGGTAGATTGATTGTAATTAATTGATTGTAAAATTTCTTTACTATTTGATTGCCATTTTTGAAGTTTGAAATGAGCTGACTTTAAAACGCTGGTAACTTCATTACATAGTTCGATTACCGAATCTATTGAGTCCCCACCAGTCAACCAATCATCAACATACCAATCTCTGGTCAAGGCACTTCTGGCTGAAGCAGAGGCGCATTGATCAGCAAGGGAGACAAGACACTTAGTGGCTAAGTACGGTGCTGATGCCGTACCGTACGTCACCGTATTTAATGTATAAGATTTTATAGGCTCATTTGCGTTAAATCTAAAAAGTATTTGTTGTAGCGAACGTTGTTTAGGTTCGACCAAAATACATCGATACATTTTCTCTATGTCGCTCGCTACGACATATTTATGCTGTCTGTATCGTAACAAAATTGAAAAAAGATCGTCCTGTACGACTGGGCCTACCATCTGGATGTCATTGAACGATTTGCCAGAACTGGTGACGGCGGAAGCATCGTACACTACCCTTAGTTTCGTAGTTGTACTAGCTTCACGAATAACGCCGTGATGAGGTAAAAAATAATTGATTCCCTGTTGAAATAAGGATGGGTTCTGGGTCATGTGGCCTAAGTCTATGTATTCTTTTAAGAAACTATGATACTTATCTTTGAACTGAGGGTCGCGCTCGAATCTACGCTCCAAAGATAAAATTAGGCGTTTAGCAAGATGATAAGAGTCACCTAAAACAGTAGGAGGTTCTTTTAGTGGTATTGTGACAACAAAATGACCATCATCGGCCCGCCTAGTATTTTGTATAAAATTTTCTTCACAGCAACGTTCTTCTTGTGAAAAATTATGTATAGATGGCACTGAATCCAATTCCCAAAAACGAGTTAATTGTACATCGTCGTTCTGAATAAAATGACATGATGACGTCATATTTTTAATATATTTATTATGTATTAAGGTACCTGACATGAGCCAACCGAATTTTGATTCATGTAATTTCGGAAGATTCTTACCTAAGGAAATGACGTTCATGGTTAGGACATCCCAAAATACTTCTGCGCCGACTAAGACGTCTATACAAGAAGGCATGTTAAAAGACGGGTCAGCCAGTTGTATGCCTTTGGGTAATGAAATGCTGTCTAAGTTAATGTGACTAGTAGGCAATGAATTCGTAATTTGAGGTAAAATGTAACAATGTATACTAGTATTGTATTTATTATATAAGGATTTGATTGTAAGATTGCATGACTCTGCACTAAAAGATACTTGACCATTGATGCCGGTCACAGTGGAGCCGCAGGTACGTGTTACCAAGCCGAGTTTGTCGCACAGCGCCCGTGTTGCGAAGTTCGAGGTGCTGGCATTGTCAAGCAAAAGACGGGCGGTATGAAAGACCCCGTTTGCGCCTCGTACTTTCACCAACACTGTGGAAAGTAAGACACAACGATTACTGTTGTGGTGTGATGATGAAGCTCGCTCAATACTTGTGGATAAGGCCACGGCGGCTTCCTCAGTTATGGCAGCTGACTGATTTGTGTTATGCTTGTGTAATAAAGTGTTATGCTTTGATTTACAATATTTGCAATGTGTCAAAGTACATTTCTTACTGACATGACCGGGTCGTAAGCAATTATGACATACTTTGAACCCAGAAACCTTTGAAAGACGCTCATCAACGTTAAGGTTCCTGAAAAGTTCACAAGAAAAAAGAAAATGTGATTTTTTACACATTGGACAACATAAGACCTTTGTATGTGAATTATTGTCATTATTATTACTATTGTTGCCTGAAGCTACTATAAAACTCTTAGAATTGTTTGTAAATGATTGTTGCTTACTATTATTGCTATACTTTGTGTTTTCCATTGTTTCTAGTAATTCTGATTTATTGTTTAAAAATTTAAGGAACTCTGATAAGGTAGGTAATCCATTTTTAATACCTTTTGACTCCTCCCAATCGCGTGTAGTTCTGTAATCTAATTTAGAAGAAATTAAATAAATAATTAGAGTGTCCCAGTGGTCGGTTGGTTGACCTAAGTTGGCTAAAGCCCGTAAATTTTTATTAGTAACATCAACAATATTACGGAGACCACTGGTTGTTTCTTTTTTAAGACATTCCAAGTCAAACAACGCTTTGATGTGGTTATTCACTAGTAAACGTTCGTTGTCGAACCGTTCTGTTAACAATTGCCAGGCTATCTTGTAATTACTTGAAGTAAACTCTAAACTTTGAATAACCAATGAGGCAGTGCCCGTTAAGGCGGCACGTAAATAATGGAATTTATTTATGTCACTAATCCGGGAATTATCATGCACTAAAGATAAATAGGTATCTCTAAATTCGAGCCAGTGTTGATAGATACCGTCAAAGCTAGGTAGGGTGATTTTTGGCAAACGCACAAAATCATGCTGAATTTGCCGTCCACTGTTGGAACTCGACACGGAACCTGAACGAGCGCGGTGTCCAGGAGATAGCTGGGCCTCCTCGCTCTCATATAACAGCGTACGAGCTACAGCAATCAGCTCGTAATATTGGCACTCCATTTGCTCCCGCTCTTCTAATAATTGTTTGGGATCCTCGACCAATACTTCCAACTCCGTCTGTAACGCGTCATAATCGGCATATAAGGGCTCAAATTTTTCAAGGCGACACTTTAACTCTGTTGTTTGCACTGCACTTAATATTTTACAGCTTTTAGGCGCTGTTAAATAATTGCTAAATATCGTGAATTTACCTTTCAATGTACTACGTTTTTTAATTAGTTCTTTAATTTTAGCTTCTGCCATGGTCACGCGCTGCGAATAAGTATATAGATAAATTAACTGTGCTGTGTTGTTATGCAACGTAGGTATGCATGCGCTGAGTTAGCAATGAAACCTGTTCGAAGCGCGATGATAAACAGGTGTAGGCCGGAATATAATAGATGCAGTAGATAACTATAAGTAAGTAGCTATAACGCGATGATGTTATTGCTACGTTGGAATGATTTATTTCTGAGTAGATGCAAATAAGATGGAATGAATTTATTGCATATCTAAGCAAAAAAAAATAACTGAATGTTTTGTATGTATTTGAAATCTGTTTTTAATTTAATTGCGATAGTAAATAGGCAAGATTTATGTAAGTAATATATTTGAATAGTGCTATAGGACTAAGTAACTAAGTATTTGTCATATCCAAGCTAAGGTTATTCGAAAATACAAAAGGGGAAAATTTAAGAGGAAAGGAAGACAGATTGGAACGGACTCACTGTTTCGTGCTATTCCCGTCTTCGAAGAGGTCTGGATGCTAAAAATCCTGGAGTTTTGTCGTAGGTGGACTTTGATCGACCTCTAATTGACCACAAGGCTTGTCCGAACGAAATGGCGTCTTTCCAATTCCGACGTAGATGTTCCTTGCATTCCAAAAGGAGACTCCTTGCGCCTTTAGTGGTTGAAGGACCAATTTGTAGCGGACTGTATAAGTTGTATGTAGGTCTGGTTGCTAGTATCTCCCAAATAAAAAGACTATTTAGAAAATAATAAAATATTATTGGCAAAGACAAAGAGATCGTAAGGAAGGAATGTACGCAAGTGAAGCGACGTGAAGTAAAGCTCGTTGCTTTTGCTATGTTCGACTCAATGGTAGTGGTGGGATCCGCTGGCCGCCAATCAACTGATTTAAACTTGTACATTAGGTATATTTTGAATTGCCTGTTTTGGAAAGTATTGTTTAAAACGTAAAAACAACTTCAGGTGTTTTATTGTTACTTTGTCAAGTTTATTAAAACAGTTTATTAATTATTGAAATAAGTATCTCTAAGAAAAAGTGATCTCTAATTATCCAAAGGTTAAGAAGTTCTAAAACGTATATTATTGTTAATACCTTATTACCTGTATAGGTACAATCATGCCACTTAGCACAATAATTAATAAAACTAATTTGTACGAAAAAATATACCTGATTTTTATTTCGTAGCAATCCTAGCACTTAGCGTCGTTTGTATGAAAATAGCTTTGGAAGGTACATATTTCAACATTGCCCACTTCAATAAAAAAAAGAACAAATACGTTTTCGTTTGTTCTCGAGATTGTTTGCATCATTGCACCATTATTTGTTACATATTTTATTTTCAATAGCTTTGATAGTCGCTGAGATTTTGAGGTGGGCAAAGTTGTGAGGAATGGCAGATAAAGTTGTCCACCTCTTTAACCGTATTTTTTGATGCTTCAAAAGTTCAAATGTAAGATAATCTTATTTAAGTTTTAAAGAATTTTTCCTTAAAATCAGCCTTAACTAACTGTATATTCAATTTTAAAATCAAGCCCATAGTTTTTGAGCAATTTTGGGAAATCTGAATTTGGTTGTTTCTTATCACGTTTACGTTAACCTTAATAAAAAATGTTACTTTTAAAGTTAGTATATTGGTATAATGACAGGTTATCAGCCCATCGCCTACATTACAATACTAAAATCCTCGAATTCCTTAGCAGATTTTAACAGCAAGCCCGGGAGGAGATGCAACTGGCACATTCAGTGTTTTTCTATAGCTCCCAGTCCAGTATGGAAGTAGTTAAATATTCTCTTGTACGTGGGGCGCACTATAAGTTTCCGGAATGAATATGAAAAAATACTATTAAAGGTACAAAATTAATTTATTGTTTTTCAAAATAATCTCCCTTGGCGTCTATGCACTTTTTCATTCGATGAAACCAGTTTTGAAAACTTTTGTGCCACTCCTCTGTGGTGACCTCTGAAACGTGTTTTTCATACTCCTCGACAGCCTCTTCTGGTGATGAAAATCGTTGACCGCGTAATTGGTTCTTAATTTTTGGGAACAGAAAAAAGTCACAAGGTACCAGGTCGGGACTGTATGCAGGATGACTCATGAATTCTACATTTTTCGCCTTCAAAAAGTCGTTTGTCTGTCTGGCCGTGTGAGAACTAGCATTGTCGTGGTACAGGATGATACGGCGTTTACGGTTATTTTTACGGAGTTCGTCAATAACTTCCGGCAAACAAATGGTCGTGTACCAGTCACTATTCACTGTACGACGATTCTCTAAAGCAACAGTAGCCACGTGTCCAGTTTTATTAAAAAAAGAAGCAATCATCCGTTTAGATGCACTTTTCACGCGCGCCACTTTGGTTGGTTTCGGCTCATCTTGAAAGACCCATACGCTCGATTGCTGCTTTGTTTTGGGATCGTAGCAATAAATCCATGTTTCGTCACCTGTTACTATGTCCCACACCAAATTTGACGCACCTTCGTTGAATCTGGTAAGCATGGCACTGCACCAAGTGACGCGGTCCGTTTTTTGAGCCTCGGTCAAGTTGTGTGGGATCCACCGCGAGCACAGCTTTCTCACACCCAAATGTTTGTGTAGGATTAATTGTATTTGACTCATGCCTATTTCTAAGGATGCGCGAATTTCATGGTAGGTCACATGCCTGTCTGTTTCAATCATACGGCGCACAGCATTGATGTTTTTGTTGGTCACAGCGGTGGACGGCCGACCATCGCGAGATTCGTCACTGAGATTGATACGACCACGCTTGAATTCTGCAAACCAGCTATAAACAGTTGTCTTGCATGGTGCTTCATTGCCAAAAGCTGTTTCAAGCCGAGCGATGCTCTGTTGAGCTGTCAAATTACACTTAAAATCGTAGAAAATCATACTACGAAAATTTTCCCGAGTTAAATCCATGTTGATGCAGACACACAATTTTTTAAATGGCGCCACAAGGTAAAAACAAAAGACAGTCAGATGAAACAAACTGCATTCTACAGCCAAAGAGTTCTATTTTCAAATGTTGCAATAAATTTTAAAATATTGTTTATCTAAGTGGCCAGTTCCGGAAACTTACAGTGCGCCCTATGTATACATATATACAATTTATTTCATTTTTAGATCGAGACGTATACTGAAAATGTTATGAGGCATCGACTTATGGGTTTGCCTCATAAGTTTGCTTGCCAAAGTAGCAAAAAAATACGCAAGAACGTTAAAAAGCGTCGTCGGGCAGAGTATTATGAAAAACTCCTTACAAAGGATGTTCATGCCTCTGTTGCCCAACAACCCATTGAATTTATTGAATGCGTTCATAAAAATGAGGAAATCCCAGACTTTGAAGATCCTATACCAATGGGCAGTTTCGATGTGGAAATAGAATCCAGTGTTGAAATAAAAACAAAAAACAAGGGCATTCAAGTAAATATAAAAGACAAAAAAGCAGATAAAAGTTGTCAAACTAAATTCAGTCAGAATAACATAAAATTTACGGAAAAGAAAATACTTCAATGCGATGATATTAGTGAGGACACTTCAGAAGCTTCTTTAGATGTTGTTAGGCTGTCGATCTCGTTCAGTAAAATGTCGTGTGCCGAATTATCGGAAAATTATGCTAATATTAATAATATTGACAAACTTTAATAATATTGACAAAGATTTGGAGATAATTGAAAACATTGAACCAAATTTAATTTGTATAATTTGTCAAAAGCCTACCACTAGTGCTCATAGCTATAAGTCTTGCAATAATGCTATTCATGTCCCATGTGGATTGTCTGAAGAAAGCGAGGAAGGTTATGGTTCCAAAATACTGTGTTTAAGATTCAAATCGGAAGAAAACATAATATTACAGAGAAGTGAAGCGCACAAAAGTTTAAAACGAGCTGCGGAAAAAATCTATAAACAATTTAAGAAAAAAGTAAATTTAGCAATACACCATGAGAAAACTGCTTATTTTCGATATAAAATAACTAAAACTAAAGATAAACGCGTTCTTTGGAAAAATAATAAAGCAAATATTAATTTTAATAAACATCAATCTGATTTGCCTTCTAATATTAGTGATCCCCATAATATTAACCGCCACTTTTTGGATATCTCTTGTGAAACCCTCAACTTGACACAGTTACTAACTTTTTCTTGTAATAGATTCAGTGACTCTGTATTTAGTATACAACCAGTTGATGAATCTACAGTGCTTGATATAATAAAAATAAAATAAAACTAATGCCAAGGGTGTTGATGGTATAAATTTAAATATGATCCTACTTACATTACCACACACATTGCGGACCATTACTGCTATAGTTAACATGTCAATCAATTCTGGTGTCTTTCCTGACATATGGAAATACGCTTTAGTCCAACCAATTCCTAAAGTAAATAAAATCCCTAAAGGAATCAAAGACCTAAGACCTATTAGTATTTAATCTTTGTCAACAATTTTGGAAGAATTGTCTGTTTGCAATTGGTAGAATATTTTACCATTAACAATATTTTGCCTCCGAAACAGTGTGGCTTCCGTGTCGGGAGAATTACAACTACTGCACTTCTAAATGTAATTGATGACTTATTAGAAGGTAGAGATTTAGGTAAAGGGTCAATTCTTGTTCTGCTAGACTATTCACGTGCCATCGATTCAATTAGTTCAACTTTACTTATAGGAAAGCTAGCATATTATGGATTGGTTAGTTTATCATTAAAGTGGTTTTCGAGCTATTTATCTAATCGGTGTCAACAGGTGGAAGGAACCTGCATTGATGGTACCAAACATTATTCTGATATTCTACCTATAAAAAGAGGTGTGTCACAATGCTCTATACTAGGACCTATTCTTTTTATCATATACACTGCTGATTTGCCAAAATACGTTAATCTTAGTGCATATCACTATACGCAGATGATCTTCAAATTTATCAAAGTTTCCTTCCACATGACACTAATTCTGTTGTCAGAAAAATAAATGATGACCTAGATAGTGTAGCTGAGTGGTCAGTTTCTAATTGCCTTATTTTAAATCCAGCCGAAACCAAGTTTTGAATTACAGGCACTAATGATCAGATCGTAAAGATAAATAACCAGACCCTGTTCTTAAACTAAACCTTTGCGAATCCCTAATATTGTCTAAATTAAATTATGCTGATTAATTGGAATCTAGTAGACACTAGCTCGCACAAAAAGACTTATTCAGCGAGTTCAAAATTCATGTGCCAGGTATTGTTTCTCTGTCCCACATAGATCACATATAACTAACTCCCTACCTAAATAGTAATAAATAACGTAAATTCATTTCGCAGTATTATTATTCTGTGTAATAAAAAACAGAAGTCCTTCATATTTATATGACAAAAAAAAATTCAGAACGTGCTAGAGTACCAGATCGCCTTATCATTCCGAGATTTAAAACTGCTGCATTCCGTGGTAGTTTCAGTTATACTGCAACTGAATGTTGGAACAACATCCCACCTCCAATCAGAAATGCTAACAATGTTAATGTCTTCAAAATAAAGTTTAAGAAATATTTCTTAGATGCCCAAAAAAATTGCAGTAGTTCAAATAAACACCTCAATCACGTGATTGTAAAAATTTATTTATTCCTCATAACTTCTTACGCTAGTTACATTTTTTATCTTGACAAACTACAAAGTAGATTATCGGAAAAATGAAACTTACAAAATCATAATTATTTTTTTTGCCTAAATAGGCGTTACACATATGGCGTTGTAATGCCACTAGTTGTGAATCACATTTATAACTGTTTCTACAGATGTGATTTCTACCTATGGATTGATAGTTCTTACGCAACAAATGTTTTACATTATTTCTTAAGGGTGCTTTACTGATTATGATTATTTCTACAGGTAGCTCATAAGTGTGGGTGTTAGCCATTTCCTCGTACGCCTACCGTATTTATTGTTGACTTTCCGGACTATTAGTTTACCCCACCTTTTAGACGTACTACGACTTTTGTAGCGTTAATTGCAGTTATTATTATTATATTCACTAATACAATTTATGTGCCTATTACCGTTTTTTTTTCTTTTGTCTTAATTGTAATTTAAGTTTTTATGTTTAGTAGTACCAAATAAACATTTTTTCTTTCTTTCTATATTACCGTTCCAATGCTTTGTCACTCTGGGACCTTTCTGAACAATGTAAATATTTGTTTGATTGGCAATATCCTCAATCAATTCTTTGGGAAATAGTTAAAAAAAATTGGGTTGGGTCGTCGAGGTTTAAAAACTCTGATGGCAAGGTTTCATCGCCCATGAAACGAAGCTGTTGCTCATTTAGCTCCAGGTTTTTCTTCTTCCAGCGTAAATTCAGTTTAGGCTTACTTTGACGACGGTCTAATGGTCCAGGCTGTAGAAAAGATTCCGTGGCGGCTGATTGTTGAGGAGTAATAATGCCGTCGATATCCAATTCTTCAACCAGTTCATCAGTTTCCTGTTCAAACATGAGCTCCAGATCAGGAACAAAGTCTGGATCTGCAATGCTATCTTCATCATCCTCAAAACTAATTTCGCTAGCCTCATAATCAAAAAGATGTTGTGTGATTTCTTCGTCTCGTAGCGTTTGGGACGTCACTCTGTAAAATAATCAAACTAAGGTCAATGTACTGTAGTTAAGGAAAGTTATAATTCAATGTTACAGAACTGTCACAAACAGTAATTTAAAAAAAATATATGAAGAATTACAAAATTTTATGCGTACCAACAATAAATAGTTTAAATTACGGACTTACCTACTAGATTCACAAAAGTACTTTACTTATTTATTGTATTTTTTTTCGATTTTTAAACTGCCACCCACTAACTAACTAAAAATTGTCCTAACTCCATCTATTCATAAATAAAATGTACATGTAAGCGAGAAATAAATAACGATTCTAGCAAAATTGCCGCTAAGTGACTTAAGCCCAACATTTTACACCAGTATCGCCATCTAGTACTAAAACTATGCACTAAAATGCGTAGAACAGTTTGTTACCGTCGTGAAACATTGATTTAAAATGAAAAAAATGTTAGTAAGGAATTCGGTGATATAAAGGGTTGGTGAATGGCGAAGCTTAACTTTTGCACATGTTATAAAAGGCTCTAGCCTTAATCGCAATTAAAAAATCAACAAATCAAAGCTTTAACACTAGAGGGCACGCGCGCTCTACTATAGTAGAACAGGAGCAAACTTTTGAGTCGTGTCATCTCATTTTTTCATATGTACCCTCCCGCTCCTAGATAAGCCCGACTACTAAACTCCGGTTCATTTTAGTGTGCCGCACGTATAAAAAGAGGCCGCACGTCGATATTATTTCGCGACAAAATCCTTATTCTACCTGAGTAGTACGCGCGACCACTTGTATAATTAATATATGAGGTAAGTAACTTATACTTTGTTGTTTTTCTTTAGTGTTTTATAACATTTTTTTTATGCATTATATTTTATTTTGTACTTTGTTTTTTTTTAGCACCAAAATTTATCATTATGGCCTCAGACTGGGAACGTCGTGTATCAAAATGGCTGGAAGAGGAAATTGAAGATGATGAGGAAATTATTGAAAGCGATGACGATGGTAATGCTGGCATAGTGTCAAAACCAATTAGTCAAGAGGGCAGAAGTCAGGTGCAAGATGAGGAGATGGCTCAAGACCACGTGACTAATACCACACAGTCTGAGCAGTCGTCGTCAGAAGATGATATTCCTCTCTCTCAATTGAGGCAAGTTGAGCGTACAGAGGTTTTTTATATCAAAAAATGGAACACGATGGAATAAATCACCTCCAACTCAAACTCGAGTACGAGCTCAAAATATAAGATCTCAAGCTGCAGGTCCAAAAGGAATTGCCAAAAATGCAACTACCCCACTTTCCTGCTTTGAGTTGTTTTTTGATGAGGGTATGTTAGAAAAAATAGTTTTATACACAAATATATATATAGAGAGTATAAAGGATAAATACCAAAGAGAAAGAGATGCACGTCAGACTGATTTGATAAAAATCAGAGCTTTGATTGGATTATTGCTTGGTATTGGAGTTTCGCGGTCTGGTCGTCGCAATCTAAAGGATTTTTGGGACAATTCTCGAGGAACAGGTTTGCAACTTGTCTATTGTACAATGTCTATAAACCGATTTCGGTTTCTTTTACGTGCATTACGATTTGATGACATAAATAGTCGAGAAGAACGTCGAATCATTAATAAACTAGCACCTATTCGCGAAGTAATTGATGTGATGGAAAAAAATTGCCGAGAATATTATATACCCTCGAATTACTTGACATTAGACGAATAATTAGTTGGATTCAGGGGTCGTTGTGGATTTATTGTGTACATACCCAATAAGCCTGATAAGTTTGGTATAAAACTATACATGGTTGCTGACACTGAAGCACCTTACGTCTACAACTTTGAAGTTTATGCAGGCGCACAGCCCGATGGTCCATATCAGTTATCGAACAAAGTAGACGATGTTGTTCTTCGTCTCTTGGATCCCTTGAATGGGCTAGGATGCAACGTTACAATGGATAATTACTTCACATCGCTAAATACAAGTCTAAAAATTACTGTTGTTGGGACTTTGAAAGCTAATCGACCAGAGATACCTGAAAATTTTAAAGCTTCCAAAACCAGACCTTCAAAAAGCAGTATTTTTGGATTTCAGCCCAATAACACTTTGGTTTCTTACTCAGCAAAAAAGAATAAAGCTGTTTCATTATTATCAACGATGCATTATGATGACGCCATAGATTCAACCACAGGAGATGATAAGAAACCTGAAATTGTTACATGCTACAATCACACTAAGTATGGTGTTGATGTTGTGGATAAAATGTGCAAACAATATAGTGTTATGCGAAACTCCAGAAGATGGCCACTCACACTGTGGCTTAACTTTTTGAATATTGCTGGAATTAATGCTCTTATTATCTACCAATACAACAAAGGAAACAAAACTGTTGTGAGGCGTAACTTTATATATGACCTAGCATTTGATCTAGCCAAACCTCTCATGTTGAGAAGAATGGCCCAGGAAAACCTTCCTCGAGAGTTGAAATTACAAATAAAAATACTTGCAGGGGTAACATTCGAGATACCAATCAATCAAACCGGGAAGATGGGCAGAGTAGGTAAATGCTAACTCTGCTCAAGGGCTCGAAATAGGTCTACAAAAAAATGGTGTAACGGTTGTGGTAGGTGGATATGTCCTCAGATGGAACTTTGGCGCACACTTCGCCGAACTTGGACCGAAGGTTCTGAAGGCAGCCGGGGCTCTGGCGCAGCTACTTCCTAATTTAGGTGGTCCAGAGTTGTCCTGCAGACGCTTATATATGGGGGTCGTGCGATCAATAGCTATGTATGGTGCTCCAGTATGGGCGGAAGATCTCAATAGGAAGACTATTGCCCTACTGCGAGGGCCACAAAGGGTCATGGCCATCAGGGCCATCAGAGGTTACCGCACGATCTCCTTCGAGGCGGCAAGTATATTGGCCGGTTCCATGCCCTGGGACTTAGAGACCAGAATTATTGCGTCATTATTTATTTGGCGCGAGAGGGCTCTAACCCGGGGTCATACACCGGCCCCAAGCGAAATAGCGGGACAACAAAGGGTGTTGCGCCAGATTGCCAAAAGCGAATGGGCGCAGAGGTTAGAGCAACCCACTGCTGGGCATCGAACTATTGAGGCGGTCCGTCCGGTTCTGGATCAGTGGTTGACGAGAAGGCATGGTCGGCTGACATTCCGACTGACACAGCTACTCTCTGGACACGGCTGTTTTGGGGGGTATCTGTGTCGTATCGCAGGTAGAGAGCCGACGGCGGTTTGCCACCACTGTGACGGCTGCCCGGATGAAGATGCCCAACATACGTTGGAACACTGCCCAGCATGGGTTGTGGACAGAGGTGCGCTACGATCGCAATTGGGGGGGGACCTCTCGCTTTCGACTGTCATCCAGTGTATGGTCGAAAGTGAGACGTCGTGGACAGCGGTGCAGGCCTTTGCCGAAAGCATTATGGCCCGCAAAGAGGAGGCGGAGAGGGAAAGGGAGCAATCCTCTGACCTTCCCATCCGCCGGAGACGCACAGGGCGCAGACGGCGGGCCTACGGCCTGCACCTGCAGCCCACATAGTGAGGTTGGCCGGGCACCGGAACAAATGGGATTCCGTTGCCCGACCAAAAGCCTTGGGTTGAAAGGCGCGTCCGTGTCAAGCGCGCCTTTACCCTTGCGGGAAGAGGAGGCCCGACGGGCACCCGCAGGCCACTCCGAAGAGAGGCCGAGCCGAGGCCGCCGTGGTAGCGGCCGCCGCGCCGGTGCTGTGGAGCATAAGAAAGTACACGGTTCCGGCAATACGCGGTAGGCGATTGACACCGTGTGGTTTTTAGTGGGTCCAAGTCCCACATAACCACCCAGCTTCCCGTTCATTGGCTAGGTGGTAGGCGAAGGCCTTTTCCACACGAAAAAATAAAAAAAAAAAAAAAGGTGGATATGTCCTGAACATCAAATTGTATTGTGCATTGAATGCAACGAAAACAGTGATTCAATTTAAAAAAATATCAGAAATCTAAAAAAAATATGTGTTTTGATTTGTAACTTGCCAAATATGTAACTTTTTATGTGATCTCTTAAAAATGTTCTTAATTAAGTAAATTTAACAATGTAAACAAAAATTTTGTAACTTTAATTTTCTAAAATAAATCTTCTTTAGTAAAAATGCTTATTTTTATTCAAAATTGCCACATTATTGATTTTTTTTTCAATTTTAAAGTGTTCTACTATAGTAGAGCGCGTTAGCATACTTGCAAACAAATGGGGCGCGTGCACTCTAGTGTTATTTACAAATGTCTGTCTGTCTATCTACCTGTTACGCTTTTACGGCCAACCTCTGAACGGATTTTGTTATGAAAATAATTGTATCAACGTTGGTGTATTTAAAAAGTGATCAGCTAATTTAGAACAATTTATAATATTTTATTATATACAAACTTCTTTTACTTCTCCATTCATATTTTTTACAACAAAGTCGGAGTAATAATAGTTCCGTGCATCAAAAATTTTTATTTAGTTAAACTTATTTTAATAAGTTTATTTCATTGCAAATTAATGTACGTTTGAAATTCTTTTATGTTCTTTCTTAACATGATTGACGCTCACTCGCTCACTAATGTCTTGGTCACGGTATAACCATATAATTATTATTTCAAGAGTTTAATTTTACGTAGACTATACACTCCTTTTACCCCATAATGGGAATTGATGAAAATTATTAATACGCTTGATTATTTTTCTGGTTGTAAGAATTATAAATAAAACAACAGGTTCACGTGTGATAAGAGAATGAATGAATTTTATTCAGACAACGAGAATCTAGTTCAACAGATGGCGTTAGTAGTAACTTATTTTGATATAAAACTAACACCCCCACTTATCAAAATAACAAAATAATTAGGTTTGCAAAAAAAATTAATTTCTAACATCCTGTATACCTAATAACTGCATAAAATAGCAATGTTTAACTTTACATAAACCTTTTGTTAAAAGGTCAGCAGGCATTTCAGCTGTTTCCAAATATTTTATTTCTACAATTTTATTAAAAACACATTCTTTACAAAAATGATATCTTAAGTCAATGTGTTTTGTTCTTTTATTAAAACTATCATTTGAAGACAGCTTTATTGCCCCCTGATTATCATTGTACACAGGTATAGTATAGGACTCATTAACAATTTCAGTTAACAAATTATGTAAATATGTAGCCTCCCTACAAGCTTCGGCTAGACCCATATACTCTGCCTCTGTACTTGACAGGGCAACGGTTTTCTGTTTTTTAGCTTCCCATGAAACCACACTACCAGCTAATTTAAAACAAAACCCAGTATAAGACCTCCTATCTATGACGCTATTTCCCCAATCTGCATCAACAAACCCTTCTAATTTTAAATTACCACATTTAGAATATTTTAAACCAAAATACTTCGTTTTCTTAAGATTCTTTTAGCATATGCCCAAACTTCATGATTATAGCAATTATTAAATTGATTGATTAGAAAACTGACTGAAAATGAAATATCAGGTCGTGTGAGCACAGCTAAATACATGAGTCCGCCAATAAGCTGCTGATATGGTGTATGACTTTCACAATTTTTATTTTCTATATTAATATTTAATTTAGGCTCTAAAGGTGTATCTACCATTTTACATTCTGCCATATTAAATCTATTTAACAACTGATTAATATAATTCTCCTGACTCAATGTAATTGTCCCCTTTTCTTTATCAATATTTACCGACATCCCCATACAATTTTTAACTTGTCCTAAATCTTTTATTTTAAAATTTGAAGCCAATACCTTTTTTAAATTATTACTTTCAACACAATCATTAGAAAACAAAAAAAATCATCAACATACAATGTAACAATTGTCATTTTCTGATTATTACCCTTTGTGTATACACATGGCTCAAATTTTGATCTTTTATAACCTATATCAATTAAACATTTGTCAACTTTCTTGTACCAGGCTCTTGAGGATTGCTTAAGCCCATAAATTGCTCTATTTAGTTTTAAAATTTTACTGTTATCATGAGAATGTAGTGATAACTACATATTTTTTTTATAGATAAGTAAGATGTAGGGTTATGCATCTTCGAATGTCATGTTTTAGACAATCTAGCAGATATATTTGCATGTTACTTACGTAGGTGATTGAACTACGTGCTAGGCTTTTGTTACATTGAGGCATCAGCCCTCTCATCTCATCTCATTTTGGAATATTAGCACCAAACACATAGTTGATCTTGCTCAAACTTCATACGAGGATTGCAAAGTATCGAATGAAAGGAACGCCACAATCTATACACCAGATTATCCGTAATAACGCATTTTGATTATTCAAACCAACAATTCATTGTATTTTTAAGTACTTTCACTAAAAATTCTAAAGAAACAAAAACACATAGCGGTGGTCAAAACAATCTGACGTTGTTGCGTATTTGACGGCCGGTGACGTTTCATTCCACCTAGTTCGGTCAGAATTGGCTAGCATAACAAAATACGGAATCCCGTTATAATTTAGAATTTTATTTGATATTAGACAATAATATTGCCTTCCGATAGTTTAATGAATATTGATGAATGTCTATTTCGCCCGAGCGCCCTTCGATTTGGAAAACTCTTAAATTGGTTTGACGTATGACGCAAGCGTGTAAAACAGAACGTTTTGGAAAAGTGCGAAGTTCGAGCGAGACGAGAGGGGTCTTCTTCGCCGTGATTTTTGGTACTCTAAAATATAATATTGTAATGGGGATTTTTGGTTGATTCCCTTCACCGTATTTTACGCCCCGCCGTATTTGTATTTAGTATAAGTCTTAGCGGACGCCGAAGATCGCCGTGTAAGAAGAATTCCTATCGCCGCCACTACGGGTGCGAGGCCGCCATGTATCCACGTGCCGCCGCGCGCAAGCGGTTTTCGTTTTAACGGCGCCTGCTGGCGCTGGTTCCAATTACCCACCGCAGGGCGCAGCTCCTGGCCCCGCGGGCTGCGTGCCACACGGCGACCCCAAGGTGTTTCACGCGGGTCCAACCTCCCGCCGCAGTCCTTTAACCTGGCGTGGCGTGACGACGGGCCGATCGACGACAAGCGTTACTATCACCCGCTCGGTGCATCGCCCACAAGGAAACCTCTGATTTGTGCCGGTAACGGATAACCCACCGGACTACAACGGATCGCGATAACGAGATGTGAATCCTAATCACGTGTGGTGTTTGGACCTGGCCAGGTATAGTGTTTTCTATGTATTCTTAACGCGCGTTCGGTAAACCCGCCATGGCTATTTGTTAATTTCGCCTTCTGCGATTGGTACCTTATTTTTGAAACTTCATTGTAATTAGCCTGAAGTTAGATTCTAAGTTGTTTACATTCAGGGTTCGCCTTCAGCGGACGCCCCTATAACCTTCATGTATTTATATGATTAATGATAATAGTTTGAGTTTTCAAATAAATTGCATTTTGATATTCATTAGTTGGTGTCATTAGTGTTACCCCCTGTCAAGCCCCCATTTCCTAGGGTAACGCAAGAGGTCCTTGTACTCCAAAGGTCTGCTGCCCTGCTCTGGTCTATTCAGGTACCCTCTTGGTTAGCTTTTGTATGTAAATTCGTGTGTAGTACATTTCGAACACAGTTAAGATTCCTTGTCGTTAATCTTGAAACATATCATAAATTCCCCTTTATTTTTTACACATGATAATGGCCTTCAGCTGTTAGCATAACATATCCATTAACCCGCAATTAATTAACATTTCTTTATTTACCCATTTCTATAAATGACAGTTCTTTCTTTTTCTATTTTTTATATACGACAGTAGCTCTTTCTTTCATTTTTATTATTTTTTATACACGACAAGAACCAGGCAAACATTCTGGGGTTTCCATATAAATAGTTTCCTCAAGATCCCCATTCAAGAATGCTGTTGTGACGTCAAGATGTGTAATATCTAAATTAAATTTTACAGATAAAGCAAACAGTAACCTCAGAGTAGAGTGCCTAACCACAGGCGAAAAAGTATCTGTGTAGTCCACATTTTCCTTTTGCATAAAGCCCTTGGCGACTAAACGAGCACGGTAACGTACACTGTTATCACTGCTTAACTTTTTACGCAAAACGCACTTATACTTCACTACAGTTTTTTTATCTTCTGGTATGTCAACTAGTTCCCAGGCATTATTTTCCTCAAAACATTGAAGTTCATTTTTCACTGCTGATAACCATTGTTCCTTTTCTTTTCCCCTTAAGGCTTCTTCTAAGGTTAATCCACTGGCATCATCAAACACCTCCTCTGGAATACACATATTAGAAATCCCGTACCTCTCAGGTTTCTTTCGCATTCTGGTTGACCTTGCACGCTGTTCAGGTAATTTACAAGCATCTTCATACTCACTGGGAATAAAGGATTCATCTGAGCTATCTGCTGTTTCTCCTACTAGTGTATCTTCATCTCCAGTCACATCTCCCGAACTGATTGATGAGTCTTTCAGAGGAGCCTTCCCCACTGAACATGAGTTTTCTTTATTTTCAATTACAGGTATGCTGACCTGTAAGTCTTTTTTATCTTCCATGATAATGACATCTCTGCTTGTTATCACATTTTTTGTTCTAGGGTTGTACAGACGGTAACCTTTGATATTGTCTGGATATCCAATCAATATATGCTTCTCAGCCTTTTTATCCCATTTCTTACGTTTTTCTTTTGCTATATGAACCATTACAGTGCTTCCGAATATCCTTAAATGGCTTATATCTGGTTTGCACCCAAAGCGTAACTCATATGGGGTCTTTCCATTTAATCCAGGAAGAACGGTCCGATTTTGCAAATAAACTGCTGTATTGGTCACCTCAGCCCAGAATTCCTTGCCAATATTTCCATCAAACAGCAGGCACCGAGCTTTTTCAACTATTGTGCGATTATTCCTCTCCGATAAGCCGTTCTGCTCAGGGCTATATGGATTACTTCGCTGGTGGATAATGCCTTCTTTCTAGGTAAGAGTCAAATTCCTTGTTGCAATACTCGCAACCATTGTCACTTCTCAGTATCTTTATCTTTTTATTTATTTATTTCTCGACTTTTGTCTTAAATTCTGTAAAACATCTTGGGCCCGCAAGCGATTCATGCTCCATAGGTCCACAGATATCAGTGTGGACTACATGAAGTAACTCGTTGCTCCTTGAACCTTCATTTGGGAATGGCAAACGGCACTGTTTACCCTCACAGCAAACTGTACATGATGATTTCCCGAGATCAACTTTATCTTCGAGATTCAGTCCTTCAACAGCACTTTTCATTTTGTTTAGGTATGTACTATTTACATGTCCCAATCTGCGATGCCATATGCTTCCTAATACTGCCAAATTGGTTGTTATTAGTTCAGGGACTCTCAACTTGTACACACCGTTGTTTAAACTTGCCATGGCTACTAATTCTTTGTTTTTGTTTATAATTTTACAACCAACTGTTGTGAAATGTACTTGATTGCCGGATTTTATTTACTGGCTCACTGATAATAAGTTTGTTGTCAATCCTGGTACACATAAAATGTCCTTGACAGCAATTTCAAATTCACAACTTTCAGTCTTTGTTATAATTAGTCACATCGCCGGAACATGATACCTTTAGTCTTTCGTTATTGGCAACGAAAATATCCTTCCCCGTGTGATACCTAGGATTCTCAATCCATTCGATATGGGGAGTCAAATGGGCACTCGCGCCAGAATCTATGTACCAGTCATTTATACTAAATTGGCCACTTGAAAATACCATACTAAACGCATTGCTTTGTTTACGTTGTGTTTCTTTATTATTATTTGAGTTTACGTTATGTTATTACTGCATTGATTCTTGTAATGACCAAATTGTTTGCACCGGTAACATTTGACGTTACTTTTGGCGGTGACATTGACATTTTGTTTTGCCTGCACGCCGGCCATAGACTTGTTATTTTTTCTATGTTGCCATTTCTGCGCACCACTTGTAAATGCACTACTAACTTCATTCGATTGATCAGTTCCGTTCCCTTCCGTTTCCATGTCCATGAGCTTTGTTCTAATGGCGTCGGTCGTAATTTGAATGCCGGAATGCTCAATGGCCATAATCATAGGCATGAACTTTTCAGTCAATCCAGCTAGTAATAGGCAGCCGATCCACTCATCACTGATGTTAAATCCTGTTCCACTTAATTTTTGTCCTGTTTCCACTATTTGCGTTACACAATTTTCCAGGCGTATTGAGATCAAATTGCGTAGTAGAGATATTCTTCTAGTAAATCCTGAATCGTCAAACAACGCCTTCAATTTGTTCCATAGCTCCAACGACGTATTCACGTTCTTTATATGTACGTACAACGCACTATCTATAGTCATAATGAGTTTTGCTTTAGTTCTCGCGTCATCTGCGGCTTCTATTAGTTTCCCAGCTACTGGCTTGATGCAATGCACCATATCCTCTAGGATAAGAAAATTCTCCGCTGCGAAAATCCACTCGCTGTAGTTATCACGGCCTTTTAGTTTTGGCACATTCACTAGGTAGTTCGTAGACATTCTTGAAAAATATGATATCTTCCAGTCTTTTAACACGAAACTAACTATTTTAGTTCTACGACAAAAACTCGACTTAATTTTGGAAAAAAAAAAAAAATCTAAAGCGCTCTGGGCGCATAACCTATAAATAAAACAACAGGTTCACGTGTGATAAGAGAATGAATGAATTTTATTCAGACAACGAGAATTTAGTTCAACAGATGGCGTTAGTAGTAACTTATTTTGATATAAAACTAACAAGAATAAGGTAAATCTTATACTGCTTTCGTAATTAAGTTGGGAAACAATGTGATCAATTTGGAGGCTAGAAAACAGCGTAATACAGCATTGTCAAGTACTGAAGCTGAATATTTGGCCATATCTGATGTATGCAAAGACATTTGCTTTGTGAGAAATTTCCTAAGTGAAATTTTGAGCAAAGATATGAGTGTTGAAGTGTATAGTGATAATCAAAGTGCTCAAAAGTTATTGCTTGTAAAAGAATACTCCCACAAGAACTAAACACATTGATTTACGTTACCATTTCGTGAAGGACTTAGTACAGAATAAGAAAATAAATGTAAGTTATTTGCCTACGGAGCATATGATTGCAGATATATTTACAAAACCGCTATGTTTTCAAAAACGTAAATATTTTGTTAATGGGTTAAATTTGAGATCTGTAATTTAACTTTAATTTCTTGAGTCATGTGATGCAGGTTATTTTTTTTTTTGCATACTGATTGGTTGCTGTATTATGTAATTTAATAACTTGCATATGAATTTATGTAGACTTTACCTGATGTGGAGCATAAGGAGGAGTGTTAGAATATCAATCTATTCTTGGCTGTGTACATTATGTCTATGCACCACATCTAATGTCATTTGTCTGTTAGTCCTATAATTATCTATGACATTTAAGAATCATTGTTATTTTTTTTCCTTGTTCCCGGCTCGCCTACTTGACTTTTATAATTGTGTTGTTATTTTATATTTAAAATACTATCAATATTAATCTTCATAATGATTTGACTTGTCCAAAATCTTTACGCTTCGATAGTGAAGAATAAATCAGATTGGGTTATCAAGGAGTTTATTTTTAACACATCAAGTTCACACCTGCCTGTAGATGGTTGAAGCACACACGCCGATCTGATCATTCCACTGCTGTCGTACTCCACAACAAATCACCATGTAAGTTTCACTTATAATGTACTTCACATGATCAAATTTAATTAACTATTGATACCTATTAATAACTCGTGAAACTTAGTTCCTCATGTATTTTATTTATTTTTAGGTCATTTGATAGGTGAAGAATTTCGCAATATTAAAAAGGTTACTTTTCTATCAATGACGAAGGTGTTTGTGACGCTGACTTGAGGCTAATGAATGTTTTTTTTTTTCTAGTACCTCCAGTGCGGTTACCGGAGTCTGTTTTTTAACTATTCCCTGTCATACCAGTTCTCGCGTTTATGCCTCTCGTACTTGTATTCTGCATACTTTTTCTTTCTTGCATCCTTCGCCATTCATTCTGTGATGGGTGGGATTCCCATATACTACTCTATTACTTTACTTTATTCTCTTACTTTACTTCCATTATTATTAATTAGGGGTTTCTATTCTAGATTGACAAACACAGTTTTCTTTATTAAACATCCTTATGTACAATCCATAATAAATATAGTTTTAGGTAGCACCTAAAACTATCTTTATTCATTTACAAGGTATTTAAAGCTTGGTGTTATTTAAGGGTTTTTATTCAATATTATCATACACATCTTTTTTGTTTATTCAGCATCCTTAAGTACTAATTATAGCTATCTTAATTTATTTACAATGTATTTTTATGCTTAAACCCTAATATTCTTTAATATTATGTAAGCATAATTTATTTACTTTGTTTTATTTCTCTGTATAACCTTGCGATGTTCTCGCTGTACTTCAGGAATACCTCTCTTTCTTTTCCTGCTATCAACAGACTGAAATTTTCCGCCATAATTTTTTCTCCGATTGTCTGCTCGCATTCAAACCTTTCTTTTCCGGATATTGGGCAGGAGCACAACACATGCACCATAGTTTCCTTCTCGGATGGATCGCAAGGACACGACGGGTTCTCCTTGCACCTGAAACGGTTCAGGTACTTTGAGGACCCGCCGTGGCCTGTTAAAATTTGCGTTCTTAACATGCTGGGTTCGAACTTCCTGATGATGCTGTATGCCTCCACCGCGCTCGGGAATAACAGCTTTGTTGTTGAAGCTGTGCAACTTTCGGTATACCTCCGATTCCATACGTCAAGCATCGCCATACGAATGCTCCGCTTGACATATGAGACCGGACAGCTGTCATATATATAGGTTTAAGCTTGGATCGGCTAATGAATGTTGTGGCTCGGTGGCCAGGGTCTGCTCATAATGCTATTATCTTTAATAATTCAATTTTAAGAGGTATATATATATAATATGAGGAAAAATATATTATCATATAAATGAGGAAAAATATGATATCCAGATGCTCCAGTCATATTTATTGGGTTTAGTAGTTCATAAAGAACCATTATCATTGCACTTAATACCTATGAGAAAACTGTAATTTATATTTTTTTAGCTCAGTGTGATACAGGTCAGTTCGGAAACTGTTGGATGCTTGGTGACAGCGCCTATCCAAACAGATCATATTTATTAACATCACTTCTAAATCCAACAACAGCTGCAGACAATAGATACAATGAAGCCCATATTAAAACTAGAAATACAAATTTACAATTTTATAGCTTGTCATTTTATTTTTATCATCCCAGATTTCCTAATAACAACATTGAAAACATAACGTTATCAATGTTCAGTTTGTACATAAAATGAATGAATAAATAAATATGTGCTTTTAATAGAAGTATAGATATGTTAATAAAGAAATATATTTTTTTAGGACATTTGGGGTTTGGAAACGTCGCTTCCCTGTAATTAGCCTAACTCTCCGTTTGTCACTGCTGAACATGCTACAGCAGTGTTACACAACATTTGTAGGAATTTCAATATTCAAGAAGTTCCTCCAGAAGTTGAGGTGCCTCCAGAGCCGTCTGAGGATAATGTTGAAGAAAGATGGCAACAAGAATCAAACATTATCCAAAGGACAGACCTTATTAATAACTATTTTATTTAAGAGGTCTAATAAAACAATTTACTGTATTTAAATATTTATATTTTATTAATAATAATAAACATACCTTAAACTAATAAATATGCTTACCTTACTAAAACTAAAAATCTAGCACACACTACCACCATTAACACCCATAATACCGTTTAAAAGTAACTAACATTATTTTACATGCATCAAATAAATTTAGTTTTAATAGAATATAAAAATTAAAAATAAATACATCCCTATAAACATTACTTACATTAACTTGTACCTTTTTTAAATTTTCTATCTCTCATCTAAGTCTCTCATTTTCTAATTTTAATTTTTCATTACTTAATAAAATATTCTCCATTTTCTTTTACACATTGTTTTTTAATATTAAAATAATCTGCGATGGCAAGGTCTTTTGCTACCTTGCTTGGGTGGGGATCTGCCTGCCTTTTCAACTTACCTGTAAAATATTATCAAGTATAAATAAACATGGAACACAATGACACACAGATACCAGGAGAGCAATGCTGGTGTCGTTAATATATTTACCAAAACCAAACAATGACCCAAGGGTTATTTTTGAGTATGTAAAATAGGTGAGTCGAATGATAACCATTCGACTCACTGAATATGCTAAATGAAAATCATTTTACTCACCGGTATTGCATTCTCAAAAATATTTCTTGTGGTCATGTTTTGGATTTGGTAAATATGTTAACATCACTGTTATTGCCCTCCTAGACATGTCAAACTTCTTCTTGTACCTAAATTCATTGGAAATAATAAAAATACCCTGCATTGCATCCACTAAAACGATTAAAATTAAAATTTAAACACAAGTTGTACTTGAAATATCCTGTATCATACATACATAGTTAATACAAAATGATGTTCATGAAATACGAAATGATGATAATGATCCAATAAAAAAAATAAAAAAAAATAAACCATTACCTGATTTGGGAGTGTTCATGTACTTTTTAGGTCTTTCAATAGGACAGTCTTCCTGCACAACAAACACCTCGCACACCTCTGGGTCTGGGACCGTACTACCAACACTTTCAGTGCTGGGTTTCGGGTCCAAGTAATAGTCAATTAAATCAGTATTAACACTTCACCCTTCACCACCACTACCATCACCTTCCCCATCACCACCTACACCACATTCAACATTCCGATCACCACCAAAGGGCACTTCGAATCCGTTGGCAGTGTTTCCCAATAGACTGGTGACACGCTCCAAAATTTCATCTGGAGGAATATAGTCACCAGCTCCTCCACCAGTCTGAAATGGAAAAAGTGTATTAAATTGTAAAAAACTTTAATTTGTCCAGGATGTTTAGGCCATCAAATTGATACAACAATGCCTACATCAACAATCTTTTGTGACTTCAAAGTTAAAATATTACCTGTATACTATTCATTCTAATTCTCGTGCTGCGTTTACGTTGCGGTGTACGTCGACATACAGTCCCAGAGGAGGCATTAAATCTCACTGCTATGCGACTCCACTCCTCAGTTTTCAATTTATTATTGGTGGCGTTGGTGGTTTTATTATTAATTATTTTGCTGGATTCTATCAGCTCCAACAAAGCTTTTGTTTCCTCTTATGTAAGAGGCTTGCCTTTTACCTAAAACATATTAGATTATGTTAACTCGACGAAACTTTAGTGGCGGGAAACGCTAAGCGTCACAATAAAGCGTAGCGCGTCTCCTTTATAAAATATCAACAAAGTTATCTAAATACTTCAACACAATTAATAATACTTACTGCTTCAGTGTCCATTGTAAATTAACTGAAAATTATTAATTAATTTACTAAAAAGAATATTTTTATGTTCGATTCAAGAACGAAGAAACCAAGTGAATTGAATTGATTGAATATTTTTTGCACTGCTGATGACATTGACAGCTCAGAGTCTGCGTTCCGTTTTGTCCGTTTGTTCAAATCGATGTTAGGAAAAAATCATTTTGTGCTCAAATTAAAACTTAACATAGCTACAAAGCATATTTTGTGTTAGTTAAATAGTTTGTATAATATAAATCTGTAATATGTATTTATATTTGCTTAGCGGTGTAGTTAATTTTTCAATAAAAATATAAACAAACATCTGCCAGATTTGCGCGAAACTAAACGTCAGGGAGGCAAACGATTGCGGGCTATCCGTGCAAAAAAGGATTGCGGGTTTCGAGTAACAATATTGAGATACAGATTGGAGATCGATCTAAGGATTGAGATCTATCCAAGATTGATTTCAGTCCATGGATTGGGATTAAATATTGGGTTCAGGCGTAAAGCAAAGCATTTTGTATCTTGGATCTAGTAGAGAGCAAATCGAAAATGTACCGCTGTGTTCTATTGATCCCATTCTTTTTTTTAATTCACCTATTATACCTCTACAGCTGTAGCTATTTCAGGGTGTATGGTACCGGGAATTTGTTTTCGAACGTATCTAATAAAATTCTTGTATAAACAATCACAAGGTTGCCGATGACGTACTCTTCACCACTCATTTGTTGAGTGACTTCCTCTAAAGGTTTTAATATGCTACACAGATCCTTACATAACTGCCATTCTTCCTGCGTTAACATCGGCACGTGTCGATCTAATTATCCCGCCGTACTTCTGAGTACATTCTCTAATTCTAAGAACCGCTGGAGCATTATAAATACTGAATTCCATCGAGTAGGCACCGCTTGAAGAAGTCTCTTTGGTTGTGAAATACCTGTAATACCAATTATCCGGTATCAACCGAAGAAGCTTTTCCATAGCTATAGTGCTTCATTAAATTAAACTATTTTAATACGGTTTTTATCGCGTTTATTACTTATTTATTTACACCTGACGTTTCAAACACTTTACAGCGTTCATGGTCACAGGCAGACTAAGTTAACATTTGTCTTTGATGTCATAAGATAACAAACTACCGCCTGAAATTTTTATTGGGAACTATTCCGGTTCACGCAGTATTGGCTCACAGTATCTAAGGGTCTTGCAGTCTGCTTCCGAGTTTGCGATTTTATTAAGTTAATGACTGGGTCCCAAGCTGGTGGTACCTGCCATCCATCCTCTCTATTGAAATTAGGATGTTTTTTATTTTCAATAGCTGTTTTCCTTTGCAAGGACTTGAGGATTATCAAAACGCATATAGTGGTTGGGTTTGTCTAGAGTGTGTTCACAGACTGCAGACTTGGTTGAGCGTCTATTTTTCATGTCAGCAATATGTTCTTTTATACGGGTATTAATGCTTCTCTTTGCTTGCCCTATGTATGATAAACCACAGTCACAGTCAATTTTATAAACTCCAGCATCTTGCAATGGGATATTGGATTTTACAGGTCTTAAAAATTGGTTTATTTTCTTATGCGGCTTGTAATAGGTCGTGATTGAAGCTCGCCTAAGTATGTTACCAATCTTGTCCGTGACTCCCTTTATTTATTTATTTAAACTTTATTACAAAGAATGTAAATGGCGGACTTAAAGCCGTGGGCTTTTTCTACCAGTCAACCAACAGGTGGTGTTGAGAGATAAAAGTAAGTGCAAAGATTTGATTGTGATTATAATTACTTAATTATACATTAAAAAAAAAAGAACAAATAAAACATCCAATAATAAATATAATAATAATACATAGACTACATATATATAACATAAACCTACATACTAACTACTTAAATAAATATAATTATATATATTCTCTGAAAGCGTGTGAAGATAATGTGCGCGCAGTAAACGTTTAAATGACGCACGGCAGCGGGCTTTACGAATATCGATTGGTAGGACATTCCAGAGCAGCACGGCTTGAACCGTAAACGAATTCCTGAAAAACCCAGTTCGAAAGGGAGGTATTTGAAGTGTTAGATGTTTACAGGATCGGGACTACCTCGAACGAATGTTACAGAGAAAAGTGAAATTGGACTTCAAATACATAGGGGTACGAGGGTCAAAAAGTATGGCGAAAAGAGTAGACAGAATGTGAAGATTTCGACGAAAACGGATAGGTAACCAATTTAGTTGAGACCGATAAGACATGTATGGTAAGATGGCAGGAAAACGATCAACTTCGTTTGTAATGAACCAGTATTGCTTTTACAGTATCTAGAGTATTCTTTACGGCACTTATACACTAAGTGTTAATTCTAATTAATCGGCTGACGTAACTATTAATTTATACAGCGTTATTTTTTATCATTCCGGACTTAAATCGAAACAATAACATATTTTGCGTATAGGGGAGACCGGGATAGGTATGAACCGGGGCAAATATGAAGTCGCTCTTGACACGCCCGTAACGAAACGTTCGCACTGCACAATGCTACAATATTATGTTTTTTTAACTAAGTATAGTTTTACTGAGTATACGTATGTTTATTACGGGTATATCCGTATGTTTGTTGCTTATATATTATTCCGTTTTTCTTTGCCTTAGTGTGACTTCAGACGCGACAAAATAAACGAAAAAAATGAGTCGATATTTCTAACTTACTTTTCACTGTTTGACATTTAATGTTGCTAAACTAGTTTTTCTCTTTCAGGTCTTGCTTCGTATAAAAGATGTCGATCTTCAAGAACAAAATGCAGTTTATCATGCTCATTGCTACAAAAAATTTTGTCACCCATATCGGGCATCTGGATTAAAGCGTGAAAAGTGTCAATTTTATACATAATTATTTGGAAACAAATTCAGACGATCGCCAATTCTCTCTCAAAGTTATCAGAAATGCATAGCCTGATATTGAGCTGCCTAGTCACCAAGAACTTGCGTAAAAAATATGGTTTAGACATTATCATTACATCGGGTAATCCATCTATAATATGTCTAACAAATTGCACCCACGTAATCCAAAATAGTTGGTACGCAGCTCGTGAAAAAAATGATGTAGCCGACAAAGAGAGAATTGTTGAAGCAGCTGGAAAAATAATTTTAGATGAAGTGACATCAAATTTTTAACCAGCGCCAAGCAACTTCTTAAAAGATGTAAAGCAAGACAATAATTATAATGGACAATAAAACCAAAAAGGAAACGAAAGTGCGTAGTTTTAGCACATGGAATTATGAGTGCAGCTAGACCACGTTCTTTCAGATCGCCACTTCTTGAACTTTCCTCACTGATACACCGTAATTATGCATCAAGATATTTGATCGATTTATTCAGCGATTTTGGTTTATGTGCTACTTACGACTAAACCTTAAAATTTCAAGTTTCAGCTCAAGTTTCAATTCGATGAAAGTTTCAGGAGGACTCACTCAAGTTCGCGGCTTCTCTGACAATGTCTTAAGCAAATAGGTATTAGATTTACCGATTTTAATTGAACTTGGAAGACATGGAAGGAGTTTGAGACCAAGCTGAGGAATAATTTCGCACCGAAAAAGATGGCTTACGTCATATACCAAGAGATAGTCGAGTTTAAACAAGACCGTCAAACTTCAACGGAGTCATTCGTCGCAAGCAAAAGAGCCCTCCTAGCCGATTTACCCCCTGCTCACACTGAGGAGCAGCAAATAGACCTAATCTTTGGCCAAATAAGGTTTGAGATAAGAGAGAAGATAGAGACCTTCGATCAACTGCTGTAGAAAGCGAGAGGATGTCGAGCGTAACTTGTTGGAAAAGAAGGCTCACAAGTCTAATGGAACATCAAAGATAGGCAAGAAACAGCGATGTGGCTATTGTCATCTTCCTGGCCACACGATCGATGTCTGCCGGAAAAAGCAGAAAGAGCAACGGGAAACACCGATTCAAGTGAAACCTGAGGAGCATACCAGCACTGCCATTCCCCAAACCTTGAATCTAAACAACATGATAGAGTATGTGGATGTCCCTGAATACTACATTGATCAGGACCGGCAAATACTGCTTAACCCTATACTTGACATTGTGAACTTATATGCACACGTCATCAAACATTTTTTTTATAACAAAAATTGACATCGAAGCATTTATATTTTAATGTAAAGTGACTTTGTAAACGTTTTTAAACGTAAGAAAATGAAAACTATATCTGTCTCATTTGCACACTGTCAGTGGTTAACAAAATGGCGAACCGCCAGTCTGCGCCCGTGCAACGCACTGTAAGTATCCTATTTTATCTCAATTTGGTTTGGTGTTTAAGTTAAATTTTTCTTAATTTTATTTTTTGCAAGCCTTAAGCAATTGTTTGGCCGTATTATTTTTGTGATATTTGTTTTGAATATCTAATTATTCTCGATTTTTGTTATGTGTGCATTTTAATTTAGCACTGCCTGGTTCAGTATGAATAACGCAATATTTGTCCTGTGCATCTAAATTCACACTGCTTGCTTCGCTGTAAATAACACCACATTTGTCATGTACATTTAAATATACACTGCCAATGTCATAGATTTTAACTTGTGTGTCTTTAAATGCACTTTGCCAGTCTTTGAGTATTTTTAGAATTCTGTGTTTTAGTTTGCACTGCTTTGGTTTTAGATGACTAGAAGTCGAAAAATCCTTGCTTTAGTGCCTAAATACGGAGCTAAGTCTGATATAGAATCCAGCGATTCTTCGGAAGATGAAGTCAAGATGTGTAGGCCTTATCAGAACGTCTCCAACGGCAGTTCTCCTGTGCGATCAATAACTTCTTCTGTTGAAAATAAATATCGAGAAATATACGCAACTGCTTCTGTCCATGAAGAACCGAGATCCAGACACATCACTATTGATTTTACTCCAGAATCACCTTCTATTCTTCAAAACAATTCAGACATTATACCACCTTCTCCATCAGTTTACATTCCACCGTCACCATCTATAGACTTAAACTGCAGTCCAGCACCTACAGCAGCAGTTACTGCGCGCCTTCGTTGTTCTAAGAAAAATCGAGTGTTCGTCAAAAAAACTTTATTGAAACCTACCAAAATATTTCCTAAATGGACAAAAAAGAAGTTTCTTGGAGCAGCAGAAGTAGAAGACATGTTTTTTGAATATACTTATTTTGAGAAATCACCGCTTGATTACTTTTATCTATTTTTTTCTGACGATATTTTAGAACTAATAGTATTTCATACCAATTTATATTCTGTACAGAAAAAGGGAAGTTCAATTAATGTAACCAAGGACGAAATTAAAGACTTTATAGCTATGAATATTCTGATGGGTGTGGTCGATATGCCGGCATATACCGATTATTGGTCTAAGGAATTTAAATTCAGTCAAATCTCTGAAGTCATGCCACTAAAAAAATTCCAGTCTATTCGACGCTATATTTATTTTAATGACAATTTAAAAGATGATGGTGATAGGTACTATAAAATAAGGCCAGTAGTGGAAAAAGTTCGTTATAACTGCGCATCGAATATTCCTGAAGGCAATCGTTTTAGCATCGACGAGATGATGGTTCCTTACAAGGGTACAAGAGCCGGCAGTCGAAAACAATATGTAAGGAATAAACCTAAAAAATGGGGGTTTAAGTTTTTCGTTCGTGCTTCACCGTCTGGCTTCGTCCACGATTTTATTATTTACGGAGGAGACGATACTTTCCGATTCTATAGTTTTACTGATAAAGAAAAAGGTATGGGCCTTGGAGCCAGAGTTGTATTAGCATTGGCAAAATCTATTAAGCAAAAACCATGTTCCGTATTATACTTTGACAACTTTTTTACTTCGATTGAATTGATGCATCATTTAAGGAATGAGTATGGTATATTTTCCTTAGGAACTATCAGGACAAATCGACTTCGAGGGGCAGAAAAGGTTTTACAAAGTGACAAAGAGTTGAAGAAAAAGGGTAGGGGTTCTTTTGCGCAAGTCGTGTCTAACGAACATAATATCGCTGTTGTGAAGTGGTTTGACAATAAATTTGTCGTAGCTGCAAGTACGTGTGTTGGCGCCCACCCTGTACAGAATATAATGCGGTACAAGAAAGAAGAAAAGAAGAAAGGTCCGGTCACATGTCCAATGTTAATTAAGCACTACAATATAAATATGGGTGGAGTCGACCTGGCCGACATGTTGATTGCATTATATCGTACAGATTTGAAAGGACATCGTTGGTATTTAGCATTGTTTTCACAGATTTTGGACATCTGCGTCATTAATGCCTGGTTGATGTATCGTCACGAGAACCGTGAAAAACAAAAACTTATGCTACTCAAAAAGTTTCGCTTCGCACTATTTAGGCAATTGCGTTTTTTTGAGAGGAGTTCTGCTAACTTACAACCTGATGTTCTTTCTAAATCTGTAACGAAAGTAAAGAAACCAGTTGCGGAGAGGCCTGATGACGCTACTCGTTATGACTTGACAGGACATCTTCCTACTTTTACAACAAAAGGCAGGTGTAGAAACTGTACCAAAAATCAAACCAAATTTTTTTGTCAAAAGTGTAACGCACGGCTATGCCTTGTTGAAATAGGCGAAATTGCTTCATGGCTTTTCACACTAAGTAGAAATAAAAAATATTTTTTGTTAAATGATACCTTGGTATTTAGTTAAACTTTGATCTCAGAACTTTAGATATAACTGTATTTTGTGATAATTATTAATAGAAGACTAAACTTTGTTCTTAAAAATTCTAGTATAATAATAAGTTATATGTCGTTATGTGACTGTATTATAAGACAAAATGTTTCTAAATGATCTCAAAAAATATTGTTGTGTTAAGTTAGAACTTTAAAACTTATGTCTTAAGTATGATGAAGATTTATGTTAAGTTTATTTAATGTTTTGTTTGTTTTTTTGGTTTATTAATAACATGGCAGTGTGCATGTAAATACACATGTTTCTTAGTTATATTATTCTCCTGAACCTGGCAGTGTGTACTATGAGACACATAATATATCCCGAAAACTGAAACTTACAGATTTTTTATTTTATTTTTCCCGATAACCCAAATAACATGAAAAAAGGTGCAAAAGTATTTTTTTCTAGGTAAAAATTCTCCGCCAAGTATAGGGTTAACAGTAATCTTGACATACGAAGCCTGCCAAACATACTAAACTATATAATAAGTCAAATGGATAAAATATTTAGGTACTTACACATCGTACGCGGAATGAGCCCAGACTTTATCTATATCTCACACGCGCTATTACAACCACAGTACAGGGCAACATCATTGTTGGCAGACTCATCAAAGGAGAAGGGGCAGAATTACCGAGCTGTGAATTAACATTTTGTACCATTTGTACTGGCGTAACAGCAAAGCCAAAGTTCTCATGTTATGGCTGTGGAAAACCAGTGGTGGTACGTAGTCGCTTTTCGAAACGTATGACTCGAAAGTCGACATCTTCGGAAGGAATATTTTTTTGTACCCTGAAGATTAGCCCAGGCTTTCATCTGCGTCCTACAGTGGGCAGTAAGGTCGGCAAAATAAGAGGATTGGCGCACATCGACACCGGAGCAAGAACGAATGTCGCCTCATTCTCAGGTGTTTGAAAAGAAAGTGATGGGTGTCACCCTCGCAGATGGTATTACTAATACACAGACTGTACTGACTGTTAAGGCCTCAATTACAATTTTCGGAAGAGTAATACCAAGCACATTCATAGTCCTTCCTCAAGCCAGAAAAAACATGACTCTTCTAGGAGTGGGATTCATACAAGATGCCAAATTGGTTTTGAACCTGCCACAATTAACTTGTGGCAGGTTCAAAACCAATGTGATTTTAATAACGAACATGCACATGAGGATATCATTGAAAAGATACACTCGACCTTTGCGATACCGGAAATGGTATCCCCAATGAAAAGCACTCCAGAAGCGCTGAAATCACCAGTAGATACGGAGGTAGGAGCTCACACAATGGCTTTGACAGCACCCAACGATGAACCGAATAATATTAATACAGTCTTCCAGGCAGTATTGTTCGCCATCTTAAAAGCCTGTGAATATGTAATCAAATCTAAATTGAACAGCACAATAATAATATCCGATAGCAGATCAGCACTACAGGCACTTCAGGACAGAAATAATGAACACAAACTGGTGGTTAAAATTCACAAACATATCAAAACAATTAATGAATCACATAAAGTCATCAAATTCGCATGGCTTAAGGATCACAATAATGTGTCGGGCAATGAAGAGGCTGACAGAGCGGCAAAAACGGCGTCATCAATGAAAGTGCAGTGCGCCTATAATGATTGTCCAATAAGTTACGTCAAAAGAAAATGCAGAGAGGAAAACGTCAAGGAGGCAGAACCAAGAAAATCAAAATCAAAAGGGCAACACCTAAAAGACTGGCTGCCAACGCTTAAAGACGTTAACGATACCATAAAAATTATAAAGCCGGGATTTGAGTTAACACAGATTTTGACAGGACACAGCTACACATTACAATATTTGCATATATTCCATATTACAGAGACCCCGTATTGCCCGTGCGACAACTCATCCATCCAAGATATTAATCACCTAATTAAAACATGCCCCAAATTCAATAACAGTAGATATGACCATGAACAACTCTGCAACAATTTCAACATAGATCCGTATAATATTAAAGACCTCCTAACAAAAATAACAACGACCGAATCATTCACAAACTATATAGTACCCATCATAAAATCGCTCAAAAAATTTAATAACACATAACCTAACTCATGCCCAGCTAACCGTAACCATGTACTTTTTAAATAGCGTTTAACGTATTAAGATAACACGATAAAGTTCCGTTAATACAAACTTAAACTCCGTATCAAATCGCAGAGGTTTGTTGAGCGAAAATTTCTCGTTCTACAAAACCCCTCGCCTTTCTGCACGCCCCCTCGCACACCACCTCAAGACACATACAGGCTCATACCAATAAACCTCACTGTGGTGTAGTGCACCAACGTCCGCGTTTACTGTTCAATGGCCATTCGCTCTTTCTAGATGCCTTATATTACGATGCACAACTTAGAGTCATACGACGATGTCGTACTTGCACCAAATTTTGCTTCGCTTTTTGATTCCCACAAAGCTCGTATCGATTCTATCAGTGTTCGATTAACCGAATCCGAAAACAGTGAGTTGGAAAATGATGCTAAATCAAAATGAAGATGTTTTTACGCTAAAAGGTAAGCCAACTACACAGACCGAACACATTATTAATACCGGTGATCACAAATCTATAGCAGTTACGCCGTATCGCCTCTCGCCAGCTAAGACGGAAATTCTTCGAAAAGAAGTTAATAAGATGTTACAAGAAGGAATAATAGAATCATGTAGCTCACCATGGTCCGCACCTGTTGTCATGGTTTCGAAAAAGGATGGAGGTATAAGAGTCTGTATTGACTATCGTCAACTTAACGCGATTACATCGTTTGACTCATATCCTTTGCCAAGGATAGATGATCTCCTACATAATGCCAAACCTACGCCATTCATTTCGACGATTGATTTGCGCGCTGGGTACTGGCAAATCAAAGTAAGAAAGGAAAAAAAAATCGAATTCGCGGTTGGTCCTATTTGCAGTTGGTCCCATTCGCGGTTGGTCCAAAATATACGATGTTTCCGAAATTGTATAATTTACATACATATACATACTAATCACGTATGTTTTTTGTCCGCTCTCAAACCAGCAAGGAATATAAGATTCTAACAATAATAATCCTATCCTACTATACTTCCTACTATCCTACTAATCCTACTAATAATATAAAGTTTGGATGTTTGTAAGTTTGGATGTTTGTTACTCAATCACGCAAAAATGGATGAACGGATATGAATAAAATTTTGCACAGGTATAGCCTATGACCTGGATTAACATATGGGATACTTTTTATTCCGGAAAATTACGCGGACGAAGTCGCGGGCAATATTAAAATAAATTCGCTTAGTACATTTACATTAGTACAAAACCTAATATATGTATATTTGAATTTAATTTGATTTCAAATATTTAATCAAATACATGATTATTGCATTATCGGTTGCTCGATTGCTATAATAAAACGCATAGGAATATAACCGGAATTGAGGGTAGGTAGTAAAAAAATGGTGTTTGTCAAAGCAAATCTGTCATGTAATAGTCGTTGCATTTGAGCTCCGTACTTGAAAATTTGCTAATTCAGTATAAAATGGACGGAACAAAGAATGAACAGTTTGAAATTGTAAAAAACGAACGTGGCAATGACACACTGATTCATAAAAGATATCGTTATAATCTAAATATAAATAATAAAAATGGCAGTTTTTTTTTTAATCAAAAAAAAAAACAAAGAACTGCCATATTATCATATCGTTGTGGAGGTGTAACAAAAGAAAAATATGTCGTGCGTCGGTCACCATAGATTCAACAAGGAAAACTATTTTAAGGAAATCTAGAACAGCAGGTCTAAAATGGCCACTTTGAGCAATTCATCAAAACGAATCATTTCGTGAATTGCAAAGCTTAGCAATTCTACAAATTTGACATTGACGTTTCAGCTCTAATTCAATTCATTTTGTGATTCATTTCTTGAATCACTTCTCGTTTGAGTATTGCTATATTAATAAAATAAAAATAGATTTTAAAATTTTAATATTTTTATTGATATTTATAATTCTACAGCAGTAGTTCCCAAACTTATTTTTCTCGTGGACCACTTTCAAAATTTTACTGGTTTCGGTGGACCCCCTGCTGCTACATTTCTACCACATTCTTAAAGTCGCCAAAAAATAAAAATTGTGTCACTTCTGAGTTCTGTCCCTATATTTCGATATGTAAAATAAAAACGAAAAATGGTACATTTTATATCACTTTATTTATTAAAAGAATAGAATTACAAGAAAAAAATATTAAGGTAATATAGGTTCAGGTCATAATTTTAATTAATGGGAAGGATGTATCTGATGGAGTGTCAGCAAACGATCAATGTTTGGCTTTATTTTTGTGAGCAATAACCGCAAATCCCCCCGCTCTGTGATGTTTAATTTGCTCCTTTTTTTTGTTAAGAGGTTTGTAACGGCACTAAAACTCCTTTCGACAAGATATGACGAGGGAAAAGCTATTAAAAATTTCCTTGCGATTTCCCACAGTCCAGGATATTTTTCGGGTATTTCTGCTTGCAGCCAAAATGTTGGGTAGCCTTTTCTAAATTTCACCTTCAGCTCCTCATTAGTGCTTAGCTCGAGCAGCTCCTCTTGTAATACAACATTGGCCACTTCCGTTTCATCAAATGGATTTATTATCCATGGTGGTATATCCATCGTCAGTATATCTTCAAACCTGGTTTTGAAGTCATCATGCAGGGCACTTAAATGTTGACTGTAGGTATGGATATCCTCATCAATACATTCTACCTGCGACAAGTTTGGAAATTGAGAGAATTCGCGCCGACTAATGTTTTGCTTCATAAATTTCAATTTCCCAAGAAAAGCCGAAATTATCCCCTTTGTTTTTATTAAATTCAGGCTGTCCCCTTGTAACTGCAAGTTAATATCATTAAATTTTTTAAACAAATCTGTCAAATACGCAATGTCTGCTTTGAATTTGATCAAGTTTTCTTTTAAATCTAGATCTCTACTTTCTAAGAACTCTAATATGGAATCGAAAACAGAGTAAAATCTCGTTAAGCATGCACCTTTCGACAACCAGCGTACTTCAGTATGTAAGAGCAGTCGTTGGAAGTCTTCATCATTTTCGTCGCACAATTGAGCAAATAAACGTGTATTCAATGCATTGCTTCTGATTTTGTTGACAGCTTTTATTACAAAATGAAGAGATTGGTTCAACCTGTCACTTAAATGTTTTGCCACAAGATGTTGTCGGTGGATTACGCAATGAATAGCTGTAAGTCCTGGTATAATTCTTTTGAGATGACTTATAAACCCACGATATCGCCCGACCATTGCAGGAGCTCCGTCTGTTGCCACTGAAATAATGTTTGTAAATGGGATCGTTTTTTTCGTAAAAAAATTACTCAGGACATTAAATATTGATTCGCCTTTAGTGTCAGTCTCCAAAGTTCTGGCAAACAGCAATTCTTCGTGAATTTCTTCCTCAACAATAAATCGGACATATGCCAATAGTAATGCTTCATTACTGGGTAACGTTGACTCGTCCAGTTGTATAGAAAAATGAGTTTTTTGCAGATGATTGCACAAAAAGCTTTCGATATCAGAGCTCATTTCATCAATGCGTCTTTGTACAGTATTGTTACTTAATGGAATTCTTTTTAGTACGTCAAATGGAGATTTGTGCAAAACAGTTTTTAAAACCTCTTCAACAGCGGGTAAAATTAATTGTTCTCCGATAGTGTGCGGTTTTCCAGATTTTGCTATAAGTAATGAGATATTGTAAGATAAGCCCGCAAGCCATCATCGTTACTTTGAGATGTTGAAGCGAACATACTGTGCATGGTGGGTCTCTTTCCATATTTTTCTTTCAATGTTTGAAAATATTTTAAATCTTTACCTATTTTATCAGTATGACACCTTTTTAGATGATCTTCGAGCTTTGATGGTTTCATAGAGTCATTGCTCAAAACTTTGTTGCATAATAGGCACATGGGCAATTGTTTGTCTGCCTCTGATGGAACAAAACCATATTTCAAATAATCGACACTATATTGTCGACATTTTTTCTTTGCTGTAGCCATGTTTCGTGTCAGTTACCTTACCTGTAAAAAAAATGTTTTAGTAACCAAGTTTTTTTCTGAATATAGGTATCACACCGCAGCCTTTGTCAGCACGCGGAAATAGAATTACGGCTTGTAAAGGGACCAACTAATAAACCGCTGAGACAAATACAAACGTTTTCACAAAACGGTATCAATTTTAAAGTACATAATTTACCACAAATTTTTAATAGTATAAATAAAAATTAGTGTACTCAGTATCGAATACTGATCATATTTGTGTAGGAAAAAATAAACGTCGAAATCCCAAAATTGTCCATAAAAACGATAACTAACATTTTATTAAATCAATGAGTTCACGCGCTCCGTGTATTTGCGTATTTTTTGTCTGCGGCTTCATTGTTAAAACGTGACAAACAGGCATCGAAGTTCAAGCCCCGCCCTTTTCCCGTCGCCCGCGCACCGCTCGCTCTTTCCGAAAAGGAATAGTTTTGATAAAATAGTTACTTCAAAATCAATTTAACATGATTATGAAATTACTGTTTTATAAAATTAGTAGTTATTTGCAAGAAAAATTACAAAATTAATTGCTCTGCAATATTGCTTATTCGGCCTTTTTAGAGAGGCAGTGCTTCTCTCGTGAAAAAACAATTGAATAAAACGTGCTGTGTTTGTCTTCAAATCGAAAGAGGACAATTAAAATATCTGTAAGTTACTAAGTTACCTATCTATACAGGCCGTTGTGATCAACCGACTAGTACACGTAAACAAAATACTTAAGTACTATAACAAAAAAAGGTAGGTTACTTACTTTTCTCCGGCACTAGCAAACACAGATATAAATTTTCTCACAACTTTTTTCCAAATTCCGCCTTGTTTTCGAAATTCCGGAAACAAATGAATGCGTTTGGTTGCCTTTGGCATCAAGTATTTATTTATAGTGTTGATCAAGTTCATGTCTGAACAAGCATTAAGCATTGTCGGGCGGATAGCGCTTTGCAAGTCTGTACACGAAATTGTACGTAATATCGAATACACAAGTTTGGACAAGTAACAGTCGCTTGCCTTATTAAAATATTATCTGCTTAGATAGGTACTTAAAACAATGTAGGTAGGCCCTTATAAAAACTATGCTTACATTTTTGCTCTTTACTATCAAAAGCAGATAAATTTTCGTGGACCCCCATTAACATCTTATGGACCCCCATTTTTTGTTCACGCCTACGTAGACCCCCAGCAAGTCTCCCGTGGACCCCTGGGGGTCCACCTGGACCACTTTGGGAATCACTGTTCTACAGTAAATTAATGGTGGTAAATCAACATTATTGGTTAAAAAAACTTATTTGACTAAAAAAATCGTAAAAGTACGCACGCTATGCAAAAATGAAGATTATTTTTACGCCTGGCAATAAAGTAAAGCAATTCACGAAAAGTAAGTCATTTTTAGATTTTCCGTCAAACAGCAGAATTGCCATAAAATGATTCATTTCATAAACAGCCAAAATGTGGCCATTTTAAGATTTGCAATGATTCATAATATTATGATCATATTGCAATTCGTACAAAGTGGCCAGTTTAGATCCACAGGACATACATGTGAGTCTGATTTCACTAATAAATTAGGAAAGTTAATTTCAGAATAAAAAATAAATATTGCTTGGTATGCGCTCGAGCTGAGCACAAAAATATTTCAAAAAAGGAACATAAATGTTTCAAAAATTATGAAGGCTCCTCAAGCTCCATGGAAACGGAAATAATTGTAGAAGGATTTAAGGCGTCGATCCCAATGTGTGGCATCATATATAAGTAAATGATAGGAGACAGAGATGCTTCTACTTACGCTGCAATTATAAAAGCCAGATCGTACGAAAAAGTGACCGTGGAAAAGATTGAATGCAGGAATCACATACTGCATAACTTTTGCAAAAGACTACGTAGTCTGACTACAGAAACAAAATATGTTTTAGCGCACCGTAAAATGCTTACTAATGTAAGAATTATGACGATGCGGAAATCAATTGTACAATGTATAAGACATCACAAAGCCTCTAAAGTCCTCGCGATGAAGCAATATCAAGTCTTCATAATAATATTATTAACTGCGTAGCACATGGATTTGGCGACCATAGAATGTGTAAGGAATATTATTGTACCAAAGATAAAATGACAACGAAGAACTCAAAAAGATCCAAAATTCAACATTACTATTCAGGATAAATGCAATTGTTTCAAACGTTGCTGCAAAATCACGCAGTTTAGTTGAAGACGTTGACACAAACACTGTTGAGTGTTTTAATAGTGTTATCGCCAAATTTTTTAGTGGGAAACGAAAAAATATTGCACTGAAATGAGGTTACCAAGGAAGGTGCTCAGCAGCTGTTGTTTCGTTTAATTGCAAATCTGCACTTTCAGCAATTCAAAAGGCGTTTTTGAATAAAAACCCTAAAGGTCTATCTTAACCCTATAAGATAATTGAAAGAAGGAGAGCACAAAAACTAAAGTTAAACTTAGAGCACCCAGTAATAAAAATACGGAAATTAAAAGAAAATAATCAGAAGCAACATGACTATGGTCCACCGAGCTCAGCACCAGATATGTCTCCACACGGATTAAAGAAAGCAGAAGAAGAGTTCTTAAACAATTTGAAAAAGGCTTACTTCTGATAGGCAAGCTATCGAGAGAGCTACGGTTTAACAACGACAGCAGTGAATGGCTGGAAATACGGAAAAAGAAAAGTTAGTTTAAATACTGCTCCTGTGGTGAAAAACATACTATACCAAAAAAAATTGTCATGCGTAGCTGCTGTTGCACACGGAATAGAGCACGAAAGGCAAGCACTTCTACAGTTTCAAAAACAAGAAAATATGAACATTATGCCCGGCGATTTGTTCATCGATAAAACTTATCCATTTATTGGAGCAACTCCTGACGGGTTAATAGGCGATGATATGCTTGAATAAATCAAATGCCCCATAACTGCTGTGAAAAAAGGACTAACAAATGCAATACAACAAAATAGAATACAAATATTAAAATATGACAAAAAGACTTGCACCAGCTCTATAAATAAAAAATCTAATTGGTACTACCAAATACAGGGGTAGCTTTACGTCACTGAAAGACGACTTTGTCTGCTCGGAATCTGGGCTGGAGAAAATGAAGCCGTGCTTACAAAATGCATCGAAAGAGACGATAATTTCTGGAAGACACAAATGGAACCAAAGTTGGTAAAATTTTACATGAAATGTTTAATGCCGGAAATAGTTGACAGTAGACATGCACGAGGAATGGCAATAAGAACGTTGTCCTTACAAGATGACAAGGAAAATGTTAATTACGTAGACTTCCCTGCCTCCCCATCACCTGAACCACAAATGGAAAATGCTATTTCTGTAGAGTCCAAAGCATCATCTCCTGAGTCTCAACCAGATTTACAAACTAGCACACGAGAAATAAATTTCTTAGAATTTTGAGATTATTAAAAATAATATTATACTATAAGTACATTTGTTTTACTTCATACCTTTTATGCTTTTTCAAGCATTTTTTAAAATAAAAGCTTAGCGTGGCCTTTGAGTCTTACGGCCCTGTAGGGTTACTGCAAAAGCAGTACCCAAGACGCTTTACTGCATACCCGCGTTTTAGAGTCATGCAACATTGAGCATAAGACGATAAAGTCTAATTTGGTTTAACCATTTAGAAATAAATCATTATCATCCTAGCGTGTATCCCTAATTGCGTCGTCAGCTTACGCTTCGGAGCTTAGGGTACGCTGTAAGTCGTGGTCCTAGATATGGCGGAACTGGTTAGTTATTACAATAGAGCGACTGCCGTCTGACCTCCGTAACCCCTTTTGCAGGGAAACTAATGGCCCGAGGGTTGTTAGTGGCCAACACTGTCAGAATTTTTCACGCTTGACTAGCGAGCTCCTCAATATCAGCAAACTTTCCCCCTTTTTACCCTTTGTTTTCTCTCAATCAAAAAAATTAAAATGAATCAAGGATCTTGTGTGTCAAGTTTCATAAGGATCCGTTCAGAAATGCAACCTCTAGCCCGGAACATACATTTTGCCGTACTTACAAAAGCAAAAGTGGCTAGTCTCGAAATGAAAACTTCGCTTACGCTCAGCACACTCAGTCAATGATTAATTGAATTAGGTGGTACCTTTGACCGAACATAGTTTGCAAATAAAACGTTTTTTTTACCAAAACTTCTTATTTTTGACTAGGACGACATAGGCATTAGATAGTCACACGGGAGTTTTCAAGTAAATTGATAGGGAACTCTAAGGGGGCGGGGTCTTCGGATAGTTCTTTATGTAAAGACCGACCAATAACACACAATTATTTTATGTGATTTAATTATTATGTACATGTCAATCAAAAGCCGCCGATGATTTTTTTCTTCCTTCAGTCGTTCGGTATTGTCTGTCGGTGGTGTTACTATTTTGTTTTGCATCACTCGCGTTTGACTTCCGCATTTCGAAAATGTCGTTTTTAAGTGAAATGAAATGAAATGAAATGAAATTGTTTATTCTCAATGTAGGATATAAATATCACTTATTGATGTCAATTTACTTATATTAAGTTTACCACCACTTCCAAAGCGCAAGTGGAGAAGAAGCGGCGCCACAAACTCCACTGCAGCATTTTCTTCAAAACGTCAATTTACAAATAAGAAAAACTTTGCTTAATTACCTAGTTAAATGAACGAATTCACATGTTTTTCAACATTTAGCACAATGGTTATATCAGATTATTTAAATTAAATAAAAATTGATTAAAATAATTAAATAATAATTTAAAAAAAATGACAAACGAACAGAAATGTCAGAACATATAATGATATGTCAATTTGCCGAGGACTCTGCACCAAGCTTAAGTTCAACATTCCCGTCATTAAGAAAATCACCAGTACTATAATAAGCCTTTTTACAAAGTAGATCTTTAACATGGGCTTTAAATTGTCCATTAGGCAAACTAGTGATTGATTCAGGAAGCTTATTGTAGAAACGTATACAGTTCCCCACAAAAGAGTCTTTAACCCTACACAGTCTATAGGAAGGTAAAAATAATTTATCTTTATTGCGCAAGGGTCTATCAGTTATATCCGAGTTCTTTCTAAAAGTAGTAATATTTTTCCTCGTATACATGATAACTTCAAATATATATTGAGAAGCTACTGTTAATATATTTATTTCTTTAAACAACTCCCTAAGAGATTCCCTTGGGGCTAAACCATAGATGGCACGAACTGCTCGCTTTTGTAAGATAAATATTGTCTGTATGTCACTTGCCCTTCCCCAAAGCAGTAATCCATAAGACATTAAGCTATGAAAGTAACTAAAGTAGACTAGCTTAGCAGTTGCCACATCTGTTATTTGTCTAATTTTTCTGACAGCATATGCCGCAGAGCTAAGTTTTTTGGAGAGAGCTGAAACGTGTGAACCCCATTGCAATTTTGAATCAATTTTGATTCCTAGAAAGGTAGTGTCATCTACAAGAACTAACTTTCCTCCATTTAACATTACGTCCACTTGCGTCTGTCTCACATTTGGTAAAGAAAATTTTATGCATTGGGTCTTATTAGCATTCAGCATTAAGTTGTTGGCGGAGAACCAATTTGATATTGTAGACAGTGCATCATTCACATGGTCGACATTTCCGCTATGGTGATCCATTTTGAAAATCAAAGACGTATCGTCTGCAAACAAAACTATGCCAGCCTTTTTTTCAACCGCGTAAGGCAAGTCATTGACGTAAATCAAAAAGAGTAAGGGTCCTAGTATCGAGCCTTGGGGTACGCCTATCTTTACCGTTGAACCGCCTGACTTAACGTTATTTATGTCAACAGTCTAACGCCTATCATTTAAATATGAATTCAATAACTTTATTGCTTTAGCGTCAAAACCATAATGTGCAAGCTTGAGCAGAAGTGTCTCATGATCAACACAGTCGAATGCCTTGGAAAGGTCACAGAACACTCCAATAGCATCCTGAGACTCCTCCCAGGCGGTGTAAATATGAGTGATGAGAGCCACTCCCGCATCGGTTGTTGATTTGCCGGCAGTAAAACCAAACTGTTGGCTATGAAAAATATCATAGACCTTAAAGTGCCGCAGCATTTGATTGAGCATAATCTTTTCGAATATTTTACTCAATACGGGCAATATAGAGATAGGTCTATAATTGCCAGGCTCCAACTTCTCTCCTTTTTTAAATAATGGGATTAATTTACTATACTTCATTAAATTTGGGAAGATGCCTTGATCAATACATTCATTGAATATATAAGCCAAGTCAGGAGCAACAATACCAATGATGTGATAAATTACACTAACAGACATACCCCAGCGATCTTCAGATTTTTTCAGGTTAAGCTGTTTAAATGTTTTAATAACATCACTGGGATCAATATGCGAAAATTTAAAGTTGGACTCGCAAGGGGTGACATTTGTTTTAAGTAGTGTTTCAGCAGTCTGAGGGCTTGAATTTATATTTGAAGTTACTTCTAGTGGAATATTCGAAAAATAATTTTCAAAAGAATTGGCTATTTCTTTAGGGGAAGAAATTATACTATCCTGAAATTTAATTTCTTGTATATTTTCTTTATTTTTACATTTACCGGTTTCTTTGCTAATAACCCTCCAAGTCTCTTTCATTTTGTTAGGAGCGTTATTTATCTTTTTTCTAATATAATTGGCTTTAGCCACCTTACACACTTTTTTGAATGTTTTTGAATAATTTTTGACATGATTAACAAAACTACTATCAAACGTGTATTGTTTTTGGGCATACAGGTCAAACAATTTTTGTCTACTCTTGTGAATACCTGTAGTAGCCCATTCATTGAATTTTAATTTATTACTACGTTTAAGTTTTTTCTGTTTGAAATTCTTTGAAAAGCTGTCGGAGATGACACCAAATAGTTTATTGTAATGATTATCAGGATTATTACCTGTATAAGTCACTGAGCATAAAGTATTTTCGATCGAATTTTTGAAATTATAATTTTTTTGATTTGTGACAGGTCTGCAAGTAATATTAACTTCATGTACACGGGTATTTTTCTTTAAAGTTATCAATTGACCGCAATGGTCAGACGGTAATTTACTAAAAACCGATTTATTTAATGGTGTTTGGCTACAGAAAAAAATATCAATACATTTAGCAGATGTATCGGTAAATCGAGTTGGTTCAAAAAAAACATTCTTCAAATTGTAGCTGCTAAAAAGGTTTAAAAATTGGGTACTTGTTGCCGAATGTACTAAGATGTCAATATTAAAGTCACCACAAAATGTTAATCCTTTATTACTTTTTGATGCTATTGATAGGACACCATCAACAACCTTTAAAAAGTCTTTGAAACTGCTATTGGGTGGACTGTATACACAAACAACTATATATTCCTCAAGCTCGACGCAGGAGACCTCAGCACAGCGTTCAACAGAAAGTCTAGAAATGTCTGGCCGCTCTTTATAGGATAAACCATTCTTAATATAAATAGCTGAACCGCCTCTGATAGCAGACTTTCTCCTGAAACAGCTTGCAATATCAAAATTGTTTAGGCTAAGCATCATCTCACTCTCTTTAATCCAATGCTCAGTCAAACATAAAATATCTATATTCAAAGATTCTAAAAATAACTCAACAATGAGTTCTTTGCCAGGGAATCCTTCTATATTTTGATGTACTAATCTTAATTCTTGAGGATTTTCTGTTGTCAGTGTTTGCAGTTTAAAACTGCCATTGCGTCTCCCGAATCACCATTACATGTAAGTGGCAACTCGGTAGATTTTGTCTTACAACTAGATAATTGTTTACCATGTAAACTCGTCCAGAAGTTAATAGTAAAAGCTACAAGTGTAGCAATCTTATGCTTATAAAAGTTTGAAAGATAATACTCATCTTTCGTCAGCGAACATCCACTAATAAAGTTATTAGTGTCAAAATAAATCAATTTTTCATTGTGACTACATGTCAAAGTATGAATGTAATTATTTAAGGATTTAATGTTCATATATAAATTTGGAGGCTGGCAACGTATATAAGGGAATGCACAAATAATAACTTTAAACACATTCAAATTATTCAAGGTTTCCATACTAGTCAATATATCATATATGTAATCGTGAATATTATGAGATGATTCTTTGCGTGGGGGCTGCCGATGGAAGCCTCCGTGGAGCTCGCGAATTGTATCGCGAAAGGTTCATCGAAGGGCGCCCGGAAGCTGAACGTCGGCACCTTCCGTCTCTGGAGTGTTTTCGAAGGATGGTGCTCCGGTTACAAGAAACCGGCTCATTTCGTGGGTCTACTTCGCGTGACCGCGCGAGCACCGTCAACCCATACTTCGAAGAAGCTATACTGGATCACTTCGAAGAAAACCCTCATGATAGCACACGTCGAGCTGCTGCAGTCTTGGGTGCGGCTAGTCATATGCAAGTGCACCGGGTACTCCGAGATGACGGCCAACATCCGTACCACTACCAGCGTACCCAAGAACTGATACCTGCTGACTTCCAGCCTAGGATGACATTTTGCAATTGGTACCGAGACCAGGTACTCGCTTCGCCTAATTTCGCTTCCAAAGTGCTTTGGACGGACGAAGCGTCATTCACGCGTCAACAGTCTCCAGCTTCCAACATCAGTGGCGCATTAATGTCTGGGCCGGTATTATTGGTGACGTGCTGATCGGACCCTGCTTCTTGCCCGCACATTTAAATAGTGAAAATTATTTAGAGCACCTACGTCATTACGTCGAGGACGCTCTGGAAGACCTGCCCATTTCGACGTATGTGGACATGATGTTCCAGCATGACGGAGCACCAGCACACTACGCCCGGAACGTGCGCGAGTACCTCGACATCCGTTTCGATCAGTGGATTGGACGCGGAAGCCCATCTGTCGCGTGGCCACCTCGCTCTCCAGACTCCCCTGGACTTTTTTTTATGGGGTTATATCAAAAATTTAGTTTACGCTGTGGAGTGCGACACAGAAGAGGAAATGCGAGAGCGAATTGTTGCCGCCTTCCGGACTGTAATACCAGTCATGCTAAAGAATGTTTCTGTGTCGTTACTGAGACGGACGGAGATATGTATTCAGCAGCAGGGACGGCACTTTGAACCATTTTTGTAGGTAAAGCTAATATGAATTAACATGACATTCGTAACTACATACGTGGGACGCCGAAGTGATATTAAAAAGATTTTTAGTGTGGTGTGTGATTTAAAATGTGAAGTAGTGAAAAATACAATGTAGTAAAGTGCGAAGGATACGTGTTTGTGGTTTGATAACGGGCGACCGAAGCGATCATAAGCGATGCCGAAAGGCGGCGAAATCCCTTTGTACTCGCCGCCAAAGAGACCGCGCCGCCGCGCCGACGCGCGACGTGGCTCATTGATACCAGGAGCGCATGAGAAAGGAAGAGTTCGACACTCACGTAAGTTTATTTACAATAGCAGCAATATGTCATGAACTTGTGACCCCATTAGTGATGGGACTCGTTTGTTTTGAATATGACGTCACCAAAAATAATATTTTATTAAATTTGCATATTAAATTAAAGTCATTAATAATGTCTTTTTGACATTGTATACGGAATATATATCGACTACACATGTCATGTTGCATCCATTGCCCATGGTATTGAAAATGAGCAGCAAGCGTTGCAAAAAATCCAACAACAAGAAAATGTGTCTATTGAGCCGTGTGGACTGTTTATTGATAAAGATTTCCCATTTATTGGTGCTAGACGGGCTTATTGGAAATGATGTTCTAGTTGAAGTTTAATGTCCCTTTTCAGCGTCAAAAATTGGCTTGAGAAAAGCAATAGAAGAAAATAAAATCCAGATATTAAAATATAATAAAAAGACACATACTGTAACCATCAATAAGAAAAGTAATTGGTATTTTCAAGTGCAAGGACAACTCCATGTAACAGGGCGACGACAATGTCTATTTGGTATTTATGCTGGAGAAAAAGAACCAGTACACATCGAAAGAATTGAAAAAGATGATGAATTCTGGAAATCAAAGATGGAATCCAAATTATCACATTTTTACCATAAATGTCTACTGCCAGAAATTGTCAATCCCAGACATACTCTTGGTATGCCTATACGGAGTCTTACACTTGAAGAATATGAATCCACGGAATGTAAAGAAAATGAGAACCCTTTATCGGACAACATTCCTTATTTAAAACCAGGTCTTACTTCGTTACCCGCGGGGCAGTGTCGTGAGGACCTTGACCTTAGTCCTAACAAAGATCCATATGAAACTTTGGGTCATAATATGAATACATCGGTCAACGAAAATGAGCCTGGACCTAGCACTAAAAAACCTAAATTTTTATGAATATTAATTAAAAAGGAGTAACTGTGCTACTTAATGAATCAACAGTAAATTTTCAATTATGTATAAAACAATTGTCTGTTTTATTCATTATTTGTATTTTAACTATAGGTAGTTACCACAAAAGCCCCTATAACTGAAATTGAAAAATTGTTTATTCAGTGATTTACATACAACAAGAATTACGTTTAAAAAACTATTACCCGACTACGTAAATAAGGGTTCGGAGACGAGAATTACGGAACCTATGTCACCCGCGGCGTTTTTACGAATCGATTGACAACTATTTCATTAAAATCCGTTCGAACAAACAAACAAACATACATACATAGACTGCCAAAATCATTACCCTTCCTTTTGGCTTCGCCGTAGTCGGGTATAAAATACAATGATATAAACATCATCATCTCTCTAAATGTTAAGGGTATATGCTTACTAAAGTTTCGTTTAAATATACTAAATAAAAATAGTCAATAAATTAAACTTACCCTTCCTATTGCATTATTTCATACTGTGGCGCTCTCGCCCGCCGGCAAAGGTCGTCGGAGTTCATATTAAAACGAATCCCGCGTAACGCGGACGCAAGTAACTTGGGCGCGGAAAATACCTAAATCTTCGGAGGAAGGAGCCCTTAAAATGCTGTTCGGCAAATAAAATTATTAGGAAGCGACCGACCAAAAATGTCAGAAAAGGCAGAGACTTCGGTGAAAATTATGCAATAAATGCAAAAATTAAAAAAAAGTTTATACCGGTATGCCAAAAAGTGTCCAGTTTGTTGTGACGAAGCATCTTTTGTTCTCGCTAAGCGACCATCTTGCGGCGAGCCCCTACCACGCGCGCACAATGCCAAGCGCGAACCGTTATTATATTAATTATTTTTCTGTATAAAACTGGAACTGTTGCATTGTAAAAAGACACTTCGAATATATTTTTACTCGTATATGTAGTACCAACTTTTATTTCACGCCCTTAGTCGATCTCTCAGTATTAAGTAAGTGTTAGGACTGATAGTTAGTTAGGTAATTAGGTCATATAGGATACCTATAAACTTAACCGACACTCAGTATCCATACCACTTCAAAACAGAAAAAGATCTATCGAAAAAAACCAGCTTATAATTTTTTAAATTGCTACGAGAAAAAGAAGACTAGATGGCTAATTTTTCCTTTGACTGCCAAAAACACCTCGTCCTCCCAAAAGTGACCGACCAAAGCTGTTACTACAGCAGGCCGCATACTTGTACAATTTTACAATAGTTCAAGGAGCATTCAAAGACCCCTTGAATAAAAACACAACGTTTTCATATGTGTGGACGGAAGAAGGAAGGCCTCCGCTGTTTACGATACACTGAATAAATGTGATTTGACGAATATTACCTACTCACTTACGTTTAGTAGCGGACGGGTGCACTGGACAAATAAAAATCTCGTATCTATGTGCTCACGGTGGATTCTGCAGCATTTGCAGATAAAGAAAATAGAACTAGTATTTCCAGTTACTCTACTTAGGCACTCATTTATGCCAGCGGATCGAGTGGGAATATAGAAAAAAAAATCGCAAACATGAAGTGATAACACAGCCCTTAGAAAATATATAGATACGAGTATTATTAGTGACTAGGTAACAGTCACTAAACCTAACGATATTGATGTGGTTGACTAGAAAGCTTCTATACAGAATATAGTCAAAGCCACAGCCACCAGCCCAGCTTCATTTTAAAATATCGCAGCGCAAGCGTATAATGATACGACGATCCAAAAAGCAGGGAGATGTTATGATTCGTGGCGAATTGTTTTTTAATTCTGACACAGGTGCTCCGAGGACTATTTGCCGCAAAGGAAAAAATGCAGAAATGATACAGACGTTTACAATACCGAAAGGTATAGATGTTAAACCAATAAAGCTTAGAGATGTGAGAAACTTATTACAAACTATGGTGAAAACTGAAAGGGGCTACCTAATTTGGAATACTATAAGAATGTTTTATTTAACATAGACGGAGAAGAATTACAGCTTTTATGTATGAATCTTGTGAAAGAGTCGAGAAAGATCTTACGCTAAGGATATAATAACGACATCGGAATCTTCCCTTTTTTAGTTTCAATAATCAGACTATTACTCAATTACCGACTAATAAAGTTGATTTCTTTATATTTTGTTTTATTTTTGGTTTATATTGGTACTAACTAGGCATTTAGGAAAACGTAGAAGACAGACAGACAGTTACTTTCGCATTTATATTAGTTAATAACAAACGTGCATATTTCGTAACAGAAATCAAATTTAATGTGATTTATTTTATCAGTCATCACACCATTTTCTTACTTAATCCCACTATTTTACAAAAACAGTTGTTTGATTCTGTAAAACAAAATTTGCATTATCTTTCGAAATGTGTGTGTTGTGTGTCGGCAAACGTCGATGTTTGTCTATGATCATGCGTACATAACTAGCATTGTGATGTCATTGGTCAAATGTTACAATAATAGGCAGCTATATCTATACTTGTCAGAATCAAAGATAGTTGGTAACACAATTATATTTAAAAAAATTTTTTTGTTCGTGGCAACACTTTCTTCTTCCTGTATATCTTGTAACGTTTGTAGTGCTACTGCACTAATACATTCATTAAATATGAAACAATTTAGTTTTTCTCAGTGAAACCACATTTAAACCGTTATTTACATAGGTGCCGAAACTTTCAGTATATAATCTCCGCTTCTGTCAAAAATTAAAAATTGCTAATTGACAACAAAAACCGACGATTGGTGTTTTGTTTACAACTAGATCGAAGACATGGCAGACTCTGAAAAAGTTATTGGCCGCGAGGGGTCAATGCAAGGCATCTTTTACTCGTTTGGAAAAATACCTAGATATTGGTAAGGACATCTCTATTGAGGATCTAGAAGTCCGCAAACAAAATCTTGTAGAAAACTACAAGAATTAAACCAAATATTCATTGGCCTTGCAAATGGCTGAGGAATCGCCCGATGATGATGATGAGACAGAGGAGCGATATCTTCTACTACTAGCCAGGCTGGAACGAATATCAAAAACCCTAACTCCTAACAAAGATACAAAAGAAGTTAATTCTCCAAATTTTAAGAATATTATAAATAATATAGCTAAGCTGCCAAGACTGGATGTTCCTTATTTCGATGGTAAGGAAATAGCGGGATACAAGCCTTTCATAGAAATGTTCAGTTATCCACAACGAACCCAATATTTCAGATATACAAAAAATTTGCTTTTAAAAAAAAATCTTAAGGAAGAAGCCTTTTAACTTATTGATTCATTACCGATAATTGGTAAGCCATATAATTCAGCTCTTACACTTTTGGATAAAAGGTGCAATAATCCAGCATTACTGATAAGTGATCATGTCATAAAATTGTTGGATTTACAAGCTGTTATTCGCGGTACAGACAATGCCAGTACTTTTAAGGGAGCTAATAACCAGCTAAAAGAGTTATATAAAGTCCATAACAGTAAAGAATTCCAAGAATCTGTTCATATGTACATATGCTCTTCAAAAGGAAATTAACATACATCATATTCCGGCTTTTAGTCCAAATCATGGCGAATTATGGGAATCTTCTGTAAAATCCGCAAAGTACCACTTAAAGAGAATAACAATCTCTAAAGTACTTACATATGAACAACTAGCTTTTTCCCGCAGCTCCGCCTGCCTCAAAAAGTAGCCTATGTTTGACTAATTTCATCAAAATCCGTTCAGCGGTTTGGCCGTGAAAGCGTAACAGACAGACAGACTTTCGCATTGATAATATTATATATTAGTATGGAAGTATGTATTCAGTACAGTCATGTCTGAAATAGAAAGCATTCTAAATTCACGACCTTTGTTATCCATTATTCAAGATTCAAGCGATTTCTCTTGTTTAACGCCTGGTCACTTCATGATTGGTACTTCTATGACAGCTATCCCACATCCTGATTTAAGTGAAATACCATCAAGTAGGCTTCGCTTCTGGAGGTATTACAAGCAGGTGTGATGTGAATTGAATTTTTATCGTTAAATTGTGAACCTTTAGCCAGACTCTGAAGCCTTGGGACTAGTGACATTAGATTCTTCGTGGTACTTATGGTGGTGAGTGCATTGAAGCATTTTATCTTGTTTTTCTACAGTCCACTTTATTTCGGTAGCAATCCCGTGTAAACCAGCGCAATTTTTCAAAGTTCGCGTCATTATAATTTATGGCTGATTACCGCGCAATGATAGCGGCGTCGTCTTGAAGACCGTCGAATACTAGTAAACGGAAAAAAGGGCGTCGATTTGCGATTCATTTTACTCAATTTAAGTACAATTTTTTTATAGTACTTTGTTTTTTAATTTAATAATAATGTTAAAAACAACAATTATTGGTATAGTTTTGATTAAATAAGTAAAAAAAAATGATTGTATTGTAATAATGAATTTCGTATATATATATAATTGTGTTTTATCACATTATCAACAAATGCGTTCCGTAAAACCGAACGGGGTAATATTTGACAATTACGAATTCATAACCTCACTTAAGTCACTTTGTTTATTGACGTGATTGTGTAGTGAATTAAAAAACAGTAAGTAAATAACTTGCTTTTTTGTTATTATATGATAAAACAAACATTTAGCTAGTTGCACAGACCTCTGGGACTTTATTCCTTTGTAATTTGTAGATGCCAGCACCAAGAAAAGTGAGCCTTCAGCAGGTGGAAATCCTGCTGAATTACATGGAGGACCACATGGATATGGCGAAAGGGCAGGCCGCTGACACCCCACAAGCCAAGGTGGCAGTTCGGAGGCTGTGGGAGGACTTAGCGGCCACACTTAACGCCCAAGGCACGGGCGTACATAAAACTTTTTCGGAGTGGCGGGACGTAAGTGTATACAAATCTTTCTAAGTGTGTTATTTAAGCTTTGTGTCAAGGGTATTCATTTCCTATATACACCCATAATGAGTATATTTTTAAGTGTGTCTTTTAACCTATGTTTTGTTTTTATTAACACAATGTTTTTCTGTGATGCTTGTTGCACGAAACTAAATCTTAGGTGCACTTAATATTTTCCTATGTTATTTTCTGCATTTTTTAATTTTACTGCTTTTTTGCATGTTTGATGTGTGGGCTAGTATTGGCGCGATATGAAATATCGCGTCAAAAAGAAGGCTGGCGAGCTGGTGGTGGACAGACGAAGGACGGGAGGTGGCCCCCTGCTCGAGCCCCTTTGAGCGAGCACGAGCAGCGGGTATATGCCATCATTGGCACCCAGGCAGTGTGCGGGGACGAGCATGTGCAGATCCCATTTGAGGTGGTTTTCTTTTTGCTTGTTTCTTAAATTTGTTTGTGATATATTACCCGTGTGGTTCAGGGTCAGAATAGGACCACTCCATCTCTTCCTGTAGATGTCGTAAGAGGCAACCAAAGAAAAATAACACTTAAAGCTAGTGTTACAATAGCATTCCCAAGGAGGGTTGACGTCAGGCAGGTGGCCGGTCGTAAAACTATAGCCAAATCGTTTAAAATTTTCCGGTTATTTCTTCTCCAGTTCGCTAGATTTTTCATCATTTTCATATTATATTTGCAGAAGAAAAAGGCGGGAAAGCGCACCCCGTGCTCCGAAGCAGTATAGCTGAGGATGCATCTGGGAATGCGTTCAGATGAAGAAGATGTTTGTGATATATGATGGAACACATAATCATTTCATAAATAAAGTGAAAGGAGAGTTTGAAATAGCAATTTCATTAAAAAAAATATTTTATTTATCAATTACAGCCTGAATTAGACCCCCAACCGCCTTCGCCTAGCCATGTGGTGGAACACCCCGCCGACTCCGAGTACGACGTGCCGCTTCATTGCCTCATTTCGCCCCTTCCCTCAACGAGCCGTGCTCCTCCAGTTCAAGCAGGTAAACAGATTTTTAAAAATATCGAGGAATAAATTATAATGCAGAAAAAAGTGAACCATGTGTTTGATGTTAAATATGAACATTAATGTGAAGGAATTTTATGTCCCTCAGTAATTGTTCATTTACATAGATATGTCTAATTTTAAAAGAAACGGCATTTAAAAAAAATATTAGCATTTATGAATTGATAATTTTATTTAGTGTTTTTTTTTTTTTTGTTGTATGTTCTAGGATGTTCATCTGCTGAGGCCGCCTCACCCGCCGCCAAAAGAAGGAGTGGTGCTCCTGGGGCAGCAAGTTAGTTTATTTTGTTTTGCATTTACCAAAAACATCAGTGTTTTTAGGGTTCCGTACCCAAAGGGTGCAAACGGGACCCTATTACTGAGACGCTAGGTAGACACTTAAAATTTTCACCGATTATGTATTACTGTGGCCGCTAACAACAAATACTAAAAATAAAACAAAATTAAAAATTAAAGGGGGTCCTCATACAAAAAACGTGTTTTTTAGCGTTTTAAAACATTACAAACTAAGTAAGGTTATCAGTCTGTGATGCCCGTAGTATACAGTGGCTTTGCCTAGTTTGGGACGGATGACTGTGTGTGATTTTATTAAATCTTATTATTTTTTATTGTATGTTTATTATCTTATCAATACTTAATATCACTTATGTCTTGTTTTAGGTACCGTGGAGATACCACAGCCTCGGTGGGCTTGGGAGGCCGAGCAGGATCGGCGGGCGCTGGACGAGCGCCGACTGCAGGCGGAGGAACGAGTTGCTGACGCTATAGAGTCTATGGCTAGGTCGATGGCTTCACGTCTGGAAGTGGACCAACGCCTAGCCGACTAGTTTTATTTGTTATGAACCTAGTATTTGAATGATTTATAAATAAATAAAAAACAGAAGAAAACTTAGTCATTTATGTACTTACCCTACGCATTTATAAAAAATATTATCCAAATTTATTTTGGTAAAAACATGTTTTGCCCATATCTTTCTTTACAATATTTGACATACGAGTCGTAAGAATGAGACAAAACATAAACTAAAATTAAGTACTTACATTTGTACAACTATAATAACTAATTTACGATATGCAATTTGATACATAGAAAGAGTACTTATACAAAAAAAAAAACCTCAATCTTCAAAGCCCCATTCCGGTGGTTGTCCACTTCTCTCCTCTGGTATCTTCTTTACTCTGCAATAAAGTGTCTTTTTAACATTTGATTTGAGAAAGATCGTTATTTAAAGTTATAAATGTTCATTATATTTTACAATATACCTACCCAAAAGCCCTAAAGGTATAATTCTCTTATTAATCTAGATATATACATACTTAGCGTCGTCGGTTGCGCCACAACCGAATGACCACACTTTGCCTATCAGCACTTAAACGCCCATCATCAAGCGAGGAGGCTGTCGCTCTGCATCGCGACGCATTGCATCGCTGTCAACCTCGAAGTTTGGGTCGTTTATTAGATTATGAAGAACAACACACGCATTCATAATCTGTGCAGCCTTTCTTGGTGTATAGTGCAAAGTTCTATTCTATTTCGCCTTTCACTACACATATTGGCCGAGTTTCACGAAACAAATAGTAAAAATATTATTGTTCAGACATTTGTTCAGTATAATATGTGCTTCTGATATTTATTAGTTTGCTTCATAAACCTCTTTTTTAGTTCATATTTAGGCACATTTGGTAATTTATCTATAGGTAAATTTTGCAGCTTATTTATAAGTATTTTTATTTCTTGTACAAAATGACCCAACGCGGTATGCGGCTTTATGTTACTTAAAGCTTTAGGTATTTCAATTTACATCATATACCAGGGTATACAGGGTCGATTGAGCATGTAACCCACTCAAAATGAATGAGTCTTAATGATTTTTAATTTTTTCGCGATTGTTACACAATAAATTAAATTATTATAATACGGCTTTAATCGAGACCATGAACGCTGTAAAGTATTTGAAACGTTTGATGTAAATACATAAAAACCATATTAAAATAGTTTAATTTAATGAATGAATCTTATTAAATTTAAATCACAACATGTTTTCTTAAATCACACAAAGGTCACATAGTGACTTTTTAACTTTTAAAATATTGCGTCACATAATATGACCCGATTTACATTATTTGTTTCATCAATTCCTTATATAAAAAAAAAAGCCTAGAATTTCGATACTTTTTCTTCTTTTTCGGTTTCGTTTTTGGTTCCTTCTTCTGAAAAAAAAAACGTATTTTTTTTAAATATTTTGTATTCAAATATATTCAGATCCATACTATAATATTATAAATACGAAAGTCTGTCTGTCTGTTTGTCTGTTAATTTTGATGAAATTTGGTATGAATATAGCGGAGCTGCGAGAAACAGGGGGTCTACCGCCTAACTAGCGTCGATTTCAAATTATCGTCGGCATCGAATTCAATTTGACAGTCGACGCTGATTGTGTACCGCGCATTCCCTGATATCGATGCGTCGATTTGGAAGACGATTACGACGCCAATTGAACGAATGCTTTCAGTGATTTTGACAGATAAAAGCTACCGCGCAAAGTTTTGACACCGACGCATCGGCTTCAAGCCGATACCGACGCTTCAAATTGAATACGGCGACTCTTGGGATACCGCATTGAACCGTCAATAAGAAATATTCTTCAATTAAACTTGTTTTTTTTTTAAATTATATTGCTGTATTACGAAAGCTTTAGGCTTTTCCTTATTGTTGTATAGTCATATTTCACAAATTTTGTTTCGTTTTTGTTTGTTTGTGTGTTTTAGGACAAAGGCGGGAAACCATGGCTTGGATGGCGCTCATGGGTGCAGCGGAGGAGCAGCGGCTGAAAAAACTCAACATTGAGCGGAGACGCCAACAGCGCGCAGTGGCGCAGCCTTTGCTGCTGCCTGAGATGGAATTTCAAGGACGATTTCGCGTGAACAAAGCTACATTTGTCAGGCTATGCGGGGACATCATTCCTTTTTTGCCCACAAATGAAAGGAGCAGTGGAATAAAACCCGAAATTAAGGTATGTACTTCATTTGGGTCATTATACGAAGTATAAAAAAAACTGTTATCTTGCCATATTTAATTATGTATATTTTATGTCAAAATCAGAATCAATCCATTTGATTCATTAAAGTGCTTCTTTATCAAAAACATTACAAATATAACTACATATTATTTTGAAACTTGAAAAAAACTACGAAACATAGGCTGTTGTCATACTCCGTGAACTGTTCTGAACGCATGTCTCATCAGAAAAGTTCAGAAAAACGTATAATGTAATATACTTTATTAAAATGAAATTATAGTGCTTGTTTTTACACATTTCAATGAATGTAAAAATACAAAAATATATATTTTTTTTTTAATAAACTCATATTTGTAGCTGTTATACGAGTGTTATCAAAATTAACGTCATTTCGGTGAACTATGATTTTCGCCATAAAGAAAATAAAAACTACTAAATTATTACTCTTATTAACTGGTAACACTGCTTTTTACTGTCAGTTCATATGCTTGTATTCATGAACAAAGAGGTTGATTTCTGCGAAGATTTTATAAAAATATATCATTAATATACGATTTTGGTAAAGTTTCTCCCGTCAATTCGGTTAAGGAAGATTTTTGGTAAGTATATAATATAAAATAATAATAACCTTATCTAATAATTTATTCCATATGGACTAATATTGGTTGAGGTTATTAATTGCTAGGTTAGTTTTAAAACGACGATGTGGCAAAATTTTAAAAACGATTCGTCAATCCCGTGAACATCATTCCTGTTAACATGTTGTTCACCGAAATGACAAGTGTAACGGAAATGATAGCACTTTTGAAACAAATATAATTTGGACATATTTGGCATGTGCACAGCTTATACTCCAGCTAAATTGATCGTTTTCTTCTTAAATCTATGTTCATATTCAATAAATTCTGAAAACCGACGCATGTTCACGAGATTGATGAATTTCACAGAAATGACGTTTTTTTGTACATGTGTGTGCCTTTTCGCTAAAAAAATTAAAATGTATAGTGTTGCCTACAATTTATTTAACATTAGCTTTGGTGTGGTTATGCGCATGTTTTTTTTTGTGTCAGGTACATACAAAAATTACTAAAATAAGAAAAAAGATGTCTGATGAAGAGAAAAGGGCTAGGAGAAGAGAGCAAATAAAGCTATGTATGCGACGAAAGAGAGAAAAACTCAAACAAGATCCTGAAGCTCAGGAAGAAGTGAGGGGAAAAGACAGAGAAAGATATCACAAGAAGAAAGAAAAGGGATTAGTCAAAACCATAAAGGATCATACACCTCGGCAACAAAGAAAAATAAGGAGAATTCGAAGAAGTATAGGACAAAAAAAGCTATCCTAAAAAGGGCTGAAGAAATTCTCAGAGAAGATACACCACCAACAAGTCCTGCATCCTCACAAAGAGAGAGTAGAAGGAGCATAGCTACCAGAAATAGGAGAGTTTTATATGTAGAAAACAAGATTCTTAAGAATAAAATTCATGAGCTTGAAAATGTTGTTTCAAAATACAGAATGAGACTCAAACGACTTAAGAAACAAAGTCAACAAAAGAGTAGAAAAGTGAAAGAATTTAATCATAAACAATTTATTGAAGCAAAAGCAGCTATAAAAGACTTTTTAGAACGAGATGAAAATAGTAGGCTTACCTCAGGAAAAAAAGAAACTATTATGCGAAAAACACAAAAGAAACAAATTCGTTTATTGAACGATACAATGCTTAATCTCTACAAACAGTTTATAAAAAAGACAAAAATTAAGATAAGCTACTGTTTCTTTTGTAGACATCGTCCCTTTTGGATACTTTTTCCTACAGTTAAAAACCGTGATACATGCCTCTGTGCAACACATGCCAATATTGACTTTTTAGTAAAAGCGGCTTATAGAAATCAAATGATTAAAGAAAACACGGCTATGCTACTTGCTAAATCAATATGTTGTGGGGGTAATTTGTTAGGAGACTGCCTGGAACGAGTTTGTAAGGATTGCTTGAATTATAACTTGAATTTCAATAATTTCAATGGAAACGATAAAATTACTTATGAGAGGTGGGTGACTAAAAAAGTAAACGTGATAGTAAAAGGTCAGGATAAGCTTTGTCAAAAAACTGTAAAAGAGACTGTTATTACAGATAAAATATCTTTAGCTAAACATTTGCAATCTAATCTATTGAATTTTATGAGACACATTCGAAATATATACCAGCAACAAAAAACAATAAGACAAATAAAAAGTGATGTAAAGAACACCCGAATGTTCTTAAGGCAGGCGACTCAGCTGCTTAGAATGTCCTTCGAACATCAGTTGTCATCATTTTGGATTAGGAAGAATATCTATTACCGATACATTTATTTCAAGTGATGCAGAGAATGAACCACCCATACCATCATGCTCTAAATTAAGTGTTGATGATATTTACTCTGATAGTTCTGACGAAATTAGGCCTCTCAGATAAAATAGGGTAAATATTCAGCAACAAAGAGGGGTTGTTAGGAAAGATCATACATTTTGGTCATCTGATACTGACTCCAGCGATTCAGTATCATTTCCATGAACAAGAATGTAACTTCCTTTTCTGTTAAAAAAATATATTTTTTTTGTTTTTTTTTTTGTCTTGGTATTATTATTACCGGTAGAACTTTCAAGTAACATATGTTTAAAGTATCTCTCTATCTTAGTAAATAATTAATGATCACTCTACATCTGATACTGACTCTAGCGATTGATTGTCATTTCCGTGAACAAGAAAGACTGTTCGTTTTTTTTTTAAATATAATAATGTATTTTTTTTGTTTTATTTTGTCTTTGTATAATTTTACCAGTAGAACTTTCAATTTCATAATGTTCAACGTATATCCCGATTTTAGTTATTGAATAATGATCACTTTGATCATTTCAGTGAACTCATGCACCAATTCTGTGAGCACTAAAAACTTTTAATTTGGCAATTTATGTATTAATCTTGATTCAAAATTTGTTTTATGACTTGATTATTATATTTCACAATAAATTAATCCTTTTATAATTTCAAAATTGCCATTCTGTATATTGACCCATTTGTTAAACTTAGGTAACCTATTGACAAATGCTGAAGTGTTAAAATATTTTGCTTGTTTCAGGTGTTAGCGGCATTGAACTTTTACGCTACCGGCAATTACCAAGGAAGTGTAGGAGATAACGACGTTCTTCACCTTAGCCAGCAATCAACATCAGAATGTTTGCAAGAGGTCACCGAGGCTCTTAACAGGCCTGAAATACTCAGAAAGTATACTTTCTGAGTATTTCAGGCCTACATTCTCAAACAGAACGAGACTCGGTAGCAAGGAGGTATGTTATTGCAAATTTTACACTTGTACTTAATAATAATAAATGCATGCTAACCCATATAATTTATTTTCCACTTAGGTTTACTTTATTCATATGTATTGTTTAAAAATAATAAACTAACATATTGGTTTAGGTTCAATAGCAAATTTGGATTCCCTGGGGTCATCGGGTGCATCGATGGGACCCATGTGGCTATTATCAAGCCAAGGGTTGATGAGGAGGTCTACTACAACAGAAAGGGCTATCACTCACTTAGTTGTCTTGTGGTAAGTTTTTACAAAAACAAAAAAAATCTGTGAGATATCCCTTAGATTTATAAATATACATACCATTATTACCTATTTGTTTATTTTTAGATTTGTGATGCGGATCTCAGGATTTTTTATGTTGATGCATCTTTTGGTGGTGCAAGCCATAATTCCCATGTATAGAACATGTCTCCTGTCAACACAGCCATAATGAGACTGCATGATGAAGGGCAGGTTTACTGGTTGTTGGGTAAGTTGGATATTATGATACCTTAGATTATGTCTCAAATAGCAGTCACAAGGAAATGATTGACAGTCATATTACTTAATGTTTTCTTATGTTTTCGCGATTGTTATTCATTAAAATAAACTATTTTAATACGGTTTTATCGCATTTATTACTTATTAATTTACACCTGACGTTTCAAACACTTTACAGCGTTCATGGTCGCAGGCAGACTAAGTTAACATTTGTCTTTGATGTCATAAGATTACAAAACTACCGCCTGAAATTTACTACCCACTAAAACCCCTCAGGCGTTTCCGCACCGGCTGTTGAGAGTGCCATGGGGTCGCGTTAGCATTCTACCACGACGCTCTCCAGCCATGGCCTTTCGGCCCCGTCCTTTGGCCATTCGGCCCCCTCCCCAAAATCGGACAGTGGCCCATAAATGGACCACGCCCGTCCCCCAGACCCACATCCATTCGCCGTCTCATCATAGACGGCGGTGGAGTGGGCTGTTGGCAGAAATTGGCCGACAGTCAACAAGACCCCGACTACCAGGGAGTTATTAACTGTCCTACGGGTGCACCGTCCTCAATCCCTTGTCAGCCCGCCCTCTCACCGGATCCGTGAGATCAAATGAGAATAGCTTGCCCCATGTAGCTCAACTCCATACGCTTTCAATGCATCCCCGCAGTCAGCAAGTACTAGTACGACGCCACTGACGACTGGAATGACCAGACAAGTCAGCCAATGCCGACAAATTCCGACAATTGGAATGACCACCCGCTACATTTTTTACCATAAATACAATTCAATACTTTTACACTTCTTTTTTTTTGTACAATTAAGTAGGCAAAAAGGCATACGACCCACCTGAATGTAAGTGGTCACCGTAGCCCATAAACGCAATCTTTTAGTTTTAAATAAAAAATAAATAAACATAAACATTTTTAGTTAGTTGCTCTAGGTGTTAAACTTTCTCTAAATGTGGTATTTCTTCTAGTGATGATGTTTTCAATCTGTCTTAACAATTCATTTAATTGAAATGACATCATACGAAAGTACATATAAAATTTTTCTTCGTTATCAACTAGGTGACGAAATAACGTCCAGTATTCTTCCTCGACTTTTTGTTTTTTTAAAGCGGCGTGAACCCAGTAACGCCTTGATCGTCTGTTATTTTCTCTTTCTTCTTTGCCTAAAGCAATGGCTATCATTGTCAATTTTCTAATAGCGTCATCGTATCGTATTAATACTCTCAAAAGCTCTTGCTGACGCGTTGGCCTCACACGGAAGCAGGTAAATTACTACAAAGGCGACAACAGGGACCGCTCGGATATGGCACTCGAATGATACGCAGATGATATGCGGACGCTCCCGTCACTAAAATCGTTACGCACGGGTATGACACGCGGATGATAATGAGATGATAATATTATAAGTTAGATAGGGATCATCCTTGTGAAATATTTTTTAAAACATCCTACACTGAGAAAGATTTCAAGAAAGCACAAGTAATAAAAAGAAAAAACGTAGTAATATACAAGTAAAAAATGCATACAATTCGCGACCCGGATTGAGTAAGAAGAAAGTTGATTTACTAGGTTTAGTAGATAAAAAAGCTATACCAAGCTTTTATGCTCCTTTTTACCACTCATTATAATTATAATTGTTTATTCATTTTTATAATAGTTTTGTTTGAGTACTTTAAATAAAAAATAGAGACTGAATCATGATAATGTTATTTTAAATATGAGACTGATTATTTTTACATATAATTACTTAATGTTGATTTTTCATGTTTATTATGTTAAAAATTTATGGAGATTTTATGTAAAACTTACTTTCTTAGTGTTGTCATAACAGCAAAAGAATAAATAAATAATTTTATAAAGACAGTGTCATAGTTTGTATGAATTTTTTACTATCCAAATATTAAACAAATATTTACTATCAACAATGACACAAGATGGATCATCATCATCATCATTTCGTGTAGGTTACATTGTCAATCGACCATGTACACCCTGGTGTCAGAGTTGTGCGGAACCGCCTCTCGGCCTCTGACGTGGTGATGGATAATTAAAAAAATATGTATCTTTATTTACTAGAAGAACGACACAAGTTGTGGGTACATACAACATTTAAAGTAACATTTAAAACACAATTTTTATAAAATTACGAGCAATTTACATATAAGTAAACCAGTTTCAATATAACAAATATATGCCAGATAAAAAAATGTAGTAATACGGTTTTTCAATGTTCATATATTTTTTTAATTAAGATCACAAAATTATAAACCTTGATTTTCAAAAGTTATTCATTTTTTGTTGTGACGTCCTTCTTGCGAATGAGCGATATGCTGACGCTCCGTTCATTAAAGGCGGTACATACGACTTTGATACGTTCATAGCACGGTCATGGTATGATACGTTGTAGTGGGTAGAGTCCTTTAAAATCTAGTAAGTAACTTAAACCATTTCAAAACCTAGCAACTCTTTAACACTGAAAACCTAGTGTTTTGCGTCGTTTAGTGGTCGTTGCGCCTTGCTGGGTTTTGAATATCACGGTCGCGTGACTCCACAATGCCGACTGCTTTACAACTTGTAAAGTGATGGTTTATTTATTTCCACTTTGCCCTTAACAGCTTTTCTCTCAGGCAATTCAAATATATTTTTAATTTCTAAAATTTAAGGCCAATAACACTCTTAGATGATCTAATTTTCACTAATAAGATCCCAAAACACATCAGCACCCAGAAGTAAGTCCACACTACTCGGAGAGTAAAATTGAGGATCCCCTAATTGTACATGATCTGGTATTTCCAAATCTAGGACACGTATGGAAACATGGGGCACCTGATTTATAATTTGTGGTATGATAAAACATTTTACCTCAACATTAAAGTCACTGTATAGTGAGTGAATGTGTACATCACAATGTTTATTTAATTTGAATTACCTAGTCCTGAAACATATTGAATACTGTTTTTATTTTTTGTACAACCAATCAGCCCTTGAGCCCTTTTGCTGACAAAGGATGACTGGCTACCATTATTTAAATACATCTTAATGTGTATACATTGTCATTCTTTATTACCTTTACCAAAGCCGTAGAAAAAAGAGCTTGATTGGCTGTAACAGCAGACATAGAAATAGTATTTGGTGGACTGGTTTCAGTATTTGTTTTTGAAATATTGTTACCACTTGTTGATGCAATTTGTGTAGGCACCTTCACTTCACTAATAGTAGATTGTTCGCTTTGTTGTTGTTGTTATTGTGACCTTTGGGATGGATGCACTTGTGTGTATGATTTGTGTAATAAAGTGTTTTTTGTTGTTAATATGATAGAAAATAAGCAGGGATATATTACTAAAATGGAACATTTATTATAAATCTTCATCAGATGTGTCTATTTCACCGCCACCATCATCATGAATTTCCAAGGAACGATATGTTTAATTGGTGCCAATTTTTTTAATAACGTGTATTTTAATTTCGTGGTCATAGCCAGCATACAGTAAAGTAAATACCCCTTAAATAAATTAGAAATATTATGAACGGCAACGTCCAAACTTTATACTGGCGTGATTATGTATGAAGTAAAAACAAAAACAAATAATTCTATTCCACTAAACCACCAGAAAAACCACCAGCCACTAAAAGTAATATTTCCCCCACTAAGACAGTTGCACGTTGACGCAAAAATGCGAAGAATTCATCAAGAGTAGGTGAGTCTATGTCACACCGGGGGGCCAACCACAAGCTTTTGTAAAACAATCTTATTTCAAGGAAGTTTGGTTTCAAGCTTATAATAACATTACTCGTTTTCGTACCATGACCTCTACCGCGCAATATTATTTTATTCCTGCTTAGTGTTCCGAAAGAACGAATGATTTGATAACATTGTCTATTCCCTGCTAAAGAATAAAAAGAAACAGCGCTATATCAAATATATAGCGCCATCTCTTTCAAAGGACGTTCCGTAACGTGATTTTTATAGGTAATCATTTATATATTAATAGATGTAAAAAAGTTAATGTAATTTAAAATGTTTGTTTTTGGAAAATTACGTATATTAATGTAACTTATTATGTAATACACACGAATATCTCAAAAATATGCTTAAAGTATTTCACACATAATTATTTATATTTAAGGTTTCCGTGTGAAACTCTATTACAGAAAAATGGATAAACTCAACGGGAAGGGGAACTAATTGGTGGCCAACTAAAACTAGCACAATATGTTCGGTACATTTTGAAGCTAAATGTTTTCAACCATGTAAAAAGGCGCGAAGGCTTTTTGAATGGGCTGTGCCTACAGTAAAACTACGAATTTGTTTTGCGACGGTTTGTTTTTTATTTATATCTTTATTTTTTGATTTATACAAATTTATAATTTACATGCTTATATTAACTTTTCAAGTTAAGTGATAGTAATTTGTTATCGTTCTCAATATTTTATTTTAATCTTCTCACTTCTCTTCTTCTTTCACTTCTCACAAAAAAATGATCCGATATTTATTTATTTTTTAGGATAATACAACTGAGTTCAAACATGAGCCTACTGAAACTACAAATAGCAAAGTCAGTAGAGTCAATTAATAATAACACGTAGTTTTACTCGTTATTTTTGTTAGAACGGAAAAATGTTATAGGCAATCTTCATATTTCAACCTTATACTTTCAGATACTTCATGAGGTAACTGAAAAAGAAAACTTGCCTGTTAATTCGCAAAGGGAATGCTCTCCAATTTTAGTAAGTATTCCGGTATTTAGTTCTTTTTTGATTATTTTATCATTGACTTGCAGCCCGCCCCGGCTTCGCCAGTGGTACATGTATTATACATATAAACCTTCTTCTTGAATTGTTCTATCTATTACTAGATTGTTATATCTACTACTATAAAAAATCGCATCAAATCCGTTGCGTAGTTTTAAAGTTTGAATCATACATACATACATACATACATTTATACATACATACAGACAGCGATATTATTTTATACTATGTAATGATGTTAATTTTAATTTATATATCCTAATTTTGTTACCTCGCAGGAAAAAAATAGCTAACTACAGAAGAATATTTAAAAAAAATATTGAGTGAAGTATGTAGGTTCTACATACTTCACTCAATATTTTTTTAAAAGGTGTTCTTTTGTGATGGCCGACTGTGCATTCTTCACGTATATACAATTTTTTCTGTTACAGAGTTTAAATGATCACTTACAACCATCAATTGGAGATACGCCTAGAAAAAAGAAGTTGCGAATTGAACTTGAACTATGCGAAAATTTATTGATTAAACAAAAAAAGACAATAAAAAGGCTACAGAAGAAAGAAAGTCGGTATAAGTTAATTGCAAAACTTTCGGATATGTTAAATGAACTTCAACAAAAAAAAATTGTCAATTCCGACCAAGCTAATCATTTGGAACTACTTGGAGATGGAGAGACTCAGAGATTGGACAAGAAAATGAACAGCGGCTGTTCTGGTGGCCAGTATAGCCCAGCATTGCGAACTTTCGCTTGCACTTTTCATTATTACTCCCCGAAGGCCTACCAATATGTGAGAACTAAGTTTCAAACTTGTCTGCCACACGTTAGAACGATTCGAAACGAACCAGGTTTTACGAAAGAATCTTTGGTAGCTATAAAACTTAAGGCTGCTAATACTAATTACAGACTTCTGTGCAACTTGGTTATGGATGAAATGGCCATACGCCAAAGAGTAGAATGGGATGGTCAAGAAATGCACGGGTATGTTGATATATGTAAATCTGGAACAGATTCGGACTCCCTTCCTGTAGCTAAGCTATTAATGCCGCATGTAAAGTACCTGTTGAATATTTTCTTGTGGACGGCGCGTCAAGTGAACAGCGGGCCCTTGCGGTGAACCTTGTCAAGCAGTGTCTAGAATTACTGCACGAAACTGAAGTTGATGTAACGTCCTTAACATTTAATGGTTGCCCCGCTAATATAACTATGGCAAAAAAGCTTGGTTGCACTTTAGATGTTGATCATTTAGAAACACATTTTGAGCATCCAGTAACTAAAAAACCTATTTACATCTTCCCAGACCCATGCCATATGCTCAAGTTGTTGCGAAATGCACTAGGAGCTTTTAATGTATTTATTGATAATTCAAACAGGGAAGTTAACTGGAATCACTTAAAAAATTTAAATACTCTTCAAAAAAAATAAAAATTACATTTGGGCAATAAACTCCGAAAAAATCATGTCTTTTTTAAAATCAAAAAATGAAAATTCGTTTAGCTTCGCAGTTATTTAGCAACAGTGTTGCTGATGCTTTAGAGATTTGTGCACAGTTTAATATGCCTGGTTTTGAAAATGTAGAGGGTACAATCAAATGTTTAAAAATTGTTAATAACCTTTTCGACACGCTTAATTCTCGAAATATGGCACAATTGCATTTCAAAAAGCCACTTAACCCTCAAAATAAGGAAATGATTTTCGATTTTTTAGAAAATGCTGCATCCTACTTAATTTCGTTAAAACTACTTAATGGAACAAAAGTCGTCGAATCTAGCAGAAAAATGGGATTCATTGGGTTTCTTGTTTGTATTAAAAGTTTAAAAGCTTTATATGGTCAATTAATTGAAACGGAAAACAAATTGAAGTATCTCCCAGCCTATAAAATAAGTCAAGACCTTATAGAATTATTATTTGGTCATATACGGGCTCATGGCGGCTGTAACACAAATCCTACGGCGCGCAAATTTAGAGCCATATATAAAAAACTTCTCGTTAAAGCGGAACTCCGAGACGTAGATAGTGGGAATTGTCAGTCTCTTGAAAAAATATCAATCCTGACTTGTTCTTCTTCTATTCAAAATATAAATATTACCTCGGAAGTTAGAAACCTTAACGAAACTGAAGAAGATGAATACAGTTTACTGTACGAGATAGCATTATTCGATGAAAAAGTAGGGATGTTAGTCTAAGATCTATCAAATTTCAGCATCCAAGCAATATCATATATTGCTGGGTTTGTTGTTCGAGCTTTGACAAAGACTCTTAAATGTGAAACGTGCATAGGCGCATTGACTGCTAAGGATATAGAAGATGAACAATATAAGTTTATTAAAGTTAAGGACAAAGGTGGTCTCGTTTATCCATCCAGTGATGTCATAACTATATGTAAATGGATGGAAGTTACCATTAAAGCTACAGTGCTAACTGAAAATCAAGTCACTGTCTCGACAAAAGATATAAAAAACATCTTAACATCAAAAGCTTTATCCTATTTTATTGGTATATGAACTTTTTTAAAGATATAAATATGCATCAATTTGATCAGTCACCGCTGAATAATCACTTGACACTGCTTATCAAAGCCGTAATGGAAAAATATATAAACGTGAGACTCTACTATTTAACTAAAACGGCCTCTACAAAACTGTCTAAACGTCAAGTGCATAGTAAGTACTTACATTTTAGTTGAGAGTAAAATTTTTATCTTAGTGACCTTTGTTTCTTTCGTATTAGGAAGCTAATTACTTCTTAAATGTGCACAAGCACATTTGCAAAGCAATACTTTAAGTTAAAAAAAGAATGATCAAAGTTTTAAAAACTGACATTTGTTTGATCTTCGCATTTACGTAACTAATTTCTGCACTTGTGACGCTACTGTGCTTGTCATAAGTCTCTTAAGATGTCATTCTTACATCACTAGACACACTGTTTGCGTTTCTTCGAATAAAACTGATTATAAAATGTTATTACATATTATTGTTTTATTTTCCTACTAGCTGTTTTCCCCTACTTTGCCCAAGTAAACTATAACTTATGTCAACCGTGGATATTGTAGATTACTATAGGTAACAGATTTTTTAATTAATCCAGTAGTTAATAAATCTTTCCTCTTAATAATATTATTGCTTACCCACGACTTTGTCCACGTAAATTATAGTCCATATTACCTATTGACAAAGCTTTTCTTAGCTAAAACAATTTTTTTAAATCAGCGCTGTAGCTTTTGGGTTTATCTATTACAACCAAGCTTGTTATATTAAATTATAAACATGAAAACCTCTTTATGATTGAAGTATAGATATACACGCAAAATATTATTTGTTAAAATTTATAATGCCCAGACTTGGATGAGCCGTCAAACAATAGGTAGGTATGTCATAGTGCGAATGCCGCGAAAGATAACAAAGCCCATACTGTTCATTATGGTTGGGTTTTATCAACATGTTTGAGTCATTTTTGATCAGGAAATTAACGTTAACATCACAGAAAAACGTTTTCATTGATATTAATGGTAATCTCTTAACAAGATAGTCGACTATTCCTAAACAAGAGCAAGCGCAAGAACTATCGATAGCAGTTTATCGACTGCCCATAGCCACTTCACTCAGTTCACACAGATGTGAAGTGGTTGAATGTTGATGAAAAATCAATGTAAGGATGACACTCTCATTGGCCCCTTTTATTTGTGTGCGTCACCGTTTGCGTGAAACTTGTGTTTTTACGGCCGGTTCCCACTTGTCGGGTGTCGGCTCCGTATATTTATCGGAGGTTCCAGTGGCAGAGCATTATATATGAAGCTATTCACACTTATCGGAAACCGATTTTGTGTGTCGATTCTCGCTCGCCTATGATTAAGAAGGCGCTGTTCACATTTGTCGGATGTCGGGGCCGATAACCCTCTCCCCGCTACCCCTCGTTCCGTCCGTGCATACGTCGCGCTGCGATCGCGCACACACACATCGCGGCGCGCAAACAGAGCTGTTGTGTTTTTATTGTGCGCACGTTTGGTGATTCGTAGTAATGGAAACAAATATTAACCCCGAATAATTCATCAGACTAGTTCAGGAAAGAGGTGTCCTTTGGGACAAAACTCTTAATGATTATAAAGATAAGCAACTGAACATATCTGCTTGGCGGGAAGTTTGCTGCATACTCATTCCTGATTTTGTCAATTTGGACGAAAAAGAAAGACAATCATATGGTAAGTGTCTACAGTATTTTATTTAAAAATAAAGGTAAAATCCAAAACATACAAATATTAATCATGTAAAACTCGTCTCTGAAAACCAAAGAGATTGGCCCCGGAGGAATTGAAGACAAGGACACAGGAACACCGGAGAAGTGGAAGAAAAGTAGGAAGAACTACCGAGAGCAGCACTTCCATCGCGCACCAACATTACAGCGCAGCTGCGGCAGTGCGTCGTCGACAAATATTGTTTGTACTCGTATATATAAAGTGTATTGATATTAATAATAGTGTATAGATATAAAAAAAAATATTAATAATAATTATGTCCTCAAAAGATACAGTCAGTCCAGTGATCTCACCCCTCAGGGAGGCCGAAAAGGAGGCAGTCGCCACCGGATCGGAAACCCCAGTGGTAGCGGAGGAGCCTCGCGACCTCACACCGGCGTCGCTGGAGGACTGCAGCAGTCAGAAGGAGGCTCCGCGCCCGAAAAAGGACACACAGGTAAGCAACCAAACACTTCCTGGCCTGGTAAGTAACCAAACATAAACCGACCACCACAACCACAAAACCGGACCAAGCGAGATCACAACACTCGCAAAAGCAAAAATGCTCGGTCCGAACACAACACAAGGCCGCTATTAGCACTGGCAGAGGCCTATTAGAACTCTGCCGGACGATTGCGGCCCACCAACACAAGACAAAAAAAATAAAAACTGGCAGCCTACGGAGGGCCGCTACAATTCAAAACGCTCAATCGACCGCGAGACGAACGCAATTGGATGAGGCACAGGAAAAAGCCAAACCGAGGCGCAGACCAATGAGGAGGAGCATCCTAAACAAAAAAAAAATAATACCAAAATGGCAGAAACACTATCTGAACACCACCGTCAGCGCCCTTGTAACAGACATCCATTACCTAAAAATGGAATTGAAGGATGACGTTACATTCAGGGTCCGCTCGCCGCAATCTCCGCCACCACCAACAACGGAGGCAAGCGAAACCTCAGAAAAGCTGAGGGAAGAGGTAAACCATCTTAGGCAGGAAATAATCTACCTAAGCCAGGGCCTCCTGAGCAGGCAGCCGCAGATTGCGGAAGAAATAAAGGAGGCAACGGCCCCCTAGTATCGAGAACATCCAGGATACTAGAGGGCCTAGAAGAGGTAAAAGACGCCACAGTGCTGGGATCGCATCCAGGAACTGAAAGGCCCTTAAGTTGGGATATAGTAGTAGAATCCGGTACAACTTGGAGTGCATAACGGACACGAAATTAACAAAAGACAACATGAAGGAGCTGTTGCACGCAAAAAAGACCAGACCCCATCTACTAAACTTCCTGGTGGAGGTGGCAAAAAAAGCGTCCAAAAGAAACAGCACTCTCCAAACGTCTACGCCAACACCAACACACACAGAACCACCCACACCAACCATGACACAAACACAGACCACATAACAAACACCACAATCAGGGCCACCAACATTCTCGTTCCTCAGCTGTGGTGAAGCGGGGAAGCCAGGAATCCGCCTCCGAGGAGTTGCCCTGTTCATGGACAATAACTCGGAGAGGCTGGGCATAGCCTTCTGCAACGCTGGAGCAAAAACAAACGTCAGAATCTCGCCGGGTCTCGGCCTCCTGCTGAACGGCAGCACCATTAAAACCACCTTGCGTCGTAAAGTTTATGACACAATGCCTGCCGTCACCGTAGAGGGTCAGGGGTGCCGAATAGTGAGAGCGAGAAACAAAATCGTTGCACTGTTCAGCGCCGGTGATGAAATGACGGAATTTCAACAGGCTTGCAGGGTGCTGTCGGCGATGGGCGGACGGGACCAGGGGGAATCCTCCACTCCTAGGAAGATCAGTGTAGACGCAATAGCGTATTTGAAGGGCAACACCAGTGACTACATATATCTTTTTCATGTGGTCCAAATGAGTGCCTCCAGAAGGCCTTAACAAATTTGTTGACAGTGGGAAAGCCTCATCGCCCACGAGAACATAAGGCATATCTTTTTGAAGTGTTGCATGTAGAGGCCTTGGTTTTGGTATATTTAAACTACCATCATTCAATTTCTTCCACATGGCGGACTCCTTGAATATCGAAGAATCGCATTCTTTACCGTACGAGCCAACACTCATAAAAATAAAACGATATTCTGCATCAACAACGGCTAGTAAAACAAATGAGAAATAATCTTTGTAATTAAAATACATCTAGCCACTATTATTTGGTTTCACCACTCTTATGTGCTTACCATCAACTGCTCCAAGATAGTGCGGAAAATTGGCTTTAATATCAAAACTTTTTGCAATTTCCAACCATTTGCTCTCATTATCAGGAATTTTCATGAACTCGTCTCTTAATCCCAGATAGTAGAACTAATTTCTTTGCAGATTTTACTAATAGTTGACACACCAACTCTGTAACTATAGTGCAATTATCTGTTTTAGGAGCAATTCGAAAGATGGCCCACTGTATTCCAAAAAAAGTTAAACCTATCATATATAACAGCCTCGTCAAGGCGCATCTCGAATACTTAATCGAGATATGGGATTCGGCTGCACCAACTAATTTGAACACACTGCAGAGAAGCCAAAACAAAATAATTAAAGCGTTATATCATTACCCATTTCGTACGCCGACAAAAGAAGTATATAAAAAAACAAATTTCTTTAACCTTACACAACTTTACCAATACAACACATGTATGTTGATTAGAAAAATTACTACCAAAACTCCAAAATCTAATATTCAGCTTAATGCAAGAAATAACACACATAATCTTCGAACTAAAAATAAACTTAACCTAATTACACCGCGAACTAACTTCGGGAAAAAGACTATAATATTTGAGGGAGTACAGCTATATAATAAGTTGCCTAATGATCTCAGAACATGTAGCATTAGTCTTTAAAAAAAACTTAAGTTGTATATCGCGACCAGTACATAATGTAACTTTTAACTTTAATTATCTTAGTTTATAGTTATCTCATTCTAAATGAAATGTAAATTTCTTATGAGAATAAATTTCTTAAACCTTAATTCTTTGAAGGAACATCCCGATGCGCAATATCCGTAAAATAATAAAGTGGGTAAGATATACATAGACATTTCTATATGTACTCGTACCTATTTCAATTGCAGGTAAACTAGTATCTACAAAGTGGTCGAATCTACGTGATGCCTGGATGCGAGCAAATAAAAATGAAGTCAAAGAATCCGGAGCAGGGGCTAAGTAAGATATATAAGGAACAGATGAGTTTTTTGAAAAAAGTTGCTGAGCCTAATCGCACACATGATTCTGTCAAGAAGCGTCCATCAGATACATGTCCAGAGGCACCAGCAGCGGCCAATGCAATAGACATAAATTCAGAGCTGCCATTACCAAGAACTTCCAAAAAGCCCAAGACCCTCGATAACAAAATGGGCCAGTTTTTAGATAGCAAGCAGGCTACAGCCAGACAGAAGTCAAGAACATCCAATGCTTTCTTTTTTTAAAGGTGTTCTGCCGAACATTACGTCTTTTGACGATAATGAAACTTTAGAATTCCAATCAGGCGTGCTGTCACTGATCTAAAACATTAAAAAGCGGCGTGAAAGTCGTTTATACTCATCAAATTATGGTTGGCATTCACAGTCAAGAGATCACTTGCAACAACCTGTATATTCGTCACAAAACTAGAATGTGCACCCTCCATTAAACCAGAATATCCTCCCTTCAGGTGGATATGGATATTCGACACGCCAACCCGTCGAACCAGCATCACCTTCATGGTCACAAGTGTCACAACATTCAAGTGTAACACAAGATTCGGATTTAGATTTTAGTAATATGTAAAACCCACTAATTTGTTTTCGAAATTATAAAAAAAAGTTATTTCTTTAATAAATGTGTGAACTACGTAAAAGTGACTGTTTTATCTCTTTCTAACTCGGTCGTCCTAGTTTTGTATACAAAATAGAATCCACGCCCTATCTACACTAATATTATAAAGAGGAAAGATTTGTATTTTTGTGTGTATGTTTGTAATGAATAAACTCAAAAACTACAGTGCCGATTTCAAAGATTCTTTCACCATTGGAAAGCTACATTCACCCTGTGTAACATAGGTCATATACCGCAAGCGGAGCTGCGAGAAACAGCTAGTTTATAATATACATATTTTTCTTTTTGAATTCTTTGTAGTTTTTCTTAATTTGCACAACAAAAGACTTTTTGTCATAACTAAAGACTTTTAAAGACTTTTGTCTAAACTTAAAAGATAATCGTTACTGTTACTAGGTAGTAACTGTAACGATTATCTTTTATGCTCATATTAGGTCCTAGTTTTTATTAAGTTTTAATTTATTTACAAAATTAATTAGATTATAAATTGTATATACATTTTAGTAATTGAAATTAAACTCATAGGTATGCTTAATATAACAATATCATTATTACTCAAATAATTTTGTAATCCAAGACAATATTTCATGTTTTCCGAGCTGGGAGAGTAAGTCATTATGTGCGCTGAGGTTGCATATTTGTATTTCCAATTTCCATTCCTGCTAGATGAAAGTACTGATGACAGTCTAGAAAGGTGATGATCTCCAATGATGTGTATTTTATGACTTTTTTCCTGAGACATGTTGTTCGAAATCATACAATCAACTTTGTCATGACTAGTGCCCTCTATTGTCAATTGCGTGGCCTCATTTTGTACCAATATTGAGCTAGCATTAACCATACTATTTACTAAAAGTTTTGTCTTGATGATTTCGATGACGCCTTGATAGATGGCGTAGCTAATCCTATATTGTCATCTTGAACTAACTGACCGGAGTCTGTACTGAAATCAAGCCTTGTTTTATTTAATAGATGGCGTAGCTAATCCTATATTGTCATCTTGAACTAACTGACCGGAGTTTGTACTGAAATCAAGCCTTGTTTTACTTATACTTTTCTTATGTTTATTACTTGTTGAACTTCTTGCTGCAGTGTTTTTCGATAATGGTGTGCATATTGATGTAAGTTTTTCTATTTTCAGTTTGCATATGTCGGTTTGTTTTTTTAAGATTGAGTTCTTTGATGATTAATTTTCGATCTCATTCTCAGCAATTTGTAACTTCCTTTCTAATTCAATTATTTAACTTCTAAAATATGCATTTTTTCGCTATCTTCTGGGACTACTTCTGGACAACTCCTATTTAATTTAAGACTCTCAGGGGTTGATAGAGATACAGATTCCGAAGTATTTTCATCAGAATCAGACAATATTTTTGTAATGTTTGTTTCGGTTTGTAACCCCGTCAATGCATGACTCTGGTGTATTTATATTTAGTGAACAACATGGGACATCATATCGTATAGAAGGTGTTTGTTTGTTTATCATATTTTGGTGATGGTACTGCCGATGTTAGTTGTTTGTTTACGTTCTTGCGACGTGTACCCCAGTATGCCCAACATTTCCATTTGTTTTTATTATCATTACTCATAATGTGGAAAGTCGTCATGATTCAAACCACTGACGGGGCGAGTGTGTTTATCATAATAGGGACTTATTTCAAAGGTCGTCACCAGCTGTATCTCGCTCATGGCATTCAAATGGCTGTTATTGATACTCTCTACAAACCTTCGTCACTCGGATCTCAAATACCTATTGTTCACCATACAACTGATAGAAATTTTGACGATGATTAGGATTTGGCAACAAATGAAAGTCGTTTTGTAATCGAAATTCCCACTGCTCGTGCTAAATTAAAGATATATCAAAAATTCGAAGCCTGGTAAAGTCAATAAGAAAAGCTCCTCTTAAAGCAGACACACTCCGAGACATGGCAAAGATATACATTTACAACTAGATTGTCGTACGCGTTTGGCCCCTATTATCTGTAACAACTGCATGTTCATGTATACCCCTATGTTTTCACAAATAAATTATTTGATTTGATTCGAGCATGTCTGATATGATTGACGGAAGTTATTGACGAACTCCGTAAAAATAACCGTAAACGCCGTATCATCCTGCACCACGACAATGCTAGTTCTCACACGGCCAGACAGACAAACGACTTTTTGAAGGCGAAAAATGTAGAACTCATGAGTCATCCTGCATACAGTCCCGACCTGGCACCTTGTGACTTTTTTCTGTTCCCAAAAATTAAGAACCAATTACGCGGTCAACGATTTTCATCACCAGAAGAGGCTGTCGAGGAGTATGAAAAACAAGTGCATAGACGCCAAGGGAGATTATTTTGAAAAACAATAAATTAATTTTGTACCTTTAATAGTATTTTTTCATATTCATTCCGGAAACTTATAGTGCGCCCCACGTATCGTTTATTTCGGTTATTTAACTAAAAAGGATTATTTGACTAACATTTCACTTCACTTCAAGCATTCTATATATTTACCTACTATACACCAGACAAGAAATAATTCAGTAAAAGTCGAATACGAACGCTGTCTTTGATAAAGTTTTTTTTTTTATTGTTTATTTATAATTAGGTTTTATGTAAAATTTTCTGCATTACTTTATACTTTATGTTATGTTTGTTGTTTCTACGTATCCTTAGATCAAATATTAGAAATCTGAACAAAATGATATCCAAGTGTCTGCCGCTCGTCAAAGTTCAATAGAGATGGGACTAACACTGTCGATAAATATGTCGACAGTTTTGTTTTAAATTATTTTCGTCAATCACGATTAGTGATAGCTTTTATCTTCGTTTCAGGTACCAACCAAGAGTTTTTCACCATGCCACCTAGTAAAAAAAAGCATAGTTTGGATATATTATAAAAAAAAAGACGAGAAATCAGCTAAGTGTAAATTGTGTCAAAAAAATGTTAAAACGGCTGGTAATACATCCAACTTGATGGCGTATATAAAGAATATTCACAAAGACGTCTATTTAAAAATCTTCAAAAATTGCGTTACTTAATACTTGAACGCTCCCTTACCTTTAAAACGTCAGAAGTCAATTGAAAGTAGTTTCAGTGAAATTTACGCATATTCATCAACTGGTGAGAAAACTAAATAAATTAACAACGCAATTTTGTTCATGATTTGTAGAGACAATCAACCATTTTCAATTGTTGAAAACGAAGGTTTCAAGAACTTGTTGAAAATTATAGCACCTAATTATAAAGTCCTTAGCAGAGCATCTGTAACTCGCTGGCTCGATGATAAGTATGTTGTTTTATCAACAATTATGAAAAGTAAATTATCCTCTGTGGAATATCTCACTTTGACAAGTGATATTTGGTCAGATCTCCAAATGGGAAGCTATCTAGGTGTTACGGCTCATTTTGGCATAGGGATTAAATTTCAATCAGTAACTTTGGGAGTGTACCACCTTGATGAGCGACATACTTCTGAATATATAGCCGAGATGCTTACAAAAACTTGCGATGAATGGGGATTCAATGCTAGCAAAGTCACAGCAGTAGTAACAGATAATGCTGAAAGCCTTCGAAATTGCTTTTGGGAAAAAAGAAGCATATCCCATGCTTTGCACATACCCTTAATTTAGTTGCTCAAAATATGCTAGGAATCCCTGAATTACAGACAATATTGTCCAAAGTAAAAAGCATTGTTACGTTTTTGAAGCAAAATTTGTGTGGCAAGCGATGAGTTGCGAAAATCAGTCAAAAGACGCAAAATTGATTCAGAATGTGCCTACGCGTTGAAATAGCACATTTTATATGGTTGAAAGATTCCTTGAGCTACGAACTGCAGTTAGCGAAATTTTGCTTCGACATAAAACATTGCCACCGATGTTGACTGGTATGGAGTTGACAATAGAGTCATCGCTCCTTAACATATTACGCCCACTGGAAGCAGCAACTAAAGAAATATCGGGCGATAAATATTGTTCCAGCAGCAAAGTCATTCCCTAAGTGCATTGCATGGTATCTAAACTGAAAAATCTTGTAATTGAAGAACCTTTGCTAAAGGAGGTACATAAACGTACAATAAAAGATATGGTCAAAACATTAACAAATCGGCAAGATGATTTATGCAGTGCTGGTACGGAATCTGACTCAGATAGTTTTGATAAACTTTCTCAGTCGGACTTTAGTCTGTGGAGCGACCACCACAAGCTGGTTCAACGCAACTGGAAAACAAATAGAACAGACGAAAGTGTTTCACCAATGGATGGAGTGGTTGTCGAGAAAGGTTTTAGTATATAATTTGTTTTGTTGTTGAAGGTGTCGAAAAAAATAAGCCGTCTGGGAGCTTTTAACGGAAACGCTGTCTAAACCCTTTAAGGTAATAATAAAAATCCAAAATAATGTATGGTGAAAGTTTATGTAGTTAAAATATATGAATCAGATATTTAAAAATAACAAAAAAATAATAACATTAACGAAAAAAGGGTAAATGTGTGTGTGAATTCAATTTTTTTTTTTATATATTATTGTTCCCGTGAAATACCCGTTTATGTACCTGAAAGAAAAAAAGTTTTGTTTCGTTACTGCGTTTTCCTTCTTTTTGTTTTTATTCAGAGTAAATAAGTATATTACTCACGATACCATACATCGAAAATATCAATATTTTGCAACGATATATCGCAAAATATCGATACCACGCTTTGATATATCATATCGGAAAACATATAGATATAGTTTACACATGAACATCCCTAAGGTGAGTCGTTTGCTTCGCGAGTGCCACAAGTTCCACGACGGAAAATCCAAAATTGTCCTTACCACAATAAAGTGTCTGAAGCGCTTAAGTAAATATTAATTTGACATTATTTATAAATATATATATTCATAACAATGCTGCATTTCCTAATGAGGCGTTTGAAAACTTAAAAATAAATCAAAATAAGAGATTTTTATGAATTTTTTTTTAAATGTCCTTACCAGATTTAGAGTGATACTACGGTAAAGACAAATGGGATACGGTAATGACAATTTTATTTTTATACCAAACTTGCATACAGCCCACCAATGGAAAGCGGTTACCGCCTGCAACACCAATAGTACCACCAGCCAGCGCGTACTAATATAAATATGGTTATAAATGGTATTTATATATTTGCAACAACTGCGCTAACACACATGCATCGTTAGTTATAGGGACTAGTTAAACTGTATATGTATAATTGATTGTTTCAGGAGAGTAATAAAATGCGAAAAACAAATACAGCTGCGATCATAGAAAATAAGAGAATTAATAAAAAAAATCGTTACGAGTACCTATATTAAATTAAATGACTGACTTTATGTATAGTGAAATGCATGAACTTCTTGCGAACATGGAGCACATTTAGATTTCTTTATTCTACCTAGTGAGTCAAACCCCGTGAATATCACCAATTCGGCTGCAGTACGAAATAAAACTAATAACATTGAATTTTGTGAATCAGCCACCACTAATATGCTAGCCGAATTAGACAATGTTACATCAAGTAATTTATCATTAGACAAATTTGCTAATGCAACATTAGTAGGTATTTATTGGGCATTTCAAAACACACCATCCTCTCTAGAGCTCATTTCATTCGCTCTAGAATGGTGTGTTTTGAAATCCCCAAAAAATACCTAATTTTATAAATTTTTAAATCATTGAACACGATATGAGAGTGTTTGTGGTTTTAATTCTGAATAAATAAAGTGTAGGAAATGAATATTATTTGAACATACATATCATCACGCCTTTTTCCCGTAGGGGTAGGCAGAGACTACGGATTTCCATTTGCTACGATCCTAACACACATCCCTCGCTTCCTCTACGCTCATCACTCTCTTCATACACGCTCGTCGGTTACGGGTACTCCTGACATCTCCCTTTTTTAATATATCTATATAACGTCAAATGCCTTCTTTATGCCGACGACCAGGTATTACTTGCGCAGTCGGAGGAAGAATTGCAAAAGATGATAACGAGTATGAATGAGGCTCTTGTGAGTAAAGGTATGAAAATAAATGTAAGTAAGACGAAAGTAATGGTGTTTGAAAGAGATGAAAGCAGAACAGTTTGCAATGTTAGTATAAATGGAATGAGTGTTGAACAAGTGAATGAGATATTATTTGAAACTTACCAATATCCATTGTTCTTGTCTATCCATAACACATGAATTACACTAGGTACTTTGAGAAGTTCTTACTCCATTCACGCTCATCACTTATCACTAGTAGGTATCCCGCACGTAGTATGTAAGATTGTATAAGTTAGCTAAATAGTTTACAGCCAGCAGCCAATTACAGGGAAGTCACGTCGATCTAGGCCGATTGCTCATGCAAATCACCAAGGCTGATTGGTTCCATGGATGCAACGAAGACCTTAACCGTGCGATTATGGGAAACTGATTTTTAGAAAGATCCAGGTAACCGGTGCTAAGGATATTATAGTTCCAAGCCGTTTGCTCGTGCCGTTGACCAATTAAGGCTGTTGGCACTTGGAGACAAATATTCCATCGCGATGGTATTAGAGGAAACAATCTATCAATCAAATTTTACCCAATGCTCGACGCTAAGGAATTTTTCGCTACAATCTAGGATAATTGATGTCTGTAGATTGGTGACAGCATCCAGATCTGTGGCTGTTCCACTGCAAAGGCTACGAAGGATGTTGAACTGTTTTAGGCAAAACTTTTACAAAACTTAACTACGTAGATACAGTAACATAGGGACGTCACCACACAAATGAATAAATAATTAAAATGACTTTCGTAGAGTGAAACTTCATTAAAACAAAATAAGTAAGTAATATGACGAAAAAAGCGTATAACCTTTAAACAGGAACATCTAAGAGTCAAATTCAATTGCAATTCTAAAACTGATATAAAACATTTTATTGTAAGTATCAATATTATGGTTACACGCTTAGATGTAACTTGAGCGTGAGAACGAAGTCATTTATGTATCTTTTCATTCTGTTTATCAAGCATACTCGTACGAACACTATGACACTTTATTTCACAATAAGGTTGTTCGCTCATTGCATTTCTTAAAGCAATTGATATTACTAAGTAATTACTATGTATCTACAATTCTTTGTAGCGCCTTCCCGGTTGTATCCTTGGCTGATTACCACAGAGTCCAGGATGCGTTTTTCTACTTTTCTATTTAATTCTTTATTTTTTACAACATATATTATATAAGTACACAATTAAACTAATGTCAATTTAATTAACAGATTGGTTAACAACATGCTTTTTCTGTTATCAACATTTTGATACAAGAAAATGATACAAGCATATTGTTAGCTAATCTGTACCTACATTAATTTTTATAAATAAGAAGGTAATAATTAAGTTTTATTGTATGAGGCTAGGTCTATACGTACTAAACAAATAAGTAACGTGGTAAAATGTAACATTGGTCTTTTCATCGGCTTCTTTATTCCTTTAGCGGCTAAGCGGTGTATTTACAGTATCATTTTACAATAAATTAATTGAATGTCATTTACATAGAATAAGCTTATTGCTTACGTTTGCAAGGCAGTGGTTGTGCACTTTTTTTGTTACTTTATATTGCGATATTGAAGTAAACAATAAGCAACAAAAAATATTTTGCTGTACAAAAATAAAGGTTTACACTACCTGCAAATTACTGATGATTCGACATAAAATACCTATTAATACATTGGTAATCGTGAAGTTCTTCATATACCTTCGAGTGTCAGTGAGAGTGTTGGAGAAACTCTGCCCAAGTACTACTGTGTACCTACACTATTCTGCGAAGGCTCTGCTCGTCGCCATCCCGCTTCCCGCCAATCATCAAGAAGAAACTTCTCTGTCACCACGAGGATCTTAGCACGTGAGATCATGTTCGTAAGTTTTTATTATTAATAAAGTGTTACTTGATAATACATTTACTAGTGTGATAAAATATGTAATAGGTAGGTACTTAAATATTATTCTATTTCATTTCGATTGTTATCTTATATTTTTACTTGCAGGTCGGACTCCGAGTATTACAACGCTAAACGCAAAACCAAGGGTGCAGTGAAAAAGCAAGTGGTAGATGAGCTCGTAGAGTCGGACGAAGAAGCAACGCCTACTGGCTTAAAGTATGTACTAACTTCCTACGAAGCAATATCTTTAAAAATTAATAGCTATCATAATTTATTTACACTTACTTACAAATTGACTGCTAATATAACTTAATAACGTTTTATTATAATGATGTTTGTGCAACTCTATTAAGTTTTATTCAATTGTTTTGTTATAAAAATATATCTTTCTATTTTTAGACCATCCTCAAGCCGCCAGCACCTTAAGCCGAGTCCCAAGGGAAACAAAAAAAATCACTTGGACGATAGCATTGACTCTGACGAGGAAGCTCCTCCTAAAAAGTATGTACATCAATCATTTTGTTCAAGATATAAACTTTATTTTTTATTCGATAAACAAGGTAAAAAATAACTTATTATTTGGTATACTAAGATAGTTAGGTTTCTGAGGTTTTTACCAATTAAGTAGGTATATTTGTACTAAAACCAACAACAAATAATAAATAAATAAACAAGATACAATACTTCTTATTACCTGTATCCTAGTGTAATGTTGTAACAAAAATACTTAAACAAGCTATTTCAGTGAGTCTACCTACTCAAGTAAGTAAGTACTATAATTTCATTCATCATTTTATTTTATTTTTTTAGAAGCAAACAAGTCTCCAAGAAAACGTTGAAGCGAAAGGCTTCAAATAAGAAAACATCAAAATCTACCGGGTGGCTTGAAAGTGGAGACGAAGACGACGGCATTTTGCCGCAGAAGCAGGCGTTGCAGTCGGTGTTGTCCAGGAGGGTCGCCGACGGGGTTTTGCGCCGCGCCGCAGTCTTCGCTGGAGACGTGTTTGTAGACTTAAAAATTTACAACGTTGCTGACATTTTAAATGTGGATCCCAAAGATCGATGGGAACACGCAGTTTTGTCAGTAAAATATCAAGCACGTTCCGATGCTGACAAACTGCTGCCATTAAAAGAATTTGTTCAACATATTAAACCTCAATTTAAGGAAGAGGGGAAATTTTATTCCCATAAGAAAAAGTAATTGGCACGTACTTTTTCTTATGGTTACAGATTTATTTGTTGGGTACACTTGCCCCCATGGTACCCTCAATACATAGCTCTTTTTCTTATTATTCTTTCACTTATTATTCTTTCTCTAATTATAACGTATATTACAATAAGTAATTTTTGTAGGTAATAGTATAATGATTAATTGTTTACTAATAGGTTAACTATTTTGATTTTATTTTAGGGGGTGTTTATAAATATACTATAGCTATACTTATTATAAGAGCATACTGTATGTTTTACTAATGAGCAAACTTACATGGTTCACTTTCACTACTTGTTAATTTACTTTTCTTAATATAAGCTTACTTACTACAATACAAGTCCTAATACTAAATATTATATCTAGTTTAATTTTCCAACCAGACTATATCTGTTCCAAAAATAATAAACTAAGTAAACCATTTCTTCCGACTATGTGTATCAGATGTAGTTTTTCGTTTATTTACCTATGTACGTAGAATTCCCTGACAGCCTAACACATATCAAATTCACATATGTTAAACCTTAGATTTTGCTATGATAGAGCAAATTTGACACTAAGTACATATAATAAAGTAATAATACATAATTTTAGTTACATATGTATTTGTTTTGTTTATTAAAGATTGAAGTAATACTTAGTCATTTCTCGTGTAAGATAGGTAGATAGGTATAGTAATTACTTATTGTCTTTTTTTTTTTAAACTGAACAAGATTCAGCTTTCTTATTTACATTTACACTAAAATAATATTGTTAGATATGGCTAACAAAACAGTCTATTGTACGGTTTGCAATATATCTATAAAGAGTAACTCCTTTTCAGCCCATCTAAAAAGTAATATTCACAAAAATAATAATTCTGTTGAAGTTTGTGATGGTATTGAAAAGATAAGTTCTGCGTTTAGAAATCGGATCGCTTCGTATAGGGTACGCCCAGCGGTTACTCGTTCTACGTGTGATGACACGAGCACTGGGGTTGTCACGCCGCCCGCTGAATTTTTAGTAGGTTTAAAGTCACGTGTGAAACAACTGATAGCCGCTAGGCAAGCCACGTATCATTCTATAAAGGTTAACTTCGAGTTATTTTCTGAATTTCATTTGCCTTCAAACTTAACTAGTGAAATAAAATCATTTGCCACTGAAAACGTTACAATACATGAAAATTATGATTTCAAAGACATTTTTTCCAAAGTGATTTACGCTATTATTAAGAAAATTGAGGAATTTCAAGAAAGAGATAGTGGTTGGACATTTTTACGTAATCTATATTTGGAAGTAAATATTAACAAATACAATCCCTTAAGAGGGGCGCGCTTTATTGAATTGCCTAAAAATATAAAATTGAAACGCGCATGTATAAATATACAAAATAATGATGCCTTCTGTTTTTTATGGTCTATAATGGCAGCGTTGTTTCCTGCAAAAAATAACCATCATCGACCATCGTCATACCCGTCTTATGAAAATATTCTTAATACGAATAATATGACCTTTCCTGTAGGTTTCTCTGACATTAAAATCTTTGAAAAAAATAATCATTTAATTAGTATTAACGTATATGGCTTGGAAAACCAGACAACTGTTGTGGGTCCCCTTTATAAAACTAACCATAAAAGAAAACATCATATTAATTTATTACTTTTAGAAAATGGGTGTGTTAAACATTATTGTCTAATAAAAAATCTAAGTAAATTAATAAGACCTCAACTAACAAAGCATCATGGGAAAGTATATTTTTGTGATGAATGTTTGGTTTTTTTTAATAACGAAAGTAAACTAAATGATCATATCTGTAATGGGGTTCGGACAGTATTACCGGAACAGGGAACTGTAATTCAATTCAAACATTTCGAAAGAATGCAAGACATGCCATTTGTTATTTATGCTGATTTCGAATCTTTATTGAAACCTGAATCGAGTAATGAGTTTAATTCAAAATGTACAAACATTTTACAAAAACATATACCAGCTGCATTTGCATATTATATTGTGTGTGCATATGATCACTCTCGCAATAAATATGTCTCATATCGCGGTCACGATTGTGTTGAAAAATTTCTAAATCTTCTTGGTAATGACCTAAAACAAATACATAAGATTTTAAAAAATCCAATTCCTATGCCATTATTGTCACCAGATGAACAAGAACGTTTTGATAAGTCAACTTATTGCTTTCTCTGTGAACAGTTATTACTAGATGACAAAGTCAGAGACCACTGTCATCTTACTGGACGATATCGCGGGGCAGTACACATGTACTGTAACCTACAGTACCGTTTACCAAAATTTATTCCAGTGTTTTTCCACAATCTTTCAGGATATGACAGCCATTTGTTCATTCGGCAGTTAGGAGAAATGCCTGGTAAAATAAAAGTAATTGCAAAAAACAAGGAAAACTATATATCATTTACAAAATTTTTTAATACCGGTGATCAAGATTATTTAGCAGTACGATTTGTTGACTCGTTTAAGTTTTTAGGTACTAGCTTGGAAAAATTAGCAGCAAACTTAAATAAAAATGACTTCATATATTTATTATCTTTTTTTCCAAGAAAAAAACATTTCGAACTTTTAAAACGAAAAGGTGTATATCCTTACGAATATATGACAAGTTGGAATTCATTTAAAGAAAATAGTTTACCTCCGAAAGACTGTTTCTTTAGTCATTTAAGCAACGAAAGTATTTCAGACTCCGATTATTGTCATGCACAAGCAGTGTGGACAACATTCAATATAACGGATCTTGGTGAATATACCGATTTGTACCTTAAATCAGATGTTATTCTACTAGCAGATATATTTGAAAAATTTCGAAGGACATGTAAAGGATTTTACAAACTTGATCCTTGTTTTTACATGACTGCACCGTCTCTTTCTTTCGACGCGATGCTTCTTAAAACGAAAGCAAAACTTCAGCTGATTGATAACTTGGAAATAATACGCATGATTCAAAAAGGGATAAGAGGAGGAATCTGTTTATGTTCCAATAGATATGCAAAGGCCAACAACAAGTATTTACCTAATTACGATGCAACTGAGTCTGATAACTACTTAATATACATTGATTGCAATAACTTATATGGTTATGCCATGTGTTCTTATTTACCATATTCAAATTTTGAGTTATTAAACCAAACAAATATTGAGGAAATTAATTTCCTTGACGTTCCCGATGATGCGGAATATGGTTACATTTTGGAAGTTGATTTAGATTACCCAGAACACCTGCACGACTTGCATAACGACCTTCCTTTTTGTGCAGAGCGATTTACTGCACCAGGATCTAACATTCCGAAACTAATTCCTAATTTGTACGACAAATTTAATTACGTTATTCATTACATTCATTTGAAAACATGTATACGACATGGTTTAGTCTTGAAAAAAATACACCGCGTTATAAAATTTAAACAAAGTCCATTCTTAAAACAGTACATTGATTTAAATACACAATTGCGTCAAAAAGCGACGTCAGCATTCGAACAAGATTTTTTCAAATTATTGAATAATAGTGTTTTTGGGAAAACATTAGAAGATCCTGAAAAACGAGTTAACGTTCATTTAGTCAATGAGTGGGGGGACACAAAAAATAAAACAAAGAAAACATTTACAGCTGAACAACTAATATCAAGACCCAATTTTCATAGTTGCACTATTTTTGGGGAAAATCTTGTAGCTGTGCAAATGAAACCAGAGTCAGTTGTTTTAGATAAACCTATTTATATTGGATTTACTGTTTTGGAAATTTCTAAAAATCACATGTATGACTTTCACTACTCTATTGTTAAACCGTACTACGGTAACAATTTAAGACTGTGTTATACAGATACTGACAGTTTCTTATATTCAATTGAAACAAGTGATATTTACGAAGACATAAAATTGTATTTTAATTCTTATTTTGATACAAGCAATTATAAAGAAAATAATAAGTTCAATATTGTTCGACAAAATAAAAAAGTGCCAGGAAAATTTAAGGATGAGTTTGGAGGTCAGTTAATATTAGAATTTGTGGGTTTGAGGTCTAAATTATATTGCATTAAAACAGAGCAAAAAGAAATGAAAAAGGCTAAGGGCGTAAAGAAATCTGTAATAAAAAATATTAATTTTAATGATTATAATAATGTTTTACTATATAATACTATATTACGAAAAAATAATATAGTATTTAAGTCTCTTAAACATAAACTATTTACTCAAGCAATTGACAAAGTTGTTTTATCTTCAAATGATGACAAACGTGTTATGTTAAAAGGTAAAACGAGTACTTTGTCTTTGGGACATAAATCTAGTTGGTTTTAAATGAACTGATATTGTAATTAACTACTGAATAGACTGGTTGGAAATTAAACATAAATTATTGTAATGGGAGACTCGATAACTTTTAAATAAATATTAATTACTAGTTTCCCACAGCTCCGCTGTGCCTGTAATACGATGATGCTTTACTCTTTGTAATATTGTTGTAACTAGATATAGATTTTATTGGATTTTTAAATAAATGTCTTATATAAAATATGACGTATTGTTTTTATTCAAATCCCTTATTTACCTTAATAATGTTCAATAGTTATCAGATATTCAATCCAACAGATATAGGTATTAAACACGTTGCAACATGTCTGAATGTCGGTCTCACCGGTGTCGTGTTATGAACTAGAAACCTCTCTCGATATAATATACTACAGAGCAAGATAGCAATATACCTAGTTGCAAACAATGCATTAGGCTGACTCAATCATTTTATAAATAAGATTTCATAAAGGCAATATTTCAACTTGTAACCATTACAGTCATAGCAGCTCACTTGTGAAGTCACATCATATTTAAACACTGTAAGTATTGTGACATGAAAAATACTACTTATTGTTATTTATTCTTTGACCGTTGTAATTATTTTGCTTTAGGTATTGAATATTGATTTCTTTTTATTTCAGAATAATATGGCAGACTCTCCGGACATTTTTTTCACACAATGCGGACAGGGTTATGACATCCCTAGTCTAACCTGGCACACGCCTGAACTGCAAGGGCCTGCCAAGAAAAATAAATCAAGGAAAGAAGCTCAAAAAAGAAAGCTGCCATCGACGACTCAGTCATTTGTAATAAATAATGAAAAAAAGAAGGGGATAAGGTTAATCCAAATAAAGGTTCTAGACATAAGTGATCAAGAACCTTCAAGTGATGGAGAGGAAGTCATAATTTTGAACGCGCAATACGTGGTTAGTGATCCTGTGGACAGTGTTATGGACGAAACTCAAAATTTAATCAATAGAATTTCCAAAAAACTATGTGATAGCAATAATGACTTTATGTAATAATTTCCTTTTCATTTGTATATTTAATGCTAATTAGTTTTAATTTCTAATTATATATAAAACAAAAATTCAATTGTAATGTGAAATTAAAAAGTATTTTGTGATTTGGATCAATAAAACTTTATGATGAAATAAATGAAATAATATATATCTTTGAGGAATTTGTTTGGTAATAAAATGATTCAAATGTAATTAATAAAATATTTTATGTTATAAAATTAATTTATACTTTGTAATTTGAATAATGCAATGAGAAATAATCAATTTATTTTTAACATTAAAACAAATTAAAAAGAACTCGATTCTATGTACTTAATAAAATATATGTTTATATGTAACTTGAAAAGATAGTAAGATATTCAAGTTAATCAAATAATTTTACAGATTTTTATTAAATGTATATTAATGTTTACGAATACTGTAAGTAAATTAGTGTGGAAGAAAAATAAAAAAATTATATAGTTACAAAATTATTTTATTTTCTATCAACCATTTCTTTATACATAAAACATTTTTTAATGCACAATATTTTTTATGAGTAAAACAATTAAACGAAAATAGACCATTACAAAATAGTTCATGTAGAGATTTTAAATTAGGAATACCACTATCTGTTACATCTATTATATTGTTTTGTTCACATAACATTTTTACCCATTTGATCTTCTCTTGACCTTTAACAATAATTTTACGATCAATAAGGTAAGATTTGATAATGCGCAAAAATTCTCGATAATTTATGTTCCCCTCGCTCCATCGATATCCTAAGTTTCTTTCAATCCATAAAACACGCTTTTTTTCTTCATGTGTTAATTTTGAATATGCAAATGGTGGTTTAACTAAGAATATTTGAGTATGTTCTTGAGTAGCTATAACGAATTCTTTAACTATGAATTCATTATGCGCATTTTTGAATCCTTGCAAATCAACGATTATTGTGTTAGGGTTCATGATATCTTTTTAATAATGCCACTTAAAGGCTTATACTCAAATATACAATCGTTTAAAATTAAACAATATGCTGCTGTCTGATCAGGTATTTCTTCGTCCGTTTCGATTTCAACTCGTACATCAATTGATCCCTTTAAAGTTTCTTGTTGATGAGAACAATCAATTACAAATAGTGGGGCGATATCTTTGAATTCTTTCAAATTCATCAACGATTCAGGTCGGCGACCGTAATACGACTGTTGAAATCTTGCATACTGTTCGTATAATAAGGTAAACTTATTTTCGGAGAAACTTATGTTCAATCCTTCATATGGGTAATACGATGAGTTCAAAAACACTCTTACATCTCGAACATTACAATGATCAAATTCTGCCATTGATTTATCCGCTTGATGTTTACGATTTGTTTGTAAAGCAATCACAACAAATCGAGGTTTCTCAATTTGAGATGAAGTTTTGATTGCCCAAGTATGTTTGCGTGTTTTTAGTAATAGTGGATATTCATACAAATCCCAATTACGGAAAGTTAGTGTTATGGCACGATCTTTTTCTAAATGTTTTAATAAATTTATCCTTTCACGATCTGATACCTTAACGTGTGGAACTCGCCAAACAATTTTATTGATAACAATATCTTCTACAATTTCTCCCTTATTCAATTTCAAAGCATTAAGGTTGGTGTTACTTCTTAACAACACTAGCTCGTGTTTGCAATTTATAATGATCTTCTCATAGTCTTCTGCAAACCCAAGTATTTTGTTTAGCGGTATGGAAGCAGAGAATACACCATCATTGACTACATTTGTACCACTGGGAGACCATCCCCAAACTTTGGCACATTTAGATTCATTGTCGTTAAGAGAAAGATAGGATTTTATCGTAGTAGTAATTCCAGCATTTTTTATTTTATCAATTTCGATTCCATTCAACTCGTATCGAATATCTTGAAATAGAAACAACGCTGGATTGTTCACAAAGTGCACATTTGATATCTTTGCTTTGGTTGTGCTATCGTATAAAATAGCTTCTCCCTCGATATACAAACTGCTGAGAGAGGGTAATACGTACAAGTCTTGCTGGTTGATAGGTATTCGGATTTCATCATTCTTATTAAAACTTGTCACATATGGTTTGTAAGAATGATATTCGAAACTTTCGACGCTGTTATCGTAAGCAGTCGGTTGCGATATATTCAAATAGTTCATTTTAATAAACCAATTAGCTTTAAAAAGTCTTGATTGCTACGTGTGAGCTTCTTTATTGATTTAAAAGATTTCTTTTTTCGAAGTGTTTTCTTGCAAGGTGTTTTCTTGGAAGATGTGTTCTTGTTACTGAGTCGAGCACATGGCGTAGCGAGGTTTTTATTAAAATTTATCATTTTTTTCTAAAGTGTAAATACAGTTGTACTTCCTCCCCACGCAAATTAATTTCCTTATTTTCTGCGTCCAACAATCTTATGTTCAGAGCACCTATCGAATTTTGATTAACTGGGAAATATATTAAGTTCTTAGGTATTTCAATTATTCTATAACCAGGTGGTACATTGGGAGCAAATTCATAAATAATGTGGCTAGCTTTTCCGTTTACAAATGATCCACTCACTACATCACATTCGATGCGCACGATGGTTGTTGGCAAAATGCTGACAGGATATCGAGACTCGTGACTTATATTAGCTTTTACGGTTTCCTTCCCAAAACCTAAAATTCTGCCTATTGAATCACTTTTTTCGAAATGAACATCTTTGGAGCAGAACATTTGTGCTTTCAATGTGTTATTGTTACATCTTAATTTAAATAAAGTATTTTTTATATTACTTCTTAAAAAATCTTGGATGTCTTGAAGTTCATACGATCCTTCCGGTATCTCGGTAACTTCATCACCATAATAGAATTTATTATTTCTCTCATCGATATTAGGTATTGAATTGAATGTAGAAAAATATAAAAGTCCACATTCATATTCTCCACGTAATTCCAAAGTTGGCGAATAATTTGTTGTCAAGGAGGCTCCCGCACCCGTTATAGACACAGTGAAAGACATTTTTGTACTAACATTTTATTTTATTTTATACTATTTAAATACATTATTCCAAAAATTGGTTAAAAATTGTAAGCACAGATGACCACAATTTGTAGAATCAAAGCTTTGAAATTGTTCGTAATTATAATTAATAGGCATATTATTTAAATATGTTACCAATTCCAGTGGTGGTTTCAAATTTCCGAAACTGTTAAAGTATTCGACATATTTATCAAGTTTCACAAAGGCTACCCAATGAGTTCCATTGTTGGAATCACTATCCAGGTTTAGGATTGCACATTCTATATTTCTAGGTTTAGGAGGCAAAGTGTCTCTCATAAAAACACCTCGAAAATAGGGGATGTCACTCGCGTGCTTTAATATGTCAATGTTAGTTAATGCTCGCTTGGGTAACCGTTTCATTAGTTTTTTGAACTTTTTAAATATAATCCTGCTCCTCTTTTTGTAGATCTGATATACAATCCTTTTCCAAGAGCAACCGATTCCATCATTTTATTATGTCTTTCTGACTCTTCAAGACTCTTTTTAGCAACTTTGTAATCATTTACTGCCTTTGCTATTCCTGCTGCACCTCCAGCCAGTGAACCAAGAGCCGATAGTCCAGCAAAGATTGGAATCAAGGGCAAAATACCTCCACATTTTGGAATAGGAATAGAGCGCGGTAACCGTACTCCCTTATTATTTGTAAATATTTTTTTTGCTGCGGCATATGCGTATTTGATGGCAGCGTGACTGTCTTTTGATTTTAGTTTTTTTAATTGAGATTGTATTTTTTTTACAATTTTTATAAATGAAGATGCTCCCGCACCCGCACGTATTTTTGCCTTCATAGCATTTTTCACAACCCAAGAAGCAACCTTCTCTTTTTTACCAGCATTTTTTGACTTTAACCGCTGATTAGCCATGTTTAAAAGTTCTAAATCTGCTTTTTTTCGAACGTTCAAATCACTGTTGGTGTAAGCAATATCGTGATGCATACACGCTTCGTCCAGTTTGTTAATACCTCGATCGCCTCTCAATAACCTTTTCTGCAATTTTGTTCCGGGACCACAAAATTGATATCCAGGTAGATGTATTTCAAAAGGTAATTTGTCGATTAAATTATTAATTAAACCACTTCCATTCTTCATTGATAGGGACATACTAATTTTATAGTATAAAATATTTGCTTTTATACACTCACATATTACTGCAACAGTGCACTCTTTTCAATCCAACTGTTTTCATTTTCGCTAAGTCCTAGCCATTTCACAAAAAATTTAGTTCCTTTTCTTTTTATAACTTTTTCAATGAGATAAAAGTCCGGGTTTTTTGTTTTTTGTAACTCATATCCGTAAAAAGACCCCAATATTCGTTGCTTATGTTGATCTTCTATTTGATAAGTAAGTGGGCTTGTGTTATTAACCGTAATCACAGTAAATATTTCTGTTGACCAGTTAGGTGTATATCCTTTACAAAAATCCCCCTTATATTTGCTAATACAAACTTTATCACCGACATTAAATATCAACCTTCCAATTTTTTTCTGTTTCTGCTGCGTTTTGATTATATTAGCTTTTACAACTTCTTGATTGCACTGATTTATATCTATTGGTTTAAACTTTGTGGTTTTATGTAGAGTTCTATTATATTGTCGAACAACAGAATCAAAGTTATTTCCTAGCCATACGTATTCACCGATCAGACTAAAAAGTTTGTAGAGATTACATTTTAAGGTTTTGATTACTCGTTCGACAATGGATGCTTTTTTTACAGAGTATGTAGAATAATGATTTATTTTATAATATTTCATAAGTTTCTGAAATGATTCATTGTAAAACTCTTTACCAAAATCTGTTTGCAAATTATCAGGTTTACGACGTGATTCAGTAAGTACTTTTTGCATAGCTTTTGTGACACATTCCTTTGATTTTGATTTCAAAGGAGCAATCCAAACGTATTTCGATAACGCATCAATAATAACTAGGACATATTTGTATCCTTTATTCAGATGTGCATATTTTTGTAGATCTATGAGATCAGCTTGCCACAAATCATCTATGCCTTTTATAATTGTACAACGGCGTAGAAAATTTCTCCTTACCGATCTGTGTAGCTCGTCAACTATGTCTTGTTTACTCATTTTTGGTAGACTTTGCAACAATTATACGATCTACTTCCTGTTTTGTATAGTATTGGTAATTTAAATTAGTTGCAAGCAATTGTAAATTATAAATACAATTTTTCAAATCACTATTAATTTGTTTTATATCTTTTTTTAATTCTTGAATTTCAGTATCTAAATAGGCTTTGTTAACTGCGTCGTCATCTTCCTTTGGATGTAGTAATCCTTTTAACTGCGATGATTTTTTTATTTCTTCTTTTAACTCTAAAATTTCTTTGTCTAGATGAGCTTTGCTTACTGCATCGTCATCTTTCTTTGGATTTAATAATGATTTTTTAATTTCTTCTTTTAAAAAATTAATTTCTTTATCGAGATATGCTTTGTTAACTGCTTCGTCGTCGTCTTCAGGATGTAATAATCCTTTTAATCGCGATGATTTTAGATCATACTTCCCTTCTTCTGTCTTGGTTAAGGTTTCATTTAAAATATCTATATACTCAGAAATTCGTAAACGCTTATGAACGTGATGTCCAAATTTATCTACATTCATTTCTGTGCTCATAGATTGTTAGCTGTAATAAGACTGTTTGATTCCTTTAGTGCATGTTCTTTATATATTTTTGTTAATAATACCAGCTTCTGCTAATTCCTCTATAATTGCTATAATTTCATTATCTAAACCAGTGTTACCCGCATCTCGTGATGCTAATAATAATTGCAATCGTTCTACCAACTCATTGGGATCGTCCCAGTAAATCAAATCAGTATTTTTATAAACTTTTTTTAAAAGTTTAATACCGTTTCCCATTGAAAGACTCTCAGAACTGGTGGTTATACTTCTGGAAAATTTGAATAAAGGTTTAATTATATTCATATATTTGAAGCCCTTGTTGCTATTAATAGGCTTCTTTGGATCAAAATTACGTCTATGGGCATTGGTTTCATTAAGTAATAATTTGTAAAGTTGTAAATCTTCCTCGGTTATCACGGCCATGTTTGGCACTTTCTTAAATAATAATTCTTTTAAACCTGGAGTTTTTTTCACAGTAAGTTTTCCGATTTTCCAAATGCAATCTTGGTCAATGACGCGCGAGTTACCGAGCATGAGTTTTCCGCGATCATGTTTGAAACCGAATGGTATATCTTTCAATACTTCAGAAGTTGTAGACCATGATAGAGTATGGTCTTGCAAACTTGGAGATGATTGAAGTGATTTAAAAGACCCGTCACTGATATTATGCTCGGTAGATGGTGAAACAGTAAGAGTTTTGTTTGGATTATTGTCAAAAACATCTAAATTAGCTTCAGCAGCGTCTTGATCGCTAAACTGTTCTTCATAATCTACTTCTTCATCTTCTTTAGAAGTGTACGAGGCTTCACTCTCACTATATTTATTTCTCTTATTTATATGTTTTTCTTTTTCTTCAAATTCTTCTTTCTCAGATTTTTTATCATTTTTACTGGCTAACTGGTTCAGCGGATCAACGATAGGTTTAAATATAGTTGCGAATGCCATATTGTTCGTATTTTTTGCATCTTTTATCATATCAACTTTTCTTTTGACGGCTGTAGCTGATTTCACAATTTGTTTTTTTATATTTCTTTCCATTTTAGGTTCTTTCTTGTAAGGAAACATAAATGAAAGTGGTAAATCGTATATAAGACACAATCTTATAAATGTTATTACAATAATATGAAGGTATCAAATTTCTTCCTGTAGCAGCCTTTATTTCGTTCACAATCTTTATTTATTACTACATAACCGTATTGTTCATTCCATACAGTCGAACACATTTTACGAAATTGTTGCCATGACATATCAGAACCCACGTGCTCATCATAGACGTGTTTTAAATTTATATCATCTTGTTTAAATAGTACAATGAGGTTTGAATTGTCTCTGACTAGCTGTTTTGGTATTTTTGTATAAGTTTGATTAAGATAAAAACAATCAATATTTTTATGACGTCCCATGGCAAAAAAGTCTCTGATGTTGTTTTGATTTTCACAAGCGACATCGTCGAATAATATTATAGAGTCTGGAGCAGCCTCTTGGGGGCTCAAAACTTCGCTATTATGATAAAATTTGTAATATGATACGCCTGGTACCATTGTTAATACTCTTTCTAAAAATATGTATTTCGGTTGATATAAGGATTTTGAATACACGTATAGATTACGAAAACGTAAACCATTTTCGTGCAGCAAGAGGCTTATCATTAAATTGGTCTTTCCGCAATTCGATGGCCCGCAGACAATGCAATGAATGGTATTGGGTAATAAGTTACCATGTCGCTTTGCTTCGGTTATTAATGCAGTAGGACAAATACATGGTAATTTTAACGATTCTTTCTGTTTTATAAATTTCATAACTAAACAGTTAACTTGACCGCAACGTGTCACGTGTTTTAGCGAAATGACTTACATTACTTCAATGTTTGAACATTTAAACTATTTTGAAGCGACTGTAAGTGAAATAAGTCACATGTGTCATCGGGTTTGTTATAATTTAGGTTTATAATCATTTCCTTAATTAGGAGTTTTAAAACAGTTTCACGCCCCATTGAGCTCATATCGTGTTTAGTGATTAAAAAATATGTAAAACCAGGTATTTATTGGGGATTTCAAAACACAACCATCCTAGAGCGAATGAAATGAGCTCTAGAGGGAGATGGTTGTGTTTTGAAATGCCCAATAAATACCTACTAACATTGTCTGTAAGGACTTTCTTTGTGATTCTTTTGTAGCTAATGCTGGTATATCTACAGACATTGACTCCGAAGAAGTAGTTCCTGCTAGTAAAACTAATATTGTAACAGAACCTATTAAGGACAAAGATAATATTTTAATATAGATACCATGATCAAAATGATAAAAACGGAAAATTTATACAAAAAAAAAGTGATTTCCATTACTATATTTTTTTTCACGTACCATTTTCATAGTATTTTATTTCTATTAATTTTGTTATAAAAGTGATTAAAAGGATTAATAATGTACGGTTTTTTTTTTCGAATTTTCTTTGGGCATACGACTTTCTTTATGCTGTGGTATTGATTGCGGCATTAATTCACCTGGCAGCCCTGCAATGCAGGCATGCCATGCAACACGTCCATAACGATTTCTTAAAATAGCTGTACGTATATGTAGTCTGAATTTTATTACTGACAAAAACTATAAATGATTACTTTCAGTGAAACAACTGTTCTTTTGTTTCAGAGTTTGATTTTGCACAATCTGCAGAAAAAGATTTTATTAATTTTAACGATCTTTATGCAACTCCTGGAGACACCTGTTTTACGTCTGAAATCGAATTTGCATCATGTGGCGTAGCTGCGGATCTAGGTGATGTTTTATTTACTGATCATACCATAACAACTAGCGATTTCTTATTTAATAGTTTAAATAAAGATTCATTGTTGGAGACCGGTTGTGGATGTAACAAGAATTGTGTATTCAAATTTAAAAAAACATTTCGTACTTCGCCTTAGTTGTTTGTACTACGTCGTGTAGCTAATTGGATTTTTTTGTTTAAAAGAAGATTTCTATTGTTAATACCAAGATTTTTATATTGTTTAGAGATGTAATAAAAGTAATAAGTCGCGTTATGAGTGATAACGAAGAAAACAGTGACCGTTCACCTACTTTAACTTCGCCTAGAATGTTACCCAAAAACGGTGGTTGGATAAGAAAAAATGGAAGGTAACAACACATTATCGCAACATCGTGTACAAAATTTCAAAGACGGGCTTTTTCCAGATACCAATGATGTGACAAAAGCCAAATGTGGATATTGCCCGGGAACATCAATTGACGTTTAACCCATTCATTTTTAAACCCCACTCAGAATCTTTCAGACAGCTGTCCAACACCTTTTTCGATCTCAAACCAGTCTGTATAGCTCCCATTTATTCTGACACAGGCGCTGGAATCCTTGTAAAGAGATTTCATCGCCTGTATCAGTTGGCTGTTCACCCCATACAAAGACAGTGAAGACCACAATTCATTCCTGTCCACTCTATCATAGGCCTTTTCCAGATCCACGAAAGCACAAAATACTTTTTGGCCTTTAGCCAAATATTTCTCCGTTATGTTTCGCAAGAAAAATACCTGGTCCATACATCCCATCCCCTTTCTAAATCCCGCCTGTACATCCCAGATCTTATCTTCCGTCTCTTTCACAATCCTTCCATTCAATCAAACTTTGCATACAGTTTGCCGACCACGCTGAGAAGACTAATGCCTCGATAGTTTTTGCATTCCTGCTGTGACCCTTTTCCTTTATAAAGTGATAATATAACAGCCTTGCACCGATCTGTTAGAACAACGCCTTCCATTAAGCACAGATTGAAGAAGTGACGCAGCTGAGTGTCCACGATGCCCTGTCCAGTCTTCAGCATTTCGACAGTAATTCTGTCATAGCCCGGAGACTTTCCCATCCTCATCTTATTCAATCCATCCACAACTTCGTCTATCATTATGTCATCCTCACATTATTCTATATCCGCAGATTGTCTATCATTCTCTTCGAGTCTTTCTCGATGTCCATCTCTTTCAAACAAACCTTCAAAATATTCCTTCCAACCATTCAAAATGCACTGCTCAGTGCTCACCTTTCAGTATATCTCCATTCTTATTTCTAACATTATTGAGTTGAGTAGTTGACGTTTTTCCTCTAGCCCTTTAAACCGAATTCCAAAAATACTTTATATTACTTCGGAAATCCCGGGTCAGCCTTTCATCAAAATCATCTTTCTGTTTATCTTTCTTGTTCTTAACAACTTCTTTCACACTGACGTTCATCTTGCATTCCAGTTTGGCTAAATTCACTTCCACTTCCGTCGCTTTCTTCCTCTTAGGGTCTGCTTTGACAGCTAAAAGATCCTTACATGCGTTTCTTTTTTAATTAACCATTTCTTGATTCACAAAGAAAAGCGTGGAAGGATCGTATCTTTTCAAAAGTAACAAACATTTTAAGAAACAGTTCTATGGTAAATCTCTTACTTTTGTGTTATTTACTGTTATTTAAGTCTTTCTCAACCCATTATAAAAGAGAAACTAAATAATTCTGCCCTCAGGTTGGAAAACCAAACCCCTTACCTTTTTTATTTCTTTATGAATGTATGAATGAACACTTTATTGCACCATTTACATACATTTAAGAAAAGATACAGCATTGAAACCAATTAACATTAAGAGAAATGAGTACAAAGGCGGACTTATCGCTAATGCAATCTCTTCCAGCCAACCTTATGGTAGAAAGGAGCAGAGAATAAAAAAAAACTTGAGCGAGCGGAATGCTAAAATGTTATCTACAACAAAACAGATAATTAACTTACATATATATTGTGTATATATAAACCTAAATTAAATACTTAAATAAATAAAATACATAAAACGAGTAGGACAGTAGTGACATAAATAAAAAAAGAAACAAGCTTATTGAACCTTTGAAAGGTAGTGAGACTTAACTAAATCTTTGAATGAGGCGATGGTTTGTGCTTTACGAATATCTACCGGGAGTGCATTCCAGAGACGAATAGCCTGAACCTTCTTTCTTTATTATTTTTAGAACATGCAATTTGATCTGGAGACTCTACAAATGTTGTCAGACGCAGACTTGAAAGAAAATGTGGTGTGTAACTGTTCTACTTACCGAAATAAAACTGTTTTATTTTATTTATTTTTTATTATTTCTGAATTATTTAATTTGTTTTCAACAGCGTCTATGATAGTTGACATAGAGAAGAAAAAATTTGAACAATTTGTAAACATCAAGGATCATATGGAAAAACATCCTACCTACACTTTCATTTTTGAGAAGTACACGACAGAAATTAGGGCAGTGGTAGCAAACTTCGAAATTCGCTTTAAAGATTTCAGAAAAATTGAGAAGTTGGTTCAATTCATCAGTTATCCGTTTAATGATTCCATTGAACATAGTGATATCTATGAATTGGCTACAAAATTTGCAGATACATTTCAAATGGAGCACATGATGTTGACAAAACGAAATTATTACTCTGCGCTGCGACATATTTCTAAAAGCAAGGTCATCCTCAGGTCAAGATTTCTGGACATTGGTTTCCAACGAAAATTATCCAAATTTGAAGAAATGTGTTGAAATTCATTCGTGTTTTGGTTCAACATATTTATGTGAGTCAGCATTTTCCTACTTAAAACAAACAAAAAAATAAACACCGTTCTCGTTTGACAGACGCTCATACATTGGATTCTTTAAGGTTGGCAATTTCCAACTACAAACCTGATTATGTTAAACTAATGGAAGATGCTCAGACGTAATACTCACACTAATATAAAGGTAAATAAGTACCTAGTTACTACGAATAGTTTTTACATTATTGTTTTCTCTCTTAATAAAATAAAAAAATACTACATGATTGTGTACTGAACTATGCTGTTTCATTTAAGATTTCAATAAGTATGTAATTGGTAGATCGCACAGGGTTTCAATAGTAAACAGGAAATCTTGGGTCTAATCAAGTTGGCCACCCCTGCTCTATACAGTCCAGGAAGTTAACGTCACTGAACCGGTGACTGATCCAGAAGTGACTGAGACATCAGCAATTTCTGCTACATTTGATCGTGATGAAGTTTCAGAACATGGTGAAGGTGGTAATGTGGCCCCTGCAGGTATCTTGGCCCCCTTGCATATTTATAATTAAGAAACACTCCATCTAGTATAATGAGCGTGATTCGGAGAGCTCTTGTAATAGCTATCAAATAACTCCAAAAAAATTTGTGAGATGGCGTTACGATCGTTTGTTATTTGACACATGTTAGCTGCTCTGCATTTTATTAATTTTTTTAGACAAACGAAGTTTTACGTTGAGTGATTTAAACATTGTGTTTGATAAACGTTTTTCTATTTGATTTTGAAAAACATTAGATAAATATGTTTTGTTATTTTGCTTTATTATAGATTTGCTAATACTTGTAATATGAACACCTCACATTGTACCTATCATAGACCCGGGGGCCATATAAAATGTATGTCCGATGTATGATTTCTGTATTTTCAATTTTGTTTTTAGATGCCTCGATTGAGTCTGCTATGCCCCCCATCTTCAAAGGAAAACATGGGATCCAGATCAAATGAAGTCGGCAATTCAAGCTGTAAGGACAAAAGTCATGGGCTATAAAAAGGCTTTAAAAAGGTTTTCTCTGCCAAGGTCCACACTGAAACGATTAGTTTCTTGTGGACAAACCCATAGGTAAAAACCCCATATTTCCACTTCTCCTGGAAAAAAGTTAGTAGAGTATATTTTGTAAATGGAATCTATGTACTACGGACTTACTAGAATGGATGTTAGAAAAATGGCCTATCAATTGGCTGTCATAAACTAATACTGTAATGCTTCACATTGATTTAAAACTCTTAAAAGGTGTTATAATAAGTCGAGAAGTACGCACTACGTAGGTTGTTTCAAATCAATAGCTTTGTAAAGCCTGCAATACATGTTGGCCGAGTGAACGCCAATACCAATGTATAGACAGTAAATTTGCATTGTCTTGCCATCGCTCGGTGTCGCTCGCCTAGTTGGCTGAGTAAAGTGAGGCGCCAACGCCGCCAACGTCCATTTGCCGCACTTCGGAGCGCTATCAGGTTTTCTGCACAAATGAAAGGCGCTCGCGCGCACTTGGCCAATAGTGTCCACGTGTTTGTCTGCGCGCCATTATGCGGTTGGTGTCCATCGTAGGTACACGTACAAAATGTCGCTCTCAACAAATGACGATGTATTCAAATTTTTAGAGTTTTACCAGAATGAATCGGTTATTTGGAACCCTAAAGTTGGCGAGTTTAAAAACCAGCGAGTGAGTGAGTAAGCTAGTGTCGATGACACGTAAATCTATTATAATATAATAATTCTACTCGCTCAGTAGCGAACTAGCCAGCGAAAATGGATTGAAACCACGTGTTGTTTTGTATGGCCGTGTGGCGTGCTGTCATTTTAAGCTGAAAAATTAAGTGGAATACTCGTGATATAATAGTTTCTCAACATCTACGAGCAGTATCCAATTTTATGGAATATTAAAGACAAAGACTATTGTAACACAAAAGTAAAGGGTGAAAGTTTCAAAAATCTTTTAGTTAAACTTAACGAAAAACAATTAACTGAGGGTATGAATGTAAAGCAATTGAAGGCAAAATAAAATCAATTAAAGGCGTGTACAGACAAGAAATAAATAAAATTGAAAAATCCAGGAAAAGTGGATGTGGTACTGAGGAAGTATACACGCCAAAGTTGGTATGGTTCAATGAAGCGAAATTGTTGGCAGAGGTTGTGGCGACACGAAGGAGCAAATCAAACCACGTGAGTATTTCAAATATTATATTTCAAAAAATATATAACACCGTTATTCCAGCTTTCCCCCACTGCCACGGCAGGGGATTTTCATCTGTAAAATGGGTAACATATTCTCTTCTGATCTCCTCAGCAGCTCGACTGTGATGATTTCCCCGTAAATGATTAATAGGCTGCTTGATATAAGCCTTTTAAAAATGATTGCGTGTGATTTTCAACCGTTTTTAATTGTGAATGACGTAGGATTTTGTGAGTATACGCATGCACTAAATCCAAATTATCAAATACCGGACCGAAAAACTTATCAGTTAATCTACTGCCAACAGTATATGAAAAGCGGCTAGAAGACATTAAAACATTTGTCCATAGAACTGCGTAGTCAGTTTGTATTACAGTCGATGCTTGGACTTCCCGCAATTTAGATAGTTACATGGGTATAACAGCGCATTTTCTGACGGAAAATTTTGGATGTGTTGCACATAAACTAAACCTTGTGGTCCAAGCAAGACACACTTAAGGAAATTACAGATACTTTATCTAAAGTGCAAAGAGTTGTAAACCACTTTCGAAAGAGCACCATAGCCAAAGAGAAATTACTTAAATATCAGGTCAACCAACAGAATGTAGCACAAGCTAAAACTGTAATAAAATCTGTACCTACCAGGTGGAACTCAGTATACTTGATGTTGGAAAGGTTTATTGAGCTAGGAGAACCTTTGCGAGCTGTGTCATATAGTTATTGATTGTCTATGTAAATGTCAATGTCACTTAGGTAGAATACACACAAGCTTGCTGGGATGGTGGAGTCGTGAACTTTAAATTGTTGTTTCATTTATTTAATCGCAATAACATATCGAACATGGTGTCAGGTGAAAAACTAATAAAATAGGTGTGACAAAATCCTTAGTGGAAAAATAAATCCTGGCAAGGTAATTAAACACATGTTTATACATTGTCCTTGTGTGGCGTAAGGCATGGAGCGAAAAAAACATGGCGGAAGACAAAAAGATTAGAAAAATTATGGTTGGAAGTATAAAACCTCAAACGGGATATGAATTATAGACGGGCAGTCATGGAAAAAATATAAGCAGATATTCGAAATATATTTAAAAGCGATAGGGTTGGATCAAGAAGAAGAAGAAAGAAAAGTAGCAGTTTTTTTGTCATGTGCGGGAGAGATGTTGGAGGTGTATAATGGGCTTGGTGAGGTTAAGAGCTGGAATGAGTTGGTCGAGAGTTTGAATCAACATTTTGGTACGAAAAATAACACAGTAACGAATAGTTACAGATTTTTTAATTTAAGACAACAAACGGAAGAAACAATAGAGCATTTCATTACAAGGCGAAAAAATGCTGCCAAATTGTGTGAGTTTAAAGAAGAAAACAGACTTATTACAGACATGTTGGTTATAGGAGTGAGAGACACGAGTTTAAAAGAAAGGTTGCTGTGGGAAAAAGAGCTGACAATGGAGAGGACTATAACCTTATGTCAAGCGGCAGACCATAGTAAAAAACAAATTAAAGAAATGGAAGATAAAGCACGTGAAGATGTAAATTAGGTCAAGGAAAGAAAGGGTAGCCTAAATAAAAAGATGTTGCAATGCAACAAATGTGGAAGAAAGCACGAGATTAGAAATTGTCCAGCATATGGAAAGAGATTCGCGGTGTGTTCTTTCTATAATAACTTTGCAGCTGTGTGCAGTGTCGCGTGAGGTGTAGGTGAGAAAAAAAACTACACACGTCAGCTTACAAATATTTAGATATTTAATTTTATAAAACAAAATAGATAAATTTAATTAAACAGGGGTTGGATTCTATGCCTATGCCGTGCTCCGAATATAAAAAAAATCAAATAACGTAAAAAAGGTACCGCCTTAGGGGTCTGGGATCTTCTTGTAGGTAGGCGATGATCTCTTTTAGAAGTCGACGACGCGAAGGCCGCCGAACGATTCCTACCAATAACCCATGGTGACGTTAGAGTGACTACGTCTAAAGATGCTTTATTATGTTGTACGTACAATCTGGTTGGCAAAGTAAATGTACGGATGAGCAGATTAAACATTTTTTTAGTAAGCGTAATGAATTGTACATTGATCGCGGATGTCTAATGTGGGGTTATCGATTAGTTATACCTGAAGGTTTAAAAGAGAAAGTACTTACACAGTTACATATAAGCCACATGGGCATTGTTAAAATGAAATCTTTAGGGTGTAGCTACGTGTGGTGGCCCAATATATACGCAGATTTAGAAGCACTATGCAAGCAATCGTTGCGAGGTTTGCGCGGGGGAGGCGCAAGCGCCACCACGGGGGCCGCCATAGCCGTGGCCGTATCACATCCAGCCTTGGAGTAGAATCTTGACTTCCTTGGACCGCTTTACGGGAAAACCTATTTAATACTCATCGATGCTAGCACTTGAGGTTTTTGAGATGCCTAGAACGAATGCATTAGCTGTAATTAAGGTTTTACGAGCAACATTTGTTCGTTTCGGTCTACCATTGGAAGTAGTGTCTGACCAGGGTCCCCCATTTACGAGCATGGAGTTTCAGATGTTTTTGACAAATAATGGTATTAGGCAATCGTTTTCACCTGTTTATCACCCGTCATCTAACGGAACGGCCGAAAACGCTGTTAAGCTATGCAAACGGGTAATAAAAAAAGCAAATAGGGAATTCATCGATACAGAGGCTGCTTTACAAACTTTCCTGTTAAGTTATAGGAATAGTGTACATAGTAGCACAGGAGATACACCAGGAATGGTGCTGCAACGCCGTCCATTTCGCACGAGGCTAGACCTGCTGCGTAGTGAGGGTGCGCGCGAGCTGAGCGTGCAGCGCGCGCAGCAGCGGCAGCTGGAGCACGCGGGCGGCGTGCCGCGTGCACTCGCACCCGGGGACCCGGTTTGGGCCAGGGGCTACGGTACTTCAGATAAATGGCTCAAGGGCACAGTGGTAGGAAATGAGAGGCCACGGCGTTATCTGGTAGATAGTGATAATGGTCGACTAATTAAAAGACATATTGATCAAATTAGACGTCGAGCGCGAATGTCTGATGTTCCCAGTCCTTCTAATGTATGTAATGACGATCTGGAGTCCGGCGACGGAAGTCAGGAAGACGGCGCACGGTGGATTTGGCGGACTAGACAACTTAAAAAATTACTTTTAAAATTTAGAAATTTGTTTGTGGAAATGAATACTACTTATAAAAAGAAACATTTTTTATTGATTGGAATTTTTTCATAACTTCATTTTTTTAGAGATATTGAGAATTATATATTTTTTTTTTATTTATTTACTTATAAATCTTTATTGTACCACAAGTTTACAATTGGCGGACTTAATGCTAAAAGCATTCTCTCCCAGTCAACCATTAGGAAAAACAGAAAAGTTATGTGCGGCGCGAATTATTTTAAAATACAATGAGAGAAAAAAAAAAAAAAACACTTAACTGCTAAATAAACATACATAGATTTACATACAATATTCATAACTATACATATACATACATAATGTAATGCCATTTTTGCTATGCCATAAATATTAAGTCGATTAACTGCCTAATTGCTCGATTGTTGAGTAGGGGATCGATTCCGCTAATGAACTTTTAAAGGCCACGCAACTGATATTCAATCGCGAATTAATTGTGTTGCATTTTTTAGATACACTCAATAGTGGTATTCTGCATAAACAGTTTTGAATCTCTATTCATTTGCGACTGGAGCGTATTTCAATGATATTAGTAGGGAAATGTAAATAAAATGAGTAACGGAATATCAGAAGCGTCAAAGTCAAGTCATTACGATCCAATTGCGATTCAATTGTGCACTAGGTACCTATTTAAAATAAGAGAATTGACTCCTCCGTGAGATGTATCGATTGCGATCGTAGAAGCAACATTCTGTATTTTTGAAATGTACGCGGGTGGTAATTTTTGATTTCGACTGGTGTGGCCTGGCCGTGCGAATAACTCCACGAGCCGGTAAACGATAATCGAATCATTCCTTACTTGTTCCGGATTTATTTAATCACTCATTGAATCCGTGCGAGTTGGTTTAATTGTCGCCGGCGTATCTCAAAAATCGATACTACATGCCTGTTGTTTTCACACGGTTCGGCACGAAGTCGATAGATAGTTCATCGAGTCGATTCGAGCAAATGTCGACTCCCGATGTCCCCATCACTACGACTGAACTGACAGCTAGACACTTGCCGACACCGGCAGACGAAATCAGATGATTTTCGGAGCGGGTCGATAGTTGCTCGCTATTTTTATAATTTAAAGGTTTCAATAGCCATTTAATACTGTTATTTTGGAGTTTAATAGTGCAACCGTCGTAACAAATATTTTCGCCGACGTGGTTGTCGTACGGCGTTATGAGACAAAAGTGTTTTGTTGGATATACATAAAGAACCCTGAAAAGGGTTAAAAAGAACACCTCAAGTTTCCCTCAGCACTCCCTCCGCTGAACACTGGGAGTTCTACCAGCTTCCCGAGGTGTCAGGAGTGCATACCACATTTCTTTTATTGAAACAAGAGGACACTGCTTATACTACCGTATTAATCTGCGATAGATATTTTTGCTTAAACTGAGGTAACCACACAGCCGAAGCCAGCATTATCGGTCAGCCAGTGCCTGCGCTTTCTACATTTTTTATTTTATTAACCTTTGATTTTATTTTTTTTTAATTTAAAACTTTAAAGGGATCTAAATATTGGCCATTCGATCTCCTGCGCCCCTAATTTTCTTTTCTCGTTTTAATCGCAATTACATCTTTACTCAACATTAAATAGGTAACTTCCAATATAAATTCATTTTTTTTTAATTCGAGTTTTTAACTTTATGTAACTTTCAGCTTCTTCTTCTTCAAATAAATATTGTAAAAGTTTTTTTTTGTTATTTTATTTTAATTTTGCTTATTTCCCTTCAAATTTCATAGAGGACAGGAATTAGATAGCAAACCCAGGTAATAAACATTTCAATAAACATACATAAAAGAAGAGATGAAAACGGAAAAATATGACGATTTAGGGTGATATTATGCTAGTGAGGTGAATTTTGACTTTTCTTTTGAAAGCGAATTTAGTAATGGTCTCTTTGATGTCATCGGGTAGAGCATTCCAGAGCCGTGTGGCTTGTAAGGTAAATGAATTAGACATAAAACTTTAACTTTTTTGAGAGAAAATTAAAAATGAAAATTTTTCAAAACGCTCAAAATATTTTTACTATATCCATTTAGTAGACTATATAAGCTATCTATACATACCAATTTGGTGCTTCGGAAATCCTCTAAAAGTATATTACAAGGACAGAGACACTTTACATCAGATTATGTAAAATCTGTTGTAAAGTAGACCAGAAGACGAGTCATTGTACGTAATTTGGGCCAAAAATAAACATCTGAGCCAGAGCGCCATCCAAATGGATCAGTTCAACATCACAAGAACACCCTTTGGAAACTGAATTAGGTGAAGTTATTCCATATAGCCAGAGCGCCAAGTGACGCCGACATCTCAGACTGATAGTGCCGTAGCTTTCAATGAAGTGCAGCCTTCGACATCAGATGCTGGCAATTTCATAGCTTCTAGCTAAATAAATGGAAAGTCCACTGACGATCGTACAAGATCAACGCCACAAAAGCACCCTTTGGAGACTGTATTAGGTGTAGTTACTCCATCACCGTTTAAAAATTATCTTTTTTGGCCTGAAGAAGAAGTAAAGGAAAAGAAAAAAACGTAAAAGAGAGAATGTACCTAATGCGGTGACAAGCAATGCTTGGCAAGCTTATCATATAAAAAAAGTGCAGAAAAACAGAAACAAATAGAGGAAAAAGAAAAGCGAGCTAAGGAAAGGCAAGCAAAGAAGATATTGAAGGAAATAAATTTAAAAGAGAAAAATAAAGTAAATAAGAAGAAAAAACATAAGGAAGAAGATGCTACTTCAGATGATACAGATTTAGAAATACCCTATGCTGAAAGTGATAATAGTTACGACGAAATAAAAAATAATGACAGTGAAGAAGAAAATGAAGAAAGAGCTAAACCTGTTCAAGTCTAGATGACGTAAAAGCTGTAAATCGACGCATAGAGGCAGAATAACAAAACGGATATGTAAAGGTTCTTCGCAGGGTTCCTCTGAAAATGATACAGAATCCGACGATATACCTATCAGTCACTTAAAAGTACCTTTAAAACTGGACAGTTCGTTATAGTAAAATACGAAGGAGAATACTTCCCTGGTAAAATAGAAGCTGTTGATGAAAATCAATATGAAATTACCAACTTTTCTTTTTTTTCAACTTCTTTTCGTTGGCCGGATAAACTGGACAAAATATGGTACAATATCACTTCTATTATAGAATCTATAAGTGACCCTTCGCCTTTAAACAAGAGGGGATTCTTCAAAATTAAGGAAAAGGATTTGTACCTATAATATTCAGATCTCCTTGTAGTAAAGCGTCGTTTAAGATCTCAAGATTAAGTTCCTATCGTAGTAACTAAGCCATGTTCCAAATAATAGGATATCATATTGATAAAAGTTAAATGTTACTATTTCATATTAAATTGTTGATTAGTGTTAACATAATAAGTAAGATCTCTTGATGAAAGTTAAAATTTGGAGTTGATTTCTTTAATATTAAATTATTTATTAGTCTTTAAGGTAATGAGTAAGATCTCTTATAGATTAAAGTTAAACTTTGAAGCTGAATTGTTGTCTATTAAATTGTTTATTAGTCATAAGAGTAATATTTCTTTTGTAGGTTAATTGTTAAGGGGATACATGAATTTTAGGGGGCCCAGTACTGCCCCCATTTGAAAGTAATCATTTGATAGAAAAGGAAGATATCATTTGAAAATTTGTGCTGCGAGACCCTAAATAATACTTCAAAGTATTTTATGAACTACTGTTTACAGTTTAATGTGAGAACATGACGCTTTACAAAGCGCCAAAAGAGGCCGGTATGGGCTAAACGATAAGAAAAGCTTAACGTTCTTATTTTAAATTGTGAAGTTCATAAAAGAGTTTGAATGTTTACCAAGGGCTTCGCAGAACAAAATTTTAAATGATGTCTCCATTTTCTTTCAAATGATTTATATCAAATGGGAGCACTGGGGGTCAACCACAACGTCTTATAGCAGTATTATTTCAATATTACATCGAGTTTTCGTACCACAAGGTGTTTAAAACAAGCTTGAAACAATATTACTTTTTTCAGCAGTTTTGGTGACGTCACGTGACTTTTGGCCACTAGCATTATTGTTCTAATGTCAAATTTAGCAATCTTAAAAAAAATTCTCTTTCGCAACTGATACAACATTATTTACTATTAATTGCTCAAAAAAGTAAAGTAAATCAACTTATTTTCGAAAAATAATTAAATGTAAAGGGAACGTGAATGTTATAGTGAGTGACTACAATTGATTTAATTTGATTCCAAATGGATTTGGACTTGGAAATATTCGAGTTCTTGGAAGCCGATAACTCCGAAGAGTGTAGATCACGAAAAAGGCGACGTATGCGTTTTCGTGAGGAGTGTGATCCCTTCGACTTGGATGAAGAAGAATTTAGAAAACGATATCGGTTGACAAAAGTTTTAGCACGTAACCTATGCGATGACTTAAAGCCTCTCATGAAGAAACCCTTAAGATCTTCAGACTTGTCTGTGGAGACCAAGGTAAATTACTATTTACTTAATTGCATCACTAATATTGCATATAACTTTTACACAATAACTTTTATAGTTTTACTATTTTGTGTGTTGCTTAAGCACCTTACGATAATAATAAATGTTATAAATAGAGAAAACATATTTATTTGTTGGCCTTATATTTATTTGTTCAATACAATGTTCGTCAACAAATTGAACAAAGATTTGAAATGATAATGATGTCATTTATTTCTTGTTTAAAAATATATACTAATTTATTTCTTCTAGGTATTGATTGCATTATCTTTTTATGCAACTGGATCAAACCAGCGTCCAATAGGCAATAATGAGGGCCATTTCGTGGCACAACAGACTGTGTCTTCAGCCATTGCACAGGTTACTGCATGCTTAAACTCATCGCAGATGAGACAAAAATATATACAGTTTCCTATGACTGAACAAGACCGCAACCGAATTAAAACCGAGTATGTATACTAATTTCGTAATTCAAATAACTTAGTTGTTGCCCATTCTCTGTTCATTTATTGATATAATTCTAATGTTCAATTGACTGCAATAAATAATTTGTTTCAGAATCATTATTTTCTGCATATTGCTTAGCTCTTAATTGAATTAATTTTTTTTCAGATTTTATAACATATTTCATATACCCGGAGTACTAGGTTGCATAGATTGTACCCATGTGGCAATAATACGTCCAGTAGAACATGAAGAGCGTTATTATTGTCGCAAGCATTACCACTCCTTGAATGTCCAGTTGGTAAGTCAGTACAAATATATTCAGACATCATTAAAAAAAAACAATATATTAAAAATATAAATTCTTTATTATTTCTATCTTAAATGTAAGATGTTTAAATAAATTATAGCACTTTACCAGTCTAATTATTTCAGATATGTGATGCAGACATGCAAATTATCAGTGTAGATGCAAGTCATGGTGGTGCAACTCATGACTCTTTCATTTGGGCGAATCATCCATTAAAAATACACTTGGAAAATCTCAGCAACTCAGAGAATACTTGGTTTCTTGGTATGTATTATTTTATTTTAAATTTGATTTAATAATGATTGTACTTTTAGATAATTATTTTATATTCACAGGTGATTCCGGATACCCATTGAGAAAGAGCATGATGACTCCAATTTTAAATGCAGAACCAGACTCACCAGAAGCACACTACACTAACTTACATGTTCGCGCAAGAAACATAATTGAGCGCACTATAGGGCTTCTTAAAGCACGTTTTCGTTGCCTACTTGTTCACAGAGTGCTTCATTACTCGCCCCGAGTTGCTGGCTCTATTGTGAATGCTTGTGTTATACTACACAACATTTGCAATAAAGCTCAAATACCAGTGCAACAACTAAGTGACGAAGACATGACTCGAGAGGCCGAGTCACAGCCACAGCACATCCCCGCTGAACAGCCACAGCCACACAGAAACAACCCTGATTTGCAGCAGGGTTATGCTACTCGGCAGTCTCTTGTCCAGCGGTTGTGGGAAAGGCGACATTTAAGATCCTGAAACAGAAGTTTATTGTTAAAAAAAATTGTGTATCTGCTATCATTTATTTATATCCCACCTACAGAATAAGAAATAATATTATGTACCCTAACTAAAACTTCTTATAATTAATTAAATCAAACTAGTTATTAATGAATAAATTATATATATAGATTCTTAAAAAAATAATTAAATATTGTTATTTATTTTGTACAAGCATACTACTACCACACACATACACATCCTCTCAAACTTTAAATAGGATAGCGCATATATATTTTAAGGTCTAGTCTATCTCTGTGCCAAATTTCATCAAAATCGGTCCAGTAGTTTTGAGTTTATTTGTTACAAACAAAAATACAAATCTTTTTATAAATTAGTATGGATATAGTGTGGATCATAGTTTGACTCTTGATTTTTTTTTGGCCTTATAATCGACCCAATACTGCAAGAAAAAAAGGTGAAAATATCATTACAATAGGGGTGTAGACTATTTTTTGGAAGTATTTTTTTTTAAAGATGTACATTTAATACACCTAAAAAAAATATATAAAAAATAAATACACTCTTACATAAATTAAAAAACCACTTATTAAATTTGGTTTTAAAATTTCCCGGTAAAACGCTATAGTTCTGTCATGGCGTCGCTATGACGTCACGATCCTCTAAACAACAACATTGCTTCATAGTTAGCGGATGCAGTTTTTTGTGTATTTTATGCGTATACTAATAAAAACTGTATAGAAATGGATTCCAAGTTCTACAAGTATTGTGCAGTGCCTTTGTGTCAAAATACTACAATCAAAACGCCACAAAAACTGTTTGTGCACGTGCCAAAACAAAAAGCAATACGAAAAAAGTGGTTTCAACTTGCTAGGAGAGATAAACCACTAAAAGGGCAAAATGTTTATTATTGCGAAGATCATTTTGATGTAAGTAATATTTTGTTACAATTCTATTACATAATGTCTTGAAGTTCCATACAAAAATTCTGATAACTTGGTGAAGAAGACACAGTCATAGGTTATTTTCCTGTATAGCTCTAAAAATCTGGTTATGAACAATGTATTTTGTTATTTCAGATGCCAAATGATATGGAAAACTTTATGGAATATAACATAATGGGTACAACGGCTCAAATACGTATGAAACCAGGTTGTGTTCCAACTAAATTCCACTGTCAACCAGATAGAAAACGTGTATCTGTTTTAAGTAGACCTACAACTGCTAAAAGGCAAAGAAAACATTTGATTGAAGAATGTTTAAAAAATGAAGAAGAACATTTAGTACTTGAAAGAAGTGAGGAAAACAGTGAAGTGCCCAGCGGGAGTTCAGGTACCTACTAAGACTTTACCCTATTGAAAAAGTCCCATAGAAAACATTAGATTACAATACGCGCTGTTTTAAAAACACATTAGGTTACAACAGAACTTGTTTTCTATGTGGAATCCACGAGAGTCATACTTTTGGTTTCTCACTTTTTTATTGTTGTTTTTTCATTGTGATCATCCATATTCTGTTCCTGAGCAAGAGTCACAGCAAAAGAAAGAGTTTAATTGAGCCTTAGTCCCTAACTCTGGTCTGTCTAATGGAGTGTATTTTTTTCAGAAGTTCAACAACCAGAATTTCAACAACAACCATCTGGAGATAAGAAAATCGACGTTGGAGTTCAATTTAACTTCAGATCTAAATATAGAAGCAAATACACTCAAACAGAATTCAATTTACGGAATAAGCAGACTTCACCAATCAAGATATCCAGCTCATCTGTTTCTACATCTCCATTCAAAGTTTACCCATTAAAACCTAATAGAAAAGCAAAACCATCACTTTTTAATGCAAAAAAGTTATTTAGAGAATGTGACGGATCGGACAGTGATCTCTCTTTATACACTCCATCTTTATCCCATTGTACCTCATCACCATCATTACAAATTCCATCAGACAGTAGCAGCTTTTGTCAGGATAGTAAACAAAAAAATGAGGAAGACTCTCGTTTATCTTTAAAAGTGATTGTTAATAAAATTGAGAAAAACCCACTTTTTTATATTGGTATTCCAAAAAAATGTTATTTTTTGATCAAACATATAAATGAATCTACTGGAATTCCCGAGCAGCGCATATTGTTGTGTTTAAAAAAGATTCGTTTAAACAATACCTTTTTAGAACTTGGTGATGATTTTGCAATAACAAAATCATATGCAGGTAGAATTTTCATGGAAAATATACCAATAATTGCAAATTTTATGAGGCATTTTCTTGTTAAACTAGAAGAATTTGCTATTAAAAGAACATTGCCTATATCTTTTAGGCATAATTATTACAATGTAAGCTGCATAATTGATTGCCTAGAAATTGAGATTGAGAAACCATCAAAAGCCATCCACCAATCATTGACGTGGTCAGAATATAAGAAGGCCAATACTATAAAGTACCTTATATCGAGCACTCCTAACGGCTTGGTAAATTACATTTCGCCTGGTTATGGAGGAAGAGTCAGCGATGTATGCTTGGTGGAGAACTGCAACTTTTTAAATTGCTTGCCATGTGGTTTAACGGTAATGGCTGATCGGGGATTCAAACATATAGAAGCTTTATTAAATCAAGTAGGGTGTCGATTGGTGAGACCCCCAAGTGTTGAAAGTGGTACCAAATTATCAAAAGCAGAAGTCAAGCTGACCAAACAAATAGCAAGCTTACGTATCCACATCGAGAGAGTCATACGTCGGTTAAGAGAATTTGGGATGTTAAAGCTACATTCTTGTGTAAACAGTCAATTAAATGGCAGACTTGACGATGTGATAGTTATAGCATGTGGCTTAATAAATTTACAAAATTCTCTAATCAAGAAATAAAAGTTATATTAAAAGACTGTGTTTTATTATACATGTTTAATGAAGTGTTTAAGTAGTCATAATACAATATCTACATAGTATAATCTTATTAACTAGATTTGTATCCTTGTGCAACTCTAATTAGCAATGGGTATATATTTGTTTTCCAAAAACTTATTAAAGTACTTATTAAACTATTAACATAATCATCGTCAAAACTAACATTAATAATTTCAATTACATTATTTTTTTCAAAATCCCAGTGTGCTACACAAAAATAACATTTTTTTATTCCTGTTACATACATTTGTACTTGTACTTGAGCATAGCACTTTTTAGATAGTAAACCATTTTTTACATAGTTGTTGTAAGTTTCTTCACTTATGGGACATTTAATTTCAACAATAAATTCTTGTTGATAAATGCCATCTGGAGAACCAGCAATTATAGGCTGATCTTTGGAAATGAAAAGGCCACATTTACTTAATTCTTTCCCAAAATTTTCCTGCATAATTTGAAAAACTTTTTCTTCCAAACTACAACCTCTTTTCATGGCAGCTGTCTCGGGCACCCTACCACCCATTATTATAGCCACCAATGACCCTTCAGCTGTCTTACATCTACTTACTTCATATGCTTTTGAGGCTGTTATACGGGCATATCTTAGCTCATACCACAATCTGTTCTTATTTTGGTTTCTTGTGTTTAATTCAATTTTTTTTATAAGGTCATCGGAGTGAAATTGAATCTTTTTTATAAAAGCCTCACTGCATGGCTCTCTATATTTTAAAACGAGTTGATGCAAGGAAAAGTTTTCAACATCATTGACAGAGTAGTCAGGTTGGTACTTTACAACCTCGCAGTCTGTTAATTTTCTTTTTCTTGCTTCTTGTACAAATTTCTGTAACACATTACAGTCAAATGTTGGCACATTACCAGTATGTTTTTCTTTGGCTAACTCAGATGCTAAAATATATTTTAATGAAGTGCCAACTTTTGATAACTTTGACTTTTGCCAATAGCAAGCAACTTGTGTACAAGATGGTTCCTCGCTCCTCCTATGCAACCACATCAAAAATGCGACTGCATGTTTACACCCACCCGCTGATGCAGCACAATCGTGACACTGCGCACTTTGAACTACGTTATCACCTTCTTTGATGACCACAGTTACTGCATATGGCTTCGCGTGAACTTTGTGTTCAGGACAGACACGGCATTTTACAGTGCACAAAGTGCCTTCCCGTTTAAGTTGTACGTAACCAACGGCATCATCTCCATAAGACTCCCTGGAGGAACTGAAAGTGAATAAAATGTACATATTAGTCGTGATGAGCTTACACATAAGTAGTTTATATACTTAACCTAAAACAAGGGTGATAGATCATCGCTAAATAAATGAACGTGAATAAAATATTTGTTTGTAGATATAGTATATTGTTTACATGGTAATAGTTTACTTACACAGACGTTTTAACATTCCTAAACTCCGATGCAACGAAATTGTTATCACTCGCAAAGTAACTTGCCACCATCAGTATGTCTACTTTTGGTAAATTGGAGCTATTTGCTTTTATGTATCCCGACTCCATAATGAACTACACCCTGTGTTTATGGGACAAATGTTCACTTAATTTGTTCTTTAAATCAAAAGTAAAATGTTCAAGCTAATAAATCATTTGTTTACATCAAAATGTCACTGCCAAACACAATGTTTAGAAGATCGTGACGTCACACGCTGTGATTGGTGTTTGCGATCACGTGATATTTCGGATTAAATATTTAATTTTTAATAATTAAAATATAAGAGATAATAAACACAATGAGTAAAAATATGTCATTTTCGGTAATTCTATAATATAAACTCTCAGAAATACAATAATTTGTATTTTATTTCGTTTACTGTCTACACCCCTATTGCGTAGGTATTGAAAATATTGGTGTGAATAAAAAGAGCAAATAATTAAACACTAAATAAACAAACAAATGCTTACTTTGGACCAGCCTTTCCAATCTTTATGTGCTCCATCTCTCCCCACATTCGCTTTGCATACTATTTCGGTTGTAGAGAGCGATTATAGGCAGTAGCGATGTCTCGATGGGAATTTAAAAACTCCCAGAGAATCTCCAGTTGTTGCACAGAGACACGGTTCACTCTTCGGCTATAAAAATATGTAACAATACAAATTTACATAACTATATCAAACCACAAAAACTAAAGTTTTATTCACTAATTTTAATTGATTTTAAACAAAACTCACTTCATTTCCATGGTGACGCTGAAGAGACGTAATTTGAGAATGAGCCGTACTTAGATTTTGGATACGATTAAAATAGGTAAGGCACTCAACATTGTGTTTTTTATCCACTTAAAACTTAACATAAATAAAACTTTTAAAGTTAAAAACACTTGAGATAACATTTCAATTTTTTTTTGCCTGTGACAGCGTGGTTCCGTTCACGATTCACGTCATAATGTAGATTCGGTTTCATACTTATTCATCAACATTTTCTTAAATTTTAATTAGTTATAGTGTATATTACATAATAAGTTACATAAATATACTTAATTTTCCAAAAACAAACCATTTTAAATTAATTTACATTAACTTTTTTACATCTTGTTTTCTTATGTTTTCGCGATTGATATTCATTAAATTAAACTATTTTAATACGGTTTTATCGCGTTTATTACTTATTTATTTACACCTGACGTTTCAAACACTTTACAGCGTTCATGGTCGCAGGCAGACTGACTTTTTTACATCTATTATTATAAAATGATTACCGATAAAAATTAACTTACGGAACGTCCTTTGAAAGAGATGGCGCTATATATTTGATATAGCGCTGTTTCTTTTTATCCTTTAGCAGGGAATAGACAATGTTATCAATTCATTCGTTCTTTCGCAACACTAAGCAGGAATAAAATAATATTGCGCCTTATAGGTCATGGTACGAAAACGAGTAATGTTATTATAAGCTTGAAACAAAACTTTCTTGAAATAAGATTGTTTTACAAAAGCTTGTGGTTGGCCTCCTGGACCCCGAAAAGTTCATGCTTCCCCTAGAAGACTGATGTGCCTACTTTAAAAGTCGGATGATTGAAAACGGGAAATGTTTTACTTTAAAAATAAAAATAAATCTTAAAAAACTATTTTTTTCTTAACTTTATGAAAAACTCACTAAAGGCTGAAAGTATGGTTTTTTATTTACATATAATCCAGCTTCCCTTTTATAATCCTGTATTTAATTTCCTGTCAATACTATTGATGGTACGTATTCTGAATCCATAAATGGATTTTCTTAATTGGGGATTGTCCATAATTGGCTGTCAATTACTCGATTTCAGATGTACATAACTGGGGATTTGTGACCTCCTAATTTTTATATATTTTCCTCAAAACTTATCGGTTTGTAGTAAACAGCAGTATATTTATTGCACTCTTTTTTTATTGCTATATTTGCCTTCTAACTGCCATCCACGTCCACTCAAAAAATCTGCTGTTAGTCAAAAAAACAAAAAAAACATCTGCTTAATATGTTCATAATTGGTGCTGTCACCCTATTTCCGTGTTATTGAGGTTAATAACAAATTAACTCTTTCATTTGGTCTTATATTTTTTTGGTAAAATCGGGCCTCTGTGACAAAGAAGATTGGCAGGCGTGGTACCCATTAAAGTATAAGATGTAGGGTGTTGATTTTTTGGTATTTTATACTCGATACCGTGTCACTTATTTTTAATAAAAAAAAATGAACTTTTGTTTTCAATTAATGATGATGATGATGAATCAAGAGAGGCAAGTTGGACATCACAACATTTGTGTAGGATGTGGCCGCTCGATTTTGCGACTCAGTTCTCGCACAATATTGAGAGAAAATCCCAGAAATGAAGAAGGCCCAATAGTTAACATTATATCACGTTGGATACATCCAAGACAGGTAATAATTATAACTTGTCTCAGTTCTCTTAAGTATTATATTATTATTTTGATTTATATATTTCTCTGGTTGTTTTCAATCATATCCTTAACTTTTAGTCTCTTATTTTATTAAAATATCATTACAATATTTAATCCACAGCATACTAACATTGATGTTTTTATTTTGGCTTACTTCAACTGATTAAGCATGTACCGCATGTTGGTTACGAGCTCAGAGAACTCTCCGTCGTCAGCAAGTTGCTGATGAGGCCAGAGTAGATGTAGTAAATGAAGAAGTAACAACATGTGTCAATTGCAATGAAGAATTGTTACATGGCAATGGCCACATCTTGGTTAATGAAGATGAAAATCTAACCAATATGATTAAAAACTGAATACATCGAAATAATGTAAGTACTTTAGGAAAAAAGAAATAAAAGTAAATACCGAACCCTAAAAACAATGTCATCATGATTACTATAAAAGGAAATTGTATTTTTAGGTCAACCCCATGGATCGTATTTGCCATGCTTATTGGCAACTTGGAAACGAAGCGACACGGCAAAGTAGTGAGTCTCTAGAGCCTACACCCCACTCTCTGCAAACAGACCATCCACAACAGGAAGCTAATGACGACCTCTCAACAAACCTACCACCACCAATCAACCAAGGGAGCATCACTTTATTAAGTTTTTTTTTTTTTTTTGACAAGGCTTGACAAGTGTCGGACGTATTTTTTAGGTTCCGTTTATTTAATTCCAAAATATATAATTATCTGGATGAACAAGTAAGCAGAATGGAGAATACATGCAAGGGCTGTGATACAGTGATTTATGATATCCTATTTATGGAGTGTTCACAAGAAAGGTGCAAAAAACTATTCCATCTTAAGTGCCTAGGGATGACAACGGACAAATTCGAAGGATTATCTGCGGAATACAAGCGTACCTGGACGTGTCCTGAATGTGTCTGCACCATTCCGAAGCGGGACAACACCAACACCCCTATACGAGGTAACACTCTCACTTTAATGAACCAAACTTTCACTCCGGGTAATTTTGTCAACAATGCGCGGGGCAACCGTCTCAACACTAACGATACATCGCTGGTGGAGAACGATTCTAGGATACTTGAGGAGCTACGCGAACTTCGCTTGGAAAATAGGACCCGACACGACGAGCGGGTTAAGGAGTATGAGACACTCAAAGACGAAATACAGCACCTAAAACGCATGTTGGAGGTATTTACAGAAAAAGCTAGTAGGGTAGATGCATTAGAATTAAAAGTTGTGGAATTAACTGAAAAAAATATCCAGCTTGGGGAATTTATCCGTGGAAAGAGAGGATTACAAGAAGTGCAGGATACGGACAAAAAATCAATCGCCACAGAGAAACCATCCTTTGCACGGATAGCCAAGCAAAATACCGTCAAAGTACCTATCGTACCTACCAAATCGAGTGTGGTCACTAAACCAGCAACAAAGGCGCCAAAGACGGTGAACGTACTTAATATTAATAATGATAAGAGAGAGAAAATAAAGGTTCAGGGAAATGAGGAAACCGAAGAAACATGGACAGTAGTCAACAGGAGAAGAAGCCGATATCCTAGTGGTGAGGTGAGAAAAGGATGCACTACTTCTACGGAAATTCAAGGGACGGAGCGAAAGAAGCACTTGCATGTATGGCGGTTACATGCAGAGACTACCGTGGAAAAATTGGAAAGCTACGTAAGGAAAATATGTGGGGATGTACCTATAAAGGTTGACAAAATTAAGCACAAGACCGAGCGAGACTACGCTTCATTTATTATTAGTGTCCCCGAAAGCCAATACGATAACTTGTGTAAGCCGGAAAATTGGGCAATTAACATCGAGTTTTGCGAATGGATTTGGTTTCGCAAGCCAACCAGCAAAACAACGAAAGCAGCAAAATAGTCACCATGTAGAAATCTTTTATCAAAATGTAAGAGGTCTACGGACAAAATTAGAAACTTTCAAACTAAATGTCCAATCTCTGAACTCAGACTTGTTTGCCATCACAGAGTCAAGTTGTAATTCAAGCATACATGACGCGGAAATAATCCCGCCAGGTTATTCAATATTACGTTGCGATCGAACGGATGGTAGGAAACAGGGAGGCGCGTTCCTCGTGGCCACACCGCGCTTCGAGTTACGTAACATCTCGCTGCCCAGTGACTTAAACATCAATGAACGAGTATTTGAGTTAGTGTGCGCGGCGGTATACCTCAATAACAGATTTTTATTTCTTTGCTGCGTTTTATACATACCACCAAGTAGCAGCGTACAGGAATATATGCTTTTATTTAATACAATTGAACAATTTTGTAGCAAATTCAACGATATAATAGTGTTAGGCGATGTACTTAGGAGCACAGGTATTCCCAAACCACTGGAAGGTGTCCAAGGTGATTCCGATACCGAAAAAAGGAACTGGAGAAAACATAGAGGAGCATAGAGGAGTGGCAGTAATCTCTGGACCGGCTAAAGTTTTCGAATCTGCATTACAAGCACGCATATACACACAAGTTTGTCAACAACTCTCAGATGAACAACACGGATTCAGACCGGCCAGAAGCACTGCTAGCAACCTCCTGTGTTACATATCGGAAATATGTCCAGTAGTGGACAACGGGGGGCAGGTTGACGCGGGTTATTTCGACTACAAACTAGCATTTGACCTAGTCGACCATGATGTGCTTTTAACGAAGCTTGCGGGCGTCGGCTTCACCCCACATTTGCTTTCCTTCTTCGCCAACTATTTAAAAGACCGGCAACAGTATGTGGAGTACCAGGGACTAAGATCTGAGCCATATTTTACGAGATCAGGGGTAATTCAAGGCAGCAATCTCAGCTTCAGGGGGACATAGATAAAGTGGTAACATGGAGTAAGGAAAACAACTTACAATTCAACATCTCAAAATGCTCAACTATTTCTTTCTCGAGGTCACGTAGTCCTTTGCATTACCCTTATAGCATATCTGGAGTCCCGATGGCCAGGGTGTCTGAGGTGAGGGATCTTGGTGTTATGGTAACGACTGATTTGAATTTTCGTAAACACATTGTTTCAGTCTGTAAAAGAGCCTTCAGGAATTTAGGTTTTGTCATCCGGAATGTAAAAAATTTTACTAACATAGCAGCCGTAAAATTATTATACAATGCCCTAGTCAGAAGTCAACTTGAGAGTAGCGCGTTGGTATGGGCCCCACATGAACAAAAGTACTCCCTCATGTTAGAACGAATCCAGAACAAGTTTTTGAGATACTTGTACCTTAGGTTATACAAGGTTTATCCATACTATCCTCTAATGTATCCGACTTTATTTGTAACTGGAATGGTAGGCTACTACGAACTCAAAGTTAGGAGAGAGGCAGCACTGATGTGTTACGTGTTTAAAATACTACGTGCTAAGGAACATAACCCGGGCATCTTGGAACGAGTAGGTTTAGTGGTCCCGGACAGGTATGTGTGGCGCCGCCGCCAGCCGCCGCTGCTGGCCGTGCCGCACGCTCGCACTAACCTCGTCAAGCTGGCCCCGCTTACACGCGCGCTCCGCAATATCAACACCATGGCTAATGATTTAGACTTGTTTTCTTGCTCGCTGAATGAATTCACCAGGGTGGCTTATTATAAATTATGCTATTCCTAATGATTATTTTTTATTATTATTTAACTAATATTATTATGTAAATTTTAAATTGGATGGAATATTGAAAGTTTAAATTTTTTATAAGTTTGTGGTCTAATTTAAAATGGAATTGTCAATAAATGTACCATTTTATGTAACTACACTATCGCATTAGGGTAACCTGTAAAGATAGAGTAAGTTTTGTTTAATAAATAAATAAATAAAAATAAAAAATAAAATAAAAGTGTGAGAAGGGCAGCTGCTACTCCTCGTCATTGCATTTTCCCGAACTGCTCCAACATTGAAAGGTACCATGTGCCAAATATTGTTTGGAGTCGTGTGGTAAAAGAATATTACTATTGTATACCACATAGTGCCCGAATATGTTCTCACCATTCAGGTGCCAATATGTTCCATCAATTATATTTGTCTAGTAACAGTTATGACAATTTTACTACTGGACAAATAGAGGATCTAATATTTATTTTAACAGAACACATAAATAGAAACAACTTCAATTTTGAAGATGTCAATACCATACCAGAGCATTTATTACATTACTGGATTGGTCTTACAAAAGAACAGCATAATCAAATATTATGTGAATCTAGATTAAATAATATTCGAAAAGGGGGTTTTGCATTAACTGCATTATTGTGTAAGTTAAGAACTGGGGACTCTGGAGACCGGTTATCTGCTTTGTTCCAAGTGCCTAGGAGAACTTTAGAAACTCTAATGGATGTAGCCAGAGAACATTTAATGTTGTACTTTGTGCCTAGACATCTAGGACTTCAGCACATTTCAAGGGAAGAAGTAATTGCTAAAAATTATATTATTGCGAATGGTTTGTTTAATCCAGAATCCTCATTAGAAGAGCAACATCCCATAGTAATATATGATGTCACATACGTCTACACACAACAAGTTCAAATTATTTATTTCAAAAATCAACTTACTCAATGCATAAATATAGAAACCTTGTGAAACGATTCATGATTGTCTGCTGTGATGGGTATATATTAGATGTCCTGGAACTATATCCAGCAACTACTAATGATGCCACAATAATGTCATCATGGATTGAGGAAGATGCTGTTAGGGAGTTTTTTTTAGAGAGGATGACATTTTTATTTTAGACAGGGGTTTTAAAGACTGTATTGAGAAAATGCAAGATTTAGGATATGAGGCTCATATGCCAGAAACAATTTCACCCGGCTATTCACAGCTCACAACCCTAGAAGGTAACAGAAGCCGATGTGTAACTATAATTAGATGGGTTGTAGAAGGTGTGAATGGCCGAGTAAAAAGAGACTATAAAATATTCCGACAGGAATATTTTAACAGAGCTGGGCCACATTTAATGAAAGATTTTAAAATAGCAGCAGCTCTGTTGAATGCATTTGCAACTCCATATACTGACTCAATCCATGCTGATGAAATTGTCAGCATCGTTAATGATAGACTGTTTCTTAGTAATATATTAGCTGATATTGTTGTTACCCAGAATTTGCACAGGCGGAATACATTTTTAATGAGATTTTGACAGCAGACATTCCATTTCCACAAATGTCAATGGAAGATTTAGTATTGTTCGCATGTGGGCATGGTGTGTGCATCAAATACGACAAGCAAGATCCTACATTGGTGAACAATTACGGTTTCATGGGGTTTATGAAACTCAGGTATGCCGGGAGGATGCTGTAGATCTTTCTCCTTTAGATGGAGAAGCCCCCATGTTAATAAGAGCAAAAATATTTCGAAAAAACATATTTTGTATTTATTGCATTAGACAGAACTTGAAGAAGGTAGATGTGCCATCATAGGTTACTGTTGTAATTGCATTGTGGGTTTAAGAACAGATATTGCTCTCATGTAATGAGCATCATTTGGTATTTAGGATATGCTCGTCATTTAGATAATATTTCACCACCTGCACATGTGTTGGATGACATTCTTTTAAGGATTGAATAAATAAATTTTTATATCCTCTTGGTTTTATTTAAAAACGTCCATAGCATTATTACCTAATTAATATGAGTTCCCTATGAAAGCTTTTATCTAACTATTGTTTACTAATACTAAATGGACTGTGCGACGGAGCGCGCCGTCCTAAACAGATGTGGCGCTGGATTGTCTTGGCGAAGGCTAAAGCGAAGCGCTGGGTATTACCTGAAGCGAAGTCAAAAGTGCCGCGTCGGACAGATCAAGTAGGTAGAAACTTCGTGTCTGCCCTTGGCGCCGATGGGGGGAAGAAGTTTATAAATACTGTTATAGGTTATAACTGTTTGTTGTTGATGTTATCAGTGCAGGCAGTTAGAATCAATCATGTAATCATTAGAGTAAGACATGTAAAGTGTCGAGGATAACGGTAGTTTGTGCTGTGTAACGGGAATTGAGATTGCTTCCGTCTCTAATATAATAAAATAATCTTCACTTTAAAAATACCTACTACATACGATAAATAATAATAATCCCGTATTATTTTCATTGTTAGCGATATATTTGATATCTTTCTACACTTTGGCCCATATTAAATTCAAATGCATTTATCTTTTTACTAATAAGTTTTAGAGATATGGTATGATTACTTTTTTATTACATAATTTAATACAAATAAATTAGTAATATTTTCATTGTCCTACACTTCGTCTTAAGAAGGTACCACCAGTCTATAGGTCTCTGCCAATGTTCTTTATAATTTAAAAGTGGGTACAAAGTCACATGTGTATTTTATTAAAATTTTATCCAATTTCGGTCTTAAAATGATTTCTCACCATTTGTACACATGAATAAGCGTAGAATATATAAATTTAGCGTAAAATATTTCAAACAAAATCGATTTTTTTACAAAATAAGTATATTTTTCATTGCTGGGTAACCTCCCATTTGGAATTAAGTCTTTCTTTTGATAACTGCAACCAAACAAGATTTAGTCCTAATTTAGGAAAAAACATACTCTATTATAACAAAATTTTACATATATTGAAAAGGAATTTGAGCCGGAAATAAAACCTAGAAATTTAGAGCCCGCCCTATAGCAAACCATTGTATCTTAAGCAGTCTTTATAAAGTTATTTAGTTATTCCTACTTTAGGGTAAAAAAAACACCTGAAGTTCCCCTCAGCACTCGCTCGGCTGAACACTGGGAGTTCTACCCGCTCCCCGAGGTATCAGGAGTGTATCTCATACATATGTGCGAACCACATTTCTTTTATTGAAACAAGAGGACACAACTACCGTTTAAATCTGCGATAGACATTTTTGCTTTGATTGAGGTAACCCACAGCCGTCAGCCAGTGCCTGCGCTTTCTACATTTTATCTTATTAACCTTTTATTTTTTTTATTTAAAACTTTAAAAAGGGATCTTAATATTGGCCATTCGATCTCCTGCGCCCCTAATTTTCTTTTCTCATTTTAATTTTTTTTTCTCAACATTAAATAGGTACTTAAACTCTCAACATAAAATCATCAAATAACGAGGTTTTTAACTTTGTGTTAGCTTTCAACCTAAATACTTGTAAAGATTAACTTCTGTTTCCAAATAAATATTGTGAAAGTTATTTGTTCTTTTGTTTTAATTTTAGTATTTATTTTCTTTCAAATTTCATAGAAGACAAAAATTAGATAGTGAACCCAGGTAGCAAACATTTCAATCCTGCATTACGCGGCGTACAAGCGGCACAAAGAAATTGCAGTTCTGTTTCTTAATTCGCTAGTAGGTTAAACATGAAATTACTGGAAAATTTTAACCCATTAGCGCCCGCTGTTCCCATTTGAGGACGTTTGTTAAAATACCCACATATTTTTTATTAATGAATCTATGCGCAGTTCGACAGCAATATTGTTTAGCTCAGGAGTGTCTCATTGTATTAAAAATTAAAATTGTTCTAATCATCGGATAATTTGAGTGGAAAAACGGATATTATTAAACTACATTTAGCAAATTACGAATAGCAAAAGGTGAGTCAATATTATTTACATATATGTCAGGATTTACAAAAGTTATTTGATCCTATTATTTTAGCTATGGTTTCTTTTAGACAAATATTATGTTATATCTAATAATTTCAAATAACTTGGTACTGATTTAGGCCAATAATGTCAATGTCCCCAAGTGAGTCCAGGTTACCTTTTTAAAGTCAATTATGACCAAGAGATCATTTAACGTCGCAAATGAATACCAAGGGCTTGAAGAAGCCATCGAAAACATCCTCAACGAAGAAGATGATCCTAATATCGTTTACGACTTGGTGGCTATTCCTCCAGATCCAAGCGTCCTCACGGATGACGAAGAAGGGGATGAAGATGATATCCTGCAAAATATTCTGCCTCGGGATATTCCAGGCAGAGTTGAAGTATTTGAGTCCAGGGATGATGAGGAATGGGACAGTAGTGACGATGAACCCTTACAAAATTTACAAAAACAACGGAGGGTGGACATTCGAGAACCACGTTGGCGTAAATGTGACGGTTCATATGATAATATACCTTCAACATCCAATGGTTTGGAACAGCGAAAGGAAAGCCTCATAAATGAGCTAAAGGATGAAACATCAGTCCATATTTTTGAAAAGTTTTTTGATGAAGAGGTTTATGATTTGATTATTACGAATACCAAGTTATATGCTGCACAAAACAATAATCATTATTTTCAAATCACTGTTGGTGATCTAAAAATATTTTTTGGTATTCTGTTATTGACGGGATATCACTCAGTGCCTCGAGAACGATTATACTGGTCCTTAGATGAAGATTGCAACGTTGCCCTTGTTACCAAAGCAATGTCACGAAACCGATTCATGGAAATCAAAAAGTTCTTACATTTTTGTAATAACGAAGCTGCTGCCTCATCTAATGATAAATTGTTCAAATTACGACCGCTTGCTGACTTGCTTATCAAAAAATTCCTTCAGTGGGGTGTGGTTCACGAGTCTCTTTCAATAGATGAATCTATGGTGAAATATTACGGACGTCACCCCGCCAAGCAATTTATACGAGGCAAGCCAGTACGATTCGGGTACAAAAATTGGATGATTGCTAGTGCCGATGGTTACTGTTATGCTTTTGACATATATTGCGGCAAAACAGCAAGTGGAACTAGTAATGAGCCTTTGGGCTCAAAAGTGGTGAAAGGGCTTTTGCAAAAAGTAAATGCTGTCGCACATGAGCATATAGTATATTTTGATAATTTTTTTACCAGTCATGCACTGCTGCGTGATTTGCGTGAAGATGGTTATCGCGCGACTGGAACAGTGCGCGATAACAGGACAAAGAAGTGTCCCTTATTGGCGGTCAAGGACATAAAAAAGAAAAAACGAGCGGAATATGACTATCGTTTTGATGTTGTCAATAAAATTTTGTTTGTGCGTTGGCTGGACAATAGCTTTTGTACCATGGGCACTAATTATGACTGTGTTCACCCTTTGGGAAAGGTCAAAAGATGGAGTACAGCCGATAGAAGAATGGTAGATGTAGATATCCCTCTCGTCTTTCAGAATTACAATAAAGGGATGGGCGGAATGGATCAAGCTGTTCAATCTATTGCCTTATACAGGGTTGCTATAAGGGGAAAAAAGTGGTGGTGGGTTCTTTTTACCTATATGCTAGATTTGACAGTAGCAAATGCTTGGCGTCTCCACGTAATGTCAGCTAGAGAAAATTGTGACCAGCTCCAGTTTCGGCGAAACATCGCCCGCTTTTATTTGAAAAGTGAGGGATCTGAACGGCCAGATGCAAGACGTCGTAAACCCTCTTCATCAGTACCAAATTTGAGCAAAGATGGCCATGGACACTTCCCTCAGAAACTAACTAGCCAGTTACGATGTGTGGAATGTCATATGAAAGCTCGGTGGCAATGTAAAAAATGTTTGAAAACATTGTGCATTGAAAAAGGTTGTTTTGAGAGATATCACACTTAGGCCCTGGTTTTTTTAAATACTAAAACATACTTTTTTTTCTTTTTTTGTCAAAATATGTTTAAGTCCCAATAGTTAAAGTAATAAAGATATTATCAAGAAAAACTTGTGCATTTGTATTTGGGTCTTAATGGGTTAACATATATCAAAATAAGAATGTTTGCGAACATTTACATAAGTTTTATTTGAATTTCATTGAGTATGTGCTTGTATATACGCAAATAATTATTGGTGAACCAATTTTGGTACAGTGGTCACAAGTGTAATACAATCCTTTTTTTTCAGTCCACAACGATGAACCGAAAACAAACATTTAGCGCCAGCAATGAATATAAAGGACTTAAAGAAGCCTTTTATAATATATATGAAGGACAGTGATGATGGTCTGGAGTATGATTTGGCCATTATTCCACCAGAACCAAGCGTCCTCACTGACGAAGAGGAAGGTTTAGATGAAGATGTGATGCCCTCGCACTTGCCAAATGATGTTCCAGGTAACATTGAGGTGTTTGTTCACAACTTAGGTATTCCTTCTGACTGGGACGATAGTGACGAAGAACCTTTGGCGGCAAAAAAGGCACGAAAAGAAGCCGGTACAACATCACAAACTGAAGAAGCAAGAAATATTCCCTTGCGACGTCAGGCTTTGAACGTACCAGTTTGGCGGAAGTGTGCTCCAAATTACACTACTTCTTACCAAGAAACACAAGAACGGCTCCACTGTGAAAATATTATGAAAGAACAACTGAAAGACTTGACGCCTATTCAAATCTTTGAAAATCTCTTTGACCAGCAAGTTTTCGAGATGATTGCTCAGTTCAGCAATTTGTATGCCAACCAAAATAATAGACATAGTTTTAGTGTTACTGTTGAAGAGCTGAAAACATTTTTTGGGATACTGATTCTTTCCGGCTATCATAAATTACCTCGAGAGAGTATGTACTGGTCTCTAGATGAAGATATTGGCGTAGAAGCAGTGTCACAAGCAATGTCTAGAAATAGATTCAAGGATATAAAACGAAATTTACATCTGGTAGACAATAATGATGCATCAACTACTACAGACAAAATTTTCAAGGTACGAAAATTGTCCGACATTCTTATGCAAAAGTATAACCAGTGGGGAATTTTTCACGAATATATATCAATTGACGAATCAATGATCCGATACTATGGTCATCACCCAGCCAAACAATTTATTCGAGGCAAACCTGTCCGTTTTGGATATAAAAATTGGGTTGCTGCAAGCTCTTCAGGGTATTGTTATAGTTTTGATATCTATTGTGGAAAGTCTGCTACGTCTAGCACTGAACCGCTGGGTACTAGAGTGGTAAAACTGCTTCTTGAAAAACTGTCTACAAATGCTGCTAATCATAAAGTTTTCTTTGACAATTTTTTTACCAGTTGTGATCTGCTCTACCACTTACGCCAGTCAGGATATCGTGCGACAGGAACTGTGCGTGAAAACCGTACCAAAAAATGTCCATTACTTACTGTGAAGGAGATGATGAAAAAATCCAGAGCCGTTTTTGATTACAGATTTGATAAAAATAATGAAATTTTGTTAGTCTGATGGAAAGATAATAGTATCTGCACAATGGCTACTAATTACGACTCATTTGAACCTTTGGGTGTGGTAAAAAGATGGTGCCCAGAAAAAAAAGAGGAAGCTGATGTAAAAATTCCACACCTCTTTCAAAATTACAATAAGGGAATGGGTGGCGTAGATGAATTAGACCAGTCCATATCACTTTATAGAATTGGCATCCATGGCAAAAAATGGTGGTGGGTCTTATTTACCTACATGATTGACATGACGATAGCAAACGCATGGCGTCTGCATGTAATGGCTAAAGAAGATCCCATGGACCAATTATTATTCAGGCCAACATAGCCCGATTCTATCTCAAACATGCTCCACAGAAGCCTAAAACTCGCCCGTCATCATCAAATGTTGAGGGTTTACAATTAGATGGTAAAAATCACATTCCTGAAAAACTTCCTAATCGTGTACGATGCGTCCTTTGTCATAACAGAAGCCGTTGGGGATGCAAAAAGTGCAAGAAAACACTTTGCATAGAAAAATCATGTTTCGGGGATTTCCACTCTTAAGTGGCCACTGAGCCAGTTGGGGTACACCCCCATAATTTCCAAAAAAAAATATATTTTTCATTTTTTCCTCCATTTATGTATTTTTGTGCTTTCCTTTTATCATTAAATAAAAAAAGTTTGAAAATTCTCCCTCGCATTTTCATTTGGCCACAAATGGGTTAAGGTGAAGCTGTATGTAAAGCTACCGTATTTGGATAAAAAGGCCAATCCACTCAAGTTTTGGGAACTTCGCAGTCACCGACAATGGCCTTTATAAAATAGCTTTTAAGTATTTATACATTCCAGCTACATCTGTGCCTTCGGAACGAATTTTCTCTAAGGCTGGACTCCTGCATGCAACCATGCAACCAACATCGTAATAGACTAGAATCCAAGAAGGTTGACCAAATACTTTTTATGAATAGTAGTAGTAGAACTTTTTTCAAATAATTTTTATTTTATTATCTCTATTTTGTTTTAACTGATAACTACAAGTATGTACATCTTAAATAAGATTTTTGATACTAAGTATATTCGTTTAGTTAGGTCTTCGATCAACTATCTACTAGATTAAGGGTGACGGCATAAAAAACTGCAAAAAAAATAAGAGCTCACAAAAACTTGTGGTCTTATTTGAGTTTAGTTTGATCCAACCGCCGCCAACGTGCAGACGTGCCAGAATGCCTCAAATAACCATCAGAACAATAGAGTTTCCGAGAGTGTCATTCTTTCGGTAAGTACAATGTCACTTCTATTTTAAAGTTCTTAAAATCATTAATTTACTATATAATAACGAATATTTCCTCGTTTAGCCAATATTCGACATCAACCAACCAACAATCTCGGCAAACATTGGTCGTGATTGGAACAAAAATTATATATTATTATTTTGTTTATTCTAGACTAGCTGTTTCCCGCAGCTCTGCCTGCGTCAAAAAGTAGCCTATGTTTGACCCCAGGTCTTCAACTATATCCATACCAAATTTCATCAAAATCCGTTCAGCGGTTTGGCCGTGAAAGCGAAACAGACAAAAAGACAGACAGACAGACAGAAAGACAGACAGACTTTCGCATTTATAATATTAGTATGGATTTCCCTCTGATCCATTTTGCTGTGCAGAATGGATATCCATTGTCGCGCAAGAAAGAAGAAAAGTTCATTACAGACCTTGCCAAAATTCTACAATATGCTGGATAAATTTTGATAAATTCGATATATCTGGAAATACTCAAAGGCGTAGATTGTTGAAAACGGCGATTCCTAAATTGCAGGTATCTTAAAAATATGTGATAATAGCTTTTGAGCGGGAATAGTAATTTTTTCCGGAAAGACATATACCCTTTGTCCTTTTCCATACCCCAGACAACTCGTATGCAAAATTTCATGATGTCTGATTCTGTAGATACGACGTGAAGAGGTAACAAACAAACAAACTCACTTTCGCATTTATAATATAAGTTAGGAAGCTAGGATTAGGATTAAATTAACTAGGAGTTGAAACAGAATTATCACTTAAGTCTTGCCGGCGTACATTTTAATATTTTAAAACGAAATGTTCCAGATTAACGTCGAGCGAAAAAAGCAGAAGCAGCTATATCGGAACAGATGACGTCAAATTTGGTAAGATACCAGTTGTTAGTATTTTAATTTGTAATTGGCAAAACAAGTATTTTTTGTTATTTAAGAATTTTAGTTTTTTTTAATGCCCAACGCAAAAAGAGCGGTGTTATGAGTTGGACGCGCCAACCAACGGAAGAGGGGCAGAGAGCGAGACAGCAATATATTTTTTAAATTTAGTTGGATACTAAACAATGTTCAAATGCATCAAAGTTGGTTCAGCCCTTTTAAAGTTATCACCTTTTATTTATGGATACCGTTACTTTTGAAGGTTGTTGAAGGTGCAAACGGTTTAAACGGAAAGTTAAACTTTTAAAGGACACCACAACACCACAACAACGACCCTGGCTATTTCCATCTCCAATTCTCCTGCTGCTTCACTATCGGATCTAATACCCTTACAAGATACTCCAAGAAAAGAACATTTAACAAACTATTGAATAAATCTCGCAAAATTGTAAAGACTAAAACAAAAAAGATTAATAATTTACGAAAAGGTAACGCGCTCCTCAAAAAAAATTCTTCGTTAAAAAATATAATAACTATGCAACAAAAGAAAAAAAAAAACATCGATGAAACATTATTTTTAGAACAGTAGAAGTTGCCGAACTATTTAAGGTGATGTATTATACTAAGAACGGAAAAAAACGCTACAAACCGTTCGCAAAATATCCTCCAGGTGCCAGGAAATTTGCTCTAACACTACATTTTTATTCACCTTCAGCTTATAAATATATTTGTGGCATACTTCCTTATCCGAAAATAAAACTTAAATGACTCAATAATCACATTTAAAATAAGTATCAATAAGTATACATACATTACTTTGTATAGATATATATCATAAATATAAAGCAAACTAAGTTTATATAAAATACATAGTATAAATGACATTGTAATAACTTTCTATCTTGTATAAATAAATACAAATAACTATTTCAACTACATAAATAATATTGTATAATAAACTACATACTTAGTTTTGTATAATATATTATCATTTTCATATAAAATAAGTAGGTAGTAAAAATAATTAAATTGTAACTCGGTATTAATCACTGACAGAACTCGGAAGGCGTTCGCAACTGAGTCGTATCGCTAGTTGTAAATGCTGCATCGGTCCTCGCTCCCCGCGTACACAATAGCCGACGTCACAGAACCGGTCAACTGCTACCTAGTTGCTACGCAGGCCGGTCGCATCGCCACTCGCTCGCCTCCCGGCCCCAGACAGCCGCTAATACTCTGCATATGCGCACGTCGCTGCCTACCCTATTTACTAAGATCGCAAACGTAAACATTGCATTCTCTTTCGCTATAATTTCCGTGCTTGTGCCTTCGAACTATTTTCTTGTGACTTTATCTTGTGCTATCTATTTTATTAATTATATTAATTAGTAAGTTGTTTGGACTGAATATTTGTGCCTACTTGCATCAACACTGCCTGCAACCACCACATGTTCAAAAAATGTTCGATACCTGTTTGCCGCACCCACAAACTTTACCAAGTACCGAAGCGTAGACGCTGAACCTGGATTTTGCGCTGAAACGCTAAATAGGCTCGAAGAGAAAGCAAAGTCAACCAACAAAATTGTTATGTGTGCTTTGGTGGTGATAAGAAGGCAAACAATTTGGACAAGCGCTATGAATAGAGAGGCCTGGTAGAGATGGGTTTAGATAACAACAACAGCAACCAAATAGCAACACAAGCATATGTTTTTATGTTAGTTGCTATAAATGACTCATGGAAGCTACCTTTGGCCTATTTTTTTATAGAGAGCTCAAAGGCAGACATGAAAGCCAATTTAACAAAAAATGCACTAGAAAAATGTAACAATATCGGGGTGCAAAGTCGTTCCATTACATTCGATGGCTGCAAAAGTAATATTGCAACGATGAAAAATTTACGATGCGAAAAAGATGAGTTTTAAAACTAATTTCAGACACCCTAGTGCTGATTATGAAGTCGTAGTGTTTTTAGATGCTTGCCATATGTTAAAACTGTAGCGAAACACCTTCGAATCTAAAAAAATATATATACCTACTTCGGATGATAAATCAATCAAGTGGCAATTTGTAACAGAATTATACAATTTACAGGAAGATAACCTTGCACTTGGCAAACTAACTTTCACGTAGACTAGTTTACTTTAAAAATCAAATTATGAATGTAAAATTGGTTTCGCAGCTTCTAAACCGAAGCGTTGCTTTAGAATTTTGTGAAAAAATCTTAAATATTTCCAATTTCCAAAATTCAGAGACAACAGTATACTTTATCAAGAGACTGAATGATATTTTTGGTATATTAAATAGAAGAAATCTGAAAGATTATGATTTTAAAACACCTTTAAATAAAGATAATTCTCAAAAAATATTATTATTCTTGTCAAAATCAAAAGATTATCTGTCTGTTCAAAAAAAAACTTAAAGTTGGCTCTGAGAAAAGAACTGTGTTTTCAAACAGAAGTACCTTTGGTTAAGACTCAAAATAACACTGAGGTATTGGGATTATTAGTGTGTATCATGAACAGTTTGATAAAATTATATGAAAATTTGATTGCAAGTGATATCCTTTCATTTTTATTGACCTACAAATTTAGCCAGGATCATGTAGACATATTTTTCGGGAACATTCGGAGTCAAGGTGGACATAACAATAATCCCAATACGAGACAATTTAAAGCCAGTTTTAAAAAGCTGCTGTGTCATTTAGAACTGGGGTCAAAATTTACCGGAAATTGTATACCAAATAAAGAATATACCAATATTGTCAGGGACATCTCCTCTTAATAAATTAACAATTCCTCGAAAGGATATCGTTATGATGAAACCTAGGAGATAAACTTGAGTACTGCAGAAATTCAAAAATTTAATCTATAGAGCAAAATTTTGATAAGTACCAGACAAACTGCAATGAGCTCGGTGAAAAGTTACATCAAAACCCAATTTCAGACGGTGTTTCTCAAATAGTTGGATATATTTCTGGCTTTGTGGTGAGTAGTTTAGTAAAAAACCTCAGTTGTGACAATTGCAAAAACAACTGATTGGCAAAAGAAAAATTATGGTTTCACAAATTTATAGACATAAGAGATAATGGATGGTCACCGATATAGCCCAGCGGATTAGTTCTTTGAAGTGGCAGTGGGCGGGGCACATGGCACGGAGAACCGATGGCCGATGGGGCAGAAAGGTTCTCGAATGGCGACCGTGTACCGGTAAGCGCAGCATTTGACATCCACCGACCAGATGGTCAGATTACCTGAGCATATAGGTCGCAGGCAAACGCTGGATGCAGACTGCTGCCAACCGATCATTTTGGAAATCATTGGGAGAGGCCTGTGTCCAGCAGTGGACTAACTGCAGCTGAAATGATGATGATGATGAAAAGCGAATGACAAATTGTGGAAGATGCGCCCCTTAATTGATCGTATACAGGCCGCATGTCAAACCTAAGAAAAAGATCAGTGCCTTTCCTTGGACGAAATGATTATACCTGTAGGGACACATTTAATTATAGAGTGTGAGTGATGCGCATGTGTGAGGTATGATAGATGACGTAAGGATAGTTAGCGGGGCTGCGTCCCTGTATAAGATATTTAGTCGCAAAATATAACACTTATTGGTCACACGCATCAGTTTATTATATATCCCTACGACAAACCTAAAGTGGTGACCCGCGTTGAATACGTCAGTTTTAGCGTTGTGGACAATTTTTATTAGTGTGGACTTAGCGTGGTGGACTTATTAAGTGTGGATTTATTATTTTTTATTATTTATTGTGGAGACAATACAAAATGAATCCTCAACAAGTGTTGTACGAGGGAGTCCCTATGGCTGCCGCGAGTGCCGCTGCTCCTCAGGGCGCCTCGAGTGAGCCACGTTGAGGTGAGGAAACTGCGCTGGCGAGCATTACCGTCTCGTCCAGGGTTCCGGAGTTTTGGGCAGACCAACCGCGACTCTCGTTTGTCCAATTTGAAACCGTCGTGGAGAGCCAGAAGCTGAGTGACGCCGCCAAACAAAATTTGGTCGTCACTAAACTTAATAAGACCGCTATTCAGCAGGTAAGAGATTTATTATTATCGCCGCCGGAAACGAGGAAGTATCAAACTTTGAGGGATAGACTATTACAAGTTTTTGAGGAGTCAGAGACAAGACAATTTCAGAAATTATTAGGAGAAATGGAGTTGGGGAGTCAAAAACCTTCTCAGTTACTCCGACGTATGAGGGATTTGGCACGAGGGAAGATACCCGACCCTACTCTGCAAATTATGTGGAACAGCCACCTTCCTGCCGCTGTGTAAGCTGTTTTAGCAGTGACAGAGGTAAAAGACCTGGAGAATTTAGCAGTAGTAGCAGATAAAGTTATGGAGGCATCACGACCATCTGAGGTTGCAGAGCTGGCCACACAACCATCGTTTCGGGATTCCAGCACTTCTAGGGGCTTGGCTGCGATGATAGAGAAGCTAAGCGTCGAGGTTGTCGAGTTAAGACGTGCACGACAACCGCAGAGGGGTAGAAATACTTATAGAGCAGGGTCAAGGTCAAGGGACCCTAGCAGGAACCGTAAGCATCCCGAATGGTTATGTTTTTATCATTACCGGTACAGAACAGCTACTAAGTGTGTAGAACCATGTAATTGGAAGAAAACTGCCCTGACTACCCCTGCGGAAAACTAAATACGATGCAACCAACGGCGGATGTTTGTATCGGTACGCCTAATTACCGCCTATGCGTGACAGATATAAAGACTGGAGTTAAGTTTTTAATAGACACAGGTGCGGATGTCTCGGTTCTCCCAGTGTCAAAAGAGTGCGTTTCGAAGAATATCGCGAGTGAAAAATATAAAGTGTACGCGGCAAACGGTACCGAAATAAAAACGTATGACACGCGCACTTTAGTTTTAGATCTTAATTTAAGGAGAGCATTTAGATGGGCCTTTATCGTAGCAGCTGTTAGACAACCTATAATCGGAGCCGATTTTTTAGGCCATTACGGATTGTTGGTCGATTTAAGCTCGCGGAAGTTAAGAGATCAAATTACGCATCTAAATGTTCTCGCTTCAATTGTTAGTTATAGTGCATGCGAATTATCGATTAAAACAATAAGTAGTAGTGATATATGGCACGAAATATTACCTAATTACCCGGATTTGACTAAACCGGTATCTCACAAAAATACGCCTAAACATTCTGTATATCATGTGATCGAAACTACGGGACCGCCGGTTTACGCGAAAGCGAGTCCCCTTCCACCGGATAGATATAAAAAGATAAAGGAAGAGTTTCGGATAATGACCGAGTTAGGTACCTGTCAACCGATCGTTTCTTAAAATCAAAATATGTTGAATGCTACAGGATTAAGAACATTTCCTCTGATGGCCTTGACACTGAAAACGCACAAGGCTCACAAAGTGATATTCAAACACTAAAACTTAAGAAACGCGTACTAAATGCTCAACAAAAATACAAAGCAGCTATGTCAAAGTGTGAGAAAATTGCTTCGATTATTTCTAATTACAGTATGGACGACTTCAAAACACACTGCGACCAACTCGATAACATTATAAATCTTTGAAGTCAACGAAAAACGACAGTAATTGCAGAGCTTTTAAAAACAGACCAAACAGAAAATGAAGGAAGACAAATAATAGTGACAGCGCAGAACGAACAGGAAGATTCTCAAGAGACAGTAAATGAAAATATGGAAATTGTGTCAACATTAGACCTAATAAATCAGGAAAATATCGCGAATAACACAAAACAAGTTGTAGAAATGCATCAAACAGAAAATGAAGGAAGACAATACAATAGTAACAGTACAGACTGAACAGGAAAAAAAACAAAGAGAAAGAATGTAAAAGAAAAAATTATGAGCAGGCAGAAGATGAAAATGAAAAGGTAAAAAAGACTTCCGTCAAGATAAGATTACCAGCTATCCGAAAGCGTAGAGGTCGGCCGAAGGGACATGATTTGACAGTGGTAGGACTCAAAAGGAAAAAACAGGCATAGACAAGACAAAGACAAAATGATTTGAAAATACTTACCACATTTTGGTATAATGTGTTACCTACATTACCTTTAACATTCTCTTAAAAGCAAAAAATAATGTTATTTTCAATAAAGCTCACATTTTTGTACGTTTTGTTTTTATTTCATTTACCTTTAAGTACACAAGTAGATTAAATTAAACTATTTTAATACGGTTTTATCGCGTTTATTACTTATTTATTTACACCTGACGTTTCAAACACTTTACAGCGTTCATGGTCGCAGGCAGACTAAGTTAACATTTGTCTTTGATGTCATAAGATTACAAAACTACCGCCTGAAATTTTTATTGGGAACTATTCCGATTCACGCAGTATTGGCTCACAGTATCTAAGGGTCTTGCAGTCTGCTTCCGAGTTTGCGATTTTATTAAGTTAATGACTGGGTCCCAAGCTGGCGGTACCTGCCATCCATCCTCTCTATTGAAATTAGGATGTTTTTTAATTTCAATAGCTTCACGTAACATCCTTGGAATGAATCTGTTTTCCTTTGCAAGGACTTGAGGATTATCAAAACGCATATAGTGGTTGGGTTTGTCTAGAGCATGTTCACAGACTGCAGACTTGGTTGAGCGTCTATTTTTCATGTCAGCAATATGTTCTTTTATACGAGTATTAATGCTTCTCTTTGTTTGCCCAATGTATGATAAACCACAGTCACAGTCAATTTTATAAACTCCAGCATCTTGCAATGGGATATTGGATTTTACAGGTCTTAAAAATTGGTTTATTTTCTTATGCGGCTTGTAATAGGTCTTGATTGAAGCTCGCCTAAGTATGTTACCAATCTTGTCCGTGACTCCCTTTATGTATGGTAAGATGGCAGGAAAACGATCAACTGTGTGTGGCTTGGGTCGACTTCTGTGACATATGTGTGGGAGGCTGAGATTGTTGCTTCTTAAGACAGACTTGACTCGGTGAAGCTCCTCCTTAAGATGGTGGGTGTCACAGATGCCGTGTGCTCTCTGTAACAAAGATTTGCCTACGGTAGCTAACTGACATGGATGATGGTGAGATTTACCGTTGAGATATTTGTCTGTGTGGGTGGGCTTTCTGTACACAGTGTGACTGATACTATTGTCAAGATTTCTAGTTATTAAAACATCAAGAAAGGCTAGTGAATTATTGATCTCAGGTTCCATAGTGAATTTAATTTTACTATTAATGGAATTTAAATGATCTTAATAAAACAGAGACTTGAGTTTTGGGGAGTACAACAAAAGTATCATCTACGTACCGTTTGAACATCTTCGGCATAGCCAGGGTGCTTGAAAGAGCCTTCTCCTCAAGGTCTTCCATGAAAATGTCGGCAACAATGGGAGAGACTGGAGACCCCATAGCTACACCGTCAATTTGCATGTAGAATTTGTTTTCCCAGAAGAGATAGCCTGATGTTAAGCAATGCTCAAGTAACTCTGCATACTCTTGAGGTAGACGGTGGTCCTCAAGCCTTCTCTTGACAATATGAATACAGTCATGCAATGGTAGGCTGGTAAATAATGACTGTACATCAAAACTGACCATTGTGTCTTCATCAGTTAATCGTAGATCTTTAATTAAGCTGATAAAGTGATAAGAGTCCTTGACATTAGTATCAGTATGACCACGAAGTTGTGTGAATATCTTCACCAGGTGTTGTGCTAGTTTTTTAGTTGGCGAATCTATTTGGCTTACAATTGGTCTTAATGGGTGGTCTATTTTGTGTATTTTTGGAAGGCCATATAATTTTGGTGGTTTCACACAGGAAGGCACGAGCGACGTGATGTCTAAGTTTAATGTGTCGGAGTATTTTAATATTAATTCTTTGGTTTTTGTTACGATCTTGTTAGTAGGATCACTTTTTACTTGTTTATATGTATTCTCATCCGACAACAGTTGTTGAATTTTTGTTTTATAATCAGAGGTGTCCATTAAAATAGTTTAATTTAATGAATAACAATCGCGAAAACATAAGAAAACATTACACAAGTAGATGTCATTTATAATACAGATTGATATTATATTATATCAAATCGGACACCTTTTTCATTGGTGGCAGAATAATATTATTTTTTATTCTACCACTAGCGGCAGAATAACTTTTTTTTATTCTACCACTAACGGCACAATAATTATATTTTTTATTCTACCACAAGCGGCAGAATATATATTTTTATTAAACCGCCGCTAGCGGCTGACTAGACACTTCCTTCTCTAAACAATTATCGCTGACAGAAACTAAATATTCTACTTATGAAAGGTAATTGTTAGCAATTTATCTGGGCATTTTTGGAAATATTACATACATACAGGTCGAATTGATAACCTCCTTTTTTTTGAAGTCGGTTAAAAAAAACGGGTTATTGTAGATTCGTCACTATAGTTGATTCGTCACCTACTTACAATTCCATACAATCAAAGTTAATTCGTCACTTGAATAAAATGTATATGTAAATTCGTCACCAGTACCTAATTGTTGTAGTAAATTCGCCACCCAAGTTTTTATTTATAATAAGTACAGATAGTAATAAAATTAGAACTCGCCAAATATCACAATAATTACTTCGTTTTTATCCTTTTAAGACAAGGATGATTTCTAATGACGACTTGAGGGGTGCTTTGTGCGGGGGACAGAGAAAACTCATGCGCAGCTCTCCAACCCTCCCTCTTCCCACCTTCCTCACCGCACCTATCGTGCGTTTTTACTCGCACTCTAATTGTGCACACTATTGTGTGCGAGTGCAACACAATGATAAGGGATGGTTTGGTTGGTTTGCAAAACATCTTTGAATGCAGTGACTCATTGACCTTATCGGCGTCAGGTGTTTTTTGCAAATTAGATATCCCGAAAAAGTTCGGATTGTTCCTAGGTGTGTGCATCATCTTAATAGCATACCTTGAAAAATGGATCCAAATCAACCAGGCTCAATTTCAGGTGCTATCGACTTAAGTATTTATTTGTTTATTAAATCAGTTTATTTATTATTGGTTGAAACCAAGAACTTTGTTTATCAGATTGATTAATATTTAAAAAGTTCTGTGAATTTATTGGCGAATCAATATCATACTTTACTGGCTGAATTATTTCATTTTTCTCAATTTATATAAGAAAACGTATAAAAATTATGACGTCATTTATGTAGAAAAAATTATGTTTATTGATTGGAGTTAGTAGCACAAACTGGCATTACTTAGAACGTCAATATAAATGTAAGTGAAAAAAATGCGTATATTACTTATGGTATATTTTATTTAACAAAGAACAAAGGTTCTTATTTTAATGAGTGCATTCATACAACAAATGATTTTTTGTAAGAAATAATCGCAAAATTGTAACATGATTTCCGCGTTTATAATAGAGCTCAAAAATAAATAAATGTATCTACTGTAAACGATATTTCTTTATAGAACAAGAATATAAAACCGTTTTTTTAAGTATGTTAGAAGTCACATGGCACCTACACCTTTTTAGATTAAACGATATTTCTTTATTAAAAAAGAAATAAAATTAATTTTTGCTTCATTTAATTAGGCTAAAAATTGTTTTCCAATTATCTAAGACTCTGTTCGATATATTTATGATACTAACTCATATTAGGCATCTTATTCTTTGTCTTCTATTCCTATTCGTGTAGCTTGATGTTATATTGCTTATCCTTCCTCGATAAATAAATAGACTATCCAACACAAGGAATATTTTTTTTATCTCAATCTATTTCTGTCATTATGTACCAAAACCTTCCTGATAATTACGCTATCTTTAGGTAAAAACTGCATAAAATCCGTGCAGTAGTTTTTGAGTTTATCGCGAACAGACATACAGACGGGGCTTGAAACTTTAATTTATAATATGTATTTAAAAGTGTGAAATGTGTAGTTTATTTTATAAGTATGACATACGCAATTTAATATATACCGATCGATACCGAAAAAGGACGGCGAATGCTTGTGAGACATGGTTTCATGTATACTTTTCATCGTCAATACAAGGTCGGAAGTGGATGGAGATGTACTAATCGTTCGCCACTATAACAATTTCGGAAACGCCTAATATTAAGATTTTGTATGAAGGAAATCACAAATGTCAACCAAATTTAGTAAAGGCTGAAATAATAAAGATAAAAAATCAGTGCAAAGAAGAAGCATGGACTTCAACTAAACCTATGCCGAAATTATTCGAAGAAGCTTTTAAGACAACAAAGGATACTGGTTACGATTTATTGCAAGCCGTACCAAAATTTTCGAATATGTCAAGATCACTATACAACGCCAGGATTCGAGAACTAAACACATTTTTGTAAACGGGAACATGTTATAATTCCCGATAAGTACAAACATAATTTTTTGTTGTTCGACGATGACAGTGACCCAGTCAATAGAATTATAGCTTTCTCTACTGAGTCAGCCCGTAAAGTCATACCAAATATTCAAACATTCTTTTCAGATGGTACATTTTCCAGTTGTTGCATTCCATTTTAATAACTTTGTTGTATACATGGCGATATAAATAGCACCGATACCGTCACTAACATAGTTCCACTTATTTACGTTCTTATGCCAGATAAGCAAGAACAGTCGTATAAACGACTTTTTATATTATTAAAACAACATTTACCTAATTGGAAACCAGAAACAATTGTTGTCGATTTTGAAATTGCAGTTATAAAATGTAATAAGATTTTTTTTTCCAAATACTGAAATACGCGGTTGCAATTTTCATTTTAAGCAGGCTTTGACAAAAAAAGCTCAGGCTTTAAAATTGGACAATTTGGAGGACAAAAGACACTTAGGTCACTTGCTCATGTGAAACAGGAGGACATTGAAGAAGCTTGGTTGTTAATAATCATGGAAGAAGCTCCAAATAGTAAAGATATCACAGAAGTTAATGATTATTTCGTCAAACAGTGGTTAGAAAACAAAAATTTAGAGTATTTATGGAATGTTCATGGGGCTCGTCATAGAACTATTAATTTAGCAGAAGCGTGGCATAAGCGTCTAAATAATAACATGGGGAAAAAGAAACCTTTTTTACTCCAGTTCCTGGATGTATTAAAAAGTGAAGCTGATTATGTCGACTGGAAATTAAAAAGAATTAGATATAATGTATCGAATAATATGCGTACACGGCAGTCAATCGCCAATGATAAAGATATAAAAAAGATTTAGGAAAATTACGATAAAATGACACTTGCTGAAGTTTTACAAAAACTTTCTGTTTTGCAGCGATTATGAAATGTATAATGTTGTACTAGGAAATGTGGATTTTAAGACCACTGGGTATGAATATTTTAGTATTATACAACGTAAAATCCAGTAAACTAAAAACCTGAAAATAGTTTGTTCAGCCCGTCAATATGAACAAGTTTTCTTATAGGACCAATGCTGGGAACTCAAAAAAAATTTCGACATTTCCATACAAATGTTTACCCGCCCAGGCAATTTATATGGAAAGTGAACTACCTATTTTCAGGTTTTTAGTTTATTCAATAACACGTTGTATAGTTGAAGTTATATACCGTAAATTGGGGTATTTTGGAAACCATGGGGTTAATTAAAACTTCAGAAATAAAATATTTGAGAACTGATATTTTATTTTTTTCTACCAATAGAATATTATTTTTATCATCTGGCAACACTAATACTAAAGCAGTAGTACGAGACAAAATTTTGAGGTTATAAACGCATTGCGTGTGTCGCAAAATGATTGTTTAAAAAAAGTCAAAAATTGTGCTAAATTTATGCGTGTCTTACTTTTGTTTGTTTACAATAAAATTTTGGAGGTAAGTTGAATATAATATTTGTCATTTATCATGTGTTTTGTTATGATTTCAATGCTTTTTGCCGGCTTTTTCTGAAGAGGTTAGAAACACTTTATTTGTTATCTTTTTTGAAAATTATGCAAAAATAGTTGAAGGGGTTGCTGAAGATTGTATAATCAACTATGATGAGACGAATTTGACGGATGACCCTGGAAACAAAAATTATATTTATAAAAGAGGGTGCAAATATCCAGAGCGAATCTTTAACACCTCAAAAACGGCAATTTCACTTATGTTTTCTGGCACTGCATCAGGGCATCTGTTACCTATGTACGTTGTTTATAAATCCGAAAATCTATGGGACACATGGATGGAGGCAGGACCAGAGGGCACAAGATATAATCGCTCAAAAAGTGGGTGGTTCGATTCTGTTTGCTTTGAAGACTGGTTTAATACTATTATTGTCCCATATGTGCGAAATAAGTCCGGTCCAAAGGTGTTAATTGGTGATAATTTATCATCGCACTTTTCAGAAAGCGTGTTAAAGACTTGTGAAGAATTAAATATTGCATTTGTGTGCCTACCACCTAAAACAACTCATCTACTTCAACCCTTGGACGTCGCGTTTTTCGCCCCATTGAAGGCTTATTGGAGAGACGTTCTCACTAAATGGAAACTGACTGAGGGAAGAAAACATAAAACATTAATAAAAAGTGCATTTCCTAAACTATTATGTAAATTAAAAAACAAACTAATTGAAAATGATGCCGAATCTATCAATTTAAAAGCTGGTTTCAATAAGTCCGGACTGTACCCTGTTGATCCTAATCGACCTAAATCTAGATTACCTCAATCCCAGACATCCAATTCTGAAACAGAAATAGAGAGTACTGCGTCTTCAGTGATACGCGAAATCTTAATGGATATGAGATGTCCTGAGGTTCCAGAGGGAGTAAGGAGGAAAAAAAGATTTGTTGTTGAACCGGGTAACTGCAGAAGATTTAGTCAAATGTCAGCCAAAAAGACTCTAGAACAAAGCGGTCGGGAAAAAAGAATAAGTCTACTTCCAAGGTAGTATTAGATCCAATTGACCCCATTCCCGGTCCTTCTGGACTACATCACACAAACAACATATTAGAAACTTATGACAGTGACACTTCCAAATCTTCGTATGAACAAAGTACTCATACTGTAATGCCTGTATTAAGGCAAACAAAAGACTACAATGGTAAGGGTAAAGGAATCGGAAAGAAATAGAAACCTTGTGAAACATTGATTAATAAGAAAACGCAAAGTGAGAATTCAATAGAAATATATGAGGATGATATAGGTGTGCCAGTGCAAGAAAGTGACAATCCTGGTGAAGAAAATCTGGTCTTTTTGTCAAACCTTTCCAAAACAGATGAATAGAATCAATCTTTTGCTACCAATCAGACTTTACCAAAATGCTTACAATCCAGTCATGATAATCAACCTACAAAAGAAACTAAAAAAATAAATATCATTTCCGATGAAAAAATCAGCTTTGAAGAACTTTTACTTAAAAGGGTATGCCAGGATAAGAAGGAAAATACTACGGCAAAAAAGAAGCGGGTGGCTAAAGGAGCTGAAGTTATTACTGCATCTACAAGTAAAATAAAAGAAAAATCTTTCGGAATTACCCGAAAAGACCTTATCAATACTACCATAACTAAAATTTCGAATAAAAAACGGGTAAGAAAATCAAAGGATTTATCTACAAGCAATTCAGATTGTGATATTATGAGTACCCACAGTGACTCTGATATATGCGAGTATGCTACCGACGCCACCATAGAGGCTGATGACTTTTTTTTTGTTGCCAACTCAATTTCAAAGGCTGATGAAACATATTTAACTGGTAATAAGACTGATATAGATAATGCAACTAAAGAGACTGACTTAGAGAATAATACTGAAAAAGTAGTTTTAAGTGAAATAACAAATATAAGAGAAAACTATAGAGATAACAATGAAGACGAGTTGTTTTTAGATCAACCAAATGAAGATCCTTCATATTGCATTAATGATTTTGTTTTGGTGCGTTACCTTAGCAGAAAAAATTGGACATATTATGTTGGTATTGTTCAAGAAATTACCAAGGACATTTAACGGGCAACACAAATATACAATACTCTTTTACAAAACTGTAAAAAAACCTGTTCTGTTATTTCGGAGGACAAGATTAATTGATCGTGATTTAGTTGACAATGTTTCTATTGTAAAACAAATTTCATTAAATGAATCGCTAAACAATTGTAATGACCTATTGCTTGCTGAAGAGGGTGATATGATATATTTTAGTTAAAATATATCACATCACCCTCTTCAGTTCGTCTATCCAATTATTCATTGTGTTGCTTATTTTTAATGTGCTGACATAACTACGCACCTATTTAATTATGTCATCAAAGTGATTATATGCAGATTGTTTATAAAAAATGTTTACTGGTTAATGTTTCTAAGATGATCTTAGAAACATTAACCATTTTTTCTCTCAAGTAAACATTTTATTACGAAATCCTAATTTTGTGATAACTTTAGTCTTTACACATTAATTTTATTAAATTGAGGCTAGATTGAATTGCCAAAAATTGTTTTTATGTTCCGAAGTTTTCTATCGTTTTGTCAAGTGGGTTAGTAAGGTCTAACGACCCTACGCCCGCTAGTTTCTAAGTTTTTAAACCGCCTCAAAAACCACGTCAGGCTATTTAGCGACCGGGACCAACGGTTTATACGTGCCTATATGTTTATGTTTGATTTTCGTTAAATATTTTTTCATTGTCTTAAGAAAATCTTTCCGTAAGGTTATGTTTTCAGTTAATAAAAATATATAAAAGTACTGATTTTTTTATTTTTTGTGTTGACTTCCTCTTAAATTATTCCAAATATATCCTACATTTGCCAACTAAAATTCCAACGAATGACTATACTAATTCCAAACATCCCCAAATATAGTGGCACTCTATTCATATGGTAAACTTTCATTCGGAAAGAAACTGGATTGTAACAACGTAAAAGAACAAGAGCTCTATTAGTTTAAAAGGTCATTTACCGTATTTGTCGCATATAGCTGTAAATAACTGTCGCATATAAGCTGTAAATAATATAAATAAAACGTCGTTCCTTTTTGTACTCCTTTATTTTGTAAGTAGGTTAAGATTGTAATTCTCCTTAAACTCATTATCTTTCATGTCTTTTAGTTATACATCATTTGTTATCAATCTGAGCGTTATAAGTATTATTATTGTCATGTACGATACAACCATGTAACAGTAAATGCATATCAGAGGTCTCTAATTCTTGTCAATCTAAAGAGAACCATATGCATACACATTAAAGTTGTATATTGTTTGTACTTATGTATCCACGTGTTCGTCCTTGTATTATACGACACGTGTAACCTGAGGTTGACCTCGCATTTCAAATGTCTGTATCACAACTGGATAAAGAGTAAATGAGGGAGAATACCTGCTCACGGGGTTGCGCATGCGTCGTATAGTTCATTTAATGTATAAAAGGGCACTAATTCGGTCCTAAAATTCATTCTAACAACAGCAAGCAAGTAATGGACAAGACAAGTGTGCGACCCTCAGAATAGTCACTCCCAGTTTGTAACTATATAAAATCTTTAATTTCAAAGTGCCAAATACCTATAAAATCTACAGTCCATTTCCTTAAGTTTATCCTCTGTCATTCACGACAGTATTGTAATTCCGAATATCACTCAAATCAAAAGTTTCCAAAATCTTTTGAAGCAAAAGAACAATCTGTATCAAATTCCAAAAAATCCCCATGTTGCGATAATTGGAACAGCACTTTTAAAAATTAATATCTTTGGTATTTTAATTCATATAGGGTTGGCAGTGCTAGCCGCTGGTATATCACTGTAGAATCTGTCAAAAACAAATATCAAAATAGGATTAGATCTACATACTTCGTTACAATATAATTTTTTCGATAAATTTTGTACCAAATAACCCCACTTTACGGTATCTAAGAGAGCAAATCCGCTGAGTGCAATTGTATCTGTGATTATTTTGCTACATGAAGCTACTTAAAATGTTATATTTTTAAACTATATACATATAAATCAAAAATTATATAAGGGTAGATAATTACACTAGGGGTTTACAATATAAGGATTTGTAATTTTTAATTTCTCTTAAAAATATTAGGTTATGCGTATAATTGTTACCAGCTTACAAAACAATAAGATAAAGTAGTAGTTAATAAATCGATATGTGCCCACATTAGCATGCCAAGCAAGCAAATCTGCTGTGATCAATAAATGTGATTTTTCGCGTTAGATGTAAGTAGATTTTATACTGTTTTTTGAAAACTGTAAGTAAAAAAATTGATGATGTAATGATTGCATTGACTTATATCAATCACCAGGCAATAGCATCCCAAGCAAATCAGCTGGCTGTCATTAGGTATATAAACATAATTATGATCACTTTTGTACAGTGCCCGGCAAATAAGTTGAACAAAGTGTGAGTAGGACACCGCAATACATTGCAACTAATTCATATAGGTGTGTCTCGCTCACACTTTGTTCAACTTATACGCCGCGTGTTGTATAAATAATATGACTACGTTAGAACCAGAGTGATCTAAGTGATATTTTCGGCAAAAATAGTTTTTTTACACAATTGCAAAGAAAACTCATAATTCTTTGAGGCCACACTGATTAGTGCTTCCCAGTATTTTTTTCCTTGAGAAGTCACAACTTCTTACTTTAGAATTGGTGCGGTTTGCAAAAAGGATGCATGCCAGACTAATCTAAGTAATAAGGCGCACTTAGATCACTGTGGTCAAAAATTGCGGACGTTTCTGGAAATCCAAACTGATCTAAGTGCAACGAAAAATAATAAATTAATCGTGTATAAATAATTCAAGTTATTTATATTTGATATCTACTTATTTATAATAATATCAATGTCCGCGGTTAAATATTTTTACGAAAACACTGTTATTTTTTTAACTGGCAATACTAACACAGCTGTTATATACGTTAAAAAATTCAAAATCAAGTGACGTTACATGTCACTAATTGTCATTACTGATTTCAGTTTGCGTTGGTCAATTCGTTTGCGATTATCTTTTGTTTTATTATATATATTTTATTGAAAAGACGTTACGTAAACAATGGATAACAGAACCAGAGCTAAAAGAATGGTGAATTTGGCATTACAAACTTCGCCGCGGCCATCTTCATCGACTTCATCTAGGAATGAGGACTTTTCAAGCGATCATTCTTCTTACCATCCTGAGCAAAGTCAAGAAAGTTCGACTGATTTAGAAGACATTGCAGGTATGTATGAGTGACGAATATGAAAGGCTCGAGCAATATTGCTTATGTTGTTTTATTAATATTTATCGAGTGCGTAAGCGGCTATTTTTTTTGTTAATGTGATTTGTAATTTAATTTTAAAAGTAGGTAACTTTAGTTTTCCAAAAAATGTTGATTGCCTTTTACTTGCTTTCGTTTTATTAATTAGCATGGTAATACATATTAAATCTTATTCTTCAATATACGTAACCTATTTCATTATGTAAAATACTGGATTGTTATGTTTTGCTTCGTTTTGTTACTGGCTTGGGCTTGGGTTATAGCTTGTCCTATTTTTTCAGATAATGAAGCAATTGGAATATTTCCAGAAGCTCCTATAGGTACTTTAGGGGAAATAGACCATCTAGATTCCGATGAACCTGTCAAAGGTAGAAAAAGAGTTCGAAATTTCGACAATTGGGCGAAGACTATAAGGAAGCGAAATAGAACTGCAGGTCAAGAATATCGCAACGTACGAGGTAATATTGTTTTGGCTAAACAGTTTGTACCCGTTGTATGCAACTGTAGGTACAAATGCAGTGAGCAGGTTTCATCTGAATAAGTAGAGAACTAAAAAAGAGGAGTGATATCTATACACCCGAAGATTGGATGAAACTCGTCCGTGACTGTAGAAAGCAATAACCTTTTACAGTGCGGGATATGAGAAATAAGTTTCTAGATTTTGAAAGCCTTACAACACTATTCAAGGATTATCAGATTGTATTAAGAGAAGGCGCAAAAATTTCTAAGATGCGGAAGATAAAGTTTTGTAAAGGTTCGAGTATAATCAGTTATAATGATGACTACACTGAAACTTATGAAACAGTTGATTTGAAACCAAATGATATGGATTCTGGAACATTTTTTTGTAACCTAAAGAATTATATACCGGAAAAAGCCCCAGAATCTAGACTAATATCGTATCAAAAGATGCAAGATATTAGAAAAACTCTAAAATTTTTACCTCCTATCCATCATCAGTTTTACTTGACATTACCACATATTCCCAGAAGAGGCAATCAGGAAGCACAAGATGATGATAATGCCTGCTCTATTTGGTGATGATTAATGTGTCTTTTTTATAATACATATATTATAGTGAAACTATTTTCATGAATACATTTCCTTAAAAATTTTGAACTGCCATATTGATTGAAATGTTTATTACCTGGGTTCGCTATCTAATTCCTGTCTTCTATGAAATTTGAAAGAAAATAAGTACCAAAATTAAAATAAAAGAACAAATAACTTTTACAATATTTATTCGGAAACAGAAGTTGAAAGCTAACACAAAAAACTCAATTTAAAAAAAATTAATTTATGTTGAAAAAAAAAAAATAAATGAAATTAAATTAAGAAAAGAGAATTAGGGGCGCAGGAGATCGAATGGCCAATATTAAGATCCCTTCTTTAAAGTTTTAAATTAAAAGAATAAAATAAAAGGTTAATAAAATAAAAAATGTAGAAAGCGCAGGCACTGGCTGACCGATAATGCTGGCTTCGGCTGTGTGGTTACCTCAGTTAAAGCAAAAATGTCTATCGCAGATTAAAACGGTAGTATATGCAGTGTCCTCTTGTTTCAATAAAAGAAATGTGGTATGCACTCCTGACACCTCGGGAAGCTGGTAGAACTCCCAGTGTTCAGCGGAGGGAAACTTCAGGAGTTCTTTTTAACCCTGAAGTAGGAATAACAAAATAACTTTCAAAAGACTGCTTAAGAAACATTTGGCTCGATGTACCTCGGACAGCCGAGGGATGCCGATAGCCTATGATATCCTAGGAATGGTACTGAACTGCAGACAGAAAATTAAGTTGCAGTGGATACCATCTCATATTAACATCCTGGGTAATGAGGTGGCAGATTCCTTAGCAAAAGAGGCAGCTGGAAGGAGTGGGGAGGTTTTGTGCCTGCCATATGCCTCGGAACATGTACCTACATTTAAGTTATATTGCTTAGAAAAATGGAAGAAATTCTATAATGAATGTGCTAATTCGAAGGGCATCTGGTACAGGACCATTCAGAGTTTCCCCACTTTGGTACCCTGGTTTGATTGTGCTAGCCTCACGAGGGAACTGTTGGTGAATGCTTTCAGAGTAAGGTCTGGCCATGTTCCAGTAAACAAGTTTTATCTTTTAATGAAAAGGACACATATACAGATGCTTGCAATTTTTGCGAGAGAGCAGAAGATTTAATTCATATTTTGCTGGAATGTGGTCAGTATGCCGAGCTCAGGGGTCGTATTCTGGATGGCGTTCCTCTTGACAATGGCGGTCTCAATGTTACATTGAGTTCGCCTTTGTTGGGTGGAGCCAAGTCCATTTACGCTTTCTGGAGAGCGGCCATGGCTAAAAGATAAGCTTGCTTCACCTTTGACTTTCCCCATGAGGCTGGCATAGTCACAATGTGTGATTGAAGCCTCACAAAAAAAAAGAGATTAAAAAAAAAAACAATGGTTTACTATAGGGCGGGGCTCTGGAAATTTCTAGGTTTTATTCCTGTTCAAAATCCCTTTTAATATATGTATAATTTTGTTATAATGGGGTATGTTTATTCTTAAATTTAGGGCTGAATCTTGTTTGGTTGTAATTATAAAAAGAAAGTCATAATTCCAAATGGTAGGTTACCCGACAATGAAAAATCTACTTAATTTTGTAAAAAAAACGATTTTGTATGAAATATTTCAATTTGAATTTATATATTCTACGCTTATTTATGTGTACCAATAGTGAGAAATCATTTTAAGACCGAAATTAGATAAAATTTAAAAAAAATACACATGTGCATAAAATACACATTCTACCCACTTTGTAAATTATAAATTTGTCACAAAACCCGCAATTTAACCAGAAAGTTATTAGACCAAATGAAAGAATTAATCGGTTATTTAGCTCAATAAGACAATAATTAAAATAAAATAAATTACCTTTTCAGGGTTCTTTATGTATATCCAAGAAAACACTTTTGTCATAAAACGCCGTACGACAACCACGTCGGCGAAAATATTTGTTACGACGGTTGCACTATTAAACTCCAAAATAACAGTATTAAATGCGATTTAAATCTTTAAATTATAAAAATAGCAAGTAAATATCGACCCGCTCCAAAAATCATCTGATTTCGTCTGCCGGTGGCGGCAAGTGTGCTAGCTGTCAGTTCAGTCGTAGTGATGGGGACATCGGGAGTCGACATTAGCTCGAATAGACTCGATGAACTATCTATCGACTTCGTGCCGAACCGTGTGAAAACAACAGGCATTTAGTATCGGTTTTTGAGATCCGCCGGCGAACCATTCGACAATTAAACCAACTCGCACGGATTCAATGAGTGATTAAATAAATCCGGAACAAGTAAGGAATGATTCGATTATCGTTTACCGGCTCGTGGAGTTATTCGCACGGCCAGACCATACCAGTCGAAATCAAAAATTACCACCCGCGTACATTTCAAAAATACAGAATGTTGCTTCCACGAACGCAATCGATATATCTTACGGAGGAGTCAATTCTCTTATTTTAAATAGGTACCGTAAAATGGGGTTTTTTGGATATATGAGGTTATTTGGAATTTCTAAAATAAAAGATTTGATCATTTGTAATTTTTTGTCTGTCAATGGTAAGAATATTTTGTTGCCACCTGGCAACACTACAACTATCTGTCAACGTCAAATGAACATTTTTAACACATTAGATGCCACGTTAATTTGACCAATATTTACTGTTCAAGCCATTTCACATATACATAGTAGACGATTTCATAGATATGTACACAAAATATTTTTTTGTTTTGAAAGGTACTTTTCGAAAAATACGGTTTTTTTTAAATGCGGTCACCGGTGGGCGCCGTGGCCCATAGATTGTAAATTCATTGCAATAGGCCACGCGGATCACAGTGCCGGTCATCTGTCTCTTTCGCACCTATTCGCTTAGCTCACAGACGCGCGGGCGCCCGGGCGCCGGGGCGAGTGCAGTGTCCTTGAACTTCCGCCTAAGTTTGGCATAATTATTACAGTGTGACGGATTGTTTTTGTGTTATTGTTTACGTTTAGTGTTTTTCGATCATGGAATTCGAGGACTTTGAACTGTCACAAGACGATATTTCATATTTGGATAATTTGGAATCGCAAGTAGTAAAAAGTTTCGTCGATGTGCAACCTACAAATGAATTTTCATGTATCGGCGAGTCAGAATTAGTACCTTGCGGCTCGCATTCTCTCAGTGACAGTGATGATGAATGTTTACACCCAGTACGCAGTAAGAAACGTCGACGTATCTTGTCTGAGAGTGAAGATGAAGCGATTCTGCCGTCTCCCTGCGGTTCTGCGCCAGATACGTGCAATTGGCAATCGCCGTCTGGCAACCAGCCTACCATAATACCTTTTACAGAAGTACCAGGTTTGACACCTTATAGTCTTCGTAACCGCTTAGTATCTGCTGCGCCTAAAGATTTTTACGAGCTCATGGTACCAGACGATATTTTTGAATACATATCCGAAGAAACAAATAGATTTGCCCAACAGCTTATGTCAAAACGATCGCAGAGAAGAACGTCCCGATTAGCGAAATGGACAGTCACTAACAAAAGTGAGATCAAATCTTTCTTTGGGCTTATTTTGTATATGGGCCTGGTAAAACTCCCAAAAATTAGTGACTATTGGTCAAATGACAAGATGTTTGGTCAAGATTATGCGAAGAAAATAATGAGCCGTAATCGATTTGAGCTGCTGCTGCGTATGCTGCATTTTTCAGATAATAGTCAAGCAACCGCAAATGACCGTTTGTATAAAATTAGGCGACTTATTGACGACTTGAACCAGAATTTCAAAGCATTTTTTACGCCCAACATTTCATTATGTGTTGACGAAAGCATGATACCGTTTCGAGGCAGAATTATTTTCCGTCAATACCTCAAACAAAAGAGACACAAATATGGCATAAAAGTTTTCAAATTATGTACCGTTCCAGGATATACATGCAAGTTAGAAGTATATGCTGGTAAACACTGTGATACAAGTAACACAACCCCGACGAATGTTGTTATGGGGCTCTGTCGACACTTATTCAAAAAAGGCCACATTCTCTACACAGACAATTGGTATACAAGTGTTGACCTGGCTGAAAAGTTACTAGATGAAGACATGCATCTAGTGGGAACATTACGAAAAAATAGAAGAAGGTTGCCCAAAAATGTAATGAATGCTAAATTGAAAAGGGGAGAATATGTTGCAGCAGAAAATGAAAAAGGAATCACCGTCATGAAATGGCGTGACAAGCGTGAAGTGTCCCTATTGTCAACCAAACATACGGCGAAATTTGTCAACACAACAAACAAAAGGGGTCAGTCCACTAGTAAGCCACAGATTGTTGTAGATTACAACACAGCCAAAGCCGCCGTTGATCTGTCCGACCAAATGACTGCATACTCTTCACCACTTCGAAAGACGGTAAAATGGTACCGGAAACTGGCTTGTGAATTATTGCTCAATACGGCGATGGTAAACGCAATGGTTCTGTACAAAATGACAACCAAAAAAAATATTTCAGTTGTTCAATTCCGAAAAGAAATTGTGAAACATTTCGTCGAAACCGAAACGGGAAGCGAAGCTCTCGTTGCAATTTCCCGCCCAAGACGTCTAAAGCACGAGCTGAAAACCAAAGATGGGCCAGCCCGCATAACACGTAGGTGGTGTCAAGGTTGTTATAAAGCCAATACGCAAAATTTGGGCAGGAAGATTGCAAAAAATAAAACAAAAAAAGTAACCACTTTTTGTCCTGACTGTCCTTTGAAGCCACATTATTGCTTGATGTGTTTCAACAAGAAACATCGCTACTTGTAGTTATTGCACTGATTTATTATTATTATTTTGTTACACGTATTTCGATTATAATGCATAGAAAAGAATATTGTATGTTAAATTTTTTTGTTCATTTCCAAAAAAAAATGTTAGAAGATTACATTTTTTATTTCATTATTTTCAGTTAATTTTATAAGAGAATAAAGACTTTAATTAAAAGTATGATTATTTGACATTTTTGGTTTCTTATTTAATATAATTATAATAATAAATGTGACATACAAAAAAAACCAAAATTTTTCTTCTACTCACCATATTTTTGAACATAACTCAAAAACTTAGAAAAATAACTCGGAACCAAGCAGTAAGCAATGTTCCTGGGCGCCGCGCGGGTCATATTGCGTGTAAAAACGCAGTATACGCGTGACCGGCGACGCTTAGCGAACGTCCAAACATTGGTCTACCTTGCCGGTCACCGGTGACCCCCATGGCCTCATTGAAATCACATAGTGCCGGTCACCGGTGACCCCCATGGCATCTAATGTGTTAAGGTTAGTTTCGCATTTCACGTGGAGTAGTGAAAACTTTTGTTAATTTTGAATTTTCGGTTTTTTTTGGGCGGCTTACAACTTTCATCTAGTACACAACATCTATAAAGGTATGTACTACGCCAATTAAACTATGTATACGTGTATTTTCTGCAGATTTCGATGGTGTTAGGTGTTTTTTTCTATCTATAACGAGTTATAAACTGTTCCTGTGTTTTGTGAGTGGGGCTTTTTGAGATGGATTTTGGGGTTATTTGGAATAATATTTCAAATAGGTTATTTGGAATAATAATTCCTCTGTTTTCAACACATAAGTATGGTTTAACATAATAGTTTTAAATAGCCCCAGGAGTGGCATTACAGATAACTTAAGGGTAGGTTAACTCAGCGATTATAAAAAGTCATTAAGACTTATTTTTGAATTTCTTTGTTGAAAATAACTTTTAAATACATAGTCTTTTTCCTAACGATTCACACTAAAGTTAGGGACCGCTATCGTTAATTTTAAGATTAATTTCACTGATGTACTTATGACATGCCTTTATGACCAATAAGTTGAATAGAATTGAATTTATAAACCAGCTAGGTAACTTTTATAATTGATAAACATACTAAGAATAAACATAATATGAAGGAACAATTATAACACTTTTCATGATCACATATCCCAAACCGGGTCCGCAAAGCTTGTACTAACATTTAATATTGTGATAAAATTAAACAATAAAACAATAAAACAATGTATATTAAGTTAAAACTGCCTATGTATTAGTCGTTTTATGTCCACAGGAATAAATCAGGGATGAAATCATGGTGCGAACATATCAAAGGAAGAATACCAACACACGCAATGGCAAATCTTATCCACCATATGTAAGGTATTCTGAAGATAATTTGCGAAAAGCAATAGAAGCCGTTCATAGTCGTTCATTGAGATTAAAAGAGGCTGCCGAAAATTACAACATACCGATAAGCACTTTAAGTCGAAAGTGTAGAAATATAAACTGCACGCAAGAAAAAGCGGGACACCCAACTTTATTTTCAAAGGAAGAAGAGAAGTTTTTTATAGACAATGTACAATTACTGAGCCACTGGGGGTTTCCTTTAGATTCAACTGACCTACGAGTGTATGCACAAAAATACTTAAATAAAATTGGAAAAACCATATATGGCCTTGAAGATAACATGCCTGGAGTAGATTGGGCGCGCAATTTTCTAAACAGACACAAAAGTGAGATTTCCAATCGTGCAGCGTCAAATATATCTAGCGATCGCGCTAAAACTACACCACTTGTAATAGATGACTTTTTCGATCATTACGCAAAATCTGTCGAAGGAGTCTCCCCAGACTGTCTCATCAATTATGATGAGACAAATTTGACTGATGATCCGGGTAGCAAAAAATACATTTTCAAGAGAGGGTGTAAATATCCTGAAAGGGTCATTAATAGCTCGAAGTCATCAATTTCTTTGATGTTTGCTGGCACTGCAGATGGACAATCCTTGCCGATATATGTAGTTTATAAAGCAGAACATCTGTGGGATCAATGGCTGGAGGGAGGTCCTAAAGGAACCAGATACAACCGGTCAAAGACTGGTTGGTTTGATTCAGTATGCTTCGAAGACTGGTTTAATACAGTTATAGTACCGTACGCAAAAAAGAAACCAGGACGAAAAGTTGTAATAGGAGACAACTTATCTTCTCATTTCTCACACTCAGTTCTACAGACTTGCGATGAACTCAATATAATGTTTGTTTGCTTACCGCCAAAGACTACACACCTACTCCAGCCATTGGATGTAGCTTTTTACGCTCCTTTGAAAAAGTATTGGCGTGACGTGTTAACAAAGTGGAAGAAGACAGAAGGATTGAAACACAAGACTTTAGTCAAAAGCTCATTCCCAAGGTTATTAAGCAAATTAAAAAATAAGTTGGTGGAGAATGGCGCGGAATCTACTAACCTAATTGCCGGATTTAACAAATGTGGCTTATACCCCATAAATCCCGAGCGACCCAAGTCGCGGTTGCCTCAAAGACTGATTGTTTCCGAAGAACAGATAGAGAACACAACATCTTCGGTTGTAATAGACATTTTGCAAGAAATGAGAAGCCCTGCAAGTGCCACTGGACAAACAACACGAAAAAGGAAATGCAATGTACCACCAGGAATGAGTATAACAGCAGAGGACATAGTGCGTAATCAGACAGAAAAAGACAAACAGCAACATAAACGGAAAAATACACAAAAGAAAGTGTCGGACAAAAACAAGAATATAAAATCTTTAGACGAAGACAGTAACACCGATTCTGAAATAACAAGAGAAACTGAAAATGAAGAATTGAATCAGGCTGATACGCAGCCAACTGCAGGTCCATCCGGGCTATGTAATGCCTATGCCTTTGACTCTGGTAGCTCAGATGATCAAAGACCACGACACGAAAAGATTACAGAAACTGCTAAGAAACCGGAAATTGAAGAATATATATCGATTAAAGGCAAAGGCAAGGGAAAGAAAAGCAAACCAAAAACAGAAAACAATCACACAAAGATAAGTAAATTGGAAAATACACTATCACTTGAAAAAAATATATCTAGTAAGGGCAAGAAGAGAAAGAAAAATAAATCAAAAATAAAAAAAAGACAGATGAAGATAAGTGATTTGAAAAATTTAGACTTAGACCCAGAGAGTATTGAAAAATTGATAGCCGTGTTAAAGCAGAGAAATCCAAAAATAAAAAAAACAAGAGATATTCAGACTCTGACACTACAAGTGTGTCAGATATCATGAGCATCCATAGTGACTCGGACATTATAGATATTGATTTCGGTGGATCAATCTCTGATGTCAAGAGCGACGATGAAGACTACGGATGTAATAAAGACATGAGTAACTGTACTTACGGAAAACAGCCAACAGTTGCAGAAATCATTCCAATTCCTGATTATGATGATAAATTTATTGATAGATCATGTGTACCTGAAAGTTCTGTTGAACAAAAGACTGATGGCAACTTAAAGACTAATTATAATACTAAGTTACAATACGTAACTGATAAGACGGGCAACGATCCAAGCAGTACAGCAACGATTTGTGATGATATAGATTTACCTGCACCCGGGATTCCACAAACAGTTGCAGAAATCATTCCAATTCCTGACTATGATGATACATTTATTGATAGATCATGTGTATCTGAAAGTTCTGTTGAACAAAAGACTGAAGGCAACTTAAAGACTAATTATAATACTAAGTTAGAATACGTAACTGATAAGACGGGCAACGATCCATGCAGTTCAGCAAAGCTTTGTGATGACATAGATTTACCTGCACCCGGGATTCCTGAACAAAAAGAACAAATGCAAAAAGATGAATCAAAAGTACACGAACTTTTATCAAATTATGCTGTGAACGACCATGTTTTGGTGCGCTACTGTGACGATAAACAATGTAAATATTATGTTGGATTTATAGAAAATATTAAAATTGATGGACGGAAATATAATTACACAGTAAATTTTTTTAAGACAATAAAAAAGCCACAACTTGCATTTCGGATTGGCAAGAAAATTGATCGAGACGAGGTTGATGATATATGGATTGTGAAAAAAATTGTTTTAATGAAAAATCCTATAAATGCCAAAGAGTTCCTACTGACTGAAGAAAGCGATGTGATGTATTTTTGAGATTACCTTTTTGATTTTCAACTTTCTAGAATTTTTACAATTTGGTTCATTCACACCCAATGAATGAATCTAAATTATGTAGGTACCTACTACCTCTTGTTGGACAATTTAATGTTTATTTTATGTTGTGAAAATGTTATTTAATTTAAGTAAGTTCTTAATAATTATTAAAAAATGTTCCTATTAAACTAATTTCATTTAAATATAACTTTTAACATAGGTACATTTCATTTTATAATTGAGTTTTATTTAAGTATAAGAAAATTCATCATATCCAGGCCGCTTTTATTTTCGTAAAAAATAGCTTACCCTTAAGAATTCCAAATATCGCTTTTCTTATAATAGGCACAATTTTATTATATTTACATGAAATTCCAAATAACCCCAATTTAATAACAAACATAATTTCGATTATGGGACTAACTTCAAATAATTCGGTACTTTTTTGACCAAAAAACGTCAAATTGCTATTTAACTCAAACCAAGTTACCCTAGAATATTTCCAAATATCGCTTGGACGGTTTTATTAAGCACATGATTGATAAATTAAGAAAGACAGATCCAATAAACTTCGGATACCAAATAACCCCATTGTAGCGATATTTGGAACGGCTATCTTAAAAATATATATCTTCAAATCTACTTACGATAGACGTTTGCTAGTAATAGTGATCAAGAAGACATTATTACAACTATCCAAAAAGCCCCCTGTTGAGTGGATTCATTCATTGTTCCTGTATTTACAACACGGTTTAGCAAAAAAATGTTTCAAATAGCCCCGTTTTACGGTACCTAGTGCACAATTGAATCGCAATTGGATCGCAATGACTTCACTTTGACGCTTCTGATATTCCGTTACTCATTTTATTTACATTTCCCTACTAATATCATTAAAATACGCTTCAGTCGCAAATGAATAGAGATTCAAAACTGTTTAAGCAGAATACCACTATTGAGCGAGCATGTCAAAAAAAATGCAACATAATTGAGTCGCGATTGAATATCAGTTGCGTGGTCTTTTAAAGTTTATTAGCGGAATTGATGCCTTACTTAACAATCGAGCAATTAGGCAGTTAATCGACTTAATATTTATGGCATAGTGAAAATAGCATTACATGATCTAAATGTTATTTTTTTTTAATAAATAACTAATACTGGTAAAAATTGATCACCATTTATTTAAATATCACTGAAAGTACAACAAAAGGCTCATAAATTTTCAATAGCAACGCGTAACGCATTTCCTTAATTTTCTCAGATACATACTTTTGTGCTCTAGATCACTCTGGTTCCAGTGTCGTCATATGGGTTTACTAAAATTATCTAATGTAGACTGTTTTTATACAAATAACTAAAACGTAAGTGTAATTTCGAAACTATTGTTGTAATTTTAAAGTAATATATACCTATATTGGATCTATTTTTTTACGTGTTTCATTTTTGTTGCTGTCTGTACGAAAAACCTTAGGTGACGAATTTACACAAAGTTTTTAGGTGACGAATTTACCACGGTGACGAATTTACAATAACCCAAAAAACCTTATCAAAAAAAAAGAACGATAATATTGATGTGGACGTCTCAATGGACTTGGACCACAAAAGGATGTTTGCAATGTTTACAACAACTGCTTAATGTCGGTCGATCAAAGGACAGATTGCAGTTAAATGGGATTTAAAAAAAAGAATCAATGTTTGATCTCATTCCAAAAGACTCTCTCGGATTTAACAAGGGTCTTAAAGGGAATCCCAATTTTGTAGACGACATTGAAGGGAACGGAGGTCATGATGATTTTCCAATTGAAAAAGAAAATGATGTGCTGTCTGATGTTGCTGAGATTTCTGACTCTGAATAATCTGATTATTATGAATATTTAAAATGGCTTACTCATATAGTGTAGCCGAAAACCTGTTGTTGTTTCGCCTAATTATATGCCTACATCTTTCGTTTGTGGAGCTCTTTCTATACCTCACAGTTTTCCACCAGCTGTTTTACATCTGTCAACCAACTGAAATAATCGGTATTCCGACTACATACTCTGAATAAACCTTTATGTTTAAGTTTCATTGCATAGTGATTAAGTGTAAGAAAATAATAGTGTTATATCTTTTTGATCTCATATTTTCATTAAAAAAATTAGTTCTTTTTTATGTTGAGATATATTTTTATTAAAGTCTTGCTCGAGGAGAAAATAAAAAGCAAAATTTAAAATAAAATTTTGTTGTTTTATTGAATTATAATTATTTTAAATGTTTGTGGTTCAGTGTTGCTGAATTGAATTAAAGCTACTGTCAAGAAAAAATCATTTTCACAAAAAGGATCCATACCCATAAATTTATAAATATCTCGAAAAATTAATTGCACATTCAAATTAATTACAAAACATAAAACATCTCAAATTTGCACATATATTTACAACAAAAAAAAAATATGGTTGATGGTCAAGAGCAAACTTTATTTTAAACTTCAAAAAATCATAACTCAAAACTAGGTTGATGCCTTTTTGTGAATCTATGTCCAATTCAAAGTCAATTTTTTTTAAGATTTTCTTTTATTTTTATCTGCAATTATTTTAATTTGTTTGGTTAATCTGCTTACAATTTCATGGATCTACTATTTGCAACAAAAATTCATATTATTATATACCGTAAAACAGGGAAAATAGGAATGGCGGGGTAAATTGGTATAAAAATCTGCTTTTCTAAACGTTTCTTTTATTGTTACTTCTATTTATTAGAGATTAGCACCTTCTTGTTTTTGAACGAGCTTATTTTTTTTGCCACTGGCCACACTGATTATTTAAGCTAGCCAATCAGGATTCATTTAGAAAAGTCACTTTTTTCTGAGGTTGTCGTTCCACGTAAAATTACATAGTACAAGAAATATGTGCAACTCAAGTGGCTCCCGATCAGACTTCGTCGTAATTATCATATTCTGTCGCTCCTGTTCACTATACTCTTTATTCCTTCGTCGCCTCATTATCTAAAAGAGCGCTTCACCTTTCTCCATCAAGATGACCAGCGACCTGCTCGTAGTATCAACGCCCTTCGCCTTAAAACTCCAACTCATACTTCTGCTGCATACTCTAATTCTTTTACTGTACAAGCAGCACGTCTCTGGAATGCTTTGCCTGAAGATATTCGCACTGCTCAGACTATAACCAGTTTCAAGAGTCGCTTGAAAGAATACTACCTCTCACTTTGACTTGATACTGCTGTTATTTTCGCTTAAATATTCATACAGTACGTATGAATGTTACAGTATGTAAGTTATTTAAGTATGTTTATTTTGTATGCGATATTTGTGTATGTTTATAATTTTCAACTATATCTGTTGCTGTACCCACCCTAACTTAACTGTTTCTCTTTCACCTCGTAAGGGTTGACTGGAAGAGATTGCATAGCAATAAGTCCGCCTTTGCTCATATTATGTTGAAGTCTTTGTAAATGTTATATTATTTGTTACTGTATGTGGGCAATAAAGATATTTTGTATTGTATTGTATTGTATTGTATATATATTTGAGAGTGATTACTCAAAGAAAAGTGCTGAAATCCGAGTTATTATTATTGAGACAGCTGTCTGTTATTTGGAAAAACTGTAAGGTAAGTGATTAATTACGTAATTTTATTGAAAATCTAACTTTGAATAAAATACTCTTATTTTGATTATTTTGGTGTTAATAAGAACGTAAAAGGGGGAAATAGGCACATAAAGCGGGTATAATAGGAACGACGCGGGGGTTACATGGAACAACACGGGGGTTATTTGGTTTGAGAAAGAGGTAAATTGGAATACCTGTATAGGGTTGTCCAAATCCAAAACATTTAATCTAGGTATTGATTTAATTTTTTTAACTAGCTAACCTGAAATGTTTCATAGTATCATTTATTTTTATTTCTTTGTCAAGGGCAAATTCAGATTTCTGTCACGCGATAAGGTGGCACAAATCTGAATTTGCCGTTGCCCTCCAAGTTTGTTTGTCTATGTAACCGTAGCTCCTAAACAGCTGAACCGATTTCGATGCAGTGTTTTTATATTCTGATGGTTTTTTAGTACTTTAAATTTTATACTCAGTACTTTATTGCTTTTTTTTAATATCACGCAAAGTGAAGTCAAGGTGATATTTCTATATTTCTGATATACATGAAATCTTTTTTTTTTAGAATGCCACGCAACTACATACCCAAGCCAGGTGCAAAACGGTATAAAAAATATGACCAACAAATTATACAACAGGCTTTAGAAGAAATATCATGCACAAATAATAGCCTAAGTTATATAGCTGACAAATATAAAATAGCTAAATCCGTATGTCGACATAAAAACCGTGATATGAAACCTCATGGTCGGCCACCGGCGCTAACCAATGAGGAAGAGCAATATTTAGTGGAAAATTTAAATTGTTGTGGTGATTGGGGTTATCCACTAGACACTACGGATCTGAGATATATCATTAAAATGTATCTTGACTCAATGAATGTTAAACATAAAATATTTAAAAATAGCTTTCCCGGTATAGATTATATCAATGGATTTTTAAAGAGACATGCAAACAAAATATCACAGCGAATATGCCAGAATATAAAAAGGTCTAGGGCGGCCGTGTCTGCAGACACAATAAAAGCATATTTTAGTGAATTAGAAAAATCTTTAGAGGACGTCCCAATTCAAAATATTATAAATTATGATGAGACAAATCTCACTGATGAAAATCGCAGGTCGCAAAAAAGTGATAGTAAGGCGGGGGTGCAAATATCCGGAACACATAGTCAACCATTCAAAGCAGATTTCTGTCACGCGATAAGGTGGCACAAATCTGAATTTGCCGTTGCCCTCCAAGTTTGTTTGTCTATGTAACCGTAGCTCCTAAACAGCTGAACCGATTTCGATGCAGTGTTTTTATATTCTGATGGTTTTTTAGTACTTTAAATTTTATACTCAGTACTTTATTGCTTTTTTTTAATATCACGCAAAGTGAAGTCAAGGTGATATTTCTATATTTCTGATATACATGAAATCTTTTTTTTTTAGAATGCCACGCAACTACATACCCAAGCCAGGTGCAAAACGGTATAAAAAATATGACCAACAAATTATACAACAGGCTTTAGAAGAAATATCATGCACAAATAATAGCCTAAGTTATATAGCTGACAAATATAAAATAGCTAAATCCGTATGTCGACATAAAAACCGTGATATGAAACCTCATGGTCGGCCACCGGCGCTAACCAATGAGGAAGAGCAATATTTAGTGGAAAATTTAAATTGTTGTGGTGATTGGGGTTATCCACTAGACACTACGGATCTGAGATATATCATTAAAATGTATCTTGACTCAATGAATGTTAAACATAAAATATTTAAAAATAGCTTTCCCGGTATAGATTATATCAATGGATTTTTAAAGAGACATGCAAACAAAATATCACAGCGAATATGCCAGAATATAAAAAGGTCTAGGGCGGCCGTGTCTGCAGACACAATAAAAGCATATTTTAGTGAATTAGAAAAATCTTTAGAGGACGTCCCAATTCAAAATATTATAAATTATGATGAGACAAATCTCACTGATGAAAATCGCAGGTCGCAAAAAAGTGATAGTAAGGCGGGGGTGCAAATATCCGGAACACATAGTCAACCATTCAAAGGGATCAATATCATTGATGATGTCAGCCACAGCTGATGGTAGTTTCCTGCCGCCGTATGTCGTCTATAAAGCGATACATTTATATAACTCTTGGACAACAAGGGGGCCGCTTAATACTAGATATAATAGATCAACATCTGGCTGGTTCGATGGTGGAATTTTTGAGGATTGGGTGAAAACAATTGTAATACCTTTCTTGGAAAATAAAGAGGGCAAGAAAGTTTTAATAGGCGACAATTTATCGTCTCATTTATCGGTAGATGTAATAAAAATATGCCAGGAAAAGGATATCAAATTTGTTTTTTTACCGGCAAATTCAACCCATCTGACCCAGCCATTGGATGTAGCAGTGTTCAGACCAATGAAAATGATATGGCGTGAGTTATTAGATCAATGGAAAAAAAGTGACGATGGCAGAATGCAATCTTGCGTATCTAAGGGTTGCTTTGCTTTCCTCAGCTGTTAAAATTACTAATGAGTAAGCTGAATGTCAATGCTGAAAAAAATATTAAAGCAGGATTTAGAAAATGTGGAATAGTCCTATTAAATGCCAACCCAGTTTTAGATAGGCTTCCTCGTCTAGAAGAGAATGAAGAGGAAAAAATAACAGCTGTGAGTGATAGCTTTGTGAAGATATTACAAGAAATGCGCTATGGATCTATGAATGTTAAAGAACCCAAAAAGAAGAGAAAGCTAGAAGTAATTTTAGGAAAAAGTGTAAGTGCAGAGGAATTAGAAATGAAAGATTAAGAATCTATACAACCAAAAAAGAAAAAAACATTAAAACCAATAAAAGGAAAAGGTATCGGGAAAAAAACAAAGCTTAAAACTGACCAAATAGACACAGATATTGAAAACCAACATTCTCATTTACAAAACGAAAAGATAGATGATATAAATATGAAAACAATGCTTGATGAGTTGAAAGATCCTATATTTACTAATCTGGACCCTTTTGATTTTTCTTTAGAATCTTTGCCAATAATTTTTGCCGATAATACGGAATGTCAAGAAATTGTAATAAGAACCGCTAATGAAGACAAAGAGAACCAAAATGAGACTAAACAATATATTGAGGAAGAGACGGAAAACCTTGAAATAATAAACATAAATATGTCAGAAATAATAAGAACCGCTAATGAAGACAAAGAGAACCAAAATGAGAATAAACAATATATTGAGGAAGAGACGGAAAACCTTGAAATAAAAGACAAAAATAAGTCGGAAGTAAAAATCATTTCAAATAGAAAATGTAAATTGCCATTACCCGTAAAGAAGAAAACAAATTTTACCCCAAAAAATAGCCAAAATAATTCAACCCGAAAGAGACAAAAACGACTTGATTTTAATAAAGACAAAGAAGAAATTTTGAAAATTTTGGAAGGAGATTGAAGATTTATTTTATTCTTCATATTTTGTAGTATTATTGCTTTTTTTATTGTCAATGTTTTTTTTTTTGTTCAGTGGATTCGAAAGAAAATCTGTTTTAATTGTGTTTTTAATAATTTCCTATCACTGTAGGTTAATTACAAGTAGATAAGTACTTATTGTTGAATTGAAAGAAGAATATTTTCGGTTTTGTTTTATTTTGGTACTTTTTTACTTTATTAAAGGATTGAACCGTAACCTTACCTACCTACCTACCTAGTTAGGTCAAAGACTGTTTAGAATAAAATAAAGAAACAGACTGATTAAAGACTTATAGAAAGAATTATAAAATAATTATTTTTGTTAAATAAAATAAAAATATGATCTCAAAAAGCAGTTTTTGTTACTTATTACCTACATACATTTAGAGCTCTGCTACATTAAATGCTATAGCGACTTCGCCGGCTATGTATCCAGTCAGTTAAAATAAAACCGAAATGAATAGTAGTACCTTACCTATGACGGTTTGGTACCTTTCAATATTTACTGCTTGGATACGTAGCTGGTGACGTTGCCATGCAACGCAATGAGGTAAAGGCCCTCATGGTTGGGTGAAGAGAAGCTACCTACTAACTTTGGATATATGGAGTGACAGCCCTAGTTATATTTCCGATTTACCTCTGCCACGTACCTATTATCCCCTCCAGGGGTAAATTGGAATTCACTAGGGTTTTTATTAAATTTCTGAAAACAATACAATAATTTTGGAATTTAACCTTTTTAACGTATAACAGAGCATAGCATGCATTTTTTAATATACCCTAAACGTTGTGGAACAAGGTTTAAATTGCCTTTGACAGTGAAGACTGGGCCTATTTACCCCGTTTTACGGTATTAAAGACAACTCAATCACTTAAAAGTTTTTAACAACATTTCCATCTTCTGAATTGGAAAAAACTTAGTATTTAAGCCATTCTTTATGTTTTGGCTTACTACCTAAAGATTTACTTACAGTACTGTTAATTGCGCCTTTGAGAAACTTAAAGAATGCATCGGTTATTCTTCATCTCCAATGCAAATATAGTAAAGAAGAATACCAAGCAAGTAGTTAATTAGAAATCTCAAACAGTTAATTGCATTGTTTAAGTGATGACATCTCGAAAATTTGTAAAACCAGAGAAATACCATATTTACAGAGGATGTAAGAATGATTAGGTGCCTCCTACCTCCAGACTCGAATTCCAACAAAGAGTAAGTACCTACTTACCGTTGATGAGTTTTGACGGTGACTTCTCAGACAAAGGTTGGAGTGTACGAAAGAGGATTCCGGACTTATCTTTTGTCTTTTTCTTCTTCTCATAATGTGTGTAGCTTCTGTCACAAAGTTTGTCGCTCGCTCGCTTTGCTTGCTCACTCACTGTTATGGTCACAAGATAACCCTAACCTAACCTACCTTCTGTCATAGTCTTCTCTTTACATTCAGTCGCTTCTGTTCAATATCTCGAGAACGGTGCGTCGGACGACATCAGTCAACAGGACATTTTTTGTTTATCTAACACCTTTCTAGATATTTTCAAAAGGGGGCCCTTTATGGCGGGCAAAAAAAAATTCGACAATCATCAGGACAAACAATATAAAATTTACATTCTAAACGCGTTTTAACTGCACTTAAAGAAAAACAAGCTTGATTACAACCCTAGCAAAGATGATCGAATTGAAATCATACAAATCATCAGCAAAAAAACACACGTCCTACACGACTAATAAATGCTTAAACATTTCTTTATAATTTGTGAATGCATGCTTTTATGAAGACTTTTGTTCAATAAAAATTCAGTTCGTTCCAAATATTCCTCAAAGAATCAAATAATATTAGAAATTGTGTCTGCTTGCACAAATTAATGTAAAAAGTATGGTCGGTCGCTTGCGGCTCTCTCGCCAACAAACGTCTATTCTATTCTACCGTAGTGACATCAGTGAGCGACTGACATTAACATTTTTATCATGTTACGGTCCTAGACAAAAGTCACAATGTCACAAATGGGTAGGCCCATGAAAATTCAATTCCGATGAGGCAGTCCAAACCGCCTTCAAAGATTTTATTGATTCCCGTCCGAATGTTTTTTTTAGTAAAGAGATCAATGAACTAACTATGAGATGGCAAAAGTGCATAGATAACAATGGTTCATACTTTGATTAAATAAATATATTATACAATTTGTTCCTCTCGTACAAAATGCCAATTTCATATGTAAGGTAAGGACCTAATATAAAGCAAAGAAGCTATTTTCTTCTCTTTCTTCCCGTGGTTCAATCAAAGAGCATCGAAATCGCACACGTAAAGGTCGGAAGAAGTGCCGTAGAATGTGCTACATCTAGTAAGTAATAAAAAAAATACATTTTGTTATAGTTACACGTTCCTTGAGATGTGCTCATTTTATTTATTATATATACTAGTTGTTCCCCGCAGCTCCGCCTGCGTCAAAAAGTAGCTTATGTTTGACCCTGGGTCTACAACTATATTCATATTAAATTTCATCAAAATCCTTTCAGACTTTCGCCCCTTCATCTGCGCGGAGACCATATTTATTTTAAGGAACAATAACAGGTTACATGATTACATTCGATTAAAAATAAATTCATGATGAGGTGCTAGCGCAACCCAAAAGGTTAACACAACATACGTTTACGTTATTAATAATTTATTGGCATTTAAGCCATAATTAAAATAACAATACAACACTTAAGTAGTACTTTAATCTGCACAAAAATGTATTGCAGTCAGTGGTATTGATAGGATGATGACTGCAGGGTTGTCGTAAACATTAAAAGAGAGTCGGAGAGATTTGGTTCATAACAATGGATTTTTTATTGATTATCTAGTTTGCAGCAAGTGATGGTTTATGATTAGTATAGATATGGAAGTATGGATTTGCTAGCTGTTTACTGCAGCTCTGCCTGCGACAAAAAGTAGCCTATGTTTGAGCGTGGGTATTTATCTATTTTCATCAACTTCTGTTTAGCGGGTTGGCCGAGAAAGCGTTACATTCACAGACAGACTTTCGCATTTCTAATAATTATATCAATCAATACATTAATAGCATAGGTATATTTAAAAAATAGGGCTTCAGACCCACGAAAGGAACTCATGTGATTTTCAGTAACTTTTTACCCGACTGCGTCGAAGTCAGAAAAGATGGTTATATATGTATAACCATCAAATAGAAATACGTTTCTATTTGACATTTGTATGTCCGTCCCGTCCCGTTGCTCTCATGTACAAACTAAAAATGGTTTGTAGAAGTGCCATGATTACCATGAGCAGGCCAGTTAAAACTCGGCCTCTCGAGGCTTAACTTAATATAGTGAGTCTTAACCGTGACACACAGGTAACGCCCACACCTAAATCGCACGTTTGCCTAGTCTTATTTTTGTGAAAATTACTACATTGCGCAGGGGAATATTGTTAGTGAATACAGATAAAGAGATATGCGTCAAATAAATCGTAGCCAAGACCGAAAAACACACGAGGTAGGTCTGTATTATGAAAATATCACAAATGTCACTCTGAATTTGGCAGCTAGCACTCACTAGTGTTGTTGCGATAGTTTTATCGATAGTTGAATAAAAGTCGATAGTACAACTAGGGCTATCGAAAACATCGAAATTTGGCAACAGTATCAATAGTCAAATAAGGAATGATAGTGCTGAAATTAATTAATTCTATCAATAGTATTGACACTATCGAATTTCGATACTATTTAAATATACTATCACGTAAAAACTATCTATGGTATCGAACAATCTATGATTCTCGTCGATATATCGATAGTATTGATTTAGTAACTATCAACTGCATTTCGATTCTATTGTCTGGGAGTATTTACTTAGCGTAACGACTATCGTAATATGTTTATATATCAATAGTACAAAACTATCGATAATATCGAAATTTGTTGCCAGAATCGATAGTATTACATATCGGTACAAAGTCTTTCGATAGTTTCGATAGTATCAAGACTATCGAGGGTCATTGTATATATTATTTGGACAGTATTGATACTATCGACCCTCATCAATACTATTACTTATTTTTAGCTATTGAAAAATAAAGAAACTATCGTATTGTTTTCATAGTTTTGATAGCCCAATCTATAGTTCAACTGATTTTCAAGGCCACGATAGTATCACGATACTATCGATAAACTGTCGCTATCACAGCAACACTAGCACTCATACAGGTAGGTTGTAATTAGTTATAAGACTTTTGGCGGGAACTGCAGCTGTGAAGAGCATTATCGGCGCTGTATTTTTTTTTGAGTATTTGTGCTTAATGGTGGATTATTATTTGCATAGTGTTCAAGAACAAGCGTGAGTGTTGGGAAGTGATACAGTGTTTGATTTATGTGACTTCCTTGCTTGTTGCCAAAAGCTCCTGAATTTCGGTAAGTGCAGTTTTTATACCACTTTACTTAGCCTGACTTTTCTGACTCGACTTGACTTCACTTAACTACTGACGTGACTATAGACTTGCTTGACTAAACAACTTAATTTAAAAAAATTACCTGTTACTGGCTAAATACGAGAGTAAGAGCCATAATGAAAAAGAAAAAAACAAAATCAGTTACAATACAATACAAAATATCTCATGATTGCCCACATACGGTAACAATTATAGGAGGTTGCTTGCATTTGTGTTCAGAATAATGTTAAACCATTTTACCTTATAACGCAGAATAGGGAGTAGTGGAGAAGCCTTGAATCGGAGGCCAGGCCTGGTAGAAGGGGTGCACCCGAAAAGTGAAGTGCTGGCTTGACGTCGCAGGGACGGACATGCGTGTTATTGGTCTCACAACTGCATGCTAAAGACTGGGCAAAGTGGAGAAGAAAGAGCAGGAAAGCTGACCCTGGACTCCGAGGCAAACAGCTGAGGACGCAACTGGGAAGGTGCTGAGATGAGAGAGAGGTAGGTAGGTTTTGATTGTAGATACGCAGATGCAGACTTGTGCATCTGTATAAACCTCCTTTGTGTTTAAATTGCAGTGTATGTAATTTTGTCTAGTTCTTTTATACTTAAATAAATAAAAGGTCCTTAAAGGTTATTGATGGATGTGCTCGCTAAGCACAGTGTTAATCAAATGTTAAAAGTGAAAAATAAATGAGCAAGCAACCTTGCAATTTGAGTAGGGTGGTCCTGTGAGAACTAACTACAGTTTTTTGCTGCATCGAAGTCATATTCCTCGTAGAGGGGAGTTAACATTCTAATTTGGCAGTTAGTTTTTTCCAGGCAGATGTATGTTGACCTTATGTGTGGCCTCTTAGATTTTGCACTATAAAGCTGCAAGAAGAAGGTATAGATTTGATTTGCTTTGCATAGTTTGAAATCTTGGTTAGCTATTGTGTCATTATTAGATGCGGCTTAACATGTGAGATTCTAAGTTAACATTGTAGGCTTATTAACTAAGAAACTATCATCATCATGATGAGATATCCATTAATAGCGAATCTTATACTCTCCGTAGGTAGTAACGGATATGGCTTAAACTTGAGAATATTTCAAAGTCTAACAATATAAAGTAATAGGTAAGTCCTGTTACTTTCACATCTATCATAATGATATGTTTTCACGATTGTTACACATAAAATTAAGCTAACCATAATGATTTTATTTAATTTTGGTAGGTGAGATGACCTGAAAAAGGTAGCAGGCAAATTCGGGATGCAGGTCGCTTCCATCTCACTCTAGGAAATCATTTGGAGAGGCCTATGTCCAGATGACATCATGTAAGGCAATATTTCCTTTCTTTGGTCCCTCAATGCTGAGGATCGCGGCCACAAATGTATCTCCAGTTTGCACGATTGGCAGTGCTATAGACTGCATTATACAAGCTGCCTCCAGCCATTCTCTTCCCGTGTCCACCCATCTATTGTCTCCTTTTTTGTTTTACCAGAACCTTTGTTCTCTTAGTTTGCATCTGTGGAGTGTTTCTGTGTGTGAGTCCCTTTTCTGTCTATACCCCGAATTGGGAGCTTTGCCTGCAGCACTGTATGAGTCATTCAGCATTAGAGAATACATTCCCGAGCATGTTTTTCAATCCGGGCTTACGGGATTTTTGAAGCCTTTTCCCGGGATCCCGGGCCTATCCCGGGATTAGACTATGTGGTTTCTAATTGGGCTAAAATAAAAAACACGAGTAATTAAAAAAAATGTCTTTAATGCCTTGCACAACACAAATCAGAATAATAATAAGAAACGAAAAAACACAAACCAAAAAATACTATACTTTTGCAAGAAATTAAAAAACAGCACAAAATAACTATTTAGAATTTCGAAAATATAATCGCAGAAATATCAAAGCATCCAATGTTTGACTTCCGAGCCTGCTTCGTAGTCTATTGCCAACATAAGCAGCAGCTGAAAACGCTCGTTCAGCTTCTACGCTGGTCGGAGGAATAGACAATAGATACTTATATGCTGTTTCTAAGTGATATCCACGAACTCCTCCATTTTCGAACAGGCTCATTACACGTCTAATACTATTTGCCAACCCCAATTCATTTTGTACTTGTACTTCAGGATCTGGGGATTTCATACTCTTGTTAATTTCCAGCTGTAACTTTTCCTTTAATGTCAATTGGGGTTGGGATTGGGAGGTTTCTGACCTTAGCTCATCATCTGTTTGTGATCCTGACCTTGCTTCTTCTTCCGTGTTATCTCGACTATTAAGTCTTTTAACAATACTCTTTATTTGCTTCCTCACTAAAGCCTGTGTCGGAACTGGAAATAAGTCGTGCCATTCCAAATCCGATAATAACTGATTTTCATCATCCATTCGTGGATTTTGTAAATAATTTAACACGCCAGTTAAATCATCACTTCGTCGTTGCTTTATACGTTCCACTAAGGATGTTTTAATTTTTTTGGCAAGTGCTGAGTTTTTGCTAGACAGTTGTTTTATAAGAAATTTCAAAGCGGCATCAGCTGTGCATAAATTAGCATCTCGCCGACAGATTGCTTCTACTGTCAATTTAATTGGGGTCAGCACATCAACAATTTTATTTACCAATTCAAAATCAACATCTTCTAAACGAATTGGATGATTGAGATCTATAAGAGCTTTTTGAATGCATGCTTTTAAAAGATAAAATCGCTCCAGCATTGTTAAAAGACTATTCCACCTGGTTTTACAGTCCAAAAGAAGTGACAACTCTTTTCCATGTTCAATTTTCACATATTTTTGAAGTACTGTTTCATTTTTCAATGGAGATCTTTTGAAATACACTACAACTTTGCGGATTTTCTTTATCAGCTTATTAATATTTTCATATTGTGTTAACTTTGGTACGTGTTCTGGCGCAAGATCATTTTGTGACATTACGATTAAACCTGACTCTGGACAGTCTAAGTCTTCTAAATGGTGTTCATCATCGCTGTCGTCCATATAATCAACAGTCACAGCTGGTTCATTTATAGTATCATCTGAGGTACGGCTATCTTGCAAATTATTATGTTTTTCATAAAGCACATCACAGACCGCCAAATTGATACCATGTGCGAGACACAGTTGTTGTTCAGTGCAAACAAGCCGCCCCACCTTTATCATAACATTCGGTCCATCGGTTACAATAGCCACGATGTCAGTTTCTAGGGAAATGTCAAATTTACTTAGACGCTCTTGCAATATACGAAGACAATTTTCAGCTGTCATACTATCGTAAATAGGAACAAGTCCTAAGTTCCAAAAATTTTTATATGAATGAACGTTGACCGCCATGTATCGTTTATTGGAAGTTGAAGTCCACTCGTCGAAAGAAAGACTAAATCTTTCACCTGCACTTTTCAAATGTTTTAATTCTGCAGTTACTTGCTTTCTGATTTTTTCACTGTAATTCATAACACGTTTTCAAACAGTGACGGCTGACTTTGGTAAATCCGTGTATTTTGCTAAGAGCAATTTTCTCAAATCATCTGAGGTTATGAATACACTGAATGGAAATCCATCTAATGCAATCATTCTTGCCAAAATATCATCCAGGCTATCGTCGGCATTTTTAGTAAAATAATCATCTAACTTTCGCTTGGCTGGCGGCGGTGCTGTGTTCAGATTTTCAGAATCTTGACTTGTTGAAGCTGATATAACCTTGATGTTATGTTTTGATAACAAATGTGTATGTAATCCCTTAGTTGATCCACCCAAAGTCTTGAGGATGGCTGGGCATCGCTTACATTTAGCACTATTCCCGTCCTTCGCAACTAAATAATAACTCCACACTGACGTCGTATCACTGTCTTTTTTATGTTTAACAAAGTCTCCCGCCATTTGAAATACTTAATTTCAGATAACTGACTATTTTAATGACGTAGCCTATGTAACCCGTCACTGACAGAACAATAAATGAAAAAAATAAAACTGGATTTGCATATTTATACTTTCGTACAGGGAATCCCCGACGGGAAATACCCGCAACAATATTATGATATGAGATGATCGGGTGATTCCCCTGTTGGTTCGTTGGGGAATTACCTTAAGAGTATTGTATTAAAGTATTCCGAGTGGGGAAGTCCCTTCTAAGTTCTACGACAAACATATTATTAGGACTGTACCTGTGTAGTAAATAGTGGGTACCTAACTACCTACGTATTGTACGAGTTGCTTTTTGTCGTAATGTATTAAAATAATCTAGGCAAGGTTATTTTCAAGACGCAACGGACTACGGAATACAAACTAGACTTGTTTGTGGCAATCCCAAAAATCCCGAGATTAGCCAAGTACAGTCCCGGGATTTTCGGGGCCAGAAAACGGTCGGGATCCCGGGATCCCGATATTTGGGATCCCGGGATTGTATTCTCTATTCAGCATACATGTGTTGAGGCCATGATATGAAGTTTTTTCTATTCCCTTTTACTAAGGTACATGCGGTAAACAAGGGCCATTTCAAAAAAGTTTTAAATAATAAAATAAATAAATAAAACAAAAGATCAAAACGCAAGGGATTTATTTAAAATATATCTTTAAAAATAATACAATTTTTAGCTAGTCAGGTACAATTTTCATTAAAAGTAACATTTTTTTAAACTTTTGCTGCGGCCCTTATTAAACTCTGGTAGTCTATAAGGTCTGGTATACTATTTATACCACATATGAAATAAGTATTTAAAGCAAAAAATTATTATTAACAATCAGTCTTTACATTTTTTCTAGCTTACATTATAATTTTGGCAGTAAATCACAAGTAAACTACAACGAATTATAGGAAAAATATGATAGTGGCCCCGAATAAACCTATGAAACTAACAAATTAACAAAATTTACTTTTTCTGTGAAAAAAATTATAAAAATATTTTGTAAGTGAAAGCAAAAATAATTCTAATCTCTTTTACAATTCCAGACAGGAAACACTATATATTTTTTTTTATTCCAAACTAATTTTGATGGCTCTCATAATAATAAACATATGAAATATTAAACTAAAAATAGTGTTTTGTAAGTTTAAGAAACAAACATAAATCTCAAAACATCTTAACTATTAAATCTAAAACTATAAATAAAATATGTATTAATCAACTTTCAATGGAAAAAAAACAACAAATTATTAATAAGGAATCACTTAATCAAATTAACTAAAGGACTCTATAATTAAGATTTATTCGTTTTATTAATAGTCTAGCTAGCTCCTGATTAAACATACCTATTTTTGGTGGTTTAGGAAATCTTGATTATGAATAAATATATATTATAACATATAAGTTCTTCTAAATGCTTATGCAAAATAATTAATTGCAAAATATGCATTCAAAATCTAAATCTTTTTTGGTTAAGCCCAGACATTGGTAATGAAACCATTTCTGGCATTGTGGGCCCTGTCGCATATCTTCAAAACTTTCTGTGTTACATGCGTGGCAATACCATTTATCATCGTTGTTATCAGTAGGTATCATTAATTCTTCCTTTTGTTTTTCTAGTTGTCTTCTTCTTTCTTGATACCTCTTCTCTTTTTTTATTTTGAAAAGAAATTTCCATTTTTGTATCTAACTGTTTTTCTTTTCCCTCACCTTAAATAAAACCTTAGTAACTAAACAGGCCTTATAATTTATTGCATTGCGTCTAGGTTTCTGCTTCACGTGTGTAACGTTTGGAGTATCAGGCATTAATTGTTGAAATGGAGTTTTAAAAGAAAAAGTTTTGAGTCTTAAATTATTTAATGGAATATTATCTAACAAATCGTCGTCAGGTGATTTTAGGTATTGGTTACTGCTTATTACGTCGACATGAGTACTCGAACTATTCACCTGCTTGATAGGAGTACGTTGTTGCTTTGATCCTGGGTTTTCATTTTCATCATCGGAAGAAGTAAACAAAGATTCTAATCTATTCTTCGTCAAAGGAAATATCAGAATCAGAGCTGTTAATTATTGGTCTTATGTTGGCAGGGCCGTCTTAAGTCTATTCTGCGCCGGGGTGCGGGACTCAGCCTGCGCCCTCGTTTTTTTTTCCCTGCAGCGTGGCACGCGACCGATGACACACTGCAGTATGAAAGGGGTCCTAGTAAAACCAAGAAAACACAATACAAGTAATTTTGATAATTTATTTATTTATAATATTTTTTTTTCATGCATCTCTAATTTATTCCAGCATTCAATGTTTTGCAAGAGTGAAAAAACTGAATTGTGTTCCGTCAGCAAATCGAATCTCACATTTAATTTCGAGATAGCAGTGTCCAGTAGAATTTTTTTTTTTATTTTGTTTTGCATTCTAATTCTTCAGCAATTAATTTTGCATCAGATAACAACTGTTGAAATGGCAGCTGTTTGGCCAGTTCATACATAAAGAACAACGGCAGACTTCCATACATCAAAATAGTTGACTTAAATCGCCAGCGTCTACATATGGAAAATATCTTAAATTGATAAGAGTCTGTTCCTTATTATATTAAAAAAAGGATTATGGCATAAGAACTCGGAGAAAAAAAGATATGGGTATTTAAAGATTTTCAGATTTTTGAGGTTATGTGTCATAATGACAGCTATAAAAAATCTCCATAGCGGCTTACGGCTTACCTAGACGTGTACAAAAGGTGAGGGAGATTGAACAGTACTTTTCTTCGATATTCAGGCATGGATGAGAAATAATTCACTTCACTTTCATGGAATGCCTTGATGTAAATGTAATATTTTGTGAAGGTACTCTGTACATACGTACTTACGGGCGAGACAGTCCTGTCGATTCTTGATTTCTCAAACCAGGGACAATTCAGGGTTTTTTTTTTTTTTTTTTTTTTTGTTTTATATTATAGCAGTAGTTCCCGGCATGTATGGGCTGAGACTTTTTCCATCAGTTTTCATTATTATCGTTAATTTTTATAATTATCTTTATCTTAAGTTTTTAAAATTTTATCTATATTTTCCTTTTGTCTATTTTATTTTATTTCCACTTTTTATGACTACTTATTTGTTTCTTTTTATTACTTTATTTGCTATTTTAATACTATAGGGCAAAAATTTACTTCTCTTCGGTTTATCTCTTATTATTTCTTTTAAATTATTTATGTTTATATCTGTTTCCATATCTGTCTGCACATCGTATCTTTCCTTATCATGAAGTGGACATTCGGTAAGGACGTGGATCATCGATTCCGATTTTGCGGGATCACAAGGGCACGCCGGGCTCTCCTTGCATTTGAAACGATGCAAATACTCGGAGAACCCCCCGTGGCCTGTGAAAATCTGGACAGCTATGGGACATATTTTTATTTTGCGCGTGATGTGGTATGCTTCATTTACATCCGGAAAGTAAATCTTGGTCACGCCCGCTGTATTTCCTTCTGTATATCTCCGGTTCCACTCGTCCATCGTCTCCAAACGGATCTGACGCTTGACAAATGAAACCGGGCACTTGTCGTAGTGAGGATTTACCCTCCCGAGAGCGGCACTCTTCGCCAGTTCATCGGCTCTCTCGTTTCCCTCCAGTCCAGCATGTGCCTTTACCCAAAACAGTCTAACTGTTTTGCCCTGTGTTCGTGCTTGGCGTATATTGGCACGCGATGTTAATGCTAGTTTGTGGAGGGAGACGCTACTTACCACTGTATCAAGGGCGGCGCGAGAGTCACAGTATATATTGCAACTGAGTGCCGCACTCCGGAGGGCTCGTCCAGTCGCTTCCGACAATGCGAGCAATTCTGCCTGGTAAACCGTGTACAGACTGTCCAGTTTTAGCTTTTTGGTTTCAGTCTCATTTAGACCTTCCCATAGGCTCAGAGCCGCGCTGACTTTTCCTTCATGTTTGCTGCCATCAGTGAAGATTTTCAGCTCAACATCGTCGTACTGGTTCATCTCTGCACGGCTTTCCAGGCATATATATTTCAGCTCCGTTTGCTCTGCCGGATGTGGCTTGTCCAAATACTCAGCAGGCACGTCCATCTCTCGATCCCCTGCCACTCGCTGTGATATACCTTTCTTTTCTTCGTAAAGATTGGCAGCTTCCCTGACTCTCATATCTAGGGGAAGCAGGCCAGCGAGCAACAGTGCCGAGTTCAGGGAGACGGTGCGATATGCCCTGATGATTTTCTGGACAAACCCGCGCTGCACCAAGTTTAATTGCTTCTGGACTGTGATCTTCCCAGTTTCGGGAGCCCAAACGCTCGATGCGTACATGATGATCGGTTCGACCACTGCCGTATATATAGTCCTTATAATCTCCGGCCCCAGGCCCCAGCTAATTTTAGCAGCCCTTGACAGCTGCTTATATAAGTTCAAAGCTTTTCTGCACACATTTGCTACATGGCTACTGAACGTCAGCTTGCTGTCTAGGGTGAGTCCCAATATTTTAATTTGTTCGGACAGCTCAACGGATATCCCGCCCATGCTCAGGTGTGGGGAATCGTACTTCATTTTGTGTGTGTAGCTTTTGTTTTAGATGGTGCAAACTTTAACTTGTTTTTGATTCCCCACCTCCGAACATGTTCGAGAGCGCCGTTTGCTCGTCCCTGTACTTATTGTCCTGTGTCGCCGGAGAATATAAGGACCACGTCATCAGCAAAAGCTTGGCAGTAGTCGCCCCGATCATCCAGTTCCTTAAGCAGTGGGTCCAGAAGCAAGTTCTAGAAAGTTGGGCCCCCTATGGAGCCTTGAACGCAACCTTTGGTAGTACCAGTGACACATTCCGCCCCCGCATATCTCACTCGAACACTCCTGTCCGCCAAATAACTGTCGACTAGTCGGCGCAAGTTTGACGGACATTTCGTTTCTGCCAATCTACATTTTATTGCGGGCCACCAGGCCCCGTCGAAGGCTCCCTCTATGTCCAGGGATACCAAGGTAATTATCTTTTTATCTTGTATTTTTTTCTTTATATGTTGGACCATGACATAGAGGGAGTCCTCGGTGCTGCGTTGCGGTATAAACCCGTATTGGCTTTTACTCATACCGGGAAGAATGTGCCACTATATTCTACTCATCATCAGTTTTTCCAAAATCTTACCGAACAGAGGCAAAAGCCCGATTGGTCAGTAAGATCTTGGGTTTGCGTAATCCTCCTTGGCCGGTTTTCGCAATACCGCTATCACGGCTTCCTTCCATAGAGTAGGGAAGTGTGCAAGTGTCAAGCACTTATTGAACAGCGCCAGAAACATGTCAGGGTCTTTCGTGATGGCCGCTCCACATATATCCGCCGTGAAACCGTCGAGCCCCGGCGCCTTTTTTGGATTTAAGGACGACACTACACATTGCAGTTCATAAGCGGTGAACGGTGGGTCATATGTTTCACCATATTTCTCATCATTCACTTTTCTGGCTTTTTCTCTGATGAATCTGTGTTCCGCATTGTCGTTCCTGGGGTCGTCTTTCGGGTAGAAAGTTTCAGCCAGTAGGCTCGCCGATTCCCCGGCAGTGAGTACTCTCCCGTTCTTATTCAGTGGTAGATCCTCCTCCCTATCCTTGGTTCGGCCAATCACTCTATAAATTCCCTCCCACATGGTTTCCCTATCCTGTTTCTCGCAGAAACTCTTCCAGCTTTCTGTTCGAGCCTTATCCGCCTTCAGCTAGTACGCTTCTTTTGCCTGCAGATATTGGTCAACAACCCACGCCCGTCGGGCAGGCGCTGCGCATGATATTCGTCGTCTCTTTTTGGCGAGTTCTTTACGCATTGTGGCAAGTTCCTCGTTCCACCAGGGCAATTTCACTCTACCTCCGGTACTTGCGAGTTTGGGAATAGACGCTTTGCATGCTTCTTCTATTGTATTATTAATTTTTTCCACTATTTCATCTAATCTTTCTTTTGTATTTATTTGTTCTATTTCATTTTTGTTTATTTTCTGGTCTTCCCATAACTGGCCCAGTTTCTCCTGAAACTGGTTCCAGCATGCTTTCTTTGTATTTTATTTTCTGGTCGTCCGTTTTGTGTCTATTCCCTTCGGTTTCTCCAGGTTTAATTAAAAAAGAATAGCCCTATGGTCAGATGTCACAACGTCTGCCTCCACTCGCCAACCTTCAACATGCGCAAGCATGCCCGCCGAACATGTTGTTATGTCGACTCTGCTGGTAAAACGTTTGCCATTTCTGATGGTATCAAAGGTGGGATCGATCCCCCGGTTAAGTATCTGCAAGTTCAACTCGTCTAACGCTGCTGCCAGTTCTTCTCCTCTATAGTCCGCTCGCACACTTCCCCACCATAAATTCCACGCATTTACGTCCCCTCCTATTATTACCTCAGTAGTTCCCATTTCATGCACAATCTTTTCCATCCATTGGACATACGACTCCATGGGCTTCTTTCCATCGAAGTACACCGATGCCACCCCAATTTCCCATGCCGCCGTCCTCAGCCTTGCCACAGCAAAGTTGGGGGTCGTCAACGATGGGAAAGGGGTGACATCGATGTCTCGATCGAACAAAACAATGGCAGCCTTGTTAGCTTCAGCAGTGTTTGCCTGCACTACTCTTGTGCCTGGGTTAACCTTCATTTTCGTCGTATTCCCAATGTATGGTTCCTGCACCATAGCAAAAGCCAAGTTCCGCTTCACGGATTCCAGCAGGAGTTCACTAGTAGCTAGTTGACTCCGTTGCAGGTTAACCTGTTCAATTTTGTATCGGGTTTCCACAGCGAGAACCTCAGCAGTAAGCTACTGAGGCTCGCGCTATGGCGTCCCATTTCCTCCTTGCTTCACAGGTCTGGCTAAATGCATCGTGGTTGTTATTTTGTGATCTTGCTAGGGTGCAGTTCCTGCAAACTGGTTCCTCACCTGCAATCCTAGCAGGACAGTAATTCAGGGTATTGAACTGCCCTAGGTTAAATAAATATAAAGTGAACTAAGTATCATTCTTTACGCAAAGATACTAAACTAAGCCGACAGACGGCAAAAATACACTATCGCATGCAGATGCATAGTTATCAGAATCTACAATTCCATTCTTATCCTATTCTGAATTTTTAGCACAGTGCAGAGTGCAGTAGTAAAGGCAGTATTTTATAAATAAAGGATACTCAATTAAAAAGAAACTACCCAATTACTTTAAAACATTTATTGATCTTCATCATCATCATCATCTCTTACAATAATTTCGTCTAAATATCCTGCCGTCGCTGTAATATTATCCTCATGTCTTGCCCATCCTAAATACCAAACCAGAGTCATGACATGTGCACAACATCCCAATGTTCGCCGACCCACCAAACAGCTGCAACAATATTCTACTATGGCTGTTCGACCCTGGACATTATTTTCTATTAAAATATATACATAATATTGTTTCCTTGAAACATGACGAGATTTAATTCTTCCTCGTATTAAAGTTCTCTCACCGCTTCCTCTTATACTTACTGTACAATCCGCCTGGAATTGTTAAGTTTCGCTGCAAAAGTTGTTCCCTTTGTATATTCCCAATGCCAAGATTACTGGGCACAATATCTTGAAGGAGTACTTCTCGAACTTTATCCATCAGTGTCTCCAAAGTACGCCGTGGCATATTAATTAACATAGATATTCTATCGTCAGAGTCGCCTGTTCTTAATTTCAAGAGGAGCATTGCTAATCCTAGCTTTCCATTTCGTATGTCCAAAATTCGAGGTACTTCTTCAAGTAAAGTGAAGAATTTTTCTTTTGTATACCCTATCCAATAAATGAAAACCCTTTCATCCATTTCTTAAAATACTCTTAAAGTCTAATGTTGGATTGAATGCATTCACAAAAGAAAATACATGTTGTATTTGGCGAGTAGTAAATACATTAATACTATTTTCAGACTCATATAAGGTGTCCCACATATAGCTATTTAAATGATCATCACATACTATACTTAACCCACTTGAGCCTGAAACATTTTATTTGTTTGGACTTTTGTGATTTTTACATATGTTACTATTTACCATCTACTTAGTCTAGGAAAAATATTTAAAAAGAAATCCGACTGTCGGAAAAGCGGCAAATAGGCGTCCTTTTAAACGGACGCTAGCTCTATATACTACTTTGCACTTCTTATATACTTTGTTTCAATTCAGTGGGTAAATAGTATGCAAAACAACAGTTTTATACTTGAAAACATATTTTTTATATATTGACATACGTCTATTAGATATATATATATAATATAAATAAAACAAAAGAACTTCTAGAAGTACAACTATAAATAGACATCAGTGGCGTGGGGTGAAAAAAAGAGAGGTAAAGCCCGAGCAAAAAACGGCCGACGCGTAAATAATCAAAACTTAACATTTGTAAAAAAAAACATGAAATAAATTACCTAAATACCTTAAAAGACTGTGAGAACCTTCCTTTACCATAACTGAGTACGACGAAATGTTAGGTATTGTGCTTTGCCTGTGTTGCGTTGTTTTTTCATGCGACAGATCATGCTTGCTGGGTGTTGTTATCGTAAGGTCAATTTAAAAGGTCCCATTTGACATCTGTCAATCTTAGTCTCATAGTGAAGTGACTTGTTAATTGAATACCGAGAAATATCGATACAAACTCGAAATCGATACTGATTTGGTATTATACTTTTAAAGAAATATGAATAAAAAACAAACTGTTGTAATATTAATTTAATACAAGTAAATAACTGTACATACTTCAATCAAATATCAATCCCTGTGTATATGTAATAATTTATTTTTTAAATGAAATGACATAATTTAGTTTGAAAATATATTTATTCAGTGGAATTACAGCTATTATCAGTGTCATCATCATCACTACTGTCCGCACTTACAGATATAATCAACTCATTTTCGATGATATTGTCAATTTTAATATCGCGTTCAAAATCACTTTCGATGATTTTCTTTGTTTTTTCAACAACCTTTTTCCAATCTTCTACAGAGACACTGTCACATGCATTTTTAACAGCGTAAGCATTTTTCCTGTGCTGAAAGGTGGCTCGGTGTTATTTCGTGCTGCATGACCCTTTATTTGTGCCCAAATAAGCTCGATGGCATTATACTGGCAGTGGTAAGGAGGCAATCGAATCACTTCGTGTCCATGCTCTAGGGCTAGTTCGTCGATAACATAGCGTGGCTTGGACGACATAGTTGTATGCACTAAATTCATGAGCTCGACTTTTAATAAATTTGGATTAACTTCCACACCATGTCTTTCGAGCCACGAAGCTATTTTATTCTTTTTATTGGCTTGAGTTGGTGGTTTGTCAACCTGTACCGAATGGTAAGGAGCATTGTCCATTATAATTTTTGAGGGGTTTTCTAGGCTAAGAAGTAGTTTTACAAACCATTCTTTAAAAACATCAAAGTTCATTTCTTCGTGATAGTCACCTGTTGATTTGGATGCAAATGCTAGGAGGCAATCTGGAATAAATCCTTGTGAAGCTGAACCCGCATGACATATAATAAGACGGGCTCCTTTTCCTGATGGTACTTTTGATGTTGAGGCTGCTGTATCATCAGTCCACGTCCGTGAGACTGTATGGTTTGCATTTAACCATGTTTCGTCAACAAATACAACATTGTCCCAATCTGTAATTTTATTTACTTGCCGCAAGAATGTCAGTCTCTTCAGAACAATATCATAGCGTTTTAGGAGAATTTTCCGCTTGTCTGCCTTTTTATATCTAAATCCAATTGATTTCAAAACTTTTGACAGTGACGTTCTTCCGCCAGAAAATAAGCCTGCCTCATTTAATGAAATAATTAGTTTCTTCCTTGTAGGATATTCCTTTCTTGAGTAATATCCATAAATGTGGTTGCGAATTGCAGCAGCATCAAAATTGTCAATACCGACAACTTTCTTCTCTCTCTTTCTTTTTTTCGGTGTTCGTAATCTATTCTCTTCCAAACCTGAGGGTCCATATTTCTCGTTGAGAATTTGCGTTACAGTCTTCTTCCCTATTCCTAATGCATCAGCAACGCGATCCCTCGTTTGTGTCACAGGCAAAAGAGGCCCACCGTTGGCCGACTCACGTTCGAAATAAGTGTATAATTTTACCACTTGTTCGCGAGCTTGGCTGTTTAAGGTTATTCCTCGTTTAGACATGGTTAAACCAGAACAAAGTCCAAATAATAAGCAATCGGAGTCCAAATGATAGCCAGGTAAACGTTTGCGGAAGATCCGATCAGTAAGAAAAGCCAGTTCAAAAGATAATAAGGGATACACGGAAATCGCACAGTCACTTCGCACTACAGTGGCGTCACTGTAGGTTTAAGTGTTGCCAGGAATAAGTTATACTAAATACTATGAGTTTATACTAAATATTATTAAATATTTTAATATAAAGTTATTGCTTAAGTATTCCAGTATAATTGTAATTAAACATATTTCACAAATAAACAATTTATGGTTTTATATTTTTTCATACACACGTAGGTAAGTCATTACACATACATAAATCATTATATCGATTCAACTAATTCGGTTTTGTCGGTTTTTTTTTGTGGTACATCTCTAGTGATAAAAAAGAAAAAGCGTTAATCGAGCTGACTTTGTAGTGACGTTTAGATTTCATTAAAAAAATAGCTTTGTATTTTACATACATTCAAAATGAATGTCTCTTTAATCGAAACAAATGGTAATAATACCGTTTTCTGTCATCACTATACAATAATTTATGAATTAAACAGAAAATGCTTAAAAAATTAATTAAATCTCACTTTTGCAAAAACAAATAATTGAGTACCCGCCGTTACAAGTACACATTGTTGAATTTAAATGAAGTGTCAAATGTGACCTATTAAAATGGCCCTACTTTAGTGTTCACCACCTTCACCATACAAGACATCACAGGTATGATATAAACAGTGCATGTCGAGTATGATAAAAGTGGCTTTGAAAAAAGCCGTTTAAAGCACACGTCACTCGCACGGAGATTATAAATATATAGAAAAACAAAAACCAAAATAAGTGAAATATCTATCTATAAGAAATATATATATCAGCAGAAATACCGTTTGTTTCATTTTGTTACTTGTCTTCTCTTGTCGTCGTATAACTTAGCCCGTACTTTAATCGTTATGTATAAAAAAAAGCGTCAAAATCTGTTGCGTAGTTTTAAAAATCTCAGCATACATACCAGTGGCGTGGGGTGAAAAAAAAGAGAGGTAAAGCCCGAGCAAAAAACGGCCGATTTGAACGCTTCGACGATTTATTGAAAAACCTAACAATTCCATTGATATGGCCAAAAAATTATTTTAATTCCGAAATATTTTCCAAGGATTTGCTTAAAACCAAATTTAAGATGTGGGCATAACACGGTACGAAACGCGCGAGAGGACATTGAGTCCTTACTATCGCTTGAACGCCTCCGCGTTCTCCTGACATAACCGCCGCACCGTCGTATGTCTGACCGATTAGTTTGTCTTTACAGCGATATTGTTCAAGAATATCGAGCAACTGATTTGCTAATACAGTCGCTGTCCGGCTTTCGCTTACGTCGTAAAAACCTGCAAATCTTTCTTCCAGACCATTTTCAGTCAAATAACGAAATATGACAGACAACTGTTCCCTATGACTGACATCCGGGGTTTCGTCAATCATGACTGAAACGAATTTGGCTTGGTTAATTTCACACTTAATCTCGTCTAGAATTACTGCCGCGGTGCACTGTATAAGATCATTTTGAATGTCACCTGATAGCCCGGTAAACACGGAGTGTGAAGTAGATGAACATTGTTCAAAATGGGTTTCTATAACGCTGTCGTACTTACTCAAATAAAACAATGTTTCTATATAGTTGCCACGATTATCTGAATTTAGGTTTTCTTTATGCCCGCGGAAAGATAACTCTTGTTTTCCAAGAAGAACAACAGTGTCTATTAAACGTTTCATTAAGTTTCGATTACGCTCTTCTTTACGATTGTGGGCTTCAAAATTATTGCCGAGAAATGATTCTATTCTACTATTTCCAAAATCGTGTAACAATAAACAACTGCGTAAATGTTTTTCAGTTTGACTATGTTTTCTAGCCGAATTGGTCAAATTATTTATGTCTGAGAAACCCATTTTATTCCAAGCACTATTTGTATCGGAAAACAGCAGACATGGAAAGCAAAATAACTTATTTAATTTGCAACTGCCTGTTATCCAATTGTATTTATCATACATCGAACTGTGAAAATGTTTGAAAAACCCATCCTTACGCTTATAATCAATTTTTATATCGGGACGAGCCCGTCCAAGGTTAATGATATATTTTTTATTATCGAACGATTGTTTTGAGAACGAAGTTGATTCATTCAATAAGTAATCTGTAAGACAACAATCTATTTGTACTAATGCCGCCATTTCTCGCCTAACAACAACAACGACATAAAAAAAACAAAATGAAACAAACCAACCTTTACGATGAAACAAAACAAACACTATATCAGAATACACAACAGCCTGTGTTAAACTTCACTAATTTCGATTCTTTTAAACTATATACCACAATCTAATCACTTATCACATTAAATCAATTAGCATAAAATTAATCCGTGCAAATGCGCGCATAATAAGTGAAGTGACATAGTGACAATCCGTCCGATTGTCCGAATTAGAAAGACAATTGGCCGGCGGCCGCAGCAGGGCGGCCAGTGGCCGGCCTGCTGCGGCAGCGCTAATTGGACGAAAACTTTTCTAGTGATACGAAAGGACCTATAAAGAGTTTGGTAGGCTATCTTAAATCGGGTTATCATTTAACAATATCAACGAGTACTTTTCATGTAGTAGTGACATGTATGTGTGTGTCAATTTCATACATTGGAAATATTTGGATTCCCGATATCTTGAGCGAGTTCACTTGGCGTGTACTCGGCGCGGATTGCGTCTTACCATTGCTAAATCGTGTGTGTGTGCGTATGCGCGATTTCAAATACATTGCGTATTTTGTATCCAGCGTATTGAAGAATACTTTTTACAAAGCGCTCAATGTAATTGTGTCGCTTGCGATAATTAGACTCCTTAGTTTCCGTATTACCGGTAAGGCCGTCAGTCGTCGGCTTACATTTTATGACAGTGTCATATAAGTAGGTATATGGGTATAGCTAAGAACAATAGCGGTATAGTGTATACATTTTCGTGGAAGAGTAATAAGCTGGGATAAGCTATTATTATCAATAATTAAAAATATGTATATATTAGAGATTAGCCAAGGTAAGCCGGTGGGAATCGTGTTCTATGGAGGCTTCGCCACTGATAGACATCCAATACTTATACTTAACTCCAAAATAGCCGTTATTGAAAAAAGAATAAAAGAAAAAATAATATAAATGTCAATACACTAATTTATTATCAGGAGTATGATAATTTTCAAAACAATATTTGGGATGCAATGTAATTTCCAACTTCTTGCAAAAAAATTGGGCTTTCTTGGGACACATGACACACCTCAATTGATTTTCCTTATATTTAATTATGTGTCCTATGTTATCATATCTCGAAATTTCACGGAAATTCTGAGAAGTGCGACCAGCTTTCCGATTCTCATTTTTTTTATATATTTCAAGTAAACCTGTCGCAATACTCTTTCTAAACTGCAGATGATCGTATTCTCCGCCATTTTTTTTGTATAACTGCCAAGCATTATGAACGGTCATATCTAAACAGTGAGAAATAAGCGAAAAATACCATTTCTTTCCACGTATAGAAGTTCTATACAATCCCACATTTTGGTCGCACCTGTCTACTCCTCCCATATTCTCATTGTAGACCTTAATAAGTGCGGGTTGATCAACAGTTATGTATTTTTTTTTGTTGTTGAGAAAATCTTTTTACTTTCCCTATGGGTTGCACTTTTGCAGCATTTGATGAAACTGACACTACGCTGTTGTCATGCCATTTGCATATTAAAATTTGTTCACTTCGTGTTGACATATGTTTGTAGGCTCCACTTTCTAATTTCTTCATTTCCTTATTTGACGGGAGTGGACATTTGGATAGACGGTTTTCTCTGATAGTACCTGTAGCTTTAAAATTTCTTAGACGCAGCTCATCGATGAGTGGGATGGATGTGAAGAAGTTGTCGAAAAACGAATGAAAAGGTGCTTGCGAGTCTAACTTGCGAAGAACATCAGCGTACTGTAAAATCACGCTAGCGACCAAGCCTAATTTCTTGTTGTCACTTGATATTTTAGCTGAATGCTCTTGGTATGGATCAAACCAAATCACATAGCCTAGACGTGTACATCCTGCCCAGAGCTTGTAGCCCCATCTTATAGGCTTACCACGAATAAATTGTTTGCAGGGATGGCCGCCGTAGTATGGGACCATGGCCTCGTCAATACTATGGTTTTCTTCCGTTGGCGCATACTCTTGAAATTTTTTATTCAATTTGTCAAATAATGGTCTCAGTTTGGCAAATTTGTCCTTAGGATTCAATTTTGTGTTATCACAACAATGCAAGTGTGTCATTATGAATTTGAACCTATCTCTCGTCATAGCATTATAAACAATAGGCATTCCGCAATCCGATGAATTTTGCCAATACATATGTCGCCTAGGTACTATAACATACCCACTGTATAGAAGAATTTCGATAAAACATTTGATTTCGCTATGTGACACATTTCCTTCTTTATTATTTTGGGTAGCATAGAGATTCGTATAGTTCTTAATTATGTCACTAATTTCATCATTAAATAAACAATTAAAAAAGTACATTGGGTCTGTTTTCAATACAGCTCCCTGAACTTCTTGCCATACCTTGGTTGTAGGTTGTATGTCTCATGCAATCCATTTATACTGCTTATTGTTTGGCACAACAGTTGTTTGACAGCCTGAAGAAGATGGGACTGGCGAAGACACATTCTGAGAACTATCTTGTGGGGAAGTACTACGAGTAATCTCATCTTCTTGAAGTCGCCTTCGCTTACTCAATTGAGCTAATGTCAACTGGTCGTCACTGTCACTATCGCTAGATAACTCACGGAAATGAACCTCTGCTGGTGCACGTAGCTGAGATCCTAGCAAGTTATGCATCAAGACGACATTTTCATCACCAGAATCCTCATCTGTTACATCAGCGTTGCAGTTTTCTGGTGGTAAAATAGTAATAACGTCGGGTATTGGTAACTATAACTATATATGTATATAAACTTACCTGTAATAACTCATGCTTGATTCGTCAAACTTCTACACATAAATTTATCACACTAAACAAAAGTAACGCACTCACAACTGTACTGCACAGAATGAGTCATATGTTGATCAAACCATAGCATAAAAATATTTTGAAAATAATATCCCCATTGTTCTGTAGAATTTTATTTATGTGACGTTCGTTTAAAAGAACGCTAGCCTCAAGTGGGTTAATTCAGGCATATAATAATGATGATAACTAAGAACAGTAGCTCTCAAACTATCCGATATTGTTCTCAATGTGCTGTTAGAACAGTGCGGAAAAATACAAAGACTATTTGTGTTTGCTGCTCTTCTGTAATCTAGCAATGCAATTTTATCTATTTCCTGATTTTGTGATTGTTCAGAAGAAAAAACTTCAGGTGGTTCGGTGTTGTCCTCTTGAACAGTTGGAAGAGATCGGGCTTCATCAGAAATGCTCATACGGCGAGCCTCTCTCTGTGTGCGCAACCAGCAAGGATGACAAACTCGATCAGATTCCAATATCTAAAAACAAAATGTTAATTATTACTTTAAAAATAGTGAGCAAAAGAAGCCCTAGTCCGGGTTTATACTAACACAAAGGGCTTATGTATGGAATAATGCTAACGGAACGAAAATAAGAAGCCCTGGCATTAAATAATTTGTGCCAGGCTTAATAAATAGTAGTTTAAGCATTATTTCTATTAGTAATATTAGGTAAAAGAAAATGATTATTTTAAAACTGATAGCTATACAGAATATGATTCACAGATAATAATAAAAAACATCAAACTAAAATACCTACTATATTGAACAGTGCTAACTAACAAAACCTAGGTAATTTTTCCTTATATTAATATTTGTCAATTTTATTTTTATCTTTCTTAGATGAAAAATTCATTTCGTCCCCACCATGTCGTCCCCACTGGGTACGAGTGGGATAAAAAAGTTTCGTTCGTCCCCAGTGGTGACGATTGGCACTTTTTATTTCCCACTCGTTCCGCTATAGACCGAGAGTCAAAATAGGTACAAGGGGGTTTCAATAAGAGATTGTGCGGTTTGTTAAAATGCTTTAATTACGCTTTTCTAAGCAAGACTGAACAATGGTTTTGATTGAAAGTAACTAAAAAACTGAGGTAATTAGTACAGTATTAACAAATTCACAATAATACTAGCAGTTTTAAAGTGCGTATCACAGATAATCAACTTGTTTATTAGGTAACAATCCTCGCAGATCTATGATATTTATGTACCATACTTATTATGTATAACAGATAATCAACAAATTAAAAATATTTAACTACCTTAATTATTAATGGAAAAATTATGTATCACAGATAATCAACCTATTTACAATTATTATTAGTTTTAAAGTGCGTATCACAGGTAATCAACTTGTAGGTAACAATCTTCGCAGATCTATGGAGCGTATCACAGGTAATCAACAAATTAAAAATATTTATGTACCATACTTATTATGTATAACAGATAATCAACAAATTAAAAATATTTAACTACCTTAAATATTAATGGAAAAATTATGTATCACAGATAATCAACTTATTTACAATTATTATTAGTTTTAAAGTGCGTATCACAGGTAATCAACTTGTAGGTAACAATCTTCGCAGATCTATGGAGCGTATCACAGGTAATCAACAAATTAAAAATATTTATGTACCATATTTATTATGTATAAGTTATACATAATAAGTATGGTAAATAAATATTTAAAATAGTAAGTATAACAGATAATCAACAAATAAAAAATATTTAACTACCTTAATTATTATTGGAAAAATTATGTATCACAGATAATCAACCTATTTACAATTATTATTATTACAGGTAATGTTCCTATAAGTTTTTGAAAAATGTTATAAGTTCTGTATAAAAAATCATGACTAATCACAAAATTATCACTTTGAATGATTAAAAAAAAAATAAACATTTTAAAAGTGAACTACTTATCTAAACATTGTCAACTCCGTACCATTTCAAGAAAATGCCCGACTCCTATATCACCTTGAAATTATAAACGGTGAATTCTGTTTGAAAGAAAGCAGTCCCTATCATTATCAAATTGAAACACAGTTACTTGTTACTGACAGAATGTATGCAGATTTTTTTGTTCGGATAAATAGAGACGAAAAGAGAATTTATGTTAATCGAAATGAAAAGCTCATTTCTGAAGTAATTATTCCAAAGGTTACTGATTTTTATCAAGGTTACATTGTACATCATGTCCGTCAGAATGAACGGTCACTAAACGTATATTATAGTGAAAGTATGCGGAAACATTGCTGCCCTATTGCTGCTTTTTGCTGCCGATTAAGAAAGAATTGCTGCCATCGTTAATTAGGAGGAATCAAACATTTTTGGGTGACTGTCATTCTGATGTTTGAATGGCTGGTCACCTAGCCGTAGTGTCCTTGCTACGTGGAATTAATAAAATCTTAATAGACTAATAATTGCTGCCCATTTGATTCCTTCAAACGTATTATACGTGAACTTGAATCGATAACGGTAAACATAAAAAACAATAACCCGCTCTTGCGCCTGACAAAATTAGAAGAGCAATAACGCTAAGTTTACATTGCTGTTTGTGTTACGGGTATTTCTTGTTTCATACATCTATGACACGAAAAAAATAAATAAGTATTTACATAAATAAGTGGTTTTTGACATTTATATATAACGATACCATGAAAAATGTAGCTTCACGTTTCAATTCATTTTGGATTTGTTAGTAGGTAAAGTATTTATGATTAAGGGCGGGTAGATACATATTTCGCATCAAAGCATTGTTCAGTCGATTAATTATTTGAGTTTATATTTTATAAAGATTAATAATGAAAAGGGGAAGAAAATTCTCAGTGTCGTTAGAAGAACAAAAAAGAGCTTTTTCGCAATTTAAACGTGTTTTTAAAAGTGTTTATAATCTTACACCAGCCAGCGATCCAATATTTACAGAAATAAAAAACATGTTACCGAGTTCTATTAGTGAAAAATAACTTTTACTGTCTGTGACGAAAAATTTTAACTATTTCTTCGACGTGACGAAAATTTGTGAACGTAGTGAGATTGCTTGTAGCAGCGATATAATACGAAAGAAAGAAAACCTTTCAAGTCAATTAGATTTAATTTTTTGATTGATATATATGAATGGAAGAACATACAACTATAAGTAAAAGAGTGAAAGTTACCCAAAATGCGAAATTTGTCACTAAAAGCAAGTATCGTCTGCCAAAACATACGTGGGCTCATTCTGTTGCGGGAGAAAATATGGCAAGCAATTAAATGTCCTTGCTCTTGGATTTTCAACAATTATAGTGTGAAAAATAATGATAAAATTACTTGCAAAGGTCTATGCAAATAATGCAATGCTTCGATAAATGTACTAATTTCCTGGCCTGTTGATAAAATAGCTCAATGCGTATGCGATATATTGAACTTTGATGTATCATTTACTCATATTGCTGATAAAAAGATTAAGTTATCACCATTGAAGCGCGTTCAAATAGCCTCTGATTTAAAACATAAATCTGCAATCGCCTATCGTAATAAATTGGCAAATGAAGTAATGGCGTCCGGTGACCGTGAACCACCTCATTTACCAACAATTAGCTGTTTACGGCAAATCAAATAGAGTTATAACCGGAGAGGGCCATCCAACACACTGCTGGTGTGGGGTGTTGTGCCTGAGGAGGGGAGTCCTGTGGGAGGAGTCATGGGTTGGAATGTGAGACCAAGCATTCTGGCCTTCTGCAAGTTTTCAACCCTTAGCTCTAGGTTGCTTAACCTCTGACGATCTTGTTGAGCCTGCTCGTGAATTGTGTTTACTTTACTTAGTATCTCCTGTTGTGTCTTCTGAATATCTGTTAACATGGTGTACATCCAACCCCACTCATCTTTCTCCTGCACACCTCCCCCCTTGGGGGGTTGATCCCTCTCATCAAACTCATCATCTTCCTCAGGGAGAGGTGGTTTCTCTACTGTTTTGATTTTCTTTTTAGTCCTTGATGCTTGGATATCCTCCGACTTTCTCCTTCCCCTAGTGACCATTCCTGGTGTCATAGGTGATACAGAGGTTATCCCCATGTGCAGCACCTCACCTTTCCCTTTCTCCTGCAGTGCGCCGATGGCTCCATCAAACATTTCATCATCCTCATCCATGTTTCCTGTACCTTCCAAGGTCGAGGAAATACGAGGAAAGAAAAACTTCACAGATGCAAATCAAGTTTTATCTCTGTGGATAATGACTCGTGTGACACCTTATAAAGAAGCAATTAAACACATTTCTTTATACCCATTTTACATATATTATTGGACGCCTATACAAGAAGAATATTGCAAAAAAAAAAAGAATATTGATAGATTAGTACTTAGTGTTGATGCTACTGGTAGCATATTCAAAGAAATAGGACCTAATAATAATATGATCATCAGTAAACATTTATTTTTATATGTGTTGATAATAAAAACCCAGGCAGGCGAAAGCTCAGTCCAGGTTTCACAGATGATATCCGAAAGCCAAACAATGGAAACGATATGTCAGTGGCTCAAAGATTGGAGGAAAAGTAATCCAGTTCCTGATGAAATAAATTTAGATGATTCTTCGGCATTGATTGGGGCCACAGTGAAAGCCTTCACTAATTATGATTCGACTGCTAAATATGTTGAAGATTCTTATAGAAAATTAGATGATAATGTCGAAATTAACAATGATTGTTACATCCGTATTGACACTAGTCATTTTACTAAAATATTGTTTAATTTATCATGCTTCAAACACTGATATTAGAGTAATTTTTTTTTATATTAAATGCCTCATTGAATTAAAAAATTGTGATGATTATACTAAGGCAAAGAAAATTATTTCCGATGTGATTATTGTTTGTTTACATCAACGAGATGGCTTCAAGAATGACGCTCCTACCAGATGTGAAATTGCAAAAAGTAGTTTGAAAAAGCTAAGTACATTCGGCGTCAAGGATACAGAAATCGAAATCCAAGATCACGATAAATTTGATTCTAATGTTCATGATATAAATCATACAATATTTGAGGACACTTTGTTCAGCACTCACAATCAGGAAAATGCCACCACATGCGTAAAAAAGTATCCAAGGGGGGGGGGAGCGGTAACACCCCCGTGCCCCCCCCCCCCCCCGCCGGAAGCTCATAGTTTTTTTTTTACGAATTTTTAAAGTTTTCATATAAAATGTATGCTAAAGGTCATTAACCGCCAGATGGGCGGGGGGAGGAGGTAAGGAGGGGTGAAAAGAAGATGAGGAACTCTCCCCCCGTAACCCCCTCCCCCAACAATTGCAAGGATAGGAAATAAAAAAGCAAAATTTAATACATCTATTTTATTTTATAAACGTATTTTATAGCTTCCACCAACTCTAAAAATGGGTCTTTTTTCTCCTTTTTTAAATTTCTCCTCCATTGATACTCGACAATTAAATCAGCAAAATCTTTGCAATTGGTATAATTACTAGACCGGAAAAATTTCTTGGCCACTCTCCACTGTGACTCAATTCTTTGAGTGTGGACGCCATCGGGTGCAATGAATGGATTGTCGGGGTCTGAGTGGTTTACTTTTTTGTGAATGTAACCAACTAACCGTTAATATTCTTTTTCATATTTTGTTATAGATCGTACCTTATTCATCTTTGGATCTTTGTAGTCTTGCTTTTCAGCTATCCATTTTTTAAACAGTATAGGCTTGCTATTATCAAACTCTTGGTAATCAGGATTCTTATTGAAACAACGCTGGCATTCCCGAGATAAACATTGCTCATCATAACGATTACAGCAAGTTTTTTCAAGCAATTTATTGTGATTATCGTAGCGCAAAATCTTCCGGCAGTACAAGGCAGACAATTTCATATCAATATTTGCGTGTCTGATACAAAGGCATGTATCCCGTTCGTTTATTTTGGGTGTTACTACCCAGAATGGACGCAAACGACAGAATGTCTGATAACTGATTAGACCAGAGTTATTACTCTTAAATTTCTGGTACAAATTGGTCATTGTGTCTAGTAAATATCTCTTTTGCTTTTTGACTCCGTTTCTGGTTATACATTCCCGTTTTCCTGCTCCAATTCTACTATTATCATCATTTTCATAAAAAAAATGTACCGACTTCACATGTTCGGATGCAATGAGTGGTAGACGAGTCCGTGTTGTGGCTAATAATGACCGATTTTTGATTTTCTGAAGCCTCTTATACGATACAGCACTTTCTTGGCTCCTCCATAACTTATATTTTTTCACTAATTCACCTGATATAACTTTTCCGAAAATTTGTTTCTCTTTCTGTGTTTTTAAACCTGCATAGTTTTCTTTTAATTGTTTATTCAATACTTCTCCAAAAAGTGCTTTTTTAACAACGTCTTTGCGAGTTGATGGAGTGTCACACATTCGTGTTAGTTTCGTTTGAGGTGTCTCATCCTTTTTACTGTTTTTATTAAGTTTTTGTTCCAACCGTTGCAATCTCTTTTTACACTTTTCCAGTCTCTGTTTGTATTCTTAAATCTTATTGTCTTTGTCTTTCAATATCTTCGCACGTTTCTTCTTAGCCTGTTTCTTTCTTGCCGCAACAAGTGCATTTTCTGATGACCTTAAAGGCGCCGGGCATTCTAATGTTGATCCAATAGAATCAGGTGTATTTTCCCTCACAAAATTATTCGTTATTTCTTTCATGGCTCTTTTTTTTTGGCGATATTTAGAACAGTGCTCTTTCCAAGTCTTTTTAGCAGACTTATGCTCGCGACGACTCGTATCCTTAACCAACTTTCTGCTACCTTTTTCTTTCTTCTTTTGGTATTTCAGCCTTTCTTTTTCTTTAATTTCTTCTTGTTTTTGAGGGTAATTTTTAAGTCGTTGATATCTCAAACGTTCAGCTATACGTTTTTGTTCTAATATTTCTTCTCTTGTTTTGGGTAGTTTCTTTTTAGGTGGCATTTTGAGCAATTCCCTACGAAAAAGAAGGATATATTATGATAACGTTGAAGCAGATTGATGCGCTGTCTGGCATATAAGTCTTTACAAAACTTGAAAAAACAGTCCCCTGAGATCAAGAACAGTCCCCTGTGCAATGAAATGACAGGGGACTGTTGACCAGGGAACTGTTTTTTTTGCTTGAAAACTAAATAACACAAAATCTTTAAAACATATCACATTTGTAAAACAGATGTGAAGACATACTCGTAAATAAACTATTTTAAACAAATGATATTAATGAAAACTCTTGAAATAGGAAAACAAATACTCACCAGTGGACTGTTCTGAGGAGGGGAGTCCTGTGGGAGGAGTCATGGGTTGGGATGTGAGACCAAGCATTCTGGCCTTCTGCAAGTTTTCAACCCTTAGCTCTAGGTTGCTTAACCTCTGACGATCTTGTTGAGCCTGCTCGTGAATTGTGTTTACTTTACTTAGTATCTGCTGTTGTGTCTTCTGAATATCTGTTAACATGGTGTACATCCAACCCCACTCATCTTTCTCCTGCACACCTCCCCCCTTGGAGGGCCCTTGGGGGGTTGATCCCTCTCATCAAACTCATCATCTTCCTCAGGGAGAGGTGGTTTCTCTACTGTTTTGATTTTCTTTTTAGTCCTTGATGCTTGGACATCCTCCGACTTTCTCCTTCCCCTAGTGACCATTCCTGGTGTCATAGGTGATACAGAGGTTATCCCCATGTGCAGCACCTCACCTTTCCCTTTCTCCTGCAGTGCGCCGATGGCTCCATCAAACATTTCATCATCCTCATCCATGTTTCCTGTACCTTCCAAGGTCGAGGAAATACGAGGAAAGAAAAACTTCACAGATGCAAATCAAGTTTTATCTCTGTGGATAATGACTCGTGTGACACCTTATAAAGAAGCAATTAAACACATTTCTTTATACCCTTTTTACATATATTATTGGACGCCTATACAAGAAGAATATTGCAAAAAAAAAAGAATATTGATAAATTAGTACTTAGTGTTGATGCTACTGGTAGCATATTCAAAGAAATAGGACCTAATAATAATATGGTGGGCGGTGCTTCAGTCTCTCCAGCGGTGCCGCATAGACTATCGGTACATCGAAGTGTTGAAGTGTTTATACAGCAACGCCACCATGTCAGTCCGAGTACAGGAGCAAAGCACGAGGGCTCCATTGCAGAGAGGTGTAAGACAGGGAGACGTCATTTCTCCGAAACTGTTTACCGCTGCTCTGGAAGATGCCTTCAAACTCCTGGAATGGGAAGGACTTGGCATCAACATCAATGGCGAGTATATCATTCACCTTCGTTTTGCCGACGATATCGTGGTCATGGCGGAATCGCTGGAGGACTTAAGTACCATGCTCAGCGACCTCAACGTGGTCTCCCAACAGGTGGGCCTTAAAATGAACATGGACAAAACCAAGGCAATGTGTAATGTCCATGTTACGCCATCACCGGTTTCAGTCGGGAACCACACCCTTGAAGTTGTAGACCAGTATGTCTACCTGGGTCAGATGATCCAGGCTGGCAACTCCAGCTTCGAGGACGAGGTCTTTCGTCGAATCCGACTCGGATGGGCGGCGTTCGGGAAGCTACGTAGCGTCTTCTCGTCTAAAATACCTCAGTCCCTTAAAACTAAGGTATTCGACCAGTGTGTGTTACCAGTGATGACATACGGGTCCGAAACGTGGTCTTTGACTATGGGCCTCATAAGAAAGCTCAAGGTCGCCCAGAGAGCTATGGAGAGGGCGATGCTCGGTGTTTCCCTACGAGATCGAATCAGAAATGAAGAGATCCGTAGGAGAACAAAAGTCACCGACATAGCCCAGCGGATTAGTTCTTTGAAGTGGCAGTGGGCGGGGCACATAGCGCGGAGAACCGATGGCCGATGGGGCAGAAAGGTTCTCGAATGGCGACCACGTACCGGTAAGCGCAGCGTTGGACATCCACCGACCAGATGGTCAGATGACCTGAAAAGGGTCGCAGGCAGACGCTGGATGCAGACTGCTGCCAACCGATCATTTTGGAAATCATTGGGAGAGGCCTATGTCCAGCAGTGGACTGACTGCGGCTGAAATGATGATGATGATGAATAATATGATCATCAGTAAACATTTATTTTTATATGTGTTGATAATAAAAACCCAGGCAGGCGAAAGCTCAGTCCAGGTTTCACAGATGATATCCGAAAGCCAAACAATGGAAACGATATGTCAGTGGCTCAAAGATTGGAGGAAAAGTAATCCAGTTCCTGATGAAATAAATTTAGATGATTCTTCGGCATTGATTGGGGCCACAGTGAAAGCCTTCACTAATTATGATTCGACTGCTAAATATGTTGAAGATTCTTATAGAAAATTAGATGATAATGTCGAAATTAACAATGATTGTTACATCCGTATTGACACTAGTCATTTTACTAAAATATTGTTTAATTTATCATGCTTCAAACACACTGATATTAGAGTAAATTTTTTTTATATTAAATGCCTCATTGAATTAAAAAATTGTGATGATTATACTAAGGCAAAGAAAATTATTTCCGATGTGATTATTGTTTGTTTACATCAACGAGATGGCTTCAAGAATGACGCTCCTACCAGATGTGAAATTGCAAAAAGTAGTTTGAAAAAGCTAAGTACATCGGCGTCAAGGATACAGAAATCGAAATCCAAGATCACGATAAATTTGATTCTAATGTTCATGATATAAATCATACAATATTTGAGGACACTTTGTTCAGCACTCACAATCAGGAAAATGCCACCACATGCGTAAAAAAGTATCCAAAAAGTAGTTTGAAAAAGCTAAGTACATCGGCGTCAAGGATACAGAAATCGAAATCCAAGATCACGATAAATTTGATTCTAATGTTCATGATATAAATCATACAATATTTGAGGACACTTTGTTCAGCACTCACAATCAGGAAAATGCCACCACATGCGTAAAAAAGTATCCAAGGGGGGGGGAGCGGTAACACCCCCCCGTGCCCCCCCCCCCCGCCGGAAGCTCATAGTTTTTTTTTTACGAATTTTTAAAGTTTTCATATAAAATGTATGCTAAAGGTCATTAACCGCCAGATGGGCGGGGGGAGGAGGTAAGGAGGGGTGAAAAGAAGATGAGGAACTCTCCCCCCGTAACCCCCTCCCCCAACAATTGCAAGGATAGGAAATAAAAAAGCAAAATTTAATACATCTATTTTATTTTATAAACGTATTTTATAGCTTCCACCAACTCTAAAAATGGGTCTTTTTTCTCCTTTTTTAAATTTCTCCTCCATTGATACTCGACAATTAAATCAGCAAAATCTTTGCAATTGGTATAATTACTAGACCGGAAAAATTTCTTGGCCACTCTCCACTGTGACTCAATTCTTTGAGTGTGGACGCCATCGGGTGCAATGAATGGATTGTCGGGGTCTGAGTGGTTTACTTTTTTGTGAATGTAACCAACTAACCGTTAATATTCTTTTTACATATTTTGTTATAGATCGTACCTTATTCATCTTTGGATCTTTGTAGTCTTGCTTTTCAGCTATCCATTTTTTAAACAGTATAGGCTTGCTATTATCAAACTCTTGGTAATCAGGATTCTTATTGAAACAACGCTGGCATTCCCGAGATAAACATTGCTCATCATAACGATTACAGCAAGTTTTTTCAAGCAATTTATTGTGATTATCGTAGCGCAAAATCTTCCGGCAGTACAAGGCAGACAATTTCATATCAATATTTGCGTGTCTGATACAAAGGCATGTATCCCGTTCGTTTATTTTGGGTGTTACTACCCAGAATGGACGCAAACGACAGAATGTCTGATAACTGATTAGACCAGAGTTATTACTCTTAAATTTCTGGTACAAATTGGTCATTGTGTCTAGTAAATATCTCTTTTGCTTTTTGACTCCGTTTCTGGTTATACATTCCCGTTTTCCTGCTCCAATTCTACTATTATCATCATTTTCATAAAAAAAATGTACCGACTTCACATGTTCGGATGCAATGAGTGGTAGACGAGTCCGTGTTGTGGCTAATAATGACCGATTTTTTATTTTCTGAAGCCTCTTATACGATACAGCACTTTCTTGGCTCCTCCATAACTTATATTTTTTCACTAATTCACCTGATATAACTTTTCCGAAAATTTGTTTCTCTTTCTGTGTTTTTAAACCTGCATAGTTTTCTTTTAATTGTTTATTCAATACTTCTCCAAAAAGTGCTTTTTTAACAACGTCTTTGCGAGTTGATGGAGTGTCACACATTCGTGTTAGTTTCGTTTGAGGTGTCTCATCCTTTTTACTGTTTTTATTAAGTTTTTGTTCCAACCGTTGCAATCTCTTTTCACACTTTTCCAGTCTCTGTTTGTATTCTTGAATCTTATTGTCTTTGTCTTTCAATATCTTCGCACGTTTCTTCTTAGCCTGTTTCTTTCTTGCCGCAACAAGTGCATTTTCTGATGACCTTAAAGGCGCCGGGCATTCTAATGTTGATCCAATAGAATCAGGTGTATTTTCCCTCACAAAATTATTCGTTATTTCTTTCATGGCTCTTTTTTTTTGGCGATATTTAGAACAGTGCTCTTTCCAAGTCTTTTTAGCAGACTTATGCTCGCGACGACTCATATCCTTAACCAACTTTCTTCTACCTTTTTCTTTCTTCTTTTGGTATTTCAGCCTTTCTTTTTCTTTAATTTCTTCTTGTTTTTGAGGGTAATTTTTAAGTCGTTGATATCTCAAACGTTCAGCTATACGTTTTTGTTCTAATATTTCTTCTCTTGTTTTGGGTAGTTTCTTTTTAGGTGGCATTTTGAGCAATTCCCTACGAAAAAGAAGGATATATTATGATAACGTTGAAGCAGATTGGTGCGCTGTCTGGCATATAAGTCTTTACAAAACTTGAAAAAACAGTCCCCTGAGATCAAGAACAGTCCCCTGTGCAATGAAATGACAGGGGACTGTTGACCAGGGAACTGTTTTTTTTGCTTGAAAACTAAATAACACAAAATCTTTAAAACATATCACATTTGTAAAACAGATGTGAAGACATACTCGTAAATAAACTATTTTAAACAAATGATATTAATGAAAACTCTTGAAATAGGAAAACAAATACTCACCAGTGGACTGTTCTGAGGAGGGGAGTCCTGTGGGAGGAGTCATGGGTTGGGATGTGAGACCAAGCATTCTGGCCTTCTGCAAGTTTTCGACCCTTAGCTCTAGGTTGCTTAACCTCTGACGATCTTGTTGAGCCTGCTCGTGAATTGTGTTTACTTTACTTAGTATCTCCTGTTGTGTCTTCTGAATATCTGTTAACATGGTGTACATCCAACCCCACTCATCTTTCTCCTGCACACCTCCCCCCTTGGGGGGTTGATCCCTCTCATCAAACTCATCATCTTCCTCAGGGAGAGGTGGTTTCTCTACTGTTTTGATTTTCTTTTTAGTCCTTGATGCTTGGACATCCTCCGACTTTCTCCTTCCCCTAGTGACCATTCCTGGTGTCATAGGTGATACAGAGGTTATCCCCATGTGCAGCACCTCACCTTTCCCTTTCTCCTGCAGTGCGCCGATGGCTCCATCAAACATTTCATCATCCTCATCCATGTTTCCTGTACCTTCCAAGGTCGAGGAAATACGAGGAAAGAAAAACTTCACAGATGCAAATCAAGTTTTATCTCTGTGGATAATGACTCGTGTGACACCTTATAAAGAAGCAATTAAACACATTTCTTTATACCCTTTTTACATATATTATTGGACGCCTATACAAGAAGAATATTGCAAAAAAAAAAGAATATTGATAGATTAGTATTTAGTGTTGATGCTACTGGTAGCATATTCAAAGAAATAGGACCTAATAATAATATGATCATCAGTAAACATTTATTTTTATATGTGTTGATAATAAAAACCCAGGCAGGCGAAAGCTCAGTCCAGGTTTCACAGATGATATCCGAAAGCCAAACAATGGAAACGATATGTCAGTGGCTCAAAGATTGGAGGAAAAGTAATCCAGTTCCTGATGAAATAAATTTAGATGATTCTTCGGCATTGATTGGGGCCACAGTGAAAGCCTTCACTAATTATGATTCGACTGCTAAATATGTTGAAGATTCTTATAGAAAATTAGATGATAATGTCGAAATTAACAATGATTGTTACATCCGTATTGACACTAGTCATTTTACTAAAATATTGTTTAATTTATCATGCTTCAAACACACTGATATTAGAGTAAATTTTTTTTATATTAAATGCCTCATTGAATTAAAAAATTGTGATGATTATACTAAGGCAAAGAAAATTATTTCCGATGTGATTATTGTTTGTTTACATCAACGAGATGGCTTCAAGAATGACGCTCCTACCAGATGTGAAATTGCAAAAAGTAGTTTGAAAAAGCTAAGTACATTCGGCGTCAAGGATACAGAAATCGAAATCCAAGATCACGATAAATTTGATTCTAATGTTCATGATATAAATCATACAATATTTGAGGACACTTTGTTCAGCACTCACAATCAGGAAAATGCCACCACATGCGTAAAAAAGTATCCAAGGGGGGGGGGAGCGGTAACACCCCCCCGTGCCCCCCCCCCCCCCCCCGCCGGAAGCTCATAGTTTTTTTTTTACGAATTTTTAAAGTTTTCATATAAAATGTATGCTAAAGGTCATTAACCGCCAGATGGGCGGGGGGAGGAGGTAAGGAGGGGTGAAAAGAAGATGAGGAACTCTCCCCCCGTAACCCCCTCCCCCAACAATTGCAAGGATAGGAAATAAAAAAGCAAAATTTAATACATCTATTTTATTTTATAAACGTATTTTATAGCTTCCACCAACTCTAAATATGGGTCTTTTTTCTCCTTTTTTAAATTTCTCCTCCATTGATACTCGACAATTAAATCAGCAAAATCTTTGCAATTGGTATAATTACTAGACCGGAAAAATTTCTTGGCCACTCTCCACTGTGACTCAATTCTTTGAGTGTGGACGCCATCGGGTGCAATGAATGGATTGTCGGGGTCTGAGTGGTTTACTTTTTTGTGAATGTAACCAACTAACCGTTAATATTCTTTTTACATATTTTGTTATAGATCGTACCTTATTCATCTTTGGATCTTTGTAGTCTTGCTTTTCAGCTATCCATTTTTTAAACAGTATAGGCTTGCTATTATCAAACTCTTGGTAATCAGGATTCTTATTGAAACAACGCTGGCATTCCCGAGATAAACATTGCTCATCATAACGATTACAGCAAGTTTTTTCAAGCAATTTATTGTGATTATCGTAGCGCAAAATCTTCCGGCAGTACAAGGCAGACAATTTCATATCAATATTTGCGTGTCTGATACAAAGGCATGTATCCCGTTCGTTTATTTTGGGTGTTACTACCCAGAATGGACGCAAACGACAGAATGTCTGATAACTGATTAGACCAGAGTTATTACTCTTAAATTTCTGGTACAAATTGGTCATTGTGTCTAGTAAATATCTCTTTTGCTTTTTGACTCCGTTTCTGGTTATACATTCCCGTTTTCCTGCTCCAATTCTACTATTATCATCATTTTCATAAAAAAAATGTACCGACTTCACATGTTCGGATGCAATGAGTGGTAGACGAGTCCGTGTTGTGGCTAATAATGACCGATTTTTGATTTTCTGAAGCCTCTTATACGATACAGCACTTTCTTGGCTCCTCCATAACTTATATTTTTTCACTAATTCACCTGATATAACTTTTCCGAAAATTTGTTTCTCTTTCTGTGTTTTTAAACCTGCATAGTTTTCTTTTAATTGTTTATTCAATACTTCTCCAAAAAGTGCTTTTTTAACAACGTCTTTGCGAGTTGATGGAGTGTCACACATTCGTGTTAGTTTCGTTTGAGGTGTCTCATCCTTTTTACTGTTTTTATTAAGTTTTTGTTCCAACCGTTGCAATCTCTTTTTACACTTTTCCAGTCTCTGTTTGTATTCTTGAATCTTATTGTCTTTGTCTTTCAATATCTTCGCACGTTTCTTCTTAGCCTGTTTCTTTCTTGCCGCAACAAGTGCATTTTCTGATGACCTTAAAGGCGCCGGGCATTCTAATGTTGATCCAATAGAATCAGGGGGCTTACCATAAACTTTAACAAAACCATGATGGTTTTCGCCCATCTTGTTTTAAGCTTAAAATAATATTGTTCCAAATCGTACCATGAACTATTAAAACAAGATTGTTGTATTCCTGCGTAGAGTTGTGAAAGAACGAATGATTTGTCTATTCCCTGGCGATTGTGAGAGCGAGACTCCGCTATATGATTCGTATAGCTGCATCACTTTTACGCAGTGTTCCGATTGACTCTCGTTACGAAATATTGAATTTTAAATTTAATATATTGAATTGTGTTTTTAAAGTTGATTATTGTGTGTTCAAAATATATAAAATACATTTATATTATTAAATTTCAATTACAACAAATAAAAAATGAAATTTGGGTTATGATTACAAACGAAGCTGTGCACGCAAATGAGATTCGGAACATTTTTTTACGTTTTATACAGACAACTGACAGTTCACGCGCAGCCACTCAAAAGGTCTCGCACTGAGTTTGTTTAGATAAAAATATTTTAATAATGGCTTTGGCTAATTCCAAGTAAGTTAAATGCGGGGTCCAGATTCACAGGTTTTTCTCAAGAGACAACTGTGAATGGGGACAGCGTTCTCGTACTCTTCTCCTTCCTTTGGTGAACGAGGGTCCAGCAGTAACAGAGGAGCCGGCATTGTCGCTAGCCTAGCCTATCATGTCTTGTGGAAAAAAATAGTAAAATGTCTATTATTATTTTTTTACATTCATCATCATTTCAGCCGCAGTCAGTCCACTGCTGGACATAGGCCTCTCCCAATGATTTCCAAAATGATCGGTTGGCAGCAGTCTGCATCCAGAGTTTACCTGCGACCTTTTTCAGGTCATCTGACCATCTGGTCGGTGGATGTCCAACGCTGCGCTTACCGGTACGTGGTTGCCATTCGAGAACCTTTGTGCCCCATCGGCCATCGGTTTTCCGCGCTATGTGCCCCGCCCACTGCCACTTTTTTATATTAAGTTACTAAAATAATTAAGATGTTTTTATTTTTAGGTTTCTGTCTAACGGCTTGCTCTAAACGACACGGCGATATTGAGTCTCTTAGAAAATCTCTGGAGTAAGCAATGGCGAAATTTCCCATGGCAACAGTGCGTGAATCCATAGATTCATGGCCAGACAGATTAAAGGCCCTTAAAAGCCAAAGGTGGCCACTTTGAACAGAATATTGTTTTTATTTTTTGCTGAGGCTAATAAATATGTACATATAAGTTTTAGTAATATAACATTACTTCATAAAAAATGCATTTTTATTTGTAACAGAACTTATGGCCGGACGAGGTATACTTAAACAACATCACGTAACTAACACAAAACAAATCTAACACATAATAATGAAAGATTCAACACACACAGTCGCACACTAATGGTTTTTTTGCACCAAGTTAGAATTTACCTTGTTATTTGTAACACAAGATCATTGAAATAATCACACTCAATATGAAAAAAGTTTTGTTTCCATCACATCCGACCAACTTTTTCAAGATCGCTAAATTTGACGTAAAAACAACATTGCTAACTGTCAAATACTGCTCATGGTACGAAATTGAATGAACAATTTACTGTGACGTCATCAAAACTGCTAGGAAATGCAAGCTTAAAGTAATATTGTTTTTTACGTGTCATGGTACGAATTTCGAGAGTAATATTAAAATAATACTGCTATAAGACATTATGGTAAGCCCCCAGGTGTATTTTCCCTCACAAAATTATTCGTTATTTCTTTCATGGCTTTTTTTTTGGCGATATTTAGAACAGTGCTCTTTCCAAGTCTTTTTAGCAGACTTATGCTCGCGACGACTCATATCCTTAACCAACTTTCTGCTACCTTTTTCTTTCTTCTTTTGGTATTTCAGCCTTTCTTTTTCTTTAATTTCTTCTTGTTTTTGAGGGTAATTTTTAAGTCGTTGATATCTCAAACGTTCAGCTATACGTTTTTGTTCTAATATTTCTTCTCTTGTTTTGGGTAGTTTCTTTTTAGGTGGCATTTTGAGCAATTCCCTACGAAAAAGAAGGATATATTATGATAACGTTGAAGCAGATTGATGCGCTGTCTGGCATATAAGTCTTTACAAAACTTGAAAAAACAGTCCCTGAGATCAAGAACAGTCCCCTGTGCAATGAAATGACAGGGGACTGTTGACCAGGGAACTGTTTTTTTTTGCTTGAAAACTAAATAACACAAAATCTTTAAAACATATCACATTTGTAAAACAGATGTGAAGACATACTCGTAAATAAACTATTTTAAACAAATGATATTAATGAAAACTCTTGAAATAGGAAAACAAATACTCACCAGTGGACTGTTCTGAGGAGGGGAGTCCTGTGGGAGGAGTCATGGGTTGGGATGTGAGACCAAGCATTCTGGCCTTCTGCAAGTTTTCAACCCTTAGCTCTAGGTTGCTTAACCTCTGACGATCTTGTTGAGCCTGCTCGTGAATTGTGTTTACTTTACTTAGTATCTGCTGTTGTGTCTTCTTATTTTATTTATTTTATTTATTGGCACACTATACAGTTTTACAACAAAACATGACTTAATAAATATTACATGGGTTCATGGGCTAGTTGGAAAACCAAGAGATTAGCGCGCACAGCATGTTTAACTTTAGCGCTTGACAAAACTATAAATACATATAAATGAGAACACTACAAATGAGTTGAAATTTATATCAAACGGTGGAAACATGTATATGTGTAAACACAGGACAGCATGTATATGTGTATACTATTAATGTTAGGACAAGATTTGCATTAGGTACTGAATAAGTAATTATATAAAGTAAATAAGAATGACTAAGACATTCATACTTAAATCAATGAATCAATTCATAAATTTTGTATTTAAAAGTATTAAGTGATAAGCTATAGATGTCAGGTACCTGATCAGAATTATGAAGTCTATATAAATTATTATATTCACGGCATATTCTTAGAATCGGATTGTGGAAGGAAACATTATTGTTACACGAGTCTATGGAGAAGGGAATAATAATGCGAACTGACCTGTTAGGAGTTCTAAAATGCACACTCGATATTAAAGAAGTAGAAAGTTGGGCGTGTATTATTTTAAAGAGGTAAATAAAATTTTGTAGGAAACGTCTCTTTTCTATACGATCTAGTTTAAAAAATGCAAGACGATCCTCGTACGTACAAAGTTTTCTTTTGTAGCCATAGCGCCTAGATAATAAACGAAGAAAGCGTCTCTGTACAGATTCAAGCAAGTCCACCGATACTGCATACTGTGGAGACCATATTATTGAGGCATACTCTAATCTACTCACCACAAAAGATCTGAAGAGATAAACTAGACTGCTGGGCTGCTTGAAGTTACTAGCCGTGCGCAAAATAAAACCCATCAATTGGTTGCATTTTTTTGAAACCATAGCATAGTGTTTATTGAAGCTGAGATGGCTGTCGAAAATGACACCGAGATCCTTAACTTCAGAATTTCTTGACAACATTTCTCCACCAACACAGTAATCAAAGATAACTGGATATTTCTTGCGAGTAAAAGTAATAACAGAGCATTTATTAACTCCATGGCTCATGTTATTCTCAGAACACCACGACGCCAGTTTATCAAGGTCTCTTTGTAGAGAAATGCAATCTCTCACCGTATTAACGGTGGAAAAAATTTTTAGGTCATCTGCGAATAATAAAGTACAATTATGCAATCGAGGAATTAGGTCATTTATATAGATGACAAAGAATAAGGGGCCCAAGTGGGAGCCCTGTGGAACTCCAGATGGCACAGCAACAGGTTCCGAGCAAAACCCCTTTAGAGTCACGAGTTGACTACGACATTCCATGTATGAGCAGATCCATCTAAACAAACTACCGTGGATTCCCAAAGCTTTAAGTTTATCAAAAAGTCTATCATGATCAACTCTGTCAAATGCTTTTTGAAAATCTGTGTAGATAGAATCCACTTGACCATGATTATTGAATGCCCTACAAATATGGTCAGTATACTCCATCAGGTTGCTAACGGTTGACTTACCTTTAACGAAACCGTGCTGCGCCTCGTTAATGTATGGTCTGACATGCGAGTAAATATGGTCATATACTAGAGCTTCTAAAATTTTAGCAAAAGTGGACAATATGCTAATAGGCCTGTAATTAGAGCAATCAGTGGGATCCCCTGATTTAAATATTGGGACAATATGTGCTCTTTTCCAATCACTAGGAAATATACCGGTATTGAGGGATTTACTGAATAAGATATGTAACGGAGTCAACAAAGCAGATGCACAGTTTTTAATAAAACAAGGAGGAATGCCATCAGGTCCAGCACCCTTGTTGACATCCAAATTCATAAGCTTCCTGTAAACGTCTTCTTCGGATAATTGAACTTGAGATATTGAATAAGAGCATTGGTTAATATTGTTGTCAATGGGTGACTTATTACCATTCGAGGGCCTATAAACAGATGAGAAAAATTCGGAAAATAGTTCACAGACTGCAGGTCCACCGGAGGCTGATTTGTCAACATAAGTAAGGGTTTCAGGTACAGAATTATTGGACTTTTTACTGTTTACGTATGAGAAAAACAATTTAGTGCTGTCTTTGAGTGAATCCTCTACACTACTAATATACGTATTATAGCATGACTTCATAAGCTTCTTAGACCTGGACCGCAACAACTTAAACTCATCGTAATCCCTTGGATTTTTATATTTTTTGAATCTTAAGTGAACCCTATTCTTTTCCTCGATACAGGCCCTCAGTGGCTCAGAAAACCAAATGGGGCAATCACGTTGACATGCTCGACGCATGGGGGTATTTTCTTTAATTGTTTTATTCAATATTTTGTAGAATTTTTTTACGTCCACATTCACGTCACTGTTATCAAGAATTTTATACCAGTCAACCTTTGATAAACTATCACAACATTTAGCATAATTACATTTGCGAAAATTGGGAATAGAAGTATTATTAGGCTTTATCCGTTCGGTAGTAAAATGCGATGAGATGTCCACGTCAATTGCTGGATGATGCCGATCAGGGTTGGACAATGGGCAGCTCTCTGATAAAGACAATGTTAAGTTATCCGCTATGACCAAATCTAGTATTCTATTATTCGCATTATGAACATAATTAAATTGGTGCATGCCACTTAGATGGAGAAAGTCAATAAGCAGAGTTGATTTGACATCGTAGGGCTGACTAGGTAGGAGACGAGTTGATGATGGAATCGAAGATTCAGGAGACCAGGTAAGAAGCGGGATATTGAAATCACCTAGCAGAATTGTTTTAGCCTTCTGATTTATACTTAGGAAGTGATTATCGGCGCACTTTTCAAAGAATATTTGGTAGTCGGATGCAGCACTGTCGGGAGGTAAATAAACAAGGCCGATATCAAATTGTTTACCATGAGGGTCCTTGATGGAAATCCAGATGTCCTCCAAGTTTGTTTCGAAGTCAGGTCGCCTAACAACATAGATATCTTTCCTAACTGCAATTAAAACTCCCCCTCCAGAACGTTTAGATGAGCGGTTTAAGTCACGATCTTTACGAAAGACTGCGTACCTATCATCTATAAATTCACTGCTAAAAATATTGCTATCTAAATTCGTTTTACACATACATATGACATCATAATTGTTATTTAATATAGTAATATAAAGATCTTTTAATTTAGTTTTTATTCTATTGACATTTTGGTAGAAAATACGCATAATAAAAATAAAAAGTTACCATACAACAAGCCAAAGGCACCATAAACGAAAGACAAAGTAAATATAATCTACATAATTAGCAAATTTTATCCAAAGCATGTTTGTCTCTTATGTGAATAGCTGGGGACGTATCGTCTTTTCGCACATACACGCGACCATATTTTACCCACACGTATTTGAAAGATTTTTCTTTAGATGCCTTACGAGCTGCAGCATGAAGGTCTCTGCACTCCGCCGACAAATGCTTCTGAATATCTGTTAACATGGTGTACATCCAACCCCACTCATCTTTCTCCTGCACACCTCCCCCCTTGGAGGGCCCTGCGGGGGGTTGATCCCTCTCATCAAACTCATCATCTTCCTCAGGGAGAGGTGGTTTCTCTACTGTTTTGATTTTCTTTTTAGTCCTTGATGCTTGGACATCCTCCGACTTTCTCCTTCCCCTAGTGACCATTCCTGGTGTCATAGGTGATACAGAGGTTATCCCCATGTGCAGCACCTCACCTTTCCCTTTCTCCTGCAGTGCGCCGATGGCTCCATCAAACATTTCATCATCCTCATCCATGTTTCCTGTACCTTCCAAGGTCGAGGAAATACGAGGAAAGAAAAACTTCACAGATGCAAATCAAGTTTTATCTCTGTGGATAATGACTCGTGTGACACCTTATAAAGAAGCAATTAAACACATTTCTTTATACCCTTTTTACATATATTATTGGACGCCTATACAAGAAGAATATTGCAAAAAAAAAAGAATATTGATAGATTAGTACTTAGTGTTGATGCTACTGGTAGCATATTCAAAGAAATAGGACCTAATAATAATATGATCATCAGTAAACATTTATTTTTATATGTGTTGATAATAAAAACCCAGGCAGGCGAAAGCTCAGTCCAGGTTTCACAGATGATATCCGAAAGCCAAACAATGGAAACGATATGTCAGTGGCTCAAAGATTGGAGGAAAAGTAATCCAGTTCCTGATGAAATAAATTTAGATGATTCTTCGGCATTGATTGGGGCCACAGTGAAAGCCTTCACTAATTATGATTCGACTGCTAAATATGTTGAAGATTCTTATAGAAAATTAGATGATAATGTCGAAATTAACAATGATTGTTACATCCGTATTGACACTAGTCATTTTACTAAAATATTGTTTAATTTATCATGCTTCAAACACACTGATATTAGAGTAATTTTTTTTTATATTAAATGCCTCATTGAATTAAAAAATTGTGATGATTATACTAAGGCAAAGAAAATTATTTCCGATGTGATTATTGTTTGTTTACATCAACGAGATGGCTTCAAGAATGACGCTCCTACCAGATGTGAAATTGCAAAAAGTAGTTTGAAAAAGCTAAGTACATTCGGCGTCAAGGATACAGAAATCGAAATCCAAGATCACGATAAATTTGATTCTAATGTTCATGATATAAATCATACAATATTTGAGGACACTTTGTTCAGCACTCACAATCAGGAAAATGCCACCACATGCGTAAAAAAGTATCCAAGGGGGGGGGAGCGGTAACACCCCCCGTGCCCCCCCCCCGCCGGAAGCTCATAGTTTTTTTTTTACGAATTTTTAAAGTTTTCATATAAAATGTATGCTAAAGGTCATTAACCGCCAGATGGGCGGGGGGAGGAGGTAAGGAGGGGTGAAAAGAAGATGAGGAACTCTCCCCCCGTAACCCCCTCCCCCAACAATTGCAAGGATAGGAAATAAAAAAGCAAAATTTAATACATCTATTTTATTTTATAAACGTATTTTATAGCTTCCACCAACTCTAAAAATGGGTCTTTTTCTCCTTTTTTAAATTTCTCCTCCATTGATACTCGACAATTAAATCAGCAAAATCTTTGCAATTGGTATAATTACTAGACCGGAAAAATTTCTTGGCCACTCTCCACTGTGACTCAATTCTTTGAGTGTGGACGCCATCGGGTGCAATGAATGGATTGTCGGGGTCTGAGTGGTTTACTTTTTTGTGAATGTAACCATATTCACCCAGACAATCGTACGCCTTCCAGTAATCTGTATGAACAGTGGTGCCCGGCTCGACATGCTTCTGGATAAGGGGCACCAACACATCTGCAGAACGTACGTTGTCTGGGCACACTTCTAATCTTAGATCCTCAGACCCATCTTCAATGAGGCCAAGCACCCAATGGCCATCTATATGACGTCCTTTATTATACTTTCTTTTGCCAAATTTGGACTCGTCAATTTGGACTATCTTCCCTGGCCCTCCAATTTTTCCGCGAACATCTTGCGTTTTTTCTAAATAGTAAATCACTACCACCTCTCTACAGTAATTATACCAATCACATATTGTTGCTTCTGATATTTTTTTTTCTGATTCATATTTATATGGATCTTCATGTATGGCTTGCACATATGACCAATTATGGGCAAATGCATATATCATATAAAATACATGTTGCATTTCTATTTTAATATTTTCGAAGAAAGTGCCTTCGGTTCGCGACTGTCTGCCTCTTCCTTTGCAGGATCCTTTAGTGCAGATCCATGATCCCAGTGATCTGTAAAAGAAACAAGTATAAAGATTAATAGATTTCTTTAACACCTATCTAAACCTATCCAAGCTTTTTTTGACTCAGTTCGAACGCTCCGCTTCTGTGGTTTACACAAGCCTAACCTTTTTTTTTTTTTTTTTTTTTTTTCTTCGGAGGGGAAATGCATTTACGCACAACGTGTGGGACTCGCCGGGCTGCTAGTCAGCCCGGAATACCCACTAAAACCCCTCCGGCGTTTCCGCACCAGCCGTTGTGAGGGCGCCATGGGATCGCTTTCGCATTCTACCACGACGCCCTCCGGCTTTGCCTTACGGCACTATTGGATTTGGGCTAGGCGGGCGTAGCGCGCCCGCCTTCGGCCCCTCCCTCTGCCTCTTCTGATGCTGGGAGCGTCGGCTCTCGCCTCACGCTCCCGTTCAGCTGCCTCCTTCTGCGAAATAACAGTTTCGCAGAAGGAGGCCATTGCTTCCCAGTACCTCTCGCCACACAGCATCTGTGCAATGACACTGTGTAGCGAGAGGTCTAGGTGTCCGAAGACCACGCCTAGCCTCACCCTTTCCGGCGACCACATCTGGCAGTCTGCCAGAGTGTGTTGAGCGGTATCGTCCGGCTCCCCACACTCGTGGCAGACCGGGCTCATCTCCTGTCCTATTTTATGCAGGTAATGACCGAAGCATCCATGCACGGTCATTACCTGCGTCATCCTATACGTCAGCAGACCGTGTCTACGGTCAGTCCATTCCCGGAGCGATGGGAGGAGCGCCCCTATGGTACGAGTACCGTAAGGGGAGTTCTCTAGCTCAACTCTCCATCGCTCTCTGAGCCTATCCACGGCCCGCTGACGTACTGCCCTCATTTCTGCGGGAGCGGGCTCTCCGCCACTGGCTCTAACTCTAGCCCGCTCCCAGTATGCCTCCGCCTGCACTTCCGCGTCTAACTCCCACGGCGGGGTGCCGGCCAATGCGCATGCTGCCGCCCAAGAGACCGTAACATAGGCCCTTGCAATTCGGTTGGCCACAATCCTTTGTGGCCTCCGAAGCAGGGCCCTGTTGGCTCTGGAGAGCCTATCCGCCCAAATGGGCGCCCCGTAGAGTGCCATGCTGCGCACCACGCCAGCATAAAGGCGACGGCACGGGGCGCCTGGCCCTCCAACGTTGGGCAGCAGCCGGCCCATGGCCGATGCTGCGCCGACTATTCGGGGAGCTAACTGTTTTAAGTGCTCCCCGAAGTCCCAGCGCGAGTCCAAGATGAGGCCCAGATACTTGATGTTCGGCCTCACCTGGACTCTTTCCCCGCCAATGGGAATTGACGCGCCCGCCTGCGGACACCATTTCCTCCCTCTCCCGAAGGCGATGACCTCGCTCTTATTTAGGGCTACCCTGAGTCCCAGCAGTCTGATTCTAGCCACAATCAGTTCTGCTGAGACTGCAGCTCTCCTCAGGGCCCCCTCTAACTCCTGACCCCGGACAGCAATCAACGTGTCATCTGCATAGCAGATGACAGTCATCCGGGGGAGCAGGGCCCCGCGGATGGCCCAGTCATAGCCGATGTTCCACAGCAGGGGTCCCAAGACTACACAAGCCTAACCTAACCTAACCGAGTTGGGTTTGTGACTAGTTTTTTTTTTATTTGCGGGGGGCTACCGCCCCCCTGCACCCCCCGCTGTTCGTTTTCTGACTAGTCAGAATTCTCTTATAATGTTTACTAACTAAAATGTTAAATATATTTATAAATACCTGTTTGTGGAGTACGTGACTTTCATCGGTACACGATGAGTTCGGCATTTCTTCTCCTTTTGGACTAGATCGTTGCTCTCAGCAAATGCTACGCACTGCTCCCGTGTAGATAATTCCCTGATAACTTTGGAGAGATTCCACATCGCCACAACCTCCGACGTATACAGGATGTAACATATAAGTGTAGTCATATTTAAGCAATCATATGTGTAGTCGATATATATTCCGTATACAATGTCAAAAAGACATTATTAATGACTTTAATTTAATATGCAAATTTAATAAAATATTATTTTTGGTGACGTCATATTCAAAACAAACGAGTCCCATCACTATTGGGGTCACAAGTTCATGACCTATTGCTGCTATTGTAAATAAACTTACGTGAGTGTCGAACTCTTCCTTTCTCATGCGCTCCTGGTATCAACGAGCCACGTCGCGCGTCGGCGCGGCGGCGCGGTCCTTTGGCGGCGAGTACAAAGGGATTTCGCCGCCTTTCGGCATCGCTTATGATCGCTTCGGTCGCCCGTTATCAAACCACAAACACGTGTCCTTCGCACTTTACTACATTGTATTTTTCACTACTTCACATTTTAAATCACGCACCACACTAAAAATCTTTTTAATATCACTTCGGCGTCCCACGTATGTAGTTACGAATGTCATGTTAATTCATATTAGCTTTACCTACAAAAATGGTTCAAAGTGCCGTCCCTGCTGCTGAATACATATCTCCGTCCGTCTCAGTAACGACACAGAAACATTCTTTAGCATGACTGGTGTTACAGTCCGGAAGGCGGCAACAATTCGCTCTCGCATTTCCTCTTCTGTGTCGCACTCCACAGCGTAAACTAAATTTTTGATATAACCCCATAAAAAAAAAGTCCAGGGGAGTCAGGTCTGGAGAGCGAGGTGGCCACGCGACAGATGGGCTTCCGCGTCCAATCCACTGATCGAAACGGATGTCGAGGTACTCGCGCACGTTCCGGGCGTAGTGTGCTGGTGCTCCGTCATGCTGGAACATCATGTCCACATACGTCGAAATGGGCAGGTCTTCCAGAGCGTCCTCGACGTAATGACGTAGGTGCTCTAAATAATTTTCACCATTTAAATGTGGGGGCAAGAAGCAGGGTCCGATCAGCACGTCACCAATAATACCGGCCCAGACATTAATGCGCCACTGATGTTGGAAGCTGGAGAGCTGACGCGTGGGGATTGGTGCGCGACCAGACGTGCTCGTTATGTATGTTGTTGATACCCGCTCTCGTGAATGACGCTTCGTCCGTCCAAAGCACTTTGGAAGCGAAATTAGGCGAAGCGAGTACCTGGTCTCGGTACCAATTGCAAAATGTCATCCTAGGCTGGAAGTCAGCAGGTATCAGTTCTTGGGTACGCTGGTAGTGGTACGGATGTTGGCCGTCATCTCGGAGTACCCGGTGCACTTGCATATGACTAGCAGCACCCAAGACTGCAGCAGCTCGACGTGTGCTATCATGAGGGTTTTCTTCGAAGTGATCCAGTATAGCTTCTTCGAAGTATGGGTTGACGGTGCTCGCGCGGTCACGCGAAGTAGACCCACGAAATGAGCCGGTTTCTCGTAACCGGAGCACCATCCTTCGAAAACACTCCAGAGACGGAAGGTGCCGACGTTCAGCTTCCGGGCGCCCTTCGATGAACCTTTCGCGATACAATTCGCGAGCTCCACGGAGGCTTCCATCGGCAGCCCCCACGCAAAGAATCATCTCATAATATTCACGATTACTTAAAAACGACATTTTCGAAATGCGGAAGTCAAACGCGAGTGATGCAAAACAAAATAGTAACACCACCGACAGACAATACCGAACGACTGAAGGAAGAAAAAAATCATCGGCGGCTTTTGATTGACATGTACATAATAATTAAATCACATAAAATAATTGTGTGTTATTGGTCGGTCTTTACATAAAGAACTATCCGAAGACCCCGCCCCCTTAGAGTTCCCTATCAAATTTACTTGAAAACTCCCGTGTGACTATCTAATGCCTATGTTGTCCTAGTCAAAAATAAGAAGTTTTGGTAAAAAAACGTTTTATTTGCAAACTATGTTCGGTCAAAGGTACCACCTAATTCAATTAATCATTGACTGAGCTGAGCTGAGCGTAAGCGAAGTTTCCATTTCGAGACTAGCCAATTTTGCTTTTGTAAGTACGGCAAAATGTATGTTCCGGGCTAGAGGTTGCATTTCTGAACGGATCCTTATGAAACTTGACACACAAGATCCTTGATTTATTTAAAAAAATTTGATTGAGAGAAAACAAAGGGTAAAAAGGGGGAAAGTTTGCTGATATTGAGGAGCTCGCTAGTCAAGCGTGAAAAATTCTGACAGTGTTGGCCACTAACAACCCTCGGACCATTAGTTTCCCTGCAAAAGGGGTTACGAAGGTCAGACGGCAGTCGCTCTATTGTAATAACTAACCAGTTCCGCCATATCTAGGACCACGACTTACAGCGTACCCTAAGCTCCGAAGCGTAAGCTGACGACGCAATTAGGAATACACGCTAGGATGATAATGATTTATTTCTAAATGGATCCTTACAAAACTTCGCACACATGTTCCTTGATTTATTAATAACAAACTTTGTCGAGAGCGAGTAAATTGGGGGAGTTCATAGCAGCGTTTTATGAACTAATCTCGTTTTTGGAAGTAGTTCGCGAAGCCTACTGTTCACAGCTAGCTAGTTAATATTAATTAACTGACGGAACCCTTACATAATTATTTACAAAAAATAGCAATGCAACAATGAGAACTGGGCGTGACTCTAATTAGGATTCGTTAAGATAGGGTTTCATACAAATTATGTGTTTATCTCCAATATCTTATGCTATCCTAGTACTTCTAAGACTTTCTCTTTGAATTATGCAACCGTGTGGTGATTAGTCTAGTCTAGCTTAGGAATAGACCACTCCCTTTCTCTCCATATGCCGTACTGGATCCCTATTTTTTAAAGAACGACTCACCCAAAATCGGTGAGTCGAATAAAAATCGTTCGACTCACCGATTACGACGTATGAAAATCGTTAAATATCCAAAGAAAATTAATTATTCGACTCTCCGATTTTGTGTGAATCATATTTTTCAAAAATAGGGCTCCTCCTTAGAAACTACCTCTCTTTTGGTGGATGTCGTAAAGAGCGACTAAGGGAAAAACAGTGGTTTAAATTTCCTTGTACTTTACATCCTCCTCATCTCATGGAGTTAATTATGATGTTGTAAAATTTTTAATTTTTCTACAAAATAAAACCTTGAAATTTGTACAGAACCTACAGTAAAAATAAATAAATGAAAAAGAGAGAAAGACTTATTTTCATTTCCTACTCGCACAATTAAATAGGCGTGGCCTAGGTTGGTAAGTAAATTTAGGGTTCATTTATCGAATTGGAAAATATTTTGCATGTCATATGAGTACCAGCCGGCGCGGCGCTACAGATAAGAGACAATGTACTAATGTGCCCACTAGATGTACTTACTTTCCGTTGGATTTACAATACAATACTCTATTGCACAACAAGGAAACATTGTCAAATACAACTAAACATAAAAAAATCTTGCGCATAAGGCGTCCATACGCCTTTTGGATTTGTCAATTTTATCGGGTCGCTGGGAGGCGGCAAAGCTCCCAAAATTTATTTCGTGGTTTGTTATAGCAACAACCAAGAAGTCATCAAAATTTAAACAAAAAAATACTACACGGAACCCTGTTGACTTTTTTAATTTTACTTTTCGTAAATTTAGATATTTGTTTTACCAGGAGAGTATGAGTGTTGGACGAGAGGTAGTAGGTGCATAGGTAAACAAGGTTATTCACATTATCAGCTGATGCCAGAACCAGTCAACAGTGATGTTTGTTGATAGTTATCGATATCGAAAAAAGATGAAAATTTCGATAAAAAAATTATCGTATGATTATTAACTTTCCCAATAAATACCAAGCAAATATAATTTCCAAGGACGGACCCTATCGATCTTGTAAATATGACTACACTTATATGTTACACGCTGTATAAGTGACGTTTTGTCATAGGTTCGTCACAATCTCCTTGAGTTGGTCCACCCGAACTCGTAGTCGGTCCACCCGAACTCGTAGACGGAACAGGATCTTCAGGACTTCCTGACGCCATATTCCAATGCAGCCAAATAAGAATGCAATCCGAAGTCCGATGAGAATGCCAAGGTAAAACGTCGCGCAATCCAAGGTAAATCCAGTGAGCAAGCCAAGTCGTATAAAAGTGGGAGATATCGGAGTCAAATTCAAGCCAAAGTCGTCAAAAACAGAGAAATAAACAGAAGAGCACATTCGCGTAGCACAAGGAAACAACGAATGTTAGACAAGGTTATGACATGACAAGTTTTCAACGTATAACCAATATGGCGGATTGCGTTTTGTTCACAGTTAGAGTAATTTTTGTTTTTTTTGTTTTTACTTTAAGCTAAAGTTTTTGACTGTATTTTAGTGCTTAATTAATGTTTTAAACATGTAAAATGACAAAACTAATATAGTAATAGTAAATTGACCCGAAGAAAGAATAATAACTTTATGAAATTGACACAGTTTACAATGACAGATTGAAAATATTGCGTTTTGTTGAGTGCAATTTTTAGGATTTTCAAAAATTCATTAAAAAAAAAGGGGGGGGGGGGGGGTTCGCAAAAAAAATACTTGTGGGGGGTCAAACAATTGTGATTATCGTAGCGCAAAATCTTCCGGCAGTACAAGGCAGACAATTTCATATCAATATTTGCGTGTCTGATACAAAGGCATGTATCCCGTTCGTTTATTTTGGGTGTTACTACCCAGAATGGACGCAAACGACAGAATGTCTGATAACTGATTAGACCAGAGTTATTACTCTTAAATTTCTGGTACAAATTGGTCATTGTGTCTAGTAAATATCTCTTTTGCTTTTTGACTCCGTTTCTGGTTATACATTCCCGTTTTCCTGCTCCAATTCTACTATTATCATCATTTTCATAAAAAAAATGTACCGACTTCACATGTTCGGATGCAATGAGTGGTAGACGAGTCCGTGTTGTGGCTAATAATGACCGATTTTTGATTTTCTGAAGCCTCTTATACGATACAGCACTTTCTTGGCTCCTCCATAACTTATATTTTTTCACTAATTCACCTGATATAACTTTTCCGAAAATTTGTTTCTCTTTCTGTGTTTTTAAACCTGCATAGTTTTCTTTTAATTGTTTATTCAATACTTCTCCAAAAAGTGCTTTTTTAACAACGTCTTTGCGAGTTGATGGAGTGTCACACATTCGTGTTAGTTTCGTTTGAGGTGTCTCATCCTTTTTACTGTTTTTATTAAGTTTTTGTTCCAACCGTTGCAATCTCTTTTTACACTTTTCCAGTCTGTGTTTGTATTCTTAAATCTTATTGTCTTTGTCTTTCAATATCTTCGCACGTTTCTTCTTAGCCTGTTTCTTTCTTGCCGCAACAAGTGCATTTTCTGATGACCTTAAAGGCGCCGGGCATTCTAATGTTGATCCAATAGAATCAGGTGTATTTTCCCTCACAAAATTATTCGTTATTTCTTTCATGGCTCTTTTTTTTTGGCGATATTTAGAACAGTGCTCTTTCCAAGTCTTTTTAGCAGACTTATGCTCGCGACGACTCGTATCCTTAACCAACTTTCTGCTACCTTTTTCTTTCTTCTTTTGGTATTTCAGCCTTTCTTTTTCTTTAATTTCTTCTTGTTTTTGAGGGTAATTTTTAAGTCGTTGATATCTCAAACGTTCAGCTATACGTTTTTGTTCTAATATTTCTTCTCTTGTTTTGGGTAGTTTCTTTTTAGGTGGCATTTTGAGCAATTCCCTACGAAAAAGAAGGATATATTATGATAACGTTGAAGCAGATTGATGCGCTGTCTGGCATATAAGTCTTTACAAAACTTGAAAAAACAGTCCCCTGAGATCAAGAACAGTCCCCTGTGCAATAAAAATAAAATAAAAATAAAATAAAATCCATTTATTTCAGGCTACAATGGCCCATAGTGCACATACAAATAATTGATTCATTACAGTTTTCTCCTATATGGGCTACACGGTAAGTGTCTGTCACAACAGTGCTGGATGTAGGGACAGTCCGGTCTACCAGCTATCATTGTCAGCACGGCGTTAGGGCTGTCCCGCACCCTGCGCACCAGGGATGCGGCGCGCTTGCGCATTATTGCATGAAAGCAGTCTACATGCGCGTCTGCGAACATTCCTGATGCGCTACAGAAGCGAGGCAGCCTCAACACCGCCCTAAATGCATTGTTGAACTGGATACGAAGAGCGCTGTAGATTCTCTGCGAATATTCAGCCCACAGGCTGCTTGTATACAGCGAGGTGCAGTATGCCCGAAACAAAGTTATTTTTATCTCGTCCGAACACCTTGCAAACCTGCGGGCCAACATGTTAGCCCTCCTCGATAACGCCCTCCGCTCCCGCTCAATGTCTGCGTTGTCCTTAAGGTCCGTGGTAACTATATGCCCAAGATAGGTAAATTGTTCCACTCTTTCTAAAGGAAATCCGTTAAGATTTACAGAGGGTAATTTACACGGGCACTTAGCATCCACAGCCTCAAACACAATATATTTGCTTTTGCTGACATTATATTTCAGCCCATGTTCACACACATATTCCTCACATGTCTGGATAAGCTGTTTTAGTCCACAGATCGACGCGCTCAGCAGCACCATATCATCAGCATAGCTCAAGTTGTTCACGCATACGCCTTCAACATGACAGCCTACATACTGACTGCTGAGCGCGACGATCAGTGCATCCATATATATATTAAAGAGGGATGGAGAGGTCAAGCCACCCTGGCGCACTCCACATTCAAGCCTATAGGGTTCTGACACTGTCCCCGCCCATCTGACGGTATTGATTTGATTTGCATACCAATATTTGAAGATGGACAAGATTTCTTGGGGCAAATTGATGTTTTTTAATTTTTCCCACAGTATGTCATACACAACCAAATCAAAAGCCTGCGATAAGTCGAGGAAGCATGCATATACAGGCGTTTTACGAGCTGTATAGTGTCTGACGGTATGCTTAAGACACAACACCGCACTTTCTGTTGACAACTTAGGTCGAAAGCCAAATTGGTTGTCATGTAGACTTATGAATTCGTCAAGTTGCGCGTTAAGCAAACCGTCAAAGACTTTCGCTATAATAGTTGCGAGTGATATAGGCCTATAATTTTTCTTGTCACTAAGGTCACCAGACTTATTTTTAATTACAGGCACTACAATCGTTTTCATGAAGTCTGCTGGTAGGTAGGAGTGGCTCACGCACAATGAGTAGAGCATTGCCAGCACTCGAGGTGCGTGTGGTCCAGCATGCTGGAGGTGTTCAATGCTGAGGCCATCGTGACCTGGGGATTTGCCCCTGGTCATACCCCCAATAACTTTTGACACCTCCTTCGATCGGAACTGTATTCCAACTTTACCGTTCAGAGCCTCAGCATTCACCACCCCCACCCCTGGCGTCTTTTTGCATTTAAGAGAAAAATGAGTCCTGAAGGCATCAGCAATACCCTTAGGATCACTCACTCCGTCGACACTCACAGGAAGACCAGGTGTTATGTTTATTTTCTTTGTACTTTTCCAAAAGGCGCGAAAATCCCCCTTCGGGTGTTTCTGTACAAGAGCATCCATTTTTATTTGGTCTTGATGGTTCTGACACCATTTTAACCGTGACTTAAAAGCTCTCCTGCTATTACGCATTTGGTCATACATGAAACCCGACTTAGGCCTGCCACATTCCACCCATTCTGTGAAAGACTTTCTGGCCTCCCTGTGAGCCCCGGCGACATGCTTGTTCCAACCCACTACACGCGATCCACTCCCCCCCGCGCGCACGCTTTCCCTACCCGCCGCCGACGCGTCCTGCAGGGCGGCCACAATGTCAGAGTACAGCCTATCCAGCACTCGGCGGTGACAGGGATCGTCACAGTACTTATCGTTATTTTTTACATGTACTAGTATGGGCGTTACCAAACTAAGGTCACATTCTATTATTAAGGGAAAATGGTCTGACCATACAGTGTCATATCTTACTGTGGCTTTCAATACAGTTTGCTTCGCAGCTTGCGTTACCACGCAATGATCCAACCAGGAACATGCGCCATTAATGTCACTTACATATGTGATAGTACCAGAGTCCTCTCCCAATAAATCTACATCAACACATGACCAAAACTGCTCCCTACAGTAACTTAAAAGTTCATTATAAAATAATTTATGAATGTCTGCATTATAGTCGCCGAGCATATAAACATATTCAATACTATATTCATCTACTAAAGCGCTTACCGAGCTCAGGCAGTCTGTAAAGTCTGGCAGATTTTTGTTGTCGTTGGTGGGCATGTATAAACACATCACAATTATCGGTCGATCACTTGTTGTTATTTTTACCGCACATATACGATCACTCTCACACTTTAACACTGTCACTTGCTGAAAGACACTACTTTTCCACATCAAGGCAACGCCGCCATACGGTCTTCCGACAAGGATGCCACCCGATGTGTTAATAGCTGACTTTCCGGTGTAGCCAAAGCCGCCGGCAATCGTGCTAAGATATGGTACATCTTCTGGAGTCAGCCACGTCTCTTGCAAAGCTATCAGGTCGCAGCTGTGACATAACTCTCTTACACTGTCCACGCAACGCTTAACTCCCTGGCAATTGAAACTTGCAAACTTGTATGGGTGTTTATTCATTATGGGTTTTCATTTGGCCGTCCACAGATGCAGGTCTGTTCGCATACCGATGTTTAAAACTTACAAAACGCCTGAATACAATACCTTGAGGCCAATTGTTTTCATCCATATATAAAGGTAGCTTGGATTCAGATACGAAGAATTTATAAGCCTTGTGGTTTCTCTCAGTCTTCATTTGTATTTTTTCTAAAGACACCAGATCTTGCGTTTTATTTGTAATATATTTAATTATATCGTCCTCTGTAGTTTCCGTATGAATATTAGTGATAAACATCGGTATCTTACGATCCGCTGCTCTAAAATTGCACTGCCTGATTTGCCTGAATACCTATAAGTAGTGTTACCGCTTGATTTCTTACGATAGAACACTTTTTGCCATTCATCTTGTTTATTTATACTTTTCTCACATTTCTCGGTATCAGTGACAATCAGCTGTGCCTGTATTGCCTGCACCGGGCTAGAACGAGATGGAGTTACGAACAATTTTTTGCACGGCGATTTATCTATCCTTTTTCCGCTCTTGCATTCAGTATCGCGCGTCGTACTTGGGCCGACGACCTTAACAGCTGACCGTTGTTCGCATGATTTATTCTCGATTTGTTTTTGTTCCACCGGCAAAATCCCCGTCAAAATCTCTCGATATTGTGGTGAATTCTTATTTAATTCCTCATTTTTACTAGTCGATTCTTCTTCGGCAAACGAGTTGTGCATGTTAAAAAGACCAACAGGTCCACTGTTTAATAAACAAGCACCTCGTTTTGTGTTTACTTTAAGCGCCGATGTAGGAGGCAGCGAGTCGTTCTGTAGTTGCAAAAATTGTAATTTCAATTTATTTACGTCTTCTAGCGTAGCATATGTCGTTTTTATTTCGTCAATTGATGATTTAATTCTTGTCAGGTCTTTTAAAAGTTTTACACAGTCCAAGTTTTCCATGTTCAAGGCTGGAAGCCGGTCAAGTTTGCGGGCCACAAAAATTGGAATTTCATCACTTTCTGCAGATTTAAATAAATGTATAATGTCTGCCAAGTCTCTTTCTTCCTTTCCTCTATTTTTTCTAGTAATCTTACGTAGATCCGTCGTTACAGATTAATTGACAATGAAATGACAGGGGACTGTTGACCAGGGAACTAAAATAACACAAAATCTTTAAAACATATCACATTTGTAAAACAGATGTGAAGACATACTCGTAAATAAACTATTTTAAACAAATGATATTAATGAAAACTCTTGAAATAGGAAAACAAATACTCACCAGTGGACTGTTCCTACTAACGGCCGAGACGCGTGGTTCACTACGAAACGCAGTGGTGCCAACTGAGAAAATGGCGGTTGTCTGTTACCTATACATCCGAACGAATTTCACACCGGTTGCGTTCCATTTCACGATCGTAATGTTTCGGACCAATACCGAAAGTGAATTACGCGCCGTTTTGAAATTTTACCAGGGGACTGTTATAATAATTTAAGGACAGCCTTCGTACATATTTTGTTTAATAAATTTATATTATAGACATATAATTTATAATATTAAAAGATGCTTACAATCTTTTTAAACAATATATGATTTATTATTCAGTTATAAATGGCAAAGTATTAATCAATATGTTTTTACACTTTTTTCATGCAGTATCACGTTAATTTCACAAGCAGAGACTTGTTTCCGCGTAATAAATTTAATATCTGTTGAATTCTAACACGATATGGAGTCTAAAGGTAAGAATTTCATATTTTATTAATATCTGACAGGGATTGTAAACAATTGGATACTCAAACAAAAGTTTATCATGAGCAGTTTTAAGTTTTATGAAAAGGGAAGGGGGAACAGCAAAAGTATATCAAATAAATATATAACTATTAGTTTCTTAATTATAATGAACTGACATTCACCTGTCTTGAATTTAATCTCTAAAATTAACCAAAAAGATAAATAATTTTAGAACAGTTTTATCTTAGCTAAGGGGTAAAGTAAAACGCTACAAAAATTTCTTAAATTACCTGTTTATTTGCTACATTCATAATTTCACCGTGTACAATTACATAATATAATCACAAATTACAGTATGTATTAAACCAATAACTATAATAATAGTTAAATAAATCTATAGTACACTTAAAAATAAGTACACACGCCTGCGGATCAACCTATCTAAAACTGTCAAATTTCTCTAATCGATATTGATCCATAAAACGAAATCACAGAAATTTGACATTTTGCGGTAGGTTGATGTGCAGGCGTCTATACCTATTGTAAAATGGATGCAAAGTAATATAATTCTGATTTTAGGTAAACGGAGCCTATCGCCCAATCTTTTTGATTCTGAAGGTTGGTTAAAAAAACAGAGGGATGCTGCTATGGCCGTGACAGTAAAAAACAACATGAAAAAAAAAAGGTAAATAGTGATTGCGACACGCAATGTCAATGGGAGAATTATTGTAAGGAAGAAAACGTCAAGGAGAAGAAAGCGGTTGATAAAACATGTTCAGATTGCGTTTCTGTACTAAACAAATATGATGGCGGACATGACAAAAGGAATGATTTATATTCGCAAGTAATTAATGAAGAATTAAAATTGGTTCCACTGTGCATGCGAACACGCGTTTTCATACGTATTATGAATTTTTTGGAATCCACAAAAAATTATCACAACAGTGAAATAGAATTAACAGAGTCGGAGAAAATTAGTGCGTAGGCCTGTTGATCTTCTACAACGTCAGTCGGAAAGGGGGTACTAAGCCGAAAGGAGGGGTAAAGTATACATGATAGTAAATAACTTTTGTCTAAGAACTTTTCCTTAAAAATTGATAATTTTAAATTAACAGATTTTTTAAGATTTCAAAAAAATTACGCTGTGGTAGCCCTGGCGGTCAGCTGTTTTGAGAGAGAGAGACAGATTTGAGTTCATTGAATTTATTGCCGGGGTTAACAAAATGGCGTTAGCCCCGCCCCTATTCAGGGTTGTACATTTTTTAAATTACGTAACCAAAAGTTCATTTTGTATGGTATGAACGTTTTTCGCAAAGCTTATATTTCCAATATATTAGTTGATAGTAGCACTTTCAGTTGTCCGCGGCTTAGTACCCCCTTTCCGACTGACATTGTATATCCTTAGGATTTTTCTATCTAAAATGATTGATTTATGATAATGATTGTACCTGATTATAAGAATAAGTGATTAAAATATAATTTGACTGATTAATGATTGTACCTGATTATAACAATAAGTGATTAAAATATAATTTGACTGATTAATGATTGTACCTACCTGATTATAACAATAAGTGATTAAAATATAATTTTAATATTATGCACCTAACCGTTTTTTCTTCCTGACTCCGTGGTATGTAGCTAGAGCATTAAGTCCTTACAACCCATGGTCGTGGGACCGATCCCCGTGGGGAGCACCACCATTGGTAGAAAAAAAGCAAATCAAAACCATTGTTTTACACATGATGTAGGTATTTGTGATTATTTGAACCTCAAACATATGATTTGGATTTTACTCAGGTTAAGATCAAGGTCAAAAGACAAGACAAGACAAATATTTCTGCATCAATTTTCATCAATAATTGTGATATGTCCTAAAACATTCCAGGCATAGCCCAGGAAAACCTGAACAGTCTGGGCAGCCAAACAAGACTTCTACCCTTTTTTTGTTAATGGTATAGCAGTGCCTACATCTTTTTCTCATGGTTTTTCCATTTTTTTTGGGTAAATGTGCTGGTAAATGAATTTTACCTGGAACTGAAGGCCGATTTGTCTCTGTTGACTGTTTAGGTAACAAATGTTCAATAACTTTCAGCCTACATTCATACAAACTTGCCTTCTTTTCTTTGTTCAAATTATATAAAAAAAATGCATTGATTAGTTGTATTTGCATGATGTGTACAATTACTTTTTTGTACCATCTTAATGTTTTGTGTTCGGCACAATAATAATTTAGCATTTGGTCATGCTTGTCGACTGCTCTCATGTGTTTATTATATTTGACCTGCACTTTCGGTTTAAAAGAAACCCTACCATATTTATTTTTAGTCTTAACATATCCGCTGTCGTGTTCAGAGCTAATAAAGCAAACCTCCCTCTTATCTTTCCATTTAGTTACTGTTATATTTTGATTATTATGCATAATACATGCCTCATTTTGTTGTAATTTAGCATTAACTACAGTTTTAGGATTATCTTTTTTATTTTGTCTTAAAGTGCCGGTCAAATACGTATTTTTGATTAATAACTCTTGAGCTATGCCAATGCTTGCATAATAATTATTTACATAGATAGAATGACCAACACCTAAGTATTTTTCCGTTAGTAAACGTAATACTTTTTTCACATGGTCTCTTCCACCTACTACAGCGTCTTGAGCCCCAGCATATAAGTGTATTTTCATACATATACCATTAGTTTCTGCTAATATATACAACTTAATACCGTACTTATGTACTTTGTTTTTTATATACTGTCTGAAACGTAATCGGCCTGTCCATAAAATCAAAGACTCGTCAACTGTCAACTCTCTGCTCGGATAGTAAAAGTTTTCCATATTTTTATTAAATAGTTCTATTAACGAGCATACCTTTTTTATGCTTTCTGGACCTGGTCTATTTTGAACATTTAGTGCTCTTAAAATCATGAAAAATCTATTTCGTGACATATATTTTTTTAAACTAAAATCAAATAAATAATGTTGTTTCCAGTAATCAGATAACCTGTTAAGTTTAATTATACCCATTAGCATAATTACTCAAATGAATATTTTAAATTCTGCCAAAGTGATTGGCTTCCACCTTTTAAATCTTGAATGCGGGCCACTACTGTTTCTTTTAATTTTTTCGCCATTTGCATTTGTGCAAGTTAATAAAAGCTCGTAAAAATCGTCATTAAACAATAAATTAAAAAAATCTTTTGGCTCGGTTCCTGGCATGTTTTGTTTGATGCCAGGGTTGCCAGTAAATTGAAAATTGTTTACATATGCTGGATTTCCTTGCTGCCAATTTTCCTCTACTCGAGGTGTTTCCACTTCTGGTTGTTGAGGTTCCCGATTTTCGGTAGTAATTACCTCTTCCTCAATTAAATCTATCCAATCGTTTTCCAGAGTGTCTCCCGTAAGCATTCCATACAGATCTTGGTCTGTAAATGTAATTTCGTCTGGAAGTAAATCATCTCTTGGAGATTCGAAGGTCTCCAAAATGTCCTCTATTTCAAGCATCGCTTGTTTAGATGTTGACGGTTGATCCATAATACTGAAAAAAAAAAACAAATGAGAGTTGTAAAAAATACTGCAACTTTTTCCTCAAAAATAATTTAAAAAAAGACGATGTTCTGTGGCAAAACCACCTTAGCTTGAAGAAACATAAATATTTAGGAAAATATCTATACATATAGTCTATAAAATTCTAGTACTATTTAAAAAAAATCTACATCCCTAGTTTTGTCGTAAACTTCAATGCAAAGTGAGATTTTCTTTATAGTACTAGAATTCAATAGACTTTGTATACTTATAAGTGAAATTCAAACACTGAAAAAACACGACACCTCAGGCGGGAATTAAACCCAGCACCTTCCGCTATCCGTGCGGACGCATTACCCGCGTTACCCTGTAAATGTACAACATGAATGCAATAAAGAACTTGAACTTGAACCCACTTCACTACCGAGGCTTGGTTTTAACCGTCGAAATTTTTCGGTGCTTGATGTTTGCAAACATTGCTTTATCACATCTTAGAAGTATTGCACCTCTAAAGACCCGAATGAAATATTTTAAACATTCAGCTAGAATTAAGGCTGCTTATAATTTCTTAATTTATAAATAATAAAACCAAGCCTATAGCGGAAGGTGCTGTGCTGGATTCCTGCCTGAGGTGTCGTCTTTTTTCAGCATTTAAATTTCACTTATGTATATTTCAGCGTTATAAATCCTAAAATATGAAAAATTACAATTTTTCATATTTTTAATTTTCATCTTTTAATTTTTCATCTTTATAAGACTTTATAAAGATATTTTCCTATATATTTATATTTCTTAAAGCTAAGGTGGTTTAAAAAACTTTAAAAATTCACATAATCAGGAATTTATTAAGATTTATTTTGTAATATTAATTATAGCACATAACCTACTTTATTTCAAAGAATAATATAAAATAAGTATGCGCTTGGCTAAGGCGTGAGTCGACACGACCTTATTATTTCGATGTAAGGTTTTGGTTGGCGTTTGTTCGCCTACATTTGCGGCACTAAATTCAACCATTGCTGCTCAATACACAATTTCTTGCAAAATGGCTCTCGCTACGATTTAGCCAGTCTAGTTTTAGGGCAAAAACTGTTCGTAAACTGTCCTCAACTGCTGCTGTCTGCACAAGGCACGACAAAGTTTGCTGTTGATTAAAATCTTTGAGTTTAAAAAAATAAAATACCCTGGGCCAGACTCCTTTTGAGAAATTAATGGTTTTAATACTTTAAAGCACTAATGGCACCCAATCAATCACAAATTAAATATAAATTAAGTTGTGCACTTACCTAAATCAATTTTTTTCTTATTTTTTATTTTTTCAACACAATTCTGCAGTCCATAGAACGAACGTAGCCAGATCACAATAATAACGATATCAATAATTTCAGTCCAGAGGAAATAACCAGATCACAATAACAATGTCAAACAGTTCAGTCCATAAAACGTAGCCAAAATCCAGATCACTAAGAAATATGTGTCATAATGTCATTGCACTTTTTGTTACAAATTTAAGTTGAATAAATGAATATGAATATGAAAAACAACACAGAGAGCACAGAAAAGAAACGCGACGCAAGACAAAATAGATTGAATGTTTTTGTTTAGTTTGTCAGATTAGTTCACGCACGCTACCGCAAAACTCACGCGCATATGGCGCTACTGGCGTGCACTGTGGCCTCTGAGTACTGTGGCACTGTGGTATCAGTACAGTGTTGCTAGACGACTATCTCGCGTTCTCCCCAAATCTTCCTCGAAAGTAACGTAATAAAGAATTCTATTAATTTAAACTGTTTAAAAATCTTATTTACTGCATTTTTGTGACGACGCTCTGGCACGTCATGATTTGTGGTTGACGACCTCTGAAAATTTTATTTTATAAAAAAATACAACGGCCATGCGTTTCACTGTCTATGATGTGTTAATTATAACGTAAAAGAATTCTATTGTTTATTTAAACTGTTTAAAAAACGTATTTACTACATTTTTGTGATGACGCGCCAGACGCGTCATGGGCGACGAACCGGTTAAAAGCATATATTGCTAAAATTGTCATTATCTATGCTATCAGATTATGTACAATTGAATATAGTTTTACATTGAGGTTAATTAGCAATTCAAAGGTGAAAGTAGGGATAGTGTTACTTTCTCCAGTTTACTGCATTGAATGTGAAATAATTATAAGTTAAAAACCTTCATTACAAGTTATATTTATTTTATTTGTAAGAAGAACAAATATTTAATACTATAAAATCAAAACAAGATAAAAAAATGCAGGTTTACATACAAAAATATACAAAAATATTTCGGAAATGAAACACGCCATATTCTGGCATCTTGACAGACAGGAAAAATTCCCTATCTGTACAGGTAAATTACTTATCTGTCAAGATGCCAGAATATGGCGTTTTGAATTTATGCAATTTTTGTTTTGTATCTTAAATAAATAAATAAAAAGCCATTTATTCTACTACCATATCAGTACATGTCTATCAATTGTTATTTTTTTTTTCAAAATCATAATTTTCATATATTTAATAAATCAATAAATCACAAATTCATTTTATTATTTGCCCAAAAAAATAATAATAATAATCAAATAATTTATGTCTATATTTTTTTATCTTTTTTTTTTTATTTTTTTTTTTAAATATTTGTCTAGGTAGTAGTCGCCTCCTGGGCGTAGGCCTCCCCCAAAGCTTTCCAAATACGTCTATTTTGGGCTTTTTGCATCCAGTCTGCCCCTACAGTCTTTCCAAAAATATCTCGCCATCGTGTTCTAGGTCTTCCTCTGCTCCTTTTGCCATCTCTTGGTATCCACTCTGTCGCTTTCTTTGCCCACCTTGAGTCTTTCATTCTGCACGTATGGCCAGCCCATTTCCACTTTAGTTGTCGTGTCCTATATGTAACGTCTGTCACTCTAGTCTTTTTTCTGATATTGTGATTGCTCACTCTGTCTGAGATTTTAATACCGAGCATGCTTCTTTCCATTTTTCTTTGACATATGGCCAGTTTATCTTCATCCTCTTTGCGCAAAGACCAAGTTTGGCACCCATACGTAACACAGGGCAGGATCGCTATATCGTATATCTTTCTTTTTATATTTAAATTGATATCGTTATTTTTCATGACTTCCTTTAAGCTCCAATATTTTTTCCATGCAAGTGCAGTTCGTCTGAGCACTCCTTTTTCTGTGCAGTTATCAAAAGATACTGACTGTCCTAAGTATAAATAATCTGACACGTATTCGATTTTATCACCGTCAACAATAACATCATGATTGTAGCTGTTAGTTAATATCTTCGTCTTAGACACATTCAAAAACAAACCCACCTTTTTGCTCTCTTCAACCAACTCGTTTACCATGATTGCTAGTTCTGAAGAACTTTCTGAAAAGATTGCTATGTCATCTGCAAATCGTAGGTGGCTCAGATTCTCGCCATTCATATATACTCCCTTGTTGTCCCAGTTCAGCTTTCTGAAAACAGATTCAAGCACAGCTGTAAAAATTTTTGGAGAGATCGGGTCTCCTTGCCGCACACCGTTGGTAATTGGAAACTCAGGGCCTTCTTTTTCTAACTTGATTGTGGCTCGGCATTTCGAATATATATGGCGTAACAGGTTGATATAATTTATGTGGACACCTTGCTCCGATAGTGCTACCCAGATTGCGTCATGTTTTATAGAGTCAAATGCTTTCCTGTAATCTATGAAGCAAATGTAGAGTTCTTTATTGTATTCATTTGCTTTTTCAATTAATTGTGTTACTACCTGTATGTGATCTGTAGTTGAATATTTTTTTCGAAAGCCTGCCTGTTCCTCCTGCTGGTTCTCATCTAGTATATTGGTTATTCGATTTAGAATTATTCTGGAAAAAACTTTATATATGTTTGTCATTAGGCTAATTGGTCGAAAGTTATTGAGGTCGTGTTTATCTCCCTTCTTATGTATCAGAATAATTGTAGATTTTGACCATTGTTCCGGTGTTGACTCAGATTGAAGAACATTATTAAATAAAATTTGCAGAGGTTTACAAAGAGCTTCGCTAAACGATTTAAGGACTTCGTTAACTACTTGATCCTCCCCCGGGGCCTTATCGTTTTTTTGCATTTTGATTGCATACTCTATCTCCGTGGTTAATATATTTTCAGGTTTCTCGTCGAACATTTCATTGTAATAAGGTATTTCTTCAGATGTCTCTGTAGTTGAATTATAGAGCTTCTTGTAAAAATTTGTTGCTTCATTTAAAATATCCACCCGCGCTGCCAACATGTTTCCAGACTGGTTTTTCAGACTAGTTGCCCAATCCTTCTTCTTGTTTAATTCTTTGTACGCTTTACGTATAGCTCCTGTCTTTTCTATGAAGTTCTCGAAAACTGTTTGTCTACGTATCTTCCTTTCATGAGTTATGGCCCTATTGATTTCTTTACTTATTTCGGTTATTTTTCGTTTTACTTCTCTTGTTCTTTTTTGTCGGTATAATAATTTCCGTCTTTCTAGAAGATTCAAAGTTTTATTATTTATAGTTTGATCAGTTTTTTCAAATTTGGGCAATGTGTTAAGTAGTGTCTGTATAACACTCATGAAGTTATTATACTGAGTCTGAATATCCGGCGACTCGGTTACTGCCAATGTAAATTTATCTTTCCAGTGCTTTATCTCGTCACTTGAAACAGTTGATAGGATTTTTGATTGTGGTCTAGAGTAAATGAGTCGTTTCTTATGTCTGTTCTTTAAATTTAATTTGCATCTTATCATTCTATGATCAGAGTTAAAGTTCAAATTATTTATTATGTCAAAATTTTGTATTGCAGAAGAATTATTTGTCAGAATGTAATCGATTTCATTAAAATGTTTCCCGTCTGGATGACGCCATGTCCATTTCTTATGAGATTTTCTTTTAAAAATACTATTGAGGAATACTAAGTTGTTCTCCAGAGCAAACTCTACCAGTCTATATCCATGTGGACTTCTTATTCCGTGCGAAAACTTGCCAACTACACTCTCTTCACCTGATCGTGTTTTACCAATTTGGGCATTGAAGTCTCCAAGCACAATTAGGTTTTTGCAGTTTACAGAGTCGAGGGCCGTCTCTACCGATTGATAAAATTGCTCCAGGTCCTCATCTGTAGTTTTCTCAGTAGGTGCATAGACTTGAACAATCGACCACTCCTTGTTGTCAGGTAATTTTATTTCCAGGGCGGCCACTCTATCTGAAACCGCTCTAAGGCTTAATATATTCTTTTGTAAATATTTTTTAATTAAAAATCCGACGCCATTGTGTCCACCTGTGCCGGCTGAATGCTGGAAAATATAATCGTCATATTCCTCTATAGTTTCCTTGTCTCTTCTTACTTCACATAAACCTATTATGTCCCAATTTAAAGATTTTATTGCATTTATAAATTCGGTTAATTTACTGTCAGATTTTAGAGTCAATACGTTGAAACATGCTACATATATACAATTATGTTTATTGGTATGCTTTGGGGGGTTGTGGTCAAACTCCTCCACGGTGACCAGCCGACTTGGAGGGTCTAGAGGGCTACTACCTATTTTGTGTTTTTTTGAGAAGGTATTTTAAGAGACGGGGATTGTTTGTCGGCAAGCAAATAAGACGTAATATCCGCTTTGTTTTTCTTAGATAATGGTCTGGTACTGTTTTCATTACTCGCAGTATTTATTGTTGGAGATTTTGGTGACTCTGATAACAGTCTCTTGGATGATTTTTTATCTGCGTGTCTTCTGTCTTGTAATTTTATTATTTTATCGTAGCGAAGAACCACGTTTTCTCCTGAGTCCCTTGCTTGCTTTAATTCCTCTTGTAACTCTTTTCTCCTTTTTAAAACTGCAGGTGGAAAATCTTCCTTGATGTAGATGGAAAGGTTCTGTAAACAGTTTTTCTTTTTCAGTAATTCAATTTTTCGGCCCATTGTTGTTAGTTCCACAACTACCGGTCTAATATTTTCGTTTTTCTTGCCTAACCTTCTGACTGATGCTATTTCGGACTTGTGACATTGTATGTTCATCGAATTGTTAATAATTTCTAACACATTATCTTGTAGATCTCTATAACTATGTTCTGTTTCTTTAATTCCAAAAAAATATCACGTTTTTCTTTCTAATCTCCTTTTGTAAATATTCCAATGTTTTTTGCTGTTGGGCTAATTTTATTTCAATATCTTTCGTTTTTTCTTCCATCATTTCAAATTTTTCATCTATATTTTTATTAATACATTCTTTTATGCGATCTTCCATATTTTTCATTTCATGTTTCTGATTATTTACGTCTTCTTGTATTTGTTTTAAAATAACCATTAAATTCTCCATTTTTATTTCATTTATTTGTCTTTTTGGTGCCCTTAGTATTCAGTTTGTAAAAAGCATGGAATAGCAGGTCAGTTGAATATAGGTTCTTGTCGAAATAGTAGTGATTTTTCAAATTTGTTGATATGGTCACTGCCCGCTAGATGGCGTTAGTATTTCCAAATTAGTTATGATATGTGTAATACCTGTGAGATGGCGCTGTTTATACTACGGTAATAAATCTTTTAGGTACTTATAGTGCCACAAACTTATCTGGCCCGGTAAGAGCGTCGCTGTGGTAGAATGTAGTGTTGCCACTAAATAGGATTCCCCGGTTATTATGGGAAGATGCCTTTGCCCAAATTTCTTTTTTATCAATTTTATAAAAATTAGTTCACAAAAATATTCATTTTTTATAAAATTGAATTTTAAATTACACAAAATTGAACAATAAAGAGTAATCTTTACATATTTATAAATTGAAGTCCTCCTTGTGTCTGTCTGTCATCTGTTTCGGATAAACTAATAAAAAAGTAATCACTATCTTTTGGTAAAATTCATGCGATTTTTATCAAAAGATAGAGTGATTCATAAAGAAGGTTTAGGTATATTATTTGACGAGGTTTACCAGTGCGTAGCCGGGGCGGGCAGCTAGTAATTAAATAAAACATAACTTTAATTATATTTTAATGTTATAATTATGATCATGCAAACAATCATTTACGTAATCTAGAGGCTGGATTCCGGGTATTCCTATAGATGTACTATGAACTACGGTCACTTCATCGTCCGAATCGCTGCTTTCACTTTCACTATCACTCCCTATATTTATAATAAATGGTTCATCTAAATAAGCATCCCTTTTTCAATATTCATTTTCAATATTCTTTACATGGGCACAATGTTTTTGCCACTCTGCAGTAGATATTTTATTAAATGCTTCTGCGACTAACTGAGGCATTTCAGCATCTGACTTCCCAATATTATGTTCTGCGACATGACGTTTCATAGAACTCCAAATCATTTCTATGGCGTTCAAGTCGCAATGATAGGGAGGTAATCTAAGAACCGTGTGTCCATTGTCTCTTAATAAATTATCAATTTCATATTGCGGTGCTGGTTTATGCCTCTTTATTAATTCATACAGTTGAGGTTTAGTGTAAGTTTCATTGAATTCCACATTATGTTCGGTAAGCCAATTCTGCATATCTGCTTTTTTGCTGTTAGTATTTGGGCATTTGTTAATGCAAATACTGTGATAAGGGGCATTATCCATAACAATTATTGTTTCCGTGTGTAAATTAGGTATAAGTTTTTCGGTTACCCATTTTTTGAAATTATTATTATTCATTTCGTCGTGGTAATCGCCGCTTTTCGTGTTTGATTTAAAAACAAGTAGGGCATTCTCAACAAAACCTGTTTCTCCACCCGCATGTACTATAATCCACCTATTTCCTTTAGAAACAGGATTCAAAACACCGTCAAAAATCATTACTTTGCCAACAACGCCCAGCCGTGTGTGATGAGTGGATGTAAGTCTCATCCAAAAATATAACTGGCTTTCTTTCACGGCTTTCGTTCTGTTTAATTTTCTGCAAATAAGTTGCCCGCCATGCAGAAATATCGTTGCGCTCAATTAAGACTTTTCTGTTCGATTGCGTTTTCTTGTATCGGAAACCAATTTTACGCAATAGCTTTCTGAGAGTCTCACGACTCGCATTAAAATCAATTTCATGTTGTAAAACATTCAATAATTTCGGGATGGTTGGTATTTCTTTCTTCATTGTATAAAATTCGTGAATTTTTCTTCTTATAACGCCAAGGTCAAAATCATCAATTTCGACTTTTCCCTTCGTTCTTGTCCTCCTTTTCCCAGGAGTAGAAATTTTTGAGCCAGTTGCATCAGCTTGTTCTTTTTCCCTAACTAATTGTCTTACAAACCGCTCACCAACACCTGTAAAATAGAAAACTTATAAATCTTATGTAGTATGTGGTATGAGTATGATTCTATACCATAAAGGTAAAAAATGAGCGTATAGTCATTAATGAATGTAAGTAAATCTGGCTTCACTTGGATTCATGATAAATACATTACTAAATTGATTTCAAAAATCATGTATTCAAATTACTTAAAGTAAGTCTAAAATAAACTTATAGTAACGTAATAATAATATTTAAGTCACTTAAATTGTGAAATCAACAAATAGGTGTTTCACAGCAATAACTGGGCAACACTAACCTGTAGCAGCTGCTACTCGTTCATACAACTTTTCAAATGGTATTAACGGTGTTTTGAGACGTTTTTCCTCCTGCATAAAAGCTAACACTTTTAAAATAATGTTTCTCGCGTCACTTTTTAATGCTTTCGGCATTATTTATACTTTAAAACCACAGAACAACGAATAAAAACAGTAAGCGTCACGAACCACAACAGACTTGTCAAAAATATGACATTTCAAAATGGCGGCTCTAGTTCCGATTTCTGCCACCGGGTCAGATAAGTTTGTGGCACTGTAATAGTAATTGTAATTATTATTTGAGGTTATTTAATTTCGGGTTATTGAAATCACTTATATTAATTCTTCGAAAATCAGCTTATCATAGCCATGACTGACCTGCTGTCTCTTCATATGTCTGATTCTCCAAATATTCTTCAGATTAGTCCAATGAACTTGTAACGGTCTTGCACAGGTATTTCGTATTTTTCACAAATATTAGGTTATTATTTTTCACTGCTTATAGATCTTCAGGTTGATAACAGTCTTTAGCACGGTATTTGTATCAATTTAAAATTTAAACGTGCGCTTGAACTTTTTAAATTTTGAAATATTCACAGAGTCGATGTTTACACGAGCACAGTAGCGCCCCCTACCCTACTAACTCATTGTTTTGTATCTCGTTTTGTATCTTACACATTATTAAACTATTATTATAGTTTTTGATCTTAATTCAATTTAATTATACGTATGTAGAAATGTATGTAATTCATGTTACAAAAGGAAGTTTGAAATCTCTAGAACATTTTTTTGTTAGAATAGAACCGAAGAGACAGCCAATGTTTGTTAAATTAAAAAATTTACATCGACATCTTTATCTAATACACATTACAACAATTATATAATGTTTAAACTTACCCATTCATGTTTATTATCTAAGAATACCACTAGAAATATCACACTTAATTTGTTTTACGGGCACTAACACTGCACGACGCGCGACTCGCTAATGCTAACTGAAAGAGCGGGAATTCGCCGTGCCTGCTCAGCGTTGAATTGTGTGGTTGACCTTTAGACTGGACTTACGCATCCTTGTTCTACTCGCTTCATTTTGGTAAAGTTAGAGCGAGGTAGGAATAATATAACCGACCTAAATTGATCTCTCAAGTGGCGCTGTATGATGACACAATTTTATGGCGTCCGACAGATGCGAACATTTTTTGACGTACCTGAATATGGCGTCGTGACAGATGAAGGGGACGACTGTGAAAAAGTGGGTTGCAGAATTTAAACGCGGACGAGAGAGTATTGAAGATGACCCTCGCTCCGGCCGGCCTACGACGTCTACGACTGACGAAAACATCGGGAAAATCTGTGATCTGATATTGGCTGATCGGAGATTGACCATCAGGGAGATTGCAGACACTATTGGCATCTCGTATGAACGAACACAAAACATCATAGTCAATGAACTTGGATTTTCTAAGGTTTCTGCGCGGTGGGTACCCAGATTGCTTTCAGTTGAACAAAAACGAATACGGCTCACGATTTCTCGCGACTGTTTGGAAATGTTTGAGGCTGATCCACAAGATTTTTTGGCCAGATTTGTGACAATGGATGAAACCTGGGTACACCACTACACCCCAGAGTTAAAACAGCAATCCAAGCAGTGGGAAAAACCTGATGAACCGACTCCAAAAAAAGCCAAAAGAATTTTGTCAGCTGGCAAGGTGATGGCGTCAGTTTTTTGGGATGCTAAGGGTGTCATCATGGTGAACTACCTTGCTACCTTGCAAAAGGTCAAACTATAAACTCGGCTTATTACTGCACCCTTTTACGTCGTTTTCGTAAAACAATCAAAGAGAAAAGGCCAGGATTACTCAGCAAGAAAGTGTTGTTCCATCAGGATAATGCACGCGTTCACATGTCTGTTGAATCTATGGCTCAAATTCGTGATTGTGGCTTTGAATTAGTGCCCCATCCCGCCTATTCCCCTGATTTGGCACCTTCCGACTTTAATTTATTCCCAAACCTAAAAAAACACTTTGGAGGTCAAAAATTTTCATCAAATGAGGAGGTCGAAGCTGCGGTGGGTGACTTTTTTGAGGGCCTTGACTTTAAACTTTTTTTATGACTGGCATACAGGCGTTGGAAACCAGATGGAAGAAGTGCATTGAGCTAAGTGGAGATTACGTGGAAAAATAAAATTACTTTTGTTTATATTTTATATTGTTTTCTTGCTGAGGCCGCGAACTTTTCAATCCATCCTCGTACCTAAAATCAAAAGATTTCCTGTATAACAAACAGTATGGTTTTAGACCAAAATCAAATACGCTCTCAGCAACAATAGACCTTGTGACCAAAATAAAGAATAAAATTGATACGTGCTTATTTTATTATGGCCACTCAGCTAAAACTTTAAAACTCAAAGCACAAAAAGATCTCATCAATCTAAACGATTGGTTTTTGTCAAATCTCCTTACAATTAACACAGAAAAAACGAATTTTGTTATATTTTAAGCAAAAAACAAAACTCGACGATATAATACAGTTCAAAATAAATAATAATGTACTAAGACAAAAACCTAGCGAAAAATATCTTGGCATTATCTTGGACCATTACCTCAATTGGAAACAACATATTACATATATATAACAATCAAAAAGTAAAGATTTTAATAGATTGCATGCACTTACCTCTTATTTTCAAAATGGCAGATATGTCAAATTTCCAACGTACAACGCCCTCTGTTCCTATTTGAAGTTATGCATTTAGTTCGAACGACTACCTCTAGATGGCGGAAGTAGTTGCATTTCGTGTAAGTTTTGAGAAATGGTAAAAAGCGGCATTTACCCCATTGACGCATTTCCCTCGGTTGACCTTACAAAAAAATACACTGAATTAAGTCAAAATGTCTGAATGTTGTTTTAAAAGTGAGATATAATTTTTATTTTTAGGACATAAATGTCCTTAAATGGTTAAATTCGTACATATTTTGTGCTGTTCCACTGTTATTAAACAGATTAAATATTCTACTACAGTACTAATAGGTTCATTTAAGGGTACTAAGAAGTTATTTTATAACTTTCTTGCTCTTTAGAAGTGATAGTGTTAAATTCTTATAAATTAAAACTATAATAGGTATCAAAAATTATTATAGTACAATTGCATTTCATAAAAATATTTAAAAACTAGAACTTTAACGTGAAATTGCGCTATATTAGAGTTTTTGTTACTTCAAACGTACTAAGTACTATAGCAACGATCTGAATGTCCACTATATCACTATGTTGAACGACACCACTATAGTTGTTTGTTTGGAACTGCTACTACGCAAATCAGAACTATAAAGGCTCATTCTAACATTTTTATTGAGCAATAAAGTTACATACTGGTTTTTTCTTACTTGTTATAATACCTAACTATAAAGATTATATAAAACGGCGTAGTAAACATTTACATCCACAGTTTATAGGTTATTTTTGCTCTATAAGCTTATAGTGCAAAAGAGTGTGATTGTATGCTTTTATATTATACGTTGTCATAGCTAACACCTTAACAGAGCGTTTACATATCTTTTTAGTGATGAAATTTTAAATAATAGGACTATTTTGCTGCTTGGGTTGCATAAAACCTTTCCATTCTGGAATAGTAGGCACCTCCAAAATATGTTCCACCTCCTGGAGCCATTTCCCACACATCCACAAGATATCTTGTATAGTGAATGTGAATATGTCAGAGGGGACGGGCTTCAACAAGTCTAAAGTCTTAAGTCTTTTATGACAATTTGCTGCAATGCGTTGGTTCCTCTACCCTCAAATGTTTTCACATTAAGAACTCCCAGCTGGCCCACTTCTTTCTGGGGAGGAGCAGATTTAAATCTTTGGACATTAGTGGATGCATGAAGAATTTTGGCGGGTGTAACACATTTTATACCTCCCATGCTGTGGAAGGTATTCCGGCCATCGAAAGTGGACACATTGAAGTTAGCATTGTCAAAGTCGAATTGAATAAACGTTCCAATTGGATTACTCTTCCGTATGGTGAATGGTGGAAAGCTCTAGCTGCTAAGTCTCGTAATAAGAGGCACTTCATCCCAACTTCGACAAAAGGTCCACCAAGTTCTTGGATCCATATTTTCGATATATGAGCAGAGCGATGCTGGACAAAATAGGGGATATGAAACATCGAGGGCGGACAGCAGCAATAATTGTATGAGCTATAGTTGTAATTTTTTTTTCACAGCCTCTCGTGACCTTTTTTTCTTTGCAAGGCAGTCAGTGAAAACTGCGAGAGATTGAGGTATCAACTCTTCAGCCTCCCTGCAGAAGCTAGTTGAAGGAGGATAGTCATAAGCCATGGATTCAATATCTTTTAAGATAATCTCAGCGGCTTTTCGTACAATTCTCTCTTTCTCTGCCGACTCGTGGTACACGTCACTACACCTTGACGTGTACCACGAGTCATTCAAATTTTTTTTTACCAGCTGCACAACAGTTTGTTGTGTGGGAATTGTACTGAAAACAATTTGATCCCCATATTTTTCCTTCATTCTGGCTTTAATGGTTTTCACAGTTGGCGGTTCTCCCGTAATCTGTCCCAACAAATCGTCCATAAAAAATTGGCAAGTATCGTTTTTCTCAATGTAATCGAAGATTCCGTTCATTGCTTCTGAAACCCCTTCATCAATGTGACGTCCAGCTTTTATTTTTGCAAGTAGAGTGGCAAGGGTGAATTTTTTGTAACAAAACAATCCACGTTATATAATGCGGGTAGATCCCCAACAGTGCAGATACGTCTCACTACGTCGTTACCCCACTCATCCTGTCCACGAAGAATCAGGGAATTGTGAAACGTCGTACGTACTTTGATGATGGTTCGACGCTTAGAGTAAGGTTTTTTTTTCTCTCCGCCTCCTCGTCATATTCTTCTGTGCAAAAAAAAACACTTCGTTTTAAAATCAAATTTACTATGTCCTGAACGCAAGGACGAGATACCACGTGATGTGGATGGTTGTTATCTCAAATCTTTTTATTGAGTCACTTCTAACGTATTGTCTTCTACAAGCATTATAAACAACACCACTCGTCGTATTCTTTAAAAATCTATCTTTCCCATCTTAACTTTGCCTTGCCTTCATTATCCCTTTACTTCCGACTCTACACAAGTCCATTTCGACTACATCATCACAAATTAAACACTTCTCCGACATGGTGTAGTGTCTCGTAGAAAAAAATTACAACTTGCGACGCGATGTACTCGTCTTATAACCTCTGGCCGATTTTGACGCGAAACTCTGCACGCACACGACCATTTCACTGGCAGCGTACACTACTTAGCCAGCCTGCCCCGGCCCGGCGGCGGCTGCGCTACGTTGCCACGCTCTCATTCATTTATTTGATTGGTCGGGCCATCGTTGGCGCTCACGCCACTCCACAGGTGCGCCGTGATTGGTTGGGGATGCTCTCGCCGCCCGACTCTTGCGCCCGACGTTGCACGAACGCGCCGTGCGCACCAGCAGTTTAAGCCAAGACTTAATTACGCGAGAATTGATCAAAATTAACATTTTCCCTTTCATAGCTCTATAAATATTAATCCCAGCGAAAAAGTGTATAGAACCTTTTTTGTAGAGAATTTTATGTAGATAACTTGACTAGAAGCCTTGCCTCCGTTTACGAGTTGTTTAAAAAAAACTTAAACCTTTCATAATCATTTAACAGAACTAGGAACAACAGTAACATAGTTTAGGAACATAATTGAGATCACGTTTCTTTCAAAAATCACAGTAAAACTCAGAATCAACTTTGCTTAACAATTAATTAAAAAATGTTTTCATCCTCATCATAACTTTTAATTGTATTGACGTTTTTCAGAACTTTTTGAGAAGGCACATCCCGAGGCATTTCAGTATTAGTTTCTTCATAATTACAAGTCATGTCATCACTTTTATTATATCAAATCTTTATAACCTATCCTGGAACTTCGCCGTCGCTATCATCGCTAAAGAAAAATATTTTTTGTCTAGTATTCTTAGAAGCCATCTTTTTTTTACCACCACAAATCAAATCATTATTATTTTTTCCTAGCATTTCTTTCAATCGGTTCTGCATCTTCGCTTTCGCTCCTATCACTGAGATACATTATTCGGCGTCTAGGTCTCTTATAAACGATCTCAGGTAAATATTCCTCTTCAGTTTGCCCTGTAAACGGCAACGTCTGATCATCCTCGGCTGAAATATTTTCCATTGAAAATATTCAAATTGAAAATATTTCAAATATAAAGACTGCAAACACTAGTTTGCAGTCTTTCTCACAATTAAGACAGCTAAGTCTACGCAAAAAATTTGTATTTGGTTTGGTGGGATGTTCCAGCGAACTGGGTGAACACGCATTGTGTTTTTTGATCGCTTTTAGTTCCGGTACTCTAGACAAAAGTTCATCGACAGCGCAAATTTCTTCTTCATTTACCTAAAATACGTCAACTTTTTTTTGAACCACTGCAGTCAGGGTTTTGTATAGGGTCTCCACATTTTCAATATCTTTCCCGAGAGCAACATGTCGATCTGCCGTTGATTTTACGTAAGCACCTATCCCATCTGGGGCACCTTTCCCATACCCCACGGAATGGGGAATATGCACGTGACTTAAATATGGACAAAATATTTTTTTTTGGAACATTTATTGCTACTGAAAACACACTATACAATTATTTTTAGAATTTATTTTAATTTAATAATGAAATTTAATCATCAAAAAGTGGCTGTTTTGAAATTACCGCGCAAATTTTCGAAACGCAACACTATTGGTGGAACAAAACGTGACGTCAGTTTTACACGAGACGTCTGCTGTCAACAAGCTATTTGTATGGTTTCTTTTTTGAGGAATAATTGTTATTGTATTGTGTCGCTGTTTTTTATCTTAAGTTAATAGTTTTATGTGTTCAAAGTATTAATTAATTGTGAAGAAGGACTTAGAGAATGACTGAAACCGGTTTCGTAAAAGCGCAGTCGGATAATCTTCCGAAAATCGACGTGTTTATGATGGCCACATATTTCGCTTCAAATCCAGATTATACGTCTGCTGAACTCAGAGGAATAAAAGCTGCGAGGTAAATTAGTTATAGTATGTATATATTTATTTGATAAATGATCGTTTTCATGGTTTTGTAAATATAATGTAAACATAACCTCAAAAGCTTCTATGCTGAACTGGGAGTAAATAAAAAAGCATGGCTCATATGGGTGATAGGCTGATCATGTTCAAGTGAATATGTATCAAGTGGTCGCAAGTTGTCATTCGATTGCTTGTGGCTCTGTCATTAGGTATTAGGAGTGTGATTTTATGTATGCGAATGACTTGACATTTGCAGCTAATTTCATTATTTTTGTGACAGATCTGGACGAGAATCATATGGAGATTCAGCCATCGGCTATGTACAAGTTAAACGGGAGAAAGGATTATGTATTGTAAAGGCCAGAATAACGCCAGAGCATAATGTCCGTTGTAAATCTTACAATGTAACAGCAACTTGCAAGGAGACTGAGGGGCATATTCTGTCTGTGCAGTGTGAAGATTGCACAGCACATTTAGGTAAGTATTTACTATAAAACAGTGATTTGAATCTGATTAAGTAACAGAAATACCAGTTCCATAGGTATATTATGTAATTATTTTATTATCATTATAGGATAGTATGAAATCATGATGTAGTTATTTGATAATTGAAACTAACCATGATTATTTTGTTTTAGGTGGCTGTAAGCATGCTATTGCTTTCTTAGCATGGCTTCACAGACGGAGTGAAGATCCCCCATCCACAAGTGTGGAATGCTATTGGAAGAAAGCAAAGTTATCTACAGTTGGCACGAGCTTAAAATATATTAAGGCTAAAGAGATTACTTCATCATCATCACAGAATAGAAATATTGAGCAAAAAATGCCACAAAGTGCAAGTTTTCTGTCTATATTGAAAAATTACAGTCATGGTGTGAACGACATGAACAACCAACTTATGAAATATTTTAAAGAGCCGACTCCTGTGGAAAAATTGTCCATCCATTATTTAAGAAGCAGGATGCCGAAGAAGCCATCAAATGCTCAAGATTTCATAAAATTTTGTGAAAAGAACATGGACATGAGCTCATGTGAGAAAGCTGTACTTGCAACTATCAATCAACATGACTGTCCTATGTGGTATGAACTTCGATATGCCCGTATAACTGCTTCAAAAGCTCATGAAGCAGCTCACTGTAATACAATACAAGGTACTTTAACTGAATTAATAATGGGGGCAATAAAATTGAAAGACACAGAAGCAATGAAACGGGGTCGACTTCTGGAAAACCAAGTGTTGAAAAGGGTTGAACGACTAAAAAAAAATAAAAATTGAAAAGCGTGGTTTTAAATTGAACCCTAAATACCCTATTATGGGTGTTTCACCTGACGGCATAACCGAACAATATGTGATAGAAGTGAAATGCCCTTTAACAGACAAAGCAATGTGTCGATACATTGAACACAACCAAGTGTCTTTAAAATATAAAACGCAAGTGCAACTTCAAATGCATTTTTTCAACAAAAATAAAGCCCTCTTCTGTGTTGCAGCAAGTGATTTCGAAACAACTGCAAATGTAAATATAATAGAAATTAACTATGAAAAGAAGTTCTGTGAAGAAATATTAAAGAAATGCTTACTATTTTGGATAAATGCTATTTTCCCATTGTTATACAAATAAATAAAATTTGTATTGCTCATTTAAAATAAAAAAATGAATAAATTATAAATGACTTTTTATTAACACACATTATATACATATATTTCCTAGTTATTTATAACTTATAACTTATATTTAATAAAACTATTAAATGAAAATATCCCTTATATTATATTTATAACTTCTATCTAAACAAAACAACTATTGAGGAAAATATCTCTCTTCTCATTATAAATATTAAAAGTAATTTATTGTATCCCATTATATAATAAATTTACTTTTTTACTAACGTATCTTGCAAATTTATTATTCCACAAGCAATTATTATTACTTCATCCACTATAGGGATTAAGTGATGGTTAATACATGCATGTGGCAGTAATATATTGAATTCTCTTAGTCTGCCTATAACTCGCTCTACATGAATCCTCAAAGCGGCTATTTGCTTTGACTGTTTAACCTCTGCTTTACTACTAGGAGTAGATTCGGAAACTGAAGGTGGCCTGACTAGGGTACAGTTTTTATTTTCTAGCAGGCGTGTTAGATCTTTAAAACCCCGATCTGCCATAACTGCTTTGTGAGGGGGTAAATAATCCAGAAAGTTACAGTCTTCCACAATCATTAGGTCTGTTGCCCTGCCGCTATACCCCTCAGATATGTAATTGACAAGACCATCCGGAGTACAAGAAATCAAATATTTTAAAGTATTACATTTTTTATACTGTGACCAGGTCAGCGACTGATGCACAGCATTTGTTGGCTTTTCTATTTCAATCTCTAGACAGTCAATAATAGACACAACATTATCATACCTGGCCCTAAATGAAATTGGTAGTTTTTCATATATTTGGGATGGGGTAGGCCAAAAAATTAACTCTTTCATTTTCTCTGAAATGGGTATTACACTTTTCGAAAATATTCTGCTGACTGAGCTCTGTGAATACCCAAAATTTAACGCCAACAAACTAAAAGATTCATTTAATTTAATTTTTCTTAGTGTAATCAAAATATCTATAATGGGAAGAGGGATATTTTCACTCAATAGTTTTATTAAATAATATGTTCTTTTTGGTAAACCTGATAACATTTTTGGTTCCCTTTCCATAGCAACCAATGTGCCACTACGCATGAGGTTCTTAAATTGTAAGTCACTGTCTGATTCATCTTCATGAAGCCAACTTGAATCAGATGAGCTACGTTCTGGTTCATAATCACTTGATAATATTGACGATTGTGATGAATGAGTACTTGTGAGAGAGACAGTGTCAGCGCGATTATTTAAAAATAATTTTCTTTTTACAAAAAAAGCCTGAGCTGATTTCAAGGGTGATGTTGATGTATTTTTAGATGGTATACGAAACGGAGACAAAGCTATGCTATTATTCTTTACATTTGCATTAACACCTTTGCTTCTATAATGAACTTTACAATTAACTTGCACAGCCTTATCAAATTGCAATATGTCTTTACAATGTACATTTGATATGGGGACAGAAGCAGCTCCTTCATCTATTTCATTATTAGAAATATTCAGATCAACATCCATAAGGTATGGTACTGAGGCTGTACTGGGATCTGCTTCAGCTGAATCAGCTTCAGGTATTCCTTATTCTTCAACTTCAGTTAGGGCAGCTTCAGCTAGAGCTTCTTCAACCAAAGCTTGTCTTTTCCTTTTCATAGCCGCCTTTCTCTCGGGTGGTGGCTGCGGCTTCTCTTTTTTCTGGCACTGGAATATATGTGGCACTACTCCTTTTTTTAATCGCAACTTCACTTTTTGTCCATGTTCTAATGCCATTATTTTGTATTTAATATAATTTTCTGTATCCTCTTCAATCTGAAACCCAAAAATAATATAAAGGTTAATAAAACTAGTCTCGAACTTGCCTCTTACTCTAATAATTTAGATGTTTTTATTCATGAATAATACTTATACATACATACATAAAGATAAATTTAGAATATCGAATAAGAATTTTTAATAATATCTTTACAACTTTTTGTAAACTAGGTTATGTTTTTGTAGAGATTTGTAAACAAAACAAGTAGGTAGGTAAAAGAAAGAATGATTTGTATATGTATTTTACTTTTTTAATATCCTTACTTACATTGAAATGATCTTCACAACAGTATAAACAGCTCAAACACGATACATTGTCTCTTCTCATCGCCTTGCACCACTTTTTCCTTAGATTTTCACCTTTCGGCATAAGGAAATACACTTTGTCAGGTGCAGTGTTGATGTTATTTGGACACATAGGAACGACACAATATTTATAATATGGTTTTTTTGTTCTTTTCCATGGTAATTAAGTCGATATTCACTCACTTTATTTATTTTTTGGTAATTTTGTAAACCAAACACTTTGCTGTTGACATCGAACTCGTGTAATGGTGACGTCACGTACAAGCGCGCCAAAATGGCCGCGTTTAAATTGATCGCGATTTTAATATTTAATTTTTTGCATAATAGTTTATATTTTGGACGTGATATTTGTATGTTTGGTAATGTAATAACTAGTAGAAGCATATAAAAAATTAAAAAAAAAATCATGCATATTACCCATTGATATATTGCACCGCATGCTTCAAATACTGTATATTTTCGTTCAGTTGATAAAATTGGAATAAGGTGATATGCGCTTTTTAAAGCAATGTGACAGAAATAATTATATTTATATTGTGCAGTCAGCATGTCAGCTTGCCTTGACTCGATTTAAAAATTTTTTTAGAATTTTTTAAATACCTAATCATTAAATGAATATTTTATTATATTTTTACCTCTGTTTAACAATTAAGATTTTAGCTTGTAATAAAACTGGGACAATGTAATCTTTACTCAGTTTTTATTATCTGTTAGACTAACATGAGTCATTGATTACTACTCAAGCAAACTCTTCAAACTTAAATAAGAAATCTACTTTAGATAAATATTTTTAAATCTATTCTAAGGTGTTACTAGCTAAAATAGCCATTAAAGATTCTGAGTGCGACCGGCGTTAAGAGTATACATAAATATACAATGCTTACCAGATGGCATTGGCGCAGAACTTTCTTCGCCTTGGCTGTCTTCCACCCGCAGCACTGCCTTCACCGGGGCCTGTGGATTTTGTACCTGCTCTTTGGTACCAAGTATAAAATCCACGACTTCAACGGCAGTAGACTGAGCGGTGGATGGTTGGTGTTCAAGCAAAATTGACGGGCTAGACTGCAACTGCGAAGAATGACAGAAGTTGTTAAATAAACTAAAATTATACGTGGGGCGCACTATAAGTTTCCGGAATGAATATGAAAAAATACTATTAAAGGTACAAAATTAATTTATTGTTTTTCAAAATAATCTCCCTTGGCGTCTATGCACTTTTTCATTCGATGAAACCAGTTTTGAAAACTTTTGTGCCACTCCTCTGTGGTGACCTCTGAAACGTGTTTTTCATACTCCTCGACAGCCTCTTCTGGTGATGAAAATCGTTGACCGCGTAATTGGTTCTTAATTTTTGGGAACAGAAAAAAGTCACAAGGTGCCAGGTCGGGACTGTATGCAGGATGACTCATGAGTTCTACATTTTTCGCCTTCAAAAAGTCGTTTGTCTGTCTGGCCGTGTGAGAACTAGCATTGTCGTGGTGAAGGATGATACGGCGTTTACGGTTATTTTTACGGAGTTCGTCAATAACTTCCGGCAAACAAATGATCGTGTACCAGTCACTATTCACTGTACGACGATTCTCTAAAGCAACAGTAGCCACGTGTCCAGTTTTATTAAAAAAAGAAGCAATCATCCGCTTAGATGCACTTTTCACGCGCGCCACTTTGGTTGGTTTCGGCTCATCTTGAAAGACCCATACGCTCGATTGCTGCTTTGTTTTGGGATCGTAGCAATAAATCCATGTTTCGTCACCTGTTACTATGTCCCACACCAAATTTGACGCACCTTCGTTGAATCTGGTAAGCATGGCACTGCACCAAGTGACGCGGTCCGTTTTTTGAGCCTCGGTCAAGTTGTGTGGGATCCACCGCGAGCACAGCTTTCTCACACCCAAATGTTTGTGTAGGATTAATTGTATTTGACTCATGCCTATTTCTAAGGATGCGCGAATTTCATGGTAGGTCACATGCCTGTCTGTTTCAATCATACGGCGCACAGCATTGATGTTTTTGTTGGTCACAGCGGTGGACGGCCGACCATTGCGAGATTCGTCACTGAGATTGATACGACCACGCTTGAATTCAGCAAACCAGCTATAAACAGTTGTCTTGCATGGTGCTTCATTGCCAAAAGCTGTTTCAAGCCGAGCGATGCTCTGTTGAGCTGTCAAATTACACTTAAAATCGTAGAAAATCATACTACGAAAATTTTTCCGAGTTAAATCCATTTTGATGCAGACACACAATTTTTTAAATGGCGCCACAAGGTAAAAACAAAAGACAGTCAGATGAAACAAACTGCATTCTACAGCCAAAGAGTTCTATTTTCAAATGTTGCAATAAATTTTTAAATATTGTTTATGTAAGTGGCCAGTTCCGGAAACTTACAGTTCGCCCTATGTACACATTACAAACAAATTTTTACTTAGGCCGTGTCCTCAGTAAGCAAATTGTTAGCGGCCGACTGAGTGAGCCGCAAATTTGTGGCGAACTAAAATTTAAGTTAGCTGCAAACTCAAGTTAGTCGCAGGCAAACTGTTATGACTTAGCCGCTTATTTAGGTCGACCGACCGAATTATCACTTTACTATTGTTGTACGAAGGGAGTGGTTGTGTTGGTCACGATGGATATTTTTGAAGTAATTGGTATCTTAGAGGCACTGAAAGAGGATAAAAGGAAGCACTGGGTTCACCCATTAAACAAGAAAAGGTTGAGTATTGGACAATTTCACGTTCTTTACCCAGAACTAAGGAAACATAGATAGATAAATTTTACGACTATTTCAATATGACATCTCATACATTTGATGAATTGTTGAACTCTATAACCCAGTATATTGCTAAAAATAATATCACAAGAGATACAATATGTCCCGAAGAACGGCTTACTATAACTTTGAGGTAAGGAAATAATTCACGCTTTAGAATTTTAAAAATTTTAATGTTAATACAAAGTCACTTTCGCATTTATAATATTAGTATTTTTCTAGTTTTTAATTTAACAATCACTTTTCAAAATTACTGTCTTATTAAATTGGATTAGGAACTCATATGGTAACATTAAGTAGGTAACCAAAAATAATAATGGACCCAAAGCATTTTATGGTTATGTTAGAAAGCAATTAAATTCAAAAGTAAGTGTGCCAAATTTACTCAGAGGTAATGCACGAGAGCTTGTAGATGACCCGCAAAAGATATCTGAACTGTTTGCAGACCAATTCGAACGAAGCTTTGTACGAGAACCTGATGGACCGATGCCTTCCTTGGTGATGCCGAGAGTTGATGATTCTATCGAGAATGTTATGTTTACTGCTGAATCTGTTTGTAATACGCTTAATACATTTAAAGATAGTACATCCCCTGGCCCAGATAATATACCTTCTATACTTCTTAAACAATGCTCATCAAATCTGGCAGAGACTTTTGCAAGAATAATGAATAAATCCATGGAAGATGGAGTATTACATCTGGATTGGAAAGTTGCGACTGTTGTGCCAATTTACAAAAAGGGTGACAAGTTAGATCCTGCCAACTTTAGACCCATCAGCCTAACCAGTATCTTGTGCCGGACAATGGAAAAAATAATATCTGATAAACTTAGAGAATTCCTCTCACAAGAGCAAATCATTATAGCTGAACAACATGGTTTTGTACCAAAAAGATCTATTGCAACCAATCTGCTACTCTGTGTAAATCAATGGATAATTAATCACGATAATGGTCACCCAACCGATGTTGTATACCTGGACTATGAAAAAGCATTCGATCGTGTACCTCTTCAAAGGCTCCTGTGTAAATTGGAACACCTGGGTATACGTGGTAAGCTGCTGGCATGGATTGGTGATTTCCTGACAGGTAGAACTTTTTGTGTAAGAGTGGGTGACACTCTCAAGCCCACGATCTGTTCTTAGTGGAGTGCCTCAGGAATCAGTCCTTGGACCCCTACTGTTTTCTTATGTTTTCGCGATTGTTATTCATTAAATTAAACTATTTTAATACGGTTTTATCGCGTTTATTACTTATTTATTTACACCTGACGTTTCAAACACTTTACAGCGTTCATGGTCGCAGGCAGACTAAGTTAACATTTGTCTTTGATGTCATAAGATTACAACCCTACTGTTTATTTTATATCTGACTGACCTAAAATTCACATTAAAGATGCCGTTTTCTCTGTTTGCCGATGACACAAAATTTTTTGGTAAACCAAACACGCAATGCCAAGATATTCAAAAAGGACTTGATGACATATTTGAATGGACAAAAGAGTGGCTATTATCACTTAACATAGAAAAATATACCGTACTTCATATAGGGAAGAAAAATCCTCGTAAGACTTACCATCTAGGCAATCGGCAGTTGACCCCTGTAGAGTCACAAAAAGACCTGGGCATAACAATCACATCTGATTTAAAGTGGGAAACACACATAATTAACACTGTTAAGAAGGCAAACTCTGTTCTGTATTTGGTTCGTAAAACATTTGCAACACTGTCACCGAAAACATTTATCAAGCTATATAAAACATACATTAGACCACTGTTAGAGTTTGCCTATGTAATTTGGGACCCTTATTTCAAAAAAGATAAATTCCTCCTTGAGAATGTCCAAAGAAGCGCAACAAAGTTAGTTAAATGTATACGCAATCTGCCTTATGATCAAAGACTAGAAATTCTTAAGCTTACAACATTAGAGTGTCGCAGACGAAGAGGCAACCTAATTGAAACATTCAAAATGCTGAGAGGATATTATGATGCTCTAGAACTGCGTGATATGTTCCAACTCTCGGAAAATGTGCGCTTGAGGGGACCTTCATTGAAACTATGTCACACAAGAGCAAGAAGAAAACCGAAAAAACATTTTCTATGCAATCGTGTAGTAGCAGAGTGGAACAGACTCCCTGAGAGTGTCGTCAGCGCACCCTCAGTCAACGCTTTTAAAAACAGATTGGACAATTTTATAAACTCTCCAAACTTCAAGATGCACACGCATGCTAGTGTGTTCAAAAATATAAATATATAAATAATATAACCAGTCATTCGTCATCCTCAATGTGGTCTGACTGAATTGCCTCGCAATATTGCTTCTTTGTCTTCTACTTCCGCTGAAGTGTTAGTTTTATATCAAAATAAGTTACTACTAACGCCATCTGTTGAACTAAATTCTCGTTGTCTGAATAAAATTCATTCATTCTCTCATCACACGTGAACCTGTTGTTTTATTTATAGGTTATGCGCCCAGAGCGCTTTAGTTTTTTTCTTTTTTCCAAAATTAAGTCGAGTTTTTGTCGTAGAATAGTAGTTAAAATAGTTAGTTTCGTTTTAAAAGACTGGAAGATATCATATTTTTCAAGAATGTCTACGAACTACCTAGTGAATGTGCCAAAACTAAAAGGCCGTGATAACTACAGCGAGTGGATTTTCGCAGCGGAGAATTTTCTTATCCTAGAGGATATGGTGCATTGCATCAAGCCAGTAGCTAGGAAACTAATAGAAGCCGCAGATGACGCGAGAACTAAAGCAAAACTCATTATGACTATAGATAGTGCGTTGTACGTACATATAAAGAACGTGAATACGTCGTTGGAGCTATGGAACAAATTGAAGGCGTTGTTTGACGATTTAGGATTTACTAGAAGAATATCTCTACTACGCAATTTGATCTCAATACGCCTGGAAAATTGTGTTACCATGCAGTCGTACGTAACGCAAATAGTGGAAACAGGACAAAAATTAAGTGGAACCGGATTTAACATCAGTGATGAGTGGATCGGCTGCCTATTACTAGCTGGATTGACTGAAAAGTTCATGCCTATGATTATGGCCATTGAGCATTCCGGCATTCAAATTACGACCGACGCCATTAGAACAAAGCTCATGGACATGGAAACGGAAGTGAACGGAACTGATCAATCGAATGAAGTTAGTAGTGCATTTACAAGTGGTGCGCAGAAATGGCAACATAGAAAAAATAACAAGTCTATGGCCGGCGTGCAGGCAAAACAAAATGTCAATGTCACCGCCAAAAGTAACGTCAAATGTTACCGGTGCAAACAATTTGGTCATTACAAGAATCAATGCAGTAATAACATAACGTAAACTCAAATAATAATAAAGAAACACAACGTAAACAAAGCAATGCGTTTAGTATGGTATTTTCAAGTGGCCATTTTAGTAAAAATGACTGGTACATAGATTCTGGCGCGAGTGCCCATTTGACTCCCCATATCGAATGGATTGAGAATCCTAGGTATCACACGGGGAAGGATATTTTCGTTGCCAATAACGAAAAACTAAAGGTATCATGTTCCGGCGATGTGACCATTATAACAAAGACTGAAAGTTGTGAATTTGAAATTGCTGTCAAGGACATTTTATGTGTACCAGGATTGACAACAAACTTATTATCAGTTAGCCAGTTAATAAAATCCGGCAATCAAGTACATTTCACAACAGTTGGTTGTAAAATTATAAACAAAAACAAAGAATTAGTAGCCATAGCAAGTTTAAACAACGGTGTGTACAAGTTGAGAGTCCCTGAACCAATAACATTTAATTTGGCAGTATCAGGAAGCATATGGCATCGCAGATTGGGACATGTAAATAGTACATACCTAAACAAAATGAAAAGTGCTGTTGAAGGACTGAATCTCGAAGATAAAGTTGATCTCGGGAAATCATCATGTACAGTTTGCTGTGAGGGTAAACAGTGCCATTTGCCATTCCCAAATGAAGGTTCAAGGAGCAACGAGTTACTTCATGTAGTCCACACTGATATCTGTGGACCTATGGAGCATGAATCGCTTGCGGGCTCAAGGTACTTTATTCTATTCATTGATGATTTCAGTCGCATGATATTTATATATTTCATTAAACAAAAAAGTGAAGCTCTTTGTTGTTTTACAGAATTTAACACAAATGTCGAGAAACAAATAAATAAAAAGATAAAGATACTGAGAAGTGACAATGGTTGCGAGTATTGCAACAAGGAATTTGACTCTTACCTTAAGAAAGAAGGCATTATCCACCAGCGAAGTAACCCATATAGCCCTGAGCAGAACGGCATATCGGAGAGGAATAATCGCACAATAGTTGAAAAAGCTCGGTGCCTGCTGTTTGATGGAAATATTGGAAAGGAATTCTGGGCTGAGGCGACCAATACAGCAGTTTATTTGCAAAATCGGACCGTTCTTCCTGGATTAAATGGAAAGACCCCATATGAGTTATGGTTTGGGTGCAAACCAGATATAAGCCATTTAAGGATATTCGGAAGCACTGTAATGGTTCATATAGCAAAAGAAAAACGTAAGAAATGGGATAAAAAGGCTGAGAAGCATATATTGATTGGATATCCAGACAATATCAAAGGTTACCGTCTGTACAACCCTAGAACAAAAAATGTGATAACAAGCAGAGATGTCATTATCATGGAAGATAAGAAAGACTTACAGGTCAGCATACTGTAATGCCATTTTTGCTATGCCATAAATATTAAGTCGATTAACTGCCTAATTGCTCGATTGTTGAGTAGGGGGATCGATTCCGCTAATGAACTTTTAAAGGCCACGCAACTGATATTCAATCGCGACTTAATTGTGTTGCATTTTTTTAGATACACTCAATAGTGGTATTCTGCTTAAACAGTTTTGAATCTCTATTCATTTGCGACTGGAGCGTATTTTAATGATATTAGTAGGGAAATGTAAATAAAATGAGTAACGGAATATCAGAAGCGTCAAAGTCAAGTCATTACGATCCAATTGCGATTCAATTGTGCACTAGGTACCTATTTAAAATAAGAGAATTGACTCCTCCGTGAGATGTATCGATTGCGATCGTGGAAGCAACATTGTGTATTTCTGAAATGTACGCGGGTGGTAAACGATAATCGAATCATTCCTTACTTTCCGTATTTTTTTAATCACTCATTGAATCCGTGCGAGTTGGTTTAATTGTCGCCGGCGTATCTCAAAAATCGATACTACATGCCTGTTGTTTTCACACGGTTCGGCACGAAGTCTATAGATAGTTCATCGAGTCGATTCGAGCAAATGTCGACTCCCGATGTCCCCATCACTACGACTGAACTGACAGCTAGACACTTGCCGACACCGGCAGACGAAATCAGATGATTTTCGGAGCGGGTCGATAGTTGCTCGCTATTTTTATAATTTAAAGGTTTAAATAGCCATTTAATACGATTATTTTGGAGTTTAATAGTGCAACCGTCGTAACAAATATTTTCGCCGACGTGGTTGTCGTACGGCGTTTTATGACAAAAGTGTTTTGTTGGATATACATAAGAACCCTGAAAAGGTAATTTATTTTATTTTAATTATTGTCCTATTGAGCTAAATAACCGATTAATTCTTCCATTTGGTCTAATAACTTTCTGGTTAAATTGGGGGTTTTGTGAGAAATTTATAATTTACAAAAGTGGGTAGAATGTGTATTTTATTCACATGTGTATTTTACTAAAATTTTATCTAATTTCGGTCTTAAAATGATTTCTCACCATTGGTGTACATAAATAAGCGTAAAATATATAAATTCAAATTGAAATATTTCATACAAAATCGTTTTTTACAAAATTAAGTAGATTTTTTCATTGTCGGGTAACCTACCATTTGGAATTATGACTTTCTTTTTATAATTACAACCAAATAAGATTCAGCTCTAAATTTAGGAATAAACATACTCCATTAAAACAAAATTATACATATATTGAAAAGGATTTTGAACAGGAATAAAACCTAGAAAATTTCCAGAGCCCCGCCCTATAGTAAACCATTGTTTCATAAGCAGTCTTTTGAAAGTTATTTTGTTATTCCTACTTCAGGGTTAAAAAGAACACCTCAAGTTTCCCTCAGCACTCCCTCCGCTGAACACTGGGAGTTCTACCAGCTTCCCGAGGTGTCAGGAGTGCATACCCCATTTCTTTTATTGAAACAAGAGGATACTGCTTATACTACCGTTTTAATCTGCGATAGACATTTTTGCTTAAACTGAGGTAACCACACAGCCGAAGCCAGCATTATCGGTCAGCCAGTGCCTGCGCTTTCTACATTTTTTTTATTTTATTAACCCTTTATTTTTTTTTTTTTTTAATTTAAAACTTTAAAGAAGGGATCTAAATATTGGCCATTCGATCTCCTGCGCCCCTAATTTTCTTTTCTCGTTTTAATCGCAATTACTTCTTTACTCAACATTAAATAGGTAACTTCCAATATAAATTCATTTTTTTTTTAATTCGAGTTTTTAACTTTGTGTAACTTTCAGCTTCTTCTTCTTCAAATAAATATTGTAAAAGTTTTTTTTTTGTTATTTTATTTTAATTTTGCTTATTTCCCTTCAAATTTCATAGAGGACAGGAATTAGATAGCAAACCCAGGTAATAAACATTTCATGGCGCCCGAACAGGGACAGGAGATCGAGGTAAATTAACTTGTATTTCAAATTTAATTAAATTACCCTTTTTTCTGGTCATTTTCGCTCAGAATTAGTTGCCCAATATTGATCCCTTGCATTATTTTGCAATAAAGTTTGTTTTACTAACCTACATTACATTCTGATAAAATCAGAGTTATATATAGTATTATTTTCTTTTTTTACCAAGCAATTTGTAACGTCTGGTCAATATTTTTTTAACCCTATTGTTTACTTGCCCTGCTTTCTATTTATAACTTGCTAAAAATGGGAGAAAGGCCTATTTGCTTTAATTTGCTACACAAAGATGAATTAGAGTATGAAGTAAGGATCCGTGGCACTCATCCTAAAGATAACGTTATAGGTCTGAGAGCTCAGGTTCGCGCGCTTAATAAAGAACTCCCATCGGATGAGATTTTCACTTGTGATGTGGATATTGGGGAGGAATTGGACATAATAAAAGCCAAAATGGTTGAATTAGAGGATTTAATTAAAGGAACTTCTACTAAGTCGGGTTCTCTTAAAATATTAAATAGAATTCAAACCTTAGGTCACCATTTGTTTCACCGTCTAGGTAGATTGGATGCTGGAGATGAGGAGGAATACACCTCGGAAATTGATAATATTCAGGGACGATTAGACCGCATTTTGTGTAAAATTGATGGAATTATGGACAATTTTAAAAGTAGTTCATCGCAGCATCACTCTTCCAACCCTGCAACCAATCCGCCGATGCTTTCCAGCAAGACTGATAATTCTTCTAATTCTCACTCTCAAATTTATAAGCTAAATCTTCATTTTAACGGGAAAACTTGTGTAAAGGCATTCTTGCAACGCTTAGAAGAACTTTGCTTATCTCGCGGTATCAATGATTTTAAACTTTTCAATTCTGCTGCCGAGTTATTCACTGAGGAGGCACTATACTGGTATCGTGGAGTGCGTGATGAGGTGAATACCTGGTCCGAATTGAAATCTGCACTTCTCGAGGAGTATTTACCTGCTAATTATGATCACAGACTTTTGATAGAAATTAGAGCCCGCACACAAGGATCCGATGAAAATATAGTCAATTATCTTAGTGTTATGCAAAATTATTTCAGTCGTTTGTCCAAGCCCATATCTGATGAAGAGAAACTTAACATAGTGTTGTTTAATATTAGGCCTTTCTACACTTCTCAATTAGGTTTAAATCCAGTTGACTCGTGGACTGATTTGAAACGTAAATGTCGACTTCTTGAGGACGCGAAGGAGCGTTCAAAGTTATTCTCCGAGCCCCCTAAATTTTCGTCTTCTTGTCTTGCTCCCGACCTTATTTATAAGGGCAACCGGTCCGCTGCTATTCCTAAAGTGGCCGCGGCGGTGGCACAGGTTGATGGCAGCAATTTCTGCGTCCGTTGTCGCATGGACGGTCACACGTTGAAGTCCTGCAAGGCGCCTGCCATCATAATATGCTACCGTTGTGGGAAGAGGGACGTCACTGCCAAAACTTGTCCTAAATGTTCCCCGTCGAAGTCTGGCAAGTCGCCGGCGCCGTCGTCATCTCCAAAAAACGAGTAAGCGTGAATCGACAACAAACTTCCGCAACTTCTAGTAACTTTTGTGCTGCAGAATGGCGTTCTTGGTTAAATTATTTGAAGAATTTCTTTTTATCAACCCGTTCCCAGCGCGTGTTGTCGGTTCATGTTCATAACTCTGATATCAAACCTATCTCGATGACAAGCGACGTTGACAACTGTTTTGACAGACGACCGTATCTAAAGGCTAGTATATACGGAATGGTATGTTCTGGTTTGTTGGACTCGGGCAGCGAAATTTGTATAATTAAGGCCAGCGCTGTTTCATACTATCAAAAATTTGCTACGGTACACGAGTCGACTGATCTACATTTTATTAAAACTGCTAATGATTCTACCGCACCTGTCACTGGTTATATCTTTTTGCCGGTTACAGTAAAGGATAGAACAGCGATTATTAAGTTTTATATTATTCCCAAGATAAATACTGACTTACTTTTCGGAATAGATTTTTGGAAAGCTTTCAATATAGCTCCCGACGTTTTATCTCTGTTGGATGATAATCAATTTTCATCTACCCGCGAAGTCCATACCATAGCCGCCAAAGATAAAGCGTTACGAGACTTTGATTCGCTTTCCGAGTCAGAATGTAAATTGGCTCGTAAAGTGATTCAAGAATTTGAAGAGATTTCGGCAGAGAAGAGAGGATTAGGGCGTACCCATTTGGTGAGTCACCGTATTGACACCGGTGATCACCCTCCAATCAAGCAACGTTACTACATGATGTCCCCAGAGAAGCTCGCCGAAATGAACCGGCAGCTTGATCAAATGTTGAAAGACGATGTGGTGGAACCCAGTAACAGCGCTTGGAATAATCCCGTCACCCTAGCCCGTAAGGCAGATGGCACACTTCGCTTCTGTCTGGACAGCCGAAAACTCAACGCTATCTCTAAACACGACGCGTATCCGCTTCCTTATATTAACCATATTTTGGATCAACTCAGGGATGCTAAATACCTATCATCTGTTGACCTAAAATCTGCGTACTTTCAGGTACCTTTGGATTCGATGGAATCTCGTGAAAAAACTGCATTTACCATACCTTCACGAGGTTTGTTCCATTTTAAGGTCATGTGTTTCGGTCTAACCTCCGCCCCAGCGACCCAACAGCGTCTTATGGACAGGTTGTTCGGTCCGGAATTTGATAATAAAGTTTTTATTTATTTGGATGATCTTATCATAATTCATTCAACCTTTGCCGGCCATTTAGAATTATTACGTAAAGTCAGGGAGAAATTACAAGCGGCAAATCTCACTGTTAATATGGGCAAATGCCAATTTTTTAGAAAACAATTAAAGTTTTTAGGTCACGTGGTCGATGAATTCGGTTTACGTACCGACCCGGATAAAGTAAGGGCTATTGTCGATTTTCCCACTCCTACTTGCCGAAAAGATGTTAAACGTTTCCTAGGCACTGCTTCATACTACAGGCGATTTATTAAGAATTTCAGTCATCGCGCCGGTCCCCTAAACGCGCTCACGTCCACTCGTAAAGGAGCTCCACCCTTCCGTTGGACTCCTGAGGCAGATCAATCTTTCAATGATTTAAAGTTAGCTCTGACCACAACACCTGTTCTAACATGTCCAGATTTTTCGCGCGAATTCTCTGTGCACTGTGATGCCTCGGATTTCGGAATAGGTGGGACCTTAGTTCAAAATATAGACGGACAAGAACATCCAATCGCTTATTGTAGTCGCTCGCTTTCTCCAGCAGAGAGAAATTATTCTGCGACAGAGCGTGAAGCTCTGGCAGTAGTTCATGTAGTGGAGCATTTTCGTCCTTATCTGGAGGGCAGTAAACCTTTCCGAATAATCACTGATCATTCTAGTTTAAAATGGTTTTTAAATCTTGAAAATCCTACCGGTCGCTTAGCGCGTTGGGGTTGTAGATTATCTCCTTATAACTTCATAATAGAACATAGAAAAGGGTCACAAAATGTAGTACCTGATGCATTATCGCGGTCTGTACCCGTGTCTGTAAATGCCATAGATTTAACCGCAATTAAGGACGCTTGGTATCTGAATATTGTAAAACGTTGCACCGAGAGACCTCGGGCTTGTCCGAATTTTCAACTAGTTGATGGTAGGCTTTACCGTTTTACAAAAACTTCTAACCAACTCAGTAAGGATTTCCAGTGGAAAGAAGTGATACCTCTTGAGCTGAGGGAAAGTATAATTGTTGAAAATCATTCTAAACCTACTGCCGCTCACCTTGGTGTGGCTAAGACTTATAAACGCCTGAAGCTGAGATATTTCTGGCCTGGCATGTATAAAGATACCATGAGTTTCATTAAAAATTGCGACATTTGTAGTGCTTATAAACACAGTTCACAGTGTACACCCGGCTTTATGGGAGAACCAAAAAATTGTACGCGGCCATTCCAGTGCTTAAGTATTGACCTAGTCGGACCACTGCCCATGTCACGGCGTCAAAATAACTATCTGTTAGTTGTCATTTGTTGTTTTACAAAGTACTGTTTTTTGTTTCCACTTCGCAGGGCTACTGGGAAGGTTATAGCGCAAAGATTGGAAGATCATGTGTTTTTAGTGCATGGAATACCTCAAACTATAATTTCTGACAACGGTTCCCAATTTACAGGTCGTGACATTTTGGCTCTATATGAAAAATACAATATCCCTCAGATCCACCTTGGCCCAGTGTATTGTCCACAGGTTAATCCCGTTGAACGCTATAATCGTACCGTAATGACCGCTGTTTCTGCTTTTGTGGAAAACGACCATAGGTCCTGGGATGAAAACATTCAAAAGATCCAATTTGCCATAAACACATCTGTAAACGAAGCCACATCTTATAGTCCGTTCCTTCTAGTCCACGGCAGGGAAGCTGTAGCCAACGGTGATATTTACAAAGATGGTAGTGATCTCAGCGAATTGAGCGTTACTTCGCCTGATGCACATGTTCAAAGATTGGGTCATCTATCACAAATTTTCAATAATGTTAAAAATTCTCTTAAGCAAGCGCATCAGAAAAATGTGAAGTACTACAACAAAAGACGTAGGGATGTGTCCTTTAATGTGGGAGATTTTGTTTGGAAACGTACCTACAAGCAGAGCGTTGCGAGTAAGTACTTTGCCGCAAAGCTTGCTCCAAAATATGAAAAATGTAAGATTATCTGTAAGCTTTCACCGTTAGTGTATGAGTTAGAAGATGAACAGGGTAAATACATAGGGAAATGGCACATAAAAGATTTCAAATGCTTAGACTAGCCTTCATCGGCCGCGGGATGATCGGCTTTAGAATTGTCTCCCCGTCTGACGTCCGGACGTGTCGTAAGAGGCGACTGTGGATTATTTTAGGCGTTTTCCATCTTAAGCTAACCACCACTTTTATTAATCTACCATTTCATTCAGTATATCTTGAGTGACTTGATAACCATAAGTTTGTACTTATTTTCTCTCATTTATTTTGACCTGTTTAACAAGAAAACTTAATCTCTTTTAAGCTTTGTTGTCTAAGGGATCCCATGACAATTAGCATTGATATTATGTCTATTTACACCCTACCGGTGTTGGTAGATTTATCATATTATAAACTTTTATTCCCCATTTATAATATGCTCATACAAGCGAGTCTATTTGTTTTAGGAGAATAATGGAATATTTTTCTACTAAATTTATAGGTCTATTACTCTCTTGTTATCCAGGGTTGGGAGGCGTTTCTAGGACAGACTTCTAGTCATTTTTCAGGTTTTAATAATGAACTGTAAGTAGTGGTTAGCTTGTCACACCTTTAAATTTTTAATTATTTAACTATCAGCCACCTCTAGTCAAAGGTTTTAATTAGTTTAATTTTTTTTTATTCCTTTTTAACTATTTTTATTTTTACTGAGGATTAATTCCTGTTTTCAGGAATTAATTGTTAATTTTAAACTTACCTAAATATGGGTTTCACTTTATTTATTTTTTTAAGCACATTTTATTTTTACTTTGGATTCATTCCTGTTTTCAGGAATCCATCATTATCTTAAAACTTATTCTTTTGTAGTTTCACCGGACTGGAAATTATGTGAGAAATCATTGGTCACAGAATTTCCAAGTCAATACTTATTACCATGAGTTTTTGCGTACGCAACTTCTTTTGGTCTTTTCTAGTTAGAACTTCAATGGCGATTTTTTTTTGTTTTAATTTATGCAAATTACATATTTTTTTGTATTTTTGCCTTTTATATTTAAGCATTCTAGAATCCATGCTTATTTATTTATGTATCAGTCTTGATCGATTTCTTTTCGAACAAATCGATTGCAACGTCTGACCGATTTCCGCCAGCTGTGGTTTTTTCTACCTGAACAGAGTAATATACTTAGTAGTGTAACGGTGTATTTTCCTCTACAAATAGGTTTTTTCTCAATTCCCCAGAATCCGTTTCATTCCTTAAAATAAAAAAAGTTTTTTTTTTTTCATCTGTCAACGTCAAGTAGTGCGGTGAAAATTTTCATCGTTGTCGATATCGATCTCTCTCGATTTATTTTTATGAGTTCATTTAAACTAATGTTAATCTTTAGGGTGTAGAATAGGCCGAGGACGTCCCGCGAATTCCCTACGTGAATTCTTATCCGGGGAAGGGGGTGTTGTAATGCCATTTTTGCTATGCCATAAATATTAAGTCGATTAACTGCCTAATTGCTCGATTGTTGAGTAGGGGGATCGATTCCGCTAATGAACTTTTAAAGGCCACGCAACTGATATTCAATCGCGACTTAATTGTGTTGCATTTTTTTAGATACACTCAATAGTGGTATTCTGCTTAAACAGTTTTGAATCTCTATTCATTTGCGACTGGAGCGTATTTTAATGATATTAGTAGGGAAATGTAAATAAAATGAGTAACGGAATATCAGAAGCGTCAAAGTCAAGTCATTACGATCCAATTGCGATTCAATTGTGCACTAGGTACCTATTTAAAATAAGAGAATTGACTCCTCCGTGAGATGTATCGATTGCGATCGTGGAAGCAACATTCTGTATTTCTGAAATGTACGCGGGTGGTAAACGATAATCGAATCATTCCTTACTTTCCGTATTTTTTTAATCACTCATTGAATCCGTGCGAGTTGGTTTAATTGTCGCCGGCGTATCTCAAAAATCGATACTACATGCCTGTTGTTTTCACACGGTTCGGCACGAAGTCTATAGATAGTTCATCGAGTCGATTCGAGCAAATGTCGACTCCCGATGTCCCCATCACTACGACTGAACTGACAGCTAGACACTTGCCGACACCGGCAGACGAAATCAGATGATTTTCGGAGCGGGTCGATAGTTGCTCGCTATTTTTATAATTTAAAGGTTTAAATAGCCATTTAATACGATTATTTTGGAGTTTAATAGTGCAACCGTCGTAACAAATATTTTCGCCGACGTGGTTGTCGTACGGCGTTTTATGACAAAAGTGTTTTGTTGGATATACATAAGAACCCTGAAAAGGTAATTTATTTTATTTTAATTATTGTCCTATTGAGCTAAATAACCGATTAATTCTTCCATTTGGTCTAATAACTTTCTGGTTAAATTGGGGGTTTTGTGAGAAATTTATAATTTACAAAAGTGGGTAGAATGTGTATTTTATTCACATGTGTATTTTACTAAAATTTTATCTAATTTCGGTCTTAAAATGATTTCTCACCATTGGTGTACATAAATAAGCGTAAAATATATAAATTCAAATTGAAATATTTCATACAAAATCGTTTTTTACAAAATTAAGTAGATTTTTTCATTGTCGGGTAACCTACCATTTGGAATTATGACTTTCTTTTTATAATTACAACCAAATAAGATTCAGCTCTAAATTTAGGAATAAACATACTCCATTAAAACAAAATTATACATATATTGAAAAGGATTTTGAACAGGAATAAAACCTAGAAAATTTCCAGAGCCCCGCCCTATAGTAAACCATTGTTTCATAAGCAGTCTTTTGAAAGTTATTTTGTTATTCCTACTTCAGGGTTAAAAAGAACACCTCAAGTTTCCCTCAGCACTCCCTCCGCTGAACACTGGGAGTTCTACCAGCTTCCCGAGGTGTCAGGAGTGCATACCCCATTTCTTTTATTGAAACAAGAGGATACTGCTTATACTACCGTTTTAATCTGCGATAGACATTTTTGCTTAAACTGAGGTAACCACACAGCCGAAGCCAGCATTATCGGTCAGCCAGTGCCTGCGCTTTCTACATTTTTTTTATTTTATTAACCCTTTATTTTTTTTTTTTTTTAATTTAAAACTTTAAAGAAGGGATCTAAATATTGGCCATTCGATCTCCTGCGCCCCTAATTTTCTTTTCTCGTTTTAATCGCAATTACTTCTTTACTCAACATTAAATAGGTAACTTCCAATATAAATTCATTTTTTTTTTAATTCGAGTTTTTAACTTTGTGTAACTTTCAGCTTCTTCTTCTTCAAATAAATATTGTAAAAGTTTTTTTTTTGTTATTTTATTTTAATTTTGCTTATTTCCCTTCAAATTTCATAGAGGACAGGAATTAGATAGCAAACCCAGGTAATAAACATTTCAATACCTGTAATTGAAAATAAAGAAAACTCATGTTCAGTGGGGAACGCTCCTCTGAAAGACTCATCAATCAGTTCGGGAGATGTGACTGGAGATGAAGATACACTAGTAGGAGAACTAGTAGGAGAAACAGCAGATAGCTCAGATGAATCCTTTATTCCCAGTGAGTATGAAGATGCTTGTGAATTACCTGAACAGCGTGCAAGGTCAACCAGAATGCGAAAGAAACCTGAGAGGTACGGGATTTCTAATATGTGTATTCCAGAGGAGGTGTTTGATGATGCCAGTGGATTAACCTTAGAAAAAGCCTTAAAGGGAAAAGAAAAGGAACAATGGTTATCAGCAGTGAAAAATGAACTTCAATGTTTTGAGGAAAACAATGCCTGGGAACTAGTTGACATACCAGAAGATAAAAAAACTGTAGTGAAGTGTAAGTGGGTTTTGCGTAAAAAGTTAAGCAGTGATAACAGTGTACGTTACCGTGCTCGTTTAGTCGCCAAGGGCTTTATGCAAAAGGAAAATGTGGACTACGCAGATACTTTTTCGCCTGTGGTTAGGCACTCTACTCTGAGGTTACTGTTTGCTTTATCTGTAAAATTTAATTTAGATATTACACATCTTGACGTCACAACAGCATTCTTGAATGGGGATCTTGAGGAAACTATTTATATGGAAACCCCAGAATGTTTGCCTGGTTCTCATGATAACAGTAAAATTTTAAAACTAAATAGAGCAATTTATGGGCTTAAGCAATCCTCGAGAGCCTGGTACAAGAAAGTTGACAAATGTTTAATTGATATAGGTTATAAAAGATCAAAATTTGAGCCATGTGTATACACAAAGGGTAATAATCAGAAAATGACAATTGTTACATTGTATGTTGATGATTTTTTCGTGTTTTCTAATGATTGTGTTGAAAGTAATAATTTAAAAAAGGCATTGGCTTCAAATTTTAAAATAAAAGATTTAGGACAAGTTAAAAATTGTTTGGGGATGTCGGTAAATATTGATAAAGAAAAGGGGACAATTACATTGAGTCAGGACAATTATATTAATCAGTTGTTAAATAGATTTAATATGAATGAATGAATGAAAAATTATTTATTCAAGTGACCAGGACTCATTTGTTAGTAAAACTTATTCTATGTTAGTAATATTTTAATGAGTTTACGGTAATTTAACTTATTGCGGAGGCCATTCCCGCACTAACCCCCCGGCTATAGTGCAGCAATGGTTAACATAAGCACTGTCCAGCCTGCTTGCGACCATGCGCAGGATGCCGTTGCTGCCCTCCCGCACTCGGCGCACCAGAGCCGCACATCGTTTACGCATTATTGTGTTGAAACAATCCACCCGTGCATCAGCGAACATACCTGATGCACTACAAAAACGAGGTAACCTCAACAGCATCCTGAACGCATTATTGTACTGCACACGAAGAGCCCTGTATGGTTTTTGAGTATACCTTGCCCACAGACTGCACGTGTAAAAAGAGCAGCAAAAAGCTTTAAACAAGGTAATTTTAACTTCTCCGGAACAACGAGCAAATCTGCGGGCAAGCATGTTTGCTCTCACCGACAGAGCCCTCCGCTCCCTCTCAATGTCTTCATCGTCCTTGAGGTCAGGAGTCAACAGATGACCAAGATATTTAAATATATAAACCCTCTGTAGTACAGTATCATTTAGACACACTGGTGGAAACGTGTCATATTGTTTTCTCCTGTCCCCAAAGACCATGATTTGACTTTTGTTGATATTGTATATCAACCCATGAGAGAGGGCGTACGTCTCGCAATCTGCCAGCAGCGTTCGCAACCCACAGACAGAGGCGCTCAGCAGCACCATGTCATCTGCGTAGCTGATGTTATTAACGCACACTCCGTCTATGTGACATCCGACACCAGTGCTGCTAAGCGTCTCTATCAGTCCATTTACATATAGATTGAAGAGCGTGGGAGAGCTTATCCCCCCCTGTCTCACCCCGCACTCCAATCCATATGAACTAGACAGGACCCCATCCCATCGCACATTATTCAGCTGGTTAGAATACCAAAATTTGAAAATATTTATGATATCAACAGGAACATTGGATTTTTCAAGCTTCATCCATAAGCTGTCGTATGAGACCAGGTCAAAGGCGGTAGACAGATCCAGGAAACAAGCAAAAACGGGCGTTTTGCGTTCCGAATAGTAAGAGACAGCGTGCTTAAGACACAGTACTGCACTTTCAGTTGACAGATTGGGCCTAAACCCGAACTGATTATCATGCAGATTTATATAACTATTAAGTTGTGTGTTGAGCACGCTATCGAATACCTTTGATATTATGGTTGCCAATGATATAGGCCTATAATTATTTTTGTCTCCCAGATCTCCGGTTTTATTTTTAACTATAGGTAACACAATCGTACGCATCATATCTCTAGGCATATACCCATGACCTATACAAAAATTAAACAGCAAATATAATACTCGCGGCAGATGGGGACCTGCAAATTTAAGATGCTCAATACTGAGCCCGTCGTGACCAGGTGATTTACCTCTAGACATTGAATTTACAATTTTGGCTATGTCTTTCACTGAAAAATACAATACCCTTTTCACGTCCGGCTCAATACTGAGTTTCGACTGTGAGGGTCCAAGAGGTGATTTTACAGTAAAACGATCCACAAACAAATCAGCAATACCTTTCGGATCCGTCACCCCGCCCACACTCACAGGCTGACTCGGCTTACATTGCAAGTGGTTTGTGTGTTTCCAAAACGAACGAAAGTCTTTTTTGGAATGGTGGGAGGCCAGTATGTCCATCTGAATTTGAGTTTTGTGGTTCTGACACCATTTTAAGCGAGACTTAAAGATTTTACGAGAATCGCACATTTCTTAAATGCAGCACCATCTTTAGGTTTACCATGCGAGACCCACGTTTGGTATTTTAGCCTGGCCAACCTGTGAGCTTCGGCGACATGCTTGTTCCAGCCCACCACAACCCTTTTTGTAGGTTTTTTCCTCTCACAGGATATCATAGAGGAATCTTTTAGGGCCTGCACTATACTATTATACAATCCGTCTATTATATTCTTATGACTAGAAATATCACACATCCTATTACTACATTCGTGTAAGTCTGGTGGAAAATCAATAAGTTTCAGCCTCTTATGACATTCCTCCCGATACAGATCCATTTGAGCAGGGGTCCGTTCACCCCACACAACTTCATTACTATACTTATTAAACACAGATCTCAAAGGCAACACAACATTTAAATTACATTCTACTACAACGGGGTAGTGATCGGACCAGAAAACATCATGAATAACATATACATTTTGAACAGAATTTAACGCCGCTTTTGTTACTAAGCAATGATCGAGCCATCTCCTCGCTCCATTTATATCACCAACATAAGTATATGTATCGGAGCATATGCCTAGCATATTAAAGTCAACACAAGCCCATTCCTGATCGGTACAAAAGTTCATCAATTCATAATAAAATTGCTCATGAGGATGCGCATTATAGTCTCCCAGTATAAAGGCACAGTCTACGCTACAGCTGTCTATAATAGCACTCACCGAGCTTAGAATATCCGTGAACTCCGCCAAGTTATCAGTGTCATCCGTCGGCATATACACATTTAACACCAAAAAAGACCTTTCATTTAACATTATTTTTATAGCACATATACGCGGGTTATTGCACTGAACCACGACCACATTGTTAAAAACACAGCGATTCCACAGCAGAGCAACGCCTCCATATGGTCTGCCTCTTAATGGGCCCGTTGATAAATCCATCGCAGATACCCCTGTACAGCTAAAATCGCTACTTATTGTGCTTAAAAAGGGCAGATCTTCATTGCACAACCAAGTCTCCTGTAAAGCGATTATTTGGTGGGACTTGCAGATGTCTCTAATGTTATCTATTGAGCGTTTTACACCTTTACAATTAAATGTCACAAATCTGTACATATCCATAGTTTTATGTAGATTGGCCGTCTTCTTTATTAGAAGTTACATTATCACGCTTCAATTTGAAATTGACGAAACGTCGAAAGATTATTCCTTCAGGCCATATTTTTTCATCAAGAAACAAAGATAGTTTATTAATAGGTACAAAAAATTTGTATGCGTTATAGTGACATTTACGCTTAATAGCTAGCTTTTCCATTTTAACTGTTTCCTTGGTCATCTTACAAATGTAGTTTTCAATGTCCGACTGACAAGTGTCTCGGTGAACATTAGTGATAAAAACCGGGACTTTCCGTTCCGCAGCTCTGAACAATTCACCTGATTCGACTACGACAGTACCGGACTTGCCTTCGACTCGGTTTTTCGACTTTGTTTTCCTTTTCTGAACAACTGTCCACTCAGTATTCGATTTATTAGCTTTCTGCGCATATGTCTCATTCTTTGTAGATAACTCACGACCGTCGTCGGCTATCAGCTGATCGCTAGGCAGTTCGATATTACTGCGTTGTGTGTATGAGTCATCATTTGCATCGTCATACCGCGCGCTCTCAGGTACTAAGTCAATGACCGTTGCTTGTAAATTTGTATCGGGCGGTACACAACTACTACCCTCTGACTTCTTTGTTACAATACTTCTATAATGTAGACTAAAATTTGAACTGCTGGGATTGTTCTCATCAGTAACAGATTCGTCAAAAAGTGACAAACCTATCGGGCCACTATCACGATATGCTCCCCTCTTCATGTTTACTTTAGCGGCCGAAAAAGGAGGCGATGTTGTTTTGGTGTTTAAACACTCTTTTTTCAATGATTCTAGCTGCTCCACTGTCACATACGTATTCTTTATTTGCTTGATATCAGCTTGTAAAACCGCAACATCCTTCAGTAACTTCGACACATCCAGATGATCGAAAGTAATTGGCGGTAGCTTTTCTAAGTTACGGGCCACAAATACAGGCAACAAATCTGGCTCTGTAGCCTTTAAAAAATGTAACATATCATATATCAGTCGATCTTCTTTTCCTAATCCTCTCCTCTGTACTTTACGCAAATGTGAGGGCACATATTCGAACAGCAACGAGTGCGAGTTTTGAATATCCTCGCTCGAGAATGTCGCTGTACAAATTCTAACCAGGCTCTCTTCATCAGCTCTGGACAACTTGGCCCTTAGATAGGCCAGCAGCTCATCGATGACAATATTACAGTTTACACACTTCACTGTACTCGACATTTTCTATAAGCGATCCGCAGTTTCGCAACCGATAGCACGCACGGCACGGGAGGCTGCGCGCGCGCGACTGACTATGGCAGAATGTAAAATGGTAGATACACCTTTAGAGCCTAAATTAAATATTAATATAGAAAATAAAAATTGTGAAAGTCATATACCATATCAGCAGCTTATTGGCGGACTCATGTATTTAGCTGTGCTCACACGACCTGATATTTCATTTTCAGTCAGTTTTCTAAGTCAATTTAATAATTGCTATAATCATGAAGTTTGGGCATATGCTAAAAGAATCTTAAAATATCTTAAGAAAACTAAGTATTTTGGTTTAAAATATTCTAAATGTGGTAATTTAAAATTAGAAGGGTTTGTTGATGCAGATTGGGGAAATAGCGTCATAGATAGGAGGTCTTATATTGGGTTTTGTTTTAAATTAGCTGGTAGTGTCGTTTCATGGGAAGCTAAAAAACAGAAAACCGTTGCCCTGTCAAGTACAGAGGCAGAGTATATGGGTCTAGGCGAAGCTTGTAGGGAGGCTACATATTTACATAATTTGTTAACTGAAATTGTTAATGAGTCCTATACTATACCTGTGTACAATGATAATCAGGGGGCAATAAAGCTGTCTTCAAATGATAGTTTTAATAAAAGAACAAAACACATTGACTTAAGATATCATTTTTGTAAAGAATGTGTTTTTAATAAAATTGTAGAAATAAAATATTTGGAAACAGCTGAAATGCCTGCTGACCTTTTAACAAAAGGTTTATGTAAAGTTAAACATTGCTATTTTATGCAGTTATTAGGTATACAGGATGTTAGAAATTAATATATTTTTTTTGCATACCTAATTATTTTGTTAGTTTGATAAGTGGGGGTGTTAGTTTTATATCAAAATAAGTTACTACTAACGCCATCTGTTGAACTAGATTCTCGTTGTCTGAATAAAATTCATTTATTCTCTCATCACACGTGAACCTGTTGTTTTATTTATATGAAGAACCTGTAGAGCTATGTGATGGACTGTTTGGCGGGATTTCGGAAGTAAAAGGCCGTGTCCGGTGTGGTCGTTTAATAGCATGCAAATCCAGATGAGAGAAAAAGGAGAAAGAGGGCGCGGAACGATTTACAATTGCTTTTAAAGGATTAGAAAGCGACATCTACTCATACTTTGTGGGATATGCAAAGATTCTAAGTCGAATATTACAAATTGATGGCACTATTAAACATGTAATTGATTTCCGATAAGAACTTTTTCGGGATTGTATTTCTAATTCGCAATAAAAATCTATTGTACTAAACCCGATTACCTCCATGTTTGTTTTGTATTTTTGGAGGTTCAACAGATTATACGCCTGTTCCGTAACAAAATTAGATTGCGAAGCAGAATCCAATAACACGTGCAGTGTATTTTGATGGCCAGCACCACTATCTGAGACGTAAACAAGTGCGGTGGTAAGAATTACGGATGTATTGCAAACCGGTTTGGATGCGATCGAGTTCGTATGCGTTTGACGCTGTGCAGATTGAACTGTGTTTGAATTATATACAGGGTTAGGTATAGATGTATGGTTTGTATTATTTTCTAAGTGAGTATTTAACGTTGCCGCAGGTTGAGTGTTATTGGTATTCGTGTTATGGTTGCGTTCGATGTGTAATAATGAGTTATGTTAACCTTGGCAATGTTTGCAATATGATGAACGGCAATTAGGTTGAGCGTGACCAGCTCTGAGACAATTGAAGCAGAGACGAAGCTTCCGTATGACCTGTATGCGTGACTTAGCGTTTAGAGCCAAAAACCTAGCACATTGATTAATAAAATGTCTACGTTTGCATTTCGGGCGGCTCGCCGTGGTACCTTGAGTTTGATTGGCAGCTGCGATTGTAGACGCATGGGGCGGTTGGGCCTTGTGGGATACGTGGGACACATGGGGCGCGTGGGACGCGGTCACATGGCTCTTTTTTGCAGGCTCAGCTGGTTGCTTCGATTTCATGGAAATTCTTGAAGTCCTGTAACGAAGACAGATCCTTTGAACCAATTTGCTCCTCCCACTTACGTAATAGATTATCGGGTAGCTTGGAGGATATAAAATATATAATTACTAAATCCCACTCGTTTACGGAAATTTCTAGCGATCGTAGTGATCGTAAGTGACGGGAAATACTATCAATGGTTGATCTCAAAGATTGTGAGGTTTCCTTAATGTTATCAATGTTGAATAGATATTTTAAATGAGTAAAGACTAACAAGCGTGGGTTATTATATCGCTCACATAAAAGTTTCCACGCCAAGGAATAGTTATCAGCTGAATATTCTAGTGTGCTAATAACTTCAAGTGCTCCGTCCTGCAAACAACTTTTTAAATATTTGAATTTTTGAATAGGTTTTAAAGTACTTTGATGTATAAGAGCGTCAAAATTTTCACGAAATTCTAGCCAGTCCTTGTGATTACCATTTAAAGTTGGGAAGGAAATTTCAGGATATTTAATAGCATCAGAACCCTCCGAGTTTTTTACCTCTGGTTGAGGGTTCTGTGTCAGAGCGGGCCCTTTTTTATTTATTATTTTTAGCTTTTGAAACACATGAATAAAAAGTATCTTCGAATTTTTGACGCTGAGGGCTCTCTGATCTTCAATGGAAAGTAATTCTAATTTTGTTTGCAGTTCATCAAAATTTGAAAAAATACTTTGGATTCGTTCTGTTCGCAATTCGAAAGAATATCGGGAAGAGAGGTTATTTTACTATACAAAGTGAGTTTAGATTTAATGATGCCTCTCTCGCGTTCATTTTACCGGCCTTTTTGGATGCCATTGTATCACCGGTACAATCACTATTAACTTCGGAACTTGACATGTCTAACACAAATTAAAAGAATTAATTCGAGAAAATTAGGGTTATGACAGCAAGAAGGGATTGGAAAAATAGAAAGGAAACCAGCTCACTTACGGTTTTCCTTGGTCTTCGTTTCTTCTTGCTGCACACCACGTCGCCACCACGTGCCACACCACACTCGGCGCGGACTGTACTTGAATGTCTAATTACATGCATGTAAATTATTTTACATTATATGCAAATAAATACTCTTGTTCGTGACGAACACCCTTTTTTCTTTTTCTTTCATTCGAATCCCTGTCGGACATTGTTTAACGACGACAAACAAAGATTTCTATCATGAATTAGCACAACAAACAACAAATACAACGCTTGGAGGCGCCAAATTGTAAATAAAAATGACTGTGAAAATGACATTGACATTTTGTAGGGTGCGTTCAAAAATTATTTGTTAGAAAGGCTCATGTCCATGGACAAGTGCCCGTTTAAAACTAAACAGTATTTTTGTAGGCTTGTTACTCTATGGGTAAAGATCGGACTTAAGCCATTCTGACACAAAACGGTGTAATTAGGTGTTGCCAAGCGATAAAGAATATAAAATATTTTTGGTTAGAAATGTGACATGTGCCCTTTTAGTAATTAGACATTCACTTGCTTGATTGGTTCTTGAAGCCTAGGAAAAAAAACCTGTTTTCTCCTTTTATTAACGCGGCTCGGCACTCCGATATTTCGGGCACCCGACGTTGAGAACTGGAAATTGTCACCACGTGACGATGCTTCTCTGGAAATTTCGTAGGCTTGGCACTCCAAGCCTGTCCACTCACCCTGGACACAGCTGAATCGCCGGGGTGGGTTGATGATACCACGTGCGACCACGTGCTCTTGGCGTGTGATCCCAATGATTCCAATGTCCCGACGCTGACTTGACCCGGAAACAATCCAGGCAGGAAACAGAAGGAGCTGCGCTGCAGGGTTCACTTGATCCACAGGAGTAGTAATATTATTGGGAAGGCTGGCTCACTATATTCTGATGGAACCGCTCCGTTTCACTCCGCTGTCCGTTCCATCAGAATATTGTGATCCTGCCTTCCCAATAATATTATCTACTAAATTTGTTATTCTTAACTACAAAAATAAAATAAAAAACTTACCACGTCGCTGCCATCTTCATTGCACTTATTTTCAATAGATTGTTTGTTAATATGAGAGCAAAATAATATTTGAACACAATTTTGTTTTGATTTTAATAAGATTTTCGAGAGCGTAGAATATATAAGCTAGAGGTACTTTCGCAAACACTAATTATGCTGTAGATTGATCACCACACCATCTTTCGAAGTTCCGGTACCAGCCGGACTCTGTGATAAACTCACCATGGGAAGCTTCTGTGGAGTTATTTATTTAACAGTACAGAAATAGTCGTGTCCCAGACCAGCTAGGTAAAGATAATTTTTAGCATAAAATATGTAAGTTAGAGGTACTTTCGCAAACACTAATCACGCTGTAGAATGATCACCACACCATCTTTCCAAGTTCCGGGACCAGCCAGACAATGTGATAAACTCACCATGGAAAGCTTCTGTTGGGTTAATTAAAACGGTACAGAAATAGATGTGTCCCAGACCAGCTAGGTAAAGATAATTTGAGCATAAAGTATGTTAGCTATAGGTACTTTCACAAACATTGATTACGCTGTATAATGATCAGCACGACATCTTCCCAAGTTCCGGACCAGCCGGACTCAGTAATAAATCACCATGGAAAGCTTCAGTTTCGTTAATTATTTAACGATACAGAAATAGACGTGTCCTAGACCAGCTAGGTAAAGATAATTTTGAGCATAAAATATGTAAGCTATACGTACTTACGCAAACAATTCCACACTATCACATAATCACCATAGAAAGCTTCCAAATCGTTAACAACAGTAACCGAACTGCATAAAGATAATTTCCATGAAAGTGTTTTTGTAGAAAGCTAACTAAAAAAAATATTAAGTACTTATCTAAAAATGTATTTAGGTATTATTTTCTATTAAATTCCTTTTACTTTCATATAAGAAATCATTTCACAGGTGCACATCAAAAAAGGCACTACACATACTACATACAAGTTGTAGTTAGTACTAGGGCGGAGAAATGGCTAATCGATTACAATCGATGGCATGGTTCGATAGTTTCACAAAAATAAATTACTCTGATTTTATAAAAATATGTATAATATGAAAGATCTGCAGATACTGCTGGAAAAAAATATACAGCTACATTTTCACGTCTTTGTCCCTGACGGTGTAGACGGAGCCCAAATGATAAATACAAGTATTCGATTTTATATACCTGATAAATACAAGTATTCGATTTTTATATACCTATACGTCAAAATATCATTTTAATGAATGTTGTTCATTTTATTAAATCGATCAATCGATTCTTTAACGAGTCGGTACTCGATCATTCACGTTGTAACATGCACAACACTGCTGTATTGCAGTTTACTGCATCAGCAAAAAATTGTTCCCACAATACTTTGCTTTGACGTCATGTAGAATATCAAATGTCTGCTCGCAATGAATCGCTTTGGTTAACATACAATTTATGATATAATAAAATCATACGACTTTGCCCGCTTTATATGTATGTAGTTAGGTAAGTAAGTATATAAAAAACCCTTTTTTTAACATCTACAATATGTTTAATGTACCTACTCTTTAATTTTATATTCAAGTAGGAGGTATTTTTCAAATGTTATCGTAAATTTGATCGTTATATCAAAAGTCTGAATGGTCTAATGGTGAATTAGTGCATCTTCTATGCGTTAGATTATGGGTTCGATTCCCGTACAGGATATTATTAATTTCATAGGTCTTCATATGTAAGAATGAATGGATAATCCGTGGATAATCTCTGAATGTCTATATAAGTATGTAATGTTGTTTATTTACTCAATGAAATAATTTAGGATTAAAGCACTTAATAATTATAATATGAAAATCAGCCAAACGACTTTTTTAATTAAATCTGATCAGACATTTATATACCCCTACTTACATAATATACAGTATACGTACGAAAGGCATATATGTATAACCTCTTTTTAAGAACTTGGTTGAAAACAGGTCAAAATAAAGACAACACAGAAGTAGTGATGTGTGAAAAATTCTCTTAACTAAATAATTATGAAAATAATGTAAATTCTATTGTTTGTCTTCTTCAGTTTTATTTGTATAATGTAAAGGATATCATCCAAATTTACATTTAACTAAATTATTCAAATATTTATACTCATGATATTACATAAGTATATTAAAACGAAATATGTATAAATACTAAACGTGTACTAAACTTTAAAATATAATACATTTAAAACTTAATTAATACTAATATAAACTTAAACAATAAATAAGTCAAAAATATCTAAAGATTACAAACCCTTCCCTTACGTATTTGGATGATAAAGTTTATATAGTATTAAAACAAAAACATCTGAGACTAAAAAAGCAAAGGGTGTAAAAAGTCAGTTGCAAAAAAAATAAAATTTAGTGATTATATCAACGTTTTGAATACCGGTAAGGAAATACGAAAAACAAACCTTCTGTTCAAATCTATAAAACATACAATATTCACCCAAGAGCAGAATAAAATAGCGCTCTCTCGAAATGATGATAAGCGATTTATTCTTAAAGATAATATAACAACAAAATCTTGGGGCCATTACTCGATTACCGTGTAACCAGAAGGTTAATCAAATATGTCTGTTTAAACTGTTGTACTTGTACTGTTGAAAATAATCTAGACTTAGTATTGTTAAAAAAATTAAGTATAGCTAATAATTACATCAATAGATATCGCTGTTTACTTATTAACTTAGTTATAATATGGTTAAAAATAAATTTAAATAATAAACTACTGTTTTTTATTTAAAGCTTCATTCAAACCCAATCTTCGCACAAAGATGTAGAGGGGTAATGGAAAATAGAGAATTCATGAGCACTGAAAAAAGCATATGAGTTCTTAAATTTTTAATAATCACCATTAGTATCTTATTTAATTAAAAAAGAATGCTGTTATATTTTGATTATATAGTGCATAGCAAGAGTTTCATCGAATTGGACACTAAACACGTGTATGGATCAAGTCTTGACATGATTTTATTGTTGAAACATTTTACCTAATTGCATCATATTTATATTAGACGATAGAATTAAAACCCTACTGTTAGCTAAATAAAGAATAGAATCATTAGTGCCCTAACATTGCAATATTCCGATGCGCAGACGAAGTGGGGAGCCACTTCGATGGTATCGTATTATAGTGCTGTTCATTAACGTGCCTGTTCTCGTACGATACGGAGGGAGACGGACATCCTCTATCTACCAAGTTAAACATCTACGCTGTGCTACTATTTGTAAATGTAAGTACTTAGTTATTTCAGAATTTAATCTTCATTAAGTGATACTTGTTTTACAATTATTTTAGCTTATTATTTGATACCAAGTTTTTTTTTACAGACCATGTCAGATTCGCAAGACACGCAAATACTTTTCTCACAATACGCTCAAGATCCATACGATGTCACTGATAGTGAACTCAATCAAATGATGCTGTCCTCAACTAATTCTGCAGCTCCAAAAAAATCGAAACGGGTCTCGACAAGAAGCAATAGCGGGTTGTCAGCAACATCCTACATCATTAATAAGCAAAAAGTGAAAGGGAAAAAGATTATTAAAATCAAAATATATGAAATAAATGATGATGAAAGTGACAAGGCAGTGTTAACAGCAGCGCAATACGTAGTGCAAGAACCGGTGGATGAAATAATGGACTTGACTGAACATATTTTAAGTAAAATATCGAAAAAACTTGTTGGTTGTAATTGGTAATTTTAATATGTAATGTTAATAAATAATTAAATCAATAAATGTTTTAATTTCCTTTGTAAGTTTATTGTATGTTTAAAATAAAGTTATTCACATTTTAATTTATAAGTTAAGATTATAATATAAATATAATACTATAATATATTAAAATGATGTTTGTAATTTAACCATATTTTGTAATAATTTATATTTCATATAATAATCAACAATTTGTCAAAAACGTAAGAATGAAATGAGTAATAAACTTAAATATTACAATTATGATTTTTGTTATTATTAATAAAGTACCAATGAAACATTCCATTAGATTTTGTATATAAATAGGAATACAAAATTTAGGAAGCATTCTGATAAAAATCATCGAATCACACATAGCAGGTCATAAGATGTTAAGTTTCTTATGTATATTTACAGTGTGTTCATGAATTAAATAAATAAATAAACAATGAAATTTGTTAAACAATCTAAAACCTTGGAGTTCGATAAAATTTATCCTGATATTGAAACAGACTCACACCGTCATGGATGCCTTTTGCCTAACAATATTAGATGTATTGTTTGTGGACCATCGAACTGTGGTAAAACAAACGTAATTATAGGTCTGCTATTACACAAAAATGGACTACGTTTTAAAAACGTTTATCTTTATTCAAAAACGATATATCAGCCTAAGTATAAATATTTAGAGCGTATTTTTGATTTAATTTCAGACATAACTTTTACAAAATATGAGAGTAATGAACATATTTTAAGCCCGCATGATGCTAAACCCAATTCAGTGATTATTTTTGATGATGTTGCATGTGAGAATCAAAACAATATACGTGATTACTTTGCAATGGGAAGACATAAATTGATTGATAGTTTTTATTTAAACCAAACCTATTCAAAAATTCCTAAGCAACTAATAAGAGACAACACAAATTTATTAATATTATTTAAACAGGATGATATCAATCTACGTCATATATATGATGAACATGTAAACATCGATATGAGTTGGTCTCAGTTCCGTCAAATATGTATAGAAATATGGAGTGAACCCTATTCCTTTATGGTAATTAATAAAGACTGTCAAAAAAATAAAGGTTGTTACAGAAAAAAATTTGATACGTTTGTAATATTGGATGAATAAACAATATAAGAAGTGTTCTTTAATAAAAATCATCATAATAACAAACAAATTCATACGCATGTAACGTTAACTGATTTCGCTTTAATTTTTATTAACTATGGAAAAAGAATTAAAATCTGAAATTGTTAAAGTCGCAAATGCGGTTAAAAAGAAAATAAAGGATATGAAAACAATGGAATCTTACAATGAAAGTTTGTTACAAAAAGTATTTAAACCAGTCACTTACCCGATGGAACAACTGATTAAAAATAAACAGCAAAGTGTTATGGATAATGATATTTTGAATGATACTGAGCTTAAATCATCTTCCTTAAATGATCAAATATCTCACGAGTCACAATTCAATAAGACTCTTAAGGAAAATATAGGTGATGATTCAACGCAAGATGATAACTCTAATAAAGATTACAATTTCAATGACTCTGACAATATTAATACTAGCAATATTTCATACAAAACAGTTGATTCAGAACCAAATTCTAGTCGAGATACTTTGTCTTGGTCACTTTCTTCTGAAATTTTTCATGATGTTCCTTATGGCATTCGAAATGAGCGAGGAAAATTGATGATAGGATCATCACGTGTTGTCGTAAAAGATGATAGTATAAAAGTAGGACAGCATGATTACAATATGACAAACGGATTGTCGGAGTTACTTTTAAAGAAGGTTCCTATATTGGATTTGGTTACTGATAAAGATTTAGAAGAATATAAAAACATTTTGTTAGAAACAAATGCGCATCGTCGTGATTTTGATCCACATAAACCAATAAAAACGAATAAAGGAAGAAAATACTTAAATGTTATCAAACCGCTTTTCAAGCTTCGCAAACCTTCAACATCTTCTATTTCTTCTCACGTTGATAATAATGATAGTGTTACAGAAGGAGAAGGAATGATTTTAAAAAAGAGGTTTAAAAAAAATACTGATTACGTTTATTGGGATGATCCTAACGAACTTGTTGAAAGATTAAAATTATTGATAGCGTCAAGAAGTGCCGGCAACACAGGACTGGATAATGAAATTATTTCAATCATAGAAGAATTAAGAGAAGCCGGTATTATAAATTAATGGTCATACTAATAATTTTTAATTCGTATTTAGTATTTGAGATTGGTAGACGTCTAAAATAAAATGAATATCGATAAGTTTGGTCATCATGTTCATAAAAGGTTACGGTTATCAGAAGTATTTGATTTTGCTGATATTTACTTAGCTAAAAATGTAAATGGTGATTACGATTTACAAAAATCAAGATTAACAGGTGTTAAACTCCCTATAAAGCCAAACGATGTAGCAAGTAAGGAGTACGTAGATAACGAAAGTAACAATTACATTTCAAAAAAAGAAATAATAACTATTATTGATGCAATAAAAGAAGATTTCAATACGTATTTAGATCAGTTAGAAAAGAAGTTTTGTACTAAGGAGGATGTTGACAAATTGATATTGAAATCGCAAAATGTTACAAATGTCGCAAAAAGAACAAGTGGTAAATGAAATTCATAAACCTGCACGCAAAAATTTTCATCGACTTTCAGTAATTTTAAAAGGAATAGATGATTTATGGCAAGCCGATCTAATTGACTTCAAATCGATAAAAAAATATAATAAAGGTTTTAGTTATATTTTAGTTGTTATTGATTGTTTTACAAAATTTGCGTGGGCAATTCCATTAAAGTCGAAATCGCAAAAAGAAGTTGCTCATGCATTTAGACTAATATTGTCAGAAAGCAAACGTACACCTAAAAATTTACAAACAGATAAAGGGACTGAGTTCTACAATATTACGTTTCAGAAACTTTTGCACTGTTTTAAGATACATCATTATTCTACTTATTCAACTAAAAAAGCATCAATTGTTGAAAGATTAATAAGAACATTAAAGACTATTTTACACAAACACTTTAGTTATAATGGAAGTTACAGATGGATAGGCCAAATTTTGAAAGACGTATTGCTTAATTACAATTCAAAGATACATAGAGTTACAAAATTTAAACCGAAAGATATAACTTTAGAAAATGAAATTCAAGTAAAAGCTAACATTTTAAAATTTCAACAGAAGAAAATTAAAACTGGGCAACAGAGGCTGAAAATTGGTGATAGCGTTCGAATAAGTAAATATAAGAGTAGCTTTCAAAAAGGATATACACCGAACTGGTCAACAGAAATTTTTAAAATTAAAAATGTTAAAAATACGAATCCTATTACATACAATTTGCAAGATCAAAATAATCAGGACATATTGGGTTCTTTTTATCAAGAAGAGCTACAAAAAACTAAATACCCAATGATTTATTTAATTGAAAAAGTTATTCGAAAAAAAAGAAACAAATTATTTGTAAAATGGTTAGGACTAAGTAATCAAGAAAATAGTTGGATTGACAGAAGTGCTATTATATAATCACTAAACATGATATCGTTATATCATTTTAGTTAAAGATATGCAAGGTAGAGGACTTGTTAATAATTTGATAAACAATTACCATTTGAGTTCCACCTTCCAGGCTATAATTATTGTGGACCAGGTACGAAACTAAGTAAAAGATTATCAAGAGGAGATGAGGGTGTAAACAAACTAGATGAAGCTTGTATGCATCACGATATCGCATACTCAAATTATAGTGATTTAGACAATCGTCATAAAGCAGATTTACAGTTGTTGAATATGGCTAAAAAACGATTACGTTCAAAAGATGCAAGTAAAGGAGAAAAGTTAGCTTCATGGTTAGTAAACAAAGTTATGAAAGCTAAAATCAAAGCTGGTGCAGGGATAAAAAAATTTACACATGTTGTATCTAAAATACGATCACATGTAAAAAAATCGAAACCAAAAAATACTCTTGCTGCAATAAAGTTTGCTTGTAAGGCAGCTAAAAAAATTGTTCCTAATCGATGTCAAGTGCGATTGCCGAGAGTAATACAGATTCCTAAGACGGGTGGAGTTTTACCATTAATACCAATTTTTGCTGGGCTATCAGCATTAGGGGCATTAGTTGGAGGCGCGGCTGGTATAGCAAAAACAGTAAATGAATATAAAACTGCTCAACAAAATTTAAAAGAGTCTGAACGACATAACCGAGCTATGGAAGCTATAGCTATTGGTAAAGGTTTATATTTAAAACCATACAAAAAAGGAAATGGATTGTTTATAGAACCCTCAAAAAACTAATTAATAGGCTACCCGACCGTGCACTTACAAACATTGATATTTTAAAATTTGCTAAACATATTCCATACTTCAGAGGAGTATATATGAGGGATAGGTTACCAAATAAACCTAAGTCTATAGAATGCGGTGTGATTAACTTAGATAATCACAATAACGATGGTACGCACTGGGTAGCCTACGCAAAAATAAAAAAATACTCTGAATATTTTGACAGCTTTGGTGATTTGAAACCGCCAGCAGAGCTAGTTAAATATTTCAAAGGAATGGATATTTCATACAACTACACTCGCTTTCAAAATTTTGATACTGTCAATTGTGGTCACCTTTGTTTAAAATTTTTAATCAGATTTTGGTCTGATCATGGAGTATATTAATATTGTAATAAATTATTTTGCATCATTTTCATAATGTCTTTCACTTTATCAATAACTGGGAATAGTTCCATTTTATCCACAAACTACTCTCCTACTTTGGAACTTGATGGTTTCTATGAGTGTGCATTATTACATTTTTCTACTTTTAACTCTATTCCAAATATTACGAAATTTAATAATAAATTTCACTATGGTATAAATAAGGTTGTTGAAATTCCTGAAGGAGCTTATGAACTTCAAGACATTAATGATTATTTAAAATCTAATACTGAAAATTGTGCATTCAAATTACTCTGTAACAACAATACCCTCAAAACCAGCATATATTGTACTGAAGATATTCATTTTGAGAAACTGAATTCTATCGGAAAATTGTTGGGTTTCGGAAATGTAGTTTTAAAAGGCAATAAATGGGAGGAGTCACTCTTTCCTGTCAACATTTTACCCACAACAGTGGTGAGGATCGAATGTGATATTATTAATGGATCTTATATTAATGGAAAATCAAGTCATATAATTCACGAATTTTCACCAAACGTACCTCCCGGGTACAAAATAATAGAAATACCAAAAAATACCATTTATTTTCCCGTGAATCGAAAAACTGTGAACTCTATTCATATAAGGATATTAGATAGTAACAACAATTTAATTAATTTGCGAGGTGAAGAGGTGCAGTTGTACTTACATTTAAGAAAACATGATAAATTACAATAAATATGACACTCCGCACAGAGTAAAGATTAGTAACACTTACACATTCCGAAAGACAGCACATATTCGCGAAAAGAAAAAGAAATTAACAGCAGCTAATAAATACTTTCTAAAGTCAATAGGATTGCTAAAATGAGTGTTCTAAATATAACTAATCTACCTACTTATGATAACTCAATAGAAGGCGTAGAAATTCACTCGTATAAACCGTATATTACAAGTTTTAATAGAAATGATGAAATTAGAATACCAATAAATCAACAAGATTTATATGTTCTTCCAAGTATAAGTACTTTGTACTTGGAAGGTGTAATTAACGTAGTCAGAAGTGATACAGGAGTAAAAGTATCGAATGTTCATTTTACAAATAACCCGATTCCCTTCCTCTTTCAAGATATACGTTATGAACTAAATGGGGTTGAAATAGATAAAGTTAAAAATGCTGGTATAACAAGTACTATGAAGTGTTTCTTATCAATGTCAGATGCTGAATCAAAAGTATGTCAGGCATGGGGATGGGATATAAAAGGCTCATTAACACACGGAGGACATTTTTCTGTATCTATACCTCTGAATCGTATATTAGGTTTCGCAGAAGACTATAAAAAAGTTGTTGTAAACTGTAAGCATGAGCTTATTTTGCTAAGAAGTAATTCGAATCTTAATGCTGTAAAACTTGATAATCTAGAAGATGTTCATAGCATTGATATACATAAAATTGTATGGAGAGTGCCACATGTTAAAGTATCTGACAGAGAAAAAATTAATTTACTCAAACTTCTTGAAAAGGATAGAGCAGTTCAAGTTGCGTATAGAAATTGGGACCTTTATGAATACCCCCTATTACCAAAGGCTACCAAGCACACCTGGTCGATAAAAACTTCTTCACAAATCGAAAAGCCTAGATACGTTATTTTAGGTTTGCAAACAAATCGAAAAAATTCAAGTGTCAGCGATATGTCTAGATTTGATCATTGTAACTTACGCGATGTTAAAGTGTTTTTGAACTCCACTTACTATCCATACGAAAATTATAATAATGAGTTTAAGAACGGTAAATTTGCTTTAATATACGAGCAGTACGCGAATTTCCAACAGTCTTATTATGGACGCCAACCGTGCTGTTTGCTAAATCCACAAGAATTCAAAGATATTGCTCCTTTATTTGTAATTGATTGTTCAAGACAAAACGATAATATTAAATCAGGACCTGTCATAAACATTCGTCTGGAGTTGGAGAGTAACGAAGAAATTCCGGATCAGACATCTGCATATTGTCTAATTCTGAACGACTGTTTAATTGAATATAAACCTTTAAGTAATACAGTTCGTAAGATATCATGAACCCCATAATTTGTGTTGACGTTCAAGGATTTAAAGATGGACATAACAATTTTATAGTCAAGGAATTCGCTTTATGTTTTGAGGAGTATATTCAAGTATTTGTAATTAAACCTCCATATCCTTTCTCATGTCTGACAGAGGAGGAAAAAAAGAGAGTGCAATGGATTGAAAAACATAGAGGTTATACTTGGAATGAAGGACAAATTGATTATAGAAATTTCAAACGAATAATTAATGCGATTTTAAATAATCAGATTATTGTAATGAAAGGACTTGAAAAAATGAAATGGATAAAGGAGTTATGTGAAACCTGTACTTTGATAAACATCGAAGACAAAGGATGTCCAAACTTTACCACATTACATAAAAAGTATTGTGAATCTGCGAATGATTACAACTGCAAAGACCACAAGAATGAGTGTGCTCGTAAAAATGTAATTTGTATTGAGAAATGGTATTTTGATAAAAAATAGATACATTTGAATAAAAAAATTAAAAACATATATACTTTTTTTCATTTAACTTTGATGAATCTATTTAGTTTATTATCATTGTTTTATTCAACTGATCAGATATATATTTTTAAATTGGTTAACCATGATATTGGTACTGTCGCTGTATGAAAATATTCTTCTAATGACGGTGTACTATTCTCAAGCTTTTGTTAATTATTTAAAGTTTTTGTTATTGATGAACTAACTAACTTAAATTATATGATTGGGAAGTCAGTATCAATTGCAAGTATAACAAATTTAGTAGCTAATATTATTGGGAAGGCAGGATCACAATATTCTGACGGAACGGACAGCGGAGTGAAACGGAGCGGTTCCATCAGAATATAGTGAGCCAGCCTTCCCAATAATATTACTACTCACAGGGCTTCAAATCTTAGGGTCACCAGCAACTATTGCGGGATTTCGGAAGTAAAAGTGTCCAGTGTGGTCGTTTAATAGTGAGCGAATCCATATGAGAGAAAAAGGAGAAAGAGGGCGCGGAACGATTTACAATTGCTTTTAAAGGATTAGAAAATGACATCTACTCATACTTTGTGGAGGTTATTAAGAAATGAATACGAAAATCTATATTTTAAACTTAAAACATCTAATTATTGTTCGTAAGTCAAATGTGTATGCATAGATGGCGCTTTTACAATTTTAACACTGTTTGAACGACCTCGAGTGCTGCTGATGCCAACTGGGTTGTAGTTGTTTGAGGTTGAAGGGTAGTTTTGCACATTTGGTGCACTGCTTCCACTCGCATAGCCGTACTGATGTAGGTAGTTATAGGCATTCATCCATCCAGTTTGCATCAGACCACTGTCATAATTATTATGTACATTATATTTTATATTTTCACTTCGAACCAAAAGTCAAAATTCTGTGCTGGGGACATTGTTTTCATTTCCGGTAAAATATTTAGAAGAAAGTTCATATCTGGATCGTTTTATATTTTTTCCCATCGATTTCAGTAGTTCCTCCTGAAACATAGTCATCTTTTTTGGTGTGCTGACATTGACTACCGAGTTAGTAGAATCATTTACATCAAACATAGCACTTCTGCTGCTAGACGTCTCGGCGCTAATGTTGCCAGATGTCTGGTTGCTAGCCCTTGAAACATTTAAAAAGTGTAACATATCCAAGTATGGCGCTTTGCGTTTTTTTGGTGTCCCACTTCCGGTTTTGAGTGAGGAATCCTTTTTTTTTCTCTGGCGTGATAGTCGCGCAAACCCTTCCATTTTTTTTGTAGGTCTTTTACTGAAACAAAAATAATCGGTAGTGCAATATTCTTTCCAGATTCCTGTCAAGTGAACTAAGTTACAGAAAAAATGCCCAAGAGTTTCTTGTTGAAAAATCGACGGTATCGAAAATAATAAATGAAACTGCATGCATTATATGGGATCTTTTACAGCCACAGGAAATGCCGGAACCTTCAGAAGAATTGTGGCTAGAAATAGCAAAACGATATTATAAAAAAACCAACTATCCTAATTGTATAGGATCTATCGATGGCAAGCATATCCTTGTTCGAAAACCACCAAAAATGGGTATATTTTAATTATAAGAAGTTCTTCTCAATTGTTCTCTTAGCCCTAGTAGATGCAAACTGTTCTTTTATAGCTATTGATGTAGGTGCTTGCGGACGAAATGCTGCCAGTAATATATTTAAAGAAAGTGCTTTTGGCAAAAAATTGGCTCGTTGGTCTCTGAAGATTCCTAACTCTACTAAATTGCCAAATTCAAATGGATTGCCCCTTTTGTGTTTCTTGGAGACTAAAACTAGATCAAAGATAGACAAAACTGGAGCGCAAAACTAGCAAACTGTGGACACTCCATTTCAAATATATGTGGGGTCCAGGAATTAAAACGAATATAGTAAACTTATTCTTCTTTATTTCGTCTTCAATTTTTATCACCTTTTACTTTTTAACCTCTAAACCGTGTCTCCGCAATCGTCGTCTTGCTTTCGTTCCTTCCACTCCTTTCATTCCTCACTCCAAATCACTCATTCAACCGTTCACTCAGTTCTTATGGCTGCATTCCATTTCTTGCATACATCATCTTTCATACGTCTGCATTCCTACATTCGGCCGTCCTGCTTTCATATTTGCCCTCAAATATGCTTATATAAACAATAATGTATATTAAACTTAAGAAACTAAGTCATCTATTCTAATACGATACAGAGGTACATTGATAAACAACCAAAATGGAGCATGGTTTGATCCATCACAAATTTTAAATTAGGACATCTTGATTCAAACAAGTTGACTAATGTTTTCGTTGTCTAGGGCTGTGTAACCGGGAGTTATACAAAAAGATATCAATCTTAATACCTAATGATAACAGATAAACACATTCTATGGTTATAAACTAAGTACACTCTGCGGAAGGTGCTTCTTACAGTATAATAACATTTACATACTACACATAATGAAAATAAAAAAAAAAAAAAAAAAAAATTACTAGCATCAACATACATACTATCATACCTTTCAATCCTCCACTTGCCTAGGCCAGCGCTTCATTAGGTCAGCAGAGCTTGATGTCTTGTTAGGCCCCTCTGTGCCAGTATATAATTTTTCCACATCATAGCGGTCATTTCGCTTAACTTTGACTACTTTATAAGGACCAAGGAATTTGGGTTTCAACTTCTGACCAGGTCCAAATTGTGTCCTTTTTATCGCTACAATATCACCTGCTGCATATTTTTCACTTTCTTTTCTCTTCTGATTAAAGGATTTTCTATTTTCCTCTTGAATTTTCTGGATTTGTAACTTAGCATTCTGTCTTAAATTTTCTCTTTCTTCACTGAACTGTTCAATATTTTCCTGTTGTAATAAATTAATTAATTCCAAATCTTCCTTATATCTCATTTTTACCCCTGTCATTAACTCAAAGGGACTTATGTTTATACTTCGCTGGTAAGTACTGTTTAAAGCCTTCTGTACACGTCCAACATGCCTGTACCATAGAGATTTATCCTCAATACATATCTTTGTTAGCATAGGTATCAATATCCGATGTACTCTTTCCACTTGGCCGTTCCCTCTGGGCACTCCTGTAGTTATTTTAATATGTTGAATCTGCTCTTCGTCACAATACAACTTGAATTCCGTGCTGGTAAATGCTGTTCCTCTGTCAGTTATAAATCTGACAGGATTTCCAAAAGTCTGTTGATGAAGACGTATTTTATTTAATACTTCTGCACTAGATGTAGATTTAGTAGGGAAGAGCCAAACAAACTTTGTAAAGGCATCAATCACTGTCAAGATGTAATTGTACTGCTTCTTAGTTTCCGTTAATGGACCGATATGATCTAAATGTACAGTATGTAGTGGTACTCCTTCCTTGTCAATTGGATTCAGGTATCCTTCCTGTTTGCCTTCCTTTCTTGTTGCCAATAAACATGGTATACAGCTCAACACTACTTCTTCAATTTTCTTATCAATGTTTCTAATATACATAATGTAATAATCTTTATTAATAGCTTCTTTCATTTTCTTTACTGAGAAATGCCCATTCTCATGCAATTTTCTTAGAATTTCTTTTTCCATAGATTTGGGAACTACTATTTGCTTCTGATCTCCCCGATATAAAATTCCGTTATCCATCCAGTATTCACTGTATTTACCTCGTTGTGTAACCAGTTGTCTGAGAGCATTAAGCTCCTCATCCGCCTCTTGTCCTTGTTTGATTTCTTCGTGTAAGCTTGAAATGGTTCCTACATAGGGATTCCGACTGAGGGCGTCTGTATGTGGCATCAAGGAACCAGATCTGTGAATAACTTCATAATCATATTCATCTAAAAACAAAACCCATCGAGCAACTTTAGGGGTTAAATCTTTTTTCTTTAATGTTAACTTAAACGCTTTACAGTCAGTTACAATCTTAAAATGAATTCCATATAGGTAATGCCTAAATTTCTTAATACCTTGCACTATTGCCAGAGCTTCAAGCTCATAGCTTGAATACCTACTCTCAGCATCACTTGTTTTCTTACTCATGTAGTGTACTGGGTGCAACTTCGAGTCATGTTTTTGCATTAATATTGCTGCGATTGCCTGACAGGAGGCATCAGTATGCACTTCAGTTGGTAAACTCCGATCATATATTTTCAATACTGGATCACTAGCTAATTTTTGCTTCAGAAAATTAAATGATGCTCTCTCATTGCAGCTAAAGTGAAAATCTTTTTCTTTTTTCAATAAATCTGTTAGCGGTGAGGCTATACTAGCAAAATCTTTAATATATTTCCTAAAATATGAAGTCAACCCTACAAAGCTTTGTACCTGTTTCAAGTTCCTCGGCTCAGGGTAACGTACCACGGCATCTATCTTCTCCGGGCTGGGTCTTACTTCACCATCCTTAATAATGTGTCCCAGATATTCTATTTCTTGCTGAATTAATTTTGCTTTCTTCCAATTAACTTCCAAACCGTACTCCGATGCTACTGAAAGTACCTGATGAAGCCTGTCTACGGCCTGACATTCATCTAAAGCTGGAATGATTATGTCATCAATAAATATCATCATAACACCTGAAGCAATCAATTCCCTGAAGATAATGGTGATAAATCTCATGAAATATTTAGGTGACACAGATAACCCGAATGGTGCACGCAAAAATTCAAATTGCCCATGGTGTGTTACAAAGGCAGTATAGTGTATAGACTCCTCAGAAATCTTTAGGTGGAAAAAAACATTTTTAAGATCTAGAACACTAAAGACTTTAGCATATTTCAACTTATCTATCAAATCATCTATAATTGGCAGAGGATATTCATCTTTTAATATTTTATTATTTAATCTACGGTAGTCAACACACACTCTGGTCGAACCATCCTTCTTTTTTACCAAAACCAGTGGACTAGCATATTCGGAATGACTTACCCTAATGATGTTATTTCTTAACCAGTCCTCTACCTGTTCTTCGACAATCTTTTGTTCCGTTAGTGAGAGCCTCCTTGGTCGCTGAGCAACAGGTATTTCATCCTTTAAAATAATTTTAAGCCGTATGGGAGCTTCTTTGGTTAGCATTGGAGTATAATTTTGAACAAGCTGTGACACCTCAGCTTGAATATGTGGTGATATTATGTGACCTGTAACATCAAAATCCTTAGAAACACAATGCACCCTCGCCAACCATTCATCACCACTATCAGGCAATAGAACAACAGCACCTTCACGCATTATCATTACAACATTTTTCAAAAATTCTTGGCCTAATATCATATTATACGGCATACTTTCTTTGGGAACAATATGAAAAACAACATTATCATACACAAACTTATCAACGGTAATACTACAATAAAATTTTCCACTAGACCGTACTTTCGATAATCCAAGACCAGAGAGTACAATGTTATCGTCCAATTTCTTGATGAAAATATCGTTTAAACACGCGTCACTCACTAAATTTACGTCGCTACCTGTGTCTACTAAAGAATTTATGTGTTTTCCGCCGAAAATAACTACTTTCACTGCTTTTTTCGCCATCTTTTCCGAAAACGCCACTGCCGCCGGAGCGTTGATGTTGTTTACAATCTGCATGACATTTTCCGATCTGACGTTGACGTTTGACACTTGACTGACATCGTCGCTCGCTGTCATTCCGAACAAGGTAGTTTTTTGTCTGTTCTGCGGATGACGACTTCGTTCATTCTCCGGAAGTGAACGATTACTTGCATTCCTCTGTTTATCTTGTTCTTCCGCTTCTCGCCTGGGACCCGCGTGGCTTGAACTGTAGGTACTGCATTGGCGTCCAATATGGCCGAACCTATTACAGCGAAAACACTTCAATCCATTTGGGCATTGATTAGCTGTGTGGCTGGTTTCGCCGCAATTATAACACCGTCGCTGCGATAATGATGTGGTTGGATGTTTTTTAGAGCGGTCCACAGCTTCACTATGTCTGTTTTTACCTCGTATTTTCTCATACAGTGCGAGTTTCTCCTTCATAACGGCAAATGTGGGACACCCGTATAATATGGTTTTATTCACTTCGCTATCTTGTATACCATCTATTATATACTGCATAGAGACATAGTCTGGGAATTTAGCTCGTCTACCCATTTCTTTCATTACCAACATGTACTGAAAATAACTTTCATCTCTTCTTTTACGTCTTGCCGCCATAATTTCATGCATCTCTTTTACGTTTACTGCTTCTGGGAACTCTTTTTGGAGGGCGGTTTTCAGCTCTTCAAAAGTCTTGTGCACTTTCTCCGTGCGTAGCCATAGCTGTGCGGTACCCGCCAAGGACCTGCGTGCTACTATTAATTTCTGTTGGGCCGACCAGCCGAAAATCTCTGCATTTTCTTCAATGTCTTGAGCCCACTTCGCCGATGAGTGGCTTTGATCGTCGCCGCTAAATTTTGGAATGCTTGCCTCCATCATACTCATCAATTCTTTTCTTTCTTCCGCCATTTTCGTCGTTTTAAATTTTGACCCGGCACGTCGTACAAGTCTTGATTTATATATCGTCGTAATATAATATCGTCTTCGTAATAATTCGCTTATCCCGGACGAGCCCCCAAAATTGTGGGGTCCAGGAATTAAAACGAATATAGTAAACTTATTCTTCTTTATTTCGTCTTCAATTTTTATCACCTTTTACTTTTTAACCTCTAAACCGTGTCTCCGCAATCGTCGTCTTGCTTTCGTTCCTTCCACTCCTTTCATTCCTCACTCCAAATCACTCATTCAACCGTTCACTCAGTTCTTATGGCTGCATTCCATTTCTTGCATACATCATCTTTCATACGTCTGCATTCCTACATATATGGAAGGGCGTACTAAATCGATACGCCGCAAACTCAGTCGGCCGCTAACAGTTTGCCTACTGGGGGCACGGCCTTGGTGCAGAATTCATGATACTCACATTACTTTGTGGAAAGGGATTGCCTGTGGCAAAGGAGTCTCCACCCTCCAATCTCTGTGCCGGAAGTGAGAGCTCAGGCATTATGTCGAAGCCACCTCTTGTGCGCCTCATTGATTGAGCCCGCTGCTGGCAAGTCTTTTTTAAAGCAGACTTTTTTTCAGCCCAGTACTGAACCAAGGATAATAATTTATATTTAAAGGTAAACTTTACTAAAGTGAAAATATTTCATTTCTCACTTAACTTAGCCCAAGCCTGTCCATCTTTGATTACTCCACCCAAGGCGTTTGTGGCGTCAGCAAACTCCTGCCATTTGCGTTTTGTCTCAACTTTAGCCTGCTGCGTCCGCAGGAGGCCTCTTGCTATCCCTGGCGTTTGCTTGGTGTGTGGTGTGTCGGTTTGCCATTTCTATAAAAAAATTAGCATTTTATTTTAACATATATAAAATGATTTGTTACTGTTTGTAAACAATTAACTTGCAGGATTTTAACTACAGGAAATAAAAAGAAACAATATTTACCTTAATAACCCAAGTGAGAATACGAAAGGTGCGTTGTCGTTGTGCCGTGGATATGTTCGCGACTATGAACTTTATTAGTAGAAACTCCATCACACAAGCTTTTAAGCCCTGGGCATTTGTGAAACACTTAAAATATTTCAAAAATAATTTGAGGATATTATTTACGACCACTTCTGAATAAATTTTTTGTTTTGTGTATTTTGAAGTGAAAAAGCGACTTTTATGTCAAACAAACCGAGGCACAGAAAATAACTCTTACAGCCAAGCTGACTTTAACAAGCTTTTAATTTGTTATTTAATATATATAGGAAAAACGCTATTAGTAATTAGTATTTATTATTAATGTAAAAACATTTTAAATTTCATTGAAAATTGTCTAATTTTTTTTAACTAAATTTTCGTTCATACATTCGTTCTATTTTTTCAATGTCACTTTGACATCAAGTGGATTCAGCCACTAACTTCATGCCACATTGCCTGACCTCGAATACGATTCCAGTGACAACTCAATCTCGGTAAAGATGATTTCAAGAGTAGCAATTAACAAATGAAGTGGTGATTGCAGTTGAATTAAAGTTGTATTTTTATTGCATTTGATTTCGAGAGTAAGCCTGTAGGTTCTCTGGCTAGATTGTTCTTAATCGCCTTTTTAATTTTAAAACTGTTTCAACTTTTTGGTATTTTGTATTTTACGTAAGCTTCTCTTTGCGTCAAGATCTTATTTTGGATTTCAGACAGGCAAAGCTCCATGTGGTGGTCACTATAATATTTATACGACCTACCTCCAACTTTACGTAGTGACATTTCTCGAAAGCAGCCGTCGTTCCTGAAACAAAAATACATTAATTTTAAATATGGTCCAAAAAAAAATCTTAGGACTATAGTTTGAAACAAAGTATGAAAAATCGAATAATACAAAGTTGCAAAGAAAATCACAGACTTCTATCAATAAGCATTAAGATCTTGACAAATTTACCTCCAAACCGTAAAAACTCCAGGCGGATTCGATTAAACTTTTCCACGTTTCGGATTAAAAGTACGCGTCATATTTTCTATAGTCGATGACCTTGATCTCCTTGGAACATAGTTGTATAACAGGCCCATAATTGCATGGTTTAACAGTACATCTGGAGGAATATCATTTGCTTCCAGCAGAGAAACTACGAGTATATTCGTTTCGTTAATTTTATTAACGTACTTCCCAACGCAGGCTGCAACTGATATTTAAATTACTATCCAGCATTTACCCTCACCGAGAACCTCTGATCTGATCTGACTGATTGCTGAAGGAACAAACAAACAGGTTTCAACCTGTACGAGCACATGGCGCGCACGCACGTAACGTGAGGTTGCTATACCAAAAAAAAAATCTATGGAAAAATACTTTACTGCCGAGTCAAAATATTTTTAGCTTTGCTTATTTTTATATGTAAATGAAACAATGATCACTATAGTAAAGTTTCGGTGTCATACGATGTGATAGATTTTTACTCACTTCCTATAATAACTATAAACACTACTTCCACTTGATGGAAAGCTTTTAGTACTCCGAAATAACTGTTTATAAACGCGGCTTCATCAAGGCACACTGAAACTGTTTTTGTACGAGTTAGAAAGGCTACAGCCGAAGGGTGCAAAAAAAACCAAAACCTTGTTAACTAAGTTTAATTTTCTAAGTTACAGAACATAAGATATAGAAATTAAAATATTAATTAAAATTAAGAGAACGTGATGACGGATGAATTATACGCAGGTGGCCGCTTGTCCGAACTCCCGGTGTATCCGGTAGCTGGGTGGTCTGTGACGTATGGAGTCGGTGACGCAGCGCTATGCGTAAATCCACCCTCTGTAGAATGGCAACTATTCGCAGAGGATGTTGCCGTGAAGCTGCATGCATTGATCTTCACATCTTTTCGTCGAATCTGATCCTTCAGTTCCTTGAGATTATATAGGTTCAGTAGGCGACGCCTTCGCTGTTCTAGTGCAGTTGCTTCTGAATTTTCGGTAAAGTGCAATAGTAAGTATAACTACACAAGTACCGAATAGTATAGAATACATTGGTATAGTCGTGGCTATTGGAGTTCACTTTTTCTAGGCTCACTGGATGCTGCAACGATATCTTGGTGTTGGACTCGTGTAGATGCTCAAGATTTATAGAGGTAAGCTTCACAGTAGGATAATCGTAGGATAAAGTATGCTCGCTCGACGGAAGTTCGGCTATCTGAACGGCGTGTCCTTTAATGTGATATCGGATATTCGCAATAGAAAATTCAGGCGTCCTCAGGATACGGTTAGGCGGGATATATGCTAGATACTGCCTAAAACAATATATTTTCTTAACTCCATAAAACAAGATTAATGCGAATAAATTAATTTGAATTTATATAAACTAACCTAAAAATCAAAAACTACATTATCAATAAAGTAACACTTAAAATTAAAACCTTAAAAAAATAAAGTAAGAAAAAGAAATGAAAGAAAATAACTGCCTTGAAGAGTCTTGTAATTTTCATATTCGAAGGATATGTGCACCTTGGTGGAGTCAAGAAGGCTAAGCGAGTAGTGCTGGTCATCTAGTTTTTCTAGGGCTAAGCTAGTTAGGTTGACATTGGTAAAATGGCACGAAGGTGTGACACGTTGATCTAGTATCAGGCGCTGCATGCAATCCTCAGTATCCTTTATTTCAAACTGCTGCTTATCTTCGCAAAGGTACCAGTCGCTTACCTTCGGGCATTCAGCCTCTATGTATCAAGAACCTGTTCTCTGAATTGCTATAAAGGGTAAGAGAGGGACAAATATCTGATTATGACGTTTAGGGATGATAGATAATTTGTATAGGATAAAGGTAAAAGGAGAGACAATCGGTACCTTGAAAACTTTAGTTATCTTATTTCCTGCATAATATCATCCAACTTTAGGGTTAACGTCCTAAGTTTCAATAAATTCATATTTAGTGCATTTATATCGATTATATAGCGCAGTGCTCTTACTTTTAATAAAGGCTAACATATTCTCTGAATTATATAACTCGTCGGATAAGCTATTCACATTATCCGTTAATATCATTAGGTATTGCGTAAGATGCGCGTGTTTATTATATTAATATTCTTATCTTTATCTGAATTCAAAATTTAGTCAATTAAGTAACTTATGTGCTTTTGATTTTTAACTTTATTATTTAGTCTTAAGGAAAGCTGAGCTATCCATTCCTTGCCTGAACTTGTGTGCTCATTTATTTCAGTTTGCATTTTATTCTGATTACTTAGAAGGGTCTTAATAGCACTGTCATACTTTATGGCATCTGTGTAATCGAGATTATCGTAAATACAAATAACCATATCATTGTTTACGGTTTTAGGTAACTGCATTAAGTATGCAAAAAATGTTTCATACTAAATGACGTATACACGCTGGTTGTGGTTGGTTGCAGTCGTTAGTGAAAGCGGAAGAGGAGCACCAGAGCAAGGATTTTTAAGAAGAGAACGGAAAAGAGAAAAATGATTTTTTTTTTGTATATAGTATAAGAATTTAAAACAGATACATTCAAAAGCCTCCTAAACAACTTCTTATACAAGACTCTGGTAAATTTCCTTTCGACAGGATACATGGCCAGCATCTGGTCATATCCACCCTACCCATCATGATATTGTAATCCAATATCAGGATAGGTTTGGTGGAATCAGAAGCCTGGGACACTGCGTTGCCATAGTATGTCGGGATCATAGCAACCCTGTTGTTGTCTCGCCATAGCATGACATCGACGTCCCCCGAGGTTACACCAGTAAGCTGGCCAGGACGCATATTTGCTCCTACAGCGAAATCAGAGGCGTCTGTGGTGAGAATGAACGGTTGGTCGAAATCAGGAAACTGAAAGATTGGATCATTAGTCACTGGCTGAAAGATTCTAGGAAGGAGTGTGTTCTACTTTGTGGTTCTTTTTAAAAACATGAGGTCATGGGCTTGGTTAGTTTAGCGAAGTCCATAATAAACTTCCTGTAATAGCCTACTAAACCCAGGAAGGACTTAATTTCCTTTTGGTTCTTTGATATGGGGAAGTTGAGAACAGCTTTTTTTTATCCTAGTTAGGCTTTTAAGGCCTTCGGATGTTAACTCATGACCTAGAAATTGTACGCGTTTTTGCAAAAATTCCGATTTATCTAACTGAACCTTGAGATTATATGACTTCAATCGATCGAACACCTGCTTAAGTTTGTGCATACGATCCTGAAGGCATGTTGACGCTATAATGACGTCATGAAGGTAAGTAAATAGTTAAATACGTTATCTATACCACGCAGAATCACATCCATCAGTATTTGGAACGTACTACGTAGAAAACTTTGATATTGCAGGATCAAAGTTGAGCGAAGATTTAGAAAGTGTATCTAACTGGGCAGATAAAAATGGTTTAGTTCTAAATCCAGAAAAATCTAAATTTGTTATTCTAGGATCAAAAAGACAGATATCTAAATCCCAGTTCTAAACCATCAGTGAAAGTCGGTAACACAAATATTGCTCGTGTCGAAGAAGCTAAAAATTTAGGTGTACTTCTTGACAGTCAACTACGATTCGAAAAGCATATTGCAAACCTAATAAAGTCATGTTTTTATCGTCTCAAGATGTTGTACCGTGTCAGACACCTCCTAAGCCAAAATAAGTCACGCTTTGTGAGTCCTTGATTCTTTCGCGTCTGAATTATGGAGATTTGATCTACGGGCCTCGAATGTTATCCAAATCACGACGTTTGGTACAAAGAGTGCAAAACGCCTGCTGTCGATTTTGCTACAGTATTCCACCTAGAAGTCGAATAACGCCTTACCTGAATGCAAACTCCACTCTTAACATGAACTCGCGTAGACATTTGCACCTTGCCTCGCTCCTTTTTGATGTGATTAATTTTTAAAAGCCTGCTTACCTTTATTCCAAATTAAGAATGTCAGCATTCCATAAAAGATACGGCACTAGAGCGACCCGGCGTACATTGTCCCATTACCCTCATAGATCAGCAGCCTTTGCCGGCAGTTTTCGCTACTTAGCAACCAAATGTTGGAACAATATACCTCCTCCTATAAGGCAATTATCTTCCAAACATTCATTTAAACTACAGTTTAGAGAAACTTTATTAAAAAAACAAAAAGTAGGTATACCACTTGGTTGGTCTGTAGCGGACTTTGCCATTTAAAGGTTCATTGTTCTGTTGTTTGTCTTTTGTTTTATTTTATTCATTTATAAATTGTTTGTGATTACTTGCTTACACACACTTGCTTACACCCAGAACGCACAATGCGTTCTGGGTGTAAGCAAGTGTATTTAGGTTTTACACACATTCTTTTTCTTTTAATATCTGTTTAGGTTAATGAATTTTTGTTTCTGTCTTTGTGTTTGAAGTCGATCGCCGGTCAGGTCACAGCAGAATATCAGTGCTTTGCTCACTACTTTTGTGAGTAAAGATCTTCGCTGAGCTGTGACCTTTTTGGTTGTTACTTCAATACACACTCGCTGTTAGTCATAGGTTTTAGTTTTATAATATGTATTGTGTTAGCTTGGGTGTGTTTAAGTATTGCCAAATAAATAATTCATTCATTCATTCATTCATTCATAGGGGCATTTGAGGGGGTTTTTGAGACCAAAGGGCATCCTTAGAAACTCATAATGTCCTCTCTTTGTTGAGAATGCTTTTTTCTCTATATCATGAGGGTCCATTTCTACCTGATAAAACCCGCTCGCTAGATCAATTGTACTAAAGTACTGAGCGCGTTCTAGCCTATCTAGTATGTCGCTGATGTTCGGCAAATAATACTTATCTTCAATGATTCTATCATTGAGTCGCCTATAGTCTATGACGAGTCGCCACTTGACCTTACCTGAAGCGTCAGGCTTCTTAGGCACTATATGCACAAGGCAAGACCTCGATGATACGTATGATATCTTGTCTCAGTAGGTTATCTACCTGTTTCTTAATTTCTTCCCGCTGTTGCGGAGCCTGTCTATACCTACGTACAAAAATGGGCGAGTCATCTGTTAGTCTTAATACGTGTTTAATGGTATATGTAAAGGTTAGGGGTATATTTTCTGAGTAGGCCGTGTTATCAGTATCTCTATACTGATAACACGGCCTATTTATCTCACGTTCCTCTTCTTCGTTCATGTCATCTTGTTCTTATTTTGTTTAAATTCTCGCATAACTCTTTATCAATATCTGACTGTGATTGCATAGAGTTTAACTTGCAATTAGGAGTGTTCTATTCTATATATGGGACTAAAATAATAGGGGTGTATTACTTATAATTTTATTTTCAGGGTTCACGTTAAGGACCTCTGTAAGGAATGAACCCTGAACCACATTGATAATAGCTTTGGGGGATTTTTTTATTACTAGTACCTCCAGTGCGGTTACCGGAGCCTGTTTTTTATCTATCCTCTTTCATACCTGTTCTCGCGTTTATGCGTCTCGTACTTTTATTCCACATACTTTTTCTTTCTTTTATCCATCGCCATTCATTCTATGATGGGTGGGATTCTCATATGCTAGATTATTTTATTTATTCTCTTCCTTTATTTTTCTCAGGGGGTTTCTATTCTATATTGAAGTACACAGGTTTTCTTTATTATTACATTACACATTTCCACTTAGTTTTACAATGGCAAGTTTTCTTACACTACTTATAACTATCATTGTTTATTACATTTATACTCCTATGCTTAAGCCTTAATATTATTTAATATTATGAAAGCATAATTTATTTACATAGTTTTGTTTCTGCTAACTACTTTTTTGGCGATGTTCTCACAGTATGTTAAGAATACTTCTCTTTCTTTCCCTGCCACTAGTTTGCTAAAGTTTTCCGCCACGATTTTTGTTCTGAGTGTTTGCTCAAGTTTGAACCTTTCGTTTCCAAACATTGGACAGGAGCATAGTATGTGCGTCACCGTTTCCTGTTCCGATGGATCACAGGGACACGACGGGTTTTCCTTGCACTTGAATCGATTCAGGTACTCCGAAAACCCGCCGTGGCCTGTTAGGATTTGCGTCCTCAGCATGGTCGGTACGAACTTCCTAATGATGCTGTATGCCTTCACCGCGTTCGGGAAGAACAGCTTTGTTGTTGACGCTGTGCAGCCTTCGGTATATCTCCAGTTTCACACGTCAAGCGTCGCCATAAGAATACTCCGCTTGACCTATGAGATCGGACAGGTGTCGTATATGGGCTTACGTTTGGATCTCTCAGCGGCCTCTCGCGCCAATGCATCAGCCCTCTCGTTGCCATCCAACCCTGCGTGTGCTTTGATCCAGAACAACTTCGTTTCTTTGTTCTGGAGTGATATGGCTTTTAGGTTATCTATAGTTTCTACCCGCTAGGGGATGGAGGCAACCAAGGTTCTTGATGCTCAAAAGCGTGGCCATGGAGTCGCTGAGAATTCCAAACGTCACCGCATTTCCACACTTTTTAATCTCCCTCGTCGCTACGCACACCGCGAGCAGCTCAGCCTGGTAGACTGTGCTGTAGTCTGGTAGGGCAAGTTTGACGCTACGGACCTCGGTTTCGCCCCTCCACATCGACAATGCAGCTCCGACCTTTCCTCCAATTCTACTGCCATCTGTAAAAATCCTAACGTCCAAGTTATTGTGAGCGTCGACCTGTTCCTGATTTACCAGACCCACCACCCCGACGCTCTCCAGGGCCTTCGCAGCCTCGCTCAGCAGGACCAGAGGTCGCACCGCCGAGGCCGAGTCCAGGGGCCGGCTCCCCTTCGGAATAAGGCAGAGTCGACCCTCCTTCCAGAGTTTCGGGAACCGCCCCTCCCTCAAACAGCGGTCGAGCAGCTCCCGAAACCTCTCTCCGAGGTGCACGAGGATCAGCTCAAGCATCCTCCCGTGCACCAGCTCCTCGAAGGCTTCCTCCTTGGCCCGACTGATGGCCAGCTGTAGCTTCACACGTTTCTGGACATACACCGCATACAGCTGGTCATCCCTCTCCTCGTCACGGGGGTTGCGCCGTCGACTCCGGCCGTACGCTCTTCGGGCCCCGTTGCAGGCGGCTCGGAGAGCGGCAATCTCCGTCGACCACCAGTACACCGCCCGTCTAGGGGGGGGGGGGGGGACTGACGCTAGGCATGGCCGCCCTGCACACTGCAGTGCAAGCGTCGCTAAAGCGGCCAGCCGCTTCGTCTACCCCCATTCCCACGAGAGACGTGAGGCTCCAGCGGCCAACGATAGCCGCCTCTTCCGCCAGCTCGAGGTCGAGCCGCGTGAGCGCCCAGGGCGGGAATCGACTGCGCACCCGTGACGTCGATGCCGCCTGACTTCCGGGGGCGGCAGACACCTCGAACCGTATATACAGGTGGTCCGAAAGTGTCTCCACCCCCTCTTCCACCCTCCAGCCCGTCACGGTGCGCGCTGCGGCCGGGGTGGCAAACGTCAAGTCCACCACCGAACCCCCCGTCCGCCGCACGCACGACTGTCCCCCTATTCAGAAGAGACAGCCCCGCGGCCAGCGCCCATTCTTCAACTTTTCGCCCCTTGGGCTCGGTGGCCGGGTTCCCCCACGCCGTGGATTTGGCGTTGAAGTCGCCGGCCACGAGGACCTTTAGGGGCGCTAGCCGCCTTACCTCCGGCCCCAGAGCGTCCAGAAACTGCTCCAGGGCCGGCAAATCCCGGTTCGGGGAAAAGTAAACGCCAATAATGGCGTACTCTCCCCGAACCGCCACCACAAAACCGTGCCCTCTCCTCCGGAGCGTGAGAGGAGAGGCAGCGCCAGACTTGGCCACGATGGCCACGGAGCCATCCAGATCCCCTGCCCAGTGGGGTAGGGAGGGAACCGCGTACGGCTCCGAGACCACCGCGACATCGATGTCCCACTGCGCCATGGATTGCAGGAGGAGATCCTGCGACCTGGCGCAGTGGTTAAGGTTGGCCTGGAGGAAGGCGACCCCCATCACACCTCCATTTGGCCAGCTGGCGCCGCCTGTGTGGTGCCCTCTCGCGGAGAAGAGGACGGCCCTTTGCCGCGGACTGACGGGGGGTTGCAGGACCTACCCCCCATTACATGTTCCGCCGGCTTTCCGGCGTCGCGGCATACAGCGCAGCGGGGCGTCGCGGTGCAGGAAGCGGACAAATGTCCTGCCTCCCCGCACCTGTAGCAGAGCCGACTGCGGTCGGTCTGCGATGGGCACAGCGCCGCAGTGTGCCCCTTCCCCATGCACTTGTAGCAGTGCATGGGTCGCGCCGCCAAGTGCTGGAGCCGCACGGAGCCCCAACCAACGCTCATGCTGCCCGCCTCGATCAGCTTCTTGGCTGTCGTGACCGGGCAGCGCATTAGGGCGGAGCGAGAGCCCCGCCAGTCTGGGCGGATTTCGCCCACCCAGACTTGCTCCTCCGTGCAGCCCCCAACCCTTGCGACCGCGGCTTTTATTCGCCGCGCTGTAGCCGCATCGTTCAGGCCCGTCACGCGGAAGTCCGCGGTTTTGACGGGCCTGGACACTTCCGCGACGCCGGACAGCGCCACCCTCAAGGCCGAGGCAAGGGCGTCAGCCTTGTCTGAACTGGAGAAGCCGGGAATTTCAATTAGCCTCGCTCCGGTCGCACTCGGGCGAATCCGTAGCGAGCCAATGCCCAGCTCCTCCAAGTTCACGTCCTGCTCGGCCTTTAGTAGGGCAGAGGCATAAGAGGCCCCGTTTTGTGCTGCCTCCGGCTGTAACTTCAGAATTACAGCCGAGGAGCCCGGGACCTTCAGTTTCCTCGCCTTCGGTGGCGCCGCCTTTGGAGGTGCTTTACGCACGGTTGCGGGGGCCACCGTGGGTCTCCCTGTGGGTGTCGTCGTGGGTGCCTTGGTGGGTTTGGGCTAGGACTTTTTCCCTACACCCTTCCCCTTCCCTCGCACTTCCACGGCCCGAAGGGCCCCCACTCCGCCGCCTTCTCAGCCGCCCCCTTGCGTCTCCGCTGTTTGGAGGCCGGGTGTGCTGGGGTCAGGACCTCCAACTCCTCTACTCTCGATGGCCGCCCTCGCAGACCTCGCCACCTCGAAGTTGTCGCCCGCCAGCGGTGGGCGGGTGACCCTGCGAGGTAGGCGAGACTCCATGTCTGCAAGGCGGACATCAATCATTCTTACCATGGAGGCCTCCAGTCTCTGCACCAGCCCCTCCTCCATGGAGGGAGCCGCTTGGCACTCCGCAGTCTGCGCGGCCTGGCCGACCTCGCGACGGGCCTCCTCAAACCCCCGGCGGAGCGCAGCGACCTCTGCCTTCATGTTGGCCACCTCTCTTTGGAGGCGACCATTGTCGGCTTTGAGGCGCCGAACCTCATCAGACTCGTTGCGCGCCACCAGGGTATCCACGATATCCCTGATATCCGAGGAGGCCCGCAATATCTTCGCACTATAGCCCCCTTTGAGGGCAGTGGTCTTACGGACGAGGCTGGTTATTACTCCAAGCCTCTCCACCGCGGTGTCCATGAGGCCTTCGGCTCCCATGGAACCGAAGTCCTGCACCTCAATGGGGGCCATCTCCGACCCCTTATCCCCACTCGGGGGTCCTCCCTTCCTGCCTCCAGAGTGGCCGAGAAGGATGCCTCAGCATCCCCCTCCTGGCTTCTTCTTGCCTCAGCCCGGGCCCTCGTTGCATTTGATGCACCCCTTGCCTTTCCCTTTTTCGCTGCCGCTAATTTCGGCCGCGGCGCGCCAACTTCAGTGTCGGAGCCACTCGCCACTTCTGAATAGAGGCGTTTGGCACCGAGCACCGACTCCGAGAGTGAGGTGACCGACCCTACGCTGCCCAATAGGCTTCCCAGCCTTCGCTGGCCTACAGTCGAGACATCGGACAGCTCGTCCACCTCAGACTCCCTCCGACTCCAATCATGTTCGGACCTCGACCTATCCGAACTCTTCCCGTTACCCCCCCCCCCCATCCGAATGCTTTCCCCCCCCCCCTTTTTTTTTCCTTCCTTTTGCTTTTTTCAAGAACCGCCCGGAGGCGTCTCGCAATGACTGCGAATCACACATTTTTAGCACTAGTTGCTCCGGCTGCACAGAACTTATTAGCCGTCGGCCTGCCACTCCGTTACGGTGGACAGGACGCGACGTTTCCAGGGGACGCGACGTGGACGCTAGTTCTGTGGGGTGTCCCCCATGGCCCTCGCCGCCCTGGACAACTGTTTGTAGACCCCTATGGCCTTCCGACAGACGTTCGCCACGTGCGCATTGAATGTTAGCTTCTCGTCAATGGTGACACCTAGCACTTTAATCTCCTTGGACATGCCAATAGCGCCGCCGCCCATGCTCAGGCGTGGGGTGTCGAATTTTAACTTACGAGTGATATTCATCGCACATGTCTTATGTGGTGCAAATTTAAGCTTATTTTCAGCACCCCACACCCGAACACGCTCGACCGCAGCGTTGGCCCGACATTGGATTTCGTGTCCGGTGTCACCGACGAAGGCCAACACAACGTCGTCCGCGAACGCCTGACAGTGTACCCCGGAGTCCCCAAGGTCGACCAGAAGAGGGTTCAGCAGGAGGTTCCATAGCATAGGGCCACCGATCGACCCTTGAACGCATCCTTTAGTTGTGCGTTTCCCGAACTCCTCCCAGCCATACCTAACTCTGACTATCCTATCGCTGAGATAGCTGTCGATGACTCGCCTTAGGTTGAGTGGGCAATTTTCCTCAGCCAGACGGACCCTTATGGCCGGCCACCACGCGCTGTCGAAGGCTTCCTCTATATCCAATGACACTATTACTACAATCTTCTGTTCGTTTATTCCGTCGCGAATGTATTGCACAAGAGTATAGAGGGAGTCCTCGGTGCTACGGTGTGGCATGAACCCATACTGGTGAGTGCTCATTCGTGGGAGCAAATAATGCTTAAGGCGAGCCATCGTCATCTTCTTATAGGTCTTCCCCAGAATAGAGAGTAAGCCTATCGGTCTTAGTGACTTAAGCACATTATAGCAGTCTTTGCCCGGTTTCCTCAATAGGACAACTGTGGCCTCTTTCCAGGCCCTGGGGAAGTAATCTTTTTCCAGGCACTTATTGAATAATGCAAGGAAGAGCTCGGGGTCGCTCTCGATTGCGTGCCCACATATGTCGGCCGTGAAGCCGTCCGACCCGGGTGCTTTCTTCGGGTTAAAGGATCCGATTGCCCGCTCAAGTTCCACCATTATGAATGGTGGGTCACAATTCCCACTTTGTTCGATCGCCAGAGGGCGCAGCACGATAAACATCGTCTCCGCGACAATTAATTTATAAAAATATTTATAGACGTGTAATACATTTGAAATCTGAACTGATTGCTAGCTAAGTGTGTAAATAGTGAGTGGAAGTGTTATCTAATTAAAATTCCTAAAACTAAATCAATAAAAGAGACAAATAAATCTAAACACAAATTGACTGATAGTGACTAAATTATTATATCACATTAAGTGCCATGACATTTTTGATTGGTAACGGACTGTATTCTACATAAAAAAACACTTAAAGTGAATTAAAAATAAACAATACTGTGAAATCTCAATTGTTTAACCGTTAAATTTATTTTTTTCAAATATTGACAGATGAATGGTAAACAAAGACAAGGTGAATCACATCAGCTGATACACTACTATTACAACAAGTGACATCTATTGACATTGAATTGTACTATTTAACGTAAGCTGATTATGACATTTATCGATGATCAACGCCATCTGACGAAATAGTATGCACATTAAGACGATACTGCTACTTAAACAAAAACGCAGTACAATAAATTCGTTATGTTAGAAAAAAGCAAACCAAAAAAGCATACAACAGAAGCTAATGTTATAACGGTGGGGTGAAAAGAATTACAAATGTTTCAATACACTCGACACTAGGTGACGCAATCGAATATGAAATAGAAATATGATGCTATAACTATAAAATTATAATCATGACTAATTGAATTTTAGTGTTATGAACATCATATGAAAATTTATTTTATGAATTAAAAAATAATAAGCATGGAGAATATAACGCTTAGAAAAAATATGAATATAAGAAGAGCAAATTCAGACTTAGATATCCCACTAAGACTGTCCGATTCAGAAAATTCAATACATTCATCTACGTTTTTAGACACCACTGCTAAAAGTTGTCATAATATGTCATGCGAGATGGACACAACTGACCCATTAACCCTACAGCAGCAAATAGAAATGTTAGAAATTCATTTGAAAGCGGCAAACGAGGAGATATCTAAGTTGAAATCAGAAAATGAGGTTATGAAAAAACACTTACAACAAGAAAATTCCACACTACTAAAACAAGATAAACAATCAGAAACAATAAAGAAAAATATCACTTTTATGAACATGAAGGTAAAAACATCACCATTACAAACTTTGCACAATGTATCACAACATGATAAATGTTCCATAACTGCTAGAAAAGAAATATATCACAATAACTGTAAAGCAAACATACTGACTACAAAACATTGTGACAAGGAAATAACTTATACCAGCGAGAGTAATAATTCTATTATTGAGTTACATAAGGAACTTATAGATGGCGTTACGGCCAAAAAATCTTCAAGATTGATAATATTGGGTGATCAACAGGTTCAAGGAATGGCTACTAAATTAATAAAAGCACGTCAAAACCAGTGGAATGACATATACAAAATTGAAAGTTATGTTAAACCATTTGCTACCAGTTCACAAGTACTACAAGGGTGTGATGAACTTATAACAACACTACAGGACAATGATTGGTTAATTTTAAGTATAGGTGCTAATGACAAGAATCCATATATGATATATAATGAGCTTTGTAATACCTTAAATAAATTAAAAAATAAAAATGTATTAGTTTTAGGTGTACAATCAAATTGTTATTTAAATGTTAAACTTTTGAATAGGGATATTAAATTATTTTTGAAATGTTATGACAATTGTAAATATGTTGACCATTACTGTAAATACTATAATAATTGCAAACTTCGCCCTGTTCGCCACTTAGAACACATTTGTCGAAAATTAAATGTACTAATTGACTCAACGGCATATGATAAGCAATTTATTAATAATTTTAGTTTAATGAGGAAAATGAGTAAATATATTAAAAATAATAGAAATATAAATAATAATGAAATAAAAAAAATAACTCTTAAAGGAACTATTCCATATTATTTTACAAGAAATTTACCAAATGTATCTAATACTGAAAAATCAATAACTGTAAATGAGCTTTTTCGTTCCTAATACACACACTCAACTAACGTTGTTGCATCAAAACATTGCAGGACTTATAAATAAAACGGATTTATTGGAGATAGCTTTAGAGGACTTACATGAAAATATTGGAGATATTCATATCCTTTGTATAACAGAATCATTTATTAAAAAAGGGTCTGAATTAAATCTTAATATGAGAGACTATAATTTGGCAGCAAACTACTCCAGAATTACAAAAAGTAGGGGTGGATCATGTATTTTAGTAAAAAAGGGTTTATGTTATACGAACATCTGTGACAGAATAGAAGCTCATGAATATTGTTTCGAGTCCTGTGCAATAGACCTGCCAGAATTTAATATTATAATAGCCTGTGTATATAGAATACCTGAATCAAATATAAGAATTTTCTTTAATTCACTTAGTAAGTCATTACATATGATTTCTCGCAAGAATAACAAAAAAATAATTTTATGTGGGGACTGGAACATAGATTATTTGACCGATAATGATAAATCCAGGGAGCTTAAGTCCATTCTAAGAAATTACAATTTGACTAATCATATACAAAAACAAACGCGAAAAAAAACATGTATTGACTTGATTGCGAGTAATGTTGAGCAGGTTGAAAGTGGTATTCATTACTTGGCCCTTTCTGATCATGAAACTGCTCAAACCGTATCTATCAAAATTGAAAAAAGAAAGGAGTATATGCAAAAGGCGCCTATCCAATGGTTTGAAGAAAAGAGAGACATGTGCGAGTATAATATAGCCAAATTTGTTAATTGCATATCATCGTTATCATTTAACGACGTACTAAATGAGCATGATGTTGAAATAGCTTTTAATAATTTCCATGATACGCTTACCTTGTTTTATGATTTATGCTTTCCTATTATTAAAGTTAAATGTAGTAACAAATCTAAAAAAAATAGATGGATGTCTAAAGGTATAAAAATGAGCTGTGTAACAAAAAGGAAATTATATATAAAATATCAATTAACGAAAGGCAATAAATTAATTAAGAAAATCAAATATAATAACTACAGTAAAGTTTTAAAAAAATGTATTAATAAGGCACAAAGTTTAATAAATACAAAGTTCATAAAAAATGCTGAAAATAAATGCCGAGCAGCTTGGCACATTATAAAAGATACAACCGCTAAATTATCTCAGGAGAATGTAAAGGAAATTAAAGAAAATGGTATTATCCATTCTGATCCACAAACAATAGCAGAACTTTTTAACAAACATTTTTTAACTTCCAACTCCACAAGTAAAAATAAAAATAATTCCTACATTAAAAATATAGAATATAACATTAATAGTATTTTTCTAACTCCAGTTGATTACATTGATATATTTAAAATAGTAAAGGGTCTCAAGAACACCAATTCAACGGGTTTTGACAATATAAGCACAAAGGTATTGAAATTATGTGCTAAACAGTTGTGTATCCCACTAGCGCATATTATAAATTTGTCTTTAAGCGAAGGTATATATCCATCTCGTTTAAAAAATACTATTGTTAAACCATTATTTAAAAAAGGAGATAAAAATAAATTAAACAATTATAGATCATTATCTTTGACGTCAGTGATTTCAAAAATTATAGAGAGAGTAGTTAATGACAAAATATACTCATTTCTGACTGGATCTAAGATATTGAAATCAGAGCAATATGGATTTAGGAAAAATAGATCAACTACGTTAGCTTGCTTTGAATTAATAAAGGAAGTTATTGAACATCTTGATAAAAAGACTCCTGTAACTGCTGTATTTATAGACATGACTAGGGCATTTGATTTTGTTTCACATGAAGATCTGTTAGACAAATTGTGGCGCTATGGTATACGGGGCGTTGCACATAAATGGATAACAAGTTACCTCCAATCTCGCAAACAGTGTGTACAAATATCTAAAGTTACAGGTAACAACAAAAAGGAATATAAATCGACATATAGTGAAATTAAGTGCGGTGTACCCCAAGGAAGTATATTGGGACCACTACTGTTCCTTATATATATAAACGATCTGCCGGACGCAATTAATCATAAATGCATACTCTTTGCTGATGACACTACTCTACTTATAGAAAAGAGAGATGGTATTGACTTCGAAAATGATATATGTAATACACTTAAGGACGTAAACGATTGGTTAAATGAAAACAATTTGACATTAAATTTAACAAAAACTAAACTTATTAATTTTAGGACACATAATATTGACAAATTTAAAACACAGATTAACATTACATATAATGACGTAAAGTTAGAAGGAATAGAGTCAACAGTTTTTTTAGGTATAACCATTGACAGTATGTGCAACTGGAAATCACATATCTATACCGTTTGTAATAAGTTGGATAGATTTGTATATGTGTTGAGAAGGGTTAAGAAAATTGCATCAATGCAAGCAGCTCTGACTGCATATCATGGTTATGTGTCGTCTGTTCTTAGATATGGTTTGATATTGTGGGGAAATTCAGTAGAGGTTAAAAGAGCATTCATAACACAGAAAAAATGTGTAAGGGCAATCTCTAATGCCGGCCCACTAGAAAGTTGCAAACCGCTCTTTAAAAAGCATTCTATTCTTCCTCTGCCCTGTCTATATATCTTAGAAATGTGTCTTTTTGTACGTAAACACGAATATTTGTTTACTAAACATGAAGATAATGAGGGATCGAGAACAAGACACAAAGATAGATTATGTTTGCCAATGAGAACACTGACTATGTCACATAGGAACTCATATTGTATGGCAATTAAGATATACAACCATATACCCTCAGCATATAAAGAATTAGAATTAGATGTATTTGGGAGAAATTTGTTCGAATTTCTAATGGCTAAATGTTATTATAGTGTTGATGAATATATGAACGATAATTGTACATAATTAAAACAATCTTGACATTTTTGTATCTATCTTTAGTATTTGACATTTTTTTTAAATAATTTTATTGTATAATTGTTACTGACATAATGGGACATATTTAATTTTTTTTTCTGTTTTTATTATTTCATTTTTTGCATACTCATCTGAGAGTGGAATACACGAAATTATAATTAACTAAATATCTATGTATGCACTGTATTCTTGCAAATAAATAAATTATCTTATCTTATCTTATCTTATCTTCGCCATCATTCACTAAGTCGGCTCTTTCTCTAATTTTGCGGTGATGCTCTCCGTCCTTTTCCGCAATATCCTCAGGATAGAAGGTTTCTGCCAAGTATTTGACAGATGCTCTTGCGTCCAGTACTACAGCTTCCTTCTCCATGGGTTGGTCCTCTTCTCTGCAACCAGTTCTTCCGATAACCCTGTAAATTCCTTCCCAAACCCCCTCCCTATCCTGCTTGCAACAGAAGTCCTTCCAGCTATCAATCTGGGCCTTGGCCGCTAACGGCTCATACTCCTCTTTCTGTTTCAGGTACTCTGCCACGACCCTCGACTTGCAGATGGGAGCTGCCCAGCGGATTATACGCCTTTTTCTGGTTACCAGCCTCTTCATCGCGGCGAGCTCCTCGGAAAAATAATCAGCTTTGACCGCTATTACCAACCGTGCGGGTAATGGCGGTCGGTCGGATGGCAATACCAGTCAAGCATTTAGCGACATAAATCGCATGTGTAACCTTCAGGTGAGTCACACCCCGAACACTCAGCATGAGCCCAAAGCCCACACCGAACGCACCTCAATTCATTGTTACGACCGTAATCGTGCATAGCAGACACTTGTTTTCCATATCTTCGATGTCTGTGTCGTTATCATCCCGTACGTCGATCATTTTAATTTCTGAATTCGATGAACTTTAATTTTGTGTCTCCTGTAGCACACTTTTTTTCACCTTTTTTATAGATGCCTTTGCTGGTCTTTTGATCGCTGTCTTTGTTCCCTGGTTCTTTTTAGTTTCTTTGGATCTGTTTGTCTCTTGTTGCTCTTCGTTGTTCTTTATCTATCAAAGCTGCTTTATAAGGTGTGCTAGTAAGAATTTTTGAATGCGGTCTTCGACTGATTTTTTCATTTATTTCGAGGTTTTTCGGAACTGGAAGAAGTTCTTTGGCAGTGACTCCTGAAGTTGAGGGTACAGAATCTACATAAGTTCGCACAACTCGCTCAGATGTCACTGCACTGGTTACTGGAGCAATGCAAGCTGGTGATTGGGGCTGAGGAGTATTGTTTGAAGTGTCTACTATTATTTGTTCCATAGTCACGGGTGATTTATTTGGAGTCTTTTGGCTGTGATCTTCAAGATTGTGGTTAATGGAATCATTTGATCTGGTGTCTTATTATTCACGCAACGCCTCTCTTCTACCGCCACCACCACGCCAGCTAACAAAGTAGTCCCGTAATATCAAGCTTATATAACTATAAATCATATAGATGTCATGTAGTTGTCATGTAGTTGTAACTCTAATCACCATTAATTGTGTTACAATATATTATAGGAACGATTAGTCGTGTAATATTTTAGTTATTTATTTTAGTTAGTAAACGTTTACACGACTAAATTTTATGACCATCTTTTATTGGTCGTAGATGTGATATTTAAAATACATCATGTCATTTATTAGTTTCTTCTACGACCAATTTACGACTTGTTGATGTAGTATAAAACTCATTTATATGACAATCATAATCTGATTATAATGAAGAGTATAATACTGCTTTTGGTCAGTAATAAGATTTCTACGTGACAATTATATATGGAACCCTGGAATGGGAGACGTCCAGTACCTGGGAAAGCAGAAGCCCAAGTACTAGTAAAGTTACCAATAACAAGGAACAAGAAATCTACCGGATGCGTGTTGATTGAGGAGATAGCTAATGAACCTGCGGCTCGAGGACTCATGACCGCGAGGACTCTCGTGAAAGGAAGAAACACCGCAGTAGTAAGAGTACTTAATCTAGGCGACCAAGAGAGGACCTTAAACAAAGTCGACATCATTGGAAAATGTGAGGAAGTTGTCTGGCTGAAAAAGTGCAGTACAACACAAAGCTCAGATACAACGAGTACCAGTGATTCTACAGTCAAGGAGCTTCTAAATAACTGCAAAGGCAATCTAACGTACTCGCAGAGCATTAAAGCTATGAAGTTTCTACTGCGCTACGCCGACATCTTCACCAGCCAAGAAGGAGGCTTAGGAAGAACGTCGCTAGTACAACACAGGATTGACACCGGAAATGAGAGACCCATCCGACAGCGAGCGAGAAGAATCCCTATAGCCAAAGAAATAGAAGTAAAAGAGCTGCTGGCGGATATGGAAAGGAATAAAATTATTGAACCATCAGCAAGTCCATGGTGTTCACCAGTAGTCGTGCTAGTAAAGAAGAAGGACGGAAGCACGCGGTTCTGTGTTGACTACAGACGACTTAATGACATCACCAAGAAGGACAGTTAACCGCTGCCTCGGATTGATGACACCTTGGATACCCTTAGTGGCATGAAATGGTTTTCAACATTGGACTTAAAATCTGGGTACTGGCAAGTGGAAATCCATCCGAAGGATAAGGAGAAGACTGCATTCTCGACGGGCAAGGAATTATGGCAGTTCAACGTCATGCCATTCGGATTATGTCACGCGCCAGCTACCTTCGAGCGACTGATGGAATGTGTACTAGCAGGATTAATAGGAGAAGACTGTCTAGTATATTTGGATGACGTTATCATCGCTGGCCGAGACTTTGAGGACCACTTGTGGAACTTGGAGCAAGTCTTCGAGAAAATTTAATCTGATAGGGTTGCTAGCATTTTTAGTATGTAGTACTTGCTCTTTTAAGTCTATCTTTGCTTTCCATTGGGTTAAGGTATCTAACCCTATCAACCCGTCAAAATGATCATGGAATTTATTAACGTAAAATTTTATATCTTCTGGGCTCTTTAACTCACTAAAGCAAGGTAGTAAAATAGAATGTTCTCTTCTTACAGAACCTTGAATGTTACATATCTCGAAAGGTATGTGAGCTGTACATTTGAATAGTATTTTTGTATAGCTTCAGGGCTCAAAAGGCTTATATTTTCGCCGGTATCAATTAATAATTTTAGTGGGGGGTTTTCTATATTAATATAGGGTAAGAATCTCTGTGTTTGAAGGTTTAATTCTATTTTGGCTTTTTTATAATTGCATCCTTCCGAAAATCCTGATCATGGTTTGCTGAACTAGGACATGGTTGCGGTTCAAATGGCTCTAACAATACCGGCAATTCATAAGAGGTATCTGACTGTGGTTGATTTTCATAGTAGTTATAATTATAAAAGTTATTGTCATACGCACTCTCATAATCGTAATAATCCGAGGTATAATTATCGTAATTATCATCATAGTAATCGTAGTACGTCTCACAGTCAGCCATGTTCACGTCACGGGATTTAAAATAATTTGAAGGGGGTGGATTTCCAAATTTCGTCCAGTCATGGCCCGACGGGGGCACAATGGTCGTGGTGCAAAGTGGCTAACACCACTCATGGGGCGCGGCCCCATATTAGTGTTGGGTACGTTACGTGGTGGCAGTCTAAATACTTTGCGGGTTATAATTAGGAGGAGGTGCACGGAACATCTGCTGGGTACGTGTTGGCATGCGAAAAGGGGGTTGGTTACCCTGAGGGATAGGCCTAAACTGCGGGGGCGCCGGTGGTTGCATGCTACGCTGCCAATTATTACTAGGTTGACCAAAAGCAGGGAAAGTAAATGGTTTACGCATGTGAATGTTAGGGGTTGCATGAGTAGATGGCATAAAATTATTATTTTTAGGCACTAAAGGCATATGAAAAGACTTAGGTAAAGCATTATTACGTTGCTGTAAGTATATCACATTGGTTTCTTCCGTTAGAATACCTAACGCTTTTTCAATAGTATCAGGACGCATGCACCTAATACGAGACCCGATGGGTTATCTAAGGCCGCGCACGAATGCCTGCATTATAAGTTTTTTATATAGCGCACGTTTAGCTTCTATAGTAGTGTGCACATTCTTATGCAACGTCACATAGGTCATTATAATACTAAAAAGTGACTGACATCTCTCATAAAATTCCTGGGGTGTGCTCGACCCCTGAGTCTGTAACGCAAGGTCATTATAGAGGGATGTTTTATCCCTTTGGTCCGAAAAATTATTAATTAAAACTGTTCTGATGCCATACCAGTTATCAGGTATGCCGTTCGAGCTGATAGTTCTCGCGGCGTTCCCTGTGACCTTATTAAGGATACCATTAATTACTGCCAAATTATTTAACTCGGACCCGGCCTCATTTCTAACATAAACTGTTACTAACTGGTCGCAAATACGTATAAATCTAGTTAAAATGTTAGGGTTCCCGTCAAAATCCGGGACAAGGCGTAAGGCTTTAAAAATAATATCCGGGTTTATCGTTTCCCTCTCTGTACCTGCGCTATTTTCCGCAGCGTTTTCCATATTTAAATCTAAATTTCTAAGACTGTCTAAAGTATGCGCCCTGCGAGACTGCCTATTGGGCGTCCCTTGGCAATTAACTCTAGAATGAAAAATCGTGAAAGGAAATCACTACTATAATTAAGACTTAGGAATTAAGGGAAAGCAGCACAAGATAGAATTCTAGTGTACTTACAATATCATGTCGACTCGTTACGTATCAACGTCTGGATACCTGGCGTCGTCTCCGGCGGCGTGGTCCTCGAAGTTCGTTTTCTTGATTTTGTTTCCTGAAGCATAAAATATTTTATTTTTATTTCAGGTATATTGCAACAGGGGTATTTGCACATTTGGCATCTGAATTTAGAATGGGGATATCTTCAGTAAAGGCGATAATCAAAGAAACAGTCAATATATTATGGGATGAATTACAACATATGCCTATACCTACAAAATAAATTTTCTGCTCTATAGCAAACGATTTTAACATTATTTCTTACGTCCACTGCTATAATCATCGCTTGCACTTAATAGTCATCAAAACTATTTCAGAAATGACTTTCATTCGTTTATTTTTTGACCAATGCATCATGTTACATGAATTCGTTCGTCATGGCAAAATAGCTGCCTTATATGGTGGAAAAAGGATAGGCCGACTCCTCGAACAACGCTGGTCTGGGCATTTGGCAGTTACAAAAGTTGTATACGATAATTATTCATCTATTTTGCAGACTTTGAAAAAAATAATAAAAATGGCAGATTCAACGGTGAAGACGTCGCCAAGAGTATCGGTATTAAAAAAGTCATGCTTGATTTGGAATTTCTAATAGCCATGGTTGTGGCCAAAAATAATCTTATCCACGCTACAACCTGCAGACGCAGCTTTGCAAGCACGAAGCGCAGGATTGAAAGACGCCATAAAAATCATAAAGTGTGTCGAAGATGAAATTATAAAATTAAGATCAAATCAAATTTATATTCAAACATCACAACACATGACAATCGCGCGAAATGGCGCGCATCCCGGTACGGGCCACGCGGCGCGGTTCTTGCTTGATTCAGCCCGCACGATTTATCCCGAATATTTACGAACGCGCTAAAGCTGCACGGATTTCGTTTTGAACCGGCCAAATAAAAACTGTGTTCAATTCAACTGCACGCTGTTTTGTAAAACCTTTTTTATCATTGCTTGATCGCAATATCGTGCTCAGTTGACGCGAGCTGAGCACGGGTTTGTTGAATTTTTTTTTTTTTTTATTTATTTATTAAGGACCATAAACAGGTTTACAATATATTAATCTTAAAGCTATTGTACAAAGTTATTACAATTGTGAACCCAACAACAATGGTCACAAATAATATTTAAATAATTTGTTCATGTGCGAGACCAAATATCGCTGAATAGCAAAAAAAAATGTTTTCACGTACCTATGTAAAGCTTAAACACAAAGCCGAAACTTGTTCATATTTCATCAAAGTTTTGAGCGTTCCAGTCACACCCTTATACAAACAATTCTAAAATAGATTTTTTTAAAACGTTATGTGACAAAGCTATAATGTCGATGTGGGATAATTTATCATTGTACAATTTTTGTATACGTTTTAACGGAATACGAATACCTGCATTTGTTCGACTGGATTCAATGAAAAACAAAGGATGAGGACGTGACGATCTCATCTGGGCTCTAATTGGCACCCGATATGATACTTTACTGGTGATTTCAATACATTCATATCTATGATGAACAATATCATGTAAAAGCATAGAACCCAGCTGTGAGCGTCTAGATTTAAGATCTTATAATGTTTTAATAATTGTTCATATGGTAGGCGACTACGATTACATTTATAATGAATACGTCGAAGAAATTTTTTTTGTACCATTTCTAGATTGCAGACATATTTTTCGTAAAGGGGGTTCCAAATTGCTACAGCATACTCTAGTTGGGATCTTATAAGAGACTTATAAAGATAAAGATACGTAGAACTATTTTTAAACATACTACAGGTTCTCATGACAAATCCATACATTTTGTAAGCTTTATTTATAATGTTTTGAATATGTATATCAAAATGCAATTCACTATCTATTGTTACACCGAGATCCTTGATAATCATTACTTTATTTAGAGGAGTGCCACAGAGAGTATAGCCAAAGTCACTTATAGATTTCTTTTTGGAACTTTTTTACATTTATTAATACTAAGTTCAAGTTTATTTCTGCTACAGTATTCTGAGAAGCGATCGAGATCTTCTTGAAATTTAATGTGGTCTTCATTATCATTAATTAAGTGATATATTTTTAAATCGTCTGCATATAATAAAAAGTTACAAAATTTAAAACATTCATGTATATCATTGACGTATAGTAAGAACAATATAGGCCCTAAAATAGAGCCTTGTGGCACTCCTGATTTTACATTAACACATTCAGATTCGTATCCTTTAATTACTACTTTTTGAACTCTATTAGAAATATATGATTTGAACCATCTCCATAGACTTCCACGAATACCATTAAAAGCAATCTTTTCCAAAAGAATTTTATGATCTATTCTATCAAAGGCCTTGCAAAAGTCAGTATAGACGCTGTCCGTTTGTTTGTTTGCATCAAGTGATTCAAATAAGTAGCTGACATAAACGAGTAAATTTGTTACGGTTGAACGGCGTTCAACAAAACCATGTTGTTGGGGCAAAATAATTGTATGCAAATGCGAACAGATAGCGTCTTCAACTAGTCTTTCACAGATCTTAGCAAGAGCCGATAAAATAGAGATTTGACGGTAGTTTTCTACATTTTCCTTAGAGCCTCCCTTATGCACAGGTACTATCCTAGCCATTTTCCAAATTTTAGGAAACACTCCTTCATTGAAACATTTATTAAGTAAATAGCACACGGGCTTATCTATAGAATCAGCAGTATATTTTAAAAAATGTGGAGGGATATTATCAACTCCAGCACCCTTACAAACATCAAGAGCCTTCAATTCCCTATTAACATCCCCGACAGATACAGCAAGCTTGCTGATTATTGCATTAGGAATTGTGTAGTAATACAAAGACGTGCTGATTTCGCGAGACCAGTGTCGACAGTTGAACACGGAAAGGGAAATATGCTCATAAGTCACTAAAATATGTTAAACAGTAGAAAAATGATCTTGGATTCTCTTATACCAACGGTTAATACTAAGTTTGCATGAAATCAAAACCTAAGACGGTCTACATACCTATATAAAGTATTAAATAGAATGTTGGAAATTTGGATTAATTTTAGCAAATAGTAAATTAGTAATCTTCGATGTTAACGAACAATAATATAAGTTTGTATAACATTGTCTTATGTATTGTCAGTGTATTGTAATGTTGTAGTAGAAATGCTGACAAATAAGTATTCTGCATTCGTCGGCTTAGTGCTAAAACTCATTAAGTGACCAATGCAACAAGTCGAGTAATCAATCAATTACTTTTAGTAATATTGAATGTCCTATTATTCCCATAAGTTTTGTAGTCTCGACAATGAAAACAACTGTTTTTTTAAAGGTTAATTATCTTTATTTGTAAAATCAAATGAGTAACATAACAAATGGTTAAAGATATTTAAGAATGAATTAATGAATGAATTAAAAATGAAGTGAATGACTTCTTGTCATTTAAATATGGTCAAGTTTTGAATTAAGTATTTCTTAAACAGATACAAATCAGTCTTATTTCTCATAGAAAAGGAACAAATTTTAACAAATAATCAGCCTTATTTGCGCAGTTCTAAATAGTAACCAAAAAATTAACTCTTATTTTAACAACATTATAATAAATCTCCGAATACAAATCAAATAAAAATTGTACGCTTCTCTTACACTTTGAATCTAAAATAAAACAAACTGAAAACAAAATTAGCAAAAGTAAAAGTTTACTCAATATTATCTCCTTGTTCGGAGAAGCTTTCTTCAAGAATAAAATCTTGACCTTCTACACAAGGTAAATTTTGGTACCAATTGTGCAATTCTAAAGGAACTATCTTTTCACACACACATTTTCAATAAATCTTTTTTCTTTGCTTTGGTGATGGGAAGTTTCTTGTCATAAGCATTTTTTAAAACGCACGTTTTATAATCAAAATATTCATTAGAAGAGTCACTGACATTTTTTCTCTTTCGTAAATTCATAGTTTTACTCAATGTTTCATTAAATCCTTTTTTTGCTACATCAAGTTCTTTGTAATCTGATGTGTAGTCGTATCGGTATAGAACTATATTAGGTCGTTTCTTCTCGAACCTAAAACATTTAACCTTGAGCCATTGCATTGTTTCTCCAACGGATCCTATAGATCTATTCACCATCATACTATCTCTCAATTTCTTCAAGTCTAAAATATCTGTGTTATTCATTATACGTGGGGCGCACTATAAGTTTCCGGAATGAATATGAAAAAATACTATTAAAGGTACAAAATTAATTTATTGTTTTTCAAAATAATCTCCCTTGGCGTCTATGCACTTTTTCATTCGATGAAACCAGTTTTGAAAACTTTTGTGCCACTCCTCTGTGGTGACCTCTGAAACGTGTTTTTCATACTCCTCGACAGCCTCTTCTGGTGATGAAAATCGTTGACCGCGTAATTGGTTTTTAATTTTTGGGAACAGAAAAAAGTCACAAGGTGCCAGGTCGGGACTGTATGCAGGATGACTCATGAGTTCTACATTTTTCGCCTTCAAAAAGTCGTTTGTCTGTCTGGCCGTGTGAGAACTAGCATTGTCGTGGTGCAGGATGATACGGCGTTTACGGTTATTTTTACGGAGTTCGTCAATAACTTCCGGCAAACAAATGGTCGTGTACCAGTCACTATTCATTGTACGACGATTCTCTAAAGCAACAGTAGCCACGTGTCCAGTTTTATTAAAAAAAGAAGCAATCATCCGCTTAGATGCACTTTTCACGCGCGCCACTTTGGTTGGTTTCGGCTCATCTTGAAAGACCCATACGCTCGATTGCTGCTTTGTTTTGGGATCGTAGCAATAAATCCATGTTTCGTCACCTGTTACTATGTCCCACACCAAATTTGACGCACCTTCGTTGAATCTGGTAAGCATGGCACTGCACCAAGTGACGCGGTCCGTTTTTTGAGCCTCGGTCAAGTTGTGTGGGATCCACCGCGAGCACAGCTTTCTGACACCCAAATGTTTGTGTAGGATTAATTGTATTTGACTCATGCCTATTTCTAAGGATGCGCGAATTTCATGGTAGGTCACATGCCTGTCTGTTTCAATCATACGGCGCACAGCATTGATGTTTTTGTTGGTCACAGCGGTGGACGGCCGACCATTGCGAGATTCGTCACTGAGATTGATACGACCACGCTTGAATTCTGCAAACCAGCTATAAACAGTTGTCTTGCATGGTGCTTCATTGCCAAAAGCTGTTTCAAGCCGAGCGATGCTCTGTTGAGCTGTCAAATTACACTTAAAATCGTAGAAAATCATACTACGAAAATTTTCCCGAGTTAAATCCATGTTGATGCAGACACACAATTTTTTAAATGGCGCCACAAGGTAAAAACAAAAGACAGCATTCTACAGCCAAAGAGTTCTATTTTCAAATGTTGCAATAATTTTTTAAATATTGTTTATGTAAGTGGCCAGTTCCGGAAACTTACAGTGCGCCCTATGTATATAGGTTGGTATGGTTGCTTTTTTACAGTACTTTTTTTAGAATTTCTGTTTGATCTCGTTAATCTTATTACATTGCATAAGTCAATCATGGAAAACACAGGAATAAACCGCATCTTATTTTCTATAGCACTATTCATACTATCAACCTCCATATGGCTGTGTCCAGACTCGAGGTATTTGTGTTCTATAACGTTAAGGTGTGTTGATTGAACCAAATACAGCTGCAAGCATAACAGAAACTGATTGCGATTTTGGCCTCCGGCTGTGTCAGATAATATTGATATATCTGTTACTGTAGATGGTAAACGTTTAATCCCAAGATATAATGCAGCTCCTACTTCATCACTACCTTTTTTACCATCTACCTCAATCCACAAATAACAGAAGCCATCATTTGGAGTACGAGCTTCATAGATAGTAGCATTGTATACATTCTACTTACGTAAATAGTATAACAGAGAAATACTACTAGTTAGGAAATGTAATACTTTTTGTGAGTCAATTGTAATAGAATTAAAGCTTTCATCCTCATTTGCTCTGATTTTATCTAACTGTTTTGCTATACGGCTTTGTTCTATTAAAGATATATGTTCTTCGTAATCTTTCTGTCGAGCCTCAAGTTCGGGACTGTTTTGTGCTTTAGCAATGTTATACTTGTGACATGTCAAGCATTGATCTTTTTTAGGTTTTGTATTGTTTGCAAAACATGTTGCGATATACATTTATGGATACTGTAGGTCTTATAAAGTTCGTACATTTTAGATATAGAAAGATTGCTGCTTAAATATTCTTTAGATGAAGTTTTTCTGCAATAATGCGAAAGCATAAATGGGAAAGATTCTATATGTTCTTTGACAAAATCTACATCCTCTTGTTTTGTTATATGCTTCATGTTTCCCACGTTTGTCTTGCCCTTCAAAACTCCTGAACTTCCTACTTCAGAAAAAGCTTTGACGATAGGACCATTCGATATGCAAAGAGTGTTCTTAAAGAATTTTTCACAAACCTTGTTCCGTCGTTCGCCATTTTTTTAAATAGGAACGTGATACGGTTCTTTTCTTTGATGCATTAACTAATCGTTTGAAATAGCACAGTGATGTGATCATTGGCGCCTCGCCGACACAAAAGTGGGCGGAGCTTGACATTGCTCGTGCTCCATGATTGGAGCCACGGCCGAAACCAAGCACCCCGCACGTCTGCCTTCCGCCCCGTGTAGCCTCACAAATACTTTCTTACAAAACGCTTATTACGGCATCTTTTCTTTGTAATTACTCCATGGCATACAACCTGTTTATTTTTGTAAAGAAAAATTAAATGAATAAATGATTTGAATCACGTACGTCTACTTCGCAATATGTTTATCAGTTTTAATGAAAAAATGGTGCTTGGATGTGCGATCCAAGATAAATAGGCAGCGGCTGGTAGATGAACAATCCGAAGCCGCCTCTACTGATTCTCAATACAAATTACATTTTTATGTGTACACTTGTGCTCTTTGCAGTTATAGATAGACATTGGCATGGCAGATTCACACCTTTTATATAATGAGGTAAAGTTTGGACTACCTTTGTGGTCGATGTTTATCAAATAACAGGTGTTAGGGTAAGGACGGGTATTCATGCATACCGACCGACAATAATCATGCATAGCAGACACTTATTTTCCATATCTTCGATGTCTGTGTCGTCATCATCCCGTACGTCGATCATTTTAATTTCTGTATTCGATGAACTTTCATTTTGTGTCTCCTGGAGCACTCTTTTTTTCCCCTTTTTATAGATGCCTTTGATGGTCTTTTCTTCGCTGTCTTTGTTCCCTGGTTCTTTTTAGTTTCTTTGGATCTGTTTTCTTTCTTCTTTTCTCTTGTTACTCTTCGTTGTTCTTTTTCTATCAAAGCTGCTTTATAAGGTGTGCTAGTAAGAATTTTTGCAGTCTTCGACTGTTTTTTTATTTATTTCGAGGTTTTTCGGAACTGTAAGAAGTTCTTTGGCAGTGACTGCTGAAGTTGAGGGTACAGAATCTACATAAGTTCGCACAACTCGGTCAGATGTCACTGCACTGGTTACTGGAGCAATGCAAGCTGGTGATTGGGGCTGAAGAGTATTGTTTGAAGTGTCTACTATTATTTCTTCCATTAAAAGGAATTTGGTACAAAACTATACAAAGTGAACCTCCTCGTATACCTTGGTTCAATAATTGTGATTTGGGCCGAAAAATACTCAAACTAATATTGAGAATTAGATCTGGTCACATTCCATCAGGGAAGCTTGCATTTATGCTCAAAAAAGTTAGTTCACCCAATTGTGAAGTATGTGGCATAGTTGACGATGTATCTCACATCTTGATGGAATGTAAAAGAAACCAGATTCAAAGAAATTTATTTAAAAGTAAATATATTGGAAATGGCTTGGACGTGGGGTATGTCCAGAGTATCCTGAGCAACCCTACATCTAACGCTGCCCGGGACTTGTGTGGTTTAGTGGCGTACCGCCAGTAAAATACACAAGTTCTTTTAATTATTCTACGTGTCTTAGTCATTAAAGTTATTCATGTTTGTATCGATGGAGCTGACATGTCATTAGACAAAAGCTTCTAAATAAAATAGATAAAAAAAAAAAAAAAAATTCTTCCATAGTCACGGGTGATTTAATTGGAGTCTTTTGGCTGTGAACTTCAAGAATAGATTGTGAATCTGGTTCTGATATATAAGGGATTGTAGTTAATGGAATCATTTGATCTGGTGTCTTATTATCCACGCAACGCCTCTCTTCTACTGCCACCATCGCCCCAACTAACAAAGTAGTCCCATAATATATAGCTTATATAACTATAAATCATATAGATGTCAAGTAGTTGTAACTCCAATCACCATTAATTGTGTTACAATATATTATAGGAACGATTAGTCGTGTCATATTTTAGTTATTTATTTTAGTCTTGTAAACGTTTACACGACTAAATTATATGACCATCTTTTATTGGTCGTAGATGTGATATTTAAAATACATCATGTCATTTATTAGTCTCCTTTACCACTAGTTTACGACTTGTTGATGTAGTATAAAACTAATTTATATGACAAATCATAATCTGGTTATAATGAAGAGCATAATACTGCTTTTGTCAGTAATAAGATTTCTACGTGACAATTATATAAAGTCCGAAAATTTAACGCTTATAAAACGTATAGCTGTATACACGTTTAACGTACAACACACAAGTCTTCTATTTCTGTATCAGTAACATCCGACATAAAATTAACTTTCATTTCTGCACTATCGTAACTGCATCGTTCTTTTTACTTTACATTCTAAGCCAGATAAATCATGGGATTTATCTGGCTTAGAATCGGGATCCAACTTCAGGTTATTGTAATTTTTTCGAGGCCATTTCAGAATTCCATTATCTTTCCAGTTTTTCGGAACTACAGAAAGCACCCTTATAACGCAGATAAAGTTTTCTTCTCAAGGTATGTGAGTATGAAGAGAAGATAAATCCAGGTTTCAGGGAATAGTACAATATTTTTTATTTTTACTTTACAAATTTAGACTCCAAGGATACACGTTAATAAGAAATATAGATAGGGGTCGTGAGATCGAAGTAGGCACGAGATCCAGGCAGGTAGAATAGAATAGAATATAATTTATAGAAACGTTTATCAATATACAGAAAATGGTTTACAAAAATGATTGACAAAGTACAATATATGAATGACAGACGTCTCAATAGGTGGCGGCTCAGTATTACGCTAGACATGGCAGCATGACTAGCACTGGTTTTCAGCCGCGGCCTCCTGAGGAGTCACGGTGCACCAACATCTTAACTAATAATAACATTACGAGATTTAAAATAGGTAGGTACAAAGATTTTTACTTTTAGTTTGTAGGATAGGATACAGAAAGCCGCTACACATACAGGTAGCCGCTATGAATAGCCGCTAGCCAGCCACTTTTTGAACGGACCTACAATTTTAGCTCCTGTGAGCTTTAAATTTACAGCGGCACAGTTTGAGGCGAGGGCTATTAACCACTCAGCCTTTTCGGCAAATGCACAAGGGGCTCCCAGTTGGGACGAACCTCGGCCATGGGCTTTGCCTTTTGTAACGTACCGGAAATTTAAATGAAACGCCGGTAACGTTAACAACAAATTTATTCGTAGTGTTCAAACCACCCACGAATATAAAAATTATAGGGGTGAATTCTGATGGCCGCCTAACCCTGCCACGCAGCCAGTACTTCCCTGGTGGGCCGAATCGGGATAAGGTCTTGTCGTCCGGGCGTAAAAAAAGTCACGAACACCAGACGTCCTTCCGTGACTTCAGCCGGAAAGTTGGACCCTGGAATCTGGAATCAACATCCAAGCACTAAGCATCGAAGCAGCAGTAGTGTTCCGTGATTGCTCATGCCGCGCAGTAGGTAAAGTACTTAACGTAGAAGGAGAAAGTGGCGTGAAGCAATCAAAAGCGGAGTTTACAAAACGATGAAATGATGAAAGCATTTTTTGTGATTTTTATAATTAATGATAGGCAATTTAGCATCACATAATCAAATACTTAGGAACTAATATGTTTTCTTAACGTATGAACAAAGAAATTTGTAACCACCTACAATTAAATTAAAACATTGTTCAACTTACCCTATCGGGGTTTAATAGTCCAAGAAAAGAGTTGAATTATTGGTGTCCCACACAAGCAACGGCCTATACTAGGCTGATTTACTAAAGAAATTAAGTGGTCCAAAATGAATATTTAAAAATAATCGTCGTTCGCACTCAACGGTGAATTGGCAAACAGTACGTGTCCGTCTCTCCACAAGATAACCGGGCGACTGCGAACGATTGCGGACGGCCGCACAGTGGGCTGAAACGGGCCGGTAAAGGATTAGCATTTAAAAAAAAAAAGTTTATTTTTCTGAAATTTTAAATATTGTGTTAGATTTATCTATCGATTATAAGTAATTATTTCTATGAGGGTCGTTCAGATAACTTAGTATTTTCGGAGTTATAAATATCCAAAGTAATTTTTGTATGAAGCAAAAGAAAAAAATTTGAAAATCTCGAAATTCTCAAATTTTCTCAAAGAATTGATTCTACGTATGCATAGTACGTATATTTGTCCTATTTTAGCGCCTATTCTCGGGTTGCGATTTTCTGCGATTTGGTCGCAATTTCAAATTTTGTTCTCTATTCCACATCACCATAGAGGTTAAGAACTAGGCGCGTTTTTTTTTATGTAGTGGTCTCCCCTTTAGGCCTAATCCACTAAGGACTAATAAAATAAATAAATAAATAAGTAAAAATCACAATCACTACTGGCCACTGCACTGTTTTAATTTAATCACTGTCAAGGGTATCCACATTAACGAATGCAAAATTTTCGTATTCTTCATCATCAAATGTTTCCGCTTGTTCAATTACTAATAAACTTTGTGCTTCTACTGACAAAGTTTTATGTTTTCTGCGAAGTTTGTGACGTTTCGCTGAGATGAGTGGATCAGAGCTGGTCAATAAATTATTTAAAATGTCTTCATTTGTAGTTTTTCTACCGCATTTCCTGGAATGGTGTTGACGGTACCTACGAAAGTCTTTATTTCTAGCTTCAGCAGCTTCTTTAGATAGCTCTCCAATTGGTATTAGACCAAAACTTTCAATAATAGCTGCACCATGCATAAGAACTTTATGAACACTTGAAGGCATATAATACCAGCTATATAATTCCAAATACAGTTGCATGGTCACTTGAGCATATTCGTGAAATTTCGCTGTGTCAATGTGGTAACCTGATGAAATTGCCTCTAAAATGATTGCAAATCGCCTTATTAATTCTTCACTAACACCAGTTATCTCAGCAGTATTTCCGTCATTCGTGGAGCCGTGCCCTTGTTTAACAACATCAATCAGAAGTCCCATTCTATTTTTAAAAGCGTCTTGTATGTCTTTCTTTCTTCTTTCCATGATGCACTTGTTGTCTCCCTTTACTGTCCATGTCTGTATCGTTAATCTGTAGGCTATATGCAGAATGCATTCCATCATTCGTATCCAGGTATGCAATGATGACAATCCGTATTTACAGAGATCTGGATCAGTCGGTTTTGATGCAATTAAGGGCAAATTATTCATCTCTGTTGGAGTGGCTTTACAAATGTCGCACCTCTGAGATGAAGTATCACATAAAATTGATGTTGCTTTTCCGTCTATCATAGTCATTAATAAAGATGTGTGAAATTTTTATTTCTCCAACTTCTGTTTTCACTAAATTTACAATCTCTTCCTCAATAGCACGTTTTTCCCGCAATATCGTTATTTTATTTTCATTCACAAATTCGAAAAAGATTGGACGACACCAGTAAGATGAAGTTGGTGAATCGTTTTGCCAGATAACTTGTTCGCCGCACACTAATTTTATTGGCACTAAACTACCCATAAATATGCTTGAATCGTCAAGTTGACTTTCTTGTTCATCGTCTGTTTGCATTTTTTGTTTGTAATTGGCTTGATTAGAAGCACCGTCAAATCCCCACTTACTGATTAGTGTAAATTCTTTACAACCACTATCTATGACGAGTGACGTCATTATTCTTGTTGTCGTTATATCCAATAGAGCTTGTAACTTTATTTTAGCTGAGGTTTCTGTCACTGTAATAGCATCTTTTGGTGGATAGCATTTCTGTTTCGCATGTTCCACTTGATAATAAGATGGAAATATATTACTGTCTTTTTCGTTAACACTTTTTCTTAAAGTATTGTATTGCCACTTGGTCAGCTTAAGTGATAAAAATAACCCTAAAGCCTCATCCGGAGAAAACACAGGTTTTGTTTCTTTAACAGATATGCACTTTTTAACTTTTTTTACATCTTGGGGATTCTTTAGTAAATGTTCTAGTATTTTAGCAACCTCCTCATTCCCATCCGCTTTCAACTGCTCAAAATATGCATATTTTATTTCGTCCGAAGATAAATGAAAGTTTTCTGCACGTCTTTTTTTCTATTTAGGCGCTAATTCACAAAAAGGTTTTCTTGGGCTTTGTTCGGTGGAGACACCGACAGTGACAGAAACTTTTGATGGTGATACATACTGAGTTGATGTACTCGGTGCTGGTTGATCTTCATTACTGCCTATTAAACACTTAATAAAGTCTGGGCCATATTATGTTTTCTTGTAACCATTCACTATTTTTAGTTCTGAATATATTTTCTTTACGATAAGCGTTTTCCCATCTTCTATTTAAATTATAACAAAATTTTGCACAAAACAACTTTAAGGTCTTTTCGTGATCATCACTTAATTCAACTAAAAATTTAGACCTTATCTCACTACACAAACTGTCATTATTTTTAATACTGCCACTGTTTTTTAAAATAACGAAAAGATCAAGGTTTGTCACTAAATTTTCAAACATTTTCACAAATACAAAATAACAAATATGTAAGTAATGAATGTGTGGGGAACTTTGCACTATACACCAAGAAAGGCTGCACAGATTATGAATGCGTGTGTTGTTCTTCATAATCTAATAAACGACCCAAACTTCGAGGTTGACAGCGATGCAATGAATCGCGATGCAGAGCGACAGCCTCCTCGCTTGCCAGTGCCAGCCGATGATGATGGGCGTTTAAGTGCTGATAAGCAAAGTGTGGTCATTCGGTTGTGGCGCAACCGACGAGGCTAGGTATGTATATATCTAGATTAATAAGAGAATTATACCTTTAGTGCTTTTGGGTAGGTATATTGTAAAATAAAATGAACATTTATAACTTTAAATAATGATCTTTCTCAAATCAAATGTTAAAAAGACACTTTATTGCAGAGTAAAGAAGGTACCAAAGGAGAGAAGTGGACAACCACCGGAATGGGGCTTTGAAGATTGAGGTTTTTTTTAAGTACTCTTTTTCTATGTATCAAATTGCATATTGTAAATTAGTTATTATAGTTGTACAAATGTAAGTACTTAATTTTAGTTTATGTTTTGTCTCATTCTTACGACTCGTATGTCAAATATTGTAAAGAAAGATATGGGCAAAACATGTTTTTACCAAAATAAATTTGGATAATATTTTTTATAAATGCGTAGGGTAAGTACATAAATGACTAAGTTTTCTTCTGTTTTTTATTTATTTATAAATCATTCAAATACTAGGTTCATAACAAATAAAACTAGTCGGCTAGGCGTTGGTCCACTTCCAGACGTGAAGCCATCGACCTAGCCATAGACTCTATAGCGTCAGCAACTCGTTCCTCCGCCTGCAGTCGGCGCTCGTCCAGCGCCCGCCGATCCTGCTCGGCCTCCCAAGCCCACCGAGGCTGTGGTATCTCCACGGTACCTAAAGCAAGACATAAGTGATATTAAGTATTGATAAGATAATAAACATACAATAAAAAATAATAAGATTTAATAAAATCACACACAGTCATCCGTCCCAAACTAGGCAAAGCCACTGTATACTACGGGCATCACAGACTGATAACCATACTTAGTTTGTAATGTTTTAAAACGCTAAAAAACACGTTTTTTGTATGAGGACCCCGTTAATTTTTAATTTTGTTTTATGTTTAGTATTTGTTGTTAGCGGCCACAGTAATACATAATCGGTGAAAATTTTAAGTGTCTACCTAGCGTCTCAGTAATAGGGTCCCGTTTGCACCCTTTGGGTACGGAACCCTAAAAACACTGATGTTGTTGGTAAATGCAAAACAAAATAAACTAACTTGCTGCCCCAGGAGCACCACTCCTTCTTCTTTTGGCGGCGGGTGAGGCGGCCTCAACAGATGAACTTCCTAGAACATACAAAAAAAAAAAAAAAAACACTAAATAAAATTATCAATTCATAAATGATAATACATTTTTTAAATGCCGTTTCTTTTAAAATTAGACATATCTATGTAAATGAACAATTACTGAGGGACATAAAATTCCTTCACATTAATGTTCATATTTAACATCAAACACATGGTTCACTTTTTTCAATTTATTCAATTTATTCCTCGATATTTTTAAAAATCTGTTTACCTGCTTGAACTGGAGGAGCACGCCTCGTTGAGGGAATGGGCAATGAAGCGGCACGTCGTACTCAGAGTCGGCGGGGTGTTCCACCACATGGCTAGGCGAAGGCGGTTGGGGGTCTAATTCAGGCTGTAATTGATAAATAAAATATATTTTTTTAATGAAATTGCTTTTTCAAACTCTCCTTTCACTTAATTTATGAAATGATTATGTGTTCCATCATATGTCACAAACATCTTCTTCTTCATCTGAATGCATTCCCAATTGCATCCTCAGCTATACTGCTTCGGAGCCCGGGGTGCGCTTTCCCGCCTTTTTCTTCTCCAAATATAATATGAAAATGATGAAAAATCTAGCGAACTGGAGAAGAAATAAGCGGAAAATTTTAAACGATTTGGCTATAGTTTTACGACCGGCCACCTGCCTGACGTCAACCCTCCTTGGGAATGCTATTGTAACACGAGCTTTAAGTGTTATTTTTCTTTGGTTGCCTCTTACGACATCCACAGGAAGAGATGGAGTGGTCCTATTCTGACCCTGAACCATACGGTACAATATATCACAAACAAATTGCTATAAATACAAGGCATAAGAAACAAGCAAAAAGAAAACCACCTCAAATGGAATCTGCACATGCTCGTCCCCGCACACTGCCCGGGTGCCAATGATGGCATATACCCGCTGCTCGTGCTCGCTCAAAGGGGCTCGAGCAGGGGGGCCACCTCCCGTCCTTCGTCTGTCCACCACCAGCTCGCCAGCCTTCTTTTTGACGCGATATTTCATATCGCACCAATACTAGATCAAACATCCAAAAAAGCAGTAAAATTAAAAATTGCAGAAAATAACATAGGAAAATATTAAGTGCACCTAAGATTTAGTTTCGTGCAACAAGCATCACAGAAAAACATTGTGTTAATAAAAACAAAACATAGGTTAAAAGACACACTTAAAAACATACCCATTATGGGTGTATATAGGAAATGAATACCCTTGACACAAAGCTTAAATAACACACTCAGAAAGATTTGTATACACTTACGTCCCGCCACTCCGAAAAAGTTTTATGTACGCCCGTGCCTTGGGCGTTAAGTGTGGCCGCTAACTCCTCCCACAGCCTCCGAACTGCCACCTTGGCTTGTGGGGTGTCAGCGGCCTGCCCTTTCGCTATATCCATGTGGTCCTCCATGTAATTCAGCAGGATTTCCACCTGCTGAAGGCTCACTTTTCTTGGTGCTGGCATCTACAAATTACAAAGGAATGAAGTCCCAGAGGTCTGTGCAACTAGCTAAATGTTTGTTTTATCATATAATAACAAAAAAGCAAGTTATTTACTTACTGTTTTTTAATTCACTACACAATCACGTCAATAAAATAAGTGACTTAAGTGAGGTTATGAATTCGTAATTGTCAAATATTACCCCGTTCGGTTTTACGGAACGCATTTGTTGATAATGTGATAAAACACATTTATATATATATATATATATACGCAATTGTACCTCCTTCCAATCAATTTTTTTTGTTATACTGTATTATATGTACCAATGATTGTTGTTTTTTAACATTATTATTAAATTAAAATACAAAGCACTATAAAAAAAATTGTACTTAAATTGAGTAAAATGAATCGCAAATCGACTCTTTTTTCCGTTCACTAGTATTCGACGGTCTTCAAGGCGACGCCGCTATCATTGCGCGGTACCAATGAAATGATATCGACGGCATCGGCATCGTAATCGGAATACGACGTCGGCTTGAAATCGACGCTAGTTAGGCGGTAGACCCCCTGTTGTACGCCCGAGACCCTGAAGGGGTCAAAGGAGTAGCGCCAGGGTCCGCGCTACGTTCGGTGAACAACCAGCTCGGCCTGCGTTCGTTAGAAAGCAGGCCAATTTGTTTTCCGAACGGCCCAACTAAATGTGGGACTCAACCGCACTGAAGTCGTGCAGGTGTGGAAAAACGTTGAACGCTTCCTTTGCGCCCTGAAAAGGGCACGCCGGGTCGTTGATCGCACTAAACGATAGCAGCGGAATCGACGAACGCCGTCACAGAGATCCGCTCCCCAGAGTAAAACACTGTCCCACACTGAAGTTCGAAATCACTGAGTCGACGAACGAAGACACAACTGGATCGGCTAGCAAAGTTCCACACAATGAGTCAGTGGTTCGGGGCGCGCCGCGACAGCACGTCCGTTCACACTGAGGTCAGAACGCAGAATCTGGTCCTCTGCGGTGGTCCTTCTCAGCTTTCGCCCATGGGCGATAGCGAGGAAACTGGTCAGGACTTGTGGTCCTCTTCAGTAGTGGGCGTCCGCCGCCTGCGACTACAGGCGGGACGCTGGGTTTGGCCGTGACGGCCAAGTCTTCATACCTGGGGATGTGGCTTCTTCAGGGCGGCGACTCCTTCTCCTCTTCAATCATCGACGGGATGATGGCGTTGCGTGGCGATGGACAGGTTCTTGAGTCGGGCGGACGCGCGTGCAGGGGCGCTATCCCCCTGAGTTGGGGAAACGCCGAGCTGTCCGCCCTCCTGTAGGTGGCCTTGGCCAGGCGGGATATGAAATGATCCAGGCCCTACCATTTTAGGTCCCTGAGGATAGTCGCGTTCCTCACATAGCGTGGGGCGTCGACCATTGCCCCGAGACACAGGTTTTCTTGAGCGTGGAGTCTTTTCTTGTTAGTCTCCGAGCAATAGGCATACCATGCTTGAGACGCATATGTGAGGCGGCATCTAATGTAGGTTTTATAGATCCCGAGCTTCGTCCTCAGGGGTAACTTGGAGCTTAGTAGTGGGCGCAGTTTTGCCCTGGCCACTTTCACTTGGGTCACCTCCCCGTCGACATGGGTCTTCATCGATAGGCGCCTGTCCACAGACACCCCCAGGTACTCGACGTGCGGCTGCCATGGTACGTCCGTTCCTTGGAGTTTAACGGATGGCGGTAGGTTTGATTGTCCGGCGAACAGTGCCTGTGTCTTCGCGACATTCACTGACATCCTCCACTTGGAGAGCCAGTCAGGCAGGGCGTCAAGAGCTTGCTGCAGCTTCCTCGCGGCGTGCTTTATGTTGATGCTTGAAGTGAATAGCGCCGCATCGTCGGCGTATAGGGCAAGCTGGGCTGGGATCAGTGAACCAGGCGTATAAGTCTGGCGAAAGGCAGCTGCCTTGGGGTACCCCAGCGCGCACGGGGCGTTCGCTGTATTCGGTCTTCGATCGCCACCCGTATCTTGCGATCCTGGAGGAAGGAGGCCACTATCCTGACCAGTTTCTTTGGAGTCTTCGACGTTGACTAAATGCTTTTTGGTAATTATCTTCGCTGAGAGCTCTTTTAAATCCGTGACTATTTGTTTTTGAATCCAAGATGTCAAATACATCATTTATCAACTGGATAAAATTTGCTGTGGCTTCAGTATTGGCGAATTCTTGAATATTCAAAATATTTTTGCAGAACAATAACGAATCAGCTACGCTTGAACTAAATAACTGCGTAGCTAGCCTAACATTCATTATTTTAGTTTTATGATATATATAATTAGCCCGGAGTTTATTTGCTAAAAAGAATAATTCTTTTTCTTGCAGATTTTGCAATCTTTTTATATATTCAAATTTTATTAGCTCATGACATTCAGATATAAAATATTCATAATCTGCAAAAGTGTTTCTAATAAGTTTGACCATATGGCAGGGATCACCGAAAAATAAAACCTTTTGACCCGAAGTAGGGTCCAAGAAACTCGTTTGCAAATTATTGGGATCCAAACAACATCCTAACTAGGGATGGGCCGAAATTCGTTTCATATTCGGTTAAACCAGTAGTTCCCAAACTTATTTTTCTCGTGGACCACTTTCAAAATTTTACTGGTTTCGGTGGACCCCCTGCTGCTACATTTCTACCACATTCTTAAAGTCGCCAAAAAATAAAAATTGTGTCACTTCTGAGTTCTGTCCCTATATTTCGATATGTAAAATAAAAACGAAAAATGGTACATTTTATATCACTTTATTTATTAAAAGAATAGAATTACAAGAAAAAAATATTAAGGTAATATAGGTTCAGGTCATAATTTTAATTAATGGGAAGGATGTATCTGATGGAGTGTCAGCAAACGATCAATGTTTGGCTTTATTTTTGTGAGCAATAACCGCAAATCCCCCCGCTCTGTGATGTTTAATTTGCTCCTTTTTTTTGTTAAGAGGTTTGTAACGGCACTAAAACTCCTTTCGACAAGATATGACGAGGGAAAAGCTATTAAAAATTTCCTTGCGATTTCCCACAGTCCAGGATATTTTTCGGGTATTTCTGCTTGCAGCCAAAATGTTGGGTAGCCTTTTCTAAATTTCACCTTCAGCTCCTCATTAGTGCTTAGCTCGAGCAGCTCCTCTTGTAATACAACATTGGCCACTTCCGTTTCATCAAATGGATTTATTATCCATGGTGGTATATCCATCGTCAGTATATCTTCAAACCTGGTTTTGAAGTCATCATGCAGGGCACTTAAATGTTGACTGTAGGTATGGATATCCTCATCAATACATTCTACCTGCGACAAGTTTGGAAATTGAGAGAATTCGCGCCGACTAATGTTTTGCTTCATAAATTTCAATTTCCCAAGAAAAGCCGAAATTATCCCCTTTGTTTTTATTAAATTCAGGCTGTCCCCTTGTAACTGCAAGTTAATATCATTAAATTTTTTAAACAAATCTGTCAAATACGCAATGTCTGCTTTGAATTTGATCAAGTTTTCTTTTAAATCTGGATCTCTACTTTCTAAGAACTCTAATATGGAATCGAAAACAGAGTAAAATCTCGTTAAGCATGCACCTTTCGACAACCAGCGTACTTCAGTATGTAAGAGCAGTCGTTGGAAGTCTTCATCATTTTCGTCGCACAATTGAGCAAATAAACGTGTATTCAATGCATTGCTTCTGATTTTGTTGACAGCTTTTATTACAAAATGAAGAGATTGGTTCAACCTGTCACTTAAATGTTTTGCCACAAGATGTTGTCGGTGGATTACGCAATGAATAGCTGTAAGTCCTGGTATAATTCTTTTGAGATGACTTATAAACCCACGATATCGCCCGACCATTGCAGGAGCTCCGTCTGTTGCCACTGAAATAATGTTTGTAAATGGGATCGATTTTTCCGTAAAAAAATTACTCAGGACATTAAATATTGATTCGCCTTTAGTGTCAGTCTCCAAAGTTCTGGCAAATAGCAATTCTTCGTGAATTTCTTCCTCAACAATAAATCGGACATATGCCAATAGTAATGCTTCATTACTGGGTAACGTTGACTCGTCCAGTTGTATAGAAAAATGAGTTTTTTGCAGATGATTGCACAAAAAGCTTTCGATATCAGAGCTCATTTCATCAATGCGTCTTTGTACAGTATTGTTACTTAATGGAATTCTTTTTAGTACGTCAAATGGAGATTTGTGCAAAACAGTTTTTAAAACCTCTTCAACAGCGGGTAAAATTAATTGTTCTCCGATAGTGTGCGGTTTTCCAGATTTTGCTATAAGTAATGAGATATTGTAAGATGCCCGCAAGCCATCATCGTTACTTTGAGATGTTGAAGCGAACATACTGTGCATGGTGGGTCTCTTTCCATATTTTTCTTTCAATGTTCGAAAATATTTTAAATCTTTACCTATTTTATCAGTATGACACCTTTTTAGATGATCTTCGAGCTTTGATGGTTTCATAGAGTCATTGCTCAAAACTTTGTTGCATAATAGGCACATGGGCAATTGTTTGTCTGCCTCTGATGGAACAAAACCATATTTCAAATAATCGACACTATATTGTCGACATTTTTTCTTTGCTGTAGCCATGTTTCGTGTCAGTTACCTTACCTGTAAAAAAAATGTTTTAGTAACCAAGTTTTTTTCTGAATATAGGTATCACACCGCAGCCTTTGTCAGCACGCGGAAATAGAATTACGGCTTGTAAAGGGACCAACTAATAAACCGCTGAGACAAATACAAACGTTTTCACAAAACGGTATCAATTTTAAAGTACATAATTTACCACTAATTTTTAATAGTATAAATAAAAATTAGTGTACTCAGTATCGAATACTGATCATATTTGTGTAGGAAAAAATAAACGTCGAAATCCCAAAATTGTCCATAAAAACGATAACTAACATTTTATTAAATCAATGAGTTCACGCGCTCCGTGTATTTGCGTATTTTTTGTCTGCGGCTTCATTGTTAAAACGTGACAAACAGGCATCGAAGTTCAAGCCCCGCCCTTTTCCCGTCGCCCGCGCACCGCTCGCTCTTTCCGAAAAGGAATAGTTTTGATAAAATAGTTACTTCAAAATCAATTTAACATGATTATGAAATTACTGTTTTATAAAATTAGTAGTTATTTGCAAGAAAAATTACAAAATTAATTGCTCTGCAATATTGCTTATTCGGCCTTTTTAGAGAGGCAGTGCTTCTCTCGTGAAAAAACAATTGAATAAAACGTGCTGTGTTTGTCTTCAAATCGAAAGAGGACAATTAAAATATCTGTAAGTTACTAAGTTACCTATCTATACAGGCCGTTGTGATCAACCGACTAGTACACGTAAACAAAATACTTAAGTACTATAACAAAAAAAGGTAGGCTACTTACTTTTCTCCGGCACTAGCAAACACAGATATAAATTTTCTCACAACTTTTTTCCAAATTCCGCCTTGTTTTCGAAATTCCGGAAACAAATGAATGCGTTTGGTTGCCTTTGGCATCAAGTATTTATAGTGTTGATCAAGTTCATGTCTGAACAAGCATTAAGCATTGTCGGGCGGATAGCGCTTTGCAAGTCTGTACACGAAATTGTACGTAATATCGAATACACAAGTTTGGACAAGTAACAGTCGCTTGCCTTATTAAAATATTATCTGCTTAGATAAGTACTTAAAACAATGTAGGTAGGCCCTTATAAAAACTATGCTTACATTTTTGCTCTTTACTATCAAAAGCAGATAAATTTTCGTGGACCCCCATTAACATCTTATGGACCCCCATTTTTTGTTCACGCCTACGTAGACCCCCAGCAAGTCTCCCGTGGACCCCTGGGGGTCCACCTGGACCACTTTGGGAATCACTGGGTTAAACCGAACTTCGGTGAATTGAACAGAACTTCGGTATTCGGCCGAACTTCGGTTCAAATGCCGAATGTTGGGCCGAACTTCGTTTCATATTCGGTTGAACCGAACTTCGGCATTCGGCTGAAATTTGGATGAAAAATGAAAAGCCGACTGTTTAGTAGAAAACAAAGAATACTCAAGTATAGAAATAACTAAGTAATAAAACAATTTGTCATGTGATCATGTTCGTTTATTGTTAAAAAATCAGATACATATAAAAGTCGAATCAGTCTAATTAAATCTTGTAATAATATAATTTCTTGTTTTTTTGTAAATTTCTTGTTTTCTTATTAAGAACCTAATCCACTTGTATTTATAATTTACCAAGGGTAAGTTATGGTGCAGAAATACTAAAGATTCCGCAGTATCTGGCCCGAGTCTGTTACGTTTTTTTTCGTAAACATTCCCTGCCTCTGAGAATAGTCGTTCAGAATATACTGAGCTTCTAGGAGACGATAAAAATATTCGCGCCAAAGAACTCATATTAGGAAACTTGTCCTTGTTTTTAGCCCACCAGCTTTATGGGCATTGCTGTTTAGGCAGCAAAACATCATTTAAATATCGGTCGAGTTCAGATGCAATTGGGCTTTTGGTTTCTTCTACAAGGGGAAGCTTTGCTCTTCATAGCAGCTCCAGAATGTTTTGTGTGTATCTTCATTTTTCGAGTTCATGGCCTGTGTTGTCTGATTAACTTCATCGTCACTGCTTGAGGTGTCCATGTCTGTGCTCCTTCTTACATACTCTGCTAGAAAAGTACGTCTTACTAAAGTTATACTGTCTGATGTGAAAAAATTCATCTTGAAGCGTGGATCCAGTAATGTGGCTAAGGTGTAATATTTGTCATCTTCAATATGCTGGAAACGTTTATCCAACTCATGTTTTAGTGACAAACGCATAGCGTCCGTATTTGGACACGCCATTTGAACTTCTTCTTTGGTTAAGTATTTAGAAAGTATCATGACGTTGGGAATTACTTCTGATATACAAGAGTATGTGGAGCTGACTTTTTTTGTGACTTCTTCAAAAGGCTGGAGTAAAGACAAACTTTCTTTAAGAAGATCCCATTGTCTCTCGGTCATATTTTGAAAGTTTATTGAAGCACTATTGTCTGATATGTATAATGAGATAGCTCTTTTTTGTTCCAATAACCCTTATATTATTACCCATATAAAATGTACTGTTCCAGCGTGTGCTAACATCTTGAATTAATTCATGTTCTGGTATATGTAGTTCAGTCTGTATCAGCTTTAACTTTTCTTGAGCCGGTTTGGAGTGATGGAAGTGAGTTACGATACGGCGACCCACCGCGAAGGTTTCGTTTACATTTTCTTGCTCTTTTATAGCCTTGTCAATTACGAGCTGCAAAGTATGTATGAAGCATTTTTTCCCCACAAAAGGGCTCTCATCTACGGCTTTTACAATATTGCGTCCGTTGTCTGTCATTAGTACATTAATTTTCTGTGATATCTGCCATTCGTTAGCTATTTCTTCTAAAGCATAGCGGATATGTTCCGCCGTATGCTGTTCTGTGAATGATTTCATTCGTAGTACTCCATGGTACAAAGTAAAATCGTTGTCAAGCCAATGCGCAGTGAAACTTAAAAAGCATAGCATATTATTTATGCAAGTCCACATATCGCATGAAACTGATTTAGCTGTAGATAATTGATTCATAATAAACTTTTTTAATTGTTCATACAGTTGTGGTAATATAGTTTCAGTCATGTATTTCCGGCTTGGAATCTGGTATTTAGGCTTTACTACTGTCATTAACCGATTAAATCCAGAATCTTCCAAAATCGATATAGGCTGATTATCCACAGCTATCATTTCTGCAATAGTTTTGTGAATTTCTTGAGATCGTGGGTCATCTATCTTCCACTTATTTTCAAAGGTACCCTCAATAGATGCTTGACGTAAGGAGGACAATATTGTTGGAGATTTCGTTGATGCACTAGTAGAAGGTAAGATTGGGTTTGGCGTATGAGGAGAATGATGGATTTGTGTAAATTCTTGATAATGCTTCACTCTAAGATGGTTCGTCAAAGCAGAAGTTGATGCTGAACGCCCTTTTCCACCACGAGATATTAATGAACAACACAATGTACATTTCACTTTATTTTCTTCATCAGCTTCTGTGTAAAATGTCCAAACATTTGATTTTTTTCTTCCACTCATGACTAATTAGCACTCATTAAGCAAATATTGAATATTTATTACTTGATTCTTCTTTATTCTACTAGAAATCACGAAAGATATTTATTTATTAGGTACGAACAATAAGTAATAACGGACGTGTCGCAAGGTCGCAACAGTAATGAATTATGATAGCGGCTACAGACTCACGCGAGAAGTCTCGCCGAGAAGTCTTGGCGAGAAATTGCGCGAGAACCGAGAAAGCATCTACACTCATGCAACCTTCTCATTCGCATTCTCGATCGTTATCCGGAATGGACGACGACAGTGCAGCGGCTTTGGTTTTGTGTGCATTAGCATATAATAATCTTGTACATACTAAAATTAAAAATCAAATTAGGAAAAAAAGAAGACAAAGGCGATGGTGGATGACGCAAATTCATAGGAATAGATCGAAGTTAGTAAATTTATCTTATTTTTTTATATAATATGAAAGAATGTGTTTTATTTTATAATCGTCTACTTACTTGTTATCTTCTGTTTCAGTTTAAGCATGCATACTCAATTGGGTGAACTAGTTGCTGAAGAAAGTGGAGAATTTAAAAAGTTTACACGAATGTCAAATAATGATTTTGAAATTTTGCTAAACAAGATTTCTCCATTAATTACCAAACAAGATACACAACTACGAATGGCAATACCAGCCCGAATGCGTCTTGCAATAACATTAAGATACTTGGCCACTGGAGATAGCTTTCAAAGCCTTCATTTTTTATTTAAAGTGTCGCCTCAATTGATTTCAACAATTATTCCTGAAGTATGTGTAGCACTAAATAAAGTATTGGAAAAACAAATACAGGTAAGTTGTAATCAAAATATTTATTAGGTAGGTAGGTACTGAATTTATATCTTAGCTTAATCAGTATCACAACACAAATGTTATCAATCAGTATGAAATCAGTATCACAAGCAGAAATTAAGCATACTTGTAGGCTTTAGAAATAATGGTGGACAGCTGACTATCATCTAACAGCTTGTCTGAAATTATATGCACATTTGATTCAGTTTGCGCATCTGTATTTTGTGTTATCTGAATTTGTGGTAATTCAGGATACATGTGGTATTGATCCTGTTGTTCCGGAATATGAATTTGCGGTGGTTCAGAATATATTATCCGGGTATTCTGTCGTTGACCTACGTTGCGTAACAGCGGTTCGGAATGGGAAGACATGTTAGATGGAGGTCGAGAAGGTGGAGTAAATAATGGTGGAGTGGTTGAAAATCTTTCTGGGTTCTTGGCGCGGCGGCGATCAATAATGAAGCCATCGATATGATACATAATTTCCAGACTTTCCTCTTCAGTAAATGCTCGCAATTTTTTCGCTAACCCCAATGCATATATTTCACAGTCATCTGCTTGGGCTTGAGACTCCCTTTTTCTAATGCTTTCCTGAAAAAGATTTATTGCTTCCTTCATTTGCTTTCCAGCCTCTTTCACTTCACACTGCAGTTGCGTCCTAGGACGACCAGTCTGTAATGATCTTGTTTCATTTCCGGTTCCCTCTTCATTGCCACTCGTTCCTGGTTGTTCAGTCTGAAAAAAAAAACAATCATTTCAATATAATTAACGAGATTTTTTTTTTCAGATTCCATCATCTCCAGAAGAATGGTTGGAAATTGAAAAAGGATTCAGCTCTAAATTTCCTAGGGCTATCGGTGCAATAGATGGCAAACATATTGTTCTGATATGTCCACCTAATTCGGGCTCAGAATATTTTAACTATAAAAAAAATTTCAGCATTGTGCTCATGGCAGTAGTCGATAGCAAATATAGATTTATTTTTGCCGATATCGGTGGTCAGGGTAGAATAAGTGATGGTGGAATTTTTCGAAATACTGTGTTATGGGACATGATTTGTAGCAATGCTCTAAATTTACCAGCACCGCATCCACTACCAGGTTCAAATATTGATATACCATATGTATTTTTGGGAGACGGTGCATTTGCACTGCACATGAACATCATGAAACCTTATCCTGGAAATCATGACAGGAACAGCCCTGAACGTATATTTAATAAAAAACTATCTGGATCACGCGTGATTGTGGAAAACACATTTGGGATTTTGGCATCAAGATTCCAAATATTTAAAAGACCAATCGAGCTGTACCCTGAAAAAGCTTCTGTTATTACCATGACTTGTATATTATTACATAATTATTTAATAAACAGCAATACTTCTTCACAAATATATTTTCCACAAGGCACAGTTGACGTTTACGACAATAATGATAACCTAATTCGATCTGGTTCATGGCGTGCACAAATTACAAGTACTAATGCTATTCAAAATTTTCCACCAATAGCACGCAGAGCAGCTGCTAGTGCTAACCAAGTGCGTGAAGAATTCAAAACCTACTTTTCCAATATGGGGTTAATTTAGAGTTTTTGTATTATTAAGTACCTATGATCTAAAGAAATGTAAAAAGATTTATCTAAAATAAAAACTTCTTACTTACATTTGAGGTCGTATTTATTGTTGTCCTCGGAGTGAGGCCATCACCCAAAAACAAATCAAGAGCATCATAAGCAAACCATATTGGTTTGTAAACCTCATTTTCACCAGCACCTGATTTACATGAATCTTTAACCATCTTTCTATATTTACGGTAGCTAGCAAAAAGAGATTCCTTTTTTTTTTTCAGTTCTGGTACTGGTATTTCCATTAGCTCTCCAAGTCGATTCCATGCGTCATGATTTAGACTTTTGTCTTTGTAGTGATTATGTTTTGCATCCCATAAAATAGGCTCTGAATGGAAATATTCTATGAACTTTAGTTCTAAATCGTTATTCCACATTTTATATTTATTAAAGCACTGACGTAGCAAAAACCACCCAACTTGTGATATCCTGGCGACCACAGTCTGCGAGCACTGAGCTAAGACTGAGAACGAACAAGAATGTAATACCGTTCTCTTTTCTCGCCCGAGAAACCCTTTGAAGCGGGCAAAAATACCGACACCGTTCGGAGAACAGGCGAGCGCGAGAACGAGAAGCCGAGAATGCAATCACATTCACGCTTCTCTGGTGTTCTCGGGGGTTCTCGGCGTGAGTTTGGATGCGCTATGACAAATCAGAGGCCGGCGGTAAGTTTGGGAATCGCGCGGAGGGCGCGGGCGGGTTGCGTAGGGATCATGTCACGACGTGAACGCTAGAGAAAGCGCGGTAAAAACCACCGAAGTTCGGCCGAACTTCGGCCGAATTTTATATTTCCACCGAATGTTCGGCCGAAGTTCGTATTCGGTTCAAGTCACATTCGGCCCATCCCTAATTCTAACTCTTCCGCCATGGCGAGATTGGCTTTTACACCATCACATGTTAGTGACTTGATCTCAATTCCAATTCAAATTTTAGGATTCCACTCCGTACACAACTTGATTTTCATTTCATCAAAAATATGACCGCAATAAATTTTGTTTTTTTTTTCTTCTGCTCTAAGTTTAAGTGCATATAAGCTCTCCATTGTTAAACCTGGCTGCCCATCAATGTTGCTATACAATTTTGAAAAAGTCCTGGGATGAGGCACACATGTCTGAAACACTTTACGTACGTATTTATACGCCTTTGCCGAATAAAAGTTTAATGTAAGCGCAAAAGATCTCAACTCGGATGAATATTTTGTTCTAGGAAGTTTATCACTTTTTCTCATTTGCCGCTTGAGAAGTTCTTTTTCGGTGACACCAACTTTGCTTAGGACTAGTTTTTCTTCTTTATCTATCAATAATTTTTCTTCTAAATTATTCAGAAGTTCTTGTAGTGTTTTGACTTCTTTCTTTAGGTATCGGTTTTTAGCTTGCAAACTACGATTTTTTTTATTTTTCACTTTCAACTGCATGCGCAATTTCCTTTTTCTTGGGGTTTCCAAGAGGCTACTGGTAGTTACCGCCGTCGATGGGTCTGGATTAGATTGACTGCATGTTGATAGGTTGGATTGACTGAACGTCGATGACGATTGAGGGTTAAATTGACTAAGATCATCGCATGTCTGTAGGTGGGTAGTAGGTCGATTCTGCAACTGCAATGTCTTTGGTTGGGATTCTCTGGGTGTTGATGATGGCTGGGAGGTAGATGGATAATCTTGCTGTAATGATTGAGCATTAGGTGGATTGTGTGTGTGTAATAACTTTCCTGTGGTAGATATGGTGTTTGCACCAATTGAGCTTCTTGAAACTTTACGCAATTTTACAGGAGGTTCTTCTGTACAATGAGCAATTTTTAAAGTAGGTACGGCACCATCAATCAGTTGTCGTCTATTGTTTGGAAGTACTTTGAAGCAATCGAGAGTAAAATGTTCAGAACAAACTACACTAGTACGCGTGGGTCTCCAAGTATCTGAATGGCCGCAAAATATCCTCCATTTTTCCCTTATGTAGGGATCCTTTGGAAATCTGTAAACAATTATATAGAAATGTGTTTTCAGTTTACAAACTTATTAGTTAACAAGATAACGGTAATTTAAAAAACTAAAACCTTAGCCTTATCGTGAACTCCCAAAAAAATCTGCCATTTTGGGTTCTGGCGCTGTCGGATAAAAATACCAACCAATTGTGACTGGACTCCTGCATCAAAGGCTACATACAAAAACATAAAAATTCTTATCACAAATTTACTGTTTTCGTTTCGTTACTTCTTTTATCCTTAATCTGTTCTATAAAAGCATACTTCACGCCAAATTTCATGACTTTAGGTGCTACGGACGGACAAACGTGTCTAACTAGTTAGTTAAACACTTAGTCACTGTGTGAGTTTCTTTTCACACAATGATAGAGACAAAATCCGATATTTTAAATGCAGACAGACACAGTATATCACTCAAAAAATGTAACTTTCAATAATTGGAACCCTAAAACCCAACTACTAAGCAGTTACGGACAAGTATAAATAAAAAGATGAAACATAACACTAGGTCTTAGCCGCAGTTGCGTGTCATCTAAAATAAATGAATGAAAATTGTTCGTAATCGTTCTTCATTCATTCACATTGTCCCATCCCTAGAGCAAAACAAAACCCTGTACTGAGTTTGAGCTACCAACGTACCACTAAATTTTTCTATCGCAACGATGTAAAGGTTATTTTGAAGATTACGTTTAAATAAAACCAAGTTGATGGATAATTTATACTTACATGTGATAGGATTCCGCAAATTTGAAGTAGCAAAACGCCTTTTACAGGTGAAAACCACACAATTAACCATTTTTTGAGAGCTCTTAATTGCAGGACGACACGATCAAAAATGGCTGCGGCCGCGGTTTTTTTTTTTTTTTATTAATGACCTACAATTTTAGCTCCTGTGAGCTTTAAAATTTACAGCGGGACAGTTTGAGGCGAGGGCTATTAACCCTCAGCCTTTTCGGCAAATGCACAAGGGGCTTCCAGTTGGGACGAACCTCGGCCATGGGCTTTGCCTTTATCAAGCGAGCGATGCAAACTCGCGAGCGGTAGCAAACGCTCAATGCCATAAGGGCCGACACTATTGTGCCTGAAGGGCCTACTAAGAACTTATCGGTGGCGTGAAGCGCCCTGGTACATTTCGGTACCTGGAAAACGAGCTAGCCGTTTTCCGTTGCGGCCGCGGACGAACTAGTTTTATATAACGTGCTTGGTCATATGGCCACGGTACTATGGTAGAGGGGAACGCTCAACTATGCCATCTCCTTAGGTTGAATGCTCTAAGGTCAAAACACAAACACGATTTGTATTTTCGATCATGTTTTCGGTTTGTTCATTCTTAAAAACGTTACAAAAGGAATATTGTTTTCTAAAATTCCACAGTGTTGTGCAGTGCCTGTGTGCAAATAAAACAGGAAGGCATAAATAAGTTCCTACAGAAGATAAAAGCCAATTAAAACAGTGGCTTGTAGCCATTCGCAGAGATAAATTTACTCGAACGAAAAATAGCTTTATTTGCAAAAGCCACTTCACGCCGAACGATTACCAGCTACCGAAGGATTCAGTATTAGAAAAACGTAAGAATATTTTGTACTTATTTATAATGATAAATTTTAGTTAAGTCACCTTGATTATGTCTGCACGACTAACCTTCAATGATGCAGTATAAACGTTTTCTAGTACTTGCCTTATCAAAAATTACTTCATTATAACATTATATTATACGCAGTTATGAAAAATGTGCAAAAAGAGAGATGTTACAATATAAATTATGAACTACAACCTACTAGGCAACCGACTGATAGGTTGATTAGTCTAAGTCTAAGATAATATCCGATGGTGCATTACTTTCAGGCAAGGTTATAGACGTAATTCCTCCTGCTCCACACGGAGAAAATCTGGACAATAAGTGGTGATATCAATTTAATTAAACTCAAATATAAAGAATACGGACTATAACATTAATAATACAAATGAGATTTACGTACCTGTTAATTGACTGACAGATTGGCTCAACGATCATCGGCTTATTTGACTCTATATCAATATCAGATGATTCTTTGATTTGGTTCATTGTTGCACCCAAAGAACTGTTTAAAAAAAACTGTGTTAATATCACCATCAGGTATATTACGTACAGTTTAAATTTGAGTTCGATTACTTACTTCAATGGACACCTATTTTCTTTTTTTTTATTTCAGTGTTTCTTTCTAGCAACCACAAGCGACGTTTGCTCGATCGTCGCGGTTCTAAAAATAAAAAATATATTAAATAAAAAACATATTTTTTTATTTATTTTGTCCCTGAGAGGGAGATTTGTATTTTGTTTGTTGTTTATTTCATTGAGATGTGATCTTTCTTTTGTAAGTTTAAATTCTTAGAAAAACATGATGGTACATGTTGAATAAGTAATAGTTACAAACTGTTACACAGTTTGGCAGATTGCTAATACTGTTTAAGTCTGATTATACCTATATTGAAATAAAAAAAAAAAAAAATTTGGCATGGTGCTTTATATATTTTCGATTGAAAAAAAAAAATCTAAAGTACCGATAATACCGGTCAATTTTGGTTGTACTATAGATACAGAAAATCCCGGCTCCTAGAAACAATCCCGGTACTCTATATGCTAATGGTCACCCTACAGTGTCTGTTGCAGAATAGAATAAATATGAAAATAGGCGCACGACCACTGGCCAGGCCACACAGTTGGTCGGCAGACACGACTGTGTGATACATCCCATCTTTCGAAATCCATTATCGAGAATTCGAGCAGCAAAATATGCGTTTAAAGCACTTGTTGTTGCAAGTGCAAAACAACAAGGCACTTTGACAAATGCACACACACACAACAGTCACAACACTCAATGAATGACGTACTCCCCCCGCGTCGTCTCGTGCGAGTAGAAACAGCTAGACATCTGTTCAAAATTAGTGGGAAATTCGGGTGCATTTGCGAATACCGAAAATGATGAAAGAAACTTGCTTATAATTTCATTTTCCTTAAAACATTACGTTACTAGACAATATAAGCTGTGGTTCTATTGTAATTACATAATGATTAATTGAGTTTTCAATATAACACAAAAAGGCAGAAAATATGTCGTCAACGTCGAAAAATTTACGAAATGTAATCGTATATATTTTTGAGTAGGAAAATATTTTAGAAAAAATATTCGAACCAGAACATAGATAAATATTTTCTTAATCTGAATAATAACTTAAATATTGAACATATTCTCGAATTAAAAAATATTTTGGTATTACGTTTGTATGGGAAATTTGTTGTTCGCTGGTTTCTTAATTATTATTTCAGCCAGACCTATGTTGAAAAAATGTGCAGTGCCAAGTCAATTCCCATGGAATAAACAAAATTCTAGTTTGCATCAAAAAAAATGGAGCGACATCAAAGGCGTTTGGCGCGAAATGAAAGGAAAATCAGTGCTACCTACCTCATGGAAACTACAACTTTTGCAAAGTAGAAATTGAGTTCGAAAAGAAACAGAAAGATATTGATATCAAATGTGATTTATGTGAAAGTGATGATCTTAAAACACTTGAAGAATGTCCTAAAAATGAAAACAAAATAAAAAGGATTTTCAATTGCGAATGTGCTGGATATAACCAATGCGGCCAAAATACAGTTTTATACTGGTTTCCAAGATAATGAACATATCAAATTCATATTTAGTATTCAATGAAAAACATATGGTGTGAAAAGTTCCTTCGATCTGCAATCTCTATAAGCTCGTGAGGTCTACAACTCACAGAGCCACTAGTAATTACTCGTAAAATGGCTTAGGTGGCTACTCGACCATATAAATCTCGAACACTGACTGAGTTGGATATTTTCTAAAAATGATCCACTATTTCCGGCTTATAGAATCTTCGACCTGACTAGGGTTCATGATTTCTGGAGCTTTTAAATTTTTCGGGTCTCGAGAATTCTTGAGGCTTCTTGGGTTGTTGAAAAATTTACTTTTACGTACGTTTTCTCATATTATTTGGTTCCAATAACGTCAACAAATTCAGTGGTTTTCCTCTCAAATAAAAGTATCAAATTAATTATAATTTTTTTATAGATTATATTCAAAATCTTATGAATAATTAACTTTAAAAAAAAATACAGAATTAATAGTATAGACTTATAATTATAATGACAGCACCATTTTTGGCTGGTTATTTAGAAGTTATAAACAAAAGTAGCTTCTATTAAACTATTTGCGGTCTAGGTTCTTCATTAAATATATAAGATTCATCATCGTTATCAGTGCTGCTGGTTTCATCGGAGCTGCTGTGTTTGTCACCGTTAAGCAAGGCATTTCTAGCAGCTGTAACTTCTGACTGTTTTTTGCAAAATGTGTCAAGAATAGCTAATGATTTACACATAGAACCATTTCACAGGGGCTTTCTCCGCCAAATTGTTTCATAACGTTTGGCCCATCGCTTGTTACGGCAACAACATCACTCTCAAATTTCACTTCAAAATGTTTCAAGCGTTCCTCCACTATTTTTCTTATTTCAACGGCCCCACATATACCGGGTATATAGACTAACCCCAAATTATAATGTGTTGTTTCTGTAGTATGACAAATAACACTAAAATAGCGTTTGTTACGTATGCTTGTCCACTCGTCAATACTCACACTTAGCCGGTTACCTTAAGAACAAATATCTGAAAGTTATTTAATCATTTCTTTTTCATAACTTAATAACAAGAATCTTAAAATCTTAATAAAAAAAATTAAAAACTTATTTTATTAATAAAATTACCATATCATAGAATCACCCCGTGTGATATCTACCGGGGGACATGAACACTTGGATGCGTGCGTGCGGCACTGCAAATGCAGAGCCGTAGTAAATTATGTACCTACCTACATTTCATTCTTTTTTTATGCTCGACGATGAATGTCATGCCAGTGTACGTTCAAACCTAATGCTTGGTTTTTGTATACTGTTAGCAGTTATGTACTATAAGAATGTGTGTTTAAATAATAAATAAAAAAAATAATAATCAAATTACTTACATAATGAAAAAAAAAAAATCAGAACAATTAAAAACTAAGCTTTTGTGTTGTTGTTTTACAAAAATAGGAAATATAATTAAGCTAAGTAGTATAATTAATGTATCGTTAATTATTTTATGTATTAAAGTTTGACTAAAAAATAATAGAAAAAACACATAGGTACTCGTACCTAGTAAAATTTAAGATCATATTTAGATTATATTATTGATAAAAATAATATGAATAATAAAGCCATGATGTTTCAATAAAAGTGAAAAGACCTGTTTGATTTCAAATTTATCACGTAATCTGTGAAACACTCACTACGTAAACTATATTTGGCTAGAGTCGAAACATGAATGAGCGTGTAAAAACGAAGCCGCAGAGCGCTTGCAGCGAGATCAAACCACGCAACACAACAAACGGCGATTTAATTTCTATATAGATACATGATTTGTCGAGTTCTCGACTTTTCCCGAGCTTGATTTCCCGGGAACAAAGCCCAACGATTTCCCGGAAATTCTCGAGCCGAGAATTCTATTATAATGAACCCTAGACCTGAAGTAGTCGGCCTGACCACTACCATTTTTAGAAAACGTCCAACTCAGCCAGTCGTCGGGAATTGTATGATTGAGTAGCCACCATTCCTAACAATAAAGTAACAAAAATGATATCAATTTTCAAAAGCATTTTTGACATTAATCTAGAAACATGCTTATTCTAAACTAACGACTCGTCCCGACTTTGAACGGGTAGACAGTAATACCTACGGTTAACTAATAACTAATGAACTCAAAGTGAATAACCTAAACAAAATATTTCCTTGGCTTTTTGCAAGGGATCCAGCTGCTATTAATGTCATCCTCAAAGTCTTTTTTTTGGACGACTTGAAATTTTGGAAGAAGATGGAGTAATCATACTCGCATCTTCACCAATGGCATAAGACTCCTTTGACCGTTCAAATTTAAGGCATTTTGAAATTAAAAATGTGCTCATCGTCAGAATCTGACAGAAAATTTAAGCTTTTCTGATGTATGGTCGACAGGACATCGTTTGTGAATTTTGGTGTGATTACTATTTCGTCGATTAACAAAGTCTCCACCCAAAAGCTGTCGTCATCGGGAAGGGTAGGTCTTGTTGATTCGAACGTTTAATTAATGAGTTGCATGGAGCTTTCTTCGACGTCTTCTTTCTTTGTTGATTATCATTTTCTATCGTATAAAACCCAACGTGTTGACCGTGGGAACATTTAATAGCTTCATTATAACAGTTGTCCATACTACAACTGAGTTCTCGCATAGCCGGAGTATGAAGTTGATTGGCACTCCACACAACTTGATGTGTTCTCATGGTGCCGCGGAATTCCTTTAAATTTTCGGGAATCAGCATATTTTTCTCTAATAAACCCGACTCATGAATTACTTCTATAATCACTCCTGGAAAATGTTCTTTTAGATGTCTGAAAAGTATTTCGATGTTTGGAATGTCATTCCCTCTTGCAACTATTTGATTTTCAGAAGGTGGCATGGACATAAAAATACTTACTATAGATTGTTGTTTACTGGATGTTGAAGCACTACATCTTTTTATATTATTAATATGTTTATTTCCTTCTTTGTGGCGTTTTATCACACTTATGTCGGCAGTAAAAAATGTATTGCCAACATTGCAAGTCGCCTTTGATAAGTCCTGTTTGACTTTTCTTAGCCAGTCACAATATTCTTTGTTTAGCAACCAATCTTCCCGAAATTTCTGTTTATAACGCTTTCTCAGTGTTCAGATGCGTAGTTACTCTCGCTATTACTCTCCATCTTTAAAGGGTTGTTGTACATTCGTCACTTTAGAAGGTCCGTCTTGACAGAAGGCCTCGGTCCCGTCTCATATCGGGGGGGTAGGTGTTGTGGGAGCAACGAAATGAGGAGTCCAAGAAAGCCATCTCTCCTGGCTGTTTGGAGTGACTGAATCCTGTCTTGTTGGACATCAATTTTTGTCTCCATTGTGGTCATCTTATTTGTGACTGTTTTCTTCCAGTTATCTAGGGATTTACGTCATCCGTCGCCTCTTAGGGGTTTTATAATGTCTTAAAGAGTCTAGTCTCTTGATAATGTCTGCCTGAAAGGCCCTGTTTGCCCTGTAGCGTTTGTCGGGATCTCTGGCTCCTTCTGGTTGGTCTTCCGCCCTTCTCTTTGAAGATGCGCGGGTCTTCCGGGGCTCTATCTGAATCTGTTTTACCCATGTATCCAGGATGGGCTTTAGAGTAACATCTGATTCATCATCTCTCATGTCCTCCTCATCACTAAAAAAAGTATGTGTAAATTTACCTCACCTTTATTTTTTAAAGTTAATTCGTCACGTTTTTATACCGAGAATTGTAAATTCGTCACATCCATTATTTTCTTATAGACAGCAAAAACAATATATAAATAATAATTCAAATAAAAACATTTATTTCTTTAATCACCAGTTTTAGGTTTTCAACCTTACATCTAACACAAAAATCACAGTTTAATTTGATGGATTTACTTATAACATAAGGAAAAGCAAAACAAAGATAAATTTGCTAACAACCAAGGAACGTTTGAATCATCTATTTTGGATATTTTCTAAAAATTTACAGTAGTTATCAAAAACGATTACTTAACATCTACATAATGTAAAAATCACAGTTCTCTTTATAAATACTTATAAAATATACTGATAGCAGCTGATTTGCCTAGAACTCAATGTCCAGCCTTGGGTAGGTTCTACAATATAACAACCGTATAAAAATAAAGATAAAATATTTTTCTTTTATTTTAATAAGTGAAGATATTGCTTTTAGCTTAAAACATAGCCGTAACAATATAATAGTAGAATAAGTCAAAGCAAATATAACTATTAAAATCAAATAGAAGAGCGCGTTTCATGAGCACTTAATAAATCACAGTGATAGGCTATTCTAGTCAATATTTTTTTATCATTCATGTAAAAAATATCAGTACCAAAAACTGAAAACTGAAAGATTTTTTTTAATGCGTGCAAAAATAAATAAGTTATAAGCCTTTTTAAATTTGGTGGAAGGGGAAACTGACAAAAAACAAGAAAAGGATGCACTATGTGTGATGTGACGTCACTGACATTTGGTTTCTTGTGTAGAAAAGAGATAGCAAGACGTCCCCACCACGCTCCCACTCTCCTTTATGAGAAATTTTTAAATGTTAATTACTTGAGGATAAAATTAAATGAATTATACTATATTTATGTTACATGTCGTTAAAATGCTGCAAATAAGAAAGTTTTTTAACAACTTCAGCCAGGGATATGGTGTTATAATTGTCCAAAAGAGTTTTCAATAGATCTCAAGTTTAATGGTACAGCCAGTTAGATTTATTTTATTTTAACATCAACATAATCAGCTTCTTTTAGGTATATTAAGAAACTGAAGCATTCTAATTTATGACACGTTACGTTTATGACATGCTTCTTTCTGCTAGATTTATGGTCCTGTGACGAGAACAATGTGCATCCATACTTCCATACTAATATTATAAATGCGAAAGTCTGTCTGTCTGTCTGTCTGTTACGCTTTTACGGCCAAACCGCTGAACGGATTTTGATGAAATTTAGGATAATTTTCGAAATAAAATAAATGCGCAATTTGTAAGAGTTTCATTAAGTTCGTGTTTTTGTAAATTACTTCATATTTGGTGTTAAAAGATTTCAGTTCTTGCTTATCAGATTTCAGTAAAATAAATTTGGCAAACAATTCGAAATTAACTTTAATACTGTCATGTTTTTCTAATGTTATTGTAATTAATTTAATAATATCTGGTTGTGCAACACTTAGAATCGCCTCGGGTATGAGGTGCTTGTCATTCTGGGCGCGCTCGTGTGAACTGTCAGACAGGGTCGCTTCAGGTGCGAAGTGCTCGTCTCCCTGACGGAAGTTCATACGAAAACTTACAATTCTGTTTTTAAATGCTGTTGCAATTATAAAAACGTTTTTAAATTCAGTATTCAGTAAACAAATTTTCTTATGAATATTAGTTCTTTTATGATGTGTATCAGTGGCGTGGGGTGAAAAAAATGAAAAGTTAACCCGGGCCAAAAGAACCGAACTAACGCGTGAATAATCAAAACTTTATGTCTTAACTTGTAAAAAAAAAATATGCAATAATAGGTAATCTGTAAGGCTAAGGCTATTTGTATTTTGTACAAAAGCCGCCATTTCTCACCTAACCACCTATGTGATGAAAAACAAACAAACCTTTACGATAAAACAAAAAAAAAAAAAACACTATACAATATACACGCACAACACTTAGCAAGTTAAATTTCACTACTTTCGATTCTTTTAAACTATATACCACAATCAAGCTAATTACATAACACAATAGATAAATTATTAGCACATACGAATCCGTGCAAAATGTCGCATTTAAAATAAATATTGGGGCCATTATTGGGAACCTAGGTCAAGGACACAAGGTGAGACCACTGGCGCCGCCGCCACAATAGCGGAGAAACTTTGGACGAAAACTATTCAAGCGAAACTAAACCTTAACACATGACAAATAAAGATTGTAAGCTATCTGAGTTCGGCTTATACTCGGCTTTATATGGACGAGTATTTGCATGTAGACATAATGTGTATGTGTGCGTGAATTACATACATTGTAATATTTAAATTCCTAATTTTGTTAGCGAGTTCCCAAGCGGCGTACCGCGGCACGCGTCTGACGATTATAAAATCTTGTTGCGCGATTCAAATACATTGCGTATTTTGTAACAGGCATATTGAAGAATATTTTACAACGCGCGCAATGTAATTATGTCACTTGCGATAATTAGACTACGTAGAATAGTAGTTTTATATTAGTATCTGCCAAGGGAAGCCGGTAGGAATCGTGTTCTAAGGAGGCTTCGCCACTGATGTGTATATCTATTTCTAGGTATTTCGATTGCTTCACCTGTCAATGTACGTAGGCGTGGAACTGTGAAATAAAAAACAAAATATTTATATTAAATATAATCACATGTTTACGTTTCGTATAAGGTCACATACATGGTTATATACAAGATTATATAAGTAGTTGATAATTAAATAACTACCTAGTTTAATAATAAAAACGTGAGTTAAAATTTTTGTAACAAAGTAATAATAGGTTAATATATAAGAGTGAGCAGTATTCTAATAATCTGAACTTATAAAATGACAAGGAGAGCTTTTAAAATCTTTGCGGACTGCAGAACTTAAAGACCATGACGCCAGATCTCTGAATTTTCTTTAACTTTCGGTTTTATGTTAAGGATAGAATGACGCCATCTGTTTAATGGTTGAATTTTTTCAATCTCCTCGCAATAGGGAAAATGCAAATATAATATTTATGAAAATTTTATGGTTAAAATGTTAAAAAATGGTAAAAAATGTAAAAGAACTGCAACGTTTTTATTTTACATAATATTGATTTTTAACAATAATTACGAATAAAAAATTACTTGAAACGAAACGTATTTGAAAACACCAATCAACGTTTAGTGACGTCACTCCTGTTATGACAGCTTAATTGAGGTTATGGTTGTAAAAGTGAATATTATTTTATGGGAATATTAATTCCGCGTTTTTCATTTCTACTTGAACTTGTTTCGATCGTTTATGAGGATATATAGACACATGTACACCTTTATCATTGGATATTTCAATATTTTGAGAACCATGGGTTTCTGTGATTAATGTAAAGCGGGGTGCGTGCGTAATGTGTATGATAAGTGTTAGGTTATTGTGCTATGAGGCGGGATAATTAAATGAAATCAATATGTAATTTAACACTATAATTCAAAGTTTAGCACAATTAAATAGAACAAATACAATACAAGCACACCGACAACTTCAAGATTAACAGGTTATGATAAGCACAAAATACAGGTGAGAAAAGTGAAGGAACGGATCAAGCGGGAAATGAGTTTACGTAAGCGCGCGAATGCGAGCGCAAGCAACGTGCGTTCAGTCTCAAGATGGTATTCGGACTGGCGAGCCGGCGAGACGCACGGATCGCCGTGGCGTGGGCTGCGCGCGCCTCGTCCGAGCCGATCGCAGCGACTGGCGTGCATGCGCACGCATCGCATTCGCTATCTATATAAAACAACACTTGTCCGCTTGTTCGTTGACATTAAAAATATACAAATTTTTAAGTTAAATTATCTAAAATTAACAAGTTTTAGTATTGCAGTTTATTTAAAATATTTACAAGTAATTATCAAAATAAAAAACTTATAATACTAATACTATACAACTTAATAAAACTATAGCTTCCTTTTTAATTAAAAGACGTGGACGCACGCCACAAATGAATACTCTGAAGATGGATCTGAAACATGAAAGACATAATAATATAGTTCTTCAAAATAAAACATTATCCCTAAATGATTAGGAATTTAAAAGTTTCAATGTTTGTTTGTCTCTAGTATAAGAATGAATCTGAAAAAATAAATCAAAATTACTTATACCTTGTGTATTTTTAATGCTCTCAAGAATTTCACGCCTTTTCATTATTACTGATCTAGGTTTCAGTGGCATCATTCTATTTTGGCATTCAAAAATATGAGGTACCACATAATTTTTCAGGAAAAGTTTTCCTCCACACATTTTAAACTTTATCCAATTTTCGACGTAATTCTTCAACTGTAAAATTAAAAACATATTATAGACAAGTTTTGTACCTAAGTATTAGGTAAGTAAATAACTAGTTTCTACGTACAATAAGCAGATTAACTAAGCATAAAACCACATATTAATCTATGCATATAACAAGTAAATTCGCCGACTTACGTCAAAGTGATTTTCACAGCATGGAATAATGGTCTTTGAAGTAGATGAACACATTGGCACAAAACAGGAGTCAACACGTCTTTTTTTCGGAATATTAGTAGTATTGTTATAATCACCTGATGTTGATGGATAGTCCATTTTAAATTTTTACAAAAAAAATATCTCTGAAGTCGAAAAATATGCAAAAGTATTAAAGCCAGCGACAAACAGTACGACCATTGACTGGCAGGAATGACGTTATCGGAACTATAGGACCGTTTTCGCGCGAAAATTCAAAGTGTCAATTTTAAACCGCATTTTTTCGGATAAATTATAATGTTTCAATTTATGTATATTTATTTATGTTATTTGTGGAATATCCTAGATGGAATTCTTTAAAATGAAAACAAAAATGAAAATATTGCATGTTACCTATTATAAATTTTCATTTCAATATAGTAAGGACCGGTCTTTGACTCACTCATTAGACGTAAATAGCCATTCGCTATTCTTCTTGTAAAATACGCATGAAGAGGTGGTATTGCTTTACCGGCAGACGTTGACGGCTTGTCTTCATCTTCCTCGCTGTCAGTGCCGAAGAGGTCATGCAAGGTCTGTTTCTTGTCCACCGACGTCACAGGCGATATTTTTACTTTTTTTTGAAAAAGTCTCCATGCCAGTTGAATGTCTAATTACTAAAAGGGCACAAGTCCTCTATATTTGAAAAATAAAAATTTTACAAGAGACAGAAAAAACTTAATATTTATATAATGGAATGGAAATATATATTGATTTAATTATTTTATGTTCCTAATTAGGTAACAAGGTATTTCAACACAAAAACTTTTTATATTTTTCAATATATTAAGAGAAATAACATATTAAAAAACCATGGACATGTTCAAGTGGACATATGCCCCTTTAGTACCTAATGTGAACAAGACTTAAAAAATAAAAGAAAATAAATTGCATGTATTACTTTTATTTATCACTTAAAATAATTAAATTTACTCCACAGGCCAACTGTAAATGGTTTCCCAGTAGTGAATATGCTCAGCAGGGATGTATTCTTTCAATGTTTTTAAATCTTTTTCTTAGCTATAGGAACTGGGGGTCTACCGCCTAACTAGCGTCGATTTTAAGCCGACGTCGTATTCCGATTACGATGCCGATGCCGTCGATATTAATTCATTGGTACCGCGCAATGATAGCGGCGTCGCCTTGAAGACCGTCGAATACTAGTGAACGGAAAAAAGAGCGTCGATTTGCGATTCATTTTACTCAATTTAAGTACAATTTTTTTTATAGTAGGTACTTTGTTTTTTAATTTAATAATAATGTTAAAAAACAACAATTATTGGTATAGTTTTGATTAAATAAGTAAAAAAAATTGATTGGAAGGTGGTACAATTGCGTATATATATATATATATAATTGTGTTTTATCACATTATCAACAAATGCGTTCCGTAAAACCGAACGGGGTAATATTTGACAATTACGAATTCATAACCTCACTTATGTCACTTTGTTTATTGACGTGATTGTGTAGTGAATTAAAAAACAGTAAGTAAATAACTTGCTTTTTTGTTATTATATGATAAAACAAACATTTAGCTAGTTGCACAGACCTCTGGGACTTCATTCCTTTGTAATTTGTAGATGCCAGCACCAAGAAAAGTGAGCCTTCAGCAGGTGGAAATCCTGCTGAATTACATGGAGGACCACATGGATATGGCGAAAGGGCAGGCCGCTGACACCCCACAAGCCAAGGTGGCAGTTCGCAGGCTGTGGGAGGAGTTAGCGGCCACACTTAGCGCCCAAGGCACGGGCGTACATAAAACTTTTTGGAGTGGCGGGACGTAAGTGTATACAAATCTAAGTGTGTTATTTATGCTTTGTGTCAAGGGTATTCATTTCCTATATACACCCATAATGAGTATGTTTTTAACCTATGTTTTGTTTTTATTAACACAATGTTTTTCTGTGATGCTTGTTGCACGAAACTAAATCTTAAAAATTAAAGGGGGGTCCTCATACAAAAAACGTGTTTTTTAGCGTTTTAAAACATTACAAACTAAGTATGGTTATCAGTCTGTGATGCCCGTAGTATACAGTGGCTTAGCCTAGTTTGGGACGGATGACTGTGTGTGATTTTATTAAATCTTATTATTTTTTATTGTATGTTTATTATCTTATCAATACTTAATATCACTTATGTCTTGTTTTAGGTACCGTGGAGATACCACAGCCTCGGTGGGCTTGGGAGGCCGAGCAGGATTGGCGGGCGCTGGACGAGCGCTGACTGCAGGCGGAGGAACGAGTTGCTGACGCTAGAGTCTATGGCTAGGTCGATGGCTTCACGTCTGGAAGTGGACCAACGCCTAGCCGACTGGTTTTATTTGTTATGAACCTAGTATTTGAATGATTTATAAATAAATAAAAAACAGAAGAAAACTTAGTCATTTATGTACTTACCCTACGCATTTATAAAAAATAACAGTTTTAAATATATGTCATAAAAATAATACACAATCTTTCGGAAACAACTAGTTTTATTTGTTATGAACCTAGTATTTGAATGATTTATAAATAAATAAAAAACAGAAGAAAACTTAGTCATTTATGTACTTACCCTACGCATAAACTAAAATTAAGTACTTACATTTGTACAACTATAATAACTAATTTACAATATGCAATTTGATACATAGAAAAAGAGTACTTATACAAAAAAAAACCTCAATCTTCAAAGCCCCATTCCGGTGGTTGTCCACTTCTCTCCTCTGGTATCTTCTTTACTCTGCAATAAAGTGTCTTTTTAACATTTGATTTGAGAAAGATCATTATTTAAAGTTATAAATGTTCATTTTATTTTACAATACCCAAAAGCACTAAAGGTATAATTCTCTTATTAATCTAGATATATACATACCTAGCGTCGTCGGTTGCGCCACAACCAAATGACCACACTTTGCCTATCAGCACTTAAACGCCCATCATCATCGGCTGGCACTGGCAAGCGAGAAGGCTGTCGCTCTGCATCGCGACGCATTGCATCGCTGTCAACCTCGAAGTTTGGGTCGTTTATTAGATTATGAAGAACAACACACGCATTCATAATCTGTGCAGCCTTTCTTGGTGTATAGTGCAAAGTTCTATGAGCCAAGAGACAGCAAAACCGGGACTTAAGTACCCCGAAGGTTCACTCGACCACATTACGTGTCCGCACGTGGACTGCTGTGTAATTGGCTTCTGGAGAATTTGGTAGGGTGCCGAGGATGGGAGTCATCATCCATTGTCGCTGGGCATAGCCAGAGTCACCTGAAATATAATTAAATCTTTGTTAGTTTTTTTAAATACCTCTCTTTTTTTATTTTGTTTTTCATATATAATGAATGTGCACTCATTTTTCAACTCCACTACTTGCATGTCATATGTAGAATATTATGTATTACAAATATAATTTAGACAAATACTAATCAACTTTTTATGGACCAAATAGTATTTTATAGATTGACTAGAATGTAAAGTAATATGACTGTCAATCATTTCCTTGTGACTGCTATTTGAGACATAATCTAAGGCAGTAGTTCCCAAACTTATTTTTCTCGTGGACCACTTTCAAAATTTTACTGGTTTCGGTGGACCCCCTGCTGCTACATTTCTACCACATTCTTAAAGTCGCCAAAAAATAAAAATTGTGTCACTTCTGAGTTCTGTCCCTATATTTCGATATGTAAAATAAAAACGAAAAATAGTACATTTTATATCACTTTATTTATTAAAAGAATAGAATTACAAGAAAAAAATATTAAGGTAATATAGGTTCAGGTCATAATTTTAATTAATGGGAAGGATGTATCTGATGGAGTGTCAGCAAACGATCAATGTTTGGCTTTATTTTTGTGAGCAATAACCGCAAATCCCCCCGCTCTGTGATGTTTAATTTGCTCCTTTTTTTTGTTAAGAGGTTTGTAACGGCACTAAAACTCCTTTCGACAAGATATGACGAGGGAAAAGCTATTAAAAATTTCCTTGCGATTTCCCACAGTCCAGGATATTTTTCGGGTATTTCTGCTTGCAGCCAAAATGTTGGGTAGCCTTTTCTAAATTTCACCTTCAGCTCCTCATTAGTGCTTAGCTCGAGCAGCTCCTCTTGTAATACAACATTGGCCACTTCCGTTTCATAAAATGGATTTATTATCCATGGTGGTATATCCATCGTCAGTATATCTTCAAACCTGGTTTTGAAGTCATCATGCAGGGCACTTAAATGTTGACTGTAGGTATGGATATCCTCATCAATACATTCTACATGCGACAAGTTTGGAAATTGAGAGAATTCGCGCCGACTAATGTTTTGCTTCATAAATTTCAATTTCCCAAGAAAAGCCGAAATTATCCCCTTTGTTTTTATTAAATTCAGGCTGTCCCCTTGTAACTGCAAGTTAATATCATTAAATTTTTTAAACAAATCTGTCAAATACGCAATGTCTGCTTTGAATTTGATCAAGTTTTCTTTTAAATCTGGATCTCTACTTTCTAAGAACTCTAATATGGAATCGAAAACAGAGTAAAATCTCGTTAAGCATGCACCTTTCGACAACCAGCGTACTTCAGTATGTAAGAGCAGTCGTTGGAAGTCTTCATCATTTTCGTCGCACAATTGAGCAAATAAGCGTGTATTCAATGCATTGCTTCTGATTTTGTTGACAGCTTTTATTACAAAATGAAGAGATTGGTTCAACCTGTCACTTAAATGTTTTGCCACAAGATGTTGTCGGTGGATTACGCAATGAATAGCTGTAAGTCCTGGTATAATTCTTTTGAGATGACTTATAAACCCACGATATCGCCCGACCATTGCAGGAGCTCCGTCTGTTGCCACTGAAATAATGTTTGTAAATGGGATCGATTTTTCCGTAAAAAAATTACTCAGGACATTAAATATTGATTCGCCTTTAGTGTCAGTCTCCAAAGTTCTGGCAAATAGCAATTCTTCGTGAATTTCTTCCTCAACAATAAATCGGACATATGCCAATAGTAATGCTTCATTACTGGGTAACGTTGACTCGTCCAGTTGTATAGAAAAATGAGTTTTTTGCAGATGATTGCACAAAAAGCTTTCGATATCAGAGCTCATTTCATCAATGCGTCTTTGTACAGTATTGTTACTTAATGGAATTCTTTTTAGTACGTCAAATGGAGATTTGTGCAAAACAGTTTTTAAAACCTCTTCAACAGCGGGTAAAATTAATTGTTCTCCGATAGTGTGCGGTTTTCCAGATTTTGCTATAAGTAATGAGATATTGTAAGATGCCCGCAAGCCATCATCGTTACTTTGAGATGTTGAAGCGAACATACTGTGCATGGTGGGTCTCTTTCCATATTTTTCTTTCAATGTTTGAAAATATTTTAAATCTTTACCTATTTTATCAGTATGACACCTTTTTAGATGATCTTCGAGCTTTGATGGTTTCATAGAGTCATTGCTCAAAACTTTGTTGCATAATAGGCACATGGGCAATTGTTTGTCTGCCTCTGATGGAACAAAACCATATTTCAAATAATCGACACTATATTGTCGACATTTTTTCTTTGCTGTAGCCATGTTTCGTGTCAGTTACCTTACCTGTAAAAAAAATGTTTTAGTAACCAAGTTTTTTTCTGAATATAGTTATCACACCGCAGCCTTTGTCAGCACGCGGAAATAGAATTACGGCTTGTAAAGGGACCAACTAATAAACCGCTGAGACAAATACAAACGTTTTCACAAAACGGTATCAATTTTAAAGTACATAATTTACCACTAATTTTTAATAGTATAAATAAAAATTAGTGTACTCAGTATCGAATACTGATCATATTTGTGTAGGAAAAAATAAACGTCGAAATCCCAAAATTGTCCATAAAAACGATAACTAACATTTTATTAAATCAATGAGTTCACGCGCTCCGTGTATTTGCGTATTTTTTGTCTGCGGCTTCATTGTTAAAACGTGACAAACAGGCATCGAAGTTCAAGCCCCGCCCTTTTCCAGTCGCCCGCGCACCGCTCGCTCTTTCCGAAAAGGAATAGTTTTGATAAAATAGTTACTTCAAAATCAATTTAACATGATTATGAAATTACTGTTTTATAAAATTAGTAGTTATTTGCAAGAAAAATTACAAAATTAATTGCTCTGCAATATTGCTTATTCGGCCTTTTTAGAGAGGCAGTGCTTCTCTCGTGAAAAAACAATTGAATAAAACGTGCTGTGTTTGTCTTCAAATCGAAAGAGGACAATTAAAATATCTGTAAGTTACTAAGTTACCTATCTATACAGGCCGTTGTGATCAACCGACTAGTACACGTAAACAAAATACTTAAGTACTATAACAAAAAAAGGTAGGTTACTTACTTTTCTCCGGCACTAGCAAACACAGATATAAATTTTCTCACAACTTTTTTCCAAATTCCGCCTTGTTTTCGAAATTCCGGAAACAAATGAATGCGTTTGGTTGCCTTTGGCATCAAGTATTTATAGTGTTGATCAAGTTCATGTCTGAACAAGCATTAAGCATTGTCGGGCGGATAGCGCTTTGCAAGTCTGTACACGAAATTGTACGTAATATCGAATACACAAGTTTGGACAAGTAACAGTCGCTTGCCTTATTAAAATATTATCTGCTTAGATAGGTACTTAAAACAATGTAGGTAGGCCCTTATAAAAACTATGCTTACATTTTTGCTCTTTACTATCAAAAGCAGATAAATTTTCGTGGACCCCCATTAACATCTTATGGACCCCCATTTTTTGTTCACGCCTACGTAGACCCCCAGCAAGTCTCCCGTGGACCCCTGGGGGTCCACCTGGACCACTTTGGGAATCACTGATCTAAGGTATCATAATATCCAACTTACCCAACAACCAGTAAACCTGCCCTTCATCATGCAGTCTCATTATGGCTGTGTTGACAGGAGACATGTTCCATACATGGGAATCATGGCTTGCACCACCAAAAGATGCATCAACATACAAAATCCTGAGATCCGCATCACAAATCTAAAAATAAACAAATAACAATAAGTAGGTACCATTGGTGGCTGTAACTTTTGGGTAGCATGCATTTATTATTATTAAGAACAAGTGTAAAATTTGCAATAACATACCTCCTTGCTACCGAGTCTCGTTCTGTTTGAGTATGTGGAAATTTTATATACTTTCTGAGTATTTCAGGCCTGTTAAGAGCCTCGGTGACCTCTTGCAAGCATTCTGATGTTGATTGCTGGCTAAGGTGAAGAATGTCATTATCTCCTACACTTCCTTGGTAACTGCTGGTAGCGTAAAAGTTCAATGCCGCTAACACCTGAAACAAGCAAAATATTTTAACACTTCAGCATTTGTCAATAGGTTACCTAAGTTTAACAAATGAAGTACATACCTTAATTTCGGGTTTTATTCCACTGCTCCTTTCATTTGTGGGCAAAAACGGAATTATGTCCCCGCATAGCCTGACAAATGTAGCTTTGTTCACGCGAAATCGTCCTTAAAATTCCATCTCAGGCAGCAGCAAAGGCTGCGCCACTGCGCGCTGTTGGCGTCTCCGCTCAATGTTGAGTTTTTTCAGCCGCTGCTCCTCCGCTGCACCCATGAGCGCCATCCAAGCCATGGTTTCCCGCCTTTGTCCTAAAACACACAAACAAACAAAAACGCAACAAAATTTGTGAAATATGACTATACAACAATAAGGAAAAGCCTAAAGCTTTCGTAATACAGCAATATAATTAAAAAAAACAAGTTTAATTGAAGAATATTTCTTATCGACGGTTCAATGCGGTATCCCAAGAGTCGCCGTATTCAATTTGAAGCGTCGGTATCGGCTTGAAGCCGATGCGTCGGTGTCAAAACTTTGCGCGGTAGCTTTTATCTGTCAAAATCACTGAAACCATTCGTTCAATTGGCGTCGTAATCGTCTTCCAAATCGACGCATCGATATCAGGAAATGCGCGGTACAAAATCAGCGTCGACTGTCAAATTGAATTCGATGCCGACGATAATTTGAAATCGACGCTAGTTAGGCGGTAGACCCCCTGGACCTGTATACTTTTTTCGCAATTCAAATGTTGCTGACCTGAAGCCATCAATAAATTCTTTGGCTACAACACAGTGCGGAGCTTCTGCACTGAATTGAAATTGATGGTACTTAGAAATCATGAATTTTTCCTTCAATTCTCCACGCTGTGCAGTTTTTGATAATTTAGTTTTATAATAAAACTGTGTGAACCAGTCCTGAAAGTTGTAGACAATATCTTGTTGTGGTGTGTAAACTACAAATTTTTCTTTTATTTCTGTACACTTCATAATAATGGACTGGATGTACTCATCTACTGTATACACTCTCTCAATTTTCTTCAGCTTTCTTTTAATTAGCCCAAAACTTCTGTCACAGGGAAGGAAGGAGTGACCACGGAAAGGAAAGTACAAATTTATTTTCTTAAACATCTTTTTCTCAGTTAGAGCCATGAGGAAGCGTACCATAGCATGGTTTTTATTTTGGCCTGCACAATTGTCACAGAATAGATTCAGCTCATCAAACTCTGTGTTGAGACAAAGTTTTGCAAATAATGTAATAAAAATGAACACACATCACCCGGTGATTTATGCGCTATGCCTTCGTGGTACACATAAGTATGTACTCTATTATTAGCCATATTAAATATTCCAAAAGTGTTAACAGATAGTTGTCTGAAGTAAAATACGTCTTGGACTGGTATACGAGGTAAATCAATTACTGCCATGAAATCAAAACACAATGAAAGAACTTTATTATTATCTTTAGATAACCGAGTGCAGCTTTGAATTTTTTTGTAGAATATTTTACTCCGTGTTCGGTGAATTAAGAGCTCTGCACTGTATGTTCTTTTTGCATTATCATTCAAAGATTTATCCTTTAATTTTGCCCCAAGCGATTCACATTGTGTGCAGGCATCCACAACTGGTCGACCAAATGACAAGCTGAAATTGGTTCTGAAGTATTGCCAATAAAAATTGTATGTGGGTCAATTTCACATTCCGAATTAATATGAAACTTTTTTTTCAATTTTTGAAAACTGTCGATTTGATGATTCTTGAGTGTTTCATTTATTTATTTATATTAAATTAATAATGCTATATCTCAAAAATTAGGGCGCATCAAGCTGTAAGTGGTAGAAAATATATTTTTTTGCGACACGAATGAGCTAATTGGTTACTCAAATGAAATTATGCTAAACACTAATGATGCCTAAATTACACTAATGACAACCTTATTTTGAATACCTATTTGTTACTACTGAATGAAGTTTTTAAATAGTAAACATACTCAGAAGTAAGATTAATGATTAAATAAAACTAAATATATCAAGTAAGTAGTTTGATTTTTATGTAATTTTAGTAAACAAGTTTCAAACAAAAACAATCGTAACAAACTTTCTTAAACAAAGTATCTAAAAAGAGACAAAGTTACTTTATGTAAAGTATAAATTAAGTAAAAGAGGCACTTTGATTTATCCTGAACTCTTTGATAGTAAATCTTAGCTGCAATTATCATCACTACTCTTCGCTTTTTCTATCATCTTCCTCCTCATCATCATCATTCTTCCGTATTAATCATTTAAACTCTTCAATCTGCTGGTAAATTATCATCACTACTCTCCGCTTTTTCTATCATCTTCCTCCTCATCATCATCATTCTTCCGTATTAATCATTTAAACTCTTCAATCAGCTGGTAAATTATCATCACTACTCTCCGCTTTTTTTATCATCTTCCTCCTCATCATCATCATTCTTCCGTATTAATCATTTAAACTCTTCAATCTGCTGATAAATTATCATCACTACTCTTCGCTTTTTCTATCAGCTTCCTCCTCATCATCATCATTCTTCCGTATTAATCATTTAAACTCTTCAATCAGCTGATAAATTATCATCACTACTCTTCGCTTTTTCTATCAGCTTCCTCCTCATCATTATCATTCTTCCGTATTAATCATTTAAACTCTTCTATCAGGTGGTAAATAGCTCCATTTCGTAAACCTTTTACGTTACACTTTTTATCTATTCTAATCAGTCAGATTATAGTATTCTAATCAGTCTTAAATAATTATCAGGATTCATTAAGGCTTGTGTGTAAGATTATTTATTATGGAGAAAACGTAGAAATTCAAGTTCGTGACCAGAAACTTTTTGGTTATTTTATTTATTTATTTAAACTTTATTACAAAGAATGTAAATGGCGGACTTAAAGCCGTGGGCTTTTTCTACCAGTCAACCAACAGGTGGTGTTGAGAGATAAAAGTAAGTGCAAAGATTTGATTGTGATTATAATTACTTAACTATACGTTAAAAAAAAAGAACAAATAAAACATCCAATAATAAATATAATAATAATACATAGACTACATATATATAACATAAACCTACATACTAACTACTTAAATAAATATAATTATATATTCTCTGAAAGCGTGTGAAGATTGCGCGCAGTAAACGTTTAAATGCGCGCAGTAAACGAGTTGCGTCATTATATAAAATATTTGTTTATTTCTGTACTGACTCGTGGGACTATCTGTTAAGACGTGTACAGTTGTAATGAGTGGACATTTCTCATAAACAAATTCTAAAGCTCTGTGGAGGTGCGCCCAGACTGCAGGAGAGTCGTGCCGTGTGCATTCACTGACCGTGCAAAGGGAATAGTTTACAGTCTCTCTTCCCTCTTATATATATATCACCACGGTATGTAACGAAACTTGGCCTCGACTGCCGCCAAAATGTAAACTCTGAATCTCCTGACTAAATTTATAACTGTAATTTTCAGAAAAATCCATGTGGATTAATACTTCGTTAGGATTCAGAGAATGCTTTACTTGTGTCATTTTTTGATATTGATTGAGAATATTCAGGGTATGGCCAAGGAACTTTGGTAAGGCATCTTCTAGCTTCAGTATTAGGTCTCTAGGTTTTACACTTCTTGTGAACTTCTTTACAATGTTTATTTCAGAGGAGCCTAATTTATTTTTGTCTCTAGACCATTCATGGTATGTAATTTCTTCCAGATCACTGAATTCCTGATAAGGTATAACTTTATTTTGGCAAGTAACACACTTTCGAGCAACACAATTAGTGTCATACTTGTCGCAACAAATAACAGCTAACATGTCTTGAAAATTAGAAAACTCAATAATTTTCTTTTTTTTTAAAGCCATAGTATAAGGTCTATATTGATATGAATCGTGCAGGCACACGTTTCTCTGTCATCTCTCGGTAAAAAACCCCAAAATGGGCGTAGCCTTGAAAACGTTACGTAACTGATATGTAAGTTTGGGTTTTCTTCAATAAATTTTCTATGCAAGTTCTTGACTGAATCCAGCAAATAACGCTTTTGTTTTGTTAATCCGTGTGCTTTAACACTTTGTTTTTTTCCAGCTCCAATACGACTGTTAATATCATCTTCATAAAAGTTTTCAATTATCTTATGTATACTTGTATAACCTTGCTTCAATTTTTGCTGTAATTTACTGGTTAGACATTTTTTACGGAGACCTGTGTTCGATGTTAGTCTCTTTATAACGATAGATTCATCCTTATTAATATCTTTGGTGCAGTTATCACTAGTTATTGGTTGATCAGGAGAGATAAAATTTTCTTCTTTTTTATTTTTTACTCGCTTAGCGTATTTTTGATAAATTTTATTTATTCTGTTAGTCACAATTCGACATTTATGTTGATATTTCTTAATAAGTAATGTCATTTCTTTTTTTTTCGTTGCGTATCTTTTATTCATTGATTTTATTTTAGATTGTAATCTTTTTATTTTCTTTTCTTCGCTTTCTTTTTCTTTCTTCGCGGTTGTCGCTTTCAAAGGGTCACTTAACCTTTCTTCAACAACTTCTCCTTCACCTAACTCTGTACCTTGTGAAATTGTTATTTCTTGCATCTTGCGCTCTTTAGCTTTTTTCTTCAGATATCGTTTAGAATTTTCTCTCCAACGCTTCCTTTGTGCTCTTTGTTCTCTTGGAGACATTTGATCAATGCCCTTGACTTTTTTCTCGAGTTTTCGTTTCAGATAAGCTTCTCTCTTTTTATTTTTCTCAATTGCATATTTTTCGGCGTTTTCTTTTATTTTTTTATATCTTTCTCTTCTGGCTACTCGTTTCTTTTCTAATTGTTCTTCACTACTTTTGTTTGTTTCTTTTGCCATTATGACCTTAAACAATTACAAACAACCTATAAATACACATACACAACAACCAACAAAACAATAATGAATTAATCAATTGTAGGCAGTATTAAAAGAAACTATACAATATAAGCTGTTTATTTCACGAATGAAAAAATAGGTTGTTTTTTTTCAGTTTTTATTTAATTCAAAGAATATCTAGCTTTATTTCTTATTGTACTTTAAAGATACGTAACTAAGATTTGTCATAAATTTACAAATGATTGTTAATTAACCATTAATTTGAAAAATATTACGAGTATCCTCTTTTTTATAACCGCTTGAAATCGACCCTAGGGTAGTTGCAAATATTTCACAGGTTTCGATTTTACACTTTTTTCGGGACATTGTTCTCCCCCATCAAAAGTTAAGTTCGTGGATACTTTATTTTTACTCGCACCGATATGTTCACGCGGCACATAGTTCCAACAAACTACCTCCAAATAAAATATAAATAAAAATTACAAATAATATCTTAAAAGGTCAAAGAGCGCGTTGCCTACAACATGGTTGCTCTGAATACATCAGGCTCAGTCCCGTCATCAATCCACATTTCGTGAATGTTTAGGTGATGCATTTTTTCATCCCAGCCATAAGTAAAATCCCGACTAAAGCTTTTATCTCAGTCAAGTAGGTTTCTTTGGTATCTCGCTCCCTAGAAAACCTCTCCTTATATATACATATGTGCATACTTATGACACACTTTCTTGGAAGCGCTTAAAGTTACTTTTACGCGAGAATGGAATTGTTTGAGTGACGACGTCGTTCGAGCAGCCTGCGCTTAAAATTAAATGTGCAGCAAGCCATCATCAAACGGATGGCAATCTTTAGGAAGAACGTCATTTAGTTGCTGAAGATGATTATATTTTGATAGTAGATAGATAGATAAAAACTTTATTCACTTTCACTTTTACAGTAGGTAGGTAACAACATAAATCTAACGTTGAAAATATACATAAAATATTACAATATTAATAGCCAAAGTTTATATCTAGAGAAAGAAAATACAATTTAACAGCTACAAACTGTAATGAGACAGTGAAAAGGCTCTGAGTCAGCATAATGTCACAGTTCGACAGGTCGAGCCGTGACGCTGTTTATTCTGCCAGGACCTAGGGTGAGATCGGCACAGCGACCCGTTTAACAAAAGAATAAATAAAAGTAGCAAGAGATGCAAGGCTACACGAAGCCACTCTTAGCTCAATACCAGCGTTCACTTGTGTGCATTTATAGTTTATAAATGTTTTAATAATCACTGTACAGATAACAGAAAAATTGAGTAGGTAACAAAAAAAAACACAAGAAACTTAGATCCAAAAAAATGTTTCACATACCAAAACAAGTGCCATAAAAATACAGTCAGATCCTTTTGAAGTTTTTAGGGTCAAAGTTAGCTACCTTGAAAGCATTTGACAAAATGTGTTCCTTAAATTTACGTTTAAATGAAAAGATTGAATTTAAGTTTCGAATGGGAGGCGGAATATTATTCCAGATTTTGGTAGCGTTGTACTTAAAACTGCTTCTAAAAGCAGCCGTCCTGTGTCGAGGCACGATGAGGGAAGGAACGCATGTTCTTAGCTCTCTGTCCGCCTTCGGACTCCGCCATTTCAACTTGTCGTACAAGTAGAGAGGAGACTTCGCCTTCATTATACCAAAAAGAAGGGTTCCCATGAACAGTTTCTGGCGATCCCTCATTTTCAAAAGTTTAGAGGAGTATAGGAATGGAGTAACACTAGTCCGTGGTGGAATCTTAAAACAGTATCTCGCGCAAGCGTTTTGAATACGCTGTATTGATTTTTGAGACTTTGCCAAGAGACAAGGCCCATAGACAGTAATACAATAGTTGAGTTTGGACAAAACCAACGCATCGCACAAAGCTATTCTCAGATCCACACTTATAAAATTTCGAATCTTGTATAAAACTTTTAATCTGTGAAAACAATTTCGAACTATTTCACCAATATAGTTTTCAAACCGAAGTCTCCCGTCCATCAAAATACCCAAATTTCTAGCCTCTTCAACTCACTCCACCGCCTTTCCATACACTGTAACGCTCGGATTTCTTAAAGCGGTCTTAGCTATTTGACGTTGTGATCCTAGAATCATATATTTGCTTTTAAATGGATTAAGAACCAAACAATTTCTCTTAGACCATTTGTTGAAGAAATTGGTATCATACTTCATGTAACCACGAGTATGGCACAGGATTATTAATTGTGTACTGCCTTTGCGGTAAAGCCAACCAATCGTCATCAAAATCTAGTTTTATTAATATGTCACCAATTGGTTGGTATTTAATGGAAGATCCGTGACAACAGGATCGCGAACTTTATGTCCTGGTCTAATGGTCTTATATATATATAAGTAGAAGAATCAGTATATTTTTTAAAGAAGCTGTTGTCAACCTCGACTACTTGATATTTCTCTTTAGTGCGAGCTTTCTTGTTGACAGATACATAATCACTCTGAAGATGAATCTCTCTGTTTTTGAGTTTGCGTTCGATGGCACTATGAACAACTGAGTCACACTCCATCTGTGTGTGTCCCGGCTCTTAAGTATTTATGGGTTATTGTGACGTTATATTTGATGCTAAATTTAAAAGAGCATTGTAAAGAACTATGTCCCTATTCTGGTATGGTTGTACCATCTGAATATATTACTACAGTCACAAAACAGGCAAAAGTACTAGCTGATAAATCGGATGCTGTTTCCGTAAACCAGTAACATTTGCAATTCTTGGTCGCTAAGTTGAAGACAGTAAAGTTATGGCAGGTCAATTTTGTTTTAAAATATAGGGCGCTCGCTGTCAAATACGGACAAACTTTGACTGCTTCCAGGTCCATAATGAGCATTGTAAATTTTCCAGAAACTGCAAGCTTTTTGTCCAATTGGCTAGTCAACTAAAAAATAAATTGTGTATTTTATATATTTACTAGCTGACCCGGCAAACTTTGTTTTGCAACTTTCAAGTAATTTCTAGTGTAGACAAAAAATAGCTTACTTATTGTAAGTATGTGTGTATGTTAGAATGTGTATATTGTATGTATGTAAGAATGTGGTATACGCGTGAAATAAGCATGGAGCGCTGTAAACAATGAGGGAATATAAAAATAACAAAAGGCAAACATTATTTTTAAGTTATTATAATTTATTCCTTAAAGATATAAATCATTAATTAAACAATTACGACAGTAACACTAACAAACAATATCAATCTCTTAATGCTATAGCGTGAACAATATTTTTTGTTAGTCCATCTTTAGCTAACACAAAAAAACTGGATGGTTTACCCACTCGAGAGCATGCCACGTATAATTGTCCGTGTGAAAAACATGGTGTTCTCAAATCTAAGCCACAAATAGACATCGTTTGACCTTGGGATTTGTTGATAGTCATTGCAAATGCCAATCTAATCGGAAACTGAATACGTTTGAATTGAATTGGCACATCTATAGGTATAATAGGAATCCGTGGTATTAGTATATTTTCACCTCTGAATTTGCCATTTAAAATGCTGGTTTCGATCACGTTTTTCATTAATTTTTGAATGACTAATCGCGTACCGTTGCACAGCCGGGGCGGGTTCAAATTACGAAGCAAGATAATCGGAGATCCAACCTTTAATTGTAAATCATGCGGTGGCATGCCTGGCAAATCCAGTGAGTTCAAAAACTCTGTGGGAAAATTTACTGCTTCGCTGTCGTCGCAAACTGTATCAATAGATTTATATGATACCAAGTTCCCTGGCAACAACATTTGTATCTTCAGATTTAAATTATCAACGTCTACATTTTTTGCCGCTAAAATTTCTCTTTCTGCAAGCCACTCATGATTTATGTACTGTGTGTGTACATCGGGAAATATTTGTTCAATGAGAGTATCTTGCGAATCAGCGATTGTGCAGAAATCGGTCGGTAATTTTACGTATCCAGTTTCATCTATAGCAACTTTTCCATCACCGATATCTAAGAGTTGTTTTGAAAATGTTTCAGCGGATGGATCTTGAAGCATTTGAACGCGCATATTTACTTTTAGCTGTAATTTTTCAACATTACGCCACAATGGAGATGATTTTAAGCAAGCGTTGATCTCATCAGCGTATGTTGAACGTGGAATGACTGGAAGTGTTTGTCTGAAATCACCTGAAAGGACCAACAGAGTTCCGCCAAATAGTTTGTCGTTGTTTTTAATATCTTTCAATGTCCTGTTCAATGTCTCAAGCGAATGTTTGTGTGCCATAGTACATTCATCCCAGATAATAATTTTACACCGTTTCAGCACAGTGGCCATGAACGATTGTTTTTTAATGTTGCATACTGCGTCATCCATGTTTTTGTTTGATTCCATGTGAAATAGCGTGGTACTTGTGAATAGAGTAATGTTTGTGCAAAGGCACCAAAATCATCCGCACGATTACACAATTCAAAAAATGCAGTGAGTGTAGTTTTAGGTGTATTTATTGCACGATCAATCGCTGTCTCGTTCGTGAAAAATACACGCTGACCGTTTTCAAGATGGACGGCTAACTGAACAACTGCTGGATCCCGTTCATGAATTGGAAAACCAAAGATACGTCAAGCAGCTTCATTGGAGCTGATGTACCGACCAATTTGGTAGAGCGTTATTTCATCGTTTTTATTCACTGGAGGAGCATTCACATTAGTATTTTCCACTCTAAACACAGCCATATCACTGCCTTTATGGACATACTTGCAAATGTATTTGATGCTCTTCACAGAACTGCAGAACTCAACATTAATATGAGCATTATATGTCTTGCTCAGCAGAGGCGAATATGGCACCACCCAACGATTGTCAATATCAATGTCTGTGTTGATGATATTAATAATAAATGATTGTCCGCCATTATCAGGATTTCTTCGACGATATATTGGGTATCCGTCGACATTTGTGACCGTATCCTTGGTAAAATCTTTAGGGAAATTTTTAGTACATTTTCCAACGGCCATGCAAGGCGATGAACTATTAATAGTACCACATGGACCATGAATCATGTTTGTTGTAACAATATCAAACAGCAGTTGGTCAGTGGATGAATCTGGAATTTCCGCAGAAATGATACTATCGATTTCTTCAAAACGGATTTTGTCGATTAACCAAACCAAAATGTGTGCATGAAGTAATCCTCGCTTTTGCCACTCAACCGAATACAGCCAGCAACGTGTTGGACCGAATACATGTAATTTAGTAATGAAATTTATTAAAGACTTCAACTTTTGTCTGAACACACGTGCTGTAATGTCATGGCGATGTATTGCATTTTGGCCAGGCAGTAGCAAAGATGCAATCTCCGTCCATTTTGGATTACATGTGAACGTGATAAATAAACATGGTCGTCCATATTCGCGCACGAAAGTCAGAGCATCCTGTATATATTCTTGCATATGACGTGGACTGCCTACGTACGATGATGGTAAAATGACATGGTTACCAATTTCGGCGACGTCGGCGTTGTTGTTGATAGCGTCTCGCAAATGAATGTACTCTTCCGCGCGCAGCTTTAGTTGATTATATCGTAAGTGTCGTACTCGTTCGCTCTCAATCTTCGCGTACATATCGACCATGAATTGTTGACAAAGCTCACGACATCGTAGAATGACGTTGTCCAGGCCACGTCTAATCATTAATCGGTACGCATAATAATCCTTTGAGCTAACGTTCTTGTTTGTTTCAGCTCCTGTAATATTTGTTCATAAAAATTAATTTAAATTTATTACGTTCAATAATTTAATTGTTTTGTTAAATGATTAATGATCAAATTCATAATCAATGAAGTACCTGATACGGGATCTCGTTGTTTTATGTTTATGCAATATCCGTCTTGTCCCTTCCAGAATATTAGCGGATATTGGAGAGCGTCATATAAACGATGTGTGTCAGCAATGAACTGAAGATTATTATTCCTTCTACGAATCACAATTTCTCGTGCAGCTGTACAATCGCCAACCATGATTCCAGCAACATCATCAACAACGGGTGCATTGAATCTACGAATATGCTCTCCAGCTGGTGTTTTATCAGGATTAATGACGATAGCGTGATTATCGCTTTGTAATTGGTGCATATGTGACTTGAATATTTTCAACAATTCGTTGTGCTCGTTCAATAGAGCATCTAGCTCACTGACGATGCGTCTAGCATAAAATGAATCAAGGTTATTATAATCACAACGTGCATTCACGCGATTGGCAAGTGCGCTTCCGGAATCCTCGCCGCCCATAAAGTAGATTTGTAAGAATTTATGTGATTCGTTTGGCATTGGCAGCAGTGAGCCCATTTTATGATAAACTTGGCGTCTGATTTTGAATGTAGAATTGTATTGTTGACCATTTGCATTAGTATTTCGAACTATTTCTGTTGCTCCGAACGATGTCATTTGAAAGCATGAATTGAATGTTCGAATTGACTTCAGGAACACGTTAGAATCTGGATCCGTGCCGATAAGTAAGCCGTTCAATGGTTCAGGTGGGGTTTCAATTTCAGGTAGTTGCACTTTTCCTGACGCGCAACACATCCCAGCTGGCTCATTTTTGAATTTCAGAGCATGACAATGCGGACATTCCTTGTCCATAGCACCAATTACCACTTTTGAATGAGCATAATATTCAATATCGGGCTCATACTGGAATGCTAGACGCAGGAATGAATCACATATAAATGCTCGATGTACCTGTTGTCGTTGTTGGTCATTTGTTCTGCGTCTATTGACTGTGAAACGGCGTGATTGTCGTTGTTCTAATTTTTTGACTTCATTGCGTTCAGCTCGTGTATCTTCTGGCTCTTCTTGATGCAATTGCGCCATTCTGACACGTGCATCAGTATTTTGTTGCTGGATTTGTTCTTCGGTTCTTTCGGATCTTCTATTTCGCAAGTTTCGAGATTTACTTGTATTACGGCTCAAATCAGCCCCTTTGCGTTTTGTTGGCATTGCTCACTGTACAAAACACACATAAATAGACTTAATGAATTTACTTAATGATGAAAAATGTTAAAAGTATAATTAGGGCCAGGATTTTTGCCGCAGCTTTGAAATGATTAGTTTGAATTTATGAAATTATAACAAAAATTTAAGTTTTATGGAAAAAAATTTCAAACAAAAGTAAAAAATTAAGTTTTACGAAAACAATGTCTCCTATATTTTTTTCATACAACCAATATTTCCATCGACATTTCAAAATAAAGATTCATAATGATTGATTCAAATTTTTGTAAACTATGAAAATCTTAATTGTTCAATTACATTTTTTTAATAAAATTAAATTGAAATTACATTTTTATAAGATCAACAACATTTTCGATATAAATAAAAAAAGTATACTTACAACACAAAAGCCGTTGTTATTGGAAGCTCGTGCCACATGTTGAGTACTTTTGAGATTATAAAAATCACTTGATTAACTAATCGTGCAAAATACACTCAAAATTAATAATTTCATTATTATTGATAAAATAGGATTGATTATTTATTTATTAATGATTAATAGTTAATATAAGAGTTACACGGAGATAGCAAAATAATAGTGCCACAAACTTATCTGGCCCGGTAAGAGCGTCGCTGTGGTAGAATGTAGTGTTGCCACTAAATAGGATTCCCCGGTTATTATGGGAAGATGCCTTTGCCCAAATTTCTTTTTTATCAATTTTATAAAACTTAGTTCACAAAAATATTCATTTTTTATAAAATTGAATTTTAAATTACACAAAATTGAACAATAAAGAGTAATCTTTACATATTTATAAATTGAAGTCCTCCTTGTGTCTGTCTGTCATCTGTTTCGGATAAACTAATAAAAAAGTAATCACTATCTTTTGGTAAAATTCATGCGATTTTTATCAAAAGATAGAGTGATTCATAAAGAAGGTTTAGGTATATTATTTGACGAGGTTTACCAGTGCGTAGCCGGGGCGGGCAGCTAGTAATTAAATAAAACATAACTTTAATTATATTTTAATGTTATAATTATGATCATGCAAACAATCATTTACGTAATCTAGAGGCTGGATTCCGGGTATTCCTATAGATGTACTATGAACTACGGTCACTTCATCGTCCGAATCGCTGCTTTCACTTTCACTATCACTCCCTATATTTATAATAAATGGTTCATCTAAATAAGCATCCCTTTTTCAATATTCATTTTCAATATTCTTTACATGGGCACAATGTTTTTGCCACTCTGCAGTAGATATTTTATTAAATGCTTCTGCGACTAACTGAGGCATTTCAGCATCTGACTTCCCAATATTATGTTCTGCGACATGACGTTTCATAGAACTCCAAATCATTTCTATGGCGTTCAAGTCGCAATGATAGGGAGGTAATCTAAGAACCGTGTGTCCATTGTCTCTTAATAAATTATCAATTTCATATTGCGGTGCTGGTTTATGCCTCTTTATTAATTCATACAGTTGAGGTTTAGTGTAAGTTTCATTGAATTCCACATTATGTTCGGTAAGCCAATTCTGCATATCTGCTTTTTTGCTGTTAGTATTTGGGCATTTGTTAATGCAAATACTGTGATAAGGGGCATTATCCATAACAATTATTGTTTCCGTGTGTAAATTAGGTATAAGTTTTTCGGTTACCCATTTTTTGAAATTATTATTATTCATTTCGTCGTGGTAATCGCCGCTTTTCGTGTTTGATTTAAAAACAAGTAGGGCATTCTCAACAAAACCTGTTTCTCCACCCGCATGTACTATAATCCACCTATTTCCTTTAGAAACAGGATTCAAAACACCGTCAAAAATCATTACTTTGCCAACAACGCCCAGCCGTGTGTGATGAGTGGATGTAAGTCTCATCCAAAAATATAACTGGCTTTCTTTCACGGCTTTCGTTCTGTTTAATTTTCTGCAAATAAGTTGCCCGCCATGCAGAAATATCGTTGCGCTCAATTAAGACTTTTCTGTTCGATTGCGTTTTCTTGTATCGGAAACCAATTTTACGCAATAGCTTTCTGAGAGTCTCACGACTCGCATTAAAATCAATTTCATGTTGTAAAACATTCAATAATTTCGGGATGGTTGGTATTTCTTTCTTCATTGTATAAAATTCGTGAATTTTTCTTCTTATAACGCCAAGGTCAAAATCATCAATTTCGACTTTTCCCTTCGTTCTTGTCCTCCTTTTCCCAGGAGTAGAAATTTTTGAGCCAGTTGCATCAGCTTGTTCTTTTTCCCTAACTAATTGTCTTACAAACCGCTCACCAACACCTGTAAAATAGAAAACTTATAAATCTTATGTAGTATGTGGTATGAGTATGATTCTATACCATAAAGGTAAAAAATGAGCGTATAGTCATTAATGAATGTAAGTAAATCTGGCTTCACTTGGATTCATGATGAATACATTACTAAATTGATTTCAAAAATCATGTATTCAAATTACTTAAAGTAAGTCTAAAATAAACTTATAGTAACGTAATAATAATATTTAAGTCACTTAAATTGTGAAATCAACAAATAGGTGTTTCACAGCAATAACTGGGCAACACTAACCTGTAGCAGCTGCTACTCGTTCATACAACTTTTCAAATGGTATTAACGGTGTTTTGAGACGTTTCTCCTCCTGCATAAAAGCTAACACTTTAAAAATAATGTTTCTCGCGTCACTTTTCAATGCTTTCGGCATTATTTATACTTTAAAACCACAGAACAACGAATAAAAACAGTAAGCGTCACGAACCACAACAGACTTGTCAAAAATATGACATTTCAAAATGGCGGCTCTAGTTCCGATTTCTGCCACCGGGTCAGATAAGTTTGTGGCACTGTACTAAACTTGATGCATAAACAATAATGATGGCCGACAACTGTGTAGGGAGTGAGAGAGAAAGGAGACCGTCTTCGTTCTCATCCCCACTCCGTGCTGTTTACTGCGTCAGAAGTGACACCTGTAGACATCTGCCGGTGATAACTAATTGAATGACGATTGATCAGTTTTCGACCGGAGATGAAAAATGATTAAATTACTAAAATGACTATAAAAAAATAAGGGTTGATCGTAGAAGGGTGAAAATTTAGGATTGTACATAGGGCGCACTGGAAGTTTCCGGAACTGGCCACTTACATAAACAATATTTAAAAATTTATTGCAACATTTGAAAATAGAACTCTTTGGCTGTAGAATGCAGTTTGTTTCATCTGACTGTCTTTTGTTTTTACCTTGTGGCGCCATTTAAAAAATTGTGTGTCTGCATCAACATGGATTTAACTCGGGAAAATTTTCGTAGTATGATTTTCTACGATTTTAAGTGTAATTTGACAGCTCAACAGAGCATCGCTCGGCTTGAAACAGCTTTTGGTAATGAAGCACCATGCAAGACAACTGTTTATAGCTGGTTTGCAGAATTCAAGCGTGGTCGTATCAATCTCAGTGACGAATCTCGCGATGGGCGGCCGTCCACCGCTGTGACCAACAAAAACATCAATGCTGTGCGCCGTATGATTGAAACAGACAGGCAAGTAGTATATTATTGGGCATTCTACCCCACCTCCGTGCTTCAGGTCACTTCGTTCCCTTCACCACTCCAGTGGGTTAGAATACCCAATAATATATCTTCAGTCACCATCTATGCATGGGCTCGCTTTCACTCACGTAGTCGTTTAAATCCCTAATAATATACGTTCAGGGTAGCTAACCAATCTATTCCAGTGTACGTCTAATCATCAACATGTATTTTCTAAAGTATTTACTGATTCAGATCGTTTCCACGTACGTACTTCGGTCTTACGCTTCAGTCAGGTCTATTAGTTTTTCTATACTCATCTATTCCGCGAACTTACAATTATGATTATTGTTATTATTGATAAAGTACCTATCAAACATTCCATTAGATTTTGTATATAAATAGGAATACAAAATTTAGGAAGCATTCTGATAACAATCATTGAATTACACATAGCAGGTCATAAGATGTTAAGTTTCTAATGTATATTTTCAGTGTGTACATGAAATAAATAAATAAACAATGAGATTTGTTAAACAATCTGAAACCTTGGAGTTCGATAAAATTTATCCTGATATTGAAACAGATTCAAACCGCCATGGATGCCTTTTGCCTAACAATATTAGATGTATAGTTTGTGGTCCATCGAACTGTGGTAAAACAAACGTAATTATAGGTCTGCTATTACACAAAAATGGACTACGTTTTAAAAACGTTTATCTTTATTCAAAAACGACATATCAGCCTAAGTATAAATATTTAGAACGTGTCCTTGATTTAATTCCAGACATAACTTTTACAAAATATGAGAGTAATGAACATGTTTTAAGCCCGCATGATGCTAAACCCAATTCAGTGATTATTTTCGATGATGTTGCCTGTGAGAATCAAAACAATATACGCGATTACTTTGCAATGGGAAGACATAAATTGATTGATAGTTTTTATTTAAACCAAACCTATTCAAAAATTCCCAAGCAACTAATAAGAGACAACACAAATTTATTAATATTATTTAAACAGGATGATATCAATCTACGTCATATATATGATGAACATGTAAACACCGATATGAGTTGGTCTCAGTTCCGTCAAATATGTATAGAAATATGGAGTGAACCCTATACCTTTATGGTAATTAATAAAGACTGTCCAAAAAATAAAGGTTGTTACAGAAAAAAATTTGATACTTTTGTAATATTGGATGAATAAACAAATAAATATAACATGTGTTCTTTAATAAAAAACATCATAATAACAAAAAAATTCATACGCATGTAACGTTAACAGATTTCGCTTGAATTTTTAATAACTATGGAAAAAGAATTAAAATCTGAAATTGTTAAAGTCGCAAATGCGGTCAAAAAGAAAATAAAGGATATGAAAACAATGGAATCTTACAATGAAAGTTTGTTACAAAAAGTATTTAAACCAGTCACTTACCCGATGGAACAACTGATTAAAAATAAACAGCAAAATGTAATGGATAATGATATTTTGAATGATACTGAGCTTAAATCATCTTTCCTAAATGATCAAATATCTCACGAGTCACAATTCAATAAGACTCTTAAGGAGAAAATAGGCGATGATTCAAGGCAAGATTACAATTTTAATGATTCTGACAATATTAATACTAGCAATATTTCATATAAAACAGTTGATTCGGAACCAAACTCTAGTCGAGATACTTTGTCTTGGTCACTTTCCTCCGAAAATTTTCATGATGTTCCCTATGGCATTCGAAATGATCGAGGAAAATTGATGATAGGATCATCACGTGTTGTAGTTAAAGATGATAGTATAAAAGTAGGACAACGTGATTATAATATGACAAACGGATTGTCCGAGTTACTTTTAAAGAAGGTTCCTATCTTGGATTTGGTTACTGATAAAGATTTACAAGAATATAAAAACATTTTGTTAGAAACAAATGCACATCGTCGTGATTTTGATGCTCATAAACCAATAAAATCTAATAAAGGAAGAAAGTACTTAAATGTTATCAAACCGCTTTTCAAGCTTCGGAAACCTTCAACATCTTCTATTTCTTCTCACGTTGAAAATAATGATAGTGTTACAGAAGGAGAAGGAATGATTCTAAAAAAGAGGTTTAAAAAAAATACTGATTACGTTTATTGGGATGATCCTAATGAACTCGTTGAAAGATTAAAATTATTGATAGCGTCAAGAAGTGCTGGCAATACTGGACTGGATAATGAAATTATTTCAATCATAGAAGAATTAAGAGAAGCCGGTATTATAAATTAATGTTCATAGTAATAATTTTTAATTCGTCTTTAGTATTTGAGATTGATAGACCTCTGAATAAAATGAATATCGATAAGTTTGGTCATCATGTTCATAAAAGATTACGGTTATCAGAAGTATTTGATTTTGCTGATATTTACTTAGCTAAAAATAAAAATGGTGAATACGATTTACAAAAATCACGATTAACAGGTGTTAAACTCCCTATAAAGCCAAACGATGTAGCAAGTAAGGAGTACGTAGATAATAAAAGTGATAATTACATTTCAAAAGAAGAAATAATAACTATTATCGATGCAATAAAAGAAGATTTCAATACGTATTTAGATCAGTTAGAAAAGAAGTTCTGTACTAAGGAGGATGTTGACAAATTGATATTGAAATCGCAAAATGTTACAAATGTCGCAAAAAGAACAAGTGGTAAATGAAATTCATAAACCTGCACGCAAAAATTTTCATCGACTTTCAGTTATTTTAAAAGGAATAGATGATTTATGGCAAGCCGATCTAATTGACTTCAAATCGATAAAAAAATATAATAAAGGTTTTAGTTATATTTTAGTTGTTATTGATTGTTTTACAAAATTTGCGTGGGCAATTCCATTAAAGTCGAAATCGCAAAAAGAAGTTACTCATGCATTTAGACTAATATTGTCAGAAAGCAAACGTACACCTAAAAATTTACAAACAGATAAAGGGACAGAGTTCTACAATATTACGTTTCAGAAACTTTTGCACTGTTTTAAGATACATCATTATTCTACTTATTCAACTAAAAAAGCATCAATTGTTGAAAGATTAATAAGAACATTGAAGACTATTTTGCATAAACACTTTAGTTATAATGGAAGTTACAGATGGATAGGTCAAATTTTGAGAGACGTATTGCTTAATTACAATTCAAAGATACATAGAGTTACGAAATTTAAACCGAAAGATATAACTTTGGAAAATGAAATTCAAGTAAAAGCTAACATTTTAAAATTTCAACAGAAGAAAATTAAAACTGGCAAACAGACGCTAAAAATAGGTGATAGCGTTCGAATAAGCAAATATAAGAGTTGCTTTCAAAAAGGATATACACCGAACTGGTCGACAGAAATTTTTAAAATTAAAAAGGTTACAAATACAAATCCTATTACATACAATTTACAAGATCAGAATAATCAGGACATATTGGGTTCTTTTTATCAAGAAGAGTTACAAAAAACTAAATACCCATTGATTTATTTAATTGAAAAAGTTATTCGAAAAAAAAGAAACAAATTATTTGTAAAATGGTTAGGACTAAGTAATCAAGAAAATAGTTGGATTGACAGAAGTGCTATTATATAATCACTAAACATGATATCCTTATATCATTTTAGTTAAGGATATGCAAGGTAGAGGACTTGTTAATAATTTGATAAACAATTTACCATTTAAGTTCCACCTTCCAGGCTATAATTATTGTGGACCAGGTACGAAACTAAGTAAAAGATTATCAAGAGGAGACAAGGGTGTAAACAAACTAGACGAAGCTTGTATGCATCACGATATCGCATACTCAAATTATAGTGATTTAGACAATCGTCATAAAGCAGATTTACAGTTGTTAAATATGGCTAAAAATAGATTACGTTCAAAAGATGCAAGTAAAGGAGAAAAGTTAGCTTCATGGTTAGTAAACAAAGTTATGAAAGCTAAAGTCAAAGCTGGTGCAGGGATAAAAAAATTTACCCATGTTGTCTCTAAAATACGATCACATGTAAAAAAATTGAAACCAAAAAATACTCTTGCTGCAATAAAGTTTGCTTGTAAGGCAGCTAAAAAAATTGTTCCTAATCGATGTCAAGTGCGATTGCCGAGAGTAATACAGATTCCTAAGGCGGGTGGAGTTTTACCATTAATACCAATTTTTGCTGGACTATCAGCATTAGGGGCATTAGTTGGAGGTGCGGCTGGTGTAGCAAAAACAGTAAATGAATATAAAACTGCTCAACAAAATTTAAAAGAGTCTGAACGACATAACCGAACTATGGAAGCTATAGCTATTGGTAAAGGTTTATATTTAAAACCATACAAAAAGGGAAATGGATTGTTTATAGAAGCTTCAAAAAACTAATTGATAGGCTACCCGACCGTGCACTTACAAACATTGATATTTTAAAATTTGCTAAACATATTCCGTACTTCAGAGGAGTATATATGAGGGATAGATTACCAAATAAACCTAAATCTATAGAATGCGGTGTGATTAACTTAGATAATCACAATAACGATGGTACGCACTGGGTAGCCTACGCAAAAATAAAAAAATACTCTGAATATTTTGACAGCTTTGGTGATTTGAAACCACCAGCAGAGCTAGTTAAATATTTCAAAGGAATAGATATTTCATACAACTACACTCGCTTTCAAAATTTTGATACTGTCAATTGTGGCCACCTTTGTTTAAAATTTTTAATCAGATTTTGGACTGATCATGGAGTATATTAATATTGTAATAAATTATTTACCATCATTTTCATAATGTCTTTCACTTTATCAATAACTGGAAATAGTTCCATTTTATCCACAAACTACTCTCCTACTTTAGAACTTGATGGTTTCTATGAGTGTGCATTATTACATTTTTCTACTTTTAACTCTATTCCAAATATAACGAAATGTAATAATAAATTTCACTATGGTATTAATAAGGTTGTTGAAATTCCTGAAGGAGCTTACGAACTTCAAGACATTAATGATTATTTAAAATCTAACACAGAAAATTGTGCATTCAAATTACTTTGTAACAACAATACTCTCAAAACCAGCATATATTGTACTGAAGATATTCATTTTGAGAAACCGAATTCTATCGGAAAATTGTTAGGTTTCGGAAATGTTGTTTTGAAAGGCAATAAATGGGAGGAGTCACTCTTTCCTATTAACATTTTACCCACAACTGTAGTGCGGATCGAATGTGATTTTATTAATGGATCTTATATTAATGGAAAGTCAAGTCATATAATTCACGAATTTTCACCAAACGTGCCTCCTGGGTACAGAATAATAGAAATACCAAAAAATACCATTTATTTTCCTGTGAATCGAAAAACTGTGAACTCTATTAATATAAGGATATTAGACAGTGACAACAATTTAATTAATTTACGAGGTGAAGAGGTGCAGTTGTACTTACATTTAAGAAACCATGATAAATTACAATAAATATGAGACTCCGCACAGAGTAAAGATTAGTAACACTTACACTTTTCGAAAGAGACCACATATTTGGGGAAAGAAAAAGAAATTAACAGCAGCTAATAAATACTTTCTAAAGTCAATAGGATTGTTAAAATGAGTGTTCTAAATATAACTAATCTACCTACTTATGATAACTCAATAGAAGGCGTAGAAATTCACTCGTATAAACCGTATATTACAAGTTTTAATAGAAATGACGAAATTAGAATACCAATAAATCAACAAGATTTATACGTTCTTCCAAGTATAAGTACTTTATACTTGGAAGGTGTAATTAACGTAGTCAGAAGTGATACGGGGATAAAAGTATCGAATGTTCATTTTACAAATAACCCGATTCCCTTCCTCTTTCAAGATATACGTTATGAACTAAATGGCGTTGAAATAGATAAAGTAAAAAATGCTGGTATAACGAGTACTATGAAGTGTTTCTTATCAATGTCAGATGCTGAATCAAAAGTATGTCAGGCATGGGGATGGGATTTAAAAGGCTCATTAACACACGGAGGACATTTTTCAGTATCTATACCTCTGAATCGTTTATTAGGTTTCGCAGAAGACTATAAAAAAGTTGTTGTAAACTGTAAGCATGAGCTTATTTTGCTAAGAAGTAATTCGAATCTTAATGCTGTAAAACTTAATAATCTAGAAGATGTTCATAGCATTGATATACATAAAATTGTATGGAGAGTGCCTCATGTTAAAGTATCTGACAGAGAAAAAATTAATTTACTCAAACTTCTTGAAAAGGATAGAGCAGTTCAAGTTGCGTATAGAAATTGGGACCTTTATGAATACCCACTATTACCAAAGGCTACCAAGCATACCTGGTCGATAAAAACTTCTTCGCAAATCGAAAAGCCTAGATACGTTATTTTAGGTTTGCAAACAAATCGAAAAAATTCAAGTGACAGCGATATGTCTAGATTTGATCATTGTAACTTACGCGACGTTAAGGTGTTTTTGAATTCCACTTACTATCCATACGAAAATTATAATAATGAGTTTAAGAACGGTAAATTTGCTTTAGTATACGAACAGTACGCGAATTTTCAACAGTCCTATTACGGACGCCAACCGTGTTGTTTGCTAAATCCACAAGAATTCAAAGATATTGCTCCTTTATTTGTAATTGATTGTTCAAGACAAAACGATAATATTAAATCAGGACCTGTCATAAACATTCGTCTGGAGTTGGAGAGTAACGAAGAGATTCCGGATCAGACATCTGCATATTGTCTAATTTTGAACGATTGTTTAATTGAGTATAAACCTTTAAGTAATATAGTTCGTAAGATATCATGAACTCGATTTGTTTTGTTAATATTCAAGGATTCAATGATCGCTATAAGTAATAAAATATAATCAAAGAGTTGAAATACGAACCGCTTAGTAGCACTGTAAAGAAAACATAATATACACAGCAAACAATAAGAGGAACAAGTTTAAACAAGTTGCAACTTGCAACTCTATCAGGCTTTATTATATGAACATTATAACGAATTTCCGCAGTCGTATTGTAGACTTCGTCTGTAGTGATTACTATATTTAGTGATTAAAATGAATGCGGATATCACCATTGTTGACCTCCAAGGGTTTTTAGATATTCAAAATAATTTTATCGTGAAGGAAGTTGCTGTTGTCACTGAGGAAAATACGCAGATATTCCTAGTTAAGCCACCATATCATTTCCATCGTCTGACGGAAGAAGAAAAGAAAAGAGTAAGATGGTTGGAAAAACACAGAGGAATTAAGTGGAGCGAGGGCTACATAGATTATAAAGATTTTCAACGAGTTATGTTACCATATTTAAAAAATAAGAAGATTTTAACAAAAGGTTTAGAAAAAATCAAGTGGATCAAAGAGTTGTGTGCAGACTGTGAAGTGATTGACATAGGTGAACAAGGAAGCCCTAATCTAGCAACATTAAAAAAAACATACAACAAACATAAAAATTATAATTGTGTGAATCATAAAATTATGTGTGCGTTAAATAATGCTGTATGTATTCGAAAGTGGTACTATGATAATAATATGTTTTCGTTTAAACTATTTTAATGATTTTTATTAATAAATTTGATCTTAAATGTATTTTATTAGCTGTTTTATTTCGAAATAGATAACCCTATCCATTTTAAATTAGCTGTATTAAATTTGTAGTTTGGTAACCATAGAAATAATGATTATTTACCAAATTTATTATTTAACAATTTTAATACAGCTAATTTCCGATTATCTTTAGCGAATCACCAATCTGATTTATAATTTACACTAGATTTGTGATTCAGTTTACAAAGTAAATGAAAAGCAAACCTGATATTAAATTTTTATTTATTCATCATATTTATACAATATGGTTACTTATAATATTCAATTTAATTTATTCATATTTCATTAAACTGATGGAAATATAATCATTAAATACGAAGGTATTAAATATTAAACAGAAACTATCTTACATTTAGTTTAATATATTTGACAATCAAATTGTAGCTTTCAATTTTTAAATTGTACAATACATTTCATAACTATAGCTAAAATGATACAAAATTAAACTTATTTAAAATCATAATATTTTATTTATTGTGACATAATTACATATGCTTATTTATTTAAAAACTTAACAATTACATATAATCATAACTATTATTATCACATAATTTTTTGGAGATTTTGTTTATTAAAGTCTGAGTTTCGTCCATGATATTGTCTACAGAATCACTCACTACATATTGCGCATTCAAAACTATGACCTCCTCGCTGTCACTTGCATCTGCTTGACGATTACTTATATCCAGAACTTTTATCTGGATTAATCTTAAACCTTTCTTCTTTTCATTGTTTATAACAAAAGACTGACACGTTGAATGCTGTCGCTTTTGGGGTTCTTTTCTCACTCGAAGTCTTTTGTTAGAGGGAGCTTGCACTTCTGGAATATGCCAGCTTACACCAGGACTTGGCAATAAACCTTCCATCCCTTGACCACATTGGGAGAAGATAATATCGGGCGAGTCGCTCATTATGATAAGGTATCTGAAACAAATAAATATATAAATGAAGACTTACTTAATTAAAGTAAAACATATTTAAAAATAACTTCAGTACTTACGAATTTATGTACTCGAATGTAAATCGTATCCAACGATGTTACCGCAGCAATAGCTTGACGAACAATGATTAAGGGATTCGCTAAAAATTATTAACAACATATTATAGGTATTCAAACAAGCTAAGACTTGATTCATTATGTGACACCTATGTGGTGTTAAATTTCGTGCGTTGCACAATAAAGTAGGTTATTTGATATGTGAGAATAAAAACAAGTATTATGCATAAAATATATTTATTTCCAAATTACGAGTATATACAACAAATGTAATATCAATTTCAAGTGAAATATAGCATTAACCAAATATAGCCTCATTGCCCCAGGCCAAAGTGGATACCTTATTGGATAGCACCAACCGTTTATCGTCATTACTTGAAAGTGCTATTTTGTTTACACTCTGAGTAAACATTTCATGCTTTATTGACTTAAACAATACATTTTTTTTACGAATAACATTACAATTGTACAAAACATTTTCATAATCGAGCATTTTTAACTTTTTTGTTACATTTTTCTTGGTACCTTTTGCTTTCTTTATTGATTTTTCTAATGTTTTAATACAATATAACTTTGAGCGGAGTCCAATAAAATCAGTGACTATAAGACCAGCCATTTCATCTTTAAAAAAGCCTGGAATCTTTTTATTTATTACGGGTAACTTATACTTGTTATCAGTAGCATAATTGCTGGTGTCAAAATAATTTAAAAAATTTAATTTAATGTCTCTGTAAAAGTCATCTGTATTTACGTCATAAATAAAACTATCAGTATCCGTATAGCACAGTTCAATGCGGTCCCCATAAAATGGTTTCATTACAGAATAGTGAAAATCATACATATGACACTTAGATAATTCTAATACAACAAAACCTATATAAATTGGTTTGTTGAGAATTACACGAGAAGGACTCATTTGTATCGCAACTAAATCGTCGGAGTAAATGGATGCACTATGAAAATAGGGATTTGCTATTAATTTTTGAGCACAAATCATCTTTTTTGTTTTATTTCTAACATCAACCCATTGGCTTACAAGTTTTACATCTATCCTTTTTTCATTGTTTTCTAAAGTCTTTCCAAAAATACTATTATTTAACAATTTAAAAAAGTCCTGCTCAAACTCAGACTTTGCTTTTTGACGTAACAGTGTATTAAGATCGATATATTGCTTCAAAAAAGCACTTTGTTTAAATTCAATTCCGCGATGAATTTTCTTTAATATTAAACCATGTTGCAAGCACGTTTTTAAATGTACATAATGAATAATATATCGATATTTATCATACAAATTCGGTGTCAATTTATTATTCTTACTACCTGGAGGTGTAAATTTTTCCGGACAAAATGGAAAGTCGTTGTGTTCAGCATGTAAATGTGCAGGGTATATTAAATCAACTTCGAAAATGTATCCCTTTTCTGCGGTATTACTAATGTCAGTTAAACGTACTTGTAAATCATCGAGTTCTTTTCGATTCATGAATCTAAAATCGGAATAGGGTAGATATTGGCACATACTATGACCGTATAAATTGTTACTGTCTAAATACATAATGAATGAATTTGGACGGGATGCATCGAAAGAATCCAAATATTTATGATTAGCCTTTACATGTCTTTTAACACACATACAAATTCCTCCTCGAATACCTTCCTGTATCATTCTAAACATTTCAATATCGCTTATCAATTCTAATTTTACTTTTGTTTTTAAAAGCATTGCATCGAACGATAATGAGGGAGCTGTTAGGTACCATAGTGGATCAAGATCATAATGAGTTTTACAATTTTTTCTGAAGTTTTCAAATACATCTGTTAATAATAAAACATCCGTCTTTAGATAAAGATCTGTGTACATGCCCATATTTTGAATTTTAAATACTGGCCACACCGCCTGAGCGTGTTCATACTCTTCATCAGTAATATTTTCATCAGTTATAGAGTTATAAAAATTACTTTTCGATGGTAAACAATCGTCTTCATAACGTTCCCATTGAGACATATAATTGTATGGATATATCCCTTTACGAACAAGTAAATTAAATTTTGTTTCGTCAGGGTAATAAAACTTTAATTGTTTAAAATCTTGTTTTTTCATGGTACCAACTAATTTGCTTAAGCTAGTTCCTAAAAACTTGAAAGAATCAAGAAACCGCAACTCCATTGATTCGTTTTCGGAAATAGGAATAAACTTGGAAAAAGAAATATATTTTTCTTTTGTTTGAGGTATTACTTTAATAGTTCCAGGCGCTTTAGTTAATTCCTTTATGAAAAGGTGACAATCATACCCTGATAAGTTATGAAATACCACCGGTAAAAAGTTCGGTTTTTTGTACTGCAAGTTACAGTAACTATGTGCAGCGCCCCGATATTTGCCTGTGAAATGACAATGGTCTCGGACTCTGTCGCCGAACAAGAACTGATCACAAATATGACAATTCATGGCATTTTTAAAATCACAAGCATTTTCGTCTGTGAATATTAAAGGGACATTATTTTTTAATAGATCGTAAATGTATTCTGCATCTCTATAAACACATTTTATAAACTCAGCCACACAATTTGGACCGCGATATGATACATATTTACAGTATGTCTCATCTAGCCTGCACGTAATATGATAAGCAAAAGCTACTGGCGTATGCCGATGAAGCGTTTCTGTTCCCGCGTGCATCGGGTCACGGTCACAAGACTGATACCGTTCGAGCATTGTTTCAAAGTCAGCATATATGACAAATGGTACTGTTTGCTTCTTGTTATAATTTTCAAACTGAATAAAAGAGCCTTCCGGAGGTAATTCCGTTGCCACACCTCCACAACTATGCATGTTTAATTTATCAGATGAATTGAAAAACATTAAACAATTGTTACACAAGTGCAGTTTACCATTATGCTTTGTTATTTGACTCCTAACGAGACGAGGTAAATCTTTAATTAAACAATAATGATTATAATCGTTACTTTCCAAATAAAGCAAGTGAATAACCGTCTGCTTCAAAACTTTAGGTTTATACAGTGGTCCTATGACTAAGTTATTTTCATCTAATCCATAAATGTAAACACATATATTCGGATTTTTAACCTCAAATCGTGCAATTTCTGATAGACTCAATGGAAACGTTATGCCTTCAATGTTTAACACGGTATGAAAATCAGGATAAGACGATACTCTTTCCGGATGCTGCTTAGCGGGATACAAAGCAGCTACAATCGACCATAAAAAACAGTACTTATCATTGTTACGAATATTTATACATGATTTTTTTGATTTAATTGCGTGGGGTAACTCAATAAAACATGAACCGCGCAATGGTTGAAACTGGTTTATATTAATTTCTAAATGAGAATTATTCAAAAAAGTCCAACCACTGTCACGGCTTTCGAATTCACTCATCTTTGTTCCTATAGTATTTTTCATCTCTAATACTAACGTGTCATAATCATAATTTTTATGAAGGGTATAGTTTTTTGTGCTAAATGATTTAACCTCCTGTGTATCATTCTTAAACATCAAAAATATAGCGTAATACTCAAAATTAATTTTAATACATGTATGTTCTTTAAGAGACATATCAATCAACATCTTAATTTTATCTCCTGAATCATTCAAAAAAGTGTCTAATGAACATTTATTATGCAAATCTACTATTCTATAGGAAGCTATACGGTTGCGAAATGCTGAATGTATTTTCTCAACACCTTCACAAAAATATGACGTTGTAGTTTTGTTTTTATGTTTGGTACTTCGAATGTGACCTGTCCAATGATTGCGCTCAATATGTATGTTCCAAACGGTACAGAAAGGCATTTTAGAGTAAACTAAAGAAGCAAAAAAAATTATTAAAATTGAAAAATGGTAAGTTAAATTTATATTGAGTGGAGCAATGAGGAAAGGAGTATAATAATTTTTAAATGTGTACAATATATATAATTAAACCAAAAATAAGACCTACTATAAAACCATGTTTATTATGTATGGTATTAAAAAATACATAAAAAATAACTAAACCTATTTAAAATTAACTTTATCAGAATAAAAAATGGGTTCTGAATTATGAAAGAGATCATACGACCGCTTCATAAACTTTTGAAGATGATCCCACTGTGGGGACTCTTGGTCAAGCTGCAGCTTGAGCGTTACCGCCGCCTTCTTCCACCGCTCCTCCGGAGGGGTCGACACGATGTCTGCCTTGTTGTAGATCTTGAGGTCAACGTAGAACTCACCCAATAAATCAGCGCTCCGTCTTACTTTCCCAGTGGCCACTTTGTTGACGATAGAGGAGCCGAGGTCTGACGATCTTTTAGGAATTGGGTTCTGAGCTTCCACGTCTTCCTCTAGTTTAAATAAATCGGTGGCACGATTTTTTTTGCTGAAACAAACAAACGTACCATTTTTAATTTAATACAAATACATATTAATAATATCTTACCGTAACACCAAGCTAGATGTATGGCAGGGTACAGTAGACTTGAAATTACTTAAAACCTTTAACTATTAAACATGTAAAGGATGGCATATATGAATTGAGCATTGGTTTTGAAACTCTATTAGATATAGATAAATTAACTAATTGCTTTATTGCTGTTGACGTTGCACATCTTTTAATAAATAAACGTAAAAATAAATACATGTAAATTATTATCATAAAAGTACCTTGCTTTTCGATCCACTACTAAGGGCCTCTGAACCTTTTCGTTTAGTAGCTAATTTCTTCGGTTTAGGTGCCGGCGTCGGTTTCGGCACTGCTACGGAGCTATCACTTTCGTAGTCAGACCTGTAATTGAACATACAAATTCTATAAGCATTGTTTTATTCGACTGCTTTTGTATCCGTATTAGGTACAAGCAATAATAAAGGTAGATAATCTGGTTAATTAACGAAAACAAAATACTCATGTAAAAATCCACTGCTACTTCATAATTATGAAATATTTAACCGATTCAGGCGTTACTTTGCGGAAGTTAAAGTTACAAGCACTTAATAAATTATTTTGCGTGCTTCCGCCACCAGTTAGTTCATGCAAACTATTGCCGGCCGGCACCCACCCACTACTATTAGTCCCAACATGCCCGCCACCACTAGCTTGCACATGCAACACGTGTTTCGCCTCTACGCGAGGCATCTTCAGGCACTAGACCAAGCTGTTAATAGTCCGACGTATAAACGACGAAATTATGAAATAAATTAAGAGAGTATGGACGTGTAATAAAGATAATACTTACTTACATTTTCGAGTAGAAACACAAGCTGTATTATATTATATTTTATCGTTGGTGTGGTGGTATATGTGTCACCCAGAAGCAGCTGGTTGAAAATATATTTTTTTATCAAAAACATTTGGTTTTATTAGTTGAAATATATCATGTCAGCAAATAGTTACAATTTAATTAAATTGAACCTTAAGTCCATGCTTTTCAGTTGACAGTGGTATTACTTGATTACATCATAAATATTCACCTATAAATTTACCCAACGTTGATAAAACCATGTTACCATTTCCACAAAGTATAGTTGCAGTAGAATCATATTACAAAGACTACCGCGTGTTCGTTATTGTGGGAAATAAATTTCAAAGCAATCCGACATAATTGTCGGGTACATGTTAACACATGTATTCCACCAAACAACACAAATATGATATTAGGTATCAAGTCCGAATAAGAAATGTAATAAGTGTTCCGCACTTACCACTTATTTTACGAGACGATTACTTTCGTTGGATAATAATTCTATTTACTCGCTATGAAAAAACTTCCCTCGACAATGGAGCGTATTCCGAAACCTAAGTTGCTAATTTGGGAGTGTGAAGATGATTTGATTTTTTATAAAGTGTCAAAATTTCCCCCATGACCAATCTTCCATACTGGTCTGGGAGAATGTACCAGCTGCTTCACTTCCCTTGCATATTGTTAAAGGCGATCGAGGGAATTTGCGAAAATGCGAATCATTTTAATAGACATAGCGGTCTGCCCGTTAGGGATAAAGTCATGATAGTATGTATGTATGTATGTGTTAAAAAATAAATATCACATAACCGTCTTACAAAGAAATAATTCCATTATCCATTTTAATTTCGATCATTTCCTTCTCATCAAGCAGAACCCTGAAAATTATATGCATTGTTAGCAGTTATTTATAATCATCGAGAATACGGAAGAGTAACCTTGTACTAACTTCACCTCTTTTCTATCATTACCCTATGCCATGTTACTTCTATACTCTCTTTATTTTATGATTTATGCTGTGACAGCTAAATACTCGTACCTGTATTAAAAATGTTGTAGTAAAACTATGAAATGATTAATTATAATTTTTTTAAACAAAAAGTCATATGTATGAAACTACCTCTCACGAAACCCTAATCTAACGTATGAATCAATGACTACTTACCTATAACAAATACTATACATATTTACAAGAATTGAACCTAATGGTCACAGGCCTCAATCAATCAATCAACCTCAATTGACCACTCGACTACAATGACTTTTGTGATAATATTAAAATTTGTGATCATATCAAACAAAATCATATGTGTACATATGAAATGAAAATCTAGGAAGTAGAAAATATTCTTTTGATAAATCCATATGTACTGTTTTCTATATTGACTACAACATAAAACTCATAACACGCTGTGGCTTAGGCAGGCCGCGCACCAGACATTACCATTCAATTTACGTTGAGTTTATTGCAGAGGTTAAAAAATATTATATACACCAGTGTAGATTTTGTATGTGTTATCAATCAGACATATATAAATGCGACTTTTCATCACCGAACCGTAACTTTGTGAAATTATCAAAATTAGTACTTATCATGATGAATCAGGGGAAAAACATAATTTTTTCTCATTAATTGCTACCTTAACAAACCACAACTTTGCGTTCGATGTACGCGACACATATGCTCCAAGAAAAAATGTAATATGCATATTGTGGTGACGTAAATGTTACGTGCATGTAGCGTGTAGCTCTGGTGTGCGGCCTGCCTTAGTGTTTAATAAGAGCTTCTCTACACGATGTACATAAGTTAGTATAAACAAAAGAGGTGTTTTTTTTCTTGCTTGGTTTAACCTGAGTTATGTCTTTGCCTACGTGACCTGATTTGAAATAGAAAGTTTCATTATAAATACTGTATGCTTTGATACAAATACTTGTACCACAAGGTTTTGCGAACGTCTATTAATTACGACTACACGATTAAGATCCCATATTACACCAACCATATACTTGATTGCTTTTCATAATATTCTATGATATGCCTATCCCTAAATATCCCTAAATGCCCATTCACACGTTATAAATACATTATAACGTGTGAATGGGCATTTAGCTTACACGTGACGTTGTCTGTTCCCATATCGTACCTCGTTGCAGGATTGCTTAGACAAGCTTTTTGTCGCTGGGTTGGAGGATTGGTTAGACAAGCTTTTTCATTGTTTCATTTAGAGCGTAGCGATAGGATGTGATCGGTCGGTGATAGGTATGTGTATTATTTTAAATTTAAATTTGGATGTCATTCGAGCCTAATCTGGGTCACAAAATGTGGAATGACATGAGATGCAAAGTCCCAAATTTAAATTTAATTACAACTAAATCTTAAAATTCAAATGGATTACAGAAATCGAGTAAGATCTCGTAAGTATGTGCATGCCGTGGTCGAACTGACTTGAATTTTAGGATTTGGGTATATACAACCTAATACTGAAAGTTCATATTATTTATAGCTACATATGTGAAATATGAGCATTTGAAATTTTGGTGGTGTTTGAACCAATCTGGTCACAGAAAATGGAGTACAAATGAGGTATTCTTGCTTCTGTGAAACAACACGAGTCAATCTGATCTGAATTTCACTCATATAATTTCATATAGGTAGTTATAATGTCTAAAATATTTATGTGAAATATGAGCATTTGAAATTTTGGTGGTGTTTGAACCAATCTGGTCACAGAAAATGGAGTACAAATGAGGGATTCTTGCTTCTGTGAAACAACACGAGTCAATCTGATCTGAATTTCAACTCATACTATTTCATATAGGTAGTTATAATGTCTAAAATATAGCTTAGTAGTAAAATAATATGTTCCTAGTGAAGTGAGTTTATCAAAGTGATGTGAAATGTACTAGATGTCCTGTTGTAAGACTTGTAAGTAACTAGGTAAGCTTTAATTTATATGAGCATGTGAGTGAGAGACGTAGAAGTGCATAGATGGTAACTTGATGATGGATGAAGATATATTATTGGGTATTCTAACCCACTGGAGTGGTGAAGGGAACGAAGTGACCTGAAGCACGGAGGTGGGGTAGAATGCCCAATAATATACTACTCAGGCATGTGACCTACCATGAAATTCGTGCATCCTTAGAAATAGGCATGAGTCAAATACAATTAATCCTACACAAACATTTGGGTGTGAGAAAGCTGTGCTCGCGGTGGATCCCACACAACTTGACCGAGGCTCAAAAAACGGACCGCGTCACTTGGTGCAGTGCCATGCTTACCAGATTCAACGAAGGTGCGTCAAATTTGGTGTGGGACATAGTAATAGGTGATGAAACATGGATTTATTGCTACGATCCCAAAACAAAGCAGCAATCGAGCGTATGGGTCTTTCAAGATGAGCCGAAACCAACCAAAGTGGCGCGCGTGAAAAGTGCATCTAAGCGGATGATTGCTTCTTTTTTTAATAAAACTGGACACGTGGCTACTGTTGCTTTAGAGAATCGTCGTACAGTGAATAGTGACTGGTACACGACCATTTGTTTGCCGGAAGTTATTGACGAACTCCGTAAAAATAACCGTAAACGCCGTATCATCCTGCACCACGACAATGCTAGTTCTCACACGGCCAGACAGACAAACGACTTTTTGAAGGCGAAAAATGTAGAACTCATGAGTCATCCTGCATACAGTCCCGACCTGGCACCTTGTGACTTTTTTCTGTTCCCAAAAATTAAGAACCAATTACGCGGTCAACGATTTTCACCACCAGAAGAGGCTGTCGAGGAGTATGAAAAACACGTTTCAGAGGTCACCACAGAGGAGTGGCACAAAAGTTTTCAAAACTGGTTTCATCGAATGAAAAAGTGCATAGACGCCAAGGGAGATTATTTTGAAAAACAATAAATAAATTTTGTACCTTTAATAGTATTTTTTCATATTCATTCCGGAAACTTATAGTGCGCCCCACGTATGTATATTTGTATGTTGTATCATAAAAAAATAGAAACTAAAAATTTTGTCTAAAAATAAAATAAAAAAATTAGGGGTGGACTACCCCTAACATTTAGGGGGATGAAAAATAGATGTTGGCTGAATCTCAGACCTACTCAATACGCTCACAAAATTTCATGAGAATCGGTCAAGCCGTTTCGGAGGAGTATGGGAACGAAAACTGTGACACGATAATTTTATATATAAGATTGATAGAATAGACCAGGGTAAGGCGAACCTTTATGCATCAACGTGCCATTTTTTCTAAAAAAAAGTTTAATGGGGTCATTCGCGTGCCATCAAATAATTTTGACTTTCTGATTATTGGGAAAATAATAATTATAAATACTATCAAAACTTTTTATTAAATAAAGTAAGCAAAAGAGGTACATTTTGGTATGTTTATATTAAATTTCAGTAAAATTAAGTGTGACTTCTGTTGCTGCAGGTTAGATGACAAATAATTTATGTTAGGGTTGTAAGATGTTACTTTTAGCAAAATGCATGCTGAACTAGATTCATCTGTCAAACGGTTTCTAACCGAGTTTTTAATGTTATTCATCTCTGAAAATAATGACTCGCAGGCATATGTAGATGAAAACATGGTTAAAATAGCATGAGCCAGCTTCTTCAAATAGTTAAATGTGTCTGGTAACGCATTCCATGTTTCCAGAATTTTATTATTAGCATTTTTACTAAAATTACTTGTCGATCTTTCAGTTTCAATTAATTCCAACTCTTTCCTTGTTTCAATAAATTTTTGAATCCATATTGAACTAGATTGGAAATCAATCAGCTGCATTTCAAATTCTTCAATTTCCAACCAATCAAATTGAGAGAAGTTCAGTTTATGAAATGACGTCACATCTGGGTACATAATGGACTTGAGTATTTCCGACAATTCTTTGAACTGAGAAAATCTCCCTAAAAATTCCTTGATTAAAGAATCGATCACAGAAATAAATTCTTCAGTAATTTTTTCTTTGTCTGCTGTCTCGTGAATATCTAAATCATTCATATATTTTTTCAAGTTTGGGAAATACTTGTAGTTTCTTGTGATAATATCGTTTCTAAAAACTTGCAGTTTTGCCTCAAAAGCGCGAACGAGATCTATCATGGCAATAATTGTTTTGTTTGTCCCTTGAAGCTTTACGTTTAATGTGTTTAAATGTTGGCATATGTCTGTAAAAAACATCAATTTTGAAAGCCACATAACGTCCAATAACTGTGGGTATTGTTCAATTTTTCCCTCATTTTGCAAAAACAGTCTGATTTCTTCCAAGCAATCAACAAATCTTTCAAGTACATTCCCGCGACTCAACCAGCGAACACTATTATACATCAGTAAGCCATTATACACCGAGTTGACTTCGTCCAACAAAGCATCGAATTTTCGCTTGTTTAAAGCCTGTGACGAGATGAGGTTGACTATTTTTGTAACTACCGCCATTACATTATCAAGGGATATTAAACCACTCTTAGCACACAAGACTTGTTGGTGAATGATGCAGTGGAATTCAAGAATCGAATGTCCTACGTCAGCTTGAAATAAACTTATGAAACCGTTTTTTTTACCCACTATACTTGGAGCACCATCAGTTGTTACAGAAACAATTTTTTTTTATATCAATTTCTTTTTCAGCAAGCGAATTTTTAACTGCTGTACTTATATCTGTTCCCTTTGTAGTTGTTAGCAACGATTTTATTGCAATTAATTCTTCCTTAATGACGTTTTCTACGCAATACCGAGCAAAAACAGCTAAACGTGCAGATTTAGTGAAGTCAGTGCTTTCGTCAAGACATAGCGATATAAAAGAAGCATCTTTAATGTCAATTTTTTGTTGATCTGTTATATTTTCGGCCAGTTTTAAGATTCTTTCTTTTATTGTGTTTCTTGATAGAGGAGTATCTTTGATGCGCTGAATTATCTTATCTTTATTGTCGAAATCTTCAAAAAGAGAGGGCGCGCATGCTAGCCAGGCTTCCTTCAAAAACTCACCTTCTTGAAAAGGTTTACCATGCCGAGCAATGACATTTGCAGCCGCGTAACTTGCCGCGCTTGTATTACAATTTTTGCCAACAAATTTAATCATAGACGTTGACTGTTTATTTCTGTCATTCAATGCACTTGCAATTAATTCTTTTTGCTCTGCCTCGCTTTTTTGACTAACAGATTTATGATTTGTTTCAAAATGTCGTTTAACAGACGATGTTCTACATACCACTGTTCCAGAACATAAAACACACACCGCTTTGTCACCTTTACTAATCATGCCATATTTCTCAGTCCACCAAGTTTGAAATTCTCTGTTAAACTTAGTATCATGAACTTTTTGTTTTTTTGCTGAGCTGGCCATATTAAAATTTAATAATAATAAGAAAAATATTTAATATCAGTTTAAAATCACTCGAATAAACTTTACAATACAATTATGTCAACAAAACTCACTATTACTTTATGCGTAAGCAAACAATGCGTCATTCGCAATTGAAACCCACGGCATTATAAAAACAAAACAAACTAGCGCCGTGCAGCGCTTCCTGGCTGCCGCCGCGCTGCCCCCACCCCGCGCACCGAACACTCCGCAGCGTAGGAGCATCGCGTTCGATCGTCTTAAAATACCTAAGTAATTCTGCGACGTGCCCAAAATATTGTGTCGCGTGCCATCAATAGCACGCGTGCCATTGGTTCGCCTACCCTGGAATAGACTATTTCGGAGATACAATTTAAACGAAAAAATTCTTAAAATTATATTTATTTTATTATTTAATTTTATAGATTTTATAGTGATGACGTCACGCAGCTATAATGGCCGTCTCGAACTGCAAGAAAGCAAAAATTACTAAGTTTAAAAAAAATATGTATGTCAGTGTCAAATGTCAAAGTCAGGATGGACCGCGAGCCGCGAGTTGGTTTTTTGTTTGTTTACAATAGCCTAATATCTAGGTACCTACCCCATTTCTCGTATCTATTACTTAAATTGGCCTGTTTATTGGACTTTACCGCCGTCTCTTCATCCGATGACATGTGATTTTTCAATAATTGGACACCAATTCTTCATTATAATGTATGAGTGAATGTAATGAAGATGTAATTAGGTTATTTAAGGTTTATGTTTACTTGAACAGAGATGACTGACATTTGACATGGGTGACAAGTACGTGAAGCGCTTAATTAGCGTTACCAAATAAAAAATATTTATTCATTACCCTATGCTGCCAACCTAAAAAATTAAATGTGAATAGCCGGAAGTTATCCGGCTACGTCATACGTTAACTTTGCTACAAAATGAAAGTCATTGGGTTTTCTGCGATTTTCTTAAAACATACTTGCTTAAGTACTAAGCCTATTCCTCGAAATGGTTTACGAATTAGACATTTTCATGAAAAAGTTTACTAGCCAATTCTTTTTCTTGTCGAGCTCGATTTTTTTTTGCGTGCTCATCATAATTTCCAGCTTGATGACTAGCGCATGTATCACACATGTCCTTTTTTAATGTGTAAAAGGCCAAATTCTTTTTATTATATTCTTTGTCAAGGGTAAATCTGCTAACTGGAGGCTCCTAATTTTCCATGCAATATTTTTTATAAGCTGTAAATAATTGAGAAATTAAATTGTAATTGGGTTCCAGGTATAATTTTGACGTCTCTTTTCTTGCATAGTGGGATGGTAATTTCGGAAGATGGTCCAAAAAATTACGCAAAGTTATGAGTTTCCTGTCCACTTATCTACTTGTGTACACTTACAGTCGGCTTTTTCGAATTATTATGGAAACACTAGGAGTCACAACAACGAAATACTTTAACTAACGAACTACTTTGAACTACCAAATTCAATGATAAGTGGTTGTTATTATCACTTTCAAAAGGCAGTTTTTAAAAAAGCTAATGATTTGAATGTCTTTACATCAAGTGAATAAAGGAATATAGTACGCAGGGCGTCCATTTTGCCTCTTTTGCCACCTGATTACATTGCCGAAGGATGGCAAAAAATATGTGAAAGGATGGAAGCGATCCGCACTATGGATCAATTCCAAACTTATTTCGAGAAACAGTAGTTCCGTTTGACACAAGGTCTTCTGAGTTGTGCACAGCAGCCTCATCGCACCACAAATGCTTTAGAGGGGGGGTGGCATCACCGAATGAATGTCTTGATTCCAAAACGACCAAGTTTATATTATTTTTGTCAACATTAAGAAAAGAATAAAAACACGCCGAAGTACTCTGTCGAAGACACTTATTTAATTGATTACCAAAAATTCTCATCAATAAAGTTTTAGGTATATATTCTCGATGAGGAGTTACCTTATTATTTTATTTAGTCCGGTGGAGATAGAAGTAAAACACTCAACACACGGAAATTATTATATACTTTATTATTCAGAAGCAAAGGAAGAAAAGCACAGTGAATAGGTGAGAAGAAATGAAAGTTCACAGCACAGAGTAGTAAGCGAAAAGATATGAGATAGCACAATAACTGAATACAGCGTAAGATGTAATAACTTAGGCGAACAAAGCAAGGCAATGAGCATACAAGCGACGTGCGCTTCGCGTCAGGATAGGATCTCGACTGGCGATCGGTTGGAGCGCGCGCAGGAATGCGGCCATGCAACGGCTTTTGTTATGAAACCGGTTGAGACCGGAAAGTACGCGTTTCCACAGGTCTACGACTGACTGACACCACAATATACGACACGATATTTATATTGATATTTCGAATGATCATGTGATAGATAATATTGACTTGTAAATATAATGTGTAAATAATATCAATATTTAGAAATAGTCAAATGTATAATTTACATGTATATATATATGTGTGTATACAATATTTGATAAAATATAGGTTGTGTTATAACTGTCTGTTGTGTGTTATGTATTAATTGCGCATGTAAATAGGTGACGACACCTACAAAGTTATTTGATAACCGAATAAAATAACTTTATTGATACTGAACCGATATAAACGTTTGCTTTGTCTGAATTGAAAAAGAATGAAGTCTCTGTTGAAAAGTTATTTAAAAAGATTATTTATTTTCAACTTTTACTGTTGATTTTCAAGTTTTGTGCCTCAAAATGTGCAAAGCCTTTTTTGATCGCTGTTATTTTGATTCTAACTTCACAGTACTATTTTAGGCAAGACAAATTGATTTTTTGCTGTTAACTCTTCAGCTTTAGCTTATATTGTTGTAGATTAGTAAGTACCTAAACATCTATCACACCTTCGGTTTGCAGATGACCGTATAATTCTTTCACATACAAAAAGTGAACTGGAAAAAATGCTGAACGACTTAGATAAAGAAAGCAGAAAAGTAGGACTCATTATGAACACAGAAAAACCCAAAGTTATGACGAACGGAGCACAAGAAACAATTACTATCAACGATAAAAGAATATACTATGTCGATGAACATGTATTTGGGTCAAATTATTTCACCAGCAGACTTAACTCAAAGAGAGAGGAAAAGATAAATGGTCAAACACTCTAATAACCTGGTACTCAACAAAGATAAGGAGACGAGAAGGAGAGGGAGGCCTTGCAGAAGATGGGGAGGTGACATTAAGGCCTGCAACCTGGACCAGCAAAGCAGGAACCAGGGAAGAGTGGAGTTGAAGGAGGCCTTTGTCTATGGACAAACGGACAAAAATAAAGATTAAATTGAAAAAAAAAAACTCAAATTTTTTGTTAGTGGATTTTTGTTTTTACTGCATAAAGTGTAATTGTTAATATAATTTTGTAAATTGCGTCCGAAAAAGCTTTAATTATTATTTATTTATAGGTACCTAAATAGAGTAATTACAAAACTTATTGTAAAATTATTGTATTAACGTACTAATCGTAAGTGTAAGTGAACTTGTAGAGGCGTAAGAAAATAAAATATTAATGTGGGAAATGGAACGTAACCGATAGAGCAAGAGGTAAGAAGTGTGTGAGAAAAAAAAAAGGATATGGCGAACGTGATTACAAGGTTTGTGCGCGGGATTGAGGATTATTTCCAAAATCAAATAAAACAACACGTTTATTACTTATTTATTTATACCTGACGTTTCAAACACTTTACAGCGTTCATGGTTAATACATTTAATAGTTTAATTTAATTAATAACAATCGCGAAAACATAAGAAATCAACACGTTTAAACATTAAGTTTTTATTTACTACATCCCACAAATTGGGGGCTCGTCCGGGATAATAATAACAGTTCTACGACGTGTATGTGAACAATCCCGCGCAAAAGTGATCAGTCTCGCGACGCACGAGTCAAGTGGTGGCTCGTGGTTTCAATAAAAAAAAAAAAAAAAAAAAATGTTTCAAACCGGCAGAGTGACGGCTTTTATTATAGTTTCTACAAAAGAATATTCATCTATTCTAAGTTAAACTAACTTATATACTACATTTTTGCTGACTTGCATGTTTCGCAATCGTGCATGTAAATGATTAGTCTTTACATTATTTCTATTGAGTAATCTTATTTGAGAGGGGTTGGCTACCCTTAACTCCTCCCTCCTTAAGAGCGAAATCATCTGGATATATCGAAGATGTTTGCTGATGATTTCGTTTTGAAACGATGAAATCGTTGAATATCTTTAAACTGACAATAATTCCCATTATAACTCATACAACTATTATACTTAAAGTCCATACACTTATATTCGTTGTTATATTTATTTTTCTACTATCACTTTCACTTTCACTGGTATATTTTGCACTGTTTAAAAGACTCTTGATGTCTGTGAGGTCTATGTTTCTAAGATCCGCCTGTGTTCCTTCTTTCGCGATTTCTCTATGGTTTTAAGGAATCTGGACGGTTAGCATCCGTAAAACGTCTGATGAAGGTGTTTTAGATCGAAATAATGAAATGGTTTCTTCTCTAATGTGAGAAGTACAGTTTCGACTTGGTGTGATTATGAAAATTCCTTTCAAAAGGTGTCGTTGAATTTCTGCTTCACAGCTTTCAGTAACAGGAGTGTCGACTACGGAGTATAATAACCATGTGCCATCTGCTACTCTCTGCATCTTTGTCTTCTCCAGTATGACTGGTTTCTTAAAGCATTCTGAATATTCTTCTTTCATCAGCATTATTTGTATTGAACAAAGTTTTATTTATTAAAACTTTATTGTTCCACAAAGTACACATATACTTATAACAATTGGCGGACTTAATGCTAAGACCATTCTCTACCAGTCAACCATTGGGAGAAACGGAAAGATAGTTTGGCGCAAAAAAGTTAAAGGGGAAAAATGTATTACTTATAGAGCAAATTTTATCAAAAGCTTAAGTTCATACACTACGTAAACATACATAAAACATACACAAATACTATTTCATTTTAAATATATACATATATATATATATATATATATATATATATATATATATATACATATATATGTGTGTGTGTATATATATATATATACATATACCTACATAAATATCAATGATGAAGTCAAGTCACAAGTTGTGTGTGAATAGGGTATAGTGCTCGTATCTTTGCAGAGATATTGGTTATCTTCTACTTCCTCGCAAGAGTTAGCTACAGGTATTTCAATCCATTCACTAAAAGGTATGAGTATTTTGGAATTATAGCATAGGTATGTAGGTTGTTAGGATCTTGTACAGGAATTGGAATTATTTTGTAATAGATATATGGGTCTGTGTCTACTATTATTATCTAAGTAAGATTTTAACACTATATTTTTCTCAAGCTTGACTAAATTATCTCTACTAACTGGGTAAATTAAACGATGTTGCTTCTCAACTTCTAGAAGAATGGTTACTAATTCTGTAGAATTAATTATTGATGAATGTAATGTATAAAGTTTACTAAAAGCTATTGCTGTTTCTAGTTCTTGTATGACATTGTAAATAGTTAAGTTATTGAGAATTTGGTACAGAGTGTTCATTTGACTTACAGCAACGTGAGTTTTAGACTCCAGCGTTTTTAACTGTGAAGCTTTATAATTTAAGTGAATTAAATCATCTGAAATATTAACTAGTTTATCAAAAGCTTTTTGCATTAATCATATTTTTCTCTCCATTGAATGTTCTCTATTTTTAAGATTACTTATCTCCGAATTATATTTAACAGCATCTTCATGATCTAAATTACCAGAGATAGTTTTAATAAACGAACCTAAAGGGTTGAATATCCCTCTTTTTGCTCGTCTACTTGGTACCAGTTGTTCTACACCACCTTTAGTTAATTCCATAAAGGATTCTGTTTGTATTAATAACCCAGCAAACTCGTAATTCAATGACTTATCTGAAGTAATCATACTCTTAAGTTTAAAATACTCATTACTATTATTATAAAAATGGTTTACTATACTATCTAATTCTATCGTAGTACTTTAAAATCCAGATGCCAACCCGCACCACCATCGTTTCCTTAGACCGATTGAAGCCTGCCTACGTTCGCAACGATGACGTCATGGACTCAAGGGCCGCCGCGCCAATGGCTAAAGACAGCGACCGGCCTACAACGACGAGTAATTCAACAGCTGCAAAACAAGAAGATCCATACGTCACTAGAAGCGGTCGGACGGTCAAGAAATCCGTACGCTTCGCTTGAGGAGGAGTGATATGGGGAGACATGCATCGTCGAAACGCGCGCCAGCTAATGTTTTGCGCGCGGCCATGAATTTCATTTTATATGAGCCCGCGCCTTCGGGGGTGCGCCCCGCGCCGTCACTGTACCACATAATTTTGTTATAATTAAGCTGCATTATTATTGGCTATAATTTCGATAATTCTAATTGTCCTTTTTATTTCTTAGTTCCTATTTGTTAGCTTGTAAATCTCTGTACATATAAATATAAGTTTGGCAAAAATAAAATTACTGCAAATCTGGACTTCGACATTTGTTCATCTCCTCACACGAACCTCCACAAGACGTTTAAGAGTTACGACGAACTAAAGATTGCTATACAAAAGGAATATCCTGATACAGCAAATACTAAAGAAATGCACGAAATTATGACATCTCGCAAGAAAGAAAAGAATGAAAGATATTACGAGTGCATGCACTTCATGAAAGAATTGGGACGCAGGGCGAAGTTTCCCAATTATGTTTCAGTGCAATATATTATCGACGGAATAACTGATCATGAACCTAACAAATCAATCTTGTACGGAGCTACTACATATGAGGGGTCTAAGTGCAAATGCGCCTCTGCCCAAAAAAAATAAAAAAATAGATTTTTTAATCAGTCAACACTTAGATGCTTTATTTATGGTTCTTTATTTACAGTATATGTCAAAACCGCTTCTATCCCTTACAAAAAGCCTTTAAAGATCAGAGTGAGATTCAAAAACGACACTATCAAGTCCATTCAGTACAAAACCGCCACTGTCACGTCTCGGCCAATCACAGCACAGGATCCATTATGACCGCCGCTATTGTTTTCGTGCGTGAGTCTTGTGATATTTAATTGAATTTCTTGTGTTTTTGTTGTTTAAAATAAACATTGCTCCAGTGCCTGCAAACAAAGCAAGGAAGAGAGTTCGTAATGAGAAAGAATGGAAACGCATCAAGGAAAAGCAAAAACGGTAAGTTTTCAAGACCTTTTTTTTTGGCCTCAAATGAATGGTTTTATGCAATGGTGATGTACTGTTTCTTACACAATGACGGTCTCATAATATTATGTATAAGATTTGATTATTAAATATTTTAGTATTTATTTACAATACAAAATATCATACAATAATATAAAAAATATACAGCGACTGTATTGTAAAAATAATTTTTTTAACCATGTAAGACGGAATAAATGTTTATTTAGTATCTTCATTATCTTGAGTTGACTATGAGAGTGGCATAGGATATCATAAAAACTAATAAAGCTGAAAAGTGTGTATTTGCTTGGTTTGTTGAATGGAACTCTCTGGAACTACTAGTCCGATCTGAAAAATTCTTTTAGTGTTAGATAGCTTATTTATAGAGGCAGAGGCAGTGAAGCTGCGGGCGAAGTTGCACTGGCGGGCTAGGTGTATGAAATAAATAAATTCATTTTTCTTGTTTGTTTCAGTTATGCACCATAAACCTTACCAGACTTGAAATTAATTAAAATATAGTAAATGAAATTCATAAACCTGCACGCAAAAATTTTCATCGACTTTCAGTTATTTTAAAAGGAATAGATGATTTATGGCAAGCCGATCTAATTGACTTCAAATCGATAAAAAAATATAATAAAGGTTTTAGTTATATTTTAGTTGTTATTGATTGTTTTACAAAATTTGCGTGGGCAATTCCATTAAAGTCGAAATCGCAAAAAGAAGTTACTCATGCATTTAGACTAATATTGTCAGAAAGCAAACGTACACCTAAAAATTTACAAACAAATAAAGGGACAGAGTTCTACAATATTACGTTTCAGAAACTTTTGCACTGTTTTAAGATACATCATTATCCTACTTATTCAACTAAAAAAGCATCAATTGTTGAAAAATTAATAAAAACATTGAAGACTATTTTGCATAAAAACTTTAGTTATAATGGAAGTTACAGATGGATAGGCCAAATTTTGAGAGACGTATTGCTTAATTACAATTCAAAGATACATAGAGTTACGAAATTTAAACCGAAAGATATAACTTTGGAAAATGAAATTCAAGTAAAAGCTAACATGTTAAAATTTAAAGAGAAGAAAATTAAAACTGGGAAACCGACGCTGAAAATAGGTGATAACGTTCGAATAAGCAAATATAAGAGTTGCTTTCACAAAGGATATACACCGAACTGGTCGACAGAAATGTTTAAAATTAATAAGGTTAAAAATACAAACCCTATTACATACAATTTACAAGATCAAAATAATCAGGACATATTGGGTTCTTTTTATCAAGAAGACTTACAAAAAACGAAATACCCATTGATTTATTTAATTGAAAAAGTTATTCGAAAAAAAAGAAACAAATTATTTGTAAAATGGTTAGGACTAAGTAATCAAGAAAGTAGTTGGATAGACAGAAGTGCTATTATATAATCACTAAACATGATATCCTTATATCATTTTAGTTAAGGATATGCGAGGACTTGTTAATAATTTGATAAACAATTTACCATTTGAGTTCCACCTTCCAGGCTATAATTATTGTGGGCCAGGTACGAAACTAAGTAAAAGATTATCAAGAGGAGACAAGTGTGTAAACAAACTAGACGAAGCTTGTATGCATCACGATATCGCATACTCAAATTATAGTGATTTAGACAATCGTCATAAAGCAGATTTACAGTTGTTAAATATGCCTAAAAATAGATTACGTTCAAAAGATGCAAGTAAAGGAGAAAAGTTAGCTTCATGGTTAGTAAACAAAGTTATGAAAGCTAAAGTCAAAGCTGGTGCAGGGATAAAAAAATTACACATGTTGTCTCTAAAATACGATCACATGTAAAAAAATTTAAACCAAAAAATAATAAAAAAGTTTGCTTGTAAGGCAGCTAAAAAAATTGTTCCTAATCGATGTCAAGTGCGATTGCCGAGAGTAATACAGATTCCTACGGCGGGTGGAGTTTTACCATTAATACTGGACTAACAGCATTAGGGGCATTAGTTGGAGGTGCGGCTGGTGTAGCAAAAACAATAAATGAATATAAAACTGCTCAACAAAATTTAAAAGAGTGAACGACATAACCGAACTATGGAAGCTATAGCTATTGGTAAAGGTTTATATTTAAAACCATACAAAAAGGGAAATGGATTGTTTATAGAAGCTTCAAAAAACTAATTGATAGGCTACCCGACCGTGCACTTACAAACATTGTTATTTTCAAATTTGCTTAACATATTCCGTACTTCAGAGGAGTATATATGAGGGATAGATTACCAAATAAACCTAAGTCTATAGAATGCGGTGTGATTAACTTAGATAATCACAATAACGATGGTACGCACTGGGTAGCCTACGCAAAAATAAAAAAATACTCTGAATATTTTGACAGCTTTGGTGATTTGAAACCGCCAGCAGAGCTAGTTAAATATTTCAAAAGAATAGATATTTCATACAACTACACTCGCTTTCAAAATTTTGATACTGTCAATTGTGGCCACCTTTGTTTTAAATTTTTAATCAGATTTTGGACTGATCATGGAGTATATTTAATATTGTAATAAATTATTTACCATAATTTTCATAATGTCATTCACTTTATCAATTACTGGAAATAGTTCCATTTTATCCACAAACTACTCTCCTACTTTGGAACTTGATGGTTTCTACGAGTGTGCATTATTACATTTTTCTACTTTTAACTCTATTCCAAATATAACGAAATGTAATAATAAATTTCACTATAGTATTAATAAGGTTGTTAAAATTCCTGAAGGAGCTTACGAACTTCAAGACATTAATGATTATTTAAAATCTAACACAGAAAATTGTACATTCAAATTACTCTGTAACAACAATACTCTCAAAACCAGCATATATTGTACTGAAGATATTCATTTTGAGAAACCGAATTCTATCGGAAAATTGTTGGGTTTCAGAAATGTTATTTTGAAAGGCAATAAATGGGAGGAGTCACTCTTTCCTATTAACATTTTACCCACAACTAGTGCGGATCGAATGTGATTTTATTAATGGATCTTATATTAATGGAAAGTCAAGTCATATAATTCACGAATTTTCACCAAACGTGCCTCCTGGGTACAGAATAATAGAAATACCAAAAAATACCATTTATTTTCCTGTGAATCGAAAAACTGTGAACTTTATTAATATAAGGATATTAGACAGTGACAAGAATTTAATTAATTTACGAGGTAAAGAGGTGTAGTTGTACTTACATTTAAGAAACCATGATAGATTACAATAAATATGAGACTCCGCACAGAGTAAAGATTAGTAACACTTACACTTTTCGAAAGACACCACATATTTGGGAAAAGAAAAATAAATTAACAGCAGCCAATAAATACTTTCTAAAGTCAATAGGATTGTTAAAATGAGTGTTCTAAATATAACTAATCTACCTACTTATGATAACTCAATAGAAGGCATAGAAATTCACTCGTATAAACCGTATGTTACAAGTTTTAATAGAAATTAGAATACCAATAAATCAACAAGATTTATACGTTCTTCCAAGTATAAGTACTTTGTACTTAGAAGGTGTAATTAACGTAGTCAGAAGTGATACGGTGATAAAAGTATCGAATGTTCATTTTACAAATAACCCGATTCCCTTCCTCTTTCAAGATATACGTTATGAACTAAATGGCGTTGAAATAGATAAAGTTAAAAATGCTGGTATAACGAGTACTATGAAGTGTTTCTCATCAATGTCAGATGCTGAATCAAAAGTATGTCAGGCATGGGGATGGGATTTAAAAGGCTCATTAACACACGGAGGACATTTTTCAGTATCTATACCTCTGAATCGTTTATTAGGTTTCGCAGAAGACTATAAAAAAGTTGTTGTAAACTGTAAGCATAAGCTTATTTTGCTAAGAAGTAATTCGAATCTTAATGCTGTAAAACTTAATAATCTAGAAGATGTTCATAGCATTGATATACATAAAATTGTATGGAGAGTGCCTCATGTTAAAGTATCTGACAGAGAAAAAAATTATTTATTCAAACTTCTTGAAAAGGATAGAGCAGTGCAAGTTGCGTATAGAAATTGGAACCTTTATGAATACCCACTATTACCAAAGGCTACCTGGTCGATAAAAACTTCTTCGCAAATCGAAAAGCCTAGATACGTTATTTTAGGTTTGCAAACAAATCGAAAAAATTCAAGTGACAGCGATATGTCTAGATTTGATCATTGTAACTTACGCGACGTTAAAGTGTTTTTTTAATTCCACTTACTATCCATACGAAAATTATAATAATGAGTTTAAGAACGGTAAATTTGCTTTAGTATACGAACAGTACGCGAATTTTCAACAGTCCTATTACGGACGCCAACCGTGCTGTTTGCTAAATCCACAAGAATTAAAAGTTATTGCTCCTTTATTTGTAATTGATTGTTCAAGACAAAACTATAATATTAAATCAGGACCTGTCATAAACATTCGTCTGGAGTTGGAGAGTAACGAAGAGATTCCGGATCAGACATCTGCATATTGTCTAATTTTGAACGATTGTTTAATTGAGTATAAACCTTTAAGTAATATAGTTCGTAAGATATCATGAACTCGATTTTTTTGTTAATATTCAAGGATTCAATGATCGCTATAAGTAATAAAATATAATCAAAGAGTTGAAATACGAACCGCTTAGTAGCACTGTAAAGAAAACATAATATACACAGCAAACAATAAGAGGAACAATTTTATCGTGAAGGAAGTTGCTGTTGTCACTGAGGAAAATACGCAGATATTCCTAGTTAAGCCACCATATCATTTCCATCGTCTGACGGAAGAAGAAAAGAAAAGAGTAAGATGGTTGGAAAAACACAGAGGAATTAAGTGGAGCGAGGGCTACATAGATTATAAAGATTTTCAACGAGTTATGTTACCATATTTAAAAAATAAGAAGATTTTAACAAAAGGTTTAGAAAAAATCAAGTGGATCAAAGAGTTGTGTGCAGACTGTGAAGTGATTGACATAGGTGAACAAGGAAGCCCTAATCTAGCAACATTAAAAAAAAAACATACAACAAACATAAAAATTATAATTGTGTGAATCATAAAATTATGTGTGCGTTAAATAATGCTGTATGTATTCGAAAGTGGTACTATGATAATAATATGTTTTCGTTTAAACTATTTTAATGATTTTTATTAATAAATTTGATCTTAAATGTATTTTTGCTGTTTTATTTCGAAATAGATAACCCTATCCATTTTAAATTAGCTGTATTAAATTTGTAATTTGGTAACCATAGAAATAATATTCCGTATTTCCGCTCCGTATTTTTATTTGTTTAAATATTAATTAATCCAGATAAAATAGCCTAAAAATACAATAAAACTGTAAATTAATCTTGTTATTAGTGAATTAAGATATTTGTGTGAGTGACATTCGTGTAACTTGTTAAAAATTTGTGGACAAAAGGTCAGTGGGTAAGGAGCCGGTGTCGTTGTTTACAACTTTTACAAGGCGATATCGGTAATTATTTAACTTTCTACTATTCTATTTCACCTTTTACCACGTCTTTTGCACACTGCTTGCCAGGTTTGAGTACACTCCACTTACTTCATACATACAATATTTAATAATTTTTATTCCCGTTCAAGTAGGTAGTTCACTTTAAGGTTAGGTCCGTTGGTTACATACTGGTTTTATTACAAATAATTTGTTCATTGTGTTCCTTACATTCTAAATCTGTACTTTATTGCCTAAAATGTCCACATCAAGCAGAGCCGTGACCGTTTATTCCCGGTCGTCCCCACCATGTCGTCCCCACTGGGTACGAGTGGGAAAAAAAAGTTTCGTTCGTCCCCAGTGGTGACGATTGGCACTTTTTATTTCCCACTCGTTCCGCTATAGACCGAGAGTCAAAATAGGTACAAGGGGGTTTCAATAAGAGATTGTGCGGTTTGTTAAAATGCTTTAATTACGCTTTTCTAAGCAAGACTGAACAATGGTTTTGATTGAAAGTAACTAAAAAACTGAGGTAATTAGTACAGTATTAACAAATTCACAATAATACTAGCAGTTTTAAAGTGCGTATCACAGATAATCAACTTGTTTATTAGGTAACAATCCTCGCAGATCTATGATATTTATGTACCATACTTATTATGTATAACAGATAATCAACAAATTAAAAATATTTAACTACCTTAATTATTAATGGAAAAATTATGTATCACAGATAATCAACCTATTTACAATTATTATTAGTTTTAAAGTGCGTATCACAGGTAATCAACTTGTAGGTAACAATCTTCGCAGATCTATGGAGCGTATCACAGGTAATCAACAAATTAAAAATATTTATGTACCATACTTATTATGTATAACAGATAATCAACAAATTAAAAATATTTAACTACCTTAAATATTATTGGGAAAATTATGTATCACAGATAATCAACTTATTTACAATTATTATTAGTTTTAAAGTGCGTATCACAGGTAATCAACTTGTAGGTAACAATCTTCGCAGATCTATGGAGCGTATCACAGGTAATCAACAAATTAAAAATATTTATGTACCATATTTATTATGTATAAGTTATACATAATAAGTATGGTAAATAAATATTTAAAATAGTAAGTATAACAGATAATCAACAAATAAAAAATATTTAACTACCTTAATTATTATTGGAAAAATTATGTATCACAGATAATCAACCTATTTACAATTATTATTATTACAGGTAATGTTCCTATAAGTTTTTGAAAAATGTTATAAGTTCTGTATAAAAAATCATGACTAATCACAAAATTATCACTTTGAATGATTAAAAAAAAAATAAACATTTTAAAAGTAAACTACTTATCTAAACATTGTCAACTCCGTACCATTTCAAGAAAATGCCCGACTCCTATATCACCTTGTATTAATTCAATTTGCGAATCTTGTATAAATATAAAGAGAAACGAATAATAAAGTCTCTTTGCTTTGATTTTTCGTTTCTCTTTTTTGCTGGTTTCTTATCGTTTTCTGTTTGACGAAACTGAACTGTGTAAAAAGATGCATCTTCTTGTAGTAAATGCAGTAAATGCATCAAATTGGGCGCTTTTTTGCCAACAGAACTGTTTAATTTGTGATGCCATGCTTCTGCAAAGTTTGTTGTTCTTTGTTTTTCTCCAAATACACACCACACCGGTATAAATGTCTCCTTTAACCATTGCCTCTCCATATATGTTCTGAATTTTATGACATTAGGATCTTCGCTGTCATGGCGTGTAATATAGGCCCAACCGTTCATTATCTCTGTCTGTGGTAATAAAGGCAGAACTGCACTAAGTGCCACCATGCGTTGGTTGCAATTTTTTGCATTAGTGAGTTTGAGTTCTCGACCTTTAGCCCAAATCGCCTTGTTATAATGATAATAACACCCCTTCAATACAACTGACGGAAAATTTTTTGTAACGGCCTTCATGGCTGCTCGTTCGAAATCCATCTTAAACTTGATTGGATTCCAATCTGGAATTTGTGCCTTTATCATAGAAAATAATATTTCATACGATTCTGTCTTCCGATTACTCATGAGAGCATACACAAGTGGCATCATATTGGTGTGATTTTGCGTGCTTCCAATGTCCCCGTGAATCGTATAAAGCTGGTCGAAGGGAGGAGAACAACTCTTAAATGTACCATCTCCATAAAAATCTGTAAGTTCACATAAGATTTGTCTTGCCTTTTCCGAAGAAAACACAATAATTCTTGTGTTATCTTGCGTGTAATCCGCTAAAAGAAAATGTTGGTAATCAGGTGGCACTATTACTTGTTCAACGTTTGTATTTTGTATTTTTGGTAATTTTGCGGCAGAGTTTCGGTATCTGTACAGTGAACTCTTCAAGCTACAAAATGTTGGAATCTGTAGTAGTAGTTCTGTGTTTGTATCTTTTAGACTTCCGACAAAATGGTTATATGTTGTAGGTACACTAGGAAAACTTGGCGTAGTCAATTTTTGTTTTAGGTTGTATAATAAAGCATCCTTTTCATTTTTTGTGAAGTCGGGGGAACATTTATGTGGTTTTTCTTCCATAATACGATCATTCTGAAACCAAATGTACAGAGACATATTTAAAAGGACTATAGTTATTTAGCTGCCGGCCTGCGGTTTTTGTTAGGTTGTTTATTATTATATACTTTACCGTACAAAAAAAGTACAGTCGACAATAAGGCATTCTCTACTAGTCAAACAGATAAGTTTGTTAAAATCGAATTCCAAATATTTTACGTGCAGTATATAATTATCTATATAGAAAAAAAAACACTTACTTTAATTTTTAGAAGACCTCTGCACTTTAATTTGCGTTGACAGCAATCCCACACAATTAAGCCACTTTTATATTCCCTTTTTTTGTAATATTGGTGACCCCCATGAAGTAAAACAGTCCCATGTTTTCTTTTGATAAACACAAGCACTGTTTGGCCACTTGAACTACTCGCTGCACTTGGTTCCGTCATGATTACACAAACAAAGTTTGCTAACTAAAATAATAAACCCATTTGTGGATAGCAAAAAGCGCATCGACGACACTTGTTGCAGTGCTTTGATTGGCTATGTCAAGGTCTTGCATACAATGCAAATACGATAAGCCAGGGTGGTGAGGGTGAGTCATTGCGTATCTATTGTTTAACCCTTCAAGTCAGGCAGTTAAAAAGACAATGTTAGAACAATGGATGTCTGGCGAATCCGACCACTCGGTCCTTGATTAGTATATATCGACATACTTACAATTTACCGTTGATAGTAAGTTCATCTTAGAGAGCAGTACCTGACTACCTAAACAGTGATTCAAATATTTAAAATAGGTATGTTTTCTTAAATTTTCAAAAACTGTTATGGGAACTTTACCTGTAATAATAATAGTTGTAAATAAGTTGATTATCTGTGATACGCACCTTTAAACTGCAAGAATTATTGTAAATTCGTTAATACTGTACTAATTACCTCAGTCTTTTAGTTACTTTCAATGTTCAGTCAAAACATTGTTCAGTCTTGCTTAGCATTTTAGCAAACCGCACAATCTCTTATTGAAACCCCCTTGTATTTTGACTCTCGGTCTATAGTGGAACGAGTGGGAAATAAAAAGTGCCAATCGTCACCACTGGGGACGAACGAAACTTTTTTTTCCCACTCGTACCCAGTGGGGACGAAATGGTGGGGACGACCGGGAATAAACGGCCGTGACTGCCCGTCAAGTGGAAATGCAGCTAAAGTCAACTTTATTAGAACTTAAGGCTTTAAAAGAAGAAAATAACAATCTTTTATTGGAAAGGGAACAGAATGAACAAGAATTTCAATCCATTCTGGAATCGAATTCAAGCTTAAAACTTGAGCTGTCAGCTAGTAAATTAGACAATGATGAGTTGAATGACCGGATTAACCAACTGATAATTCAAATAGATTCTTTCCGCCAATGCAGTGATCACATTGATGACATTTGAGGAAACCCTCACACGTAACACTGAGTTAGAGAGGGCGCTGGAGAAGGCAGTAAAGCTAATTCAGATATACGAACAAGATAATCAGTCACGTCAGTCGCTGGAGGTGAACAACCTGTATGACCAGCTTATGCCGACTGACCCTGTGCCTCCTCCAGCCAACTCTTTAATAATTGATCTCACTAATGACACATCTTTTGTTAATATTACCACTCCTCGAACACAAATTAGCCACAAAAAAATAAAAAAATTAAAAGATTAAATAAAATTATTAAGAAAAATAAAATTAAAATCAGGAATGAATTGAAAAAATCATGTTTAATAAAAATAAAGAAGGGTATAGACATGTATTCCAATCTTTACTCAGATTTAGAAATAAGTAAAAAACAATTGGCGGAAAGTCAGGAAATGTACAGTGTCGACACCAGTGAACTAAAATTATTTATTAATAGACCAAGCGAGGACTTTTCCTGCCTTAAAGATATGTATGACTCGGTGCAAAAACAAATCGCTCAGCATGAGCTGGCTACGGAGCAACTGATCGAAGACATCAGGTACATCGAAGACAAACTCACTTCAGCTGCCAAACTATGTACCTGTGGGACTTTTAACGAACCCACAATCAGTGGCTCCGGGTCCGTACTCTCTTCATGTGATGGTGATTTGTTAGGGTCTGCTGTTTCAATTTGTGCCGCTGGTGACGACCCTACGCATGGAACTATTATATTTTCTGACAGCTTAGGTCTCAATATGGGTAGAATTTTCAATAACCATCTTGATAATTGTATTAGCTATTGTTTTCCAAACGCATCATTTATGCAAATAATGCAAAAAATTCAGAAAACTGAACTGAATAAAAACTCAACCATTGTACTACTAGTCGGTAACAGTAAAAAATTATGCAAAAAAAAAAAAAGATATATTGACTAGTATGGAAACCTTGAATAATTTGAATGTGTTTAAAGTTATTATTTGTGCATTCCCTTATGTACGTTGCCAGCCTCCAAATTTATATATGAACATTAAATCCTTAAATAATTACATTCATACTTTGACATGTAGTCATAATGAAAAATTGATTTATTTTGACACTAATAACTTTATTAGTGGATGTTCGCTGACGAAAGATAAGTATTATCTTTCAAACTTTTATAAGCATAAGATTGCTACACTTGTAGCTTTTACTATTAACTTCTGGACGAGTTTACATGGTAAACAATTATCTAGTTGTAAGACAAAATCTACCGAGTTGCCACTTACATGTAATGGTGATTCGGGAGAAGCAATGGCAGTTTTAAACTGCAAACACTGACAACAGGAAATCCTCAAGAATTAAGATTAGTACATCAAATATAGAAGGACTTCCTGGCAGAGAACTCATTGTTGAGTTATTTTTAGAATCTTTAAATATAGGTATTTTATGTTTGACTGAGCATTGGATTAAAGAGAGTGAGATGATGCTTAGCCTAAACAATTTTGATATTGCAAGCTGTTTCAGGAGAAAGTCTGCTATCAGAGGCGGTTCAGCTATTTATATTAAGAATGGTTTATCCTATAAAGAGCGGCCAGACATTTCTAGACTTTCTGTTGAACGGTGTGCTGAGGCCTCCTGCGTCGAGCTTGAGGAATATATAGTTGTTTGTGTATACAGTCCACCCAATAGCAGTTTCAAAGACTTTTTAAAGGTTGTTGACGGTGTCCTATCAATAGCATCAAAAGTAATAAAGGATTAACATTTTGTGGTGACTTTAATATTGACATCTTAGTACATTCGGCAACAAGTACCCAATTTTTAAACCTTTTTAGCAGCTACAATTTGAAGAATGTTTTTTTTGAACCAACTCGATTTACCGATACATCTGCTAAATGTATTGATAATTTTTTCTGTAGCCAAACACCATTAAATAAATCAGTTTTTAGTAAATTACCGTCTGAGCATTGCGGTCAATTGATAACTTTAAAGAAAAATACCCGTGTACATAAAGTTAATATTACTTGCAGACCTGTCACAAATCAAAAAAATCATAATTTCAAAAATTCGATCGAAAATACTTTATGCTCAGTGACTTATACGTGGGGCGCACTATAAGTTTCCGGAATGAATATGAAAAAATACTATTAAAGGTACAAAATTAATTTATTGTTTTTCAAAATAATCTCCCTTGGCGTCTATGCACTTTTTCATTCGATGAAACCAGTTTTGAAAACTTTTGTGCCACTCCTCTGTGGTGACCTCTGAAACGTGTTTTTCATACTCCTCGACAGCCTCTTCTGGTGATGAAAATCGTTGACCGCGTAATTGGTTCTTAATTTTTGGGAACAGAAAAAAGTCACAAGGTGCCAGGTCGGGACTGTATGCAGGATGACTCATGAGTTCTACATTTTTCGCCTTCAAAAAGTCGTTTGTCTGTCTGGCCGTGTGAGAACTAGCATTGTCGTGGTGCAGGATGATACGGCGTTTACGGTTATTTTTACGGAGTTCGTCAATAACTACCGGCAAACAAATGGTCGTGTACCAGTCACTATTCACTGTACGACGATTCTCTAAAGCAACAGTAGCCACGTGTCCAGTTTTATTAAAAAAAGAAGCAATCATCCGCTTAGATGCACTTTTCACGCGCGCCACTTTGGTTGGTTTCGGCTCATCTTGAAAGACCCATACGCTCGATTGCTGCTTTGTTTTGGGATCGTAGCAATAAATCCATGTTTCGTCACCTGTTACTATGTCCCACACCAAATTTGACGCACCTTCGTTGAATCTGGTAAGCATGCCACTGCACCAAGAGACGCGGTCCATTTTTTGAGCCTCGGTCAAGTTGTGTGGGATCCACCGCGAGCACAGCTTTCTCACACCCAAATGTTTGTGTAGGATTAATTGTATTTGACTCATGCCTATTTCTAAAGATGCGCGAATTTCATGGTAGGTCACATGCCTGTCTGTTTCAATCATACGGCGCACAGCATTGATGTTTTTGTTGGTCACAGCGGTGGACGGCCGACCATCGCGAGATTCGTCACTGAGATTGATACGACCACGCTTGAATTCTGCAAACCAGCTATAAACAGTTGTCTTGCATGGTGCTTCATTGCCAAAAGCTGTTTCAAGCCGAGCGATGCTCTGTTGAGCTGTCAAATTACACTTAAAATCGTAGAAAATCATACTACGAAAATTTTCCCGAGTTAAATCCATGTTGATGCAGACACACAATTTTTTAAATGGCGCCACAAGGTAAAAACAAAAGACAGTCAGATGAAACAAACTGCATTCTACAGCCAAAGAGTTCTATTTTCAAATGTTGCAATAAATTTTTAAATATTGTTTATGTAAGTGGCCAGTTCCGGAAACTTACAGTGCGCCCTATGTACAGGTAATAATCCTGATAATCATTACAATAAACTATTTGATGTCATCTCCGACAGCTTTTCAAAGAATTTCAAACAGAAAAAAACTTAAACGTAGTAATTAATTAAAATTCAATGAATGGGCTACTACAGATATTCACAAGAGTAGACAAAAATTGTTTGACCTGTATGCCCAAAAACAATACACGTTTGATAGCAGTTTTGTTAATCATGTCAAAAAATATTTAAAATCATTCAAAAAAGTGTGTAAGGTGGCTAAAGCCAATTATATTAGGAAAAAATAAATAACGCTCCTAACAAAATGAAAGAGACTTGGAGGGTTATTAGCAAAGAAACCGGTAAATGTAAAAATAAAGAAAATATACAAGAAATTAAATTTCAATTTAAATTCTTTTGAAAATTATATTTCGAATATTCCACTAGAAGTAACTTCAAATATAAATTCAAGCCCTCAGACTGCTGAAACACTACTTAAAACAAATGTCACCCCTTGTGAGTCCAACTTTAAATTTTCGCATATTGATCCCAGTGATATTATTAAAACATTTAAACAGCTTAACCTGAAAAAATCGGAAGATCACTGGGGTATGTCTGTTAGTGTAATTTATCACATCATTGGTATTGTTGCTCCTGACTTGGCTTATATATTCAATTAATGTATTGATCAAGGCATCTTCTCAAATTTAATGAAGTATAGTAAATTAATCCCATTATTTAAAAAAGGAGAGAAGTTGGAGCCTGGCAATTATAGACCTATCTCTATATTGCCCGTATTGAGTAAAATATTCGAAAAGATTATGCTCAATCAAATGCTGCGGCACTTTAAGGTCTATGATATTTTTCATAGGCAACAGTTTGGTTTTACTGCCGGCAAATCAACAACCGATGCGGGAGTGGCTCTCATCACTCATATTTACACCGCCTGGGAGGAGTCTCAGGATGCTATTGGAGTGTTCTGTGACCTTTCCAAGGCATTCGACTGTGTTGATCATGAGACACTTCTGCTCAAGCTTGCACATTATGGTTTTGACGCTAAAGCAATAAAGTTATTGAATTCATATTTAAATGATAGGCGTCAGACTGTTGACATAAATAACGTTAAGTCAGGCGGTTCTACGGTAAAGATAAGCGTACCCCAAGGCTCGATACTAGGACCCTTACTCTTTTTGATTTACGTCAATGACTTGCCTTACGCGGTTGAAAAAAAGGCTGGCATAGTTTTGTTTGCAGACGATACGTCTTTGATTTTCAAAATGGATCGCCATAGCGGAAATGTCGACCATGTGAATGATGCACTGTCTACAATATCAAATTGATTCTCCGCCAACAACTTAATGCTGAATGCTAATAAGAGCCCATGCATAAAATTTTCTTTACCAAATGTGAGACAGACGCAAGTGGACGTAATGTTAAATGGAGGAAAGTTAGTTCTTGTAGATGACACCACCTTTCTAGAAATCAAAATTGATTCAAAATTGCAATGGGGTTCACACGTTTCAGCTCTCTCCAAAAAACTTAGCTCTGCGGCATATGCTGTCAGAAAAAATAGACAAATAACAGATGTGGCAACTGCTAAGCTAGTCTACTTTAGTTACTTTCATAGCTTAATGTCTTATGGATTACTGCTTTGGGGAAGGGCAAGTGACATACAGACAATATTTATCTTACAAAAGCGAGCAGTTCGTGCCATCTATGGTTTAGCCCCAAGGGAATCTCTTAGGGAGTTGTTTAAAGAAATAAATATATTAACAGTAGCTTCTCAATATATATTTGAAGTTATCATGTATACGAGGAAAAATATTACTACTTTTAGAAAGAACTCGGATATAACTGATAGACCCTTGCGCAATAAAGATAAATTATTTTTACCTTCTTATAGACTGTGTAGGGTTAAAGACTCTTTTGTGGGGAACTGTATACGTTTCTACAATAAGCTTCCTGAATCGATCACTAGTTTGCCTAATGGACAATTTAAAGCCCATGTTAAAGATCTACTTTGTAAAAAGGCTTATTATAGTACTGGTGATTTTCTTAATGACAGGAATGTTGAACTTAAGCTTGGTGTAGAGTCCTCGGCAAATTGACATATCATTATATGTTCTGACATTTCTGTTCTTTTGACATTTTTTTAAATTATCATTTAATTTTTTATTCAATTTTTATTTAATTTAAATAATCTGAAATAACTATTGTGCTAAATGTTGACAAACATGTGAATTCGTTCATTTAACTAGGTAATTAAGGAAAGTTTTTTTCTTATTTGTAAATTGACGTTTTGAAGAAAATGCTGCAGTGGAGTTTGTGGTGCCGCTTCTTCTCCACTTGCGCTTTGGAAGTGGTGGTAAACTTAATATAAGTAAATTGACGTCAATAAGTGATATTTATATCCTATATTGAAAATAAACAATTTCATTTCATTTCATTTCATTTCAATGATTATTATAGTCTGCCTGCGACTATGAACGCTGTAAAGTGTTTGAAACATCAGGTGTAAATAATTAAGTAATAAACGCGATAAAACCGTATTAAAATAGTTTATTTTAATGATTATTTACCAAATATTTTAATACAGCTAATTTCCGATTATCTATATCGAATCACCAATCTGTTTTATAAATTACACTAGATTTGTGATTCAGTTTACATAGTAAATCAAAAGCAAACCTGATGTTTAATTTTTATTTATTTCATCATGTTTATACAATATGGTTACTTATAATATTCAATTTAATTTATTCATATTTAATCAAACTGATGGAAATATAATCATTAAATACGAAGGTATTAAATATTAAACAGAAACTACCTTACATTTAGTTTAATATATTTGACAATCAAATTGTTTCTTTTCAATTTTTAAATTGTACAATACATTTCATACAACTATAGCTAAAATGATACAAATTAAACTTATTTAAAATCATAATATTTTATTTATTGTGACATAATTACATATGCTTATTTATTTGAAAACTTAACAATTACATATAATCAAAACTATTATTATCACATAATTTTTTGGAGATTTTGTTTATTAAAGTCTGAGTTTCGTCCATGATATTGTCTACAGAATCACTCACTACATATTGCGCATTCAAAACTATGACCTCCTCGCTGTCACTTGCATCTGCTTGACGATTACTTATATCCAGAACTTTTATCTGGATTAATCTTAAACCTTTCTTCTTTTCATTGTTTATAACAAAAGACTGACACGTTGAATGCTGTCGCTTTTGGGGTTCTTTTCTCACTCGAAGTCTTTTGTTAGATGGAGCTTGCACTTCTGGAATATGCCAGCTTAAACCAGGACTTGGCAATAAACCTTCCATCCCTTGACCACATTGGGAGAAGATAATATCGGGCGAGTCGCTCATTATGATAAGGTATCTGAAACAAATAATTATATAAATGAAGACTTACTTAATTAAAGTAAAACATATTAAAAAATAACTTCAGTACTTACAAATTTATGTACTCGAATGTAAATCGTATCCAACGATGTTACCGCAGCAATAGCTTGACGAACAATGGTTGAGGGATTCACTAGAGTTATTAACAACATATTATAGGTATTCAAACAAGCTAAGACTTGATTCGTTATGTGACACCTATGTGGTGTTAAATTTCATGCGTTGCACAATAAAGTAGGTTATTTGATATGTGAGAATAAAAACAAGTATTATGCATAAAATATTTATTTCCAAATTACGAGTATATACAACAAATGTAATATCAATTTCAAGTGAAATATAGCCTCATTGCCCCAGGCCTAAGTGGATACCTTATTGGATAGCACCAACCGTTTATCGTCATTACTTGAAAGTGCTATTTTGTTTACACTCTGAGTAAACATTTCATGCTTTATTGACTTAAAGAATACATTTTTTTTACGAATAACATTACAATTGTACAAAACATTTTCATAATCGAGCATTTTTAACTTTTTTGTTACATTTTTCTTGGTACCTTTTGCTTTCTTTATTGACTTTTCTAATGTTTTAATACAATATAACTTTGAGCGGAGTCCAATAAAATCAGTGACTATAAGACCAGCCATTTCATATTTAAAAAAGCCTGGATTTTTTTTTATTTATTACGCTAACTTATACTTGTTATCAGTAGCATAATTGCTGGTGTCAAAATAATTAAAAAAACATAATTTAACGTCTCTGTAAAAGTCATCTGTATTTACGTCATAAATAAAACTATCAGTATCCATACAGCACAGTTCAATGCGGTCCCCATAAAATGGTTTCATTACAGAATAGTGAAAATCATACATATGACACTTAGATAATTCTAATACAACAAAACCTATATAAATTGGTTTGTTGAGAATAACACGAGAAGGACTCATTTGTATCGCAACTAAATCGTCGGAGTAAATGGATGCACTATGAAAATAGGGATTTGCTATTAATTTTTGAGCACAAATCATCTTTTTTGTTTTATTTCTAACATCAACCCATTGGCTTACAAGTTTTACATCTATCCTTTTTTCATTGTTTTCTAAAGTCTTTCCAAAAATACTATTATTTAACAATTTAAAAAAAGTCTTGCTCAAACTCAGACTTTGCTTTTTGACGTAACAGTGTATTAAGATCGATATATTGCTTCAAAACAGCACTTTGTTTAAATTCAATTCCGCGATGAATTTTCTTTAATATTAAACCATGTTGCAAGCATGTTTTTAAATGTACATAATGAATAATATATCGATATTTATCATACAAGTTCGGTGTCAATTTATTATTCTTACTACCTGGAGGTGTAAATTTTTCCGGACAAAATGGAAAGTCGTTGTGTTCAGCATGTAAATGTGCAGGGTATATTAAATCAACTTCGAAAATGTATCCCTTTTCTGCGGTATTACTAATGTCAGTTAAACGTACTTGTAAATCATCGAGTTCTTTTCGATTCTAAAATCGGAATAGGGTAGATATTGGCACATACTATGACCGTATAAATTGTTACTGTTTAAATACATAATGAATGAATTTGGACGGGATGCATCGAAAGAATCCAAATATTTATGATTAGCCTTTTCATGTCTTTTAACACACATACAAATTCCTCCTCGAATACCTTCCTGTATCATTCTAAACATTTCAACATCGCTTATCAATGAAAATTTTACTTTTGTTTTTAAAAGCATTGCATCGAACGATAATGAGGGAGCTGTTAGGTACCATAGTGGATCAAGATCATAATGAGTTTTACAATTTTTTCTGAAGTTTTCAAATACATCTGTTAATAATAAAACATCTGTCTTTCGATAAAGATCTGTGTACATGCCCATATTTTGAATTTTAAATACTGACCACACCGCCTGAGCGTGTTCATACTCTTCATCAGTAATATTTTCATCAGTTATAGAGTTATAAAAATTACTTTTCGATGGTAAACAATCGTCTTCATAACGTTCCCATTGAGACATATAATTGTATGGATATATCCCTTTACGAACAAGCAAATTAAATGTTGTTTTGTCAGGGTAATAAAACTTTAATTGTTTAAAATCTTGTTTTTTCATGGTACCAACTAATTTGCTCAAGCTAGTTCCTAAAAACTTGAAAGAATCAAGAAACCGCAACTCCATTGATTTGTTTTCGGAAATAGGAATAAACTTGGAAAAAGAAATATATTTTTCTTTTGTTTGAGGTATTACTTTAATAGTTCCAGGCGCTTTAGTTAATTCCTTTATGAAAAGGTGACAATCATACCCTGATAAGTTGTGAAATACCACCGGTAAAAAGTTCGGTTTTTTGTACTGCAAGTTACAGTAACTATGTACAGCGCCCCGATATTTGCCTGTGAAGTGACAATGGTCTCGGACTCTATCACCGAACAAGAAATGATCACAAATATGACAATTCATGGCATTTTTAAAATCACAAGCATTTTCGTCTGTGAATATTAAAAAGACATTCTTTTTTAATAGATCGTAAATGTATTCTGCATCTCTATAAACACATTTTATAAACTCAGCCACACAATTTGGACCACGATATGATGCATATTTACAGTATGTCTCATCTAGCCTGCAAGTAATATGATAATCAAAAGCAACTGGCGTATGCCGATGAAGCGTTTCTGTTCCCGCGTGCATCGGGTCACGGTCACAAGACTAATACCGTTCGAGCATTGTTTCAAAGTCAGCATATATGACAAATGGTACTGTTTGCTTCTTGTTATAATTTTCAAACTGAATAAAAGAGCCTTCCGGAGGTAAGAAACTTTAGGTTTATACAGTGGTCCTATGACTAAGTTATTTTCATTTAATCCATAAATGTAAACACATATATTCGGATTGTTAACCTCAAATCGTGCAATATCTGATAGACTCAGTGGAAACGTTATGCCTTCAATGTTTAACACGGTATGAAAATCAGGATAAGACGATACTCTTTCCGGATGCTGCTTAGCGGGATACAAAGCAGCTACAATCGACCATAAAAAACAGTACTCATCATTGTTACGAATATACATGATTTTTTTGATTTAATTGCGTGGGGTAACTCAATAAAACATGAACCGCGCAATGGTTGAAACTGGTTTATATTAATTTCTAAATGAGAATTATTCAAAAAAGTCCAACCACTGTCACGGCTTTCGAATTCACTCATCTTTGTTCCTATAGTATTTTTCATCTCTAATACTAACGTATCATAATCATAATTTTTATGAAGGGTATAGTTTTTTGTGCTAAATGATTTTACCTCCTGTGTATCAATCTTAAACATCAAAAATATAGCGTAATACTCAAAATTAATTACAATACATGTACATTCTTTAAGAGACATATCAATCAACATTTTAATTTTATCTCCTGAATCATTCAAAAAAGTGTCTAATGAACATTTATTATGCAAATCTACTATTCTATAGGAAGCTAATACAAAAATATGACGTTGTAGTTTTGTTTTTATGTTTTTTTTTTTTTATAGTAAACTAAAGAAGTAAAAATTTTTTATTAAAAATGACAAATGATAAGTTAAATTTATATTGAGTGGAGCAATGAGGAAAGGAGTATAATAATTTTTAAATGTGTACAATATATATAATGAAATCACAAATAAGACCTACTATAAAACCATGTTTATTATGTATGGTATTAAAAAATACATAAAAAATAACTAAACCTATTTAAAATTAACTTTATCAGAATAAAAAATGGGTTCTGAATTATGAAAGAGATCATACGACCGCTTCATAAACTTTTGAAGATGATCCCACTGTGGGGACTCTTGGTCAAGCTGCAGCTTGAGCGTTACCGCCGCCTTCTTCCACCGCTCCTCCGGAGGGGTCGACACGATGTCCGCCTTGTTGTAGATCTTGAGGTCAACGTAGAACTCACCCAATAAATCAGCGCTCCGTCTTACTTTCCCAGTGGCCACTTTGTTGACGATAGAGGAGCCGAGGTCTGATGATCTTTTAGGAATTGGGTTCTGAGCTTCCACGTCTTCCTCCAGTTTAAATAAATCGGTGGCACGATTTTTTTGCTGAAACAAACAAACGTACCATTTTTAATTAAATACAAATACATAATAATATCTTACCGTAACACCAAGCTAGATGTATGGCAGGGTACAGTAGACTTGAAATTACTTAAAACCTTTAACTATTATTCCTATTAAACACGTAAAAGATGGCATATATGAATTGAGCATTGGTTTTAAAACTCTATTAGATTAGATAGATAAATTAACTAATTGCTTTATTGCTGTTGACGTTGCACATCTTTTAATAAATAAACGTAAAAATAAATACATGTAAATTATTATCATAAAAGTACCTTGCTTTCGATCCACTACTAAGGGCCTCTGAACCTTTTCGTTTAGTAGCTGATTTCTTCGGTTTAGGTGCCGGCGTCGCACTATGTGACCAAACGGTGCGTTCCATCTTTAAAATGGTTTGGACGAAATGCGTAATACTGAATCCATTTCAATTGTTTTATATTCTTAAATGTTAGAGCTATTTGATGTAAAAGTGAAAAATAATATATAGTTTGTATTGGGCATATAAAATTACATCCAAACTTTGAACTTCAAAAAATCTAATATTCGTTGTAAAGTTGAACTTCAAGTATCTTCTAAGTTCTCGAAGGAAATATATATGTGTTATACATTTTTTAATTTCCCATGAAGTCTAGTTTACAAATCCAATTTAATTTTATTTAAAATGATTTTTACCAATTTTTATTACATTTTAATAAAAATATATGTATTTTTGATTTTCAAGTAGAGTCGTCCTTGTTGCCGAAAGCTGCCGATGTCTAGTTATTGACATTTTTAGATACCTTAACTATTCAGTAATACAGGAAAATAAAAAAAACCTGCGTCATTATTGCGCCATTTCGATCTAAAAGCAAAAATGTCGACTGAGGGAAAAAAGTAACTCGTGAGTCATGTTATCTGCGCCCTAATCCTGACGTTTTGTTTCACTTACGCCTAGTTGTTGGTGGGTGGCAGAATGATGGACTAATTTTTAATACAGAAATATTGTAATCTTTTACTATTAAGAAACAGGACAATAAATGAATTTATTATTTATTATTATTGTTTTGGGATACAAAAAAACATACGTGTTATTGTTTGTTTCTATTAAAATACTTTTATAAAACAAGTAAGCACAAAATAACATAATATTGGTAAAAATATTTTCTTGTGTGATTTTATATTTGCGGCGATAATTTTAACCACTAATAAGAAAAAAATATATTGTATACTTCTTATCTGTTGTGGTAAGTCTATTAAGTGTTGGATACTTCCTATGTGAACTATTTTAATCAATTTTCCCATCGAATTTTTTTTTTTCCATTTTTGTTTTCTCTTTTTATTAACTCTATAACGGGTTCGTTATAGCTGGTTAGCTTCAGTCATCCTACCACCTTTACGCAGATGACCTACAGATCTATATGCAGGCTAATGTTGATGACCTTTCTACCGCTATAGCTAACGTCAATCAGGATCTCGATAAAATATCTACTTGGAGCAAAGCACATGGTCTCCTTGTAAATCCAGGTAAATCTAAGGCTATTATTATTGGCAACCCTCAACTGACTTCAAGGATAGACAGCGAAGTCCTGCTGCAACTTAAATTTAATGGTGTTGTTATTAATTATAGTGACCGGGTCAAAAATTTAGGTGTATAGATGGATAGCAAACTGACATGGAATCCACAAACCTCAGAGGTTAGCAAGAGGCTCTTCTTTACGTTCAACACCTTAAAAAGACTAAGTAAATTCCTACCTAAAGAGACCAAAACTATGCTCGCAAATTCCCTTCTTCTACCTGTCCTAGACTATGCTGATAACAGTTACACCAACCTCACAGAGCAGCAACTTGATAAACTTGAGCGTCTTCAAAATCTTTGTATTCGATTTATATTTGGTCTTCGCAAGTATGATCATGCTTCTCAATTTCGCTCTAAACTTGAATGGCTGCCTATCAGACTTCGCCGTGACTGGCATATCCTATCTTTATTATGTAAGAGAATTCTCTTCAATCCTTTATCCCTAATCTATCCCTAAGCATTGGTGAGGTGTTGCCGGCACTTGTAGACGGCATGTCATAATCATGATCATCATCCGCATCATTACTGTCACTTGAGCTTTCATCATCATTCACATGAATGATAAATTCTTCTGTCATCATGTCCACCACATGATCACTTTTTACGTATTCTGCTTCTACACTTTTAACTTTGTTGCATAACGCCTCCCACTCGTGTTGCCCCATCATATCAACTTTTTCTTTAACGAGTTGCATGGCATTATTTAAATTCCAGTTCACATTTTTAGTTCCAACATATTGCTTTATAGCAGACCATGCCATCTCTATCGGGTTTAAATCAAGATAGTATGGAGGCAGTCTTAAAATAATATGCATGTTCAGACACAATTCTGTCAATAAAGTTTTTTTTAAATCTGTCTTTGTTGGTTTTTATTAATTCATATAATTGCGGTTTCAGCATATTCTCGTTATAATTAATTTCCTTTTCAGTGAGCCATGCCTGCATTTCAGCCTTTTTAGAGTTGGTTGTGGGTGCCATGTCATATTGCTTATTGTGTGGTAAGAAGCATTATCCACAACAATTACCGAATTTGGTGGAATATTAGGTAGAAGCTGAGTTGTTAGCCATTTTATGTAATTGTCGAAATTCATATTATCATGATGATCTCCGGTTTGAGAGCCAGCTTTAAATGTAAGTAAGGCATTTTCCACAAAACCTTGTTCCGACCCAGCATGAACAATGACTAACCTTTGTCCTTTTGAAATGGGTTTTTTAATCCTTTAATCCATTGGTAGAACCGTCAGTCCAGGCTTTAGGATCTGAGTGGGATGAATCCACATATGATTCGTCCGTGTAAATAATACACCTGCCTTCCTCGCGGTACTTTTTTTTTTTTTTGCAAATATTCAATCCTCTGCCGGCGAATATTCGAAGTTTCGATCAAAACCTTGCGTTTGTTTTCTGTTTTCTTATAACGAAAACCCAACTCCTTAACAATCTGCCTGAGACTTCCAAATGATCCTTGAAAATTGATGTCTTCTTGTAATTTTCTATTAAGTTTCTGAATAGTTGGTAACTCTTTGTTTGTAAGGTGGAAATTATGTATGCACCGCTTTATGACCCCTTGGTCAAAGTTATCTATTCCGGTAACAGGTTTTGCTCTTGGCCTCTTTTTACTGGGTGTTTTGAAAACTGCAATAAGTTCGGAACTATTTGCTTGCGTCACAATCCTTCTAACTGTAGCAACCGACGTGTTTGTAGCCAAAGCTGTTCTTTTTTGACATTGACCCAACTTTTGGATGATGGACCTTGAGGGGCAAGGTTAATCACATTAAGTTTATTTACATCCGCTATTTTTTCTTCAATTTGCTTTAGCTGATTATAAATTTCAGTAAATATTGATTGCACTTCGGCACAAGCTGTTTTAAACTGCCGACTATTTCTTGCGATTCTTTTTTTATGTGATTGCTTACGTCATAAACCATTTTTCCAGCCTGCCGCGTTAATACTTTATTTTTAGGCATTTTAACAACACTACGGGACTTATTATAAACAACAAAAACAAATACAACAAGCAGCAAAGAAAGAAGTTAACAAAAAAAATAACTAAAAAGTCAACAAAACAAATAAATAAAACAAACACTTGTCAAAAAGTATTAGTGCGCGACTGTACTTCAAAGACGCGAGACATGCGAACGGGACGCGGGAAGTGCAAGCGACTAAACAAACCAATAGAATGCGTTGGCGCACTACCGCTCGCCTCGCTTCCAGCCCTCCCGCCAATCAGATCCAAAAAATGAATACTGCGCATTCAAAGTCAGCGCTCATAAACCATTGCGACACTTGTACTTTGAGAAAGATGGATTATTAAGCACATTAAATAACTGACAAAGGATATGGAGGTTCCTGCGTTGACGGATAGGAAGCCATATAAGCTGTGATCGATATTCTGAGAAGTGGTCGTACTTACGGAGGCAGAAGATGAACCTAATACAATTGTTCAGAAGGCGTTCTAACTTATTACAACTAATTAAATCTTCAGTAATGTTTAATGAGCCACCTCAATCTGGCAGCTCAAAGGAGATGTCAATCTGGGACGATTTTAATCGTGAAGTGGAGGGCTTAGAGCCAAAAAGCACGCCTAGAGCAAAGGCGATGATTGAAATGGAAGATGCGTCCCGAAACGCAGAAAAAACACCTATCTCTACTGATCACAAAGTCGTTCATGACGTGGATGGAGGAATTTGAGGACAAATACTGTTTATGCAAGTCAGAAATGGAGCGGAGGTGAGGGTAATGGCTTAACATACGCCTACAAATTGCTCGATTCATTGATTTTACGCCAATTTCTGTGTAAATATTCCTGGTCTGGGACGAGTCGTGGAGATACTTAAAGATCCTGTTAAAAGATTATAAAAATTTCATAAAATCTTTTGCGAAGTCATACGTTCATGGGATCCAACATTCACCATGGCACAGATAGTTTTTTTTTTTTCAAATTATGTTTAAAAAATTCTGTTAAAAGAAGGGCAATGAAAGACTTAAGAACTAAACTAAACCTAAAGAATTAAAGAAGAAAAATATGGTAATGTTTTATTCTTAGTGCGATTCATCAACGACGTCATTTTTAGTGCGTATAAATCTGCCTAAGTTTATTGTGAAACAAAATGCCGAAGGAAGCGGATGACTTTGTCCCTGCTAAGTCAATTGACCTGGCGGCCCTACGACGCAAGCGTGCAGCTGTAAAGGGTGCCATCACAAAGATGCATAATATAATGACGCATCCAAGCGCCTGCAATTTTGACATTCAAGCGCTACGAGTCCGGGAGGAGCGCGTACAGTCATCGTTCAATAAATTTGAGGACTTGGGGCTGAAAATTCTCCCAATGGACCCCGAAGCACCCGAAGACGACGGCAGCGTAGAACGTATGTATCTTGATACACTAACTTAAATAAAATTACTGTCGTCACGGCAAATGGAGCCAATGTCATCTCAAGTGTCCAAAAGCAAAATAAAATTGTCAAATGTCGTTACTGTCGTCACGGCAAATGGAGTCAATGTCATCTCAAGTGTCCAAAAGCAAAATAAAATTGTCAAATGTCGTCATCACTTTTAACTGGAAATACATGACAGACTACCGGGCATTTATAGGTCTTTTCGATGCACTCATTCATAAAAATGCAAACCTCGAAGATATCGAGAAATTATTTTACTTACAAACATATCTCCAAGATGAACCTCGTGAACTGGTAAAAATCTACCTATAGAAGATTCTGTAATACTTTGCATTTGGCAAGAAAGCTAGATATTATTTGTAATAGGGAATTTGAACTTAATAGGCAGGAACAACCAAGTGTATCAAGTCTCACTGAATTTCTAGACAAGCGGGCCTTAGCGCTCGAAAATGTGGAGCGGGATAAGGTTTCTTCGGCACCAAAGGCGGTCAATGTTTCTACAGTGAAGAATTCACAGCCTGCCAGTCATGCAAAGAAGAGTTGCTTGCTATGTAAGTCCAACCACAAACTTACTTGCTCTAATTTTAAATTAATGTTAATGTGGGATTCGAGATAAATAAAAGATTTGGGACCGGAAGCAAGTGATATATTTATTCAATAATTCTTACAGTCGTGTGCTGATGGCGTCTTTTTGTGTTGCTGGAGTACACGCGTCCGTTCGTCATCCGAGCCAGTCGTAAAGAGAGTCACTCCTGCTCGTTCATTTAACTCATTCATTCGCACTATCATTCACAGATTCATTCGTTAGCTCGTCGCGTTCTCTCAACAGAAATCTAAGGATGCATTCATAAATATTCAACCCCACACTCGGCCATTCCTGATCCTTGTCTGCCCTCAGACAATCGTCATCTGCTTACGTCATAGTCACCTACATGCATACTATCTCATACGTCAACTTACATAATGATACATACGTCACGCATGGCATACGTCATGCTCACGTCATCATATACAACAAACAAAAAGTCGCAAGCACCCTTTATTCAGACGTCATCATCAACAACCTTACACGACATCATCTTACGTCATATACTTTCATCGTCATACGCACAAACACACTCCAGCTACTACAAAGAAAGTTAACAAATTATATAAATTCATTTGCGTTTCTTTTTACATTATACAATACTAAATTATACACTTAGACAAAAATCTATCGTCTTCATTGTAAACCAAATGCAAATATTAAGTACTATTTCAATATTAATGACCTCTGATGATACTACAACATTTCAAAGTAAAATATTTCCACTTAGAGTTTGCTAAATAGTTAAATAAACCGTTTACAACTTACACATCTGCAATAAAGTACTTAAACATGTGTTACAATGATTCATGTTTAACTAAACACAAAATAAACTCGTTTTTGATAGAATTTAAGAATTTTGGGCTATGATAACATCATATACACATCTTTCATACACAAAAAAAAAATACATAAGACAAACAACACCTGAAATAAAACAAATAACTCCTGAAATATCTGAAAACTTACTGTGGCCAAGCCTTCATATGATCTGCTGATGAGGTTGTCCTACCAGGGCCTTCAGCTGATGGGTCCTCCTTTATTACGTCGTACCTGTCATGGTGTTTTACTCTTGTCACACGGTAGGGTCCCAAATATTTAGGTTTTAACTTCATAGCCGGTCCAAATTGTGTGCGTTTAATAGCCACTAAATCACCCTCTTGGTATTCCTGACTTTTCTTCCTATTCTTATCATAATTTCTCTTGTTCTCTTCCTGTATATTGAAATGTTTATTACCTGGGTTTGCTATCTAATTCCTGTCCTCTATGAAATTTGAAGGGAAATAAGCAAAATTAAAATAAAATAACAAAAAAAAACTTTTACAATATTTATTTGAAGAAGAAGAAGCTGAAAGTTACACAAAGTTAAAAACTCGAATTAAAAAAAAAATGAATTTATATTGGAAGTTACCTATTTAATGTTGAGTAAAGAAGTAATTGCGATTAAAACGAGAAAAGAAAATTAGGGGCGCAGGAGATCGAATGGCCAATATTTAGATCCCTTCTTTAAAGTTTTAAATTAAAAAAATAAATAAATAAAGGGTTAATAAAATAAAAAAAATGTAAAAAGCGCAGGCACTGGCTGACCGATAATGCTGGCTTCGGCTGTGTGGTTACCTCAGTTTAAGCAAAAATGTCTATCGCAGATTAAAACGGTAGTATAAGCAGTATCCTCTTGTTTCAATAAAAGAAATGTGGTATGCACTCCTGACACCTCGGGAAGCTGGTAGAACTCCCAGTGTTCAGCGGAGGGAGTGCTGAGGGAAACTTGAGGTGTTCTTTTTAACCCTGAAGTAGGAATAACAAAATAACTTTCAAAAGACTGCTTATGAAACAATGGTTTACTATAGGGCGGGGCTCTGGAAATTTCTAGGTTTTATTCCTGTTCAAAATCCTTTTCAATATATGTATAATTTTGTTTTAATGGAGTATGTTTATTCCTAAATTTAGAGCTGAATCTTATTTGGTTGTAATTATAAAAAGAAAGTCATAATTCCAAATGGTAGGTTACCCGACAATGAAAAAATCTACTTAATTTTGTAAAAAACGATTTTGTATGAAATATTTCAATTTGAATTTATATATTTTACGCTTATTTATGTACACCAATGGTGAGAAATCATTTTAAGACCGAAATTAGATAAAATTTTAGTAAAATACACATGTGAATAAAATACACATTCTACCCACTTTTGTAAATTATAAATTTCTCACAAAACCCCCAATTTAACCAGAAAGTTATTAGACCAAATGGAAGAATTAATCGGTTATTTAGCTCAATAGGACAATAATTAAAATAAAATAAATTACCTTTTCAGGGTTCTTATGTATATCCAACAAAACACTTTTGTCATAAAACGCCGTACGACAACCACGTCGGCGAAAATATTTGTTACGACGGTTGCACTATTAAACTCCAAAATAATCGTATTAAATGGCTATTTAAACCTTTAAATTATAAAAATAGCGAGCAACTATCGACCCGCTCCGAAAATCATCTGATTTCGTCTGCCGGTGTCGGCAAGTGTCTAGCTGTCAGTTCAGTCGTAGTGATGGGGACATCGGGAGTCGACATTTGCTCGAATCGACTCGATGAACTATCTATAGACTTCGTGCCGAACCGTGTGAAAACAACAGGCATGTAGTATCGATTTTTGAGATACGCCGGCGACAATTAAACCAACTCGCACGGATTCAATGAGTGATTAAAAAAATACGGAAAGTAAGGAATGATTCGATTATCGTTTACCACCCGCGTACATTTCAGAAATACAGAATGTTGCTTCCACGATCGCAATCGATACATCTCACGGAGGAGTCAATTCTCTTATTTTAAATAGGTACCTAGTGCACAATTGAATCGCAATTGGATCGTAATGACTTGACTTTGACGCTTCTGATATTCCGTTACTCATTTTATTTACATTTCCCTACTAATATCATTAAAATACGCTCCAGTCGCAAATGAATAGAGATTCAAAACTGTTTAAGCAGAATACCACTATTGAGTGTATCTAAAAAAATGCAACACAATTAAGTCGCGATTGAATATCAGTTGCGTGGCCTTTAAAAGTTCATTAGCGGAATCGATCCCCCTACTCAACAATCGAGCAATTAGGCAGTTAATCGACTTAATATTTATGGCATAGCAAAAATGGCATTACAACACCCCCTTCCCCGGATAAGAATTCACGTAGGGAATTCGCGGGACGTCCTCGGCCTATTCTACACCCTAAAGATTAACATTAGTTTAAATGAACTCATAAAAATAAATCGAGAGAGATCGATATCGACAGCGATGAAAATTTTCACCGCACTACTTGACGTTGACAGATGAAAAAAAAAAAACTTTTTTTATTTTAAGGAATGAAACGGATTCTGGGGAATTGAGAAAAAACCTATTTGTAGAGGAAAATACACCGTTACACTACTAAGTATATCACTCTGTTCAGGTAGAAAAAACCACAGCTGGCGGAAATCGGTCAGACGTTGCAATCGATTTGTTCGAAAAGAAATCGATCAAGACTGATACATAAATAAATAAGCATGGATTCTAGAATGCTTAAATATAAAAGGCAAAAATACAAAAAAATATGTAATTTGCATAAATTAAAACAAAAAAAAATCGCCATTGAAGTTCTAACTAGAAAAGACCAAAAGAAGTTGCGTACGCAAAAACTCATGGTAATAAGTATTGACTTGGAAATTCTGTGACCAATGATTTCTCACATAATTTCCAGTCCGGTGAAACTACAAAAGAATAAGTTTTAAGATAATGATGGATTCCTGAAAACAGGAATGAATCCAAAGTAAAAATAAAATGTGCTTAAAAAAATAAATAAAGTGAAACCCATATTTAGGTAAGTTTAAAATTAACAATTAATTCCTGAAAACAGGAATTAATCCTCAGTAAAAATAAAAATAGTTAAAAAGGAATAAAAAAAAATTAAACTAATTAAAACCTTTGACTAGAGGTGGCTGATAGTTAAATAATTAAAAATTTAAAGGTGTGACAAGCTAACCACTACTTACAGTTCATTATTAAAACCTGAAAAATGACTAGAAGTCTGTCCTAGAAACGCCTCCCAACCCTGGATAACAAGAGAGTAATAGACCTATAAATTTAGTAGAAAAATATTCCATTATTCTCCTAAAACAAATAGACTCGCTTGTATGAGTATATTATAAATGGGGAATAAAAGTTTATAATATGATAAATCTACCAACACCGGTAGGGTGTAAATAGACATAATATCAATGCTAATTGTCATGGGATCCCTTAGACAACAAAGCTTAAAAGAGATTAAGTTTTCTTGTTAAACAGGTCAAAATAAATGAGAGAAAATAAGTACAAACTTATGGTTATCAAGTCACTCAAGATATACTGAATGAAATGGTAGATTAATAAAAGTGGTGGTTAGCTTAAGATGGAAAACGCCTAAAATAATCCACAGTCGCCTCTTACGACACGTCCGGACGTCAGACGGGGAGACAATTCTAAAGCCGATCATCCCGCGGCCGATGAAGGCTAGTCTAAGCATTTGAAATCTTTTATGTGCCATTTCCCTATGTATTTACCCTGTTCATCTTCTAACTCATACACTAACGGTGAAAGCTTACAGATAATCTTACATTTTTCATATTTTGGAGCAAGCTTTGCGGCAAAGTACTTACTCGCAACGCTCTGCTTGTAGGTACGTTTCCAAACAAAATCTCCCACATTAAAGGACACATCCCTACGTCTTTTGTTGTAGTACTTCACATTTTTCTGATGCGCTTGCTTAAGAGAATTTTTAACATTATTGAAAATTTGTGATAGATGACCCAATCTTTGAACATGTGCATCAGGTGAAGTAACGCTCAATTCGCTGAGATCACTACCATCTTTGTAAATATCACCGTTGGCTACAGCTTCCCTGCCGTGGACTAGAAGGAACGGACTATAAGATGTGGCTTCGTTTACAGATGTGTTTATGGCAAATTGGATCTTTTGAATGTTTTCATCCCAGGACCTATGGTCGTTTTCCACAAAAGCAGAAACAGCGGTCATTACGGTACGATTATAGCGTTCAACGGGATTAACCTGTGGACAATACACTGGGCCAAGGTGGATCTGAGGGATATTGTATTTTTCATATAAAGCCAAAATGTCACGACCTGTAAATTGGGAACCGTTGTCAGAAATTATAGTTTGAGGTATTCCATGCACTAAAAACACATGATCTTCCAATCTTTGCGCTATAACCTTCCCAGTAGCCCTGCGAAGTGGAAACAAAAAACAGTACTTTGTAAAACAACAAATGACAACTAACAGATAGTTATTTTGACGCCGTGACATGGGCAGTGGTCCGACTAGGTCAATACTTAAGCACTGGAATGGCCGCGTACAATTTTTTGGTTCTCCCATAAAGCCGGGTGTACACTGTGAACTGTGTTTATAAGCACTACAAATGTCGCAATTTTTAATGAAACTCATGGTATCTTTATACATGCCAGGCCAGAAATATCTCAGCTTCAGGCGTTTATAAGTCTTAGCCACACCAAGGTGAGCGGCAGTAGGTTTAGAATGATTTTCAACAATTATACTTTCCCTCAGCTCAAGAGGTATCACTTCTTTCCACTGGAAATCCTTAATGAGTTGGTTAGAAGTTTTTGTAAAACGGTAAAGCCTACCATCAACTAGTTGAAAATTCGGACAAGCCCGAGGTCTCTCGGTGCAACGTTTTACAATATTCAGATACCAAGCGTCCTTAATTGCGGTTAAATCTATGGCATTTACAGACACGGGTACAGACCGCGATAATGCATCAGGTACTACATTTTGTGACCCTTTTCTATGTTCTATTATGAAGTTATAAGGAGATAATCTACAACCCCAACGCGCTAAGCGACCGGTAGGATTTTCAAGATTTAAAAACCATTTTAAACTAGAATGATCAGTGATTATTCGGAAAGGTTTACTGCCCTCCAGATAAGGACGAAAATGCTCCACTACATGAACTACTGCCAGAGCTTCACGCTCTGTCGCAGAATAATTTCTCTCTGCTGGAGAAAGCGAGCGACTACAATAAGCGATTGGATGTTCTTGTCCGTCTATATTTTGAACTAAGGTCCCACCTATTCCGAAATCCGAGGCATCACAGTGCACAGAGAATTCGCGCGAAAAATCTGGACATGTTAGAACAGGTGTTGTGGTCAGAGCTAACTTTAAATCATTGAAAGATTGATCTGCCTCAGGAGTCCAACGGAAGGGTGGAGCTCCTTTACGAGTGGACGTGAGCGCGTTTAGGGGACCGGCGCGATGACTGAAATTCTTAATAAATCGCCTGTAGTATGAAGCAGTGCCTAGGAAACGTTTAACATCTTTTCGGCAAGTAGGAGTGGGAAAATCGACAATAGCCCTTTATCCGGGTCGGTACGTAAACCGAATTCATCGACCACGTGACCTAAAAACTTTAATTGTTTTCTAAAAAATTGGCATTTGCCCATATTAACAGTGAGATTTGCCGCTTGTAATTTCTCCCTGACTTTACGTAATAATTCTAAATGGCCGGCAAAGGTTGAATGAATTATGATAAGATCATCCAAATAAATAAAAACTTTATTATCAAATTCCGGACCGAACAACCTGTCCATAAGACGCTGTTGGGTCGCTGGGGCGGAGGTTAGACCGAAACACATGACCTTAAAATGGAACAAACCTCGTGAAGGTATGGTAAATGCAGTTTTTTCACGAGATTCCATCGAATCCAAAGGTACCTGAAAGTACGCAGATTTTAGGTCAACAGATGATAGGTATTTAGCATCCCTGAGTTGATCCAAAATATGGTTAATATAAGGAAGCGGATACGCGTCGTGTTTAGAGATAGCGTTGAGTTTTCGGCTGTCCAGACAGAAGCGAAGTGTGCCATCTGCCTTACGGGCTAGGGTGACGGGATTATTCCAAGCGCTGTTACTGGGTTCCACCACATCGTCTTTCAACATTTGATCAAGCTGCCGGTTCATTTCGGCGAGCTTCTCTGGGGACATCATGTAGTAACGTTGCTTGATTGGAGGGTGATCACCGGTGTCAATACGGTGACTCACCAAATGGGTACGCCCTAATCCTCTCTTCTCTGCCGAAATCTCTTCAAATTCTTGAATCACTTTACGAGCCAATTTACATTCTGACTCGGAAAGCGAATCAAAGTCTCGTAACGCTTTATCTTTGGCGGCTATGGTATGGACTTCGCGGGTAGATGAAAATTGATTATCATCCAACAGAGATAAAACGTCGGGAGCTATATTGAAAGCTTTCCAAAAATCTATTCCGAAAAGTAAGTCAGTATTTATCTTGGGAATAATATAAAACTTAATAATCGCTGTTCTATCCTTTACTGTAACCGGCAAAAAGATATAACCAGTGACAGGTGCGGTAGAATCATTAGCAGTTTTAATAAAATGTAGATCAGTCGACTCGTGTACCGTAGCAAATTTTTGATAGTATGAAACAGCGCTGGCCTTAATTATACAAATTTCGCTGCCCGAGTCCAACAAACCAGAACATACCATTCCGTATATACTAGCCTTTAGATACGGTCGTCTGTCAAAACAGTTGTCAACGTCGCTTGTCATCGAGATAGGTTTGATATCAGAGTTATGAACATGAACCGACAACACGCGCTGGGAACGGGTTGATAAAAAGAAATTCTTCAAATAATTTAACCAAGAACGCCATTCTGCAGCACAAAAGTTACTAGAAGTTGCGGAAGTTTGTTGTCGATTCACGCTTACTCGTTTTTTGGAGATGACGACGGCGCCGGCGACTTGCCAGACTTCGACGGGGAACATTTAGGACAAGTTTTGGCAGTGACGTCCCTCTTCCCACAACGGTAGCATATTATGATGGCAGGCGCCTTGCAGGACTTCAACGTGTGACCGTCCATGCGACAACGGACGCAGAAATTGCTGCCATCAACCTGTGCCACCGCCGCGGCCACTTTAGGAATAGCAGCGGACCGGTTGCCCTTATAAATAAGGTCGGGAGCAAGACAAGAAGACGAAAATTTAGGGGGCTCGGAGAATAACTTTGAACGCTCCTTCGCGTCCTCAAGAAGTCGACATTTACGTTTCAAATCAGTCCACGAGTCAACTGGATTTAAACCTAATTGAGAAGTGTAGAAAGGCCTAATATTAAACAACACTATGTTAAGTTTCTCTTCATCAGATAAGGGCTTGGACAAACGACTGAAATAATTTTGCATAACACTAAGATAATTGACTATATTTTCATCGGATCCTTGTGTGCGGGCTCTAATTTCTATCAAAAGTCTGTGATCATAATTAGCAGGTAAATACTCCTCGAGAAGTGCAGATTTCAATTCGGACCAGGTATTCACCTCATCACGCACTCCACGATACCAGTATAGTGCCTCCTCAGTGAATAACTCGGCAGCAGAATTGAAAAGTTTAAAATCATTGATACCGCGAGATAAGCAAAGTTCTTCTAAGCGTTGCAAGAATGCCTTTACACAAGTTTTCCCGTTAAAATGAAGATTTAGCTTATAAATTTGAGAGTGAGAATTAGAAGAATTATCAGTCTTGCTGGAAAGCATCGGCGGATTGGTTGCAGGGTTGGAAGAGTGATGCTGCGATGAACTACTTTTAAAATTGTCCATAATTCCATCAATTTTACACAAAATGCGGTCTAATCGTCCCTGAATATTATCAATTTCCGAGGTGTATTCCTCCTCATCTCCAGCATCCAATCTACCTAGACGGTGAAACAAATGGTGACCTAAGGTTTGAATTCTATTTAATATTTTAAGAGAACCCGACTTAGTAGAAGTTCCTTTAATTAAATCCTCTAATTCAACCATTTTGGCTTTTATTATGTCCAATTCCTCCCCAATATCCACATCACAAGTGAAAATCTCATCCGATGGGAGTTCTTTATTAAGCGCGCGAACCTGAGCTCTCAGACCTATAACGTTATCTTTAGGATGAGTGCCACGGATCCTTACTTCATACTCTAATTCATCTTTGTGTAGCAAATTAAAGCAAATAGGCCTTTCTCCCATTTTTAGCAAGTTATAAATAGAAAGCAGGGCAAGTAAACAATAGGGTTAAAAAAATATTGACCAGACGTTACAAATTGCTTGGTAAAAAAAGAAAATAATACTATATATAACTCTGATTTTATCAGAATGTAATGTAGGTTAGTAAAACAAACTTTATTGCAAAATAATGCAAGGGATCAATATTGGGCAACTAATTCTGAGCGAAAATGACCAGAAAAAAGGGTAATTTAATTAAATTTGAAATACAAGTTAATTTACCTCGATCTCCTGTCCCTGTTCGGGCGCCATGAAATGTTTATTACCTGGGTTTGCTATCTAATTCCTGTCCACTATGAAATTTGAAGGGAAATAAGCAAAATTAAAATAAAATGACAAAAAAAAACTTTTACAATATTTATTTGAAGAAGAAGAAGCTGAAAGTTACACAAAGTTAAAAACTCGAATTAAAAAAAAATGAATTTATATTGGAAGTTACCTATTTAATGTTGAGTAAAGAAGTAATTGCGATTAAAACGAGAAAAGAAAATTAGGGGCGCAGGAGATCGAATGGCCAATATTTAGATCCCTTCTTTAAAGTTTTAAATTAAAAAAAAAAAAAAAATAAAGGGTTAATAAAATAAAAAAAATGTAGAAAGCGCAGGCACTGGCTGACCGATAATGCTGGCTTCGGCTGTGTGGTTACCTCAGTTTAAGCAAAAATGTCTATCGCAGATTAAAACGGTAGTATAAGCAGTATCCTCTTGTTTCAATAAAAGAAATGTGGTATGCACTCCTGACACCTCGGGAAGCTGGTAGAACTCCCAGTGTTCAGCGGAGGGAGTGCTGAGGGAAACTTGAGGTGTTCTTTTTAACCCTGAAGTAGGAATAACAAAATAACTTTCAAAAGACTGCTTATGAAACAATGGTTTACTATAGGGCGGGGCTCTGGAAATTTCTAGGTTTTATTCCTGTTCAAAATCCTTTTCAATATATGTATAATTTTGTTTTAATGGAGTATGTTTATTCCTAAATTTAGAGCTGAATCTTATTTGGTTGTAATTATAAAAAGAAAGTCATAATTCCAAATGGTAGGTTACCCGACAATGAAAAAATCTACTTAATTTTGTAAAAAACGATTTTGTATGAAATATTTCAATTTGAATTTATATATTTTACGCTTATTTATGTACACCAATGGTGAGAAATCATTTTAAGACCGAAATTAGATAAAATTTTAGTAAAATACACATGTGAATAAAATACACATTCTACCCACTTTTGTAAATTATAAATTTCTCACAAAACCCCCAATTTAACCAGAAAGTTATTAGACCAAATGGAAGAATTAATCGGTTATTTAGCTCAATAGGACAATAATTAAAATAAAATAAATTACCTTTTCAGGGTTCTTATGTATATCCAACAAAACACTTTTGTCATAAAACGCCGTACGACAACCACGTCGGCGAAAATATTTGTTACGACGGTTGCACTATTAAACTCCAAAATAATCGTATTAAATGGCTATTTAAACCTTTAAATTATAAAAATAGCCAGCAACTATCGACCCGCTCCGAAAATCATCTGATTTCGTCTGCCGGTGTCGGCAAGTGTCTAGCTGTCAGTTCAGTCGTAGTGATGGGGACATCGGGAGTCGACATTTGCTCGAATCGACTCGATGAACTATCTATAGACTTCGTGCCGAACCGTGTGAAAACAACAGGCATGTAGTATCGATTTTTGAGATACGCCGGCGACAATTAAACCAACTCGCACGGATTCAATGAGTGATTAAAAAAATACGGAAAGTAAGGAATGATTCGATTATCGTTTACCACCCGCGTACATTTCAGAAATACAGAATGTTGCTTCCACGATCGCAATCGATACATCTCACGGAGGAGTCAATTCTCTTATTTTAAATAGGTACCTAGTGCACAATTGAATCGCAATTGGATCGTAATGACTTGACTTTGACGCTTCTGATATTCCGTTACTCATTTTATTTACATTTCCCTACTAATATCATTAAAATACGCTCCAGTCGCAAATGAATAGAGATTCAAAACTGTTTAAGCAGAATACCACTATTGAGTGTATCTAAAAAAATGCAACACAATTAAGTCGCGATTGAATATCAGTTGCGTGGCCTTTAAAAGTTCATTAGCGGAATCGATCCCCCTACTCAACAATCGAGCAGTTAGGCAGTTAATCGACTTAATATTTATGGCATAGCAAAAATGGCATTACAATATCTAATATTTGTTGTTTAGCCGATTTTCTTAGTTCCTCCCTTTCCCATGTGTATGTATCCTGGATCTCAGCTTGCAGCAAGTCGAGTATTTCAACATCTTCTCGTTGTTTTATTTTCTTTCCAATCAAAAGTTCAAATGGTGTGGTATTTACACTTCTCTGGAATGTGCTATTCAAGGCCATCTGTACTCTTCCGACATGACGATACCACAAATCTGGTTTTTCTATACACAACTTGGTAAGCACGGATATTATGATTCTATGAATTCTCTCTACTTGCCCATTTCCTCGTGGTACTCCAGTTGTAATGGTGATATGCTGTATCTTTTCGTTCTCACAATATTGCTTGAAATCATTACTGGTGAAAGCTGTACCCCGGTCTGTAATAATTCTGTCAGGATTTCCAAAAATCTGCTTGTGAAACTCCAACTTGTTCAAAACTTCCTTCGATGATGTAGATTTGGTGGGAAAAAGCCATGTAAACTTAGTAAAAGCATCCACTACAGTGAGAATATGATTGTACTGCTTATGTGTTTCTGTTAGCGGGCCAATGTGGTCTAAATGAAGTGTATGTAGAGGTGTATCTCCTTTATCAATTGATTTTAGGAAACTCTCTTGTTTACCTTCCTTCCTATTAGCCAGCAAGCATGGTATGCAGGTCTTGATGTAGTCTTCAACTTTCTTTCCTATGTTTTGAATGTAGTAATCCTTGTTAATCATCTCTAAGGTTTTCTTTTTTGCAAAATGACCATTGTCATGCGCTCTTTTTATAATATCAATTTCCATCTTCTCAGGTATTACTAACTGCTGCTCCAATCCTTTGTAAAGTAAATTTTGATGTAAATAATAGTCATAATATGATTCTCCTCGTCGTAAGACCTCTGTTATTGCTCGGAGACCATCGTCTGTTTCCTGTGCTCTTCTTATATCATCATGTAAACTTCTCGTCAAAACTGCTACACAAGGAACTCGACTTAGAGCATCAGCGTGTCTCATTTTTGAACCACTCCTATGTTCAATGGTAAAATCATAGTCTTGCAATAGTAAAATCCATCTTGCAACTCTTGTAGACATAGCCAAATCTCTCTTCCTAAGTGTCATCTCAAAACCCTTGCAATCTGTAATTATTTTAAAGTGTTTCCCAAAGAGGTAATGTCAAAATTTTTTGACACCTTCTATTACTGCTAGTGCTTCAAGCTCATAACTTGTATATTTGCTTTCTGCATCTGATGTGCGTAGACTCATATAATGGACAGGATGCAACTCACCGTCTTCGCTCTTCTGCATTAAGATAGCTGAATAAGCCACATGGGAAGCATCTGTATGAAGTTCAGTCTCCGCTCTGTGATCAAAAATCTTGAGTACAGGCTTTGTAGCTAATTTTGTCTTCAAACTTTGAAAAACCATTCTATGTTCATCGTTAAAATCAAACTTTGAGTTTTTCCTTAGCATATCGGTAAGAGGACGGGCTATATGGGCAAAATCTGGTATGAATTTTCTGAAATATGAACATAATCCTAGAAAACTGTGCAGCTGCTTCAAATTCTGAGGCTCAGGGAATTTCATGACAGCATCTGTCTTCCCTGGCGATGGCATCACCGCACCATTTTCAATAATGTGTCCTAAATATTCCACTCTTCTCATTAACAGCTGAGATTTATTCCAGTTAATTTTCAGACCATATTCAGATGCTATTTTCATGACTTTCTTCAGTCGTTCAACAGCTTGTTGCTCGTCTTGCGCTGGAATTAAAATATCATCAATAAAAACAATAATGATTCCCTTTTCAATAAGTTCCCTAAAGATTATTGTTATATATCGAGTAAAAACTTTGGGGCATGTAGCCAGACCAAACGGAGCTCTTAGAAATTCAAATTGGCCAGTCATCGTTACAAATGCAGTATATTTTACAGAGTCTTCGTGAATCGGTAGATGAAAAAATCCATTTTTTAAATCAAGTGAACTAAATACCTTTGCTGAAGTAAGCTTATCAATGTGGTCATCGATGTTGGGCATAGGATACTCATCTTTCACCATTTTCCTATTTATTTGCCTGTAATCTACACAAATTCTTATAGTGCCATCTTTTTTCTTCACTAAAACTAATGGGCTAGCATACTCGGAGAAACTCACCCGTATAATTCCATCTTGAAGCCACTCATTAACTTGTCTCTCCACCTCGTTTTGTTCCTTTGGAGAAATACGTCTGGGTCGTTGGGCCACTGGTACCTCATCCTTCATAAAAATCCTTAGTTGAATGGGTGCCTCCCTTATTTGACAAGGTTGGTAGTTGTCCACTAATTGCATAACCTCTTCCTTCATTGACTGGTTGCTAATGTGACCTAAACAATCAGAAAAGCACACAAAACAATTTACATTACTCAGCCATTCTGGATTTACCCAAACAAAACCTCCTTTCATTACTGTCACAACCTTGCACAAAAATTCATTGCCCAAAATTAATTTATATGGCATACAAACTGTTGGAATCACATGAAATGAATCACTGTAATAATTACCGTCGACATTTATAAGCACATCAGTTGTACCTATAGATTCTACCTTTGAAGAACCGAAACCTGACATCTTTATTTTTAAGTCCTTTTTAATTAATAAACCCAATTCATCACAACATTTACTAGATATGAAGTTTAAATCACTGCCTGAGTCTATCAAAGAAGTTATTAATCGTCCGTTTATCATGATGTCCTTAAGTGGTCGCTCTGATTTCGTAAATAAGTTGTTTACGTCGCCATCTTTACAATTGTCTAATTTCCCGACGCTGTCACTCGTGTCGCCAGTGTCGCTTGCGCCGGCCGGTGAATGAACGGTTTCCTGTTGAATGATGCTGTCACTGTCACTCATTGACATAAGGACATGTTTCGTCTCGCTTCTGCTTACTTCGTAATTCTTGTCTTGATATTCCGGCAGAGGGCGCGGTCGTGCACCCGAGAATGATGATTCCGCCATCTTTTCTTTGTTTCGCAGGCTTCCTAACTTGCAATTCGCTGACAAATGCCCGAACTGATTACAGTTAAAGCATTTTTTTCCCAGTGATCTATGAGGGCACTCTGCAGATAGATGCTCGGCGTCGCCACAGTTATAACATCTGTTGAATCTTACGGCTTTGTGAATGTTTGCTTGCCTTGGTAATGCGTAACCGCCGCCGCCGCTGCTATGTTGATCTCGCTTGATGTTGGATGGCTTCGTTTTTACTCTGATGGCTTCGTAAATTTTAAGTTTCTCCTTGAGGTCGGCGTAAGTTGTGACTCCATACAGCATTACCTTGTTAATTTCTGCGTCATCTATGCCTTCAATTATGTATTTGATGGCCACGTAGTCCGGCAGCTTACCACGCTTTCCCAATGCCTTCATAGTAAGCATGAAATCTAAACAGGACTCATTGCGCCGCTTACGCCTAGAACTCATCATTTCGTGAATTTTCTTGGCATCCGCTGTGTCTGGAAATTCCTTACTTATAGCAGTCTTGAGTTCATCCCAGGATTTGTAGGTTTTTTCTGAACGTAGCCACAACGCAGCCGTCCCGGTTAGTGAACGTCGTGCCACTAAAAGGCGCTGAGTGGGTGACCAGTTAAATATATCACCATTGTCGTCGATTTCTCGCATCCACGATGTTACAGCATTCTCGCCGTCGTCGTTACCGCTGAACTTCTGTATTAAGCCTTCGGCAAGGTGGAGCATGCTACCATTACCTCGTAATGACCTAGCATCGTCATAGGTCTCGTTGTCGTCGTAATTAGGTTGACGGCTACCTCGCCGGTCTTTCGGCATATTCGTAGTTGCTGTCGTCGTCGTCGTCGTGGATACAATTGCGTAGCTCCTCCTGAACACCGCAGTCTGGACACAGGGCCACGTGTCGTCGTCGTCGTCACCTGCCTCACGGTCAATTTATCTCGATCCCGGACGAGCCCCCAAAGTTGTGGGATTCGAGATAAATAAAAGATTTGGGACCGGAAGCAAGTGATATATTTATTCAATAATTCTTACAGTCGTGTGCTGATGGCGTCTTTTTGTGTTGCTGGAGTACACGCGTCCGTTCGTCATCCGAGCCAGTCGTAAAGAGAGTTACTCCTGCTCGTTCATTTAACTCATTCATTCGCACTATCATTCACAGATTCATTCGTTAGCTCGTCGCGTTCTCTCAACAGAAATCTAAGGATGCATTCATAAATATTCAACCCCACATTAATTAGTGATTGAATTAAATTTATTACAAAAAATAACTTGCGTAAAATATGTCTGAATAACCACAATAAGCCATGCAGGTATAGGTTCAGATCTGCCCTCCTTATCATAAGTGCAATAACTCGACTTTCGGGTCAAATAGAGTTATATATATCGTCCCCTTACTGCATAAACCAACTAAAGTCACTTTTGGACAAAAATGAGTTAAGTATATATGAGGGGTGTAAAAGCAAAATCGCCACTGTCCATTTTCTCCAAAAATTAACCTTTAATGCCATCTGTTGAAGCGTCTTGAAATCTACTTAAAGCTATTACTAGTTCACGTGCAATGTTTACACTGTCCAATAGAAAATTCAATTCAAAAAGTGAAGTTAGAAGCAAAAATGACACTGTCCAAACCAGCCAATGACAAGGCGGCAGCCATGTCATTTTTTGTATGGCGCCGGGCATATTTTGCAAAGAAGGTTGTTGTCGATATTTATTGTTTTTTTAAATAAACTAGCTTGTATTTTTATTTGACTATGGAAGAAAATGTTGCTCCAGTGTCTCCAGAAAAGGCTAGAAAAAGAAAACGGGATCCAAGTACTTGGAAACGAGCATTGCAAAAAGTTGCAAGGTAAGAGTTTTGCGCGTAAATAAGGTTAGCAAAAAAGTTATGCAACGTACCTAAGTACCTGAAAAATCAACAAACTTTTCTTTGTATTACTTTTCTTTTGTTTACACGACTTTTTTGTTATTTGTTACTTTTTACAGGACTCCCCAAAAAAGGAGCGTAATTTGTTTAGAATATTCATCTATGTACATGAGTATATATGTGTATGAGTTTCTGCATAACACCTAAATAGCTGAACGGATTTGGATAAATGGAGTATCATTAGAATCTTCCCGAGTGGCATAGTCTATCTTGTTAAGGGGTGGCAGTCGTGTTTTTATTTTTTATTGAAAAATAAAAAAGATATAAGTACTTATTATAAAGTTCTACTTATTTCACTTCTTTTCTTTTGCAGGTACTCATCTAAGTCTGTACCTTCTTTGATAGAATGTAATCACGGTCCTTCTGATAAACATTTTAAATGTAAAAAGTTAACACTTGATATAAAAGCCTTTCATGACGAATTTTATAAAACGAAAAACAAAAAAGATCAAGATGCATTCCTACTTAAACACTGCTCTGTACGTAAAACGAAAATGCGACGTCCACGAGTGGGTATTCGTAAAGCAACAGCCCATACAACTCGGCTTTTTGTCCGTAAGAGAGGATCGACGAAATTGTTAAGAGTGTGCCAAAAATCATTTTTGAATATTTTAAATATCACTGTACATCGAGTCAGAAGAGTGGCCAAAATATTTACCGAAACTGGTGGAATAGTACAAGAAAAAAGAGGAGGCGACCATACGTCTGGTAAAAATAACGCCAAGCGTAGAGCTGTGATGAATTTCATTCAAAAATTCAAATGTATCGAATCACATTATTGTAGATCATCAACCGGATTTGAACGAAAATATTTGTCATCAGAACTAAATATGCGAAAAATGTAAAAGATGTATTGTGAACAGTGTGAAGATGATAGTCTAAAAGTGCGAGAATGTTTTTTTAGAATGATTTTTAGAACACGCTACAATCTTGGTTTTGGAAATCCTCGCACTGATACATGTTCAAAGTGCAATGAACTGCAAGAAAGAATAAAGAAATCGGGAGACCCTGCCGAGAAACAGAAGTTGATAACAGAAAAACGAGTACATACCCTAAAAGCAAGAGCTTTTTACAGGCTTTTGAAGGAAAAAAGAGATGATCTAATGGTTTTCTGATTCGATTGTCAGAAAAATCAAACACTTCCGAAAGTTTCCGATGGGGTGGCGTATTATATCCGTCAGTTATATATTTATAACTTTGCTATTGTAAGAAGCATGCCGGACAACACCTTAAATAAGAATAATGTGACTTTGTATACCTGGACGGAGGATGAACATAAAAAAGGGAGTAACGAAATTGCATCGGCTGTTTTCGATTGCCTGCTGAATACAACGTTTGATGAAAATATAACTACTGTAAGACTAGTAGCGGATGGGTGCGGGGCGCAAAACAAAAATACTACCATGATAGGAATGTGCACTGTTTGGCTTAATCGTGTCGCTCCGCCCCACATCCAGTCTGTAGAAGTGATATTTCCCATACCAGGACATTGTGGTACAGGACAGGTGAATATCTAGATGGCAGCCTGTCCCTCCCTAAAATGTATGCGCTTTATTTGGAAAAATATAAAGAGAATGCAGTTTCAGAAATAACGTATCGAAGAATCTTTTCAACACAATTTAATCTCAGCTTTTATGTTCCAAAGAAAGATCAGTGCCAAATGTGTAACAAATATAATAATGCAGCAGGAGAGAAGAAGATAAATCTGGAATCTAATTTCCAAGAACACATTAATAGAAAAATAGCCTGCGCAAATGAAAAAGAAAAAGATAAAAACAGAGCTAAGGTCGATAAAACATTCATATCTCTTAGTTTTGATTTACAGGCTATTCTCCAGATTCCAAGTTCCATGATAGGTATATTATACTTTGTTCGTAAATTAACTTTATACAATTTATGCATCTACGAAAGTGCCTTGCCAAATAACGGATATTGTTTCGCATGGTCAGAAGTAAATGGCAAAAAAGGGAGTGCTGAAGTTGGCTCTATTCTACTTTATTATCTGGAAAAATGCGTGCCTACCGATGTTACAGAGGTATCTCTTTTCTCAGATACTAGCAGTGGTCAAAATCGAAATCAGTTTGTGGCAGCTATTTTGCTTTGGGCAGTAAACAAAATAGACAACTTTCAAGTAATAGAACAAAAGTTTTTGGAATCTGGCCATTCTTATATGAAAGCTGACTCAATGCATTAATATTGTAAAAACCGTAGATGAGAGCCCTTTTGTGGGGAAAAAATGCTTCATACATACTTTGCAGCTAGTAATTGACAAGGCTATAAAAGAGCAAGAAAATGTAAACGAAACCTTCGCGGTGGGTCGCCGTATCGTAACTCACTTCCATCACTCCAAACCGGCTCAAGAAAAGTTAAAGCTGATACAGACTGAACTACATATACCACAACATGAATTAATTCAAGATGTTAGCACACGCTGGAACAGTACATTTTATATGGGTAATAGGTTATTGGAACAAAAAAGAGCTATCTCATTATACATATAAGACAATAGTGCTTCAATAAACTTTTAAAATATGACCGAGAGACAATGGGATCTTCTTAAAGAAAGTTTGTCTTTACTCCAGCCTTTTGAAGAAGTCACAAAAAAAGTCAGCTCCACATACTCTTGTATATCAGAAGTAATTCCCAACGTCATGATACTTTCTAAATACTTAACCAAAGAAGAAGTTCAAATGGCTTGTCCAAATACGGACGCTATGCGTTTGTCACTAAAACATGAGTTGGATAAACGTTTCCAGCATATTGAAGATGACAAATATTACACCTTAGTCACATTACTGGATCCACGCTTCAAGATGAATTTTTTCACATCAGACAGTATAACTTTAGTAAGACGTACTTTTCTAGCAGAGTATGTAAGAAGGAGCACAGACATGGACACCTCAAGCAGTGACGATGAAGTTAATCAGACAACACAGGCCATGAACTCGAAAAATGAAGATACACACAAAACATTCTGGAGCTGCTATGAAGAGCTGGCATCAGCAAAGCTTCCCCTTGTAGAAGAAACCAAAAGCCCAATTGCATCTGAACTCGACCGATATTTAAATGATGTTTTGCTGCCTAAACAGCAATGTCCATACAGCTGGTGGGCTAAAAACAAGGACAAGTTTCCTAATATGAGTTCTTTGGCGCGAATATTTTTATCGTCTCCTGGAAGCTCAGTATATTCTGAACGACTATTATCAGAGGCAGGGAATGTTTACGAAAAAAAACGTAACAGACTCGGGCCAGATACTGCGGAATCTTTAGTATTTCTGCACCATAACTTACCCTTGGTAAATTATAAATACAAGTAGATTAGGTTCTTAATAAGAAAACAAGAAATTTACAAAAAAACAAGAAATTATATTATTACAAGATTTAATTAGACTGATTCGACTTGAACTTTTATATGTATCTGATTTTTTTAACAATAAACGAACATGATCACATCACAAATTGTTTCTATACTTGAGTATTCTTTGTTTTCTACTAAACAGTCGGCTTTTCATTTTTCATCCAAATTTCAGCCGAATGCCGAAGTTCGGTTCAACCGAATATGAAACGAAGTTCGGCCCAACATTCGGCATTTGAACCGAAGTTCGGCCGAATACCGAAGTTCTGTTCAATTCACCGAAGTTCGGTTTAAGCGAATATGAAACGAATTTCGGCCCATCCCTATTAAATGCTCATTTCTTGAAACTAACATTTATGTAGTTAGCTGGTTTATGCAGTAAGGGGACGATATATATATATTCGTGATCAGCAAAAAGAGCTCTACATTTTTGTCTTATACAGTTTATACGTATCTATTGAAAGTCTTAGGTTTTTGCTAAGCATTACTGCAATATATTAGGATTTGTATGTTGGGTTACTTAGCAAGACCACAATAACTTGAGTTAAAGTAAGGTCAGGTTTAATTTCTAATTACTTTTACTAACGATAACTGCAATATCTACAGATATATCTATAATAATTAGTACGAGTACATTCTTAATTTGTAAGCCACCTTTGCTATTTATAAGGACAATAACTTAAAGTTATTCCATTTTTACTTGGCACATTTGATATTTAATGGTATCATTTACCAGTCATATGTACAATAAGTATGAGTTATTGTAATTATATTAAGGAAAGAGTAACGATCTGGTTTAAAGTTTACTGATATTTAAGGTAGTATGTAAAATTATTGCATTTATTATTAGGAACAACAAACAAAGACAGTTACGTTACCGTTAGCGTACATTTTACACATTTGACGTACCTTTTTAGCCTTCAATGTGCAACGTGTAATTATATGTAAAAATGTATAAAATGAAAAAATTCAAATAACGCTGCATGTAACGAAACGTAATTGCAACAACCCACAATACAATACTCCATCTCGTTCACAGTACTTACTAAATACACTAGCAAGCGCGGGACGCATAACCGAACCGACCGAAGCGAAGCCGACCGGGCCCGACGATACCCGAGACCCGAATTTCGCCGGAGTGCGCGCGAAGCGGGAAGGTGTTGACTGACTTTTGATAGGTCTGGTAACAAACTTATCTATCATTGTTTGTTCTTACTTGTAAAACTGTCTGACGGTTTCTACATGTAAACCAAATGTAAACATTCGGTACATTTTGTTTTGTTTCATTTGTATATATATAGTAATATTTAAAGACTGGTTTATTTAAAGACAAAAGTGTTATCAGGCATTTTTCACGAATACCCGAGTAATTTAATATTATCATCTTTATTTTTTAAAACGTTAAACTTTATTGTTAATTACCTAACGTTAAATATAAAAAAAGAAAAAGAAAACGTAAAGCAACGCATTGGTCAACTTATTACATAAGTGCCGGGGATTGTACCTACTTGTGGGCCAGGTCTGCAGGCTTATCTATTAATTAACTAACTCGGATGACCGGTGTCGATGCCTATCAATCTAGGATTTACTGTTACCTCGGACACCTACTACAATGCAATTTTTGTATTTCAAATAAAAAGTTCGAGCAAGCAAAACCTGCATTGTAACAGTAAGTCATAGATTGATAGGCTGATTGATCAGACAAAAATAAAATATGTGGTTTTCGGAATATTGTCACGTTTACTAATATACTATGTCGCGGGTTGTATTGTAGTACCACAGAGTACCCTTCAAAGTTCAAATAAACTATATTTTTATACCTGTATTTGTTAAAGAGGTATATATATAGTAGGTATGTATTACGGGGGGCCGCTCATTTCAAGACAGAATGATAAAACTAAAAATAATATATGTTTTACATTACCATAAAAACTTAAAATTGGTTTGAACGAGATCGAGTAACTAAGTTTTTTTTTTTCAATACGTCATAATTTGTAAATGGGCATATCATCAAGCCGCCTTATAACTAATAGTGATAAGTCGCAATATCCCTTGAATGGTTTAGGAGATTTTAGGTCCAAACCGCAAGTTTTTCCCCTTTTCATAGATCATAATGATACGGAACCCTTTGTGCGCTAATCCAACTGGCACTTGGCCAGTTTTAATTTTTTTAACTTCTCTCTTTTTATCTTTCCTGCCTGACTATTCCCGCAATGTAGTCTGCTCTTACTGAAACAGTGTATACGTGATGGGTTAATGTAACCCTCACATACATTATTATAAAAGCAGGCTTTGGCAAACTTAGATTTAGAATACAATTGAATTAAATTGATTCGGCCCAGTAGATTAGGTAGGTATTACCGGTAGGTAGGTTTGCGTCAAAGAGAATACAAATACTATCGCGGCTTTGTTTTTTTTTTCTTCCTTAGCAAGCATTGGTTGTCAGGGTTGCCAGCCACAAAAAAAATATTCTTTGTGTAGAAATATCTATGGCATTTTTGTTTTTTACAGTTCATTATTTTCACTGGCTCGGTGTTTTACGACGATTAAAATAGAAATGGATAAATTCGTACGTCGGTTACCATCCAATCCTAATATCGTTCACTTGCGACTACAGTGTGACATCTCTAAATATTCATTTTTTCGTTTTATTGAAATTCAGAACCGCGATGTCACGATCTATTTTTCGGTAAAATCGCGGTATTTTTTACTCTTAAAATGGTCGAGTTATGAGAGAAAGAGATGCAAATATCACTGTATAGCACTATCTCTTTCGGCTACGTAGTTGGCATCAAAAACGTGACAGGTAGGGTTCGAAGTATCGGCGTCGAGTATCGATACCGAGTACTCATGTGGTATCGGCGGGATAGTATCGATACCCAAAAAGTATCAGTCCAAAAGTATCGATACTACTCAGTATCGATACTTGCATCAATAGTTTAAACGTCAGATTTTTCCGTGGGAAAGCGGAGAAAAATACCAATATAATATTACTTTTTTGGAAACAATAGCAAATAAAAGAAAATATAACATAAAAATGAAATTTATTTAAAAAAAATTAAAACCATTCTTCTTCAGGGCGTCCGCATAAAAATAACAGTTCGTTCAGACGCTTCTGCTTTAAGCGGTTACGTGTTGTGGCCATTATAGCCCCTGCTTTAGAAAACAGCCTTTCAGCTGGCACAGAGGTGGCAACCACAGCAGCGTAACGTCGATATTCTTTGTAAAGATTTGGAAAGACTTCTTTCATGTCTTCCCAGGTCTCTATGGGATTGGACTTTAATGGTGTTACAGGAGTTTTTATATAATGTGATAGCTCGTCACCGCTACGTCCCGGTTTCTTTCGACTTTTACAAGCTAGTTCTTTATGTTTGCGCCAAAAATTTTGTGCGTCGATATCTGGTGTACTATCAGTTTCCGATTCTGAAGAGGTATTCTGAGGATAATCGGCAATAGTCCGACGTAAGATGCTCATCGCACTTGCACATGCTTCCGGGTATTTGAAGTGTAAATTTTTAAATCGTGGGTCAAGCAACATACTGACTGCTAAGATTGGCATATGCTCTATTCCACCAAATCGATTTTGTAACTGCGTTTGAAGCAATTCCTTTGCTCTAGTAAAAACAGGGCTAGTATATTCCACCATATCATTCACTTGAGTTATTAAACAGTTTATTAATGGAATAACCTTTGACAAGGTTACGTATTGCTCCCCAGATAGCTCACGCGTTATGTATTCAAGAGGCTGTAACAACGAAACTAACTCCTTTAAGCTAGTGATATCCATTGCAGTGAGCATTATTGGAGCATGGGAATCATTTAATAAGATTGGAGATATTATTGGTGCCAACTCCAGAAATCGTTCACACATGTAAAAACACGAATTCCAGCGCGTACTGACATCGAGAATTAACTTTTTAGGTTCTTTGTTCTGTAACATTTGAGATTTTTTCAAATTGTCTGTTGCCACAACACTGCGTTTGAAATATTTAACTATATTTCTGACCTTTTCCACAAATAAAACTGTTTCACCATCTGTCAGGACCTTATCAGCTATAAGGTTTATGGTGTGTGCAAAACAAGGCAGATGTTTCTTGAGGTTATTATCAAATAATTTTTTAACAGCTGCAACCATATTTGCACCATTATCAGTTAGAATTGCTACTATGTTATTCTTGTCAATACCCCACTCCCCGAAAACTTGATCCAACATATTAGCAATATATTCGGCTGTATGTCGTTCTTGTAACTCTATGGTAGCAACATATGCGGATTTTAGAACCAACCCATCCAAATAGTGCAAAGTTATTCCAAGAAAACTTGTCATATTCATGGTGTCCGTCCATATGTCACAAGTGGCACAGAAATGATTTTGTAATCGTAGTCTTTCCTATAAAGCATTTTTCATAGCGTCATATTTCTCAATAATAAGATGTTTAACGTGAGTGTCTGATGGCACTTTATAATTCGGTGCTAAAGTCTTAATTAATTTTAAAAAACCCCTGTTTTTCACAGTGTGGAAGGGTTTTAGATCAGCACAAATATAATATAAGATGGCATTGGTTATTGCGGCATGGTCCACCTTCTTTGTATGATGCCCGTAATTGAAACATACGCGAAATAGGATTGGACACATTTTTGTTTGTTATTGACTGCCGATTGCTTTCGCCATCTTGTACAGAGCTTGGTCCAGCTCCTTCATGCAGATTTTCTTCGCGACCAGAGCTTGGTTCAACCTTTTCCTTATCTTTAATAAACATCAGCTTAGATTGTTTGAATGAGCTTGTACTAGCAGAAGTCGAGGCGCGTGGCTCTGCATCATCAGGTTCGTCAGATACAAGTAAGACTTCTTCCGAATTTACTGTCTCATTCAGTGATTTCAGCCTTTTCTTGGGTGTAGGACCACTGCAAAAAATTTCAATGTAAAAAAGATATTTTATTATTTTATTATTATAACTTTTTAACAATTCGTTAAAAAGTTTATTAATAATAAAAATATCATAGGACAAAGAAAAGTGGAATGCAAGGTAAGGAATCAATTTTTTTTTGCTAAAACTGCGTAATTCATTAAAGTAACATGATAATTCAGATACCTAACCTAACCAATTTTTTGCCTAAACAGATCTAAAACTTAAGTAAACTCGATATCTAAGAAGTACTCGGGTGATCATACAGGTATTTCGAATACCTGACTGAATCCTCTGGTTCGAGTTTTGACTCGAATATTTTACATCGAGTACCCAAATACTCTGATACCAAATTGAGCCAACTAGGCACATCACTAAATTGAAATTGGAAAAGTTGAATGATCGACCGAATCGAAAACAATAGGTACCTACCTATACATACCTACATATAATGGTTCAAATATTCATTCAAATTGAAGTTGAATGCTGTATGGAGTGAGGTTTCGTTGCCTTTTCCGTAAAATAAATCAGAAGAAAAAAATCTAACCTAGCTTATTCCGGCAATAAAATTTTATTTACAATTATTACCCATGCCTAAAATACACAAAATTACGTTAAGGTTATATATATATATTGACTAAGATATAAACTTACCTATCTTTCTTATCATCACTCATAAGAACATTTTGATGACAACTTCGTAAATGTTTCATCATATTTGAAGTGTTTCCGTTCGTTGACTTCAGTGTTTTAAAACACAACTTGCACTGCGCTGAGTCCTTTGTCTGTTTTTCGAAATATTTCTATGTTGCACTATTCATTTTTATTTTATACTGTTCACTATTGTGTGCAAAGCAAACAAAACAATAAAATTTCTTCTCGTCTCATGCATGCGCGAGCACAGATAATGAATGAATATACGCGGACGCGGGAGAAACGTCACGACGTGACTTTTACGTTCCCACAAAGTTATCTGTCACTTGCGGTGGCGCTACCGTCATCCCAACTTAACAAATTACCAAGTAAAATTGTTTTCCGAATATATCCACCGGAAAAGATAATTTTGTGGACTCTGTAATCCTTAGAGCATACATCCTACAGAGGAGTTGTTCGCTTGTCAATATGAGATAGAAAATGAAAGAGACAAAGGACGAAAAATACATGAGAAGAAACGGGACAGAGAAGCCAAAATTACTGTCAAATGTATGAGATTGTGGCCAGATGACCTTGAAAAAACCGGCAGGCGATAAGGGATAGAAAATAATATATCTCTGTCCTGTTCCTGCTTGTGTATTCCATATACGTTTCTCTTGTGCAAGTGAGATGGAACATATTCAGCTGTCTATAGCTTTCTCTGTCTACGCTGTAATCGAACGAACGATTTGAATGAAGATAGTGTTTCATTGAATGAACAGCAATCAATGAATTAAGTGTTGTCATACTTTTAGTTATTGAAAAAAAAAATCGGTTTGCAAAGACAAAAGTACTCGATACCACTGATTTTCATGAGTACTTGCGAGTAAGTACTGGGGTGAGGTATCGAGTACTCGGTATCGGGTATCGCGAGCAAAAGTATCGATACCTACTCGGTATCGAAAGTATCGTTCGAACCCTAGTGACAGGTCAGTTGTCGTCTGTTGTTGCTAGCGTGAAGTTCTCCGGGTTTTCGCCAAAACCGTGACATCACGAGGTTACCATTGTTTATGTGAAAAAGTAAGTATAATATTAATTTCATTTCTTTCTTCGACAATATGATACAACTTTTTATTACAGTGTTCGTGTAAAATTTAAAAACAAACAAAAAAAATTGGTATTTGATATCACATTTTTCTTGTAAATAACTATTAATTTCACTGGGATAACTCTTATTGTAACATTGAAGATGATAAAACGATTATTTGATAGCAAAATGTAGTTTGGGTTATATGTAGATGTGTTGATGTTTCCTAAAACTTTTAAATAAGCTTATACATTTATTTATACTTATCACGTTTGTTTTGTATGGAGGCTTCCAGGGCAGGACTTTCTTCATTAAAAGACATTATACAAACACTTCAGTTTATTATTTAATACGCACATGGTTAGGACAATATGTCTGACAAGTACAAGCGTGACGCGGAAGGAAATCAGCGAGTAGTGGGCGGAAGTAGTGTTGCCCGCTTAGGGTCCACAGACTATATATCGTAACATCTCTCTTTCTTTAAAAAAAATAATAAATGAATTTAATTTCAGTCTACATAACTGTTACAAAATATTTGGCTGTATGATGTCTACATCTTAACCTTAAAAATATATTGACATTGACAGATTTAAATGACAGCTGACATTACGATGACACTGACTTACAGTGACATTTTACAATAATAAAACATTGTTTACCTAGATACAATACATCTCAACTTACTAAACATCTTATAAATTAGATTTAACAACAATTTTGCTTCTTATTCAAGGAATCTAAGAGGCTTCTTAATTCTACGACCAAAAGATGAGTATCTTTCATTATTTTGTGTGCCGGTTGTGTTTTGTTTGTTTGATGCATAACTAACACTTGTGCAACTAGTATCTATCGCGTGACAGCATTCAACAAAGAGGAGGTGGCCTTGTTCTTTAAAAATTTGGAAGGCATTATGGAAACGTACCAGTTTGCTGCATCAAAAATATATAACATGGATGAGACCGGTATCAGCACCGTGCAAGACCCTGGTACAGTCATTGCTGAAAAGGGACAGAAGAGAGTAGGATCTGTTACAAGTTCTGAAAGGGGAAAAAATATCACGGTCATTTGCGCAGTGTCTGCTTCTGGATCCTATATACCTCCAATGTTTATTTACCCACGCAAGAGGATGTCACCACAGTTGAGCAAAGATGGTCCAAATGAAGCTATTTACCACTGCTCGAAAAATGGCTGGACGAATCAGGATTTATTTGTAATATGGCTCAAACACTTTGTGCAGTTTGCGAGACCGTCTTCGGCTGAGCCAATGCTTCTGGTTTTGGACAATCATTACAGCCACGTGTCTTTAGAAGCATACACATTCTGCCGAGAAAACTTCATTGTTGTACTATCCATCCCGCCGCACACCTCTCACAGAATGCAACCGTTAGATGTTGCATTTTATGACCCCTTGAAAGCTGCTTTTCGGAGGCAGTGTGATTTGTTTATGAAAAGTCACGCTTTGCTGAAAATAACTCCGTACGATGTGGCTTCTATATTCAACAAAGCCTACTGTGACACAGCTACAATTCAGAAAGGAGTTTCTGGATTTAAGGCGAGTGGAATAATGCCTATCGAACCTACCGTTTTTGGAGAAGAGGATTTCATGGCCTCAGACTATCTATTGGGTTCCCGAAACGACACTGTTACTGTGATGAATGATTCCACAGCTAACCCTATGAACCATGATCAAGCAACATCTACCTTTCCACTTGAGGCCAATAATTTGCCAGGACCCAGCGCCCAAGTAGCGATTGCTCCTGAGGCAAATAACTTGCCAGAAACAAGCGACCAATTACTGGATACTCATGAGGTCAATAATTTGCCAGAAACGAGCGCCCAAATACAGACCGTATTGTCTTCGTTGCCACTTTTGACAACTCAAGCTAGAAAACGTGCAAATACCAAACAACACTCAGCTATCCTAACAGCAACACCCCTGAAAGCAGAATTAGAAAACAAGGAAAGAAAAAGACAAGAGAAGTTGTCAAAAGACAGCAAGAAGATTGACAAGACAACTGAAAAGAAAATTAACAAGAAAACTGACAAGAAAAAGACGAACACCACCACCAAACGAAGACAACTTAAGACCAGTAAGAAATCAAGGATCGATTCAGAATATTGTTCTTCGGATGAAGAAGTTCTGGCTTTTAAGAAGAAAAAGAAAAATCTGAAATCTATCAGGTCAATCCCAGACTCGTCAGATGAAGAAAACCTTGAAAGTATAGATGACAGTGATCAAGAAATATGTTGCATTTGTAAAGAATTTGGGAAAAATGAAATTTGGTTCAGATGTCGAGGTTGTGGAAAGTGGGCACACAAAGAATGCTCCGGAGCTGATTCTCCTGAGAAATACGAATGCGATTCTTGTGTGCGTATGAATAAAGTTACAAAACGCCTTGATTTGTAGCTTTTTAAATAAGACTTTTTATTTGTCAATTTTTTTATTTGGATAATCTTTGGTTCATTTTTGTAATAAAAACATTGTTAGGTACATTTAAAATATTGTTTTACTGATTTTAAGTCATTATCATTTTAAAAAAATGCAAAGCTCTACTGATTTTGAGCGACTGTTATTACCCCGCATGGTGATTGCCATTGCCCGCAAAGTGCGGGTAATACCAGTCAATGTAAGGATTTAAAAATGTATAAAAATAATTAAACTACTTATAGCTGGGTTATTTATAACATAGTAATCATAAAGTGTACTAAATTAGCTATATGACAGTTTAATTACTTTTGCGCAAAGCTCATTAATTAAAGAATTATGTCGTTTTTCATTTAAGTGACCGCCATTTCCCCACCTTACCCTACACCTTTTCTCCTCTTCGAACAGGTGGTAAATTTTTAGCATGTGTGTTGTAATAAATTTGTGACTTTTTATTTTGTTGTTTAATTTTTTCTTTAATAACTTTGTAATCAACAACATTAGGTAGTAGCGACTTATTTGTAATTGGTAATTTTGATCTTAAAGTTCTGGACATCAGTAACTGAGCAGGAGAGCAGAGACTATTTTTAGGTGTATTTCTGTACTGTAAAATAGCTAAGTAGGGGTCTGTTTTGTCAATGTTACATTTCCTAAGAATATTTTTTATTGTGCCTATAGCGCGCTCAACCATGCCATTAGATTGGCTATAGTAAGGACTAGAAGTAGTATGTTCTATTTGCCAATCAGAGACAAACTTTGCAAAGTCATGACTATTGAAAGGTGGTCCGTTGTCAGTTTGTATACACTTTGGAATACCATGTCTGGCAAAAATTGACTTTAAATGGTTAATTACATTAGGAGCGGTGGAGTTATTATTTAACAACGCAAGTTCTACATATTTGGAAAAATAATCAACAACTAGTAAGTATTTTTTTGAATTAAAGTCAAAGAGATCAATACCGACTTTGTACCATGGAATCATTTCAATATTAGTATTGGTTAATGGTTCTTTAGTATTATTTCTTCTGTATGTAAGACAGATATGACATGAATTAATGAATGATTCTATATCAGTGTTAATGTTTGGCCAATAGACAGAATTTCTTGCTAAATTTTGACAACTAGTGATACCTTGATGTCCTTCATGTAAGAGTTTAAGGATGTCATTTCGAAGTGATTTAGGGACAACAATGCTGTTATTTTTTAAGACGAGGCCATTTAGTACATGAAGTTCATTTTTTAATGGAAAATAAGGTCTAATATTGGCATTTAATGACTTTTTATGTTCTGGCCAACCATTTTGACATAAATTAATTATAGTAGCTAAGTCTTGATCCTTACTTGTATGTTCCTGAAATTCTTTCATTCTATTAGGATTCAAGGACAATGACTGAATGACTAAATGGACATGAAGGTCAATATCGGCTTCGAGGTCTGTTAAAGCTTGTTCAGGCAAGGCACTTATGGATAGTGTGTCTGCGACATATAAATATTTGCCTGGTTTGTAAATGATGTCTATATTATATGGTTGAAGTCTAAGCATAATTCTTTGTAACCGTGCTGGTATACTATGAATAGGTTTTTGGTATAGCGAGACAATGGGCTTATGGTCGGTCTCGACCGTGACATGAGATCCATATATGTATTGATGGAATTTGGTACATCCAAATAGAATGGCTAGTAACTCTTTTTCTATTTGTGAGTAAGCTTTTTGTGTCTGACTGAGAGAGGCTGAAGCATAAGCAATTGGCTGTTTTTCATGACTTATCACTGCACCCATTGCATCTTTGGATGAATCGACTGACAGGGTTATAGGTTTCCTATGATCATAATATGTTAGGACAGGGGCATTAGTAATAAGGTTTTTTAGAGTATTAAATTCTTGGTCATGTTGGTCTGTCCACTGCCATTGTGTATTTTTAGACAGGAGTGTTCTTAAATTGGTAGTTTTTTGTGACAGATTGTCGATGTATGAACCTAAATAATTTACCATTCCCATAAATCTCTGTAATTCAGCAAGATTGTTAGGGGGTGGCATTTCACATATAGCCTGGACTTTGGCTGGGTCAACTTTTACACCTTTCTCACTGAAAATATGCCCTAAATATTTAACTTCTTCTTGACAAATATAAGACTTTTCTTTATTAAATTTGATGCCTATGTGTTCTGTCCTTTGTAAGACTTTTTCTAATATGGCATTGTGTTCCTCTTTAGTATGTGCATATATTAACAAATCATCCATCATGACTTTAACACCTTCAATATCACTAAACCTTTTGGACATCTCGGCATGAAAAATTTCAGGGGCTGAGGTAATGCCAAATGGAAGCCTTAAGAATCTGTAACGCCCTAAGGGAGTAATGAAAGTACAAAGCTTGGAAGAGGCCTCATTTAATTTTAACATATAAAAACCTTTATTAGCATCAAGAGTGGAGAAAAATTTGGCACCTGACAGACTAGATTTGATTTCGTCAATAGTAGGGAATTGATAATGCGCTCTCATTATTGCTTGATTTAATTTTCTAGGGTCTATGCAAAGCCTAAGTTTGCCATTTTTTTTAGAAGTAAGTACAATCGTGCTTACCCAATCTAGTAGGCTCTTCTACCTTGACAATTATACCATTGTTGACTAATAATTCAATTTCTTTTTTCAAGTCATGTAGGAGTGCAAAGGGAACTCTACGACAAGGATCTACTGACGGGACAGCATCAGGTTTTAAGGTAAGTTTACATTCAAAGTCTTTAAGACAACCTTTTCCTTCAAATAAGTGTGAGTATTTAAGAAGCAAATCATGTGAATCTTTGTCTCTAAATTGAACATTGTGAAGTCTTTTTACTAATTTCAGATCCTCACAACTTTTTCGTCCTAAGACATCTTGGCAATTAAGATCCACAACATGAAAAGTCAATGAATGTTTATGTTTGTTATGTATGACATCAACCTCGATTTGACCTATAGTTGGTAATATTTCTCTGCTGAATGTAGATAATTTGTGTGTGCTTTTTGTTATTCGAGGCAGAGGCAAATGAAGTTTTTTATAAGTGTAATATGAAAGTATGTTTGTATCAGCGCCTGTGTCTAATAAAATTTTTACATCTATAGAATTTATCTTGGCAAAAGTGAAAAAATCATTATTTGTGCCACTATTTAAAGATGATAAAAATAATGAGCCTAAGAAATAGTTTTCATTCTCTATACACAGATTATTAACTTTTTTCGATTTGCAAACATTAGCGAAATGATTCTTTTTACCACAATTCCGACAGGTGACTCCAATTGCTGGACAACGCACACGATGAATTTGGCCACATCTGTTACAAGTTTCAGACTGCTTCTTGGAAACTGGTTGATCAAATGGTCTGCTTGGGTTTGGCGGTCTTGAGCCATTTCTAGGTGATTTGGTGACTTGACGGCTGGACTGACGTTCTACCCTTGTCTTGTGTAGTGCTGCTACTGTAGTGGAACTCAGCGTCTGTGAATCTAATTTAGTGTTTCTTATGGTCTTCGCTAGGTTGACTGCATCGTCAAAGCTATCAGGCTTCTCTATCAGTATTCTTTCTCTGATGTAGCTGCTTTGAGTATTTAGATTCCAGGAAAATATATCTTTAAGTAGGCTGTCGGCTAGGTCTCCAAAGTTGCATTGTAAACTCATGTTTTTTGAGTCTGTAGCATATGATTCTAGCTCTTCGTTTTCGCCTTGTTTACGGTTAAAAAGTTTGTGTCGTTCGACTGAAATGTTCACCTTTGGCAAGAAGTGAGTCTCAAATCTTTTCAATAAGTCTTTGAAGGTTATGTGGTCGATGTCCACGTTGAATGAATAAAATATAGGCAACGCCTGAGGGCCTATTATATTTAACAAAATAGCTACCTTTCTGGCATCCGGTTCATTCTCCAGGTTGTTTGCTTTTAAATATATTTGCATGGACATGGAAAAATTTTTCCACGCTAGCGGCATGTTCGATGACTGCAGATCCAGTGTGAACGTAGCCTGCGGGGCAGTCGGTCGCACGACTTCTGACACCATGTTTTGTATGGAGGCTTCCAGGGCAGGACTTTCTTCATTAAAAGACATTATACAAACACTTCAGTTTATTATTTAATACGCACATGGTTAGGACAATATGTCTGACAAGTACAAGCGTGACGCGGAAGGAAATCAGCGAGTAGTGGGCGGAAGTAGTGTTGCCCGCTTAGGGTCCACAGACTATATATCGTAACAACGTTGTACTTGCTAAATAAAAAAATGTAATTAGTATTATAATTATTTACAGATGGGGTCGAGGACCAAATTGATGTTACAGTTAGCAAGAAAAAATGATGACTCTTTGCGGAACTCCGGTGATATAACGAATGAAAACATGGATTCTTCATCAAATACTAAAGATAATGAAGTTACCGGTGAAAAAGGTGTGATAGGTAAGTTTGGTACATATTCACATATTTAATAAAAATTTAAATATTACGTTATTACATTATTTTGTTTGTTTTCTGATGCAATTATTATTACTATATTGGTACCTAGTTAACTAATCATGTTATTATAAACATAGGTATATCCATGGCTATTTTATACCTTAGGCTCATTTGAAACGTGATTTTATTTAACGCTTGCACTAGTCACGGACATCATACAATTGATAGTTATTTTATAATACTTTTATTCGGCTTTAGACAATCCTGTGACAACTCAAAAGTGTCGCCGCCGTAGTGAATCTTAATAAATAATAAATAAAATAAATAACTCTTTATTGCACCAAATTGTAGAAAGTACATGAATATTATTATTATCTATGGTACAAAGGCGGCCTTATCGCTAGAGCAATTTCTTCCAGGCAACCAACAGGTAGGACTTCATGATATGAAACAGGAAGGTAGGCGCAAATTAACAATTGGGAAAAAGTGAAACATAAAAGCATAACGTACCTATGCAGCACATACAAAAAAAATATACCTATGTAAATATATGTGGTGCACATATACGCATGCATTACACAATGTAAATAAATATACATACTTATTTTAAGCGTATCAATAAATGTTAAAATTACAACTATGGCGGGTTATATACGAACAGCAGACGAAAAGATTTTCTCGGGAAGAGGTTTAGGTGATAGAAAGATAATGGTCTTTCACTTGTGTCTTGAAGCTGGAGAGTGTTTGGGCATGTCTAATAGATACCGGCAAGGAGTTCCACAGACGTACAGCTTGGACAGTAAACGACTTGGTGTAAAATTCGGAAGAATGTACGGGTGTATCCAATCGGAGATTATGTGCACTGCGAAGTCGATCATGGTGTTGATTGTGAAACACAAACCGTTGTTTCAGATATTGTGGATAAGTGGGAATAAAAAGAATAGAATAAAGCATGGAAAGGATATGCCAATCACGGCGACGTCGGATTGGGAGCCACTTGAGTTGATTGCGAAATTCAGAGACATGATCATATTTACGAAGACCGTAAATAAATCTGATACAAAGGTTTTGGAGACGCTCAAGTTTGTTTAATTGCTCCTGAGTTAGGTCCAAATAACAGGTATCCGCGTAATCAAGAATGGGAAATAGTAGTGACTGTACAAGCGTAATTTTCGTTTGAAACGGCAAAAAATTTTTTAGTCGTTTTAGTGATCCTACAGCTGCAAACATTTTTCTACTGACTTCGGCAACTTGCGGAGTCCAAGTAAGGGAGTTGTCCATTAGGACACCAAGATTTTTCACGCAAGCACTAAAAGGGATCACCGTACCATCGAACGAGACTTTCGGGAGGTCTGTTACATTAATTTTGCAGATTAGTCTAGAGCTACCGATAATGCAAACTTGTGTTTTAAGGGGATTTATGATAAGGCCGTACGATCTGCTCCAAACCGATATTGCAGTTAGATCATCATTAGTAGTGTGAACGGCTGTTGCAAAGTTTTCTGCATCAGCTTGCGTGTATATTTGTAAATCGTCCGCGTAAAGGTGGTAGGAACATTGAAGATTAAAGGTGATGGAATTGATGAAAAGAGCAAACAACAATGGAGATAAGACGCCACCTTGGGGAACGCCAGCAGCGATATCACACCAGGAAGAGAATGAATCCTCAATATGTACCCGCTGCTGTCGTCCATACAGGTAAGAATGAAACCAGTCGATTGCCGTCGGAGATATGTTGAGAGAACGCATCACAGCCAGAAGTATATCGTAATCAACAGTGTTGAACGCGTTGCTAAAATCTAAAAGTGAAATAAGAGTGATCAACTGCTTATCCATGCCGGAGCGAATATCATCAGTGACCTTAATGAGAGCCGTAGTCGTGCCATGGCCCTGTCGAAATCCAGATTGTAATGGGTTAAGTAGGTTGTTCGAGGAAAGAAAGTTTTGAAGTTGCTGCTGAACAACACGTTCAAGGATTTTCGAGAGGAAAGGGAGAATAGAAATAGGACGGAAATCAGTAATTAATGTTGGGTTCGATTTTTTGGGAAGTGGTGTAATATTTGCATTCTTCCAAGCTGTGGGAAAAGTGCCAGAAGTTAGGGAGTTATTAATTATAGCAGTGATGGCAGGAAGAATAATATCTAGAATTGGTAAAACCATAGCACGACTAATGCCGTCACTACCAATTGCGTTTGACGATATAGACAAAATTATCTTCTCAACATCACGATCAGCAATCTGACTAAAAGCAAAAGGACAAATATTTGGGGTTGGAATTCCGGAAAGAGAATTTAGGGTGTTATTTTTAATGTTGGTATCAACACAGACAGAAGAGGACAAAGACCTGTTAAGGTTATTAATATCGATGTTATTTGGACATTTATTCTTATTTTTACCAACTCCCAAACTTCGTAGAAATTTCCAGACTTTAGCTGGGTCACTGTTCTGTACTGAGTTATGAATATGGCGTCGTTGAGCGTCCCTACACGCCCTGTTACACGCATTACGAGCATGTACAAACAAATCACGATATCGGTCCGGATCACTCCTATACTTCAACTTAGCTTTGTTTTTCTTAGCTTGAAGTGCTTTAATGTCATCGGTTAACCATGGGGCAGGGAAATATTTTAGCTTAACTGGTCTGAGAGGTGCGTGAGTATCGTAGAGTTGGAGTATCCAGGAGTTTAAGAGATCGACCTGCTCATCCACTGACTCCTTCCGAAGAAGTGTAGGCCAATCATAACTCCCAGCATCCCTTCGTAAACTATCTGTATTAATTGAACGAAAGTTACGCTGCATTACTACTTTGGGTTTGGGTTTTGGAGGACGAATTTTATAAGAAAGATAAATGAGATCATGATGAGAGAAAGCCTCCGCAGTACACTGTCCAAACTTTGTTGCCAGGTTTGAGGAAGAAACTACAATAAGGTCGAGTAATGAAGGAACCCGGTTAGGAACGAAGTGAGTCGCTTGAAGAGGAAGAATGTCTAAGTTGTAACTCCTTGTCAGATTCTTCAGAAGATGTGTTCGGGAGTCGTTTTTTATAAGACATGTGTTGAAATCGCCAAGTAATATGGTCTGATCATATGACGGTGTTAAAGTTTCAAGAATGTGATCTAAAGTAGGGAAATAGTTAATTTTGCTTGAGGGACAGTAAAATACACCAAGTAAAGTCCTCGTATGAGACAACATGAGTTCGAGAAAAAGATATTCTGGTTCGTTAGTAGGATTGGAAGACTTTGATTGAGAAACAATAGTGTACGAAATATGGGAACGGAGATAGATGGACACTCCGCCACCCACTGTACCAATACGATCATTACGTATTAATTGGAAACCCGGCAAAGCGTAGGAGGTAGAAGAAAGACACGGATTAAGCCAAGTTTCCGAAACAAGAATGGCGTGAATATTTTTTACATTAAACGATGATAACATGTCAGGGTAATGTGCTGGAATGCTTTGTGCATTTATGTGTATTACATTAAAATTTTTGGAGCAGTCATAGAAATACGACTGTAGAACTTCGTCAAGTGGAATCGGTAAACTTTGGTAATCAGAACTGTTTGATAAAGAGTGAAATACATCGTCTTGTCCATCATCATTCGAATCACCCATGTGTAAAAATGATGTCTAAATATGTATATTTATAAACAAAACCTATATTTATTCTATAACTATCAAACTAGTATAAAATAAGGCAGTCTACCTGCCAGTAATTATTCCAGGAATGATTTGTTAAATCTAATCTAGTTACACTTACTAAACTGCGGATACAACTTAAATATACAATATAATTTAGAAAAATAATATAAAATAGTACCAATGAGCAGCGAGGCCCCCATAATCTCTCAGTTCCACCACTCGAATGCAAGCGAGTAACTATGGATACGGAATTTATGGCGATAACTCGAATATCCACCCGCTCAGATGGAATTAAGAGACCATGGCAACCCAACGAATTACTCTTGCATCATTCATTGCATGAAGAAAATAAAAAAAACATATCACTTTGTAAACGTCAACGTCAGTGTCATGGCGTTGCAACTGTCAAAGCAAGCTTTGTTTACATTTTGTAAATGAAATTATGAGCAAAAGGGTATCCTAATAATATTTTAGAAAAGTTATTTGTGGGTAATTAAAAATCAAAAAAATAAAAAATCAATACTACCTAATGCTGAAGGAATTGGCTAAATGCTAAACACTGACTCAAAGGACAATTGCACATACAGGCTGTTGTTCACTTCTTACGTCTCGAACGGCCAACAGCAGACTGCGAACCTTCACCAACTTCCACACCCGTTGGCTTTCCAGTAACGGCGACATCCGACATCTGGCCGATAAGATGGTTAAGTTCAGAGATACTGCATACTTGGCTCTTGGACTCATCTGGTGTAATAATGTAAATAAGACCATTCCTTGTCCAGCACTTAGTAATGCCAAAATGTTGTCGCGCCGAAACGAAGACTTCGTGTCGCGGTTTCGTCAAGAACTCCGAAATCGTAATGCCACTACCCTTGAGCGCGCATTTCGCAAACCATACTTTATCACGCAGCGAGGGGTTACGTAACTTGACAAGAATTGGCCTGGGCTTTACTCTGGATGTTTGCCCCAAGCGATGACTGCGGCTCACATCATCAGCAGTGATGTCCGAAATCTGCAGCCTGTCCGAAAATATCTTGACCACCGCATCAGATGTGTCCTCATTCCTACTTTCAGGGACTCCATGAATAAGTAGCATCTTTCGCCTTGATCGCATTTCAAGTCCGTCCAACTGCTGTGCTAGCATTCCCACTTGACTTTGCAGGTCATTGAGTCCGGACAGTGTGAACTTTTTAAAGGTGTTGAACTCGGCAGCAAGAGCACTGATGGTGGTTGGATTGGTGTTGGCTTTCTGAAGATTCTGCTGGAACTCTGCCATTCTAGTATTGAAGTTTTCTTGCATATCACATATAGATTTTTGTAATGAATCCATTGTTACTTAAGTGTAGTGAAAGGCGAAAGGAGTTTTACTGCAGGTAGTACTACTTATACACACTTTAGTTTGACATGGAAAACTAGCTAATGTATTTAAATTAAATTTTTAAATTAAATTTTAATGAAGAGCTAATTCAAAACGTCTTATTAGTTTTACTTCTACCGCCCAAAAAAAATCTTCAAGTTCATCATCCAGTAGTTCTTCTAGTAGCTCCTCATCATCCTCTTTTGTTGAAGGTGGGTAAAACTGTAGATTGTGTCTTAACTAGCTGGTGCCCGCGACTTTGTCTGCGTAGGATAATTTATAGGCTACTAGCTTTCACCCGTGGCTCCGCTCGCGTTAAAGTCGATCCCTTAGGACCAGTAACTTTTTCAGAGATTAAAAGTAGCCTTTGTTTTAATATGAGCAATTAACTATCTGTGTCCAAAATTTCATTTGCATTTATAATATTAGTAGGATAGGATAGTAGGATACGATGTGTTATTTTCATGTATAAGCTATAAATTTTCATTCAAATCCATTCAGTAGTTTTTGCATGAAAGAGTAGCAGTAGGTATTTATTGGGCATTTCAAAACACAACCATCTCCCTCTAGAGCTCATTTCATTCGCTCTAGGATGGTTGTGTTTTGAAATCCCCAATAAATACCTGGTTTTACATATTTTTTAATCACTAAACACGATATGAGCTCAATGGGGCGTGAAACTGTTTTAAAACTCCTAATTAAGGAAATGATTATAAACCTAAATTATAACAAACCCGATGACACATGTGACTTATTTCACTTACAGACGCTTCAAAATAGTTTAAATGTTCAAACATTGAAGTAATATAAGTCATTTCGCTAAAACACGTGACACGTTGCGGTCAAGTTAGCTGTTTAGTTATGAAATTTATAAAACAGAAAGAATCGTTAAAATTACCATGTATTTGTCCTACTGCATTAATAACCGAAGCAAAGCGACATGGTAACTTATTACCCAATACCATTAGTTGCATTGTCTGCGGGCCATCGAATTGCGGAAAGACCAATTTAATGATAAGCCTCTTGCTGCACGAAAATGGTTTACGTTTTCGTAATCTATACGTGTATTCAAAATCCTTATATCAACCGAAATACATATTTTTAGAAAGAGTATTAACAATGGTACCAGGCGTATCATATTACAAATTTTATCATAATAGCGAAGTTTTGAGCCCCCAAAAGGCTGCTCCAGACTCTATAATATTATTCGACGATGTCGCTTGTGAAAATCAAAACAACATCAGAGACTTTTTTGCCATGGGACGTCATAAAAATATTGATTGTTTTTATCTTAATCAAACTTATACAAAAATACCAAAACAGCTAGTCAGAGACAATTCAAACCTCATTGTACTATTTAAACAAGATGATATAAATTTAAAACACGTCTATGATGAGCACGTGGGTTCTGATATGTCATGGCAACAATTTCGTAAAATGTGTTCGACTGTATGGAATGAACAATACGGTTATGTAGTAATAAATAAAGATTGTGAACGAAATAAAGGCTGCTACAGGAAGAAATTTGATACCTTCATATTATTGTAATAACATTTATAAGATTGTGTCTTATATACGATTTACCACTTTCATTTATGTTTCCTTACAAGAAAGAACCTAAAATGGAAAGAAATATAAAAAAACAAATTGTGAAATCAGCTACAGCCGTCAAAAGAAAAGTTGATATGATAAAAGATGCAAAAAATACGAACAATATGGCATTCGCAACTATATTTAAACCTATCGTTGATCCGCTGAACCAGTTAGCCAGTAAAAATGATAAAAAATCTGAGAAAGAAGAATTTGAAGAAAAAGAAAAACATATAAATAAGAGAAATAAATATAGTGAGAGTGAAGCCTCGTACACTTCTAAAGAAGATGAAGAAGTAGATTATGAAGAACAGTTTAGCGATCAAGACGCTGCTGAAGCTAATTTAGATGTTTTTGACAATAATCCAAACAAAACTCTTACTGTTTCACCATCTACCGAGCATAATATCAGTGACGGGTCTTTTAAATCACTTCAGTCATCTCCAAGTTTGCAAGACCATACTCTATCATGGTCTACAACTTCTGAAGTATTGAAAGATATACCATTCGGTTTCAAACATGATCGCGGAAAACTCATGCTCGGTAACTCGCGCGTCATTGACCAAGATTGCATTTGGAAAATCGGAAAACTTACTGTGAAAAAAACTCCAGGTTTAAAAGAATTATTATTTAAGAAAGTGCCAAACATGGCCGTGATAACCGAGGAAGATTTACAACTTTACAAATTATTACTTAATGAAACCAATGCCCATAGACGTAATTTTGATCCAAAGAAGCCTATTAATAGCAACAAGGGCTTCAAATATATGAATATAATTAAACCTTTATTCAAATTTTCCAGAAGTATAACCACCAGTTCTGAGAGTCTTTCAATGGGAAACGGTATTAAACTTTTAAAAAAAGTTTATAAAAATACTGATTTGATTTACTGGGACGATCCCAATGAGTTGGTAGAACGATTGCAATTATTATTAGCATCACGAGATGCGGGTAACACTGGTTTAGATAATGAAATTATAGCAATTATAGAGGAATTAGCAGAAGCTGGTATTATTAACAAAAAAAATATAAAGAACATGCACTAAAGCAGTGATTCCCAAAGTGGTCCAGGTGGACCCCCAGGGGTCCACGGGAGACTTGCTGGGGGTCTACGTAGGCGTGAACAAAAAATGGGGGTCCATAAGATGTTAATGGGGGTCCACGAAAATTTATCTGCTTTTGATAGTAAAGAGCAAAAATGTAAGCATAGTTTTTATAAGGGCCTACCTACATTGTTTTAAGTACCTATCTAAGCAGATAATATTTTAATAAGGCAAGCGACTGTTACTTGTCCAAACTTGTGTATTCGATATTACGTACAATTTCGTGTACAGACTTGCAAAGCGCTATCCGCCCGACAATGCTTAATGCTTGTTCAGGCATGAACTTGATCAACACTATAAATACTTGATGCCAAAGGCAACCAAACGCATTCATTTGTTTCCGGAATTTCGAAAACAAGGCGGAATTTGGAAAAAAGTTGTGAGAAAATTTATATCTGTGTTTGCTAGTGCCGGAGAAAAGTAAGTAACCTACCTTTTTTTGTTATAGTACTTAAGTATTTTGTTTACGTGTACTAGTCGGTTGATCACAACGGCCTGTATAGATAGGTAACTTAGTAACTTACAGATATTTTAATTGTCCTCTTTCGATTTGAAGACAAACACAGCACGTTTTATTCAATTGTTTTTTCACGAGAGAAGCACTGCCTCTCTAAAAAGGCCGAATAAGCAATATTGCAGAGCAATTAATTTTGTAATTTTTCTTGCAAATAACTACTAATTTTATAAAACAGTAATTTCATAATCATGTTAAATTGATTTTGAAGTAACTATTTTATCAAAACTATTCCTTTTCGGAAAGAGCGAGCGGTGCGCGGGCGACGGGAAAAGGGCGGGGCTTGAACTTCGATGCCTATTTGTCACGTTTTAACAATGAAGCCGCAGACAAAAAATACGCAAATACACGGAGCGCGTGAACTCATTGATTTAATAAAATGTTAGTTATCGTTTTTATGGACAATTTTGGGATTTCGACGTTTATTTTTTCCTACACAAATATGATCAGTATTCGATACTGAGTACACTAATTTTTATTTATACTATTAAAAATTAGTGGTAAATTATGTACTTTAAAATTGATACCGTTTTGTGAAAACGTTTGTATTTGTCTCAGCGGTTTATTAGTTGGTCCCTTTACAAGCCGTAATTCTATTTCCGCGTGCTGACAAAGGCTGCGGTGTGATACCTATATTCAGAAAAAAACTTGGTTACTAAAACATTTTTTTTACAGGTAAGGTAACTGACACGAAACATGGCTACAGCAAAGAAAAAATGTCGACAATATAGTGTCGATTATTTGAAATATGGTTTTGTTCCATCAGAGGCAGACAAACAATTGCCCATGTGCCTATTATGCAACAAAGTTTTGAGCAATGACTCTATGAAACCATCAAAGCTCGAAGATCATCTAAAAAGGTGTCATACTGATAAAATAGGTAAAGATTTAAAATATTTTCAAACATTGAAAGAAAAATATGGAAAGAGACCCACCATGCACAGTATGTTCGCTTCAACATCTCAAAGTAACGATGATGGCTTGCGGGCATCTTACAATATCTCATTACTTATAGCAAAATCTGGAAAACCGCACACTATCGGAGAACAATTAATTTTACCCGCTGTTGAAGAGGTTTTAAAAACTGTTTTGCACAAATCTCCATTTGACGTACTAAAAAGAATTCCATTAAGTAACAATACTGTACAAAGACGCATTGATGAAATGAGCTCTGATATCGAAAGCTTTTTGTGCAATCATCTGCAAAAAACTCATTTTTCTATACAACTGGACGAGTCAACGTTACCCAGTAATGAAGCATTACTATTGGCATATGTCCGATTTATTGTTGAGGAAGAAATTCACGAAGAATTGCTATTTGCCAGAACTTTGGAGACTGACACTAAAGGCGAATCAATATTTAATGTCCTGAGTAATTTTTTTACGGAAAAATCGATCCCATTTACAAACATTATTTCAGTGGCAACAGACGGAGCTCCTGCAATGGTCGGGCGATATCGTGGGTTTATAAGTCATCTCAAAAGAATTATACCAGGACTTACAGCTATTCATTGCGTAATCCACCGACAACATCTTGTGGCAAAACATTTAAGTGACAGGTTGACCCAATCTCTTCATTTTGTAATAAAAGCTGTCAACAAAATCAGAAGCAATGCATTGAATACACGTTTATTTGCTCAATTGTGCGACGAAAATGATGAAGACTTCCAACGACTGCTCTTACATACTGAAGTACGCTGGTTGTCGAAAGGTGCATGCTTAACGAGATTTTACTCTGTTTTCGATTCCATATTAGAGTTCTTAGAAAGTAGAGATCCAGATTTAAAAGAAAACTTGATCAAATTCAAAGCAGACATTGCGTATTTGACAGATTTGTTTAAAAAATTTAATGATATTAACTTGCAGTTACAAGGGGACAGCCTGAATTTAATAAAAACAAAGGGGATAATTTCGGCTTTTCTTGGGAAATTGAAATTTATGAAGCAAAACATTAGTCGGCGCGAATTCTCTCAATTTCCAAACTTGTCGCAGGTAGAATGTATTGATGAGGATATCCATACCTACAGTCAACATTTAAGTGCCCTGCATGATGACTTCAAAACCAGGTTTGAAGATATACTGACGATGGATATACCACCATGGATAATAAATCCATTTGATGAAACGGAAGTGGCCAATGTTGTATTACAAGAGGAGCTGCTCGAGCTAAGCACTAATGAGGAGCTGAAGGTGAAATTTAGAAAAGGCTACCCAACATTTTGGCTGCAAGCAGAAATACCCGAAAAATATCCTGGACTGTGGGAAATCGCAAGGAAATTTTTAATAGCTTTTCCCTCGTCATATCTTGTCGAAAGGAGTTTTAGTGCCGTTACAAACCTCTTAACAAAAAAAAGGAGCAAATTAAACATCACAGAGCGGGGGGATTTGCGGTTATTGCTCACAAAAATAAAGCCAAACATTGATCGTTTGCTGACACTCCATCAGATACATCCTTCCCATTAATTAAAATTATGACCTGAACCTATATTACCTTAATATTTTTTTCTTGTAATTCTATTCTTTTAATAAATAAAGTGATATAAAATGTACCATTTTTCGTTTTTATTTTACATATCGAAATATAGGGACAGAACTCAGAAGTGACACAATTTTTATTTTTTGGCGACTTTAAGAATGTGGTAGAAATGTAGCAGCAGGGGGTCCACCGAAACCAGTAAAATTTTGAAAGTGGTCCACGAGAAAAATAAGTTTGGGAACTACTGCACTAAAGGAATCAAACAGTCTTATTACAGCTAACAATCTATGAGCACAGAAATGAATGTAGATAAATTTGGACATCACGTTCATAAGCGTTTACGAATTTCTGAGTATATAGATATTTTAAATGAAACCTTAACCAAGACAGAAGAAGGGAAGTATGATCTAAAATCATCGCGATTAAAAGGATTATTACATCCTGAAGACGACGACGAAGCAGTTAACAAAGCATATCTCGATAAAGAAATTAATTTTTTAAAAGAAGAAATTAAAAAATCATTATTAAATCCAAAGAAAGATGACGATGCAGTAAGCAAAGCTCATCTAGACAAAGAAATTTTAGAGTTAAAAGAAGAAATAAAAAAATCATCGCAGTTAAAAGGATTACTACATCCAAAGGAAGATGACGACGCAGTTAACAAAGCCTATTTAGATACTGAAATTCAAGAATTAAAAAAAGATATAAAACAAATTAATAGTGATTTGAAAAATTGTATTTATAATTTACAATTGCTTGCAACTAATTTAAATTACCAATACTATACAAAACAGGAAGTAGATCGTATAATTGTTGCAAAGTCTACCAAAAATGAGTAAACAAGACATAGTTGACGAGCTACACAGATCGGTAAGGAGAAATTTTCTACGCCGTTGTACAATTATAAAAGGCATAGATGATTTGTGGCAAGCTGATCTCATAGATCTACAAAAATATGCACATCTGAATAAAGGATACAAATATGTCCTAGTTATTATTGATGCGTTATCGAAATACGTTTGGATTGCTCCTTTGAAATCAAAATCAAAGGAATGTGTCACAAAAGCTATGCAAAAAGTACTTACTGAATCACGTCGTAAACCTGATAATTTGCAAACAGATTTTGGTAAAGAGTTTTACAATGAATCATTTCAGAAACTTATGAAATATTATAAAATAAATCATTATTCTACATACTCTGTAAAAAAAGCATCCATTGTCGAACGAGTAATCAAAACCTTAAAATGTAATCTCTACAAACTTTTTAGTCTGATCGGTGAATACGTATGGCTAGGAAATAACTTTGATTCTGTTGTTCGACAATATAATAGAACTCTACATAAAACCACAAAGTTTAAACCAATAGATATAAATCAGTGCAATCAAGAAGTTGTAAAAGCTAATATAATCAAAACGCAGCAGAAACAGAAAAAAATTGGAAGGTTGATATTTAATGTCGGTGATAAAGTTCGTATTAGCAAATATAAGGGGGATTTTTGTAAAGGATATACACCTAACTGGTCAACAGAAATATTTACTGTGATTACGGTTAATAACATAAGCAACGAATATTGGGGTCTTTTTACGGATATGAGTTACAAAAAACAAAAAACCCGGACTTTTATCTCATTGAAAAAGTTATAAAAAGAAAAGGAACTAAATTTTTTGTGAAATGGCTAGGACTTAGCGAAAATGAAAACAGTTGGATTGAAAAGAGTGCACTGTTGCAGTAATATGTGAGTGTATAAAAGCAAATATTTTATACTATAAAATTAGTATGTCCCTATCAATGAAGAATGGAAGTGGTTTAATTAATAATTTAATCGACAAATTACCTTTTGAAATACATCTACCTGGATATCAATTTTGTGGTCCCGGAACAAAATTGCAGAAAAGGTTATTGAGAGGCGATCGAGGTATTAACAAACTGGACGAAGCGTGTATGCATCACGATATTGCTTACACCAACAGTGATTTGAACGTTCGAAAAAAAGCAGATTTAGAACTTTTAAACATGGCTAATCAGCGGTTAAAGTCAAAAAATGCTGGTAAAAAAGAGAAGGTTGCTTCTTGGGTTGTGAAAAATGCTATGAAGGCAAAAATACGTGCGGGTGCGGGAGCATCTTCATTTATAAAAATTGTAAAAAACATACAATCTCAATTAAAAAAACTAAAATCAAAAGACAGTCACGCTGCCATCAAATACGCATATGCCGCAGCAAAAAAAATATTTACAAATAATAAGGGAGTACGGTTACCGCGCTCTATTCCTATTCCAAAATGTGGAGGTATTTTGCCCTTGATTCCAATCTTTGCTGGACTATCGGCTCTTGGTTCACTGGCTGGAGGTGCAGCAGGAATAGCAAAGGCAGTAAATGATTACAAAGTTGCTAAAAAGAGTCTTGAAGAGTCAGAAAGACATAATAAAATGATGGAATCGGTTGCTCTTGGAAAAGGATTGTATATCAGATCTACAAAAAGAGGAGCAGGATTATATTTAAAAAGTTCAAAAAACTAATGAAACGGTTACCCAAGCGAGCATTAACTAACATTGACATATTAAAGCACGCGAGTGACATCCCCTATTTTCGAGGTGTTTTTATGAGAGACACTTTGCCTCCTAAACCTAGAAATATAGAATGTGCAATCCTAAACCTGGATAGTGATTCCAACAATGGAACTCATTGGGTAGCCTTTGTGAAACTTGATAAATATGTCGAATACTTTGACAGTTTCGGAAATTTGAAACCACCACTGGAATTGGTAACATATTTAAATAATATGCCTATTAATTATAATTACGAACAATTTCAAAGCTTTGATTCTACAAATTGTGGTCATCTGTGCTTACAATTTTTAACCAATTTTTGGAATAATGTATTTAAATAGTATAAAATAAAATAAAATGTTAGTACAAAAATGTCTTTCACTGTGTCTATAACGGGTGCGGGAGCCTCCTTGACAACAAATTATTCGCCAACTTTGGAATTACGTGGAGAATATGAATGTGGACTTTTATATTTTTCTACATTCAATTCAATACCTAATATCGATGAGAGAAATAATAAATTCTATTATGGTGATGAAGTTACCGAGATACCGGAAGGATCGTATGAACTTCAAGACATCCAAGATTTTTTAAGAAGTAATATAAAAAATACTTTATTTAAATTAAGATGTAACAATAACACATTGAAAGCACAAATGTTCTGCTCCAAAGATGTTCATTTCGAAAAAAGTGATTCAATAGGCAGAATTTTAGGTTTTGGGAAGGAAACCGTAAAAGCTAATATAAGTCACGAGTCTCGATATCCTGTCAGCATTTTGCCAACAACCATCGTGCGCATCGAATGTGATGTAGTGAGTGGATCATTTGTAAACGGAAAAGCTAGCCATATTATTTATGAATTTGCTCCCAATGTACCACCTGGTTATAGAATAATTGAAATACCTAAGAACTTAATATATTTCCCAGTTAATCAAAATTCGATAGGTGCTCTGAACATAAGATTGTTGGACGCAGAAAATAAGGAAATTAATTTGCGTGGGGAGGAAGTACAACTGTATTTACACTTTAGAAAAAAATGATAAATTTTAATAAAAACCTCGCTACGCCATGTGCTCGACTCAGTAACAAGAACACATCTTCCAAGAAAACACCTTGCAAGAAAACACTTCGAAAAAAGAAATCTTTTAAATCAATAAAGAAGCTCACACGTAGCAATCAAGACTTTTTAAAGCTAATTGGTTTATTAAAATGAACTATTTGAATATATCGCAACCGACTGCTTACGATAACAGCGTCGAAAGTTTCGAATATCATTCTTACAAACCATATGTGACAAGTTTTAATAAGAATGATGAAATCCGAATACCTATCAACCAGCAAGACTTGTACGTATTACCCTCTCTCAGCAGTTTGTATATCGAGGGAGAAGCTATTTTATACGATAGCACAACCAAAGCAAAGATATCAAATGTGCACTTTGTGAACAATCCAGCGTTGTTTCTATTTCAAGATATTCGATACGAGTTGAATGGAATCGAAATTGATAAAATAAAAAATGCTGGAATTACTACTACGATAAAATCCTATCTTTCTCTTAACGACAATGAATCTAAATGTGCCAAAGTTTGGGGATGGTCTCCCAGTGGTACAAATGTAGTCAATGATGGTGTATTCTCTGCTTCCATACCGCTAAATAAAATACTTGGGTTTGCAGAAGACTATGAGAAGATCATTATAAATTGCAAACACGAGCTAGTGTTGTTAAGAAGTAACACCAACCTTAATGCTTTGAAATTGAATAAGGGAGAAATTGTAGAAGATATTGTTATCAATAAAATTGTTTGGCGAGTTCCACACGTTAAGGTATCAGATCGTGAAAGGATAAATTTATTAAAACATTTAGAAAAAGATCGTGCCATAACACTAACTTTCCGTAATTGGGATTTGTATGAATATCCACTATTACCAAAAACACGCAAACATACTTGGGCAATCAAAACTTCATCTCAAATTGAGAAACCTCGATTTGTTGTGATTGCTTTACAAACAAATCGTAAACATCAAGCGGATAAATCAATGGCAGAATTTGATCATTGTAATGTTCGAGATGTAAGAGTGTTTTTGAACTCATCGTATTACCCATATGAAGGATTGAACATAAGTTTCTCCGAAAATAAGTTTACCTTATTATACGAACAGTATGCAAGATTTCAACAGTCGTATTACGGTCGCCGACCTGAATCGTTGATGAATTTGAAAGAATTCAAAGATATCGCCCCACTATTTGTAATTGATTGTTCTCATCAACAAGAAACTTTAAAGGGATCAATTGATGTACGAGTTGAAATCGAAACGGACGAAGAAATACCTGATCAGACAGCAGCATATTGTTTAATTTTAAACGATTGTATATTTGAGTATAAGCCTTTAAGTGGCATTATTAAAAAGATATCATGAACCCTAACACAATAATCGTTGATTTGCAAGGATTCAAAAATGCGCATAATGAATTCATAGTTAAAGAATTCGTTATAGCTACTCAAGAACATACTCAAATATTCTTAGTTAAACCACCATTTGCATATTCAAAATTAACACATGAAGAAAAAAAGCGTGTTTTATGGATTGAAAGAAACTTAGGATATCGATGGAGCGAGGGGAACATAAATTATCGAGAATTTTTGCGCATTATCAAATCTTACCTTATTGATCGTAAAATTATTGTTAAAGGTCAAGAGAAGATCAAATGGGTAAAAATGTTATGTGAACAAAACAATATAATAGATGTAACAGATAGTGGTATTCCTAATTTAAAATCTCTACATGAACTATTTTGTAATGGTCTATTTTCGTTTAATTGTTTTACTCATAAAAAATATTGTGCATTAAAAAATGTTTTATGTATAAAGAAATGGTTGATAGAAAATAAAATAATTTTGTAACTATATAATTTTTTTATTTTTCTTCCACACTAATTTACTTACAGTATTCGTAAACATTAATATACATTTTATAAAAATCTGTAAAATTATTTGATTAACTTGAATATCTTACTATCTTTTCAAGTTACATATAAACATATATTTTATTAAGTACATAGAATCGAGTTCTTTTTAATTTGTTTTAATGTTAAAAATAAATTGATTATTTCTCATTGCATTATTCAAATTACAAAGTATAAATTAATTTTATAACATAAAATATTTTATTAATTACATTTGAATCATTTTATTACCAAACAAATTCCTCAAAGATATATATTATTTCATTTATTTCATCATAAAGTTTTATTGATCCAAATCACAAAATACTTTTTAATTTCACATTACAATTGAATTTTTGTTTTATATATAATTAGAAATTAAAACTAATTAGCATTAAATATACAAATGAAAAGGAAATTATTACATGAAGTCATTATTGCTATCACATAGTTTTTTGGAAATTCTATTGATTAAATTTTGAGTCTCGTCCATAACACTGTCCACAGGATCACTAACCACGTATTGCGCGTTCAAAATTATGACTTCCTCTCCATCACTTGAAGGTTCTTGATCACTTATGTCTAGAACCTTTATTTGGATTAACCTTATCCCCTTCTTTTTTTCATTATTTATTACAAATGACTGAGTCGTCGATGGCAGCTTTCTTTTTTGAGCTTCTTTCCTTGATTTATTTTTCTTGGCAGGCCCTTGCAGTTCAGGCGTGTGCCAGGTTAGACTAGGGATGTCATAACCCTGTCCGCATTGTGTGAAAATAATGTCCGGAGAGTCTGCCATATTATTCTGAAATAAAAAGAAATCAATATTCAATACCTAAAGCAAAATAATTACAACGGTCAAAGAATAAATAACAATAAGTAGTATTTTTCATGTCACAATACTTACAGTGTTTAAATATGATGTGACTTCACAAGTGAGCTGCTATGACTGTAATGGTTACAAGTTGAAATATTGCCTTTATGAAATCTTATTTATAAAATGATTGAGTCAGCCTAATGCATTGTTTGCAACTAGGTATATTGCTATCTTGCTCTGTAGTATATTATATCGAGAGAGGTTTCTAGTTCATAACACGACACCGGTGAGACCGACATTCAGACATGTTGCAACGTGTTTAATACCTATATCTGTTGGATTGAATATCTGATAACTATTGAACATTATTAAGGTAAATAAGGGATTTGAATAAAAACAATACGTCATATTTTATATAAGACATTTATTTAAAAATCCAATAAAATCTATATCTAGGTACAATAATATTACAAAGAGTAAAGCATCATCGTATTACAGGCACAGCGGAGCTGTGGGAAACTAGTAATTAATATTTATTTAAAAGTTATCGAGTCTCCCATTACAATAATTTATGTTTAATTTCCAACCAGTCTATTCAGTAGTTAATTACAATATCAGTTCATTTAAAACCAACTAGATTTATGTCCCAAAGACAAAGTACTCGTTTTACCTTTTAACATAACACGTTTGTCATCATTTGAAGATAAAACAACTTTGTCAATTGCTTGAGTAAATAGTTTATGTTTAAGAGACTTAAATACTATATTATTTTTTCGTAATATAGTATTATATAGTAAAACATTATTATAATCATTAAAATTAATATTTTTTATTACAGATTTCTTTACGCCCTTAGCCTTTTTCATTTCTTTTTGCTCTGTTTTAATGCAATATAATTAAGACCTCAAACCCACAAATTCTAATATTAACTGACCTCCAAACTCATCCTTAAATTTTCCTGGCACTTTTTTATTTTGTCGAACAATATTGAACTTATTATTTTCTTTATAATTGCTTGTATCAAAATAAGAATTAAAATACAATTTTATGTCTTCGTAAATATCACTTGTTTCAATTGAATATAAGAAACTGTCAGTATCTGTATAACACAGTCTTAAATTGTTACCGTAGTACGGTTTAACAATAGAGTAGTGAAAGTCATACATGTGATTTTTAGAAATTTCCAAAACAGTAAATCCAATATAAATAGGTTTATCTAAAACAACTGACTCTGGTTTCATTTGCACAGCTACAAGATTTTCCCCAAAAATAGTGCAACTATGAAAATTGGGTCTTGATATTAGTTGTTCAGCTGTAAATGTTTTCTTTGTTTTATTTTTTGTGTCCACCCACTCATTGACTAAATGAACGTTAACTCGTTTTTCAGGATCTTCTAATGTTTTCCCAAAAACACTATTATTCAATAATTTGAAAAAATCTTGTTCGAATGCTGACGTCGCTTTTTGACGCAATTGTGTATTTAAATCAATGTACTGTTTTAAGAATGGACTTTGTTTAAATTTTATAACGCGGTGTATTTTTTTCAAGACTAAACCATGTCTTATACATGTTTTCAAATGAATGTAATGAATAACGTAATTAAATTTGTCGTACAAATTAGGAATTAGTTTCGGAATGTTAGATCCTGGTGCAGTAAATCGCTCTGCACAAAAAGGAAGGTCGTTATGCAAGTCGTGCAGGTGTTCTGGGTAATCTAAATCAACTTCCAAAATGTAACCATATTCCGCATCATCGGGAACGTCAAGGAAATTAATTTTCTCAATATTTGTTTGGTTTAATAACTCAAAATTTGAATATGGTAAATAAGAACACATGGCATAACCATATAAGTTATTGCAATCAATGTATATTAAGTAGTTATCAGACTCAGTTGCATCGTAATTAGGTAAATACTTGTTGTTGGCCTTTGCATATCTATTGGAACATAAACAGATTCCTCCTCTTATCCCTTTTTGAATCATGCGTATTATTTCCAAGTTATCAATCAGCTGAAGTTTTGCTTTCGTTTTAAGAAGCATCGCGTCGAAAGAAAGAGACGGTGCAGTCATGTAAAAACAAGGATCAAGTTTGTAAAATCCTTTACATGTCCTTCGAAATTTTTCAAATATATCTGCTAGTAGAATAACATTAATCGGAGTCTGAAATACTTTCGTTGCTTAAATGACTAAAGAAACAGTCTTTCGGAGGTAAACTATTTTCTTTAAATGAATTCCAACTTGTCATATATTCGTAAGGATATACACCTTTTCGTTTTAAAAGTTCGAAATGTTTTTTTCTTGGAAAAAAAGATAATAAATATATGAAGTCATTTTATTTAAGTTTGCTGCTAATTTTTCCAAGCTAGTACCTAAAAACTTAAACGAGTCAACAAATCGTACTGCTAAATAATCTTGATCACCGGTATTAAAAAATTTTGTAAATGATATATAGTTTTCCTTGTTTTTTGCAATTACTTTTATTTTACCAGGCATTTCTCCTAACTGCCGAATGAACAAATGGCTGTCATATCCTGAAAGATTGTGGAAAAACACTGGAATAAATTTTGGTAAACGGTACTGTAGGTTACAGTACATGTGTACTGCCCCGCGATATCGTCCAGTAAGATGACAGTGGTCTCTGACTTTGTCATCTAGTAATAACTGTTCACAGAGAAAGCAATAAGTTGACTTATCAAAACGTTCTTGTTCATCTGGTGACAATAATGGCATAGGAATTGGATTTTTTAAAATCTTATGTATTTGTTTTAGGTCATTACCAAGAAGATTTAGAAATTTTTCAACACAATCGTGACCGCGATATGAGACATATTTATTGCGAGAGTGATCATATGCACACACAATATAATATGCAAATGCAGCTGGTATATGTTTTTGTAAAATGTTTGTACATTTTGAATTAAACTCATTACTCGATTCAGGTTTCAATAAAGATTCGAAATCAGCATAAATAACAAATGGCATGTCTTGCATTCTTTCGAAATGTTTGAATTGAATTACAGTTCCCTGTTCCGGTAATACTGTCCGAACCCCATTACAGATATGATCATTTAGTTTACTTTCGTTATTAAAAAAAACCAAACATTCATCACAAAAATATACTTTCCCATGATGCTTTGTTAGTTGAGGTCTTATTAATTTACTTAGATTTTTTATTAGACAATAATGTTTAACACACCCATTTTCTAAAAGTAATAAATTAATATGATGTTTTCTTTTATGGTTAGTTTTATAAAGGGGACCCACAACAGTTGTCTGGTTTTCCAAGCCATATACGTTAATACTAATTAAATGATTATTTTTTTCAAAGATTTTAATGTCAGAGAAACCTACAGGAAAGGTCATATTATTCGTATTAAGAATATTTTCATAAGACGGGTATGACGATGGTCGATGATGGTTATTTTTTGCAGGAAACAACGCTGCCATTATAGACCATAAAAAACAGAAGGCATCATTATTTTGTATATTTATACATGCGCGTTTCAATTTTATATTTTTAGGCAATTCAATAAAGCGCGCCCCTCTTAAGGGATTGTATTTGTTAATATTTACTTCCAAATATAGATTACGTAAAAATGTCCAACCACTATCTCTTTCTTGAAATTCGTCAATTTTCTTAATAATAGCGTAAATCACTTTGGAAAAAATGTCTTTGAAATCATAATTTTCATGTATTGATTATATTTCACTAGTTAAGTTTGAAGGCAAATGAAATTCAGAAAATAACTCGAAGTTAACCTTTATAGAATGATACGTGGCTTGCCTAGCGGCTATCAGTTGTTTCACACGTGACTTTAAACCTACTAAAAATTCAGCGGGCGGCGTGACAACCCCAGTGCTCGTGTCATCACACGTAGAACGAGTAACCGCTGGGCGTACCCTATACGAAGCGATCCGATTTCTAAACGCAGAACTTATCTTTTCAATACCATCACAAACTTCAACAGAATTATTATTTTTGTGAATATTACTTTTTAGATGGGCTGAAAAGGAGTTACTCTTTATAGATATATTGCAAACCGTACAATAGACTGTTTTGTTAGCCATATCTAACAATATTATTTTAGTGTAAATGTAAATAAGAAAGCTGAATCTTGTTCAGTTTAAAAAAAAAAAGACAATAAGTAATTACTATACCTATCTACCTATCTTACACGAGAAATGACTAAGTATTACTTCAATCTTTAATAAACAAAACAAATACATATGTAACTAAAATTATGTATTATTACTTTATTATATGTACCTAGTGTCAAATTTGCTCTATCATAGCAAAATCTAAGGTTTAACATATGTGAATTTGATATGTGTTAGGCTGTCAGGGAATTCTACGTACATAGGTAAATAAACGAAAAACTACATCTGATACACATAGTCGGAAGAAATGGTTTACTTAGTTTATTATTTTTGGAACAGATATAGTCTGGTTGGAAAATTAAACTAGATATAATATTTAGTATTAGGACTTGTATTGTAGTAAGTAAGCTTATATTAAGAAAAGTAAATTAACAAGTAGTGAAAGTGAACCATGTAAGTTTGCTCATTAGTAAAACATACAGTATGCTCTTATAATAAGTATAGCTATAGTATATTTATAAACACCCCCTAAAATAAAATCAAAATAGTTAACCTATTAGTAAACAATTAATCATTATACTATTACCTACAAAAATTACTTATTGTAATATACGTTATAATTAGAGAAAGAATAATAAGTGAAAGAATAATAAGAAAAAGAGCTATGTATTGAGGGTACCATGGGGGCAAGTGTACCCAACAAATAAATCTGTAACCATAAGAAAAAGTACGTGCCAATTACTTTTTCTTATGGGAATAAAATTTCCCCTCTTCCTTAAATTGAGGTTTAATATGTTGAACAAATTCTTTTAATGGCAGCAGTTTGTCAGCATCGGAACGTGCTTGATATTTTACTGACAAAACTGCGTGTTCCCATCGATCTTTGGGATCCACATTTAAAATGTCAGCAACGTTGTAAATTTTTAAGTCTACAAACACGTCTCCAGCGAAGACTGCGGCGCGGCGCAAAACCCCGTCGGCGACCCTCCTGGACAACACCGACTGCAACGCCTGCTTCTGCGGCAAAATGCCCTCGTCTTCGTCTCCACTTTCAAGCCACCCGGTAGATTTTGATGTTTTCTTATTTGAAGCCTTTCGCTTCAACGTTTTCTTGGAGACTTGTTTGCTTCTAAAAAAATAAAATAAAATGATGAATGAAATTATAGTACTTACTTACTTGAGTAGGTAGACTCACTGAAATAGCTTGTTTAAGTATTTTTGTTACAACATTACACTAGGATACAGGTAATAAGAAGTATTGTATCTTGTTTATTTATTTATTATTTGTTGTTGGTTTTAGTACAAATATACCTACTTAATTGGTAAAAACCTCAGAAACCTAACTATCTTAGTATACCAAATAATAAGTTATTTTTTACCTTGTTTATCGAATAAAAAATAAAGTTTATATCTTGAACAAAATGATTGATGTACATACTTTTTAGGAGGAGCTTCCTCGTCAGAGTCAATGCTATCGTCCAAGTGATATTTTTTGTTTCCCTTGGGACTCGGCTTAAGGTGCTGGCGGCTTGAGGATGGTCTAAAAATAGAAAGATATATTTTTATAACAAAACAATTGAATAAAACTTAATAGAGTTGCACAAACATCATTAGATTAAAACGTTATTAAGTTATATTAGCAGTCAATTTGTAAGTAAGTGTAAATAAATTATGATAGCTATTAATTTTTAAAGATATTGCTTCGTAGGAAGTTAGTACATACTTTAAGCCAGTAGGCGTTGCTTCTTCGTCCGACTCTACGAGCTCATCTACCACTTGCTTTTTCACTGCACCCTTGGTTTTGCGTTTAGCGTTGTAATACTCGGAGTCCGACCTGCAAGTAAAAATATAAGATAACAATCGAAATGAAATAGAATAATATTTAAGTACCTACCTATTACATATTTTATCACACTAGTAAATGTATTATCAAGTAACACTTTATTAATAATAAAAACTTACGAACATGATCTCACGTGCTAAGATCCTCGTGGTGACAGAGAAGTTTCTTCTTGATGATTGGCGGGAAGCGGGATGGCGACGAGCAGAGCCTTCGCAGAATAGTGTAGGTACACAGTAGTACTTGGGCAGAGTTTCTCCAACACTCTCACTGACACTCGAAGGTATATGAAGAACTTCACGATTACCAATGTATTAATAGGTATTTTATGTCGAATCATCAGTAGTTTGCAGGTAGTGTAAACCTTTATTTTTGTACAGCAAAATATTTTTTGTTGCTTATTGTTTACTTCAATATCGCAATATAAAGTAACAAAAAAAGTGCACAACCACTGCCTTGCAAACGTAAGCAATAAGCTTATTCTATGTAAATGACATTCAATTAATTTATTGTAAAATGATACTGTAAATACACCGCTTAGCCGCTAAAGGAATAAAGAAGCCGATGAAAAGACCAATGTTACATTTTACCACGTTACTTATTTGTTTAGTACGTATAGACCTAGCCTCATACAATAAAACTTAATTATTACCTTCTTATTTATAAAAATTAATGTAGGTACAGATTAGCTAACAATATGCTTGTATCATTTTCTTGTATCAAAATGTTGATAACAGAAAAAGCATGTTGTTAACCAATCTGTTAATTAAATTGACATTAGTTTAATTGTGTACTTATATAATATATGTTGTAAAAAATAAAGAATTAAATAGTAAAGTAGAAAAACGCATCCTGGACTCTGTGGTAATCAGCCAAGGATACAACCGGGAAGGCGCTACAAAGAATTGTAGATACATAGTAATTACTTAGTAATATCAATTGCTTTAAGAAATGCAATGAGCGAACAACCTTATTGTGAAATAAAGTGTCATAGTGTTCGTACGAGTATGCTTGATAAACAGAATAAAAAGATACATAAATGACTTCGTTCTCACGCTCAAGTTACATCTAAGCGTGTAACCATAATATTGATACTTACAATAAAATGTTTTATATCAGTTTTAGAATTGCAATTGAATTTGACTCTTAGATGTTCCTGTTTAAAGGTTATACGCTTTTTTCGTCATATTACTTACTTATTTTGTTTTAATGAAGTTTCACTCTACGAAAGTCATTTTAATTATTTATTCATTTGTGTGGTGACGTCCCTATGTTACTGTATCTACGTAGTTAAGTTTTGTAAAAGTTTTGCCTAAAACAGTTCAACATCCTTCGTAGCCTTTGCAGTGGAACAGCCACAGATCTGGATGCTGTCACCAATCTACAGACATCAATTATCCTAGATTGTAGCGAAAAATTCCTTAGCGTCGAGCATTGGGTAAAATTTGATTGATAGATTGTTTCCTCTAATACCATCGCGATGGAATATTTGTCTCCAAGTGCCAACAGCCTTAATTGGTCAACGGCACGAGCAAACGGCTTGGAACTATAATATCCTTAGCACCGGTTACCTGGATCTTTTTAAAAATCAGTTTCCCATAATCGCACGGTTAAGGTCTTCGTTGCATCCATGGAACCAATCAGCCTTGGTGATTTGCATGAGCAATCGGCCTAGATCGACGTGACTTCCCTGTAATTGGCTGCTGGCTGTAAACTATTTAGCTAACTTATACAATCTTACATACTACGTGCGGGATACCTACTAGTGATAAGTGATGAGCGTGAATGGAGTAAGAACTTCTCAAAGTACCTAGTGTAATTCATGTGTTATGGATAGACAAGAACAATGGATATTGGTAAGTTTCAAATAATATCTCATTCACTTGTTCAACACTCATTCCATTTATACTAACATTGCAAACTGTTCTGCTTTCATCTCTTTCAAACACCATTACTTTCGTCTTACTTACATTTATTTTCATACCTTTACTCACAAGAGCCTCATTCATACTCGTTATCATCTTTTGCAATTCTTCCTCCGACTGCGCAAGTAATACCTGGTCGTCGGCATAAAGAAGGCATTTGACGTTATATAGATATATTAAAAAAGGGAGATGTCAGGAGTACCCGTAACCGACGAGCGTGTATGAAGAGAGTGATGAGCGTAGAGGAAGCGAGGGATGTGTGTTAGGATCGTAGCAAATGGAAATCCGTAGTCTCTGCCTACCCCTACGGGAAAAAGGCGTGATGATATGTATGTTCAAATAATATTCATTTCCTACACTTTATTTATTCAGAATTAAAACCACAAACACTCTCATATCGTGTTCAATGATTTAAAAATTTATAAAATTAGGTATTTTTTGGGGATTTCAAAACAATGAAATGAGCTCTAGAGAGGATGGTGTGTTTTGAAATGCCCAATAAATACCTACTAGTAGCAAACATCCATACATCCATCCATACTTACAAACTTTCACATTCACAATCGTACTAATATTGTGAATATAATAGAAGTAAGATAAGATTGTGCAGTATCATCATTATCCAAGCACTTTGTTAAATACTACTTTACTTTAATTAAAGTGGCAGAGCACCTGGATTACGTTTTAATTAGCTAATAGCCGGAAGTGCACCTAACTAATTATTATTTAACTAAAATACTAAAAATTTACCTCTTGTATATATTTCCTTGCAGATAGCGATGATTCAGTAAAAGATCCGGATTACCAAGATGTACGTGAAAAGCCTAAATTTGCATTTACACTAGCAGAACTAAGTGATAATCCAAAGACATCTGAAACGATTCGTCAAGTAACCAACGAAAATGACGACAGATCAGCCGTTGAGTCAAATGAAAATACACTTCCACAAAATTCATTGCATCAACCACACACCACAACAGAAAATGAAATTCCAACCGCCATTCCAGAAGACGCATCGCCTTTTGGTAATCCCAATATTGTTGAAATAGAAGTTACCACGCCTACAAAGAAAGGGAAGAAAAGGCCTAGACAAGAAAGTAATTGGAAGGACTTCTTTCGAAACACTCTGGCAATAAACAATCGTCCAATAGAAACTGCACTTAAGAAGAAAAACAACCATACCAACATTTCTTTGATTAAAGATAAACGTGGATGTCACTCTAATCATGCTCACGTAGATGATGCACTGAAGAATGGCGCTAAAGCTTTTATTGCCGCTATTCCTAAAATCGAATCTCACTACTTGCGAGCTCAATCAAAGAGAGATATTCACAGAGACTATGTGGAACAATGTAAGGCCAATAACGTTGGTTTTGTGAACTATGTTATGTTTTATCGCATATTTACGCAAGATTTCAATATATCTTTCTTCACACCTAAAAAAGATGCTTGTGAGTTTTGTAAAGCTTACAAAAATAGTACAGATGAAGAAAAAGAACGGAAAAAGGAAAACTACATAAAACACCACCAAGAAAAACTTTTATCCCGAAATGAGAAGGAAAAAGATAGGAATGATAATGATGTAGTAGTTGCCGTTTATGATTTATAGGCTGTGTTTCAGTGTCCTAAGGGAGAAATTTCTGTATTTTATTACAAATCGAAACTGAATGTCCTGAATCTGACAATTTATGATCTTAAAACTCACTGTGTTGAAAGTTATGTCTGGGACGAAACTCAGGCTCATAGAGGTGCCAATGAGATTGCCACATGCGTTTTTAAATATTTGAAAAATATTTCGGATGGCGGCAAACCAGTTGACGTTGTCTTTTACTCTGACAACGTTGCTGGACAGCAGAAGAATAAATTCATGATAGGTATGTATTTTTATTCTGTGCAGCACTACCCAAATATAAGGTCCATCACTCACAAATTTCTTATCACGGGGCATACCCAAAATGAAGGCGACTCTGTTCACTCCCAGATTGAACGACAAGTAAAACGGCAATTGCGTTCTGGACCTATATATACCCCTGAAGGTTTTATAGGTGCCATCAAAGCCGCCAGAAAGAAATCCACGCCGATCCACGTCAACGAAATCTGTTATAGTGACATCAGTGATTGGAAAGCTGTTACAACTAAAATGAATTTAGTGCTACAAAAGGATGAAAATAAAAATTCCATTAGGATTTCTGATATAAAAGTGTTTCAGGTCAAGAAAAATTAACCTGATACATTATATTTTAAAACCTCTTACGCAGATGAATTCAAAAGAGCGGTTGTGATAAAAAAGAAGGTTGATTTTAACTTTCCTCTAATGAAAGCTTTTAATAGTAAACCTGGTTTGGCTGAAAGAAAGAAACAAGATTTAATGTCTCTGGTGAACAGTAATCACATTCCTGATTATTACAAATCATACTTTGAAAGTTTGTAGCTTTTTTTATTGTGTTGATTACCTAGTTAACATTATTATATTTTCTTATTTTTTCTACTATTTCTTAAGACTGAATACCGATAGTTTTTGTTAAAGGCTGATATAGCTGTAATTTAAGAATTTGATATGTTTTTTTTTATTAGTTCCCTCTTTGATGATTATGACAACTTGCCATACGTAATTGTGATATTTAAGTATTAAAGGATGATTTTACATAACCAAGGTTAGTTATTATGGCTACAATTATGAGTCAAATATGTAAGATTAAGAATAAAAGAACGTATATGTGATTTAAATAAGTGCCTAATTCTATTTCTACTTAATTGTAATTGAAGATCTCATCATAAGGATATTTTGAAGTGAAACTCGTTACTACTTACCACTTTTTTGATTTTTCATTATAAGTATTTTATTACATAATATTTTCAATATCAATGTTTTATTATTTCTTAACCCAGCACCAAGTAACTAATTTCATCATCTTCAACGTTATATTTAATTATAACACATCGAAAATCTTGCATATTTCAGGAAAAAGGTGATATCTTTTCATTTTTTTTTTCTATTGTGTAAATTTCGATTATTCTCTACAAAATCTTGCAATAGCTCTACATGATAAATTTGTTCATTAGTAAAAGTACAAAACTCTCATACATTATTAGGTTATCCGGACAATATTTTAAATACTATGGGTTGTCAAAAGTTTTAAAGTAGTTTCCTGTAAAAATGCGGTTTTTGAAATGTCACACCGTCGTCGCAAATGAACGATATTACAAAACGGGATGACGAAAATACACAGTTGCCGAATAATTCAAATATTTCTTCTGTAGGGGCTAAACCAATGGCCGGTACGCATGAACATCCTGCTGCTAGTTCTCTTGTGCAGTTTGATAATGAGCCAGAGCCAGACAAAGAATGTTTAGCTAAAGAATCTCCCGCTAAAAAAAGAAAGCAGGTTTATAAATTTAATGACGAATGGCTTCTGGTATCATCATTTAAAAATTGGCTAGAGAAGAAACAAGAAAAAGATGCAGAACCGGTTGCATTCTGTAAATTGTGTGAAGTCACAATCGCTAATCACAGGCCTGTTTTACAGAGACATATGACTAGCTCAAAACACGTAACAAACGCTAATGCCATACAGCACACCCAACACATAGGTGATCTAATTTAAAAAAATCGAGATGATAGCAAGTATCATGCGAGACGGGCAGAAGAAAAATGCACTGCATTTTTAGCGGAACATAATCTTCCTCTATCTTTGGCAGATTCTCTTGTTCCGTTTGTACGGAATACATTCCCGGGTTCAACGATTGCGCTAGAAATGTCTTTAGGTCGTACTAAAACTACTAACGTCCTTACTAAAGTGGTAGCGCCAGCTTGTAGAACCGAGCTCATACAGCATTTAAAATCCCCCGGAAACTTCTTCAGCTTAGTTATGGATGAAACAACTGATGTATCTACAAAAAAACAGTGCGCACTGTCCGTGATATTTTTCAACAATGAAAATGTAGAAACAAGATTTTTTGATTTATATGAAACCGAGTCTGGTAAAGCTGAAGTTTTATGTGAGGTCATGATACAACGTCTAAAGAACAGCGCAATTCCTTTTGAAAACGTTGTTGGATTTGCGTCTGATACAACAAATACAGTTGGGGAGCATAACTCAGTTTTCAGCCATTTGAAAGAAAGCATACCGGAAATTACCTGCGTAAAATGCAGTTGTCACATGATACACTTAGTGGCATCAAAAGCTTGTTCTGAACTTCCAAGCTCGATAGAAGATCTTTTAAGGCAGATTGGAGCACATTTCAGCCGTAGCTCTAAAAGAGTAAGCCGACTTCGAGAGTGTCAAGAGTTTGAAGATGGTACAACAGCTAACGTCCGTATTTATGAAGGCCTTAACAACAAACTTACGAAAGTTTACCTGGAATTTCTATCGTACATATTAGAATACCTAACAGACTTTAACAAATTATTTCAAAGCGACAAACCGCTTCTTCGCTGCCTAAAGCCAGAAATAGAAAAGTTAATTAGATCAATTGCATCTAATTACATGCAATTAAACTACGTCAAAAACGTTAAACATCTACTCATTGATCACGCCAACCCGGGGCATTTTATGCCTCTAGAAAAGATATATCTGGGAGTGATGGCACAAGATTCTGTGATGCAGATGCTAGATCAACCCATAGCATTACCTAATATTACTAACCTGAGAAGAAACTGTCTTTCATTCTACATAGAATTGATCAAGCAAATTAAAGAAAGATTTGATTTTAGCGATCCTATATTTGAAACCATCTCTATACTGGACCCAAAAGTGGCACAATCATTTGAAAGAAAAGTTTTAAGTCAAATATTAAATAGATTTCCTGTTTTGAGAACTATTGTGGACGAAAAAGCTCTAAACAAAGAATGGCGAGAACATGCTTTGCTGGATTATGAAACATTGAAACTAGACATTTCCAAAATTCAAAAAACTACATTTTCTTTGAAAATTTATAAATTTTCCTCTAAATATTTTCTGTTTTTGGCTTTATTAGCTCCGTCTCGCCGAGACGAGTCCAACGACACCTCATTTTTGAGAATCGGACACACACTTTTTGAAAGATTCTTATATAGATATATAGATCAATTGTTTCATCTCTAAGATATAGATATCTTAGAGATGAAACAATTGATTTTTCGACAGTTAATAATCAAAATATCGATGCTGATGCTGATGTTGAGGAATGTTTGGATAATGCTAGACCAGAAACTGAACTCGAATGAGAAAGGTTTCACAAAATCGGGCTTGCCTAGAAAAAGAAGAATGTATGATACGCTAGTTTCTGAACGTTTGAAACGTAAAAAAGATATTGATGATGAGAAGTTGGCATTAAACCGCCATGTACTGTAAAATGTCGTAAAAATTGTACTGCTAAGTTTACGGAACTAGACCGGAAAGATCCATGATTTTTACATAAAATTAAACTGGGAATCAAAAGGACTGTTTATAAAAGGTATGGTCGAACCACATGATGTGAAGACAAGAACAAAAGGGACAGCTGAAAATATAAAGAGAAAAATTTCCTATACATACCATTTTCATCTTAAAAATGAAAGAGTTGCAGTATGTAAAACCTTTTTCTTAGCTACACTTGGCTACAACTCGTAAAATAATACGCATTTTCACATAGCACTCAATAAGGGCATTGATGATCAAAAAGATAAACGTGGAAGCTATAAATGTAAAAATGTCATAGACAAAAACAAAATAAAGGAACATATTGAGAAGTTCGAGCCTACGATCGCGCATTATCGTCGCGAACATGCTCCTTTAAGGCGATATATTCCGAGCGACGTTAATATTACTATAATGCATCAATCTTTCATGCAAGAATATCCCGACATGAAAGTATCTTTTGAGACATATCGCCAAGTCGTTAAGGATATGAATATATCTTTTTTACTTAACGCCACGAAGAATGTGAGGATTGTGCTCTATTTGAACAACACACCAAATTGTGCACATTGAAAGTCTGTGAAACTTGTATTGAGAACACTCAACATACTGATTGAAATTGAAATTAAAATTAAAATTTGTTTATTTCAGGCTACTTGGCCATATTTGAACAGTTTACAGTCGTCGCTCTCATACAATTTAAAACATTACATTTACATTGAATACAAATTAAATTACAATAAAAAATTAATTAGATTATACATATGTCAACGCAAAAATATTAAATAAACTACATTTACTAACTCAATACGGCAACACGGGATGTGCCTGTCACAACAATGCTGCAAATACGGACAGTCTTCTTGCTCAGCAATCGCTGCCAGGACAACGTTGGAGCTGCCCCGCACCCTGCGCACCAGGGATGCGGCCCGCTTACGCATTATCGCGTGAAAGCAGTCCGTCCGTGCGTCTGCGAACATACCCGAAACGCTACAGAGCGTCGAGGCAGCCCCAACACCGCCCGGAATGCATTGTTGAATTTATTGTACACGGAGAGCGTTGTAGATTCCCTGCGAATATCTAGCCCACAGGCTGCAGGTGTTCAACGAAATGCAGTTCGCTCTAAACAGAGTTATTTTAACTTGGTCTGAGCAATGCGCAAATCTGCGTGCCAGCATATTCGCCCTCCTCGACAACGCCCTCCGTTCCCTCTCTATATCAGCATGGTCCCTGAGGTCAACCGTGACAACGTGTCCAATGTAGGTAAACAGCTGAACTCTTTCCATTGGAACTCCGTTCAATACGACAGCTGGCAGCTCACGCGGACACTCAAAGACTCAAAGACCATGCACCTGCTTTTTGGGGCATTATATTTCAACCCGTGACCAACCGCGTATCCCTCACATGTCTTTAAAAGCTTATTTAAACCATAATTCAGCAAAACATCAAAGATAAGTTTGTCAATTTACATCTTAATAAACGAAAAATTTTCATGCCTTGTCCTGCTACTCCCGTATATTTGCAGGATTGGCTAAAAGTGGTGTAAAAAGTTGCAAAAAATTGATAAAAAGAGAGTTACAAAAGGCATGTTTTAATCTATGAAGAATTGTACACAGTTTTATGTCAAATTGAAGCTATCTTAAAACAGTAGGCCTTTAATGCCAATTACTAATGATGTAACTGACTATTCCTGCATTACCCCAGGTCATTTTTGATAGACACTGCTCTAAATACATATGCTGATGCTAATGTTACTCTGATATCTAGATCACAATTTTGGAAAACATGTAATGAGATGAAACTGTCCTCCTGGAAGTCATGAAGTAAGCAGTACTTAAATTTGTTACAATGTCGAGCAAAGTGGCAGGTTCCTCAACCAAATGTAAGAATAGGTGCACTTGTAATACTTAAGGACGATAATTTGTCACCAATGTATTGGCCCTTAGCCAGAGTAATAAATACCTATCCAGGGGATGATGGAAAGGTTCGGGTGGTTGAAGTAAGAACTTCAAATGGCTACACACATAGAAGAGCTGTAATGAAAGTTTGTGTCTTACCCCTTGATAGTGAGGATAATAACAGCTGTATCTAGTGGTTCTCTCCGATTTCAAGATAATTAATGTCGTAGGACTAGACACAGCATCTGTCTTTGTATGCAATTTGAAGCACTGAACACAATTAATAATTGCCCTGTACCGTAGGGGGTACTAAGTATAGTTTTGTTAGTGGTTTGATTACTTACTAATAATTAGTTCAAGTGTATAACTATTACTATAAAAAGCAAATGTCTGCAGGCACCGTACCTATGTATAAGTATTTTAAGAAAAATATGTTTGTTATTCATTAAATTAAACTATTTTAATACGGTTTTATCGCGTTTATTACTTACAAGTACAATCGCGAAAACATAAGAAAACATTATGTTTGTTATGTTTCTCAAATATGTATGCATACTTTAATGAATATGTACTTGTTTCAACGGCAGTAAATTACTTATATGTTCATGATAATACAATACAGGTCTTTAGTTGTTTACTGTTAAATTTCCAACTGTATTAAACATAGGTTTATTATGAACAACTTATTAAATACATTGTTTCTGTAATTCTGCAATTTTGTGTTAACGCATAGTAGTTTATGTTACATAGACAATGTTTCTATTTTGTATCTTATTTGCCCCGGCAATATGTTGGCAACACAACATTATTTTTTTATGTGTGGTTACATTTTTGTAAATCCTTCTGTTTCAATTCAAGATTAAACTAGCACGTTTGCTTAAATTGTTTCTGACGTGGATTTTTATTTACCAGCGTTTCAATCCAATTCTACCGTCCGTCATCCAAAGTGTCCGCTGCGCTGAACATGGAAACTGTATGCAATCACGCTAACATTTAAAATGGGAGAAATTTCCCCGTATGGAAATACCAGATTACAATAATCAAAAATCATTAAAATCGAATTATAGGAAAGAATTTAAAAAAATAACCGATTCGAAGCGATCTGGTGCTGCACAGGAACACGTGTACAATCCAAAGTCTTGGGTTTTTCATATGCTGAAATTTTGAATAAAAATGAAAAGCCCATTGATATGGTAAGTTTTTTATTTTACCCACATAAACTTAAATATTAGCGTTATAATAGTTACAGAATCTATCTCTCAGAATCTTAGCACTGTTTAATGTATTTCTGTATGTCGTACGTTGCATACCTACTAATACATTACTATTTTGGTTATCTCCACTTGACGAAAGATAAAAGTGTGTTTTAAGTAAACAATTATGTAAATAACAACATGCAGTAGTCACTTTTGTAGACTTTGCAGGTGTTAGCCATATAGCTTTTTGAAAAATACCGAACTTAGCAGCTAACATGCCAAATGCACACTCAACCACACTTCTAGCTTTTGATAAACGGTAATTAAATGTGAGTTCTTCTTTTGTGGCACTTTTTAACGCATACGGTTTCATCAAATTAGGCCCAAGGGCGAAAGCCTCGTCTGCTGTAAATACAAATGGAAATGTTTCTGTAGTATTTGGCAGTGGGGCCGCCTCTGGCAAATTCAATTGTCCTTTTTGATAAGAATCCCAAAATTTGGTTTAAAAAAGTACACCACCATCGGTATATATCACGTTAAATATCACGATACATATCCAGCGTGTAGCATTCGCCCTAGGCAACATTTAATACAATGCGTTTATGAGCTTACTCACACTTACGCACAGGACATTCCGCCTGTAGGCGTGACCGATACATTATTGTTATTTGGCGTCCCAAGGTTAGTGTCACGACGCGCGCGCTTTGCGTAGGTGTGTGACTGTGCTGCGGGAGTGCTCTCTAAAAATGTAAATATGACGGAAAATATGTATTTATGTTATAATTATTTACGTAAAGTACTTCAGAATTCTAACGGTTTTGTTGATTTATGTAGGTATGTCAAATATTTTGATGGATTTGACCTATTTTGTTATTGTAAATATAATTTTACTATTTATTATTGCAGATGCCACCAAAGCGTAATAAGCGTGAAGCTGCGTCACGTCCACATCTTTTTGATGAGTTTGAAGAAGGAGAAAGCTACCACGATCCATTCACTGATGAGGAAGGTGAGTACGGTTTCGGACAAAAACTATGAACCAAGAAAGGAAGATAGTAGCAGTGACTCCGAATTGGAAATATTTCCCCGAATGAAAGTGAAGGCTGTCACTATACAAAGTGATAATTCTAGTGATGAGTCTGTTATCGAGAATAGTGATGACGATGAAAATATATTCGATTTGGGCCACTCACTCCACAAAACCCTTGGGTTACCTCTTCCTCTCCGCGATGGCTCTCCAGTTCCAGGCACCTCTAACTCTTTGAATAATCACCAAAATACTCAGCGATCCGCAAGTGCATCCCCTTCCCTGCTTGAAACAAATATGAATGCCGAATATTCGTCAAATGAACCCATCACCCGAGAGGCAAATAGAAGCCCAGTACTTCTCGAGCAAGGCCAAGGTATGTCTCTACAACTGTCAACTCAGCAGCAGCAATTTACACCACCTGCATCAGATGCAAACTGGGAAGAAACACTTGCCCCTATACCTGATTTTAATTTTGATTCCTGTTTAACTGGACCACGTTTCCCCATAGATGAAACTACAACAGTACGAGATATTTTCAATATAATATTTACACCTACCTAACATTGTCAAATATTTAGTCGAGCGTACTAATGCCTACGGAAAATTTTTGGCAAGTCAAAATAGACCCCACACGAGATATGCCCGCTATAAAATTTATTATGACACGAATGAAGAAGAGATGAGAAAGTTTTTGGGTCTTTCTTTACTTTCGGGACATATAAATGTACCCGACAAACGTAAACTGTTTTCTCAAAATAATCTATTATATTATCACCCATTATCATCTACATCATTTCAGGTCGGAGGTATGAGCAAATTTTACGTTGCCTCTGTGCCTCAGAACTAGGAGCCAAAGGATCTGAAAAACTAAATGGATTTATTGATATAATAACCTAAAATTTTCAACATGTTTATTATCCGGAGAAAGAGCTATCACTAGATGAATCTCTCATGCTATATAGGGGACGTCTGAGCTTTAGGACCTATATGAAAGTAAAAAGACCAAATATGGTATAAAATTTTACGTTTTGACGTCTCATGACGGCTATGTGCTAAACATAAAAATGTACAGTGGAAATCAGGATGTTGATGATTCTAACAGGACTGGCACGACGTTGGAAAAACTCGTCTTGCGATTAATGAGACCTTAAGGTACCTGCGGGTTATAAGGGATAAGTCTAGCTACAAAAACGTACTTCTAACGTATTTTTAAAATTCCGCTTACGCACACTTATAAAGAACCAATCAGAAAGCTACCTCCCGCAGCCGCAGCACCGCGCGACCCGCCATCTTGCTAGTAGCCACGAATCATTTCCCAATGGTGGTCTGCGTCACTGCGTTATAAAAAATGCTCCGCGAATTTTACGAATTGTGAGTTAAATAGTGTTTCGTACATAGAACTTGTTGTGGTTTTGTTAAAATAGAAGATTATTGTTGGCGAAACAAGGTAAGTTTAAACATTATTTACATTATTATTAATTTTACGATAGGAATCGTGAAATAGGCCTCATTGTCTAATAAGGGCCACTTTTAATGCAGGTAAATAGGGCCGGCCCTTATTAAACCATTAGACTGCGAAATTTAGTAAAAAAATGCCTTTTTAAAAATTTTTATTCACGTCGTTTGTTGTAAAAATGAATGCTGACTTATCATTTTGGAGCATTACGAAGTATATTTTTGGAAATTTTGCTTAATTAACGTTGTTTTTATATTCTTTTAGGACACGATCATGGAACCTCCTGTAAAAAAACAAAGAGGTCTTTGGACGCTGCAGCAATTGGAAGCAGCTATGAGGGCTGTTCAAGAAGGAACGTTGTCACAGCGGGCGGCGGCTGCTCGATATTCAATTCCAAGAAGAACTTTAAACAATCATTTAAAAAGCGGTAAAGTAGAAAAGCAACTAGGGCGTCGCACAATTTTAAGTAAGGAGCAGGAAAATGACTTAGCTTCAAGAATAAAGCGACTTTCTGCGGTAGGATTCCCACTGACTCCTAAAGTCCTACGTCACCAAGCCTATGTATTCTGTGAACAAAACGGAATTCCAAATAATTTTAACAAAAAATCTAAGAAGGCTGGACGCGATTGGTTAAAACTATTTTTAAAAAGACATTCAGATATTTCGAAGCGAAAGGTTCAAATCCTCAACCCAGGCAGGGCGCAAAAACTTAATAAACCGATTGTTATGCAGCACTTTGAAGATTTTAAAAAGATATACGAAGAGTTGGATATTGGAAATCAACCGCAAAGGTTATTTAACATGGATGAAAAAGGCGGCAGGCTGACTATACACAACCAACCAATGGTACTAGCACAAAAAGGAGTAAAAAGAGTTCACATGATCGCACCAGAACACGCAGAAAACGTTACGATTGCCGCCTGTGTAAATGCACTGGGAAGTCCGATTCCCCCGATGATCATTTTTAAAGGGAAAAGATTAAAACCTGAACTCAAAGATAATCTGCCTGCTGGAGCACTTGTTAAAATGTGAAATAAAGGAAGCATGACTACGTCGCTTTTCGTGGAGTTCATAAAGCACTTAGCCAAATATAAAACATCTGGTAAGTGTCTACTAGTTTTTGATGGCGCATCTTGTCACTTGGATTACAATATTGTAGATGCAGCAGATAAAGAAGATATTGTTTTATACTGCCTCCCATCTAACACTACACATGAGCTGCAACCTCTAGATAAAAGTGTTAATAAGGCATTTGAACACTACTGGGATGAAGAGACGTTATTATTTTTTTATCAACATCCAGACAAAAAAATAACCAAAGCACGATTCAATTCAATTTTCATCAGGGTGTGGTCAAAATGTATGACCTACGAAAATATTGTGAACGGATTCAGAGCAACAGGCCTGTACCCTTTTAATCCTGATGCGATAGCACCTGAAGCTTTCGCCCCATCTGAGTTGACTGAAAGAGCTTTTCAACAATATTCTACTGCAGAAAATGATCGTTCGTTACAAAAATCTCCTTCTATTCCTTGCAGTATAACACAGCGAGCTGTACGAAGTCCCAGTTCTGATTCCGATAGAACATTTCTTGATGACGAAAATACAAGGTCTCCATCTTTACTGCAAACATAAGATTTTATACAACCAAGTTGTTCAACCCAAAGTTCTACTACTAGAGAAGTAATAACACGTTTAGTTGACTACAGCTCAGCTCATCAACAAATTCTGAAAATGATGATAATTTCGGATTTGTTTCAAACACGTCTGATACTGTTACAAGGCGCCCGATAATTTATAGCTCCACCTCTGACTCTCCTTTTAGTGAAGAATTGGTTCCACGACGAAAACCTCAATCCCACTTCTTCAATGATATATACGAGTATAGCTCCTCTGAAAATGAAAATACAGAACTAGTACCAAGACAGCAATGTACTCCCACCAAACAGAATATTATCTCGAGTTGCAATGTCGGCATATCAAAAGTACACTACGATAAATCTTCAACAAGTGATGATCCAGATAACAACACACCATTAGTAAAATTCAAAGAAAAGAATGACACAAAAACTCCTTTTCAACAGTTACTACCAACACCAAACATTGCAGTAATAAAACAAAAGCCAAGGCGTAAGGCAATTAATTACAAAGGACAAGTAATAACAAAAGATTTGTTTGAAAAAAGAGACAACAAAAAAAATACGCCGAAGGAACATGAAAAACAGAAGAAAAGCAACAACAAGCAGCAACAAAAGAATCAAGGAAAAATACAAAAAACAGAAGGACATGGAAAAATTGAAATCCAGCATCAACCCAAAGAAACAAAAGAAAACAGTAAAAAGAAAAGAGAATTAAAACATAAAAATAAGAAACAAGTAATGCAAACAAAAACAAACCCAAAGTTGATTACAAAAAGCAAAAAGGGGGGAAAATCAGAAGATAATGATGACAAATGGTACTGCTATGCATGTAAAGAAGAGAGATTTGAAGACATGCGACAATGCACAGCATGTAAAAGATGGTTCCATGAACAATGTCTGGGTCTTACCAAAGAAGATGTTGATTTTGAATGCCCAATGTGCAATTAAACTACCAAAAATAATAAAAACTAATTATGATCTCATAACTACATATGTCACTAGATTGATTTTAAAGTAGTTGAAAGTAAAAGCTATTTCTTAAAAATAAGTTGATTATTGTTGATATTGATACTTAAGTAATATTTTTGATTTAAACCAGTGATTCCCAAAGTGGTCCAGGTGGACCCCCAGGGGTCCACGGGAGACTTGCTGGGGGTCTACGTAGGCGTGAACAAAAAATGGGGGTCCATAAGATGTTAATGGGGGTCCACGAAAATTTATCTGCTTTTGATAGTAAAGAGCAAAAATGTAAGCATAGTTTTTATAAGGGCCTACCTACATTGTTTTAAGTACCTATCTAAGCAGATAATATTTTAATAAGGCAAGCGACTGTTACTTGTCCAAACTTGTGTATTCGATATTACGTACAATTTCGTGTACAGACTTGCAAAGCGCTATCCGCCCGACAATGCTTAATGCTTGTTCAGACATGAACTTGATCAACACTATAAATACTTGATGCCAAAGGCAACCAAACGCATTCATTTGTTTCCGGAATTTCGAAAACAAGGCGGAATTTGGAAAAAAGTTGTGAGAAAATTTATATCTGTGTTTGCTAGTGCCGGAGAAAAGTAAGTAACCTACCTTTTTTTGTTATAGTACTTAAGTATTTTGTTTACGTGTACTAGTCGGTTGATCACAACGGCCTGTATAGATAGGTAACTTAGTAACTTACAGATATTTTAATTGTCCTCTTTCGATTTGAAGACAAACACAGCACGTTTTATTCAATTGTTTTTTCACGAGAGAAGCACTGCCTCTCTAAAAAGGCCGAATAAGCAATATTGCAGAGCAATTAATTTTGTAATTTTTCTTGCAAATAACTACTAATTTTATAAAACAGTAATTTCATAATCATGTTAAATTGATTTTGAAGTAACTATTTTATCAAAACTATTCCTTTTCGGAAAGAGCGAGCGGTGCGCGGGCGACGGGAAAAGGGCGGGGCTTGAACTTCGATGCCTGTTTGTCACGTTTTAACAATGAAGCCGCAGACAAAAAATACGCAAATACACGGAGCGCGTGAACTCATTGATTTAATAAAATGTTAGTTATCGTTTTTATGGACAATTTTGGGATTTCGACGTTTATTTTTTCCTACACAAATATGATCAGTATTCGATACTGAGTACACTAATTTTTATTTATACTATTAAAAATTAGTGGTAAATTATGTACTTTAAAATTGATACCGTTTTGTGAAAACGTTTGTATTTGTCTCAGCGGTTTATTAGTTGGTCCCTTTACAAGCCGTAATTCTATTTCCGCGTGCTGACAAAGGCTGCGGTGTGATACCTATATTCAGAAAAAAACTTGGTTACTAAAACATTTTTTTTACAGGTAAGGTAACTGACACGAAACATGGCTACAGCAAAGAAAAAATGTCGACAATATAGTGTCGATTATTTGAAATATGGTTTTGTTCCATCAGAGGCAGACAAACAATTGCCCATGTGCCTATTATGCAACAAAGTTTTGAGCAATGACTCTATGAAACCATCAAAGCTCGAAGATCATCTAAAAAGGTATACTGATAAAATAGGTAAAGATTTAAAATATTTTCAAACATTGAAAGAAAAATATGGAAAGAGACCCACCATGCACAGTATGTTCGCTTCAACATCTCAAAGTAACGATGATGGCTTGCGGGCATCTTACAATATCTCATTACTTATAGCAAAATCTGGAAAACCGCACACTATCGGAGAACAATTAATTTTACCCGCTGTTGAAGAGGTTTTAAAAACTGTTTTGCACAAATCTCCATTTGACGTACTAAAAAGAATTCCATTAAGTAACAATACTGTACAAAGACGCATTGATGAAATGAGCTCTGATATCGAAAGCTTTTTGTGCAATCATCTGCAAAAAACTCATTTTTCTATACAACTGGACGAGTCAACGTTACCCAGTAATGAAGCATTACTATTGGCATATGTCCGATTTATTGTTGAGGAAGAAATTCACGAAGAATTGCTATTTGCCAGAACTTTGGAGACTGACACTAAAGGCGAATCAATATTTAATGTCCTGAGTAATTTTTTTACGGAAAAATCGATCCCATTTACAAACATTATTTCAGTGGCAACAGACGGAGCTCCTGCAATGGTCGGGGGTCGGGTTTATAAGTCATCTCAAAAGAATTATACCAGGACTTACAGCTATTCATTGCGTAATCCACCGACAACATCTTGTGGCAAAACACTTAAGTGACAGGTTGAACCAATCTCTTCATTTTGTAATAAAAGCTGTCAACAAAATCAGAAGCAATGCATTGAATACACGTTTATTTGCTCAATTGTGCGACGAAAATGATGAAGACTTCCAACGACTGCTCTTACATACTGAAGTACGCTGGTTGTCGAAAGGTGCATGCTTAACGAGATTTTACTCTGTTTTCGATTCCATATTAGAATTCTTAGAAAGTAGAGATCCAGATTTAAAAGAAAACTTGATCAAATTCAAAGCAGACATTGCGTATTTGACAGATTTGTTTAAAAAATTTAATGATATTAACTTGCAGTTACAAGGGGACAGCCTGAATTTAATAAAAACAAAGGGGATAATTTCGGCTTTTCTTGGGAAATTGAAATTTATGAAGCAAAACATTAGTCGGCGCGAATTCTCTCAATTTTTAAACTTGTCGCAGGTAGAATGTATTGATGAGGATATCCATACCTACAGTCAACATTTAAGTGCCCTGCATGATGACTTCAAAACCAGGTTTGAAGATATACTGACGATGGATATACCACCATGGATAATAAATCCATTTGATGAAACGGAAGTGGCCAATGTTGTATTACAAGAGGAGCTGCTCGAGCTAAGCACTAATGAGGAGCTGAAGGTGAAATTTAGAAAAGGCTACCCAACATTTTGGCTGCAAGCAGAAATACCCGAAAAATATCCTGGACTGTGGGAAATCGCAAGGAAATTTTTAATAGCTTTTCCCTCGTCATATCTTGTCGAAAGGAGTTTTAGTGCCGTTACAAACCTCTTAACAAAAAAAAGGAGCAAATTAAACATCACAGAGCGGGGGGATTTGCGGTTATTGCTCACAAAAATAAAGCCAAACATTGATCGTTTGCTGACACTCCATCAGATACATCCTTCCCATTAATTAAAATTATGACCTGAACCTATATTACCTTAATATTTTTTTCTTGTAATTCTATTCTTTTAATAAATAAAGTGATATAAAATGTACCATTTTTCGTTTTTATTTTACATATCGAAATATAGGGACAGAACTCAGAAGTGACACAATTTTTATTTTTTGGCGACTTTAAGAATGTGGTAGAAATGTAGCAGCAGGGGGTCCACCGAAACCAGTAAAATTTTGAAAGTGGTCCACGAGAAAAATAAGTTTGGGAACTACTGATTTAAACCAATCACCAACCTAATCTTTTTTTAGAATGTTGTTAGGATTTCTGTTAAGTTTGCATTGATTTAAAAGCATTTTTGTTCAAATCTCATGGAGAATCTCATAAAACATTTATATTCTGTTATGTTTAACGTATTAAAAACTTCTGTATTTTGTTAAAGATTCAGCAAAAATATATCTGTTTTTATAAATATTTTGTTACGTTAAAAAGGTTATTATTATGTTGATTGAATATATAATCTTGACTTTTTTTCTGGTCCTTATTAGACTGCCTAAGTTTAATAAGGTCCAAAGACAGGCTTTCCAAAAACCATAATTATTAAGATAATTTTCAAAATTTATGTGATGATTTATACTTTTAAGGATTACTATTAAAAAAATGATCACAAAATACCCTGATTTTTATTTGAAACAGTTCAATTATTTAAATTATTTAGTTTTGAATTAAGGTGGCCCTTATATACAGCAAGTACTTATTTACTAAAAGGCCACGAGTTATATATGGACAACTTCTATAATTCGGTGCCTCTATCCGAGAAGCTTCTGGATTAAAAAATCCATACAACTGATACCTTGAGGTCTAATAGAAAGGGGAACCCTACTTTTTTAGCCAAGAAAAAGTTGAAGAAGGATGAATATGTTTGGTTGCGGAAAGGGAAAGTTTACGTCAGTCATTGGAAAGATAATGGAAAAGTGTTGATGTTGTCCACATTGCATCACCCAGAAATAGTTGAAACAGAAATATATGATATAACAGAATCGGTATGGAAAAAAAGGAATAAGCCAAAAGAAATAAGTAAATATAATAAATATATGTCAGGGATCGAGGCAGATCAGATGATCAGTTATTATTCATGTCCCCGTAAGACTATCCGCTGGTATAAAAAAGTAATTTTTCACCTTTTAGACGTTGCTGTTTGGAATTCTTACTTTTTGTATAAAAAGTATAATAAACAAGAAAAATTTGAATTTGTAGAATTTAGAGATAAATTAATCAAGAGTCTTATAGAATTACAAAATAACTTGTCTGTGGAAGATATTTTACCAAAGAGAAAAATTAATTGGAAAAAGTATCCAGAAAGTGCACCAAAGCCAAATTCTTCCACTATCAACTTAGGGATAGGACATTGGCCAGTGCGTATACCGGCAAAGGAAAACTCAAAAAATAACTTTTCCTTCTTGAACTGAAGAGTTTGCCAAAATCATAAAATTCGTCGAGAAACAAGCTATAGATGCAAAGGATGTCCAAATTTACCACCACTTTGTCCAACCTGTTTCGAAGAATGGCACGCTAACTTGAACACTGATAATGAATAGCTGTCATTTACATAAGTCTGTGGTTAGGATGTTAGTTTTTGATATACCTATTTTATTACCAGGTAACTGGCTGAAGTTATTTTATAACAAGAATAAGGCTGTTTTTATGTTCCTAATATAAAATATTCTAAATTTATATTCATAAATCTAAATATTTAGTTGGTCTGATTTGTTTGTAGTTGATAAGAAGTTTATTTTTTTTCTTTAATATTATTTGTCAAGATATATAATTTAATACAAAGAGGAGGCTATTGATTATGTTCCACAAGAACAAAAGAAGAAAAGTTTTGTTTATTTTACTGAGATGGTACCTATATAGTTTTTTGTTATGTGTCTAAATAATATTCATACAAAGAAGACTGTTTACTATGTTCCTAATATTGATTAACTTCTTATTATTGAAAGTTCAGAAGATTGATCTCTAAATTGATTAGTGTTAAATGTTACGTTTGTTTAACTATTACATATGTATAATAAAATGTGCAACTGATGTCCAAATCCTAAAAAACTTTTATTTCATTGTTCCCTCTAACATTCTTCCTTCCTAAACTAACATAGCTATAATTCCTAGGACAAATCGTCTGCAGGCGATACCGCCTGTGAACGTAGCTGTCACAAAATTTATTTTTACACATAAGTTATGACATACCGCCCCACGCCGATATCTGGCATAATAAGCACGTTCAACAGTGTTTAATGTGACAAACCGCCTGGCGGCGGAAACGTCTGTGGCCGTTGTTATCGGACCATAATCCGAAAATAATTTTAGTTATGGCAATACGTCCTGGGGCGGTGCTAAAAAATGTATGGATTTTTCTTGTGCCATATCACAAATTTTGGGGAATGTGTCTTTTGTCCGTGAATGTGTTAAAGAGAATCGACATGCCTAGCAGGAGCACAACACGCATCGTGTTATTTCGCTGCGGTCTTCTGTAGGGTGGAGGTACTTCCCCAGACGGACTACTCCTTACAAAATGTCCTACCTCTATGTAGATCCAACAATCCTGGTGAACTGATCCATATTGATTTGTGACTTCATATTATTTATTTATTTTTGTAAAAAAGTACGACTTTAGTAGTTTCAGGTTCGTATATTTTTTGAAAAATAAGTTCGAAGTAAAGAAGAAACTAGAAGTATTCATAATGGCTTTTGAAAATGAATATAGTCATAAAATAAAGGAGATTAGATCTGACAATGGAACTGAATTTATAAATAAAGATGTTAAAGAATTGCTACAGAAAAAGGGAATTATACATGAGAGGACAGTGATCTTCACTTTACACTACAAGAATAGAAAGAGAAATGAGAACTGTAGTGGAATCGGCAAGAACAATGATAATTAATACAGGCAGGACTAGGACAAGAAATTTAGTCTGAAGCAGTCAACATAGCGGTTTTTACAATAAATAGAACTGGAAGTAGCCATGTAGAAGGGAAAACATCTCGTATGAGCTGTTATATAAGACGCCCTATGATATCAATCTTTTAAAAACGTTTGGAAGTGAAGTTTATGTCCATACACAGAAGGAGAAGAGACAGAAGTTTGATGTTAAGAGTAAGAGAGGAGTGTTTGTTGGTTATGAAATGAACTGCAAGGGATATAGAATATTATTACAGGATAAGAGGGATGTGAAAACTTATAGATGTGATTTTTTACAAAAGCAGCTGACAGGAGTAAAAAAAAGGGAAGATGAATATAATGAAGAGAAGACCAAAGTTTTACACCGAGTACACCGATGATGTCTAACAAAATAGTTTAAATGAAGAGGAAGAACCAAGCATTCATGAGATAGAGTCAGCCGACTTAAGCAGCAGTGAAGAAGAAAATATAGAAGAGGTTAGAACAAACACTGTGGAAACATACATAGAGGAAGAGTTTGCGTACGCCGAAGAAGACCAGGCTGTGAATAACCAAGGCATAGAAAACAGAAGAAGAGGGGCACGAGAGAGAAGAAAACCAAAGTGGATTGAAGACTATGACACAGCATATGTATCCTTGGGAGAACAATTAACTTACAGTGCAGCTACAGAGGGAGAGCATATTGGATGGAGGCAGTCAAAGAAGAACTCTCGTCATTGGAGAAGAATTGGCACTCGCGTTTGTGAATAACATAAGGTAGAAGATCCATTATGGCAAAATATTGATTCCGTACTCGTCGGGTACAAAGCGAATTTGCCCCGTCTCATCTAAAAGACATGATGGACATGTTAAGAACTCGAAAGGTTTTTTTTAGACTTCGATAGACGTTCTTCAATAAACGATTCTGTTTTCCATTATTATATAGGGTAAACCATCCAGTAACTGTCATACTTACATTAACTGGCCTGTTTTAACTTTAATTCAACATAATAAGCGTTTAAGGCAAGCCATGCCATCTAGCAATCTTTTGATTAATTATTTCATTAATTGACTCCCTGTTCACACTTAGTGGTTTCAGATTTTGTCGGTAGATGGATATTGATTTGTGGGTGTACTTCAGTCGCGGTGTGTAGTTTCTAGAAAACACTTGTGCGCTATAGAAGTGATAAGGTAAGTTTTAAATTTAAATAATGTTTTTAAATACGTAAATTGATTGTTTATTATTTACGTAATTAGTTGCTTTTTATAATATTTATAAGATACTAGCTGTGCCCGCGACTTCGTCCGCGTGGAATAGTTATTTTGGAAATCATATTTTATTTTTTTTTTACGAACCTACCTCCTCATCTTATTAAAAGTGGGCATAAAGTTTCCCTCGCGAATTTCTTTGGCACCAAATGAAGTCACTGACAAATAATTTGTAATAATGCATTAATTTCGACCAAATTTGATTTTCATAAAAATGGTTATTGTGAGTTAATCTTAAAAGATAGACATATACTGTTGCGGACATTTTTTAGATAATTTAAAGAGGAATAATTCTTTTATACATATTTTTTGGGTATCCGTAACGGTTTTCGCAGCGCACGCAACGGAAGCCCTCAAAGATGAAAAATTTTCCCCGTTTTTTTCCACATTTTCGACTGTTTCTTCGCTTCTATTAGTCGCAACGTGATGTTATATAGCCTAAAGCCTTCCTCGATAAATGATCTATCAAACGCAAAAAGTATTTTTCAATTCGAACCAGTAGTTCCTGAGATTAGCGCGTTCAAACAAACAAACAAACTCTTCAGCTTTATAATATTAGTATAGATTTACAGTTATATTGTATTTAAAAGACTGAGACAGAGGTGGCTAGTTACTAGAGTAAAAAATCTATTTGTTCTAGAAACTGTCCACCTATGTCAGTTAGTGGTAAAATCATGTAAGGTGAATTTTTTGTCAAAAAACATCTTAAAGTGATGTTGATAGGGTTTTATTTATTGTAGCATAAATCCGCATCGAAATAGCAAGGTTTGCCACTAACTGCCATGGGTGGCTAGTTTCTGGATTTCATACTGGTCAGTTACTGGATATTAAATTACTAATTTGTTTGCAGTCCTTTTCAATATGAAGAAGCGACAGTACAGCAAGGAAAGCATTAATAAAGCTATAGAATTTGTCAAAACTAAACAAGGCTCTATTCGGTTAGCCGCTAAAACGTTCGGAGTACCCAGAACCAGCATTGTGTTCAAAATTTTAAAACTATTATTGGAGCAGATAGGATCAATGGTTTCGAATCAACCTACGCACTTAACAAAAACTTCGAAAATCAAGAATCCCAGATAATTTATTATTTATGGAAAAAGATGTTAGGTTACAGCATAGAAAATAAAATATTTGAATTATCACCAGAGAAAAACGAAGCTATTACTTGATGAATTTTTATATTAATATATTACTATGGAGAGTGCAGAAACCAGAAGAAGGCAATATTCCCAAATTTTACGTTACCGAACCCCAACCTTCAACTTCAAAAGAAGTCAATGAGGTAAAAGTAACTATCATATCAGATGAACCATTATTGGAATATTTAAAAAGAAGAAAGAAATGAAATGAATTCGCCTCAACGCAAAGGGAAAAGACAAATAGAAAGGATCCCCTACGCTTTACCATCAGATGAGTATATAAGATTGATGAAAGAAAAAGTTGAAAAGAAAAAACAGATTCAAGACGAGAAAGAGACCAAAAAACGATTAAGAGAAGATAAGAAAAGCCTTACAGGGAATAGAAAGAGTAAAGGAGTTGGAAAAAAACAAAGCTGAGTACAAGCAGATACATACCAAGAAACTGAGAATCAGATGAGACATTTAATGATGAAAATACAGATTTAGTGCTAAGTAAAGTTCATATTAATACAGAAAAAATGGGTGCTAAATGTTTCCGAAATATAAATAATAAAGGTGGATGTGGGATGTTTCACAAAAAATGCCACCACAATTGCATTCCCGCTAGTCACCAAATTCACATTCCACTAGACTAGAAGAAGGGGATGATTTTGTTTGTCACTTTTGCTATCAAGTTAATACTTCTGGGTCTTAAACTGAAGAATGTTTTAAATTATATCAAAAAGAGGCAAAGAAACATGGCTTTATTTAATTTATTTAACTAAAAAATACATATGATGTTCCTATTACAGACTGATTAATTAATGTTTAAGAAATTTTGTTTTAACCTTTCATTTGATTTATTTTTATAGAATGTCTTTAATTACATGTTTAACTTTTTTATATTGTTGTTTTGTTTTATGGAAAAGCAAGTAGGGAAGGTATAAAAATATATTAATTAAATAATTTTTTAATCAAAATAAAATCAGTGGCTAGTTATTGGCTTGTATGCGGTCAGTTACTAGGATTTGGTGGCCAGTTACTGGCGAAATATCGTAAATTTTTTTCAAAACCTATTTATGCATCGAAAATAAAGCCATATTTTTTCATTTCTAACGTGATGCAAACGTTCATTCATCCCAAACTGATTCCTGCCGGAAATGGTTACATAATTCAAGAATTACAAAAGTTATGGACAATTTAATGACGAATTCCGCCTTAACTGGCCAGTTACTGGATGGTTTACCCTAGGCTTACAGGTAGAGCTCTCGCAACCGTGCTTGCCAAACTTCACACGGGAGAGTCTAATCAAAGATTATCTAAGACTTTCAATATGTCAAGAAATACCTTAGTTAAAAACTATGAGACTCGTAAGACAAGACTTAATAAATGCTATAAATAGATGTTTGACAATCCCAAATGTATTGTTTGGTAATCCTAAGGTTTCTCCAACAGAACGGAATGCCATTATTATACTAGAGGGAACTTAAATTTATTTAGCAATTATTACTTTCAGAGAAAGTCTTATAGTCTGCATAAATATCGACATATATTACAGCCTTTTTTAATGGTTTGTCCTGAAGGCCACATCATAGATATATATGGTTTATATGAAGCGACAAAATCTGACGCGACAATTCTGTCTGAGATTTTAAACAGTACAGATGATCCCTTCCTTGGTTCTTTCATGAAAATGATGTGCCAATATTAGACAAAGGGTTCAGAGACTGCATACAAAATGTGAAATCATGTGGATACCGTGATTATATGCCAGCATCAAAAAAAAAACAATGAATACCAACTAACTACAAAACAGACCAATGATTCAAGAAAAGTAACCATATGTTACGTTGGGGAGTCGTAAACATTAATGGCGGATTAAAAAATCAGTTCCGTCAGCTTTGGTATCAGAATTATAATAATGCTGATTTATTTTAGGAAATAAAAATAGCTGCATCATTATTGAATGCGTTTGAGGTACCACTAATTTATCATAGGCTTACACAAGAAATAATAAATCGTATACCTAACAGTAGTAATCAGAATTTATTATATGTAATATGTTATAGCGAATAATTTGAATAAAAGGGCTGATTTTGAATACATGATTGCTGAAGTTCCTGGCATGGATGATTTTCCAATTTTAAGTGCTGATGATTTAATTATTTTCTCACTTGGACCATACCAAGTACAGTAAGCCCGTAGTTACTACGGAGAACATGTAAAAAGTGATTGGTCATATGTGATCAAAGTATGTCGAGAACCCAACCTTGACAATTTTTCAACAGAATCATTAAACTGGGTTGATCCGTGGCTTCTTAGAGGCATGATCTAATCCCGTCACTCATCAAGACGGATATATTACGTGTATATTCTCGTAGAACGAGCTACACAAGGACTGGATGCAATATATATATTTTAATATTTTTTTGGCTTTAAATTGTTTTCCTTTACTAAACTAAACGGTGTTGCTTTCGATTAATGGCAATTTAAAAAAAAAAAAAAATGTTTTTTTTTTTCAAAATGCAGTGTGTGTACTGTACTATGTTTGGTTTGTTAGATGTACTATTCTAGTTCTATCTGTGAGGACCTTTAATTGGCTTCTAAATTGCTTAAGTTTTTTACCTATTGTATAGATATAAGCTGTTGGTCTTCCTTATAATAAATAAATAAAATAAATAAATAAATATTGGGACACTATTGTTCATGTATTATTGGGATAAGGACTTTCGGCTGCTGTCCGCATGTAATGTCCATAGCGTTGCTAGGCGTCCGGATAAAGCCAGATATAGTTAGGCTTTTTGATTGCATGTCCGCCCAAAATAAACGGTGTCTAGCTTGTCCGGCTTTTGTTAGGCTTTTTACATTTTATTTAATTTAACAGGATTAATGGTAATAATCAAAAAAGCTTTAAATACTAAGACACAAAATCCTCAATAATGTAGGGTATCCGGCCGTTTTAGCCAAATGTCCGGCCAAACTGGCTGGTCTGTCCAGATATTAGGTTTGGCGACGTGGCAACCCTAAATGTCCATCATTTGGTCCTACATGGGATGGGGCAGATATCAAGATGATCTGACTCCGCCGGCAAAATTCTTAGATTATATTATTCGACATGATATTGAGAACAAAATAGACGAAGATGATTAGAACTATAACTACTATGTTACTTATGTTTTTGTATTACAAAACTTTATATGGTTTAATTATTATATATTATACATGTGTACTTAAAACTTTTCGTTTTTCTACTTTTACGCCCACCAATAGGTACGCTAAACAATGCCTGTGGGTTGTATAGCCTTAGGCTATGTTTACCCTGCAGCCCGAACGCCTATATTCAAAGCGATGACGATAGCCAGCCAAATTTCCAAGCGATACTAAAGTTAACGTCTTGAAAAAAAGGTACCGCCGAAAATCTAGTAAAGCCAGCCCTCGCTATGGGTTATACAGATTATTGCAGATGTACCAAAGAAACAACAAAAGTGAACAAAATGAACTGAAAAGGTCGCGTTTTGATCATCCAAATTTTATCTTAAAATTCTTCGGGTTTTTTTGATGAATTTCATGTAAATTTGTAAAAATAATACATTGATATTATGAAAAATCTTATTTTTCATGATAATTCTCCTTAGCTTTTAAAGAATAAACTTATTTAGCAGAGTTTGTATATTTATTAATTCAGACCTCACAAGGCAAAAACCAAAACACCATTTAAAAAAAGAGCATTTTAGAAAAAAACGCCAACGTCAAAGTTTGACGTACTGTTTTTTTTAATATGGCCTTTACTAGACATATTTAGCCAATTCCAAGTAAAAAATGAACAAAGAAACCTTTAAAAGCAGGATAGAAACCATAGAAGTGCCTTATCGCGGCCAAAGTTAAGACTCACTATACTAAGTTAAGACTCGAGAGGCTTTACTTGCCTGCCTATGGCACTTCTACGTATTCTTGTTTCTGTGATGTTTCAGTGATTTTTTCGCTTGTTGCCAAAAGCTCCATGAAAATCGCTAACTACAGTTTCTACCACTTCATTTGGCCAGGGGCCTTACGAAGTGACTTGACTAAAGAAGATGTCGCCTTACAACTTGTATTGCACCAACTCGTTTACTCGCTCGTTTCTAACCTTCTTAAAAAGGTGATAGTAAAGTAAGCCCCTAATAATACTTCTTCTGACTAGAGAGCTATCGGCGCGACAACTTTCTTCAAATAACTTCTCCTGGCTAAATACGTCTAGTAAAAGCCATACTGAAATTCAAAATGAATTTCTGTTTTCTTTTGTGCGCGATTGTAAATAACCACGTAAATAACAACATTCAACATTGAAATTAAATTGGCAATTATCTAGAAAATGAGCTAAAGACCATAATAAATAGTATAATTCAAATCTAAGGATGTTTAAGCGATTGAAAGTAAGAAGTAGGTACCTTTATTTATGCTTTTGTAATACTTATGTATCCTGTGTTGATACTATCCTAACAAACACTGATTTATATTAATATTTAGATAAGTTTGATTAAGTATTTGTAGTAAACTACAACTACAACGTATGGTATCTTATTTTCAGTTTTATCGATCCCTATTATTGACCATATATAATTATGTTTTACCTATTGATATTTCAGAACGCTCGCTTCTCACGCAGAAGAAGCCTGTAGCACTATTATGTTGCTGGGTAAAGTGTGTCCGATTACTAAAGGAACCTTTTTGCTGTAGAATATGCCTCATGTTTGGATTTTTACGAGAAATACTTCTACGAGAGTTCACAAGTAAGTATTTGCTTTGTATGTTTATGCGTTAGAGAATAGGTAGGTAAGTACAAATATATTATAGTTCTTTGCACTAGGTTTTGAAAATAAAACAAATTAAGGTGTACCTAATGATTTTGAATTGTATCTGATAATTATAATTTATTTTAATACCTTTTACATTATGATTGTTGTTCAATAAAAAAAAAGGTGAATATCAGCTTTGATTTTTCTGTATCATTTTATTATTAGCATAAGTCTAGTAAGTAAGTAATAAGGGTTCCTAGGAAATAATGCGGTTGTTGTGATAACCAGTGCCACCACATCTAGGACCGACTTACAGCAATAACTAGGAAAAACATGCTTAGACGATGGTGATTTTTGATTATATTTGGTTAATATGATTACATTACACCCAAGGGAAGAAAACATTAATCTAAATTATATATCAATTTGTAGTTGATAAGTTTAATAATTGATCTCATAAATCTGTTAAATTTAGAGTAGTAATAAAATGCACCTCCTCAATCATCAATGGCCAGAATGGCAGTTATGTAATGGCTTTTTCCCGTCATGGACGTTTTGTGACTTTTTATATTATTTTTGATAATGTTATGATAATCTTCATTGTTTTAGTGGGACGCATTGGGATCTCAATTTAGAAGAGAGTGCGAGAATGTGTGGGGGACAAGATCAACTGGAAGGTAATAATGCAAGCGGCCTGTGTACAACCCTTCAAACTTTTAATGTAAAATTCAAAATATTGTACCTACAGTATTCTTAATGAAAGTGTATCAGATCCTAAACTGGTACATAAAATTTCTTAAATATTTGTGAATGTTTCCCAATAAACAGTAATTCTATAAATGAATTAATTGTTTTTATTTTTCCTTTGTTATTCTTCGGCTGAAGTTGAAGTTTTCTGCTGATAAGATCTGCTGTTACATTTATCTTTAGTTTCTGTAATGCTATTTTCTGTGCAATACAGGCAAACAATATTGTATCCAGTAAAATATAAATAAATTGTATAAATAAGACCAAGACTGCTTGCAAAAAAAAATATATTTGGATCACACATATAATATCACAATTTTTTTCAGCTTCCTTAGGTATCCCATTCATTATTTGCATCCCATTAATTGTTTGTTAGGTTAGTGCCCATCTATTTGTATAATTCGCTTTACTTCATGAATGCAGTACGGATGTTATCTTCCATGGTCTTTGCAGATGGTCGACCGAACACCTGCAAATTTAAAAATATTAATTTAGCATTTTCATAATATTCATCCAGATTGGACTTCTTGCAGAGTTGAAATGGCTGACTATTCAGATTAGACCAATAAGTGGCCTTGGTCACCACCCTATCGTTTGTACTGAACCATTTCTCCTAGTTACTACAGAAAAGAGGTCTTCAAAGTCAAAGTCATGACAAACAATACATTTTTCATCATATGATGATATAATATACACAACTTACATCACATCCACACTAATGCTAATAATATTATAAGAGCGAGTCTGTCTGTTACATTTTCACGTCCAAACTGCTGAACGGATTTTGATGATGATTGTATGAATATAGTTGAAGACTCTGCGTCAAACATAGGCCACTTTATGACACAGACGGAGCTGAGGGAAACAGCTAGTAGGCTACATGATTGTTTGCTTAAGAAATAGGATACATAAATACCATTAATCAGGGTACCGCATCAAAACAAATTTTTATCTGAACCAACTTGAAAGAGCAGGTTTTTCTTATTAAATTATTAAGTAATATAATCTATAAAATATAGGTATAAAAGTAACTTACCCACTACACTCCAAATATACACATATATTGGTGCATATGATTGATATTTGTACATTCCGGTAAACCAAATTTATCATTGTATCTAAAACAATATTACATGTAAGATTTATGTAAGTAAAGAATAATATCACGGGATAGATTTATGTAAACAAGCATTGGATATATAAATAAGTTAAATATTTACCTTCTTGGGACAGCATTACAATCAGTTGCCGATATTAGGAACATGATTAAACTTCAAGATATGTGGTTCATTTAATGCATTAGTCATCTCTGCAAGACAATCGAACATGGATGTCTGCTGCGAGAGGCCTAGGCTGAAATAATTGCCTACACATTTTTGGTAGGATCCATTTCCATACAATTACAAAGCAGCCAAGATCTCTAACATTGTCAATAACAAACCTATTAATAATATAATAAATTACTGAATTACCTTTTGCATAGTAGGTATCTATACTAATAGTATTAAGTGTGAAAGTCTGTCTATATGTTACACTTTCACGGCCAAACTGCTGAACGGATTTTGATGAAATTTAGTATAAATATAGCTGAAGACGTGTCAGGGTTGTAAAAAGCACTGTGTATCGCTTTTTTAAAAAATTCGGAATTTCGGATGCCGTGGGCCGCGCGTAAACTTACACAACATTTTACAAACTGAGAAAAAACTGATGAAAACAAGTAGCAATAAGACTAAAATTGTCGAAAATCGTATTATATGGAATAATTTGGCAAAATCTAAGTATTTAATATATAAATTTCATAATATTTATTCTCAATGGAGTCGAAAACAGTATCTCGGCATATCAAGTTTTCGATGATAGATTGAAAGCGATAAAAATGTCTTCGGCGCCATCTTGTTTGAAAGCCAAGACTTTACGGGGTACGAATTAAACGTCACTTTCATATGATTTTCATTCGATATTCAAAGCCACTGGCAATCAAAAAATGAAAACACTCAGTCTTACTACAAAAGAGGCTACTTTTAGAAAGAAATACAGGTTTAGTTCAGTGATGATCAAATTTGTTAATTGTGCAACAGTCAATTGCAAAAGTATTGATATTATAACAATTGATGATACATATGTATCTGAAATATAAAATATAGCAGATGCATCGACTGTTCGCCCTTTCAAAGGGACTTTTAAGATACATCAAATTTCCTGGAGTAATACAGAGCCTAATATACTTCACGCGAGAAGATTGAGCTGTATTGAATGCCCCAGTCACATTGAGTGTAGTCATTTTGAAATTGGGCAAATTCCAGTTAATGATATCCACTCTTCTAAAACTCCATCACGTTATCAACGGCTTCTACGCCAAGTTCTGTCATTTCTTTCTTTGAATCTGCTTCAACAGTTGCTGGACCTACAACACCACACTTGTTCGAACTATTTAATACGGTAACACCATCCCCAGAACCTTTACTTTTGCGTAAACATTTCACTCCAAGGAAAAGGCTTAACTTTGAAAACATCTACTCAGATAGCTCCGAGTCTCCGACTCCTACCAAAATATTAAAAAGACCAAGAAGTGATAGTCAGAATGAAGAATCATCATTTGAAATTGCCCAAAAACATCCAGAAATGTTTACCAATAGCGATTATAAATATTCTCCTCTTAAAATTACAAAAAAACGTCTAAGAATCATTATTGATGACAAAATCTCTCCACGTGCACCTTTTAAAACAAATAGCGCCCAAAACTCACCTTCTAAGATAGCCGTGCAATCAAATATTGAATTTGGCGATGACAGTGATGAGGATATTTTTTAAACGTTTTTACCTTCTTAGATTTTCTGCAAATCTTTTTATTTTTATAATGTTTTAGGTTATTTTATAGATTAAGATTTTTTCTTTTGTTAGAATTTTTATTTCAAATGATTCCCAAAGTTAAACAAAACAATTTATAAGAGTAATTAATCAAGATAATATGTTAAACGTGATTAATATTGTAATACTCAAATATTCTGTGTTAAATGAATAAGTGTTGTTAATTATAGGTTGGTAGAGGAAGACAGTGTGGTTTGAGTTACCTTATTAAGGACAGCAGATAATATATGAAAACAAGATTTTTTTATTGTTATTACTAGTAATTTTATTACTAAGACTGATTATATAGAGATTAGATATTTTCTGTGATACACCTGTCACTTCTGTGGACAACGAAAATAGTAAAAGTGTCATAATTATTATAATTATACAAAACGATCTAGTTTTGTACTGGTATTTTGTTATATTTACTTATATCTTTAGAATAATATAAGTTTTAAAATATTCCCATATTTAAAATATTCCATATTAATTTTTTAAATTGTGTAACTGCAATTTGTGTATGACCCATTTACTGTAAACAATTTTTATTTTTTCTATTTTCACAGATACGGAAGAATTTTTGGCTCAACTCTTCATGAAGCTGCTCACTGTAGAACTAAAATTGGTTCCTTACTGAACAAAATTATGGGAGAACATTCAAAATTTACTTCCATTGCGATGGATAGAGGGAAAAAACTAGAAAAAGAAGTTCTCAAAGTAGTGAACAAAAAAGAAAAGGTTACTTCGTTAGTTTTTCTGTTGTTGAAATATTTTGAATTAAAGAATTTATAATGTTTGGTTCAAGGCTTTTGTAGTAATTAATATTATTTTTTCTGCATTTCAGATTAAAATTAAAAAAGCTGGACTTCTTCTTAATGCCGAGTATCCTATTTTTGGTGCAACACCCGACGGGCTTACTGAAAATTACATAGTAGAGGTGAAATGTCCTTCAATGGAAGCTACCATACTTTCCTATGTAAAAGACAATGAAGTAACACTAAAATGTTGGACACAAGTACAACTTCAAATGTTTTTTAGCAAAAGGAAAATGGCACTTTTCTGTATAGCACACCCAAACTTTGAAAAATCAAAAGAAGTAGATATTTATAATGTGCCATATAATAACAGTATTGTATCTGTTATGAATGCTGCAAAAAAATTCTGGATAGATGCTGTTTTCCCAAAATTAAAAGATATATAATATTTAAGCACATTTTTTTATTATAAAACTTTTTTGTAAATTTATTAAATAAAATTTTATGCTTTGTACATACAAATTTTTATTCAATTTTAATTAAAGGTGATTGTATGTAAATTGACAAGTGCGCAACAAATGATTATGCTATAGTCTAAATGGGGAATTAGCAAATGATCAACAGAGGCATGTGGCTTTAGAAGAGCAAATTCACGCAGTCTTCTTATAACTTGTGGCGACACCATCGCACAGTAAATAACTACAACTCCTACGCAACAGATGGCGCTAAAGAGAAAGAACAGAAATTCCCATACAAGAAGCCTAATTAGAATGGAGGACTGAAACGCGATATCAGAGTTTCTGATAATTGGAGCATATATACAACCTCCGACAGAACATCGTCGGAGCCGCGGTTCCCCAGGCATAACACCTCGCCTGGCGGGAAGTAATTCCCTTTGCGGCGGTCGAGCATATAACACCATCGCTCCCGCCGTGCTCCAAAAACTCTTTCAATATGAATTCAAAGGCTTGCAATTTTCTTAGACCTAACTACTTCATCTTTTGAACTTTTCTTGGTGTTTAAAATTGTTTTTTTGCCAACACTCCTTCAATGTGCTTAAAACCTCTGTCTGCCATTAAACAAGCTCCAGGTGGTAAAATGTCCATAAAGCCGGATTCTTCAAAAATGTTTAGGTCAGAAGTTCGGCCACCGAAACCATCTGAAACAAAGTTTATAACCCAGTCTGGTGTTGAGGATACCAAATATTTTAGAGTGTTGCATTTCTTGTAAGAGGAATAGGTCAGAGATTGGTGTACTTTAAGTGTTTTCGTTGAAGTTCTGCAAGAAATTTGCTAGAAAGGGGAACCTCTATGTACAACTGAGGCTGTGCCATTATCCAACCCATTGTTATGTCACATAACTGTCTTTGTTTTAGCTGTTTATATCCACTTAAAACAGATTCTGAAGTACTATCAGTCTCTTCTTTAAGGTTAAATAAACTCCTGATACTGTCACTATCGCTAGAGTCATTACATTGGATAATTTTATACATATTTAGTTTCATTGGTGATGTTTTACAATTCCTAACATTGACTCAGTTAGGTGATAAAGTTACTCTTGTCTTTTGCGGTTTTTTCATTTCTACTTGAACTTGTTTCGATCGTTTATGAGGAATTGATATGAGGATATAACACCTGTTCACCTTTATCATTGGATATTTAAATATTTTGAGAACCATGTGTTTCTGTGATTAATGAATACTCTGAAGATGGATCTGAAACATGAAAGACAATAATAATATAGTTCTTCATTATAAAACATTATCCTTAAAAGATTAGGAATTTGAAAGTTTCAATGTTTGTATCTAGTATAAGAATGTATCTGAAAAAATAAATCAAAATTACCATATCGAGTTAAAGATTGATGTGTCCTCCTAGACTGTATATTTAACAAAGTAAAACAGCTGATAACATTTGGCTTACCTTAGACTCATTGCTAGTCTCTTTCTCTTGGAGATATAGCTTCCCTCCAACGAGTATCTTCGATATCCTGCTTCCCAGTTTCTGTAGCAGAACATTAAAACAGCTCTCTGACATTTTAAAATATTCAAAATATTTCCTTTCTCTATGTAATTCTTTGTACAACATCATGAATTTTTCTTCCGTCTCCAAAGCAATAGCTATAATTGCTAGCTCCGTGAAATTGAAAAGAGTCATAGCAACAACGAAACGACGACGGACACGTTTTCACTGAAGCTCCGTGAACTAAGTAGCACTGATACGAAACTGTGCGGACGCGTTGCCGGATCTGTGGCTTCACTGATATGTGTGAATCGGCCTTATGTTAAAAATACCTTTTAGTAATTACGAGCAGCCTTTCTTCAGGTGACACTGATAATCTCAAATGTGTATCAGATGCAACAACTCATAAAATGTATAAGCATGTAAAAGGAAATTAAACTCATAATATTTTTGATGAAAATGTTTTTATATATTACTGGACAGAAAATGCTCGCAGTAAATCGTCAAACGAGATAGCGTTCTTATAAATAGAAGTAATTTCGAAGGAATTAAAGTTCTTAGACTGATGGGGGGAACAAAACAAAAAACTGCACCATGATCACTATGCTCTCACATTGGCTACCTAATAAATGAAGCTCCTTTAAATTTGAAAACAATAGAATTGATATTTCCTATACCAGGTCTGAGTAATTGGAGTCAGAGTAATTGGATTATTAGAAAAGGATGTAAAATCATGCAAGAGATACCAGAATATAGTCCACAACACTCCGAAATTGAAAACCTAGATCCTAATATTCAGATTGAAGATTTAGACGTGATTATTGTTAGTGATAATTAAAATATCAGTGCGTCACAGTATTTAAACATCGCAGAAAACTCATCAGCTAATATTGAAGATATCACTAAAAAAGCAAAATTTGGATTTGATTCCAGTGCAGTTACAAGATTTATTGGTTCTTCCAAACACCCCAATTTGAAAACGAACTAGAAATACAGAAAGAACGTCATTTGTCTTGACATCAGCAGAATGGCAAAATAAAAAAGCGCATAAAACAGGGGGAAAAGACGCTATAAAGAAATAAAAAAAAAAGGGAATAAAAGGTGGTGTTTCGGCTTTCAATAAAATTATCCCGACCCTTCCTTCATATCTTACCTCTTGTCTGTCTCTTGTCTCTTTGAAAATCGGCCGAAGATTTCACCCGGCGTCCGCTACATACTCCGGCAAGCAAACAAGCAGTGCATCCTAAAAACATCATGGCGCGCGCGTCTATTAAGATTTTTTTTTATATTAATAAAAAAAATCTTAAATTTCCAAAAGAAGTGCATTTTCGAAGATTCTATAATCGGCGATACGTGGTCTGGTGATCCTGATTCCTAGGTAAGTTCAAGATCCTATTTCGTAAAGTCGAAACAGAAGGCCTTACCAAAGACTAAATCAATAAAGAAGGAAAAAGTTTAAAGCTTGCAACAGAAAACCAGCGGATACAGAAAATAGCACTGATAAAAAAGCAATTATTCTCGCTCGATTTTTATAACATTGCATCAACATCAAAGCAAACAAATAGTCTAGATAATGCACTAAACATTTTATATTTGAAGTAAAATATGTAAATATGCAAACAAGTACTTAATTCTGAGACAGAGAAAATGTTAAAGGAATGTGAAGATTGAATTTTTATTGTTCATATTAGCATTTACCTATACACGTATGTGTGTACCTATTATAGAAAAAATTTATGATTTTTTAACAAGTACAAAGACTGTTTGTTTTAAAATAGGATTAATCTATCCAGAGGCTAATAGTTACTATATTTTTAATTTGTAAGAAATACCAAAAGACGTAAGAATTTGTTAGAGGTTTCAGATTTATTACTTTGATATATTTTTTTAGATATTGTTTTATTTTACCAATACTTTGTGATCTAGACACATTGAAATTGTTGTTGATCTACCTACATAAAGTAACTACTGCATATTTAAGGTTCTAAAGAGCAAATAAATATATCAATTGCAAAGGTCTGATGCCAATACTTATATCTGATGCTAATACGAAAGAGTGGAGACCCCTTGGCACAGGCATTTTGCCTAAAAGAGATCTCCGACCACGTTAAATTGTAACAGTAACTTACTAACCAATAAATTTTATTTTATTATAATACTTTGGTTAGAGTATGCCAATAGTTGGATATTAGCAAGTACATTTTATTTGAATACCTTTTTCTAGTATTTAAGTCTTGATTTCGAAAACAATGGTTTACACTGCGGACCAATCGCATAGAGAGCTAAGATTACTAAATAAACTGACGGAAGAGCTTATAAACCCAGATAATATTTAAAAAGTGCGATTCAAGTCAGCGACGCAACTATTTAGTCACAGCGTCGCAGTTGCAACTGAACATTTAACCGCCAGAAAAGACTTGCCCGAGGAATGTCGCCAAGATAATGTATTTGTCTCCTTGAACGTCAGTCGTTTTATGGTACCTAATGATTAAATTTATAAAGGACCTTTATGAAGAAATTCGCCTTACCATGAATGATAGCAAAAAGCCAAAATTATTTTAAAATCATTGAAGTACATAAAACAAATTAAGAACAGTGATAAAATTAGATAAGTCGAAACTGACGTATCACCAATAAAAAATTTAATTAAATCTATAGAGGGCATGGAAGTGTCATGGACAAGTTTATCCAGTAAGTATTTATTTATTTATTTATTTATTTAACCTTCATTGTACAAATTACAATTTGTAAAGCACAATAGGCGGACTTAATGCTAAAAGCATTATCTAACAGTCAGTCAACCTTTGGGTATAGCAGAGAGCTTAAATGTGGGTGTACAGAAAATACCACGGGAACGGCTTGTAAAATCTATACTTATACGAATAAACCTACACAACCATATATTTTATAATACAATAAACATACATAAACAATACATATACCTATACAAATAATATATATATATATATATATATATATATATATATATACATAAACATATAGTAAATTCATATAATATAATGTTACATAAAATACAGATGCAATATACGTCATTAAACCAAGTATGGTTAATGACTACATTTAATCAGTTGCTTTGCTGAGCGAGAAAATGTCTGAATACCAGAGCTTTGAAACCATCGCGGCTAGAGGCACTCCTAATAGATTCGGGAAGCGCGTTCCAGAGTCTGACAGCCGTAACGGCGAAAGAGTTGGAGTAGAACCCAGTACGGTGAGAAGGAGTGGCGAGAGTTAACTTATTTGAAGAACGCAGGGCTCTTTCATGAGTTGAACTTAACAGTTGGAAGTCTTTTTTAAGGTAGCCTGGAGAAGAGGGATTATTTAAAATATTGTACAATTGACAAAGAATGTGGAGATTCCTGCGTTGACGGATTGAAAGCCATTTAAGCTGGGAACGGTATTTCGAGACATGGTCGTATTTACGAAGGCAGAAAATGAATCTGATGCAGTTGTTAAGAAGGCGGTCTAATTTGTTTAATTGTTCTTCAGTTATGTCCAGAAAACACACATCAGCATAATCAATTATCGGGATAACAAGGGCCTGGACCAGCATAGTTTTCGTTTTGATAGGCAAAAAATTCTTTAAACGTTGTAGGTAATGAAGTGAGGCAAATACCTTCCGACTAACCTCAGTAATGTGATACTGCCAGCTCAGTGTAGAATCCACGTAGAGACCCAGATCCTTTACTACATGACACAGCGAAATCTCAGTTCCACTATAGATAATGGGTTGGATCGATTTAATGTCTAATTTATTGATTTGAACACTACTTCCTATAACAATGGCCTGACACTTTTTAGCGTTTACCGAGATTCCAAAGCTGCAAGACCACTCCAGAATACTACGTAAATTGTTATTTATTAAGTCAATAGCAGAGTCGATATGATCTATATTGGTTTGTGTATAAAGCTGCAAGTCATCAGCGTAGTAATGATGTGGGCACGTCAATACTGAAGACAAGAGATTTATAAAAAGTATGGTTTTGATGCACTTTTAACCAGAAATTTTAATCAAGACCCTCTTGAAAATTTCTTCGGAAACATAGAAGTTACGGGGTGCGAAACATATCTCCTAATACGGTTGCATTTCAAGGAGCATTAAATGCTCCTTGAAATGCAACCGTAAAAAAAATGAATGCAAAAGAAAAGACTTAAATTTTAAGTCTTTTCTTTTAAATAATTTTAACTCCCCGCATTCACAAGGACCTAATTGCGAAGAAGATAAAAATGAATGACAGCAAACATTGGACTTAATTTGAAAGAAATTATCATATCTCATGCAAATATGTTGGATTATCCATTTGATTTTGATGTACATAAGGGAAATTTTAAAAAAGGATTTTTTGAGGTATCGTTCTGTAAATCGTATTTTATTTGGAAAATTAAAGTATTACGGGGACGATGAAGTCAAAATGGCAGCTCAAAGGTATTTTAACATTCATAAAAATTATGAAAATAATATTTTCTAGGTGTGAATTATCTAACCATTATATAGGTGACAAGCTAATTATTGTTTTACGGTTTTGGAAAAACTTGCCATTATCATGTATGATGGAAGAATGTAAACAGATTTTTGTCGCTATATTTTACTAGACATGGAGCTCTGTTTTTGAAATGTGTATTATAAAAAAAAGGGAATGAAAGTATAGATACCTAGGCACATACACTAGGAGATATATCTATAGGTAGGTATGTATATCAGTAGATCATTATTTCTAGTTCATTCCAATAGATGGCGCTTCAAAATGAGCTGCTCAAAATTTACGAGAGAAAGAGCTCTTTTTTTCTATATATATTTTAGTATTCTTTGCCTTAATTACTCGTAGCGATAAGCGCGGGAAACTTCGAGTTAGGCGGACGTCTTATTTCGCGGCCTTTTAAAAATATTTTATTTTTAATATATCAGCGCAAATATCTTCTAATTTTATATATATTTCATAATTTGTGTATATATTTTGCTGTATATTTGGTAAGTCCTTTATAAAAATTTTGTATGTGGGAGGGCCTCCCAGTCGAGGATCCTGGGGGGCAGGACCCTGTTTCCCTGGTTGGTTACAATGTTGCGGTCGACGCAACTATTGTAAACAATGTAAATAACTCTTACAGTGCAACGAACACAGGCACGGACTGCTCGTGGTCTGAAAATGGTGAGAAGTACCAAAAAGTAAGACGAAAGAGGAGCCGAGCAGCTCGTGTATGTAAAAATTGAAACAAACGTAAAATGAGGCGAAGCCAACACGGCAAGATCCCTGGCCCTGGAAACTGTGAGTGTGATGAGAGTGAAGTCTCTTATATGGCACCAGTAAATCACAATACTGAATTTAGTAACGATAGTCCACCACAACTCCCATCGTAGACACAGTCTCAAGACTTTTATCAGCAAACAAAACAGGACCCACTTGAGGCAACGCAAGTTGCGAGACCAAATTACAACACCTCGGATACTGGCCCTTATACGGTACATATTCAAAATATTCAAATCTTCCCTAATGATGGAACCACTCTACAATACTAAAGATATCGTTAATGGCAGCCTGAAACGCATTGGTCGAAATCGAATTACTATTTCATTTACAAAACCGGATGCTGCCAACACATTCTTTGCACATCCAAACTTAGGGCAACATAACCTAAAGGCTTTTATCCTTAGCAATAATGTCACACAATGTTTTTCTGGGTGTTATTTAAATTTAAGTGCGGATGCAAGATACTGTTTTCGAAGCTGAACGAACGTTTTTTTCTTCCGACATGCTGCAACTTTGGGACCAGAGCTTTGTACACAACAAAAAGAGTGGAGTTGAACTTGTGAGCTGAGTTTACACAAGGAAAAGGCATTGCGCATACTCCCTGATTTTTACAAGTTCAATAATAGCATACCGTAAAATGGGGCTTTTTGGATATATGAGGTTATTTGGAATTTCTAAAATAAAAGATTTGATCATTTGTAATTTTTTATCTGTCAATGGTAAGAATATTTTGTTGCCACCTGGCAACACTACAACTATCTGTCAACGTCAAATGAACATTTTTAAGGTTAGTTTCGCATTTCACGTGGAGTAGTGAAAACTTTTGTTAATTTTGAATTTTCGGTTTTTTTGGGCGGCTTACAACTTTCATCTAGTACACAACATCTATAAAGGTATGTACTACGCCAATTAAACTATGTATACGTGTATTTTCTGCAGATTTCGATGGTGTTAGGTGTTTTTTTCTATCTATAACGAGTTATAAACTGTTCCTGTGTTTTGTGAGTGGGGCTTTTTGAGATGGATTTTGGGGTTATTTGAAATAATATTTCAAATAGCCCCTTCCTCTGTTTTCAACACATAAGTATGGTTTAACATAATAGTTTTAAATAGCCCCAGGAGTGGCATTACAGATAACTTAAGGGTAGGTTAACTCAGCGATTATAAAAAGTCATTAAGACTTATTTTTGAATTTCTTTGTTGAAAATAACTTTTAAATACATAGTCTTTTTCCTAACGATTCACACTAAAGTTAGGGACCGCTATCGTTAATTTTAAGATTAATTTCACTGATGTACTTATGACATGCCTTTATGACCAATAAGTTGAATAGAATTGAATTTATAAACCAGCTAGGTAACTTTTATAATTGATAAACATACTAAGAATAAACATAATATGAAGGAACAATTATAACACTTTTCATGATCACATATCCCAAACCGGGTCCGCAAAGCTTGTACTAACATTTAATATTGTGATAAAATTAAACAATAAAACAATAAAACAATGTATATTAAGTTAAAACTGCCTATGTATTAGTCGTTTTATGTCCACAGGAATAAATCAGGGATGAAATCATGGTGCGAACATATCAAAGGAAGAATACCAACACACGCAATGGCAAATCTTATCCACCATATGTAAGGTATTCTGAAGATAATTTGCGAAAAGCAATAGAAGCCGTTCATAGTCGTTCATTGAGATTAAAAGAGGCTGCCGAAAATTACAACATACCGATAAGCACTTTAAGTCGAAAGTGTAGAAATATAAACTGCACGCAAGAAAAAGCGGGACACCCAACTTTATTTTCAAAGGAAGAAGAGAAGTTTTTTATAGACAATGTACAATTACTGAGCCACTGGGGGTTTCCTTTAGATTCAACTGACCTACGAGTGTATGCACAAAAATACTTAAATAAAATTGGAAAAACCATATATGGCCTTGAAGATAACATGCCTGGAGTAGATTGGGCGCGCAATTTTCTAAACAGACACAAAAGTGAGATTTCCAATCGTGCAGCTTCAAATATATCTAGCGATCGCGCTAAAACTACACCACTTGTAATAGATGACTTTTTCGATCATTACGCAAAATCTGTCGAAGGAGTCTCCCCAGACTGTCTCATCAATTATGATGAGACAAATTTGACTGATGATCCGGGTAGCAAAAAATACATTTTCAAGAGAGGGTGTAAATATCCTGAAAGGGTCATTAATAGCTCGAAGTCATCAATTTCTTTGATGTTTGCTGGCACTGCAGATGGACAATCCTTGCCGATATATGTAGTTTATAAAGCAGAACATCTGTGGGATCAATGGCTGGAGGGAGGTCCTGAAGGAACCAGATACAACCGGTCAAAGAGTGGTTGGTTTGATTCAGTATGCTTCGAAGACTGGTTTAATACAGTTATAGTACCGTACGCAAAAAAGAAACCAGGACGAAAAGTTGTAATAGGAGACAACTTATCTTCTCATTTCTCACACTCAGTTCTACAGACTTGCGATGAACTCAATATAATGTTTGTTTGCTTACCGCCAAAGACTACACACCTACTCCAGCCATTGGATGTAGCTTTTTACGCTCCTTTGAAAAAGTATTGGCGTGACGTGTTAACAAAGTGGAAGAAGACAGAAGGATTGAAACACAAGACTTTAGTCAAAAGCTCATTCCCAAGGTTATTAAGCAAATTAAAAAATAAGTTGGTGGAGAATGGCGCGGAATCTACTAACCTAATTGCCGGATTTAACAAATGTGGCTTATACCCCATAAATCCCGAGCGACCCAAGTCGCGGTTGCCTCAAAGACTGATTGTTTCCGAAGAACAGATAGAGAACACAACATCTTCGGTTGTAATAGACATTTTGCAAGAAATGAGAAGCCCTGCAAGTGCCACTGGACAAACAACACGAAAAAGGAAATGCAATGTACCACCAGGAATGAGTATAACAGCAGAGGACATAGTGCGTAATCAGACAGAAAAAGACAAACAGCAACATAAACGGAAAAATACACAAAAGAAAGTGTCGGACAAAAACAAGAATATAAAATCTTTAGACGAAGACAGTAACACCGATTCTGAAATAACAAGAGAAACTGAAAATGAAGAATTGAATCAGGCTGATACGCAGCCAACTGCAGGTCCATCCGGGCTATGTAATGCCTATGCCTTTGACTCTGGTAGCTCAGATGATCAAAGACCACGACACGAAAAGATTACAGAAACTGCTAAGAAACCGGAAATTGAAGAATATATATCGATTAAAGGCAAAGGCAAGGGAAAGAAAAGCAAACCAAAAACAGAAAACAATCACACAAAGATAAGTAAATTGGAAAATACACTATCACTTGAAAAAAATATATCTAGTAAGGGCAAGAAGAGAAAGAAAAATAAATCAAAAATAAAAAAAAGACAGATGAAGATAAGTGATTTGAAAAATTTAGACTTAGACCCAGAGAGTATTGAAAAATTGATAGCCAGTGTTAAAGCAGAGAAATCCAAAAATAAAAAAAACAAGAGATATTCAGACTCTGACACTACAAGTGTGTCAGATATCATGAGCATCCATAGTGACTCGGACATTATAGATATTGATTTCGGTGGATCAATCTCTGATGTCAAGAGCGACGATGAAGACTACGGATGTAATAAAGACATGAGTAACTGTACTTACGGAAAACAGCCAACAGTTGCAGAAATCATTCCAATTCCTGATTATGATGATAAATTTATTGATAGATCATGTGTACCTGAAAGTTCTGTTGAACAAAAGACTGATGGCAACTTAAAGACTAATTATAATACTAAGTTACAATACGTAACTGATAAGACGGGCAACGATCCAAGCAGTACAGCAACGATTTGTGATGATATAGATTTACCTGCACCCGGGATTCCACAAACAGTTGCAGAAATCATTCCAATTCCTGACTATGATGATACATTTATTGATAGATCATGTGTATCTGAAAGTTCTGTTGAACAAAAGACTGAAGGCAACTTAAAGACTAATTATAATACTAAGTTAGAATACGTAACTGATAAGACGGGCAACGATCCATGCAGTTCAGCAAAGCTTTGTGATGACATAGATTTACCTGCACCCGGGATTCCTGAACAAAAAGAACAAATGCAAAAAGATGAATCAAAAGTACACGAACTTTTATCAAATTATGCTGTGAACGACCATGTTTTGGTGCGCTACTGTGACGATAAACAATGTAAATATTATGTTGGATTTATAGAAAATATTAAAATTGATGGACGGAAATATAATTACACAGTAAATTTTTTTAAGACAATAAAAAAGCCACAACTTGCATTTCGGATTGGCAAGAAAATTGATCGAGACGAGGTTGATGATATATGGATTGTGAAAAAAATTGTTTTAATGAAAAATCCTATAAATGCCAAAGAGTTCCTACTGACTGAAGAAAGCGATGTGATGTATTTTTGAGATTACCTTTTTGATTTTCAACTTTCTAGAATTTTTACAATTTGGTTCATTCACACCCAATGAATGAATCTAAATTATGTAGGTACCTACTACCTCTTGTTGGACAATTTAATGTTTATTTTATGTTGTGAAAATGTTATTTAATTTAAGTAAGTTCTTAATAATTATTAAAAAATGTTCCTATTAAACTAATTTCATTTAAATATAACTTTTAACATAGGTACATTTCATTTTATAATTGAGTTTTATTTAAGTATAAGAAAATTCATCATATCCAGGCCGCTTTTATTTTCGTAAAAAATAGCTTACCCTTAAGAATTCCAAATATCGCTTTTCTTATAATAGGCACAATTTTATTATATTTACATGAAATTCCAAATAACCCCAATTTAATAACAAACATAATTTCGATTATGGGACTAACTTCAAATAATTCGGTACTTTTTTGACCAAAAAACGTCAAATTGCTATTTAACTCAAACCAAGTTACCCTAGAATATTTCCAAATATCGCTTGGACGGTTTTATTTAGCACATGATTGATAAATTAAGAAAGACAGATCCAATAAACTTCGGATACCAAATAACCCCATTGTAGCGATATTTGGAACGGCTATCTTAAAAATATATATCTTCAAATCTACTTACGATAGACGTTTGCTAGTAATAGTGATCAAGAAGACATTATTACAACTATCCAAAAAGCCCCCTGTTGAGTGGATTCATTCATTGTTCCTGTATTTACAACACGGTTTAGCAAAAAAATGTTTCAAATAGCCCCGTTTTACGGTAATTTAATGTCAACGACTAAAGCTTCAGAGCTCACGATACAAGTAAGCTCTTGAAATCATCCTACAAGCGTACATACCACATACCATTATAAACATTAATTAAAGTTAAGTCGAGTATGTACTATACCGTCATGCTGTTTCCAGTACGAGGTAAAGTTTAACGTCGAGCGGTGTCCACCCGAAGAAAATGTATTGTAAACACTTATGTGTGTTGTGATCTGAAGTGTTCTTTTTCTTAATTTTGTGATCTAAGCGTTTTCTACATTATATTGTTAATTTCTTAGTTTATTAATATTATTTGTTTTATTACTTTATTAAAGATCACTTACATGCCGCAGGCCGTGACCCTATCTGGAGATACTACGTCATCAAACATATGTCCATTTTTTAGTCCGTTCCGTCATTATATAGTTTTATTTCGGTAGGTAGGCATATAATGTTATCAATGTTGAAGATTAGGACACACGAAGAGCCCCCACACAAAACTGCGAATTCGCATCGCATCGTAAATATCAGTGAGCTTGCACGAAAGCACCGCAAGAACTTCCGATCTGATTCGCATCGCGCATTCCTGCGATATTACATCACACTTGGTGACGCCATTTTAGTCCGTTCTGAGACAGCGTAGGGGAAAGACGCCGGCGCCGATATCGTTGTGTGGAGAATGGCGGAATATGACGTAGATTTTTGCATATCTTTAATTGAGTTGCGCGAGTTGTATAATTTGTTGTTGTTGTTAAGACGGCGTAGTAAATACATTATGGCCATGTAGTGTAGGTAAGTTAGCACGGTGGCATCAAATTTACCATGGTTGTGATGACAGATACGTGCGGAGAATGGTGCACGTATCCAATAGCCGTGACAACGCTGATAAAATATTTAAAAAGGTATATGCGATGGACAACTTAATCAAAGTAATATTAAGAACACACTAATTAATTTTATAAGCCAATATTTTACTCCGAAGCTTCGTTAGAGGTTTTCTCATACTACAGATGACAGGACTTATTGTTTAGAGTTACATGAAATAAATATTTCTTAATTTATTTTGAGATTAGTATTTATCCATGCGTCTCAAAACTTCTAAAAATCTAAAAACTCTTATGGAACAAAAGTCCAGTGAAGTTGTTGTGTACTCAGACCAATAAAAAAAGAAAGACAGAACCATCTATGCTACGCGGTGACGCAAGGAAAAGGCAGCCGATACGGCAATAGTAAGGCCGGGACTCCACCAAAGCGGAGACGAGACGAGCGGAGAGGAGATGTTTTTTAAACAACCAATAGAATTGAGTTATTGACACGTCTCCTCTCCGCTCAGCTTCAGTGGAGATCGCTGTGCGGAGATGTCTAATATTTGTATGTCGCGATGGAAGCGGAGATGTGAGCTGTGCGCGGACGACGCGCAGTGGAGACGAGAGATATGAGCGGCGTGCAGTGAGCGATGTCACCCTCCCCCCTCTCGCCCGCTAGCAACCCGCAGAACCCCGCGCGCGCGCCGGCCGGCCGGCCATCTTGCTAGCACGCGAGCACACGCTTTTATCGTGAATAATTTGTGCAGTTTGTATTTTTCAACGTAAACAATTAGTTAATTTAAATAAAACGTAATGGATGAACAATTTATTGAATCAGTAAAAAAATATCCATGTCTATGGAACACATCAATAGATACCTATAAACTTACTGACGTCAAAGATGCAGCTTGGGAGAACGTTTTGAAAGAAACTCAATTATCTGACGGTAAGTGCAATTTATTATATTAAGTATTTCGTTCAAGTAATATTGTAATACGAGTGTCTTGCCATGGAACGGCGCCCTCGTTGTTGAAATAACTACAGAATTTTTCTCGAACTTGATAGGCATCCATATTGTCATTCGATAATAGATTTTCCACGTTTGTGTCGTTAAACATAGTCGTGGCCAAACCCGTTTCATTATTATCTAGATAGCCAGGCATCTTGTCAATTAAAAAGTTGTGTAGAACACACGTTGCTTTTATCACTTTTTCCACTGTTTCTATTTTACATTCAAATTCTTTACGGTATACGTACCATTTCCGTGATAATACACCAAATGTAGCTTCCACAATACGACGAGCTCTTGAAAGTCTATAATTGTATGTTCGTTTTTCGTTATTTAAATTATCGCGTGGATATGGTCTCATTAAGTTAGTCATCAAAGGGAAAGCTTCGTCTCCAATAAAAACAAACGGTACAGGTTCTCCATTTTGGTACAAGGGTTGTGGCTGTGGTAGATTTAGTCTGTTTTCTCTCAAACGAATTCCGAATATACTATCAGCAAAAATACCACCATCGCTGAACCTTCCCATTGAACCTATATCTACCATAATTATTCTTCGGGTAGCGTCGGCTACGCACATCATTACAGTTGAAAACCTGTGTTTATAACAGTAATATGAGGACCCAGATTTTGGGGGTGCAAACATGTACACATGCTTGCCATCAATGGCCCCGACGCAGTTTTTGAATTGCCAGATTTCTTCAAATTGCTTTGAAATTTTTTTCCAATCATTTTCATTAAGTTCTGGCATAACCAAAGGTTGTAATACTGTCCACAAGGCATCGCAGACATCTTCTATAATTCTTGGAACAGTCGATTTTCCAATCCTAAAATTTTCAGCTATTTGTGAAAATTTTGAACCAGTCGCCAAATACCTGTAATAATTATAATATAGATTTATATTTATGTGTCGTGGTTTCAGTTAGAATAGAAGGGTCATTTCAAAATAATATCTTAATCAGTGTCGTGTTGTTTCCGGAACTATAAAAGATTAGGCATTACTGAAATTATGTATTTACAGAATTTTCACTCGTTCAAAAGTTATAGCCATTTTTAAATAATAGAAAAGAAACAATTAAAAGTCTAAGATTCACACGAGCACAACACATTGAAATCAAACAAATAAAATGGATTTATCACTCGTTATTTATTAACATTTCAAATTTCGACGCCGCCGTCTGCCGCGACCACGTACGAGAGATACAATCCGTTTTGTTTGTTTGATTTCAGATATTTTTTTTTTATAAATTGGTTTCCCTTGAAACTCTGGTATTTTTTAAATATTTATAATGGTTATAAATTCTGCATGAGTGATAATGCGGTAAGTATATTTTGACTATGGCAATGTCAACATTTAATATTTATAATGATTTCAATTATTTTTATTTCAGTAAAAACGGCTAAATCTAAGTGGAAAAAGTTGAGAGACAGCCACCGGGACGCATTAAAAAGGAAGAATGCCACTAGAAGTGGACAGAGTGGTAAACAAATTCGTGAATGTATAACGTAGTTAATATTTACTACTAAAGGTATGTGTGAGGAGAGAAGATAAATCCAAGTTACAGCGAATAGCACACTATTTATTAGTTCTACTTTACAAATATAGACTGTTAAGGATGTACGAAGAAATATAGATAGGGGTCGTGAGATCGAAGTAGGCACGAGATCCAGTCAAGCAGCCGCTATGAAATAGCCAGCCACTTAACTTAGAGATGACGAGATGATCCGAGCAGGCCTTCTGGTGGACGCGCGCAGGCTTATATATGGCCCTCGGGGTGATGCGGCGCGGGGAAGCGGGGAAAGGCAGCCGTTGATGGAGGCACGACGTCACACACCCCCCCCGTTAGACCAGAATTTCCTTTAGCCGGGAAATTCGACTGCTCGCCATCAGTAGCTGGAGCTGGAGCAGACGGCTGGCCGGCGCTGGTAGGCAGCTGGTAGACGGCTGGCCGGAACCCTGAAATGGGAGAAGTCCAGTATAGTATATATACTAATAAGTGCATGTAGGTGGCTAACTAATAGGAGGATACGGTACGAGCCAGCGAACAGAATCGAGCCAAGCAGGTCAAAGTAATTTACAAAAAAGAAAAAAAAAATCTTAAAAATATGAACTTGGTATTAATAAAGATTGATGTATTAATGTATAACTACATAAAAACAAAATAAGCGCAGACAGATGCCACCGGTGCGCGAGCAGTCTAGCAGAGAACAAAGGAATGTTATGCACCTACTTACATAACATAATCACAACACAAACAGGTTCTAGTACAATATTAATCGAACGCAAGAACTAGACTCAAGTACGGTCAACAGCACAACAATTCATACAAAATATAATGTGCGGCTGGTGCACGAGGTTTAACAAAAAAAAAAAAAATATTTTTTTTGTAAGTATTTAAAAAATTGACTTATTTAGAATTATTGTTTATAGTTAATTAGTTTAATGTCTTTGATATGCCATTCGCCCAGCGGCTTACCCGACATATCTGAAAGTTTATATACTAAAGGAGATTTTTTTGCTACGATTTTACATTTAATAAATTTAGGTGCTAATTTTTTTGAAAAATATTTATCCTTATCACTTAAGTAGAATGTTCGCTTCCAAACAACATCACCAACATTAAATTCTGCCGGCTTACGGCGAAGATTATACGACTGACAATTACGTTGATGTGCAGACAAAAGAGCCGCCTGTACTTTATCGAAGATGTTAGATAAATGACCAAGCGATTCAGCATAACAGTCTATAGGCTCATGTACCATATTCTGATCAGACTCAACATATCGAGAACCGCACGTTATCAGTTCACGACCGTAAACAAGAAATGATGGCGTGAAACCGGTTACTTCGTTAACAGCACAATTCATTGCAAATTGTATTTGGGGTATTATTGAATCCCACACCCTGTGGTCATTATTAATAAATGTGGAAATAGCTGTAGTTATAGTTTTATTATATCGTTCTACGGTGTTAACATGGGGCGTATAAAATGGAGTGTAGTGTAAATTGGGAATTTTATATTTGGATATTAAGTTTTTAAATTGTGTACTAATAAATTGCTTACCGTTATCTAGTATGACAGTTGAAGGAATGCCATGTACTAAGAAAACATTTTCTTCGAGGATTTTTGTTATTACTTCGGCTGTGGCTCGTTTTATAGGGAATAGCAAACAATACTTAGAAAAACAACAACAGACCACAAAAATAAAATTATTTTGTTTTCTAGAAGGAGGTAATGGACCTATCAAATCGATACTTATAACCTGAAATGGTCTAGAACAAGACTTAGGTCCACCCATAAGACCCAGAGTTGAGTGATTCTGATGTTTATGAGCGATACATTCATCACACGAATTAACCGCGCTAACAACATCCGAATACATGCCTGGCCAATAATAGGTAAGAGATAGACGCTTAAAGGTCTTGAATATACCGAGGTGACCAGCAGTGGGCATTGAATGGTTTTGTTTTATTATCTGTGATCTTTGCTCGGCCGGGACAACTTCTTTCCATTGAAACTCTCTCGTTAGAGGATTAAGACTTTTTTTGAAACGATATAATTTGTTATTTATTATTTGATAGTCCACATAAGAAGTGGGAGATTTTGTACAGCCATTAAAAATATTCAAGTACCAAGGATCGTTAGTGGAAATAGCTGTTATATTAGAGTTTACGTTAAATGTAGTGGACATAATATTAGGAGAACGGGAAAGAAAATCTGGGACTAAGTTATCAGAACCACGACGATGCCTTATTTCGAAGTTATAAGCAGATAAACGAACACCCCATCTGGCCAGTCGGCCAGTAGGATTATTAAGAGTGAGAAACCACTTAAGCGCGGCGTGATCCGTATACACCACAAATTTTAGACCATTTTCTACGTAACAACGCCAGTGTTCGATAGCAGATAGAACGGCAAGCGCCTCGCGCTCAGTAGCACTATAGTTACGTTCTTGATCCGATAGGGATTTACTGTAGAAGGCTATGACTCTTTCCTCCCCATTTAATATCTGGCAAAGAACTGCCCCTATACCAAAGTCACTGCTATCAGCGTGTATTTCAAAAGGTTGGGTGTAATCTGGACAAGACAACACCGAAGAGGAAGCTAAGCAGTTCTTTAATTTAGAAAAGGCCAAATCCGCCTCCTGAGACCAAGAAAACGCTGGCGACTTTTTGCCGTTAGAAGTTAGTTTATTAAGGGGCGCCGCTAAGGAACTAAAGTTAGGTATAAACCTTCTATACCATGACGCCGCGCCAAGAAAACGACGAACCTCTTTTTTGTTAGACGGTACAGGGTAATTAGTAATTGAATCAACCTTATCGGGATCGGCGTGAAGGCCGTCTGAATCCACTATATAGCCCAAGTACTTAAGTTTATTTCTAAAGAAGTTACATTTATCAAGATTAATAGTTAAGTTTGCCTGCTTTAATTTATTTAATATTTTTGTTAAAAGTGAAATATGGCTGCTAAATGAAGTAGAAATGCAAATTATATCATCAACGAAACAAAAAACTTTATTTTCGAACTCTGGACCGTAAAATAAAATATCAGCTAAACGCTGCTGAGTCGCAGGTGCATTGGTTAAACCAAAGGGCATAGATTTGAACTGGAATGTACCACGAGAAGGAACATAAAAAGCAGTCTTGCAACGATCCTCTTCTTTAATTAACGTCTGCCAAAAACATTTTGAAATGTCCAAGCTAGATAGGTATTTAGCATCCCTTAAGTTATCCAAAATCTCAGAAATATATGGCAAATTATAGGCATCTTTTTTTGTTACTGAATTTAATTTGCGACTGTCCAAACAAAAACGCAATTCGCCATTTTTTTTTGGAGTAAGTATTATGGGATTAGACCAAGGACTTTCCGAAGGCTCAATTACATCTTCTCTAAGCATTTCATCGACATGTTCTATCAAAATACGCTGTTTCTCGGGGGACATCCTATAGTAACGCTGACGAATTGGAGGACTGTCACCCGTATCGATCGAATGAGTAATGAGCGAAGTACGACCAAGACCCCTTTTCTGATAAGAAATATCGGTAAATTGAGAAATTATGTTGTTAGCAACAGCCCTCTGATCCTCTGTCAGACTATCAAAAGAAACCAATTTACTAGCGGCGCTGGATTGTAATTCCGCGACACTAGTGTCAAGTTTACTCGGAGGCGAAACCGTTACTATGTGGTCCGGAAACAAACCGAAACCCTTCCAGAAGTCCATACCCAGGATCAAAGAATTTTTTATTCCGGGTACAATATGAGTAACCAGAGAAATAGATTTATTCTGGAATACAAAAGGAAGCAGCACTGAGCCGAGCGACGAATATTTATCGCCGCCAGCAGTGATAAATTCTAAAGGTTTCGAAGTATCGAGTTTTAAACCTTTTAAGAAGAGATCATGTGAATTATTACCAAGAATGGTTAAGCAAGAACCACACTGAAAAAAACATTTAAACGAACTAGTTTTGTTGTTTAAAATTTTGTTAGATATTAACAAACTTTGTTATTATAAAACATAACTAATTCAGTTGTGTACACAAAAGTAGGCATGTAATATAAGTTTGATAAACAGTAGAGTAAGTTTTGGCAAGTAATAACTGAAATAATATAGACGAACTCATTTGGCTATTGAAGCAAAACCGATTCGTAAAATCTAACCAAACTATTTTTCTTTAGTTATATTATAGTCTTTGACTGTATTTTACTAAAATGTATGTTAAATATTACATTTGTGATTAATTCAATAAAGTATCAATTTTTTGTTATAACTTGACAGCTATCAGCTATCTAATAATAAGTTACTTTATTTAATAACTACCATGATTTTGTTATTATTTCCATATTTGCTTGACTGTTGAAAACCATACCAATTTTAGCATCTTACCTACGTTACAAATTAAAAAACAGCAAACAAACTTTTACTTTTAACTGAGCGCGATTGTTTACGTGTAACGAAACGTGAAATCCGCGCATGCGCTCAAACGCCGCGCCGCGCCTACGACGCCCGCGGCCCGCCGACCGCCGGTCTTCCGCCTTCTTTCTTTCGTTCATGGCTGCGCGAGCGCTACTTCAGCACGGCTCCATATTTTTTACTGGAGTTTACTAGATTGTGCAATGCAGTGAGACAGTGTAAGTTTATTACTATTTACCACTACATAAATAAAAAGTGATTTCAATAAACAAAATGGTGTTTGTCAAAGAACATCTCGTGGACAATTTTTTCCGAACATGACTGAGTTTAATAATGCAGCGGCGGGGACGCCGATCGAGGCTGAAACGCCTGAATGCAACGTTTTCGAAGATTATTTAAAGTCATGGGGTCTTTCAATGTACATTGAAAAATTTAAAGGTATGTAAAAAGAATAAAAATAACAGGTTTACTGGGTACTTAGTTATTAAGCTTGCTTGCTAATAGGTATGTAGGTAGGTAGGTATGTATCATGAATATGGCGGAACGCGTAAATAACGAAGCCGGGTCTAATTAACCTAATGTAGCGTGGGCTTCTTCACATTTCAGGAGGGGATAGGGCCCCGCTAGGTCGCTATAGTTTCATCACACTTGCCACTGTTAACAACTGCCTTGTCTTAAGTATACACGAAAAAATCCCATTTACCATTCCTTATCCTGCTTTCATTCCGAAGATGGGTTGACTTCAGGCAGTCGGCCGGTCTTAAAACAACTGCCAAATCAATCTATGAAACGAGATGTGAGATACTTGTGTACCTACCTATACTTTGACCGCGTGGAAGTCGCTTTCGCCCGTCAGTTTACCTACAGAAACTATGATATAGAAGAAAAACAAACCAAGGGGTGACGAGTGCTGGACCGTACACTGCAGCAGCGTCGTAACAAGTACTAGGAGCCTGCCAGGCTATCTGTAGTTATGAGAACTGACGCAATCGCAACAAAAAAAGCAATATTCATATGTAATGGTACGGTACCTAACTACTTATTTGAAGAGGCCAGTCCATCAGGGTTATTATAACTATCATGAAATATCTTAAGTGTGTAAGTTACTTGTTTGTACTTAATTATTATTAATATTTCAGAACATGGAATTGATAACATTGATACATTACAAATGCTATCCACCGAGGACCTAAAAGAATTGGTTCCACTTATTGGGCACCGAGCTAAGTTCATTAAACAAATAACAACAATGAAAGATATGATAACAGATGCATTTAATCTTACTGCCAATGAAAACGGAGTAAGTATCAAATATGTCAATATATTTTAAATATTAAGGTTTTAAAGTGTGTTATGTGTTGGGTGCCGACTTAGTAATTAGTTTGAGATGCAACAAGAGATGCATGCCTTTAATTTGCAAAGGCTTTTCTTTTTAAAATTAAATGACTTATGGTAAATTTTTAATTCTTGTGTTGCTTGAACTCCTCTCTCTCCCTTGATGTGCACCGCCTAACCCATTGTGTTAAAAGGTACTTTATTAATAATTTTGTCATTCATTGTTTTAGTCTAACAACAGTAATGATACAACAACATATGAGTATAATATAATAGATTCTGATCTTACAGTCAGTTTGACTAACTACACTGAAGCAGAAGACCAACTAAACACAGACTCGGTAAGTATTATTTTCTTTGAAAAATTTTATTTGTTCCTACATATTTGTCTATGGAATCCCTGATAGTGAATGATTAAAAAACCAGCCAAGTGCGAGTCAGACTCGCAAAGGGTTTCGTACCATTAAATATGTAAATAGCAAAAAAATCACGTTTGTTGTATGGTAGCCCCCTAAAATGTTTCTTTTAATTTAAAAATTCATTTTTAGAGTGGTTATGTAACTAAATATTCTAATAATCTACCTGTTGCTGATAGTAATATTTGAATGCAGTGCTATAATAAAATGTGCATAAAATTTTGATGAAAAGAATAAGTCATAATTGCATCTTTACTGTATTTCAGGAACTTTATAAAATGTTGAGTTCATGCAATGAAGGCAAAGGTCTTTTGCTTACTTATCATGAGAGTGGTTTACTCGACAATGCGGCTCGAAGGCGTCTTTGTAACATAATCATTAATAATGAGCTGAAAGATGATGCAGAAAAATGTATCCAAAGTTCACGTTTATACCAACTTGCATTTGAAATACCAAAAATATTTAAAAAGGAGTCTTCATCCATATATTTCATACCATATACAAGTTTTAGCCCAAATGAAAAAATATCTGCCAAGGGAAAATTGCTAGATTGTTATCGCCAGAAAAGAAGAGGATTTATAAAAACAGGCCTAATAAAAGGCAGAGAAAGACGTTGTTCTTCAGCTTCATCATCTGAACCGAACTCGCCACGCCCTAGCACCAGTGGCCAATACACATTGTTTCAATTAAAAGATGGATACGAAGAAAGTGAAATTAATGAAAAAATGTTATGGTTAAAAAATTGTTGTGACCCATGGGAAACCGTAGAACTGTACTGGAGTATAACAACTAAACAGCGCCTGAGTCTTTTACAGTCGCACAACCTGACGATTCAACAATATTATAGTGACTTTAAGGCACTGAACCAACCAGGAGGCATATTTTTGGTAAGTAAGATCACGTCTTTATCCCTTGCGGGGTGGACAGAGCTACAAGTCATAAGACACAAAGGCCACGTTTATCATGTTAGTGGGCATTTAGATGGAAAATGGAATTAAAATAGTGATGGGTTGCTAGTCGCATCGCCTACTGGTATGATTACTTAGGTTTTTGCCCTTCCCTCAACCGGCTTTTACTGTCTGCGCGGGATGAGAAGCAGGTGGTTCATTCTACGTTTTTCCTTTGCTCCCAGACCAGCATGGAAGACTGACTGATGGAAGACATGCCATTTTGATTTGTTTATATGTATAGTTCTAGTAGTTAGTATCGTTCTATTGGGAACTGTTCTGTTCGAGATGTACTCATAATTATGTCCTCAATAATGAAAACTATGTGTGTGCCAAAATTTTAAATGATTGGTTAAGTAGTTAAAGCGTGAATAGGTAACAAATATAAACTCACTTTCGCATTTATAATATTAGTTAAGATAGTTGGGATACTATTTTTATGGTACTCTACCCCTTATTCATAAAAATGAACCAACGTTTATTAAACCCTTTTTAGTTAACATATATTTTGTCTCATATTTTGTCTCGTTCTTTCAATGTCAAGTATTAGTAAGAGGTATAAGGACAAAACATTTGTTGACTAAAATAGGTTTAATAAACGTTTGTTAATTTTTATGAACAAGGGGGTAAGTGTACAGTCGCTTATATCTTAATGAATATGTTTACTTGTTTGCAGCTATTAAAAGATTACAAAAGTCTTTATCCTGATAATGACCAAAAACTAAGAGAAAGCTTTCAATAAAACCAAGAATTATAGAGCTGGCAGGAAAACGCAATGATGTATTTTTAAAAGACATCTTGAAAGACATTGAACATGGTAAATATCAGTGCGTAGTATATGTAAAACAAAGTAGCTCTCCGCTGTCTGTCTGTCTGTTCCTATGTAGGCTTAGATCTATAAAACTAAGAACAGGATTTTTATACGGGACCTTATTACTGCGACTTCACCGTCTGTGATAGCTAGACAGTTAAAATTTTCACAGATGATGTATTTCTGTTGCCGCTAAAACAACAAATACTAAAAATTTTGTAAAATGAATATTTGAGGGGGCTTTCATACAGAAAAATGTGATTTTATTGCCGTTTTTTGCTCGATATCAATGAAATTGTACGGAACCCTTCATGCGCGAGTCCGACTCGCACTTAACCGGTTTTTTAAGATGAATGTAATTCAATGGAATTCAAGACAAAGTAAATAGATAGTGATTCAAGAGGAAGTTTTATACATACCTGCAATTTTATACATATAAAACACCGGGGCGGGTCGCTAGTTTGTAAATAAATAATGATTAAAAACTACTAAACATCTGTTGACCTGACACATTACACTGTTTTATAAAAGTAATAATTTTAACATTTGTTTTACAGCTAGTAATGAAGTCAAGGACTTGGCAGCATTTATGGCCATTCCTTTTATGATGACTACATCAAATGTGAGCAAGACAAAATTAAAGAAGGGTAAAAATCTGTGGCGTCCTTCGAAGCAAGAGGTGCTTGAGGGTTTTATTACCCACGTGACAAGTTCTGCTGACATCGAAGAAACCATCACACGTCGTAAGATGAAACTAAATGAACTTGATTTAACTTTGCAGCCATTCATAATAGTCGTTGGTCCAACGTTAAACGAAATATTCGCCAGATACATTATCGTAAACAATGTTCGTTATGAGGTAACAACTATTGTCAATGCAATTGACGCATGCTTCAAAATAATATTTGTGTTGAATGCGCAATATCCCGCGGAATCGATTGCCGTTTGGCAATTTATACAAACTGCCCTCTTCCAAGTAAAAACGAAATATGATAAAATATATACGACAGTTAACACACTTATTACCGATCTTAACATTGAAAGAGAGTAGTTGTTCATCAAAAATGCTTAAGTGTTTTCTATGCTTTAAAAGTTTTAGAAACGATCGAGAATTGTTTAAACATTTTTCTTTGGGTCATGGAACATATAGTTTTCCAGTGTATCACTGTGTGGAACATGGATGCAATAGGTCTTTTCACTTAAAAAATACGTATCGTAAACATATATTAAGATTTCATCATCATTCTGCTACTCTTTCACCCAGTTCTGATTCATCTCTTGATGTCTTAACTTCATCAGGAATATATTTAAATGGTATCGTCGATCATCCTCCTCATGTCGCATCTCCAAATATATTAAATTCAAATAGCTATACGCTGCCATCCTTTATTTCATCTCTTTATGCAAACCCTTTAATACCAAAAAACGCAGTTCAGGGTGTAGTACAAGGAATGAGCAAATACTTATGTGAAACTTTATCTTCTAATATAAAAAACATATTTGACGAAACTCCACTATCTGTAGAGCAAGATAACAATTTAAAAGCTTTAAAAGAAAAAATATTGTCAGCTATTGAGTCACCAATTAAGTCATTTGATACCGAATATAAGCGCTTACATTATTTACAGGAACAAGCAGGAACGTATATACCCCCAAGAGAGATAGTTATAGGTCAAACTATGAGTATAGTTGTTAAACGAGGTGTTGCCAAATCTGTTCCAACTGAATGTAAACAACAATTTATTCCCCTTAGACATGTATTACAAAAATTTTTTTTACTTGACAATGTGTTGGCTGAAACATTAGATTATTGTAATAATTTATCCAATAACATTTCTATCAAAAACTTTATTCAAGGCAGCTTTTGGGTTAATGTAGTAAAAAAAAGATATGAAAATAAGACAGTATTTCCATTATTTTTATTTTTTGACGATTACGAGAGTGGAAATGTTCTTGGTAGCCATTCCGGCATTCATAAATTAGGAGCCGTTTATGTATCTATTGGCTGTCTTCCTCCAGGCCGTGCGTCAGTATTAGGTAATATATTTCTAGCTCTTTTATTTCACTCTTCAGACAGAACTAGATTTGGGAACAGTGTCATATTTCATCCTTTAATAGAGGAACTTAATTTTTTATCAGAATTCGGAGTTGATATAGATGTACCGTCATTTCAGGGTAAAATTTATTTTGTGTTAGCTCTTATAATTGGTGACAATTTAGGTATACATTCCATCATCGGGTTCAATGAAACATTCTCTTCTAATTATCCGTGTCGTATCTGCAATGTGCCAAAAGAAATAATGAAAAAACAATTGTTTGAAGAGAAAGAAATGCTGCGAAATGATAAAAATTATACCGAACAACTACAAATAAATTGCCCTGCTTCTTCAGGCATAAAAGTAAAATGTGTTTGGCTGTCTGTAAAAAATTTTAGTTTATTTGATCAGGTTGGCATAGATATTATGCATGATATTTTAGAAGGTGTAGCCAAATATATAATGTCGTTTCTTTTAAAAAAATATATAAGAGAATTACGATATTTTTCGTTAGAAGTGTTAAATTCCAGATTATTAAATTTTGATTACGGTCCTGATAGTGGAAGCAAACCTTGCCCGTTAAGTATGGAGCATATATTAAAAGGTAACATTAAACTGTCAGCCTCAGAAATGTTGTCGTTTCTTCGATACTTTGGTCTGCTTATAGGAGATTTTTTACCTACTGATGACTGTTATTGGATAATGTATATTACTTTGAGACAAATACTAGACTTGGTAATGTGTAACTCAGTTGACATAAATAGCTGTGATTTGTTAAAAACATTAATTTCTGAACTGAATGAGCTTTATATAACATTGACTGGTGATTCTTTGAAACCTAAATTCCATTTATTAGTTCACTATCCAAACATGGCGTTAAAATTTGGGCCCTTAATAAATTTTTGGAGTATGCGGTATGAGGCCAAGCATAGACTGTCCAAAATTGCTGCAAGAGCGTCGTTTAACCGTCGTAATCTTACACTCACCCTGGCAAATAAACATCAGTTGCAATTAAGTGATGTCTTTTTAAAAGGGTCTTTAGATGATCATGTTTCTGCAGGTCCGTCTAAACGGATTACAGAACAAAAACGGGATGAGATAATACTTCAGTTAAATCTATGTTCAGATCTTTCCCTAACTTATGTAATGTGGGTCAAAGTTAAAGGCACGCTTTACAAACCTAGGACAATTCTCATTAAAGATATTGGAAACCTTGGTGAAATTACATTTATGATGATTAAAAATATTTTTGTTTATAATTCTTCCACAGTTATTTTTGAATGTATGGAACTTCAAACAGTTGGTTTTGATTTCCACTTTTATAGCTTCGAAGTGATAATTCCGGAATGTGAAACTCTTTTTTTTATAAACCAGGAATCATTAATATCCTTCATTCCTAATCACATGAACATTGCTTCAAATGGCAAAAGATATATAACACAAAGAGCACATTTATAATTAATTATGTTTGTCGTACATACATGTTTTAATTTGAGATTAACAGTAATGGAAAATTATTAATAATTTAATATTTATATAGTGTAAATTAAATATCATTCTTTCCTGCCGTCATTGTCTTCTCAGTTATATGTCTAAAACTTCAAGTACCTACAAATTATTATTATAATAATTTAATAGACATATATTTTTAAAATAATTTTGGCCATGTACAATGCAAAAACTTACCACTACTCTTCCATCTATACAATCTGTTATTGTCATACTTGATCAAACGAAATGTGCCGATATAAGACGAAATATTATCGATAAAAACCCGGGAATAAAATCAAAAATCGAAGAAAAAAAATTACATTCCCATACATTTTACCCGATGTTTTTATGGAACGTTATTTTTTATTTATTTACGATTCTATTCCCTGTTATTTATCGATAATACTTCGTCTAATATCCACATATTTCGTTTGATCAAGAATAACAATAACACATTGTACGTTTAAGAAAATCTGTATTAGTCTTACCATATTTTGTTAAGTTAGTATTGAAATATAACGCTGTTTATTTTCTAGATAAATAAAATAATAATAATTGATTAACATAAACTCATGATTAGTGTTTGTTATTGTATAAAGAAAAAACTTTCCAATACTTCTTCGACTATATGTTAAGAAAATCTGTATTGTTAAGTATATATTTTTTGTTAAATTAGTTTAGTATTGTTCAATACAATAACGCTGTTGATTTACTGATTATCGACCCATTTATTTTTAAATCAATAGCAGTAATAAGTTTTGTAACCATGTTTCTTGTGTGCAATTAATAAAACACTATTTTAAATGAAATATTTTATTTGAATTCTCTAATAATTCTTCTTTTTACCGTTCTTATTACTTACTAAACTATTTAAGTAATTAATTTTTGGTCACGGAAAACTAGCCGGTAGTATCTTTAATAGATATTTAAGTTTTTTATAATAGATATTTAATTTGTAGCTAAAATATAAATGTACAGTTTTTGCTGGTTATACTGCAATATAGAAGACATAAATATTGTCAGAATTATATACATATTTGCAAAAATTATTATTTATTATAAAAAATATCTATTATAAAAAACTTATTAAGATACTACCGGGTAGGCTCCCGTGGACAAAATTAATTACTCAAATAGTTTTGTAATCAATACCTAAAGAAGCTTTTATACTCATTACTAAACAGTTTTGTTATTAGTACATAAACAAACTGTATAAACAATCACGCATTAAAACTATTTATAAGCGAAGGGTTTGTTCAATAAATAACAAACAGTTTTGTTAATAGTAAATAAAAAATCTGTAAATACAACCACAGCGTATAACTACCAGTAGGCTAAGAGATTGTGTTAGACAACAAAACAGTTTTGTTAACAGTACATAAACAAACTGTATAAACAAACACGCATTAAAACTACCAATAAGCTAAGAGTTTGTTTATTATGTAACAAATATATAACAAACAGTCTAAAATATTAAATCAACAGTTTTGTTAATATGATATAAATGATTTATAAAATCAACCACACAGTTAATCTACCAATTGTCGAAGAGTTCGTTAAAATTACTTATCAGTTTTGTTAATAGTAAATAAGCAAATTGTAAATATAACCACACCGTAAAATTACCAGTAGGCGAATATTTTGTGTAATAAACACTAAATATATTAAAAACTGTTTAAAATATTCCTAAACAGTTTTGTTAATAGTAGATAAAAAATCGGTAAAAACAATCAAAGAGTAAAACTACCTGTATGCGAAGAGCATGTTCAATATAAACCAAATGTGTTTCTTAAAAATTGACAACTGTTCATCAACATAAATAGCAAAACCCTGTTTTGTTGCTAGTAATACATAGTTCGCAAGTCACTTTTTTTTTGTAGACAGTAACCAAATTTTAAGTTACTTATAACTCAATATTTTTTTCAGTGCAGAATCGAGTAAACCAATAGTATTTTTACCGTTCAATGTAACAGGAATGTAAGGAGTATAATTGTTTTGACTGCCGATCAAGGAGAGTTTTTTTGTATTAAAAAAATTGGCAACATAATGTAGCCAATTATGCCACTCAGTTTTATTTGTTTTAGTTTTATTAAACATAGATTTCCCTTGATCGGCCTTTACGAGTTTTTTTGAAGTTTATTATTATTACATTTAGGACAATTAATGGACTTAAAGCCCTTCGAACCACATTTAAAACAGATAAGATAACGAGGTTGCCGACAAGTACCTAAAGAATGCGAATCCGTACGACATCTCGGGCAATATTGTTTAGAATTATTGCGATTCGAAGCATTTTCAACAACACAAACTTGTTGATCCAACTCGACTTCGTTAATAGGTGATGGCTCGGTGTTATAATTTTTATAAAAATTTTGAGGGTATTTATTATTTTTATAAAAATTATAATTTTTATTGAAAGTTTTATTTGAAGTGCTGTAAGCCAATTCGGGAGCCAAAGTGTTGGAAGTAACCTTGGGTGGTTCAGAAAATTCTCGGCTACGACTGTCATATCTTTCGAAGTCCCTACAGACGCTAACCAAGGAAGAAATATCCACAACATCAGCTGTTAGAAGAGCATTCGTATAGCAGGGCCGAATGTTATTTAATAGAATTTCTAGTTTGGAAGACTCGTTCATAGGTACGTCTAAAAGAGAAAATAATCCTTGCATTTTAGCGATATATAAGGTTATGTTATCCTTTTCCCCCTGTGTACGAAGCCTTATTTCCGATGTGAGTTTATAGTCATAATTATGCGGACTAAAATCACGTTTAAGTAAACGACAAAGATCGAACCAAGATTCAACACTATCTTTAATAGCACGGTACCAATGCAATGCATCATGTGAAAATATTTCGAAAGCAAAAGAAAGTATTTTAGTTTCAGGTATATTCCTACTCGACATAAATTCATTTACTCTCTGAATGAATGAACGCACACAAGTTTTACCATTGAATTTAAATTTACTTAATTCCGCAAACAATTTACGATCGCAAAGAAATGAATCAGAAGAAGGTTCGGGAATGTTCTGTGGCTCGACTCCGTCCGACGACACCGGTTTAGACAATAGTGATAGGGTTTTATGATTTGCGTGAAAGTCGTTCCATACTAGGTTAAGGGATTTTTTATCGTCTAGTGAAGCAAAATCAATACGAGATAGCCTATAAAAAACGTGGTTAAGAATAGAATTAGTTCTAGAAAATAGATTTTTCTCGAATTTAGACTGTAATACTTTGACGTTATTGGAAACACGGAGCAGGGAGTTACTAACCGCGGCTATATCCTCATCAGGAGAAAAGACGGAAGTTAAGATATCCTCAGAAGGAGAATCGGACGAAAGTTTTAAAATCTGTTTACGTAATTCATCCACCGTTGTGGTTTTAGAAATATTGCCGTTACGTATTTGGATTTCATACTCAAGTTCAGCCTTATTTAATAAGGAAAATTTAATGGTATACGGCATTATAACCAACCAAACGGCGCAGGAATAAACACCCACACGAGGAAAAAAAAAAAAAAATTTAAAAAAATGCAGAAATTAAAGAGTACCGTTCAAAAGGTGCAGTAAGAAATTAATTTAGAATAGCTTTAGTAAGATCACAATAGCAGCTGAAAGCTTATTATAGTGTATATAGCAAAAATAAGAAAAATATAGCCACAGCATAAAATACACATAGGCCACACCCCGAGACACGTAGCGAGTCAGTACATGCGCGTGCCCAGAGCGTGCTTTACTAAGATTTGTAATTGCGAGTAGATTAATTTTTACACTTCGTTTACAATGTAAAAGCAAGAATTTAATTACAGAAGGCACTTTCACTAAGTAAAAAAAACTTTACGCACCTTTTGAACTGGAAAAAAAAACACACAGAAAATACACAGTAAATTAGGGCTTACACTTACCAGACCTCGTGCCTAGCCTTTTTTTTGATGGGCGCCAGTATAACGTAGTTAATATTTACTACTAAAGGTATGTGTGAGGAGAGAAGATAAATCCAAGTTACAGCGAATAGCACACTATTTATTAGTTCTACTTTACAAATATAGACTGTTAAGGATGTACGAAGAAATATAGATAGGGGTCGTGAGATCGAAGTAGGCACGAGATCCAGTCAAGCAGCCGCTATGAAATAGCCAGCCACTTAACTTAGAGATGACGAGATGATCCGAGCAGGCCTTCTGGTGGACGCGCGCAGGCTTATATATGGCCCTCGGGGTGATGCGGCGCGGGGAAGCGGGGAAAGGCAGCCGTTGATGGAGGCACGACGTCACAAATGGAAATATGAGAAGGTAATGGAATTTTTGATACCATATATGACGAATAGAAACAGGACTACAAATTATACCTCACAAACAAATATAAATGAACAGGAAACAAATTCATTGGAAAATAATGTAACCGATGAGTTTTTTGAAACATCAAGCAATCATACAAGAAGCACTCCAGAAGATCGTCCATCTGTACAACATTCGCCGTCACCGACATCAAGCGTCTCAGCCTCGACATGCAGAAATGCAACAAGAAAATCGGATGAAATAAGTAATTTACTTATACAGCACCATGCAAACCGTGAAAGAATACGCCAAGAAAAACTAGAAATACAATCATTGATAGAGAAAAATAATACCCTTGACGAAATGGACACTTTTTTTCTGTCGATATCAAAAAGTGTAAAAAAACTTTCTCAATATATGCAGCTTCAGGCTAAACGTAAAATTTTCAATGTTCTTTTAGAATTGGAAGAACTTGAGCTACAAAACACATGGTATAACACAAATGAAAATAATTGGTATTCCCCCGGTTACACTTCAGCACCGGGTCCAAGTTCGACACCGGGTCCTAGCTCAACACAGGCACCGGTTCTTACATCAACACAGGCCGGTGGTCCTAACTCAACACAGGCACCGGTTCCTAGCTCAACACAAACAACGGGTCCAAGTTCGACACAGGCACCTGTTCCAAGCTTGGAAGATACGCACATGACCGATGAACAGATAGAAGAAGCATTCAGAAACGAAGAAGACACATATGATAATTTGTAACTATATGGAAAAGAAAGCAATATGTCTCATGTGATTTACTGTTATAATTTTTTTGTACGTTATGTTTCTAATATAACCTTACGTTTTTTTTGCTACTCCCAGAACGGCAGTTGATTTTTTTGTTTTCTTTATGAATAAATAAGATAATATAAAAATATATTTGGTTTTTACATAATATGCATCACTCCAGTCTCCCGGAGGGGTAGAAAGAGACAACGGATCTCGATTTCTCGTAATCCTTACATACCTCAGTTTACATAATATTTTTCATGTATTCTCGTACTTCTTGATTCTCGTTTTGAGTACTTCTCACTTAGCCCTTTTACACAAAAAAAAACAAACACTCAAAAAAGACTGATCACATTCAAACGCAGATAACACACATAAACACAAACACACTTAACAAAAAAATAATTAGGTAGGTACTTACTTCAAACATACTGCTAGCCGCTCTTGGGTACAGATAGATCTCCTGTAGTTAGTATCTTGCTTAAATATATGCGGTTTAATTAAGTTATGTAGTTCGTAGAATATATTCCTCGGTAGTCTGTAGGACTTGGTAAAACTTTCATCATCTAACTCATTAAACAGAGTAAAAAATTCTCCATGACTGGTATGGTAATACAAGTGACTTCTTTTCCAAAACCGATGTTTTCTTTTGTTTAGGTAGTATAAAGCTATCAATTCTGCTTCTTCAGACTGTAGTTCTTCTTCAAGTAAAAGAAGATACTTTTTTTGTAATAATAGCGACATCGTCTACCTTTCGTGTCAGAATGCGTACTGAGCACTCAACGCCCCGCACCCGAGCTGAAAAACATCTCTTCTCGCACAGCACACAGCACACCGCACACATCTCTGCTTTGGTGGAGTCCCGGCCTAAGCCGGCCGCCCGCCATTCCGTCTTCAACAAGAGACCGCGCACCAGTGTTGCCATGTACACCGTAATTACGGTAAATGCACCGTATTCAGCAAAAATTTACCACCTACCGTCAAGGCATGACAACGGTGAAAAAATCTACCGTTATCTGGAAGGACTAAGATTCCTGCTCTAAAAAATTTAAATAAATCAAAATATGAATAATATGTATTATGAACGTATAATAATATGTATTTGAATGCACTCCGATCCCTTATATTGTTGTCCGACATTATAATGGTCACACCCGTAGGCAAGTTCGGGGATTCCCCCTGTTTCGGGCCCTCTATAATGCTAACAAATAGGGTTGACGTCTAAAGATAATAATTTCGGGTAATATTACGATCGTTTCATTTGGTTGTGCTATGTGCATTCGAATTTAGTTTGTTTTAGTAACTAGTCAAGTCGTGAAGTTTTTGCGTTTCTTTGTTTTTAATTGTCGATTATTTTTGTTTTACACGTAATAATAATGGGTGAAACTGAAAGTGACACTGACTCTCAGTCTAGAGTGGAAGTTCCGACTAAAAAAAGAAAACAGTATAAACAGAAATTTCGAAATGGCTACTAAAACCAGAGTTTCGCGATTGGCTAAGAAAGGATAAGAAAGACGAGTATGTTGCTACATGTAATATGTGTAATAACAAGAGATTGTCAGCTGAAATCAGCGTACTTACTAGGCATAAAGAGACAAATTCGCATATCAATAATGCCAAAAAGTTTAGCTGTTCAACTTCAAAAAAGAACCAGCAGTCAATCGTAAGTGCATTTCAAACAAGCTCACAAACACTTACTGAAAACGAACAGGTCAAAATTTCTACTGTGAAATTGGCAGCTTTCGTCGCAGAACATAGAATATCTGCAAATACTATGGATCATCTTACAGATTTATTGCCCCAATTGTTCCCCGATTCAAAAATTGCTAAAAACATAAAACTAAAAAGAACAAAAGTTCAAGCAGTGATAAACAATTGTATAGGAGCATCCGAGAAACACAGTTTAATAAATGATTTAAAAGTTCAAAAGTTTTCCATATTAATTGATGAAAGCACAGATATCAGTGTTACCAAAACTGTTGCTATTGTAGTGAGATACTTTGATCCAAAACTATGCCAAATAATCAGTCGTTTTTGGGATTTAATCCAATTATTTGAAGCAGATACAACAGAACACTCAGCTAATGCGGAAAAAATATTTGAAAAAGTCATAGGATCTTTCCAAAAGTATCCCATCCCTTTGGACAACATAATCGGTTTCGGTTCTGATGGGGCAAATACCATGATGGGCTGTCGTAATTCCGTCTCCAGCCGATTAAGGCAGCTTTGTCCAGGAATCACCATATTAAAGTGTGTGTGTCATTCGCTGCATCTTTGTGCCAACGATGCCTCCAAAGAACTTCCTTACAACTGTGAAAAGTTGGCTAGAAATATATATAATTACTTTAAAACCAGTAACAAGAGACAAAGTGAATTTGTGGAATTTCAACACTTTGCTGAAGTAGAAGTTCATCGAATTTTACGACCTGCACAGACGCGTTGGCTTTCGCTGAATGCTGTCGTTGATAGAATATTGGAGCAGTGGGATGCATTGCGTCTCTATTTCGATAGCAAATGGCTCGCAGACGCAGAGTGCCAGGAGATTTCCGCCCTTCTTAACGAACACTTGATAAAAGCGTATTATTATTTCTTGGGGTGGATGTTGCTGAAATTCACCACTGTAAATACTTACTTCTAAAGTAAATCTGTTGTGATCACAAAATTGAACCGAAAAATGGCAGAATTGTATACAGAACTAATGGCGCTAATTTTTACAATGACGTATATAAATTCAACTGCAATAGAATTGATTGATCCGACAGAAGAAAGACATCACAAAGAGTTAAAGGATATTTATTTGGGACTTGGAGTTCAAAAGCAATTAGAACTGATTGAAGAAGACCGAAAGAATTTATTCCGACAAAAATGTAAACAATTTATAGTTACAGCGTGCACAACCATTCGCAAAAGATATTTTATAAATGATACACTTATGACAGCTATATCGAACCTAGATCCAGAAATTTGCGTATCTCCAGAAAGACCAGAAAGCCTTGCGCCTATATTTACACTACTCCCCAGACTGACCCCAAAAACTTTAAATGACCAGCAGAAACTCGATGACGAATGGCGTAGGCTACTCCTTCATTTACCGAAAGACTTAGATGCAAGTCAGCATCCTCCTGATAAATTCTGGCATCAGGTGGCACAACTAAGTGAAGAAAACGGAAACGTTTTCAAGCACCTGCCATTGTTCATGCTCGGAATGTTATCTTTGCCGCATTCCAATGCCGAATGCGAGGTATTTTCAGCCGGGTAAACGATATAAAGACAAAAAAACGAAATAAACTCATAACTCGCTCTATAAAAGGGAATATTTTGACGCAGCAGTCTATTAAAAGACTCGGACAGAATTGTATTACTTTTAAACCTGATGATAATATGCTAAAAAAATTAAATCAAAACATTTACAAAAATGAGGAGATTTTGGTGTCAGATTCAGAATAGTTATATTAATTTTTGTACCTTTACGTTTTTGAATTATTATCTAGTAACTTTACTTGTATTTTTGTTTGATTCTAATAAAAGTTTTACATCGTAATTACACCGTTTTTCTAATAACCCAAACACCGTAGATTTATAAAATCTACCGTATTTTTATAATGGATTTACCACCCACTAGAATTTGGACATGGCAACATTGCCGCGCACGTCGTTTTATCTGTGTCGAGGAAATATTAAAATTTGCCGTCCTGTGTTGTTAAATGGTGCAAAAATAATTCATGTGCTCAAAAGAAACCTTGCGGGATTACTTTTCACAAGTAAGTAGTTGAATATTTATGTATGGTCCGCCGGAATAACGAATTTAATATATTAATTTTTTAAATTGTCTCGGAACACCAAACCTCGACCAGTGTTGCATGCTGGTCGCAAGATATTTTTCCCCATAATAGGGGAAAAATATTATTACGTGCTGTAGTATCTTGTCAAATGTATGTTTTTAACCTTAAATTCGTCATTTAGATATATACAAATTAAAACTAATGGTGACAAAGAATGACAAATAAATTAATTTAAAGAAAATAAGAAGCTTTTTATGAAAATAAAAAAACAATATGCAATTTTATCAAGTTTGTCTAGTGACTTTTATGCTATCGTATTTTTAATTTTTAAATTTCTAATAAATTGGTTAATCTGTCATTCTTCATATATTTATTTTATTTATTTATTTTCCTGCTTTTCAGGTTCCCGACTGAAACAGTGTGGAGAGAAAGATGGACCAAAGCTGTAAGAGAGAGCAGAAATGAAGAAGATTTCATAATTAATGTTGGTTGCCCTCAAAATATAGTGTTGTTTGCTTTATACACTTTGAAGAGTGTGATATATACTACACCAAATGTGGGCTTCGACGTATCAAGAAAAATGCAAAACCAAAAAAGGTTTGTATGTCGGCTAATGGAAAAGAAAGATTTGATATAATTATTATTTATTACTTCATGACTTATGATTTTGTTACAGGTAGTAAATCTTATAGGTAGTGAGCCTGATGTTGGTCCAGATGATTCAGCACCAGATATCAATGCAGAGGTTGTACATAATTATCACATAAAATGTATTTTTTAGTTTAAGCTTATATAATCTAAACATTTAAGTTTTTACTTTTTTTTCAGAAATTACCCCAGCAACTTGACACCGACAGAGATTTTGATGAAAGAAATTTACATGCTGGTACGTCGTCAGAACACATGGAAGACGTATCCAGGCCACGCGTATTTGATACTAGTCCAGATCCGATCCGTGATTCAGAACTAGAATCAATATTTGACACTCCCAAAAAAAGTGCTCTAAGAAAAACAAGTAAAAAAGTATAAAATGCGTCTATTAATAAATCAACGTAAAATCAAAACCCTTCATCAAAAGGTCAGACGTTTAAAGACGAGAAACGAATCCCTAAAAAATATATTAAAAGAATTAAAAGAAAAAAACTATATTGATACCGACGTCTCCGATATGCTCGAAGAAAATTTAGTGGCAGCAGATTTGTTTAATAACATAAATAAAAAGATTTTGGGAAAGAAGAAGATAAATTATTCAGCAGCTATAAAAAGATTTTGCGTAACTCTTAACTTTTATTCACCCAAAGTGTATGACTACGTGCGAAAAACTTTCTGAGAGTCTGCCACATCATAAAATATTAAGCAAATGGTACGCTCACATAAATGGTGAACCTGGTTTTACAGATGAAGTCTTTACAGCTGTTAAATAAAAGGCTGAAGCTAGAGAACGACGACCAATGTGTGCCCTAATATTCGATGAAATGGCTCTGAGGCAACAGAAGATATGGGATGGTAGAAAATACCAAGGACTTGTAGATATGGGCACTGGTACCATTTCTGATTCAGCACCGTTGGCGTCACAAGCTTTTGTGTTTTTGCTGGTGGCAATAAATCAGCGTTGGAAAATTCCACTAGGTTATTTTTTAACCAATAGTCTGACTGGAGAACAAAAGGCTAATTTAATAAAGATGTGTCTCATCAAATGTTTTGACGCAGGAGTTGATGTGGTATCTTTAACTTTGATGGGCATGCAACAAATTTTGCGGCTATGGAGTTACTTAATTGTAATGTGAAAGACTTGCAGGCAATGAAGGCGAAATTAAGAAACATCCGTCCAATGATACAGAAGTACACTGTTTCTTGGATCCGTGTCATGTAACTAAATTAGTACGAAATCAATTGCAATGCAAAAAAGAATTTTAGGATATAAACGGCGAATTGATAAAATGGGTTTACTTGTTTCAACTCAATACTTTACAGGATGATGAAGGCTTCCATCTAGCTAAGCATAAGTTATCAAAAAGACATATTAACTTTCGAAATCAGATAATGAAAGTTAAGCTAGCCGTCCAATTACTGAGCAGGAGTGTTGCTACTGCCTTAAAAATTTGTAGAGAAGACCTAAATTCGCAACATTTTGAGCAATCTGTGCCAACGTAACAATTTATACAAAAGATTAACGATTTCTTTGATATATATAATTCAAGGGCTATGACTGAATTTGATTACAAGAAGCCAATAAACGCTAGCAATAAGAATTAAATTTTCTTATTCCTAGACGGCTTAAAAGGATATATTAGTAACCTAAAGTTAAAAACACTTACTAAACGAAGTGTCATGAAAGATGGTAGAAAAACCTTTGTAATCACCCGATTTTACAAGCCTTTATTAGAAACAAAATGCAAAACTGGATATTTATAAAGGGCATTAATTGTAAACTGTTAAGTATTTAATTGTGTTATTAAATTTTTGTAATAAACAGAGTGTTTTCTTATGACATTTCATTTATTTATTTATTGGCTAGGAATCTACCAAACACCACACATTACTCCCATTCCCCTCAACTCTGCTCTTACGTTTGTAAAACTAGCTTTTGCTCGCCCGCGTTAATTGCGATTTCACACCATATACACTACTTCATACACCAGACAATCATGCAAAATTTCATGATGATTGAAGATGATAGATGAAACATAATACTTAGTTAGGATTAGGATAAATGTTTTTAATACAATTGCAAAATATAACTCGAAAATACATACATACGTACACACCCTGCAAGTTATCAAAATACTTAGCATTTAGAAACTTTTATTACTAATAATTAACAATCTAGTTTGATAGGAAATCAAATTTTGTAGTCATTATTTTGTAGTATAATAATGAGACTGCGACAGGATGGGAGTTTCGCAACCTGTTGGCAACATTATTTTTTTAGCACACAAGCGCACGCCTTACACATGTGACGCACACATTGATTGACAGCCGACTTCACGTCATTAGCTGTCAATACTCTTGTCTTTCTTTTTTTATTGGTCTGAGGTTGTGTGAGTGTAAATCAAAACGTCAGAAACTCCACAATTCTTTTCAGCCATGTTTAAGTGACCACGATTAATTTTAGACAAAAACCAATTGCAACAGCAGCAAACGTAAAGGACATGATTCTTAGCATAAAGATAAGATAAGATAGAATGCTTTACGTTTTCTGTGGCGTGACGAGACAGACCTAGTGCCCACATAATTTAGGATGACAACTTTGATTGACATCGCCATTTGGCAATTTACGTTAAGAACCATAACGCACTGCTCTACATCAACACGAGTGTTGATCTCACTGGCAACACTTCTCATATTGTTTTAGTGTCACATAATAAACCATACTTTAACAAATCATTCTCCACACCAATAACAATACAAAATATTTGGCCTCCATCACAGACCAAATTAAAAATGACCACACTTGATATGCTCAATTATACCGAGTATAGTATTATGGGAAAGGTATTAGAAGTATGCATGAAACCTGATTGTGTTCCAAGTAGATTTAAGTGTCAAGAACAAAGAAAACGGACTAGCAGTAGCCCAAAACAGTCACACACATTAAAAGAACAACGAATGACGATTATAGCAGACTGTATAAATGAACAACAGTACTGTACGGTGCCTCAGTGTATTAGCACAAGCATAAAAACCCCAAACAAATTATTCATATACGTTCCAGACAATCCAAAAATACGAAAAAAGTGGCTAACACTAGCAAGAAAGAATGATTCTCAAACCTTATCAACTCATTCAAGAATGTATTTTTGTGAAGACCATTTTGATGTAAGTATTTGTATAAAATTATATTTAAATAGTTATCTACACACAACACATGTTGAAGTTTATATCTAATACCAGTGTTGTTTCTTTGGTATAAAAAGTAAGGTAAAAGATGCAATGAGATGTTATGTAAAATGCTTAATACAATACACAATAATAATCACACAATATTTTTCTAGTTGCCGAATGATATGATCAATTATGCAGAGTATTTTACTACAGGAAAGGTATCACAATTATGCATGAAACCAAATTGTAATCCAAGTAGTGCATGTCAAGAAGATATAATAAAACCTACTTGCAGCAGCATAGAAAAGACAACAATAGCAGAATGTTATAATGAACAAAAATATGCTTCTACCTCAAGTTGATCTCTTAAACATATTCCAGAAACAAGATCTGGTATGTAAAAACACAACTTACTTCAAGTAACAACAGCTTTGTGGTCCCGTTGTTAAGCCATTTACCTAATACTTACATTGTTTAGTTGTTTACTGTTTGGTAAGGACATTGCAGATTTAAATCATCTAAAGTTGATTCTGAGCTTCAGAAGGCACACTACACATTTGGTCCTGACTGCTACCAGTTTAAAGTTTTACTGCAAATAGGTTACAGACTGCAGTTGCTCTTTGTAATAACCAATACCACCAAAAGTGCATCAGATGTTTTATGCTTGACTGCTAACTGTAGTGTATCCAATGGACACTTTAAACTGTTCAGAAGAACACTACAAGTTCCCATTAATAACTGAGCAGTTGAGGAAATTGCTTGAATTTATTTATTGCATTATACATACACATGTTAAAACTGAAAATTACATGGGAAACATGCTGGAATTAAAAAATGTTAAACAACAAATTATCTAGATTTTTCCTTGATATATATTTTTTTAAAATATTGTTGCAGATTTTCAAACAATTAACCAATGTGAACCAGAACTAACATGTAAACTGAAAGCTGATAAATCAGTTCTGGCGATGGGCGATTGTCGCGCAGGGCACACTCGCTCGCATTATTGCGGTTACCGCATGCGAGCTAGTGTGCCTGTGCGTCGTGCGACATATGTTGTCGCACGACGTTGATCTGAACTTCAATCGTAATTGATGACTTTACAAACTATTTAAACGCGATATATTACTATTTGTTTACAAACAAAATTGCGAACAAAAAGATCGCGACAATTGAGACTGTATGCGGCGGGTATTCTACTCTGCAGCAGCACGCAGGGATATTATCAATAAAAGAGTCTAATATGAATGCAACAATGTTACTACTAATGTTATTCATGGTGTATTTTAAGAGTAGTACAGGAGCTGTTTAGATCATGGAACGTTGATAATCACTGATTATAAAATGTCAACAAAAATGAATTTATAGTCTGCGTCCACTACCGCCTAAAGCACGATGGAGAAATAGTCTTTGTAATTAAAAAAACATAGACCCGGAGTTGGGGAATTTTCCAATACGTATATGTTGTTATCCGTCCACTGCGCCTAACAATTCGGAAGTTAGCTCTTTTCTTGAATTCATCAGCTATTGCTTTCTATTTTTCTTCATTTGGTAGTGCAAGGATAAGCTTCAAAGAAGAAATATATATATCAGGCACAATTGCAGTTTCTATTAAAAGTATTCCAGCCACAATATATAACTCTAATAGCACTCGAGATAGTAGTACTCAAATTCCCTTAAACGAATCTACCTGCCCTACACCATCAACAAGTACTGCTAATTCATAGCTATCACGAATTAAAAAAAGGATGAATCCAGTTCATGTTGAAATTTTAAAGGCAATTCAATCATGAGAAACTAATTCAAACAGCAGAACAAAATCCATTCAAAGTGATGACGATATGGCGTTTTTCCAATCTATATTACCGTTGATCAAACAAATAACAGCTAATGATAAGCTTGAATTACGTATTGAAATGATGCAATTACTCTGTAAATATACAAACAAAGAGCGATTGAGACATATGTCTTCTACTGATAGCCTCAGTTCAACAGTTTCGCAGAGTGCGTCTCCAGCTTGTAGCAGTACGGCAGATATAACACCAACGCAACATAATGTAACTCATGATTTATATATTTCTGAAGACATCATAGATGAGATCATCCAGGCCAGTGCGGCGGTAATTACACCAACGCAGGATAATTTTACTCAAGATTTAGATATTTCTAAAGACATCATAGATGAGATTATCCAGATCAGTGCCGCAGTCATTACACCAACGCCTGGGGAAACAGAAACACAAAAACGGGAGACTGTTAAACTATTACAACTAATCAAAAATAAATATTATATGTATAATTAAGAACTAAGTTTTACTAACCTTAATGCAAGCATTTCTTCTGGCGATATACATTGTCTAAATGTTATGTCTTGTCGCAAGATCATTATCTTTTATGTGATGTAAAATGAAATCGAAAGTAGACACACTCATTCGGAGATAATTGTAAAATTTCCTATCGTATTGACGTAACACTCACGTAACATAATGTCGGTCCAGCAAGAGAGGGTGCACCTAGAATTCTTTACTTCTTCTACGTCTTCGTACGTACAACAGCATTGCCAGAAGTTGATGTCGATTGAAAGGACTTATGATTAACGACGTGAACACTGCTGTGGCTCCGCGTAAAATGACGTATGCCAAAAGGTGGCTCTTGAATTGCTTGGATTTGTATCAGAGATCGGATTAAGTGCGTAAGCAATGTCCGAGTTATTTTTTTTACACGGATACGGATCGGACGTAATGCGACACCGCTCTAACTTTATATTTTTTCCAGATTCTATTATTGTTTGTTTTGTTTATTAGCTAGTTATTTGAGAATCTTAGTAGTTTATTTGTTTAATTGTAGGTAAGTATCAATTATACTACGAACGACGTCGACGAACGACTGAATTGAACGTTCCCTCTATCGACTTGAATTGAATAAAAATAAAACGCAGTAGCGCAGCACACGCCCGCAAGCACGCTCCATCTTTTGTTCTACTATTACTTAATTAATAGTACATACTAAAGAAACAATCATTGTATTAGTCACTTTTGATATTTGTGGTAGAAATTCTAATTCTAAATCTTCTCATTTTTATCATACTAAAGCGAGATCGATGAAAAATCTTAACTTAAGTACACGTCAGAGGGTTTGTAGCGATTTTGTCAAAACATATACACACCTTTTAGATATTTGTGACAATGTAGTTTATGAGAATGCCCAACCTACTATTCTTATATTGGCATTGATATCTAATCTATCTAAAGAAACTAGTTGTGGCACTAAATCTCAACTCGTAATGTTGTACGGCTTTGGGATGGGTTTTATATGGCATGGCTCAAAGTATATCAAAAAAGGTTGAATTTACTAACCATTGTGCTTTGGACGATTGCGATGAGATAAATCTTTGATAAATGAATATTAAAAACTAGATTGAATCAGTGTTGCAAAAAACAGTTTTTTGTTCTAACATGAAAAAAAGTCATGACAAAAAAAAGTTTAATTTGCCCGTGATGGTGTTGGATAGCTGTGTGTACCGTATAGAGGATATAGGGTCTCAGGCTTAATTTTCTATTTATAAAAATATTAATTTTATATTATTTTAAAAATCTACTTGCTTTGTTTTACAGGTTTATCTAATCAAGAAATAGAAAACACATTGGAATTTAATGATGCAGATTCAATAATAGATGGATTATCGGAAGCTGATGAAATAATCCATGACGAAGGTAAGGAAAGCAATTCGTCAGAATATTCAACTGACGATATTGTTCCTCTATCCACTTTTGCTAACCCTCAAATGTTGAACAGTCTACTCAGGGTACTCGGGTATACTGGAAACATTAAGAATTTTTTACACATTCTCCCCCTGCAGCCCCTTTGGGGAGGTTGCAGCCACCAATTCAATATTTTTTCCGTTATATTCCAGAAGAAATATTTGAAGCTTTTAGCAATTTTTCTAATCAAAATTATTTCATGAAATACCATAAGTCTTTGGATACTACAGGGTCCGCCATCTAAGGGGTTTTTTTTCAACTAGTGCTTATTTCGTGAATGGCAACACTTAGCTCATGTCTGATTTGACAGATAATTAGTTTTATCCTTCCGCTGAACGAATATGGTTGTGTATACGCTTGAACAACGCTGGGGAATATTGCGACATTACTTTGAAAATCATGGTAATGTTGCAGAATGTGTGCGAAAATTGCGTACGGATTTTGGAAGAAAAGAAGCACCGTCAGCTCCGTATGTTCGTTACCTTGTGAAAAAAGTGAAAAAAACTGGCATCCTCATCGATAAACCAACGCGTGAAAAGCCATAAACAGTGCGTACACCCGAGAATATTGCTGCTGTGGCCGAAAGTGTGCGTGAAACGCCATCAACATCAGTTCACCGTCGTTCTCAACAATTGGATATTTCGCAGACATCATTAAGACGAATTTTGCGTAAAGACCTTGGTATGACGCCGTACAAAGTCCAATTGGTTCAGGAGTTGAAGCCAACTGACCATCCAATGCGTTTTCACTTCGCTAAGTGGGCCTGCGATCGACTTGCAGAAGATGCGGAATTTGCCAAAAAAATCATCTTTTCAGATGAAGCTCATTTCGATCTTGGCGGGTATGTAAACAAGCAGAATTGTCGCATTTGGGGCACAGAAAACCCGCACGCATTCATTGAAAAGCCGGTGCACCCAAAACGAGTCACTGTTTGGTGCGGATTTTGGTCCAGAGGCATAATTGGGCCATTTTTCTTCGAAAATGAGCAAGGAGTGGCCGTTACAGTCAATGGCGATCGTTATCGGGCCATGTTGAACGAATTTGTGTTCACAGAAATTGAAGAGGAGGATATTAGCAACATTTGGTTTCAACAGGACGGCGCTACGTGCCATACAGCCGACGCTACACTTGATGTTTTGAGCCCTGTTTTTGAAAATCGCATTATCAGCCGCAGAGCTGATGTCGTTTGGCCACCTCGGAGCTGCGATTTGACACCGTTGGACTATTATTTGTGGGGTGCCGTCAAAGATAAGTGTTACGCCGACAAGCCAGAGACAATTGACGCTTTAAAGGACAATATTCATGAAGCCATTGGTGAAATACAGCTGCACACAATCGATAATGTACTTAAAAATTGGACCGATCGTGTAGGCTACTGCATGGCCAGCCGAGGCAGCTATTTGAATGAAATTATTTTCCATCATTAACCGGAAAGTTTGTACTTTCAAATAAAAAAAGAAATTTGAAAAAATATTCAGTAGTTTTTTTTTTATAGCATTAAAAAAAAAAAGTTATTTGGCGGACCCATTACTAAAGAAGAAATGAAAACGTTTTTCGGAATAACTATTGCCATGAGCTATTTGTGCTTGCCCAGAATAAGAATGTTTTGGTTGCAAAAAACCAGTATTCCTATGGTTGCAGACGTAATGAGTAGAGATCGTTTCTTTAAAATGAGATCAAACTTAAAACTAGTAAGTGATTTCGAAATAGATGAGGTTTCCAAGCAAAATAAATTCTGGAAGATACTGCCTTTGATTAAAAGTGTAAGGAATGCTTGTTTAAAAAACACAAGCCCATAGATGTTAGTATTGATGAACAGATGGTGCCATTTTGGGGCCAAGTTACAATGCGATAGTTTGTCAGAGGCAAAATCCCTGTGGCTTGAAAAACTTTGTTTGTACACAACTCCAGATGGTATCCCTTTGGATTTTTTCTTTAATGAGGGAAAAGGTGATTCTATTCTCCCACCTGATGAAATTGGAGGCCTAGACATTGGTGGAAAAGTAGTTCTGCGATTGGCGACCAATTTACCAGAAGGGGCCAAGATTTACATGGTCTGTCTATCCGCGGTATAGTTCAGAGCCTCTTAGTACTAGAAAGCTGTGATTTCTCGAGTGTACATATTAATCATGTGCAAAATGGTAAAAATCTTAAAAAAAAAAATCGAGGTATTTTTTCTTTCATGTAATGATGTTTTTTTGATGTTGTTTATATGATGCTATTTAACCTTTCTACTTCTTTCTAGAGATATCCAGCACTGCAAGTACTTCTTCTACATCCGCGACGTCCGCCAAATTAAAGACACTAGGTATTGCGTCATTTGTAGAAAAAATGAATCCAGAAGAACAAAACAAGGCAGATGAACTTCTCAGCAGAGCAATTTATGCGAGCAGAGCCCCCTTAGCATGATGAACAATCCTTGCTGGAAGGAATAGTTTTTGTTTCTACGGCCCGCGTACAAAATACCTGGTGTCAGGTCCATTTTTGGAAAAAGAGTAAAAGAAAGTGTCAACGATGTTTGCAGAAGCAATTTTTGCAAAAATTCTGTTGGATTAGCTGCGGATGGCTGAACTAACATAAGGAATGAACCTATTGTTAATGTTGTTACAACACCGAAACCATTTTTGTACAAAGTTTTACCGACAAGAAAATCATCTCACACTGCTGAATTCATGGCACAAGAAATCGGTTATGTAATTGATGAAATTGGACCGAAGGTATTTCGCCTCGTGACCGACAATGCATCGAATATGAAGGCAACCTGGAAACTACTTGAAACAAAGTATGAAAGGACAATCTTATTTACCTACGGGTGCTTGGTACACTCTCAATTGATCACAGGTATCAAAATAAGTCTTAAACTACCAGTTAAAACTAGCTGGGTTCCCTCGTTTCTTGCTTGGAAAGTTTAAGAGAAAATAAACAAACCATGAAAGCTATCGCCATTGACGAGAATTTATCAGATGCTTTGAATAAAGTAACCACATTAAGAGATGACTTTTGGGATAAAGTCACGAAATTAAGCAAATTACTGAAACCTATATTAGACACTATTAAAACTGTAGAAAGTGACACTCCACAGTTATCTCATGTTTTAAGTTTGTAAAAAAAAATTAAAGTTTCAATAGAAAACATGTTGGACGAGAGCCCCCTATAGATGCGAAGCAGGTTATTAACGATTTTAACCAAGCGGTTAAATATGCATTTTTCGTTATTAACGGTTTATTAACCGCATTTTATGCTTATTACGGTTAACTACCGCCGCAAGATGGCGCTAGCGGCTTGAAATGTGTATCGCGAGTTGCGCGAGGATGCCAGCTTCAACTGACGGCAAGGGGACGCGCGGCGAGGTGGAGAGGGACGAAGTAGCGCGTGCCTAGCCGACAAACGGCGGGCGATCGCGACCAGTATAGCAAGAAGGAGCGAGTAAAGCAACCGACGTTCGTTTAATTGATAGCATTCGTTGAATTATTTAAGTAAATAGTATAGAATTTGACCATCGTGATGTCCATTGGTAAGTATTTACCAATGGACATTTTCACTTTCATAACGCCGTGGGCAAGCACACCTTTGGAGTGGCTATTTACACGCCACACCAGAAATACTTAAACATAGAAAGGAATTTGCTATATACGACATTCACAAAATTGCAAACTTTTTTTTAAACTTTTAAGATCAAATAAAAAAGTGGTTTGAAGAGGTGGACGACTATTTGGAGAAAAAGGGATTAAAATCTGCTCTGGAAGAACCTGAAAGAGTATTTAATACCGATTAAAGTATCTTTTTTTGTTAATGGTAACTTTAATAACACACCATAAACACTTATTTATAATAATAAGTGTCAACGAGACCCCTTTGTGATGAAAACAAATTATGAGACTGTTTCAGACTGTAAACCGTCAGTCTGAAACAGTCTCATAATTTGTTGTCCTAAAATATTATAAGTATGCAAAAAAAAAAAACTGTTATTACATCTCTGTACAAGATTGTCTCAATTTCCACAGCGTGGACACAAACAGAAGGCTTTTTGATGTACTGAAGTGTCATGTCAAGACATAAGGAAATTTCTCAAGAATTTCTTCAAATGTTCAAACAAAATTAAGCAGGACTGTTTTATTTTAAAGTATTGTAATATTTCAACAGCAAAAAACAGCAAAGACAATAGTAAAAGAAAAAATGCAATTAAATATAGCATACTCAGCGGAAAAGGCAGCAAAATTCCTGTAAGTCAACGAAATTTTATGAGAGCACTCACAATAAAAAATAATAGAATACAAGGTGTCATGAATAGATTTTAGCTAGCGGTGGTAAAATGCCTGAAGAAAACCGAAGAGGCGACAGGAAAAAAGATAGATATGAAGCAAAAGATTATCTGTAAAGTGGTTAATTGAAAGTAACTATTGTCGTGTTCAAAATGGCCATAGAATATACCTTGACTCAGGATTATCAATACGCAAAATGTGACGTATGTATAACGCGGCCCGACATATTTTTAATACCAAATATAACATAGGCTTCGGAAGTCCCAGGACAGATGTGTGTTCAACGTGCATTGAACTGACAACACGCTTAAAAACAGAGAGGGCCGCGATGAATTAAATGATCGAGACTTTCTTATAGCGCAAAAAGTTATTATTAATACCAAAGACAGTTTAGTTAACAGAAATATTGATGCAAATACTGTCTTAAATGAAATTGAGATGGCAAAAATTAATTGTAAGGAGAAACGAAGATCTGATTCAAAGACTCCAAGAAAATTCACTGCAGTTGCTGAGCGACCTTCGTTAAAAACTTCTAAACAAACAATTGTTACTACTGCTTCCGGATATACGTGGTAATGAAGGTAAAATGATAGGTACCTGTTTTTCAAAAACATGAAAAGCTTGCCTGCAGAGCTAAATATCAGGAAACTTTGGCGTATGTATAATAACGATCATTCTACATTAAAATTAAAACAGCATTTCTTTAGAAAAAAAATAGTTACTTGCTATAACGTTGGTTTTTGGCACTCCCAGAACTGATGTTTGTTCGACGTGCCTGTTGTTGGACAAAAATATTAAAAAAGAGTCAAATTCTGATGCCAAAAATAGACTAGTAATAGAAAAAAGGGTTCACCGTTTGAGGTATAAGGCGTTTTATGACATTTTAAAGGAGCAAAAAAGTGACCTCTTGACAATAAGATTTAACTGTCAAAAAAAATTTTGCAGTGTCTAAGGTACCAGACAAGACGGCTTACTAGCCGCCAATATAATTTTTATAACTTTACCATAGCACTAAGTAGCTCTAAGGCCAAACTGACGAGAGAATTTTTTTTTTCATATACGTGGAATGAAACAATACAACGCAAAGGAAGTGTTCGCGCCCTCCAGTCGACGATAGTCAAAGAGCAGCCCCCCACCTCACGTCCTCCCCGCGATGACCGTATATAAATAACCGCCCGCGCGCTTGCCCTCCCCCCTCTATTTTTGCATTTCTTACAAGCACACCACGGAACATATTGTTACCATTATATATTCAAGTTCAAATTAAACTACCGAGTAAAGAAGCACATCAAGAATTTTATTTATGCCCGATGCTAGGACACCTAGGCTCCAACAAGAAGTAATGAAATTATTTCAGCTGTGCATCACTTTCTTGTGAATATAAATATCGAAGAAGAGGTAAAAGTACTAAGAATAGTGGCGGATGGCTGTTCTGGACAGAATAAAAACACCGGTATGATCGCCATGCTAGGGAAGTGGCTGACCACAGAAGCACCGAGGCATCTAAAAAAATCGAAATTATAATTCCCGTTGTTGGACATTCGTTTATTCCGCCCGATCACATATTGGCCCAAATAGAAAAGGCTCTAAAAAAACGAGAAATAATATAATCACTCAATGAATATCATGAAATTCTTGGCAAATACTGTTAACTCACTGATTTAGAGTCAATTCCTGTACAAGACTGGAAATCATCCTACCCAACTATCATTAAGTCAACAAGTAGCTGGCATGTACAATTTCAAAAGGGCAAAAGATTCTTCTTGACACGTTCCAAAACAAATAACCTATTGCTGCAAGGAGAAATATCTTAAAAATGGACATAAATATAAAAAAAACCGATCACAAAAAAAAAAATTTTAGTATGTTGAATCAGAGAGTCATTTCTGCAAACCAAGTAGTGCCAAAGAATGAAAAAAATCATCGATGTATCCAATTTGTTAAAAAAACATTATGGGTAACATTGGAAAGACATAGATACATTTTATAGATAGGTAGAAGACAGAGTGACTAATATGCAAGAAATTCAAGAAGAAGAATCGGGCGAATTGTCAGGCAATGATCTAAACCTTATAGTTTGAATTTTATTTCTTAAAACATTCCTTAAAATATTTGATCTCTTTTGCATAGAATTGTTGTTTTAGTCAGTCGCAAAGACAGTTAATTTGAAAAAGTTATGATTTTTTTTTTAATTAAACATTTATTGTAAACTAAATGTTTTATTTTACTGCCTGGCTAACTACTGTTGTGACATAACAACGACTATCACCTCTGTTCCCAATCCAAATCCCGCCACTTTGTTTTAGTCAGTTGCAAAGACCTCTATAATTTGGATCAGGAATCGTTATGATAATCTACGGGGTTTCTTGGACCCCGTTTCGACCAGGGCGTAAAAATTGTAATTACGTGCGTCTACGGGGTCTATATCACCCCGTACAGATTATTGCTTACCTCGTATGAGCTCATTTGCGTAGGCGCGTCCTAAGGAGCAAGGTGTATCGACTTTTTTTTTAATGAAGCGTTCGCGGCGTATGTTGGAATTATCTTATGGTAAAAACAATGTAGAAGCTGATGAGAATGATGCATCAACATCTTCGGGATTATCCCGATGACAATCAGCATCATCACCGTTATACCGCAAGGTATTTCAGCGAATTGTAAGTCCAAGATACGATGTGATCACTAGCCCCAGTACTGGTCAAACTTATCAACAATTGCAAAATGTTATACTAAACTCAGAAAACCCTGCAGAAGATGATTCATCAAGCAGTATGAAAATTTCCAAAATTAAAATATTGCAGGATATTGTCGTGAAGCCAGTTGATGTTTAACAGAATACACCCGAACCTATCGACTTTTCATCTGTAAGTACAAGTAATTCCTGATCTTTAAATTATATTTCTAGTAATAGCAAGACGAAAAATATTTTACCGACTCCAAGCCGAGAAAGACAGTTGAAACCTTAGTTGTTCACCTAAATCAAACGATACATATTTGAAGCCATTAGACATGAGTATGAGTTACTGCGGATCTTTAAGTTATATATCTGTGAGTAATATGTTCATACTTGATCAATCTTTAAACGAACAACAAATTAATGATCTCTTACTTACACCACGTTGAAAACGACGATCAAACGCCAGTGGATCTAAGTCTATAGAAATGTTAACGCCAAAGTCTGTAAATGAGCCACCAACTCAACCTAAATGTGGTAATATCGATATGAATGAGGATCAAAGTTTACATAAGTCTGATGGCGAAGATTTTTCTGATAAAGATTATAGTCCTTATTGCTATTCGAAAGATCATACCTCAGATTCTACAAGTGAGTATGACTCTGATGATATAGCAGATAATGATGATGATGTTCAAGTGGCTGGAAGTAATGTTGAAGATTTTTCGAGTGATAGTAAATGGATAGATATTCATGACAGCAAACCAAATATTGAGGACACTGACATTAGTTGCCAACTGATTGTGCCTGAAAATGCTACTAATCCAATGGACTTTAATAAAATGTTCTTGACTGACGAAATTATTGACAAAATGGTCTTGGAAACTAATAACTATGCAAGAAGAATTTTGGATAGCTCGGAATTTACTGTGAAATCTCGTTTGAAGGCCTGGACTCCAACTAACAGAGAAGAATTATGAAGATTTTTGCCGTTCTGTTAATTATGGGCATGGTCAAAGAACCGCACATTAATGACTACTGGTCGAAGAAGAAAATGTATAGAAAAGAACAGATAGTTTCAATAATGCCACGAGACCGATTTCTTTTACTTTTTAGATGTTGGCATTTTAGTCAAAATAAAAATGATCACACAGATAAGCTACACAAGATTCGAGACATATAATAAAATATATCAAAAATAAATGCCACAAATACGGCGTTAAGTTGTATAAACTGTGCACGCCAGAAGCATATACACATAATGTGATTATTTATACAGGAAAAGGCGACGATGGACGTGAACTCAAGCATGGACAGAAACAGTTGAAAGACTAATTGCTGACCTAGATAATGAGGGAAGAATCCTAATTACAGATAACTTCTACAAGTCGGTTGAACTTGCTAAGGAGTTGATAAAGAAAAAAAAACGTTTATTTGAGGCACTTTAAGATCGAATAGGAGTAGGTATTAATTAAGTGTTTCAAAACAGTCTCACACTCCATTGAGCTCATTTTATTCCCTCAATGTCGTTTGAAACTGTTTTGAAATTGTTTTGAAACTCTCAATTAATACCTAGGAATTTCTTTACCTTTAGAGCTTTTTTTCAATCGCTCAATGATACTTCCCTGTTTTGAAAGCCCTAATAATACCCTTGGTATTTCGCTCAAGCACATGTATTTTGAAATACCATGAGATTTCCAATGCATTGAACACTCTAAATCGTGGATTCGTCCGAAATTCAGGTAGTTCCACAATTCACACATCAGTTAGGTCGAATAGTTTTCCGGACTCATCTATACTGCGAACTTCCAATCGAATTTTTGTGGGTGACGTATTGCTATTTTTCAAAGGTATTAGAATAGCATCATATTTTTCATAATTTACAATTTTAACTTTGTGAAAACCAAATGCTGTCTCATTAGTAATTATAATATCCACGTAATCGCCAATATTTAAAAAAAAATCAACTGATCCGTGAAGCCCCCATATTCTTTAAATGTAATCACTATATCCACTTATTTTCCAATATAAATAGACATGTCAACGGATCCGATGAACAGTTTAAACTGATATCATTTCGCCCGAACTGTGTTACAATACTGAATAAAATTGTATCTGAATCATTAACTTATACCATCTTAATCTAGTCAAGCTTATTAAAACATAAAATAAAGAGTTATTTATTTATTTAAAACATTATCTTATTTTAAAGTGCCTGAAAGGATTCTAGAATAGTGTCAATCAACATAGTGTTTATATTTTCAATGCTTTTCTAATATTTTATGTATTGTTTGCAGATCAAGCCCCTGTCAGTAAGCAGCCGAAAAAGCGACAGCAGTTAGTGGAGGACATAATAAAGTCAGATGAAGAAATCGTACCTAAAAAGTAAGTATTATAATATTACTTTAATTACCTTAGATTCAAAACGAGTATAGTTTTCTACTTCTTATTTCTGTCTGTTTGACAGGATCACATTATTTTGTAATACTTCGTACTCCTGTATTGATAATTATGTTACACACTTAATTCATTAATCCTAATCACTAAAGTTTTAAAGAAGAATTACTTCAGCTTATTAAATCAACCTTTTTTCTCTATTATTCAGATCCAAGTAAGCGGAGCCAAGACTGCAATCGAAAAAATCCGCAGCGCCTAGAAAGACCGGTTGGCAAGACAGCGATTCCGAAGACAAAGTCTACGATAAGACTGTCAAGAGTCCGCACACCTTGCAGTCCGTTCTAACGCGTCGAGTGGCGGACGGTGTCGTGAGGCGTGCAGCTAACTTAGACGGCTATGTATTCGTAGAGGTGAAGGTATACAACCCCGCGGATATAGCACTCGATGATCCAAAAGATAGGTGGGAGCACACTGTCTTAGCGTTGACGCTCCCGAGTTGCGCTCACTAAAAAAAATTAACTTAATACCGAAATTTTAAAATCAATTTAGTACCCATATCTAGCACATTCTGTGTTAAAAAAAAAAAGAGTACAATTTTTTTCAACAACTTTTTTTACGTCATAGGTAGGTTGGTAAGTAAAATTTCTTAAAATTTTACTTGGGGTTGCTGGGGAGATGCTCTATAGCAACCCAAAATTCAGTAGGTTGTATCTGATAAACTGGTAAAGTACTTAATTTTTCAAGTATGTACTAACTCTGTACACATTGCGTACAATTGAGATATTGATATATAAAAAGCAAAATAAATGACGGAGTTGCCGGGGAGCATGTCGAGAAATTTTTTCCAAAGTCGTTTGTACTATTATTAATAAGAGATGAATTTCAAGAAAGGGACAGCGGCAATTTGTACTTAGAAGTACAATCCTTTGAGAGGTGCCAGATTTATTAAATTACCAAAATCTATAAAATTAAAACGCGACCGTGTCAATATACAACATAATGATGAGTTTTGTTTTTTATGGTGTATAATTACTGCATTATTTCCAGCTATCCACGATCCACATAGAATATCTTCTTATCCCAGGTTTAAAAATATACTTAATATCAAAAATATTACTTTTCCAGTTGGTTTCTCGGACATCAAAATCTTTGAAAAAAATAATCATCTAATTAGCGTCAATGTATATGGTCTTGGGAAAAAGTCAAAAATTATGGGGTCCTTTATACTAAACTAACCATAAAACATCATATCAATTTGTTACTATTAGAAAAAGGTGAATTTCGTCATTATTGCCTCATAAAACTGTAAGTAAACTACTTGAGCATGTCCCGATTGATATCTCCGTTCGAATCACAAAGGAAAGGTACTAAAGTGTCTAAACCTAAAGTTAAGAAAAGAAACAGAAACTTAAGTTGTGTGTACTATATACTTTAAAAAAAAGAGTATGATTAGTGTGTAAAACTATTTTCATTGCTGTATTTGGTATAATAAAAAGAGGATTAGAAACTTTAGGCAAAAACATTATACCATTATTCCATTAATGGGAACACACCAAAAGAAAACCGTGGTGGTAATACTTGTGGAAACCGCTACCAAAGTAGAAAACAAAGCATTCGCAACTTTTTAAATGCACTTCCTGCACAAGAAAGCCATTATGGCAGAGATAAGTCGAAAAGGATATATCTGTCATGTGACTACAATATAAGAACACTATAGAAATTACATAATGATTCCGTTACAGATGATAGTTTAAAGGTCAAAAAGACAATGTTTAACAATAGTTTTAGAAGTGGGTTAACATTGCTTTCTCATCACCAGCCACTGATAGTTGGAACGTTTGTGTTCTATGGCTTAATAAAATTAAACGAAAACAAGATGCTTGTTGGAAACCTTTTTACTATATTTAAGTATTTTAGGACTCAATTGTTTTATTTTATACTTCTTGTCAAATCTTCAGTCTGGAAATACAACTCGTACCGAAAAGTCGTCTTTTATTTAAATTTCCCTACATATTTTTTTTTTTACGGTGTCAGAACTTTTGCCACTATGGGTGATTTCTCCCGTAGACCATTAAAATTATTTCTGTGTAAAATAACTCTAGGATGTTCTCTTACAGACATTAATTCCCTTTGGGACTGCACAGGAAATGAGCATTTTTTCAGATATTGATTTTGAAAAAGTCCGGAAAATTTTCTGATTAGTTCGCCTATTCCTACCTCAATCACCTCAAAGGGTTTGGGCCTTTGGCGACTAACCCTTAGTAAATCATACCAATGGTATGGCACTTCCATATGGGTTTTTAGATTGATAAGGCCCATATTTTTATCACACTCCAAGTATGAATGTCCTCGGATTGGATATGTAATTTTGATGGAATCCAAAAGTTTCATTTTATAGACAACAAAATGAATGAATCTTATCACTGTTATCCAGGTGGTTAGTTAAATAATGAAACAGAAATGAGACCACTTCATCAGATCCCTTGCGTCCACAGGTTTCAGGATAAGTATAAAAGTAGAAGCTTGCATCTCCCAATGCATGGACATTAAAAGATTACATTGATAACTGACGCTTGTAATACACATCATTTGTGGTAATGTTTGGCAGGGACAAATGCAGAGGATGACAATTGGTGAGTCGCGATCAGAGTTAGTGGAAGGAGAGTTCGCCGCAGTGGACTCAGACGCTAAAACTGGAGTGGATAAATTACCATCCACTGATGTTTTATGTAAAAGAGTATGATGAAATTTACCCTAACAACCCTTAATCTTACAAACATTTTTACAAGCCCTGTAATTATGACCACCCTTAATTAAACATTTTCGGCAATTTTCTTTTTTTTTAAAACCCATTTTGTTCTATCGTCTACCGAAAGAGTTAAAAACTCTTTACACTCAATTAAAGCATGAGGTTTCGTGCAAAAAGTACATGCGGTAGTAGACTTCGCCGTAGTAAGTCCGAGTTATTACAAACTCCGAGTTTGAAGTTCCATCGGCACTATGGATCTTTTCTGTAGAAAAAATATTTTTAGAATTTTGAATGACATTGCCAGATAGCATTTTGTAAAAGCTGAAAAGTGTAAAAAAATTAGTAAAAAAATAATAAATTGGACATTCCTTGTGTGGGACACAGTGGACATTACCAGTTTTTGTATGTTCCATTTCAATATTTTGTGTTCCTAAAAATAAGACTTTATAAGGTAAATTAAAGTTCCTATTAGCAGTTTATAATTTTAAGTGACACTTAACAATGTTATTAACTTTGAAAAATTAAAATGTTCATTACATAACTTTTTGTTTTTGTGACATTTCTTGTTTTGCCCCTGTACCCTTCTATAAATTTAGGTTAGAATTTGCAATGAATACGGGGTGAATGACAACAAGTGATGGGTTGATTCACAACGAGTTCTGGGCGATTCACAACAACTAAAGGGGTGATTAAAAACAATAATAAAACTTTTGAATTTGGTTTAAACACGTTATATTATTGTTTCAGATTAAATAACTAATAAGCTTCTTTGAAAATTCCCCGACGTTATATACCCGACCCTTGAAGTAAAAGACATACTTCATATAAAAAAGAAGAAATAGAAATAGCTTTAGAAGATAAAAGAATAAATAGCATGTCATACAGGCAAGCAGCTGCTAAATATAATATAGACCACACGGTTCTTTATAGGCATGCTACACGAACTAATGTGAAAAAACTAGGTGGTCAAACGGTTCTCGAAGCAGAAGTAGAAAATATAATTATTGCGCACATAAATATATGTTCAAAATGGGGATATTCAATGGGCCAATTTGATTTAAGGTTAATCGTTAAAATGTTTTTAGATAAAAAAGGCATTACATGCCAAAGATTCAAGGATAATATGCAAGGAGTAGATTTTACAATGGGTTTTTCAGAAAGACACAAGGACAAAATCATTGAAAGATATACTCAAAATATCAAAAGGGCACGAGCAAATATAACTGCAGAGATTATTAAAAATTATTTCTATTTTTTTTCCAGATTTTTTTAGAAGAAGAAGATCACGTTATTTACGATTACGAGTCCAATTTTTAACCTTTGCACCAGTGCTGCGGAAACGGCTCGAAGGGTTAATGATGTGTATGGCAGTCGTGTCGCAAAAGAAAACACAGTGCGTTTTTGGTTCCAACGTTTTCGTTCTGGAAATTTCGACCTGCAGAACAAGCCAGTTGACAATGAAGAATTGAAGGCTATTGTGGAAGCGGATTCATCGCAAACCACGTCCGAGTTAGCTGCAGGACGCGGTGTTAGTGATAAAACTATTTTAATGACTGTTTGAATGATAAAAGCAAATTGGGAAGATTAAAAAGCTTGAAAGGTGGGTTCCTCACGAATTGAGTGAAGCAAACCGGCAAACGCGCGTTGACTGCTGCGTTACATTACTTGACCGGCACAATAATAAAGGGTTTCTTAATCGAATCATTCATTACCTGTGATAAAAAAGTGGATTCTCTACGTTAATCGGAAGCGCTAATCGCAATGGCTGGACTCTGGCAAGCCAGCCAAATCAGCAATTGCAAACCATGATGAATAATTAAAATTGAAATTATGAAATATTCATCATTAAACATTTCGATAGTTTTACTTATTTTTAGAAATATGCATAATTTATTGTTTGTATGAAAGTATGGAGAATAGGGCGTCCAAGCGTCATTTTGTTGGGGTGTACCCAAAGGGTTAATCGGAACCCCTATTACTAAGGTTAAGGTAAAAAAAATGTTTGAGGGGATCCTTATAGACTCAATAAAAGCCATATATTTTTTTTATTTTTTGTGTACATTTTTGTGTTTCTTATTTTTTATACATAAATTATTATGTATTTAATATTAGGTATATGTATAAATGTTTTATCAATACATTTTATACATTTAATAAAACTTTAACAATAGTCAATTTGACGTATACAAAGTAGCGGGCAAAAGCTAGTTTTAAATAATAACTTAAATAAAACAATTGCACTTTATTATGAGCACTTTATTATTTTATAACTTATAATTTTACATATAATATAAAAAAGAACTTTGCAACGAACGCAGCTTTACATAGACTATTTTATGGTACATTCACACAGCACCGTGGCTTGACCATACGCAAAGGCGAGAGTATAATGCCGGCCGGGCTATGTAGATGCACTATTAAATCTACCCACTTTATACCACCTTACTACTTGTTCATTCGAATTGTGTTTCAATTTCTAATATTAAAAAAATTATAATAGCATATTGTTCAGAGTGTGATAATCGTTTATTAAAATGAATCTATTAACAATATTACTGTGTTTCATGCTGACTATAACTGTAACGTAAGTATCTTTATCTGAATAAATGATGACAAAAAATGCTTATATACTTTGTCATTGACGCTTAATATAAGCAAAGTACTGTTTAGATTATTTATATTGCAGTGTCACCCATCGGCAGAGGTCGAAAACCCATAAGTTACGAAAAAAAAAAAAATTTCTTCAATATGCTGGTATCTTACAAAACTCGGATATTAAATATAACCAGAGATGTGAAAAATAGTTTAGTAAAAGTATTTAAATACAAAATGCATTTGCATTGTTGTTAGCACTATTTCAAATAGAAATACAAAATCGTTTTAAATAAAAGTATTTAAATACAAAATGCAAAATCCGTTTTTTCAAAATAGGTTTTGAAAATAAAATACATTGTTAAGCATAAGCACTTATTTTTATTTAACTGATTTTAAAACAAGTATTTGTTCAAAGAGTTCATCTTTCATGTTCCGCCGTTCCGCCGTGGGGCCTCATAATCATTCCACCAAAAGAAAATAGTCGTTCAACAGGGGCAGAACTCTGTAAGCAGGTTTTATATTTATGAAAGAGTTTTTTTACATTTGGATACCTGTTCAAGGATTCTAAGGTATTGTCTTCATCTTTTAAATATTGTAGTGTTTCCAGATCTATTTATTTATTTATTTATTTATTTAAACTTTATTGTACATAATACAATTGTATAGCACAATAGGCGAACTTAATGCTAAAAGCATTATCTAACAGTCAACCTTTGGGTTAAACAGATATCGTCATGTGGGTATTAAAAATATATAGCTATAAATACAAAAAGTTGGAATGATAATAAACTTACTTATGGTACTTACATAATATACTTACATATATACGATGAAATAATAATCAAAATACAGTTAATTTTAAGAGTTATATCAACGAAATAATAGCAGCAACTCAAAATTTACTCATGTTTAACTGCCTAAATTTACTCCCGTAACCGCGAGAGTAGGAGATCGTAGACAAGCCTTTTAAAGTTGGCACGGCTGGAGACTGTTCTAATGGACTCAGGAAGATTATTCCAGAGTCTAACAGCCGTCACAGCGAAGGAATTGGAGAAAAACCCGGTATGGTGAGAAGGAGTAGCGAGGGTCATGTTGTTGGAGGAACGCAGGAGTATAGAGTATATAGTAACTATTGTAGTATTGTGGCATATTTACTCGTTAATTCACCTAAAATATAAACTGAATTATACTAAAAATTATATATATAACTTTAGAAGCCGAAACATTAAGTTTGTATAAATAGTAAATATAAATAAACTTCTCATTGTATAAACTTACATAGGTAAGTATTGATAGCAATGGGAAGTTTATTTATATTTACTATTTATACAAACTTACAGCGTTTCTGATAATTGGAGCATATATACAACCTCCGACAGACCACAGTCGGAGCCGCGGTTCCCCAGGCATAACACCTCGCCTGGCGGGAAGTAATTCCCTTTGCGGCGGTCGAGTATAACACCAACGCTCCCGCCGTGCTCCAAAGTAGTTTGTGGAGGTTGGTAATTGAAAACACAACACTTTCACAATTTCTTCAGTTTATTGGATAGCACAGGTACAGTTCACAGAGCGAGTATAGCAAAGCACAAGAGTAGAAACAGTCTGAAGAGTTAGGCACATAAAGAAGAAGAGGAAATACAGTTGGAAACAATAGTCAGCGAAGTAAACACTAGGTATGCGTAAGCTACAATCTGTATGAGAAAAGCAATATGCGTCTGCGTTGAATAGGTGCGGCGCAAGCACTGCCGATGGCGCTTGGCTAGCAACGGACCGGTCAGCAGGTACTCATGACGTAGGCCTTTGTTCTCTCGTATCATCGAGGACTCGTTTGTATTTACAGGCCACGATCACGACCACCTTCCGATTTATGTCCGACTACATACAGTATATATTACTAAGTATATTTTATTTATTTTTAACAATATTTTACTACTGTATTATATTTATTATACAATATTAGAAATGTAGTATATTTATTTAAATGTATATAATTATACATGTTTTAAAGTTAGCCATTGCTATCAATACTTACCTATGTAAGTTTATACAATGAGAAGTTTATTTATATTTACTATTTATACAAACTTAATGTTTCGGCTTCTAAAGTTATATATATAATTTTTTAGTATAATTCAGTTTATATTTTAGGTGAATTAACGAGTAAATATGCCACAGTATTATTAACATTATCACTAGCTGCTGAAGAATCACAGTCCTCAACAAACATATAATAAGATTCTGTCCTTTTCTTCTTTTTATCAGAGTCAGTATGTTGGACTTGGGAACTCTTTTCGTCTTCTTGTTTTATCTTTCTCACTTCTGAAACAAATACTTCTTTGATGTATTCTCTGTTGGCTTTTGGCACCCATTTCATTTTGAAAAAGGGATAAGATACTGATGCTATTATGCCATCTTTTGTTTTTGGCTCTTCTAATTTATAAAATCTCTCAAAACGCCTATTAAGACTTTCTTTAATAACATCTATTAATACATCACAATATGTAATGTTATCCATTTTCAAACTGCTTAGAATTCTGTGCATTCTCATCAGTTCTGGTATAAGACATCCATAGTAAGTATCTTTGTCCCCTTTTAAATGCCATCAGCAATATGCTTAGCTTACATATTCAAGAAGAAATTGAATTTCAATTTCTTAAAAAATGGCCAATCCTAGTTTCTTTAAAGTTTCATTCAGGATACCCTTTACTGCCAATAGATCTTGAAGGCAATTATAGTATGACTTCCATCTTGTTGGACATGGAGAAGTAGGGGATTTTCCAGTTGATTCTAGATATATTTCACAGGCTTTAGGAGACCTCGAACATAGATTCCAAACTGCTCGACATTTGGCCTGCTGTATCATAATTTTTTTTGGATGAATTACTTTGGGATCTAGCCTTATCCATATCTTGTGAAGCTTTTAAATGTAATGTGTGTGTGGCACACCTTTCATGATTAGGCAGTTGCAACTTTTCAAATTCTTCTAATGAGTCCGGAAATTGTCTTAGGGTTAACACATTATCATCATCTTCATCGTCAATATTGTCATGCATTACATCAATATTTTAGATAAGAGTTCCTTCACTTATTCCTGTATCTGTATTTTTAAAAAGGAAGCATAATGATTAACATGAACAACAATTCGATTTCTTGAAGGCTAAAAATGTACTTAAAAGATATATTCCAGAACCAACTCCAAAATCTGAAATGAAGGGAATATCAGGAGCCACAAAGAACGCAATTGTTCAAAAATTAGTTACTTTAATGCCTGAAAATAGACGGCGGTTCTGCTATAATTTGCCGGTATCAGAAGCTGCTGAATTAGATGTAGATGCATAAAAATAAAAAAAATCTTATGTTCATTTTACTTTACAATTTTTTTTATATACTTTTTACTTTTATAGGTAGCTACTCAAAGAGTACGAAGAATTGTGTTCAAAATAACAAGACTGGAATAATTTTATTTAGATTTAAGATGTTTCAAATATTATTTTAAATTAGAAATAGTTACCAAAGCTGTGATTATTTTTAAGTGAAACTATGTAACGAAACTTAGTGCCATTTTTAAATAATGATTGTTAATTTTCTCTATTACGTAGTTAGTCGCATAGGCATACTTTTATCTTATAACATTTTATAATAATTTAAAACAAGCGGAGTTGTTTTTTTATGACAACGTTTATTTTGTTAGGTAGGTAGGTCATTAAGTTCCTAAAGTGATATCTTACTTAAACCTCAGTCTGTGATTTAATCCATACTTATATTATAAATGAGAAAGTCTGTCTGTCTGGTATGCATATAGTTGAAGACCCGGGCTCAAACATAGGCTACTTTTTGACGCAGGCAGAGCTGCGGAAAACAGCTACTATTCAAAAAATCGATGTAATTTTAGATTTTCAACATTTATTAATACGTTAATTGATTTATTTTATTGCAGTTTTCCCAAAGATGCAAAAATTAAGGAAAAATGGCTTGAAGTCACAGCAAGAGGGCCCAACTGGTTTCCTACAAAAACCAGTTCTATATGTTCTGTCCACTTTGTTTCAAACTTTAAAAAAAAAAAAGATTTTTACCTTGGGCAGTTTCGACAGTTCGAATACCAGTTGTAAGTATAAACTTTGATAGACGTAAACATGCACCCATGATGTTTTGTTAGACTATAAGTACGACGTTATTTTAGCTAGTTTTACGTAACAAAAACTACAATGTAATATTTATATTTCAGATAAAGGGTCAAGATATAAATGTGACTGCGTCGACATCGACATCTACGTCTCATTTAAAAGAGATCACTTTTGACGATAGATCTGTATATGCTGAGGTACGCATTATATTCGTAGATCTTGATCAACTTTCGGAACTATTGAACTCGCTGACGCTGACGAGCCTATTGCGGAGACGCCGCGAAAACGAAAATTACGTTCGAAACTTGAGCACTGCCAAAATGTTATAAAAAGACAAAAAACACGTACACCCTACAAATAAAACAAGTCGGTATCAAAAGAAAATAAAAGAATTAAAAGATATATTGATCGAACTTTAGAGAAAAACCTTGTGTCATGTGATCAAGCCCACCAATGGGGAAGACCACGCGAAACTGTTCCGGTAGACGGCGCTGTGTTTGTTACATTCAGTTCGTTCAACGTCAAACTGATATCATCTTAAATCTTGTTTTTATAGAATTTTTTGTTGTGCTGACCCTTTTTTGTGGTGAATACAAGTTGCTCATTATGTATTCTACCTGGAGAATCGCAGAGTTGAAAGAAGAACTCAAACGAAGGGGTGCTTCTCAACGGGGAAAGAAAGCGGACTTGGTGGCAAGGTAGGATTAAATTATTGTTTTCTTGCCGTTCCACAACTTCCAATATACTTATTTTCTAATGATGCAATATATTAGATACTTGAATAAAATAAAACTAGCTAACAGAATAACTAAAGATCATTAAAAAATTTGCTATAACTAAACATAACCTCACATCATAAAAGTTGAACTTTATTATTATTATTTATTCTTTGTTACAGATTAGAGGCCTACGACAGTAATTTTAATTTTGATAATATAGTTACTGTACATAATAGTCCAGAACCACAAATGGAGTTACCGAACGAAGGAGCGTTTCGTGATGTTAATAGTAATACATTACTGCCTCCTTTAACCAAACAACATATACACGCATATTTTTCCAGGTAAGAATAATAATTGTGCACTTAATCAAGGCATGATACAGAAAAAGTTAAATTTAACTAAGATTCTGAACCACAAATAGCTTCATCTTTATTTGATTAACATCTAAGTACTTACCTACAATCAAAGCGATACAATAAAGAGACAGGAAATATAAAAATAATATTACTTATCATATATATACTATATCTAATACTATTAACTTACATGTATCCCCTAGTAACCGGTTATCTATTAATGTCTTATTGTGTTAGTCCATCCTAATATTAAAAATGTGTGAAGTCTGTCTTTCTGTTTGTTACGCTTTCATGGCCAAACCGCTGAATGGATTTTAATGAAATTTTGCATGGATGTAGTTGAAGACCCGGGGTCTGATATAGGCTACTTTTTGATGCAGGCGGAGCTGCGGAGAAAAGCTAGTTTCCATATAAGTAAACGTTTTAAGATCTATGTCAAAATAGTACTACTTTATTGGGAATAAATACTTGTCTTCTTTGATCAGCTATAAAATAAGAACTACTTATTCAGGCAATTTATTTATTTCAGATTCAATAAGAAGACTGATGATGGATTCAACATGTACGAAGGCAGATACCTCCTAATATTTAGATCTTGTATTTTTGGGGATCATATCTTTGTGAAAGGCTTTTGCAAAGCCTCTATGAAGAAACTTCAATATGAAGTAAATATAAAAGTTCATAAAAATGGTACTATTGAAGAATGTGCATGTGAATGTGCAGTGGGAAGTGGAAAAGAAGCTCACTGCAAACATGTAGCAGTTCTGATGTTTGCTGTGGAACAAATGCATAGGGAGAAAATAGCAATCTTGCATATTGTTTGTACCCAAACATTACAAACATTTCACAAACCTAAAAAGATTTTTACTGCTTCTCCATTAAAAGCAGAAAAGTTGCCATCAAAAAGACGGCTTTCAAATATTTTATTTCATCCATATCCGACAGACACAATAAATAAAGAAGCATACAATGCCAAAATAAGGAATATATGTATTGCAGCTTCAACCAGCACAATGCCAATGAAACAAAGATATGGACCTGCTAATCCTTTTGCCATTATAAATTCGTTTAGTGCACTTTCATAACTAAGTTTTCTTAACTGGTTAAGAAAAACCCTTTTTTATTATTGTTTTCACAACTGGTTTTTAAACAAGAATACGAAGTGTTCATTCATAACTGACAATCACAAATAGTTAAGAAACGAATAATTATGATTATGTTTTTATAACTAGCTACAGTCAGCATTAACATTTTTCCTTTAACCTTTATCGAGAGTATTGCATGCGGAAAACGGATGAGGTTCTTATCTCAATAAATTATTATCTATTATTGATATGTAAACTGCAATGGCATGACATTGACATTGTCATTTTAGTATTATTTAGTTTTCTATTGCAATTGAGTGCAATTTATATAAAATATATAACAACCGAAAACTTAAGTGATAAACTATATCGCTTTCTAAGCCCATCATGGAGTTCATAACGACAAAAAGGGATCGCGAGAAACTACTATACGACGGCCGTCAGTACCATAAAATTAAAACGTATGTGAACGAAAATGTTTTTTGGAAATGCTACAATAAAACCGGTTGTAAAGGTAATGTGACATTAAGCAATGAAAACCATATAGTTAAAGAGGGCGTGCACGATATTGATTGTTTACCTAATAGTGCAAAATATCTAGTTTTGAAGAAAATGAAAGATTTGAAAACTAAAATAGTAGCTAATGTCGATCCAATACAAAAACATTTTGAAGAAGTATTATGCGAACTGGAAGACGATGGCGTGCACTTAGTTGCTGACTTACCAAAATTTGACAATATTAAAAGTGGTCTATACAAAGCAAGAAATAAGGCATTAGGAGTTTCTAAGCTCCATTTTGAATCACCAACTAAAGTAGAAATACCAAAAAAATATAAAAACTTCCTCCTGGCCGACTATAACGACAATGACACAAACACCAGGATTTTAATATTTTCTTCTTCTGATATAAAAACGTATTTGGACAATTTCGAACATTTCTTTCTGGATGGAACTTTTAAGTCTTGCCCTGAACCTTTCACACAAATATATACCATTCATGGACTACATAAAATAACAAAAAAAAATGTACCTTTATTCTTTGGTTTCATTCATAATAAAACTGAAAATACCTACAAACTTATATTTGAAATGATAAAGTCACAAATTCCTGAATGGAACCCCGTAAAATTGACACTGGATTACGAAATCTCAGCAATGAAAGCAATACGAAAAATTTTCCCGAATGCAGTAATGAAAGGATGTTATTATCATTTTTGTGCCAGTCTTTTTAAAAAGGCGAAACGATTAGGGATTAAATCTACAATACAAAGACGACATATTGCGAGATGTGCTGGCTTAGCCCGATTGCCATTGAGATATGTAATGGCAGGTTACAAGTATACAATGACCAAATCCCCGAAAACTGAAGCAGTGATAAAGTTCAACAATTACCTAAACCGTTATTGGTTCAGCGACGTAAATTTTATCAAGACTTGGTGCTGCTACGGCGAGGAAATTCGGACCACCAACAATCTAGAAGGCTGGCACGCAAGACTTAATAGAATGGTTGGACGCCAAAAACCGTCGCTAGCAACAATTCTGAATGTTCTTATTAAAGAAACAAAAATTTCAATGTCGTTCAAAACAAACAAAAACACATCGAACAAAAATTACCAAGAGATTGACCAAGAAATTGCGGATACTATACATCTTTTAACAAATAAGTCTATCACTGTTGGACATTGTTTAGAAATAATTGCCCCATTTAAATATTAAGTAAAAGTTAATTTATTTAATTTACATTTTGTGTTTGATTTAAGGTTAAAGGAAAAATGTTAATGCTGATTGTAGCTAGTCATAAAAACATAATCATAATTATTCGTTTCTTAACTATTTGTGATTGTCAGTTATGAATGAACACTTCGTATTCTTGTTTAAAAACCAGTTATGAAAACAATAATAAAAAAGGGTTTTTCTTAACCAGTTAAGAAAACTTAGTTATGAAAGTGCACTAAACGCAAACAAGTACTTAATTCTGAGACAGAGAAAATGTTAAAGGAATGTGAAGATTGAATTTTTATTGTTCATATTAGCATTTACCTATACACGTATGTGTGTACCTATTATAGAAAAAATTTATGATTTTTTAACAAGTACAAAGACTGTTTGTTTTAAAATAGGATTAATCTATCCAGAGGCTAATAGTTACTATATTTTTAATTTGTAAGAAATACCAAAAGACGTAAGAATTTGTTAGAGGTTTCAGATTTATTACTTTGATATATTTTTTAGATATTGTTTTATTTTACCAATACTTTGTGATCTAGACACATTGAAATTGTTGTTGATCTACCTACATAAAGTAACTACTGCATATTTAAGGTTCTAAAGAGCAAATAAATATATCAATTGCAAAGGTCTGATGCCAATACTTATATCTGATGCTAATACGAAAGAGTGGAGACCCCTTGGCACAGGCATTTTGCCTAAAAGAGATCTCCTACCACGTTAAATTGTAACACTAACTTGCTAACCAATAAATTTTATTTTATTATTATTATTTTTTTATATAATTCTTTGGTTAGAGTATGTCAATAGTTGGATATTAGCAAGTACTATTTAAATACCCTTTTCTAGTATTTAAGTCTTGATTTCAAAAACAATTTACCTATTAATAAATAGTTTGAGAAACTTATCTGAATACAGTTTAAACAATAAATAAACTAAAAGTTTGTAACGATGTAGCTTTCCAACAACTGACAAAAAATGACTAGGTCAGTGTTTATTGAAATGCAGTTGCAAACTGCCAAAAAGCCGAAAGGCAGGTTTTTCTTCGGAGCAGAAGGTTTTAGCTCTATCATTATAGAAAAGAAAAGCCCCAAAAAGCTTTTTATACAAATATTTTTGCCTTCCGTCAAGTAAATCCTTGAAGCGATTAAACACACAAATAAAAAAAGCTCCAGGAATAAAATAATTAATACAATTCGAAAAAATTTAAAAAAATTGTAAGAAAAAATATTTAGTTTAATTTTTGACAAATTGTCTATAACACCACAAATAACTTCTATGAAAATGGCAATTTTGCAGATCATGGCACAACCTGTTGCATATTTTTTTACTAATAAATTAAATAAGCACGATTAAAAACATATGATTGAAAACTTAAATAAAACCTGTATTCATTCTGGATTAATCATTTTAAATACAATATGTGATCAGAGCCCAGTTAATGTTGATGCAATTACGGAACTGATTAAAGAATCAAAAGAGAAATTTGTTAAATTAGGCAAAAAATGTCCATCAATTAATTAATTATTTAATTTCAGGATTAAATATAATTCCTCTGTACGATACACCACATCTTATTAAGGGGATAAGAAATAATTTGCTTACTAAAGATTTAAAATATGTCACCAATGACGAAGATAAAATAATTAGGTGGAACTATTACCAAATGGTTTACACTGCGGACCAATCGCATGGAGAGCTAAGATTACTAAATAAACTGACGGAAGAGCTTATAAACCCAGATAATATTTAAAAAGTGCGACTCAAGTCAGCGACGCAACTATTTAGTCACAGCGTCGCAGTTGCAACTGAACATTTAACCGCCGGAAAGTCTTGCTCGAGGAATGTCGCCAAGATAATTTATTTGACTCCTTGAACGTCAGTAGTTTTATAATACCTAATAGTTAAATTTAAAAATACCATGTATGATGGCAAAAAGCCAAAATTATTTTAAAATCATTGAAGTACATAAAACAAATTAAGAACAGTGATAAAATTAGATTAGTAGAAACTGACGTACCACCAATCAAAAATTTAATTAAATCTATTGAGGGCATGGAAGTGTCATGGACAAGTTTATCCAGTAAGTATGGTTTTGATGCACTTTTGACCAGAAATTTTAATCAAGACCCTCTTGAAAATTTCTTCGGAAACATAAGAAGTTACGGGGTGCGAAACATATCTCCTAATACGGTTGCATTTGAAGATGCATTTAAGTCTTTTCTTTTAAATAATTTTAACTCCCCGCATTCACAAGGAGCTAATTGCGAAGAAGATAAAAGAGAATGACTGCAAACATTGGACTTCTTTTCAAAACAAAGTAAATTATCTTCTGATGTTTCCGAAGAAATAGATATAGGCATTAATTATGAAATTTGTATAGATAACCTTTCTGAACAAGGTTCCGGACAAAATAATTATGTTTGTGGCTGGGTCGTAAAAAAATTTTTTAGAGAGAGTAGTTAAAAATGTCAAAAATACAGAAAAACATTACTGGATAGTGATAACGGTAATTATAAAAATAATCGCTTTATACAACTAAAGGAATATAAGACAAAAAATGGTAATGTTACCCCAATCAAGAAACAGAAGCATGCTTCAAAGATGTTCAAAATGTATGTACACAATTTGTACCGAAAAAAATTTGAAAGAAATTATCATATCTCATGCAAATATGTTGGTAGATTATCCATTTGATTTTGATGTACATAAGGGAATTTTAAAAAAGGTTTTTTTAAAATTCGTTTGTTTGTTAAAATTTTGTTTGTTAAATGTTTTAATATTCAAGCTGGTGTCGCTCTGTAAATCGTATTTTATCTGGAAAATTAAAGTATTACGGGGACGATGAAGTCAAAATGGCAGCTGAAAGGTATTTTAACATTCATAAAAATTATGAAAATAATATTTCCTAGGTGTAAATTCTCTTGCCATTATATAGGTGACTAGCTAATTATTGTTTTACGGTTTTGGAAAAACTTGCCATTATCATGTATGATGGAACAATGTAAACAGATTTTTGTCGTTATATTTTACTAGACATGGAGCTCTATTTTTGAAATGTGTGACATATTATGAAAAAAAAATGAAAATCTAAAAGGGAATGAAAGTATAGATACCTAGGCACATCCACTAGGAGATATATCTATAGGTAGGTATGTATATCAGTAGATCATTATTTCTTGTTCATTCCAATAGATGGCGCTTCAAAATAAGTTGCTCAAAATTTACGAGAGAGAGCTCTCTTTTCCTATATAGGTAACAAGGCCAAAAATTGACACCCACCCATATATTGGCACCTTTAATTTAATTGCCAAATAATAAGATTCCAATGCTCTTTTAGATATTAAAAAATAAACTAAACCATAAAGTAATTATTTTTTGTCACTGTCATTTCCTGTTCATGACATTAAACACAATATGGCGAATTCGGTATCGAGTTGAAAACTAGTGTGTGTGTGTAATCGTCTACAATCGGCCATTTTATAAATTTTTTCACAAGGTAAGACACGTATATTATCTCTTGATAGCATAAAGATCCGAATGCATGTATTTGTTTTTGAATGTTTTTATGATACTATAAGATTTTAATTAGATTTATTCAGATTTCATTTTGTCTTTTTGCGTTTAGTTTTTGATAATAAAGGGGGTGCCAATAAATAGATTCATTTTCAGGTGTTGTCCTAATATTGTCACCAATGCCAATAAATGGGTAGTGTGATTTGGATATAATATTTTCTTATTTTGATTCTTATTTCTTACGGTTTAAATGTGGAATCTGTTATAAATTTCCGATTATAAAAAATATTAACACTATCCAATTTTTGGCATTAGTGCCAAAATTAGGACTTCAATAGAAAACCTATTATTGGCATCTCCTAAATAAGTTTACTGTTTTTAGGAAATATGAAGCCACGTAATAAGTTAGTGAAGAAAAAAGATATTAGCCGAAGAAAAAAGTATAATCCGGCAAATTTGGAAAAAGCCTTATCTGCCATTCAAGAAGGTATGAGCAAAAAATTGGCGGCAAAAACTTTCGAGGTTCCACGGGCAACCTTACAATTCCGATGCAAGCATCCTGAAAAAGTAGATCCAAGACCTGGCCCAGCAACTGTATTGTCTAAAGAAGAGGAAGAAAATCTAGTAAAATGGCTAATCACAAGCAGCAAAAAAGGTTTCCCCAAAAGAAAGGAAGATATACATACAGTATAGTGTATCAAAGTTTTTGGAAGAAACTAAAAGATCAAACCCTTTCAAAGAAAATGTGCCAGAGGAAAAGTGGATGAAACTCTTTCTTAAACGGCATCCTGATATAAGTATCAGAACTTCAGAGGCAGTAACGGCTGCTAGTGCAAATGTTGCAGAGAAGGACATCAAAGGCTGGTTCTTCAAAATAGAAGAATATCTCAAACAAAATGGTCTTTTTGACGTCCTCTCTGATCCGAACAGGGTTTTTAATGGTGATGAGACAATTTTTTTATTATGTCCTAAAACAGGGACAGTGTTGGCCGAAAAAGGAGAAAAAAATGTTTACGAAATCGACAGAGGACTGGCAAAAAGTGCAATTACCGTTATGTTTACTTTTGCAGCAAGTGGCGCTTTGACACCACCCATGATAATTTTCCCCTACAAAAGACTCCCAACTGAAATTGCTGCAAAAGTTCCAGATAAGTGGGGAATAGGACTTAGTGATAACGGTTGGATGAAGGCTGATGTTTTTTACGATTATGTTAAAAATGTTCTTTATCGACATTTAAAAGAAGTAAATGTTAAGTTGCCTGTAATTTTTTTTGTTGATGGCCATAAAACGCATATGACCTTACAAGTAAGTGAACTGTGCTCAGAATTAGGAATAGTGCTGATAGCCTTGTATCCGAACAGTACTCGCATCCTTCAGCCTGCCGAAGTGGCTGCCTTTTTTCCATTAAAATGTGCCTACAGAAAGAGTGTTCTTAATTGGAGGCGAGATCATCCTTCCCAAGCTTTAACCAAATTAGAATTTGTGCCAATATTGCAAAATGCAATCAATTTAGGAATTAAGCCCGACACTATTAAAAATGGTTTCAAAGCTTGTGGATTATACCCCTGGGATCCTACGTCAGTAAACTATTCGAAATGTTTAGGATCATCATCAACAGCTACTAAAGATACCACAAAAAATGAAATAGAATCTATACCGGAAAAAACAATAACTAAAGAAATATTTTCTTATGTTTTCGCGATTGATATTCATTAAATTAAACTATTTTAATACGGTTTTATCGCGTTTATTACTTATTTATTTACACCTGTCTGTCTGCGACCATGAACGCGGTAAAGTGTTTGAAACGTCAGGTGTAAATAAATAAGTAATAAACGCGATAAAACCGTATTAAAATAGTTTAATTTAAAGAAATATTTACAAATATAGTTGGCTTGGATATAATTAAGGATTTAGAACAAAAATCACAAACAACACACTGCGAAACGATACTTCAAAATCTTTGGAATTTTTTCAAAACATCTAGTGACCAAGAAGAGCAATTAAATTAAATTTCAACAGAATATAGTTCTCAAAACATCGAAATTGATCCTAACATACGTATTGAAGATTTAGATGTGATTATTGCTAACGATAATTTGAATATGAGTCTGTCACAGGATTTGAACATCACAGAGAAGTTCTTATCGAATGTTGGAGATAACACTATTATTGATGCCAATATAATGCCGGAGATACAGGAGAACACTCAAAAAGCTGACAAAAAAATTGTGGTAAGCAGTATAGTTTGCAATCCAACAAATATTATTTTAACAGTGCAAACGGAAAAAAATAGAAATGAAGATAAAGTACAAAAGAAAAATATTGATATCACCCCAGTGCAATTACAAGATTTGTTGGTTGTTCCAAAAACCCCAATTCGTAAAGGAAATAGAAATACAGAAAGAACATCATTTGTACTGACATCCGCAGAATGGCAAAGTAAAGAAAATGAAAAATTGCGTATAAAACAAGAAAAAGAAGACGCTATTAAGTAACGACGGGAAGAAAGAGAATTAAAAAAGACTTTACCAAAGACTAAACAAATAAAAAAGGAACAATTAAAGAAAGAAAAGAAGGAACCAGTAACGCAGGAAAATAAGGAACAAGGAAAGAAGGAAACAAATTCAAAGCTTGTAAGTGAAAACCCGCAGACACAGAAAATAGCAATAATAAAAAAACAATTATTTTCACCAGATATTCATAATATTGCATCAACATCGAAGGAAACAAATAGTGTTGATAATTCGCTAAAAATAATAGATTTGAACCTAAACGTTAACGTAAAGAAGGACACAAAAAAGTACACCGAAGCAGAGATAGAGAAAATGTTAACAGAATTTGAAGACTGATTAATAGGTAGATAGATGTAAGTTTGGCCAATAAAAACTTGTTATTATTTAGTTTTTATGGTACAAATAAATGAAAGTATTTTATAATTGTTTATTACATACATATACTATGATTAATGTATCTAGAGGATAATGATACTTTTTAGTTTATAAGAAATTGTTACCTAAGGAAGCAAAAATTTCAATTGTTGGCTTCATAAAATTATTTTAAGTTGAATATACTTATTGTGATTTTCTTAATATTGCTTTATTTATTGTACCAATTTAAAATTTTAGCTTAACAGCAGTAACCCCTGCACATTAGTTACAAACAAAGCACATATATAGAGCAATAGCAAAGGTGCCAGTATTTGGTCTACCCGATGCAAATACATTGGGTAGAGTATGCCAATAATTAGGATTTAGCATGTAAATACTTTAATTACTTTTTTTGAGTATTAAAATCTTGATTTTGAAAACAATTGATATTTAAGAAGTTCGAGAGACTTATCTAAATACAATTTAAGCAATTATAAATGCATTTGGTTCGGTATTTAAATTTTTATACTTTTTTATGTCACAGTTGACGCTTAAAGTGCCAATAATTGGTTGTGTTACCTATATTTTAGTATTCTTTGCCTTAATTACTCGTAGCGATAAGCGCGGGAAACTTCGAGTTAGGCGGACGTCTTATTTCGCGGCCTTTTAAAAATATTTTATTTTTAATATATCAGGAGTGTATTATAATTGTAGTTAGCGCAAATATCTTCTAATTTTATATATATTTCATAATTTGTGTATATATTTTGCTGTATATTTGGTAAGTCCTTTATAAAATTTTTGTATGTGGGAGGGCCTCCCAGTCGAGGATCCTGGGGGGCAGGACCCTGTTCCCCTGGTTGGTTACAATGTTGCGGTCGACGCAACTATTGTAAACAATGTAAATAACTCTTACAGTGCAACGAACACAGACACGGACTGCTCGTGGTCTGAAAATGGTGAGAAGTACCAAGAAGTAAGACGAAAGAGGAGCCGAGCAGCTCGTGTATTGTAGTGATAACTACATATTTTTTTAAAGATAAGTAAGATGTAGGGTTATGCATCTTTGAATGTCATGTTTTAGACAATCTAGCAGATATATTTGCATGTTACTTACGTAGGTGATTGAACTGCGTGCTAGGCTTTTGTTACATTGAGGCATCAGCCCTCTCATCTCATCTCATTTTGGAATATTAGCACCAAACACATAGTTGATCTTGCTCAAACTTCATACGAGGATTGCAAAGTTTCCAATGAAAGGAACGCGACAATCTATACACCAGATTATTCGTCATAACGCATTTTTATTATTTAAACCAACAATCCATTGTATTTTTAGGTACTTTCACTAAAAATTCTAAAGAAACAAAAACACATAGCGGTGGCCAAAACAATCTGACGTTGTTGCGGATTTGACGGCCGGTGACGTTTCGTTCCACCTAATTCGGTCGGAATTGGCCAGCATAACAAAATACGGAATCCCGTTATAATTTAGAATTTTATTTATTAATAGACAATAATATTGCCTTCCGATAATATAATAAATATTGATGAATATATATTTCGCCCAAGCGCCCTTCGATTTGGAAATCTCTTAAATTGGTTTGACGTATGACGCAAGCGTGTAAAACAGAACGTTTTGGAAAAGTGCGAAGGTTCGAGCGAGACGAGATGGGTCTTCTTCGCCGAGTCGCCTGGCGGCTGGGTGATTTTTGGTACTCTGAAATATAATATTGTAATGGGGATTTCTGGTTGATTCCCTTCACCGTATTTTACGCTCCGTCGTATTTGTATTTAGTATAAGTCTTAGCGGACGCCGAAGATCGCCGTGTAAGAAGAATTCCTATCGCCGCCCCTACGGGTGCGAGGTGTATCCACGTGCCGCCGCGCGCACGCAGCTTTCGTTTTAACGGCGCCTGCTGGCGCTGTTTCAATTACCCACCGCAGGGCGCAGCTCCTGGCCCCGCGGTCTGCGTGCCACACGGCGACCCCAAGGTGTTTCACGCGGGTCCAACCTCCTGCCGCAGCCCTTTAACCCGGCGTGGCGTGATGACAGGCCGATCGACCCCAAGCGTTATTATCACCCGCTCGGTGCATCGCCTACAAGGAAGCCCCGGATTTGTGCCGGTAACGGATAACCCACCGGACTACAACGGATCGCGATAACGAGATATGTGAATCCGGAACACGTGTGGTGTTTGGACCTGGCCAGGTATAGTGTTTCCTATGTATTTTTGACGCGCGTTCGGTAATCCCGCCATGGCTATTTGTTAATTTCGCCTTCTGCGATTGGTACCTTATTTTTGAAACTTCATTGTAATTAGCATAAAGCTAGATTCTAAGTTGCTTACATCCAGGGTTCGCCTTCAGCGGACGCCCCTATAACATCCATGTGTAAAGTTATACAACTAATGATAATCTCGTTTGAGTTTTCAAATAAATTGCATTTTGATATTTATTAGTTGGTGTCATTGGTGTTACCCCCTGTCAAGCCCTCATTTCCTAGGGTAACGCAAGAGGTCCTTGTACTCCAAAGGTCCGGTGCCCCGCTCTGGTCTATTCAGGCACCCTCTTGGTTAGCTTTCGTAAGTAAATTCGTGAGTGGTACATTTCGAACACAGTTAAGATTTCTTGTCGTTAATCTTGAAACATATCATAAATTCCCCTTTATTTTTTACACATGACAATGGCCTTCAGCTGTTAGCATAACATATCCATTAACCAGCAATTAATTGACATTCCTTTTTTACCCATTTTTTACACACGACAGTATGTAAAAATTGCAACAAACGTAAAATGAGGCGAAGCCAACACGGCAAGATCCCTGGCCCTGGAAACTGTGAGTGTGATGAGAGTGAAGTCTCTTATATGGCACCAGTAAATCACAATACTGAATTTAGTAACGATAGTCCACCACAACTCCCATCGTAGACACAGTCTCAAGACTTTTATCAGCAAACAAAACAGGACCCACTTGAGGCAACGCAAGTTGCGAGACCAAATTACAACACCTCGGATACTGGCCCTTATACGGTACATATTCAAAATATTCAAATCTTCCCTAATGATGGAACCACTCTACAATACTAAAGATATTGTTAATGGCAGCCTGAAACGCATTGGTCGAAATCAGATTACTATTTCATTTACAAAACCGGATGCTGCCAACACATTCTTTGCACATCCAAACTTAGGGCAACATAACCTAAAGGCTTTTATCCTTAGCAATAATGTCACACAATGTTTTTCTGGGTGTTATTTAATTTTAAGTGCGGATGCAAGATACTGTTTTCGAAGCTGAACGAACGTTTTTTTCTTCCGACATGCTGCAACTTTGGGACCAGAGCTTTGTACACAACAAAACGAGTGGAGTTTACACAAGGAAAAGGCATTGCGCATACTCCCTTAATTTTAGAGCTCACGATACTAGTAAGCTCTTGAAATCATCCTACAAGCGTATATACCACATACCTTTATAAACATTAATTAATGTTAAGTCGAGTATGTACCAGTGGCGAAGCTTCCATAGAACACGATTCCCACCGGCTTACCTTGGCTAATCTCTAATATATACATATTTTTAATTATTGATAATAATAGCTTATCCCAGCTTATTACTCTTCCACGAAAATGTATACACTATACCGCTATTGTTCTTAGCTATACCCATATACCTACTTATATGACACTGTCATAAAATGTAAGCCGACGACTGACGGCCTTACCGGTAATACGGAAACTAAGGAGTCTAATTATCGCAAGCGACACAATTACATTGAGCGCTTTGTAAAAAGTATTCTTCAATACGCTGGATACAAAATACGCAATGTATTTGAAATCGCGCATACGCACACACACACGATTTAGCAATGGTAAGACGCAATCCGCGCCGAGTACACGCCAAGTGAACTCGCTCAAGATATCGGGAATCCAAATATTTCCAATGTATGAAATTGACACACACATACATGTCACTACTACATGAAAAGTACTCGTTGATATTGTTAAATGATAACCCGATTTAAGATAGCCTACCAAACTCTTTATAGGTCCTTTCGTATCACTAGAAAAGTTTTCGTCCAATTAGCGCTGCCGCAGCAGGCCGGCCATTGGCCGCCCTGCTGCGGCCAATTGTCTTTCTAATTCGGACAATCGGACGGATTGTCACTATGTCACTTCACATAATATGCGCGCACATAGATTAATAATTGGTCTCGCGCGCTCGACTAGATACCGCGCTGTGAAGAAAAATCAGTTTCCAGAATGCGGCCACTTAATAGGAAAGTGTGTTGCCAGCTACTTGATTGGTGCCCGACCAATGGGAAAATTATTAATTGCTGCGGTCTTGTTACGTATTATAAAAAGGTAGCTCAGACAAACCTTTAAAATGAAATTAAAATAAAACTGGCCAAGTGTGAGTCGGCTCGCGTGTAGAGGGTTCTGTACTATTTTTTATTTTTCTCTATTTGGACCTCCTAAACAAATTTAAAATTATCTCATAGGTTTTCCTGTAATTTATGAATCGAAATTCTGGAATAGATAGTTTCGGAGATAAGGTAGGGGAAATGGTTAGTTTTTGTCTACTTAATTTTATAATTGTAACATTGAATCCTAAAATTGCAGAAAAACTTTCTTTTGATTTATTATTACACAGTACAGTATGTTAAACGTTACTTTAATTTTCTATTTAGCTTGGAGCTAATTGATTACTGACCTCTTTTTAGTTGTAACCCGGGTTTAAATACAGATAAATAAATAGACATACACATTACACATCCTATTAATATTATAAACGCGAAAGTTTGTAAGTATTAATGGATGTTTGTTACTCTTTCACAACTAAACCGCTGAATTGATTTTCATGAAATTTGGTACGGATATAGTTCAAGACCCGGAGTCAAACATAGGCTACCTTTTGACGCAGGCGGAGCTGCGGTAAACATCTTGTACATACGAGTAGATATTATCATGGCCTTTTTCCATACAGTAGTGTTGCCGGAAAATACATTACACATCGAATAATAATCGATTCTTTGATAGTTGAAAATATAATCTAAGGTATCGATAGTGATCATATATCGATAGTATCGATATTGATACTTTTGATAATATATTTCTGTAATTTTTTTCTGTATGAATTGAATGACGATGATTTGTGTTATGCCCGCTGTACATCCCGCCGCCGAGTTCCGGTATATCTGTATAGTATCGGTGCCTGAAATGCTTGGTATTGTTGTTAATCCATTAATCGATTATTTTCCATAAATTCTCAAAAATCAATACTACAGATTAGATTATATCGATACTACAGATACATAATCGATTAATAACCATTGATATGAACGATTACCTTTGTTAATTAAATCGATATAATTTATATCAACCCATTTCAATAATCGACTAATTGTTTGATATTGCAGTTAATAATCGATTAATTGTCAAAATTCGATTAAATTAATTATATCAATACTTTCGATATCATAGATTATTTTTTAAAAAAAACAAATTCGATTAATCAATTATCCGGCAACAATACCCTACGGGGTACCAACTACCTAAAGGCCATATTTAGAATGTTGGTCGGCGTAAAGTGGAAATGGAATCAAAATAGTGATAGGTTGCTAGTCGCATCGCCTACTGATAGGTATGGTTCTTCGATTTTCGCCCACTTCCTCGGCCGGCTTATATGGTCTGCGCGGGAAGAGAAGCAGTAGTACATTCCACGTATTTACTTTTCTCCCAGATCAGCATTAAAGAAATAAGATGTTTGTGGCGTGCGTCCACGTCTTTTAATTAAAAAGGAAGCTATAGTTTTATTAAGTTGTATAGTATTAGTATTATAAGTTTTTTATTTTGATAATTACTTGTAAATATTTTAAATAAACTGCAACAACTTGTTAATTTTAGATAATTTAACTTAAAAATTTGTATATTTCTAATGTCAACGAACAAGCGGACAAGTGTTGTTGTTTTATATAGATAGCGAATGCGATGCGCGCGCATGCATGTCAGCCGCTGCGATCGGCTCGGACGATGCGCGCGCAGCCCACGCCACGGCGATCCGTACGGCCCCTTGCGCACTAGCGGTCAACCGCGGGGGCGGCTAACCGCGCGGTCTGCCGCTTTCCCAGTTTAATATGCAACCGCCTGTGATTGTACGCACTTGACCGCCCCAAAGTTTCAACCGCGGCGGTTGAATGGAGAGCTGCGGCCCGCTCCGCGGCTGGCCGCCATCTTGCTTGTACGCACTTGCGATTTCAGTTTGCGGCGAGCCGCCGATGAGTTAGTACGTGAGTCGCAGTCATGAACTTCGACACAGAGAAATTCATTGTTGAAATTCAACAACGAGAATCAATTTGGAATTGTCAAGGAGCAATATATAGGAATAGAGATTTAAAACGGAAACAATGGGAAGAATTAGTAGACATTTTTGGAAAAGATGAGATGACAACAGAGGAAAAAAGAAGTCTTGGTAAGTATTTATTATAATTATTATTATTATATTTATATAAACGAAACTACACATACATTCAACATCTTAAAACATAATAAATACGTCTATTTTCAATTAAATCATATTTCTTTGCCATTCTAATTTCCCATCAGTCATAAAATATTGGGCAAACAATTCTCTGTATCTCAACGCAGTTTTAGCGTTCCTTCTTAACCCTTCCTGTGTTAAGTTTTCTGTCAAAGGGCAACTGAGTGAGTCGTCGTAACAATAACCATCTCGGTCTCTTACAAAATTATGTAGTACACAAGTAGCTTTTATAATATCTTTTGCTAGATCAAAGTGAACATTTAGAGGTCTATGAAATATACGCCACTTGTTTGCATAAATTCCAAAACTGCATTCTACATATCTTCTTGCTCTAGAAAGCCTGTAATTGAACGTTCTTTTAGTTTCATCCAAATCTTTTTTTGCGTATGGGCGCATCATATTCGTAGATAATGCAAATGCCTCGTCGCCTACAAAAACGTATGGCATACATGTCTCGCTGTTTTGTGAAATAGGCTGTGGCTCTGGAATATCCAATTGGTTTTTTTGCATTCTTTCGTAGAAAACAGAATTTTGAAATATTGACGAGTCACTGAATTTACCAAAAGCTCCAATATCAACCATAACAAATTTGAAATTACTGTCGCATACTGCTAATAAAACCAAAGAGAAAAAACTTTTATAATTAAAGCACATTGAGCCACTGTTATTAGGTGCTATACATCGTATGTGCTTGCCATCGACAGCACCTAAGCAGTTAGGAAAATTAGCTCTTTGAAAAAAATCATTCGCAATTTTTTTCCAAGCGTCTTTTTTTGGTTGAGGCAAACAAATATCTTTCAGACAAAACCAAATTGCAAAACAAACTTCTCGTACGATTTCTGCTACAGTGCTTACTCCAATTTTGAATGTATAATGTAGTTCCGCAAATGTACAACCTGTTGCAAAATATCTGAAACAAAAATTTTATAATTACTACATGCATTATTTAATTCAATTTAGATATGTACCTATATTATACTTCTATTACTTTATGACTATATCATTAACTTGTTTGTTGTATTGTTCTAGGAAAAGAATTACAAAAAAAATGGAAAAACATCAGGGATAATTTTGTGAAAGCTCTAAAGGACAATGTTAGCAGGAGTGGGTCAGCAGCTAAGAAAAAGACTCAATACATATTTTACAATAATTTAATGTTTTTGAAAGACACAGTATCCATCAATGAAACTGATTCAAATATGCCAAGGCAAGAAAATGATGGAAATGAAACAGAAAATGTCACTGACCCAGTCATACCACCACCGCCAAAACGAAATAAAAAGAAAAAAAAAGAAGATGATATAGGAGTTGAATTGATTAACGTCTTAAATAAGAATGTCGAGTTCAGAAAGGCCGAAGAAGATGAAGATAGACTGTTCTTTTTGTCGTTGGTTAGTGAAATAAAAAAAGTGCCTGAACATATACGCCTACGTACAAAAGCTAAAATAATGCAAGTCATTACTGAAGCCCAAACGTCTGGATACAACTACTGTGATTACGTGCGACCATTAACTACAACCAAGGGCCACATCAAGGATATCAGACACCATCATTTGCTAGAAATAATAACACACCACCACCACCACCGCCCTCAGTTCCACCTACACATCGTGGAACATGGAATGAAGGAGAATCTGTAACTTCTCCTGAATCAACATATTCACAGAATACACATATGTCTCAAGAATCTGATTATTTAGATCTTTTTAATGATAATAATTCTCAGTAATAGTTATAGTTTCCTACTTTTATTGTTCTTTGTGGTTATGAATACACATTGCGATTCAAATTAAAACATAATAGCTAGCAAAAACATTTTTTATTTAAAATACATACCTTAACGTTATAACTAATTTCTCTTCGGGTTGGATACAGTCACGAAATTTAGTATCTTGTCCTTTGATGGTGACATATAAAACTGTTAGTAATTCTTCAAATGACGAAACACTCATTCTAACATAACCAAAGAATTTATCTTGGTGCTTCTTCAGTTCTTGAAAACAACTTGCGAACTGGCCAAATTCATTACGTGTTTCTAGTAAAGGATGAATCCAGTATCTTTTTTTATTTTTCTTTCGTTGTTTTCGGGAGTAATAATAAATAACACAAGCTATCTCGACGGCGTCCATTTTGTTTATGAGGTACGCGGGCCGCTCTGGTCCAACCGCTTAACGCGTTATCATCGCGGTTTTTTCGCGATTGGCCGCCATAGCGGTCAGCCGCGATGAAACCGCGTTAAGCGGTTGGACCGCTCAAACGAACCGCCTAGGCGGTCAATCGCTAGTGCGTATAAGCCCTACGTCTCGCCGGCTCGCCTCGCCAGTCCGAATACCATCTTGAGACTGAACGCACGTTGCTTGCGCTCGCATTCGCGCGCTTTCGTAAACTCATTTCTCGCTTGATCCGTTCCTTCACTTTTCTCACCTGTATTTTGTGCTTATCATAACCTTCTGTTAATCTTTAAGTTGTCGGTGTGCTTGTATTGTATTTGTTCTATTTAATTGTCAGAAAAAGTCGAAATTACAACATCTCTCTTTTGGAGTCGGGAGTTAAAAAACAAAATATCTAAATAATAAACATCAAAACCTCGGGGAATTTGGGATTATTTAATACACGGCAACATTGAGCACCGAGCAACATTGAGCACATTGGTACTTCGCGCCATATTTTAGGGTTATATTATTTTCGTGAGTAATTTATGTCCATATTTCGAAATAATACAATACTTATTGATGGTATGTAATACCAGTATCTTCCTTATTTCTTTTAGTATTATTCTTATACAGTTTGACTACGCAAACTACACATTTTGCGTCTACTTTTACATTAAATTTTATATTTATCTAGACATCCAACTCACTCATCGGTCGCGGCATGACTGACGCGGGTATGCCGCAACCATGCCGGTTTCGGCATGGTTTTAGTTGCGAATTTATGTAGTATGCCGACGGTATCTAGTCGTAGCGCAGCGGAGACCAATTATTAATCTATGATGCGCGCATTTGTACGGATTAATTTTATGCTAATTGATTTAATGTGATAAGTGATTAGATTGTGGTATATAGTTTAAAAGAATCGAAATTAGTGAAGTTTAACACAGGCTGTTGTGTATTCTGATATAGTGTTTGTTTTGTTTCATCGTAAAGGTTGGTTTGTTTCATTTTGTTTTATGTCGTTGTTGTTGTTAGGCGAGAAATGGCGGCATTAGTACAAATAGATTGTTGTCTTACAGATTACTTATTGAATGAATCAACTTCGTTCTCAAAACAATCGTTCGATAATAAAAAATATATCATTAACCTTGGACGGGCTCGTCCCGATATAAAAATTGATTATAAGCGTAAGGATGGGTTTTTCAAACATTTTCACAGTTCGATGTATGATAAATACAATTGGATAACAGGCAGTTGCAAATTAAATAAGTTATTTTGCTTTCCATGTCTGCTGTTTTCCGATACAAATAGTGCTTGGAATAAAATGGATTTCTCAGACATAAATAATTTGACCAATTCGGCTAGAAAACATAGTCAAACTGAAAAACATTTACGCAGTTGTTTATTGTTACACGATTTTGGAAATAGTAGAATAGAATCATTTCTCGGCAATAATTTTGAAGCCCACAATCGTAAAGTAGAGCGTAATCGAAACTTAATGAAAGGTTTAATAGACACTGTTGTTCTTCTTGGAAAACAAGAGTTATCTTTCCGCGGGCATAAAGAAAACCTAAATTCAGATAATCGTGGCGGCTTTACTTCTCTTTTTTTTCACCCCACGCCACTGGTATGTACTATACCCTCATGCTGTTTCCAGTATGAGGTAAAGTTTAACGTCGAGCGGTGTCCACCCGAAGAAAATGTATTGTAAACACTTGTGTGTGTTGTGATCTGAAGTGTTATTTTTCTTAATTTTGTGATCTAAGCGTTTTCTACATTATATTGTTAATTTCTTAGTTTATTAATATTATTTGTTTTATTACTTTATTAAAGATCACTTACATGCCGCAGGCCGTGACCCTATCTGGAGATACTACGTCATCAAACATATGTCCGTTTTTTAGTCCGTTCCGTCATTATATAGTTTTATTTCGGTAGGTAGGCATATAATGTTATCAATGTTGAAGATTAGGACACACGAAGAGCCCCCACACAAAACTGCGAATTCGCATCGCATCGTAAATATCAGTGAGCTTGCACGAAAGCACCGCAAGAACTTCCGATCTGATTCGCATCGCGCATTCCTGCGATATTACATCACACTTGGTGACGCCATTTTAGTCCGTTCTGAGACAGCGTAGGGGAAAGACGCCGGCGCCGATATCGTTGTGTGGAGAATGGCGGAATATGACGTAGATTTTTGCATATCTTTAATTGAGTTGCGCGAGTTGTATAATTTGTTGTTGTTGTTAAGACGGCGTAGTAAATACATTATGGCCATGTAGTGTAGGTAAGTTAGCACGGTGGCATGAAATTTACCATGGTTGTGATGACAGATACGTGCGGAGAATGGTGCACGTATCCAATAGCCGTGACAACGCTGATAAAATATTTAAAAAGGTATATGCGATGGACAACTTAATCAAAGTAATATTAAGAACACACTAATTAATTTTATAAGCCAATATTTTACTCCGAAGCTTCGTTAGAGGTTTTCTCATACTACAGATGACAGGACTTATTGTTTAGAGTTACATGAAATAAATATTTCTTAATTTATTTTGAGATTAGTATTTATCCATGCGTCTCAAAAACTTCTAAAAATCTAAAAACTCTTATGGAACAAAAGTCCAGTGAAGTTGTTGTGTACTCAGACCAATAAAAAAAGAAAGACAGAACCATCTATGCTACGCGGTGACGCAAGGAAAAGGCAGCCGATACGGCAATAGTAAGCCGGCCGCCCGCCATTCCGTCTTCAACAAGAGACCGCGCACCAGTGTTGCCATGTACACCGTAATTACGGTAAATGCACCGTATTCAGCAAAAATTTACCACCTACCGTCAAGGCATGACAACGGTGAAAAAATCTACCGTTATCTGGAAGGACTAAGATTCCTGCTCTAAAAAATTTAAATAAATCAAAATATGAATAATATGTATTATGAACGTATAATAATATGTATTTGAATGCACTCCGATCCCTTATATTGTTGTCCGACATTATAATGGTCACACCCGTAGGCAAGTTCGGGGATTCCCCCTGTTTCGGGCCCTCTATAATGCTAACAAATAGGGTTGACGTCTAAAGATAATAATTTCGGGTAATATTACGATCGTTTCATTTGGTTGTGCTATGTGCATTCGAATTTAGTTTGTTTTAGTAACTAGTCAAGTCGTGAAGTTTTTGCGTTTCTTTGTTTTTAATTGTCGATTATTTTCGTTTTACACGTAATAATAATGGGTGAAACTGAAAGTGACACTGACTCTCAGTCTAGAGTGGAAGTTCCGACTAAAAAAAGAAAACAGTATAAACAGAAATTTCGAAATGGCTACTAAAACCAGAGTTTCGCGATTGGCTAAGAAAGGATAAGAAAGACGAGTATGTTGCTACATGTAATATGTGTAATAACAAGAGATTGTCAGCTGAAATCAGCGTACTTACTAGGCATAAAGAGACAAATTCGCATATCAATAATGCCAAAAAGTTTAGCTGTTCAACTTCAAAAAAGAACCAGCAGTCAATCGTAAGTGCATTTCAAACAAGCTCACAAACACTTACTGAAAACGAACAGGTCAAAATTTCTACTGTGAAATTGGCAGCTTTCGTCGCAGAACATAGAATATCTGCAAATACTATGGATCATCTTACAGATTTATTGCCCCAATTGTTCCCCGATTCAAAAATTGCTAAAAACATAAAACTAAAAAGAACAAAAGTTCAAGCAGTGATAAACAATTGTATAGGAGCATCCGAGAAACACAGTTTAATAAATGATTTAAAAGTTCAAAAGTTTTCCATATTAATTGATGAAAGCACAGATATCAGTGTTACCAAAACTGTTGCTATTGTAGTGAGATACTTTGATCCAAAACTATGCCAAATAATCAGTCGTTTTTGGGATTTAATCCAATTATTTGAAGCAGATACAACAGAACACTCAGCTAATGCGGAAAAAATATTTGAAAAAGTCATAGGATCTTTCCAAAAGTATCCCATCCCTTTGGACAACATAATCGGTTTCGGTTCTGATGGGGCAAATACCATGATGGGCTGTCGTAATTCCGTCTCCAGCCGATTAAGGCAGCTTTGTCCAGGAATCACCATATTAAAGTGTGTGTGTCATTCGCTGCATCTTTGTGCCAACGATGCCTCCAAAGAACTTCCTTACAACTGTGAAAAGTTGGCTAGAAATATATATAATTACTTTAAAACCAGTAACAAGAGACAAAGTGAATTTGTGGAATTTCAACACTTTGCTGAAGTAGAAGTTCATCGAATTTTACGACCTGCACAGACGCGTTGGCTTTCGCTGAATGCTGTCGTTGATAGAATATTGGAGCAGTGGGATGCATTGCGTCTCTATTTCGATAGCAAATGGCTCGCA